>OY776125.1:69416382-71916382 GCA_963675135.1 Galeopsis tetrahit
TAGCTTGATTCTTGGTTTATCAGTCTTGAAGTTGAGCACGTCGATAAACACAATATGTGCTATGTATGGTACTCCACCAGGTATAGTTTTCTTTAATTTTTTTATTTTTGCCCTCTCCAAAAGGCTCTATTTAAGGCGCGGAAGCAGAAACACCCACGAGGAAGGGTTTTGAAATTTTGTTTGCAAATTCTCAATTTCTCTATCTTCATGTTCTTTTCAAATTTCCAGCGTCAAAGTCTGGTCTGATCATCGCCTCTCTTCTTCTTTCTATCTCCTTCAGATCACGTTGGTAGTGCTACTTCCGCACATAGTGGTCGCCGGAGTGGGCATTGCTGCTCATCGGATACCTCCTCGGCCTTTGTGTAGCATCTTTTAAATGTGGAGTTAGTTTTTAATTGGTTGATTGATCTACATTCGTTGCTTTATCTGTAGTGAATGGAGGGTTGTGCTAGCTATTCTGAAGTTTATTTATTTGCATTATGTATCAAATTAAGAATGTGGGTATGTGGAGCATTTGGGAAAACAACGGTGTGTCGGAACCATAATGTTTAGCTTTAGTTTTGATATCTTATGGGAAAAGAAGGTAGATTTTATCAATGCGTTCCTCTTGTACATACATGCAGTGATTATAATTCAATTGCTCATCCAAGAAATTTACAGCAGTTGCACACTATGTTTTTTTTTTTCCTGCCATTTTATTTGTTTATTGATACAGATATGCCACCTTGGGGATTCATCTAATCTAAGATGAGATTGAGTGTTGGTTTAATAATTTGTTTAGCTGGACTCTTCTATCCCATTAGTAATTAATTATGTTTTGGAGGGGCGGTGAAAATAATCTATTTGATTCTTTTTCCACATCCAAAGTGTTTAGTGCAATTGATAGGAAACTTGCATATGGATGATTGCGAGAAGAGATTGATTCAAACTGTGGTAATATACCATACAAGTTTCCTTGCGAAAGCAAAGCTTTCTCTCTCAACATTCTCTACATTTTAATATACATATCCTTATATCTTTTTCAAGAAAAAATTTATTCACTTAACTTTAAATTTTTTTCCCATCTTTTAACACGTATGTATCATGCTCAATGGTTTGGAGTTTGAATCTATCCTCAACCGCGCCCCGCATCTCCTGCTATATTTACTCATCGGGTTTGGAATTTTGTTGGCAAATCTAAGAAATAGAATTCAGCTCTCTCTAAGTTATTGATTTTGAATTGTCGGTGTTTTTCAAGCCTGGTGAATTTGATTGGATTTCAGTGATTTTGAGAATTGGAATTCAATATTTTAGTGTTCTTTTTCTATATATGGTCAATTTATGAGTCCTTTTAATTTTGGTGTTTTTTGATAGTTCATAAATTTCTATTTATATTTTCTCTGTTCTTTAAGTTTAATTTGGTTTTTCCATGTTTTTGTTTTGGAATCCTATTCCTGAGATGTTCAACTGATTTTGGGATTTTGCAGGCATGTGGTTCTTCCGATGGAGGTTGTTAAATTGCAGCCCAAAAATTGCATACTCTCAGAAGTAAGTTAGTTGTGTGTGCGCTAATCTATTGTTATAGCAATTCATGCCATTTTCAGTCCTACTTTTGTTTTTGTTATTTTGTTATGTTTAAGTTAAATTCTGTTTATTCTGATACAATATTTACTATTTCTAGTTGATAGGTTGTTTATATTTGTCTTGCTTAAATTAGTTTGCACTAATGATATTTGATTACTGCTTATTGCTTAATTTGTTTTCCTATCATTAATTGCTTACTGCATGATGAATATGCCTTGTTTAGTTTATTTATTTTTGTTTGTTTTGTTTGCTCTGATTATATTGTTTAGTCCTTGTTTGTTTTTGTTTGTCTGTTTTTGAGTCTTACATAAGTCTTAGAACTAATCTGGTATATACCCTTATATGCTCTGATTTAATCTTTGATTTTTTTGTAAAAGTTGATTGTTTTGTAAACAAGTGTACTGTTTATGCTTGTTTTGGTTTTGAATAAGATTACTTTGATCTTATGGCACGGATCTTAGTAAAATTATTCTTGATCTCTTTTTGATTTGATCCAACGGTTACAACAGGGATTGTCTTGACTAGTATTTAGCTTTGGAGTTCAACTCACCTAAATACATAATACTGAGTATGTATAGAAATATATGTGCATCAGGTGTGTTGTAGTCGAAAGGTCAAATTGGGGGAGATTGTAGATGTTGTTAAATCTTAAATGCTTTAACATTATCAACAACATCTTAATTTGACCTTCCTTGATTTATTCTAAGTCTTTTCTGAAATGTTACATTAAATGTTGTACTAAATGCTCTCACATTCAGGAACGATTCCAGAAGGTTCTACAAGAGTCTGGAACATAGAAGAGTCCAGAAGGTTGCAGAACGTGATAGAAGAGTTTAGAGCATTGTAGAATGACCTGGAAGATGGCAGAAAGATCTAGAGAGATCATGGAGGTTGAGGTCCTAAAAAATAGGATCTCATAATGGAAGGATCTAGAAGCTGAGTATTTCTCTATAAATACCGCCAGAATCTTTCATTTCAAAGTATGCACTATTCGAGTAACACCTTCTTGAGAGTTCAACCCTAGTTAGGAGTTATGGCCAGTAGTTGTATCATTTAACGTACGCCGAGGGATACCACACCTTCCAGTGTACTTAGTTCTAGTCTTGTATCGAGTGAGAGTGAATCATAGATCAGATTAGTTCTTTAGACAATGTTCTTACACTTAAGTCTATTTACAGATTCAGGCACCTGCCTCGATTGTAGTTTCTGTTTGTGGAATGTTGAAGTAATTGCTGAGACATTTCACACGACATTTTTTGTATAACTTAGGAACTAAGTTATTGTTTTCGCCGTAAGGCTTAGCATAGGTTTTGTTATTAATAAAATCTATGTTAAAAATTATTCCATTGTGTCTTTATTGTGTTTAGTGTTTTAGACTTCCGCTGTGTACTGTGTTTACTTTTTCACATTCTGTTAGAGTTAATGCTACACTAATTGTCACAACATTCAGTGTAACATTGTTCTGTTTTTTACTTAAACACTAGATACCACCCCCCACACACTTTCAGTTGGTATCAGAGCCGATACCTAACGACACTAGGTTTAGATCCTTGCTTAAAGTGTGTTTTAGTTTATGTTAGCAATGGAAACACATCACATATCCACAGCACTTAGGCCACCCGTTTTAGATGGTTCAAATTATGCTTATTGGAAGCCTAAGATGCGTATGTACATCAAGTCAATTGATGAACGTGCTTGGAGGACTGTTCTTACAGGTTGGGACGTACCAAAGAATCCAGCAGATGCCGATGGTGAAATTCAACTCAAGAAAGAGGTTGATTGGACAGCCGATGAGATAACAACAACAAGATACAATTCTAAAGCTTTAAATGCTATTTTTACTTCTGTTGATACCTCTATGTTTAAAATTATATCTAACTGTTCTACTTCTAAGGATGCATGGGACAGGTTACAAGAGCATTGTGAAGGTTCTGATAGTGTTCGAAGGACAAAGCTTCGGATGTTGGGGACAAAGTTTGAGAATCTCCGAATGAAGGAAGATGAAACAATTTCATCCTACAACGAAAGGTTAAGTGAGATTATTAACGAATCACATTCTCTTGGTGACCCTATTTCTAATGTTAGAGTAGTACATAAGATATTAAGGTCTGTTCCTAAAAGATTTGATGCTAAGATTTGTGCTATTGAAGAGGCAAAAGATACTGATAAGATGAGTCAAAATGAATTAGTGAGTATTCTTAGAACCTATGAAATAAACACCAATCAAATTGATGAAACTAAAGATGATAAGAAAGTTGTTGTTTTTAAAGGAGAGACATCAAACAAATCTGAGATTCAGCCTATCATTACTGAGGTTGATTCGGATGAAGAATTGATTGATGAATGCCTTAACAATCCTGATAACATTGCCCTTCTTACAAAGCATTTTAATAATTTCTTAAGAAGTCTATGCATAAGTCTAAAGGAAATATACAGCCTAAGATCCAAATCAACACATCAACACCACAACCAGAAAGGAGGAAGATTCAATTCACACCAAGACCATCAAAGAGTGAAGGTAAACCAAGGTATGATCCTGAATTTAGAAAATCAGTTCAATGCAATGCATGTTCTGGATATGGTCACTATGCAAATGAGTGTGCCAATACCAGACTGAAGCAAAAACTGAATTTTAGTGCTACCTTGAGTGATGAATCTGATAATGATGATCTTGATGAGTTTAATGAAAGAGAAAGTGTTCATTTTACCAGAATTGATTATAATGATTCCTCAGATGATGATCTGGATGATACAGATTCTGATGTTGCACCAGATGTCTTCACATCTACAGTAACATCAAAACAGAGTCACCCAGATCTGAACTGTTTTAATGGTTCTGTTGGTAATGCAGGAAAAAGGATTGATGATGAGACATATCAGAAATTGTTAGATGATTGGAACTCTCAGAAACTCACTCTAAATTCTTTGAATAAAGAGAATGAGGATCTGAAAGACACAATCACTAAGCTAGAAGTCTTACTTACCAGAAGAGATCTTGAAGTTTGTAAACTGAAGGAGAAATTGATCAACTCTACTTTAAGTTTCAAAAAGTTTTCCAAGAGTGCTTCTGATGTGAATGATGCTATAGCTACTGGTAAATCTAATAATTATGGTTTAGGTTATGATGGTGAAACTGCTTCTATTTCTGAAAATTTTAGAAAATCTGTGAAATTTGTGAAGGCAAATGCTAGCACATCTGGTGTAACATCTGCACAAACAGATTCTCACAAGGTTGAAAGGAAGTATATTTGTCATTATTGCTTTAAATATGGTCATATTCGTCCCTTCTGCTTGAAAATGTTTAAAGAGTTAAGAACTGAGTTTATGCCATCCAGAATGTCTTCACATCCTAGGAAACATTCTGTGAAATCTGCATGGAAACCAAAAGTTACCTGTAATGTTGTTCACCCATCCTTGAAAGCATGTTTACCTGGTCTATGGTATTTTGATAGTGGTTGTTCTAGACATATGACAGGACAAATAGACTACTTATCTGATTATGAGACCTTGAATGGTGGTAATGTTACATATGGTGGTGGATCAAAAGGAAAGATAATAGGAAAAGGAACTTTGAATGTTAAAGGTTTTCCTAAGCTTAAAAATGTTTTGCATGTTGATGGCTTACTTGCTAATCTGATCAGTATTAGTCAACTTTGTGATGATAATTTGCATGTAAAATTTGACAAAGAGTCTTGCTATGTTCTTAATGAAGATGATGATTGTGTAATGACTGGTACTAGGTCTGCAGATAACTGTTATCTTATTGGAACTAATGTATGCAATTTGTCAAAACATGATGAAAATGTCTTATGGCACCAAAGATTAGGACATGTAAATTACAGGGCAATGAAGAAACTAATCATATTAGATGCAATCAAAGGAATACCTAAACTGAGCTTCCTGAATACCACTGTATGTGGATCATGCCAGAAAGGTAAACAGGTAAGAGTGCCGCATAGAATGCTGTCACATTGTTCTACACATCGATGTTTTGAATTGTTGCACATGGATTTGATGGGTCCTATGGAAACTGAAAGCATTGGAGGTAAGAGATATTCCTTAGTTGTGGTAGATGATTTTTCTAGATATACTTGGATTGAGTTTTTAAGAGATAAATCTGAAACATTTGCTGCTTTTAAAGTTCTCTATAAAAGGTTCAAAAATGTGTTTAACTTGAAAGTTGGTCGTATTAGAACTGATCATGGTAGGGAATTTGAGAATAGCATGTTTAATGATTTCTGTGATAAGAAAGGTATCTTGCAAGAATATTCATCTCCTAAAACTCCACAACAAAATGGAATTGTTGAAAGAAAGAATAGAACTTTACAAGAAATGGCAAGAGTCATGCTTTTATCTAAAAGTCTTTCTAAAAGATTTTGGGCTGAAGCATTGAATACAGCATGTCATATTATTAATAGAGTTTATATTCGATCTGGTACTAATCAAACACCTTATGAGATTCTGAATGTTAGAAAACCAAGTGTGAAATATTTTCATGTATTTGGTTGTGTGTGTTATATTTTGAATGATAGGGATCAACTTCACAAGTTTGATTCTAAAAGTGATAAAGGTTTCTTTTTAGGCTATTCTAGAAATAGTAAAGCTTATAGAGTTTATAACCTTAGGACTAACACTGTTCAAGAATCTGTTAATGTTGTGTTTGATGATGATAAAGGTCTTACAGATGATAAAGATGAAGAAGATATATCACAAGTCACTGACAATTCTGAGAATACACTGAAGTCTGATAATGCTGCACCAAATGCTAACACATCTGGAGCAACATCTACAGAACAGTCAGTTGTAATTCCACATAATGATCAGTATGTTCCCAAAATGAATCCTTCTTCAAGAATGGGGAAAAGTCATCCTACTGACCAGATCATAGGCGATGATACAGTTGGAGTGCAAACAAGAGGAAGAATAAGATCGAATAAGGTAGATGTGGTAAGAACAATATGCATGTCTTCTATTTGCAATGTTGTGAATGCTGAGTGTTACTATTCTGAAATTGAACCTAAAAGTGTGAATGAAGCATTAACTGATGAATATTGGATAAATGCTATGCATGAGGAACTTAATCAGTTTGAAAGAAATGAAGTTTGGACACTTGTTCCAAGACCTAGTCATACTAATGTCATTGGAACAAAGTGGATTTATAAGAATAAAACTGATGAGTCTGGAAACATTGTTAGGAACAAAGCTAGGTTAGTTGCACAAGGTTACACCCAAGTTGAAGGTGTTTATTTTGATGAAACTTTTGCACCCGTTGCTAGGATAGAATCTATTAGATTATTGCTAGCAATTGCATGTTTTATTGATATTAAACTACATCAAATGGATGTAAAAGCTGCATTCTTAAATGGCATATTAAATGAAGAAGCATATGTAGAACAGCCTAAAGGTTTTGAAGATCCACAATACCCGGATCATGTGTACAAACTAAAGAAAGCATTGTATGGTCTAAAACAAGCTCCTAGAGCATGGTATGGTAGGCTTACGGACTTTCTTTTAGAGTATGGATTTATTAGAGGAGAAGCCGATAGAACTTTGTTTATTAAGCACACTGGAGAAGGTTTACTAATTGCTCAAATATATGTTGATGACATTGTGTTTGGTTCAACCTGTGATAAAATGCTGAACAGATTTGTTGAAGCAATGACAGCCACATTTGAGATGAGTTTGGTTGGAGACTTGAATTATTTTTTAGGTCTTCAAATCAAGCAATGTAAGGATGGTATTTTCTTCTCTCAAGGTAAGTATGCTAAAAACTTAGTCAAACGGTTTGGTCTTGAAAACTCAAAAGTAATGAAAACACATATGGGTTCTACTTTGAAACTTTGCAAAGACAATGGTGGAAAGGATGTTGATCCAACATTGTATAGATCCATGATAGGTAGTTTACTTTATCTAACCTCTAGTAGACCTGACATTATGTATAGTGTGTGTGTTTATGCTAGGTACCAAGCTAATCCAAAGGAATCTCACCTGAATGCAGTGAAAAGGATTATCAGATATGTTTCAGGTACAAGTGAACTAGGGATATGGTACACTAAGGACACCAACAACACATTGATTGGATATAGTGATGCGGATTGGGCTGGAGATATTGATGACAGAAAGAGTACTAGTGGAGGATGTTTCTACATGGGAAACAATCTTGTGTCTTGGCATAGCAAGAAACAAAATTGTGTTTCTCAATCCACTGCCGAGTCTGAATACATAGTTGCAGGAAGTTGTTGCACACAGCTATTGTGGTTAAGTAAGATGTTTCATGACTATGGAATTGAAAACAATATCCTCACAATTTTCTTTGATAACACAAGTGTTATTAACATATCTAAGAATCCGGTACAACACTCACTCACTAAGCACATTAGCATTAGACATCATTTTATGAGAGATTTAGTGGAGAAGAACATAGTTAAGTTGGAATATGTGCCTACTGAAAATCAAAATGCTGATATTTTTACTAAGGCTCTTGACCATGAGAGATTCTCATTTTTTAGGAAATCTCTTGGTATGTGTAATATCTGAATAATTCTTGAGAGGATGTTGTCACAAATGCTGTAGCATTTGGGACAACAGCCTAAGGTGGTATAGTTATTATAAATGTGATTTATTTCTTATTTTCGTTGAATAATTCCTTTGTAAAATATTCTTGAATCTGAAATTTGTTTGTGCAAAAATAGACATTTACTACACCTCTCAAAAGCTTGAAAAATTGAGAATGTTACAGCATACTAAAAGATGTACCAATTCACTGAGTAACTATGGAGCACGGAGTTCGCTACTACGATGCCTTCTTTTCAAAAGGTGAATTTTGGTAACAACATCAAGAGGTTCGTAATCCATTAAGTAAGTATGGGGCACGGAGTTCGCTGCTACGATGTACTCTACAGGAACAATGGATCAATACGAATTAGATGTTGTAGCACAAAAAGAAAAAAAAATGCTGAAAAATTGGCTACATTGGATAGGTAAAACCTGTGAAAAACCAATGTTGAGGTGTATGTCAAATCCTTGAGCACAACATTACATGATTCAATTATATTTTTATAAGTTGTAATTATTTAATTAATTGTGGGAATTTATTTTATTTATTTATAATTATACTAACCACTTTGTTTTATTTCAGATTTTACGCATTTTTATTTTTGATTAATTCTGGAACTTTCTTAATTTAATTAATTAATTAACTTAATTTATTAATTAGGATTTTACCCCACTAACTCACCCATGATATTACTTGTGGCTGAATTTGTGGAGCATTATCGATTATTATCTAGAATTTTCTTAAGTCAAGCCTTGATCACACGTACAAACATTCCAACTACTAAGTCTTCTCTATATAAACTCAATTTCATGATTTTCTAATCTTTGTATTTAATTGAGTAAGTTGAGTATTAGTTTTGCAGATTTTGTTATAAATCATTTTGTGCTTATCTCGATTCTTGTGTAGTGCTTTTCGAATTCTTGGTTTAAATGGCAGGAAACAAGAAATTAAACTCACAGAAACCAACCTCTCCCAACTCACAACCGTCATCTTCATCTCTCTCAAATCTTCATACACTTGCTTCCATGGCTGCTTCACATGAAAATTCACCCCCAACTGCCGCAACCGTCACACCCATTCCAGCTACTCCGACAACCATCCACATCCCAAACCAAGCTACACTCTCCGAGCTGAGCCAGGCGGTTGAGAATTTCTCTCAATCGATGAGATCACCTAATCCACCCATCCTCACGATTGGTGATATGTCCATTGACATCTGTCACTACTTGCGCACCCAAGAAGTGATCACTACTGCACCTTCTTCATCCACAGCCGAAAAGCCCCAAATTCCGAGCCCTAACGCTGAAACAGAGGCCCCGACTGCTGCCTCTATGGGGGAGACTGAAAAGGAGATTGAAGAATCCCCTGTTGCTGAGTCAAAGGAGCCGTCGAATGCGGAGACATCCAACAATGAGGACGCTCAAATGGAGGATGCTGAAGAATCCGACAAAACCGACTCTGACATCTCGAAATCCGACTCTAAACCGATTCCTTTTAAGAGGAATGCTGAAGAGAAGAAGAGAAAGAGGAGCCCAGTTCCAAGAAGACGATCAGGTCGAGTTTTTACTCGAGTTGATTACTCAGACTCTTTGAGGAAGAAGAAGAAGCTAGGTGGTGATGTTGCTGAACCAATTCAGGTCTTCTCTGAATCTGAAGAAGAAGTGGTGATTGAGAAGCCAACTAAGAAGAAAGTTGATCCTAAGGGGAAGGGAAAGGCAAAGGTTGATGCTGTTCGAACAATGCCTGAAGAACCAGAACATGATTCTGATTCTGAAATGGAGATTTGTCTCAGGGATATGCAGCAAGCCCTGAAGAAGAATGCTGCCTCACATGCTGAATCAAGTGCTCCAGCACCAGAACCTGATGATGGAGGTGATTCAAGCAGTGCAGCTTCAGACAAAAGCTCTGAAAAGGAAGGGGAATCAAGCTCTGAATCAAGCTCTGAAGAGGTGAAAGAACCAAGCCAAAGGACACTACTTCTGAGGAAGGTAATTCTGAAACTGAAGTAGAATCTGATATTGATGGATTGGTTGATAAGATAACTAGGTTGTCTAGGAGGAAATTGTTGATGGAAAGGAGAATTCATACTTCTGATTTTGAGAGTAAGAACTTAATTCAATTCTTAGAGGATAGAAAGTTGTTGAAAGCTCTGAACTTGTTTGATACATTTGTTTCTGATTGGGTGTATGAATTTTATGCATGTCTGAGGAAGAGTAATGGTAGGAGGAGTTCTCGTTGGTATGGAAATATACAGTTTAGGGGGAGTACAGTTCCATTTACACTAGAGTTAATTAATGATTTCTTAGGCATAGAACCAGTACTTGATGATGATGAACCTGATTTGGATGTTGTTACTGCTTCTATGACTGGTGGTTTGTTGACTAGATGGAAAAATGGAATGTTGGCCAAGGACCTTACTTCTCTTTATTCTGTGTTACATAAATTGATAGTTTATAATTGGATACCTTCCACCAACTCAACCAAAGTGACAAAGGATCAAGCAATCTTGCTCTATAGGATAGTGGTTTTGAAGAAGTTTAATTTGGGATTGACTATTTTCCACCACATGATGAAGTTTAGTGGTGACATTTCTGATAAAGGAAACCTTCCATACCCTGTGCTTATTTGTTCATACTTGAAGATGCATGGTTTTAGCCCTAAGAAGACTGAAGTTCTTAGAGGTAAGGTTCCTTTATACACCATTTCACCTGCTTTACTCATTGGTGAAAGAGTGAAAGATCTGCCCTTGCACAATCCTGGAAGTTCTTCTCAAGGACCAGCTCCTGCTCAACCTCAACCTCAACCCTCATCAGCACAGAAACCTGAACAGAACACAGCTGCACCTAATGCTGCACCAGATGCTGAGAACTTTGGTGGTAATTTTGATACCATGTTCTCTGTTCCCAGATCTTTTATTTTACTGCAGTTACAGCACCTACAGGACCAGATTGATGAACTCCAATTCATCAAAGACAAGTGGACCAGTCTACTTCCCACTACAACAGGGGGAGTACCACCTTCCACTTCAGCTAGAGCTTCTGGAGTTGTGATTGAAGAGCTGAATCCTGAAGCTGGAGGTGTACCTGATGCTGCTACAGAGAATGGAGGAACTGCTGCTGCTAACAATGTTGTTGCACTCTTTGCATCAACTTGTTTTATTAAGGAACCAGAGGAGGCTGATGAAGACAAGTTTGCAGATGCTGCTGAAGATGATGAGGATATGGAAATCCTCTATGCTGATATCTAGAACAGATGATGCAAGACAGGGGGAGTACTGAAGTACAGATGGCACATGTGCAGGACCTTGATGCTGCTGCTATTGTTATAGCAATTCATGCCATTTTCAGTCCTACTTTTGTTTTTGTTATTTTGTTATGTTTAAGTTAAATTCTGTTTATTCTGATACAATATTTACTATTTCTAGTTGATAGGTTGTTTATATTTGTCTTGCTTAAATTAGTTTGCACTAATGATATTTGATTACTGCTTATTGCTTAATTTGTTTTCCTATCATTAATTGCTTACTGCATGATGAATATGCCTTGTTTAGTTTATTTATTTTTGTTTGTTTTGTTTGCTCTGATTATATTGTTTAGTCCTTGTTTGTTTTTGTTTGTCTGTTTTTGAGTCTTACATAAGTCTTAGAACTAATCTGGTATATACCCTTATATGCTCTGATTTAATCTTTGATTTTTTTGTAAAAGTTGATTGTTTTGTAAACAAGTGTACTGTTTATGCTTGTTTTGGTTTTGAATAAGATTACTTTGATCTTATGGCACGGATCTTAGTAAAATTATTCTTGATCTCTTTTTGATTTGATCCAACGGTTACAACAGGGATTGTCTTGACTAGTATTTAGCTTTGGAGTTCAACTCACCTAAATACATAATACTGAGTATGTATAGAAATATATGTGCATCAGGTGTGTTGTAGTCGAAAGGTCAAATTGGGGGAGATTGTAGATGTTGTTAAATCTTAAATGCTTTAACATTATCAACAACATCTTAATTTGACCTTCCTTGATTTATTCTAAGTCTTTTCTGAAATGTTACATTAAATGTTGTACTAAATGCTCTCACATTCAGGAACGATTCCAGAAGGTTCTACAAGAGTCTGGAACATAGAAGAGTCCAGAAGGTTGCAGAACGTGATAGAAGAGTTTAGAGCATTGTAGAATGACCTGGAAGATGGCAGAAAGATCTAGAGAGATCATGGAGGTTGAGGTCCTAAAAAATAGGATCTCATAATGGAAGGATCTAGAAGCTGAGTATTTCTCTATAAATACCGCCAGAATCTTTCATTTCAAAGTACGCACTATTCGAGTAACACCTTCTTGAGAGTTCAACCCTAGTTAGGAGTTATGGCCAGTAGTTGTATCATTTAACGTACGCCGAGGGATACCACACCTTCCAGTGTACTTAGTTCTAGTCTTGTATTGAGTGAGAGTGAATCATAGATCAGATTAGTTCTTTAGACAGTGTTCTTACACTTAAGTCTATTTACAGATCCAGGCACCTGCCTCGATTGTAGTTTCTGTTTGTGGAATGTTGAAGTAATTGCTGAGACATTTCACACGACATTTTTTGTATAACTTAGGAACTAAGTTATTGTTTTCGCCGTAAGGCTTAGCATAGGTTTTGTTATTAATAAAATCTATGTTAAAAATTATTCCATTGTGTCTTTATTGTGTTTAGTGTTTTAGACTTCCGCTGTGTACTGTGTTTACTTTTTCACATTCTGTTAGAGTTAATGCTACACTAATTGTCACAACATTCAGTGTAACATTGTTCTGTTTTTTACTTAAACACTAGATACCACCCCCCACACACTTTCAATTTCAAATTTTTGATTAGATGTTGATGTATTTCAAATAAATATTTAAATCATAACATTTAATTAAAAAATGTAAAAACTAAACTATTATATTTATTTTCATACAATCAGAAATTGTACGTAATTTAATATTTCAAAAATTATACTAATAGTTTTGTATATAATCTTATCTTTTAGTTATATAGGAGTACATTCTATACAAATTTCATGATTTACATGATGCCTTTTTTTTATTCATTTCTTTTAAAGATTTTTTTTAGTTTATTCAAACTAATTTTAAATCTAACATTCAAATAATATTAATTAGACAAACAATATAATCTACGATATTTTAACAACTATAATAAAAGAATTACAGCAGCCACGTGCATCGCACGGGCAAAAACTAGTCTAGTATAATAATTTGGAAGGTTACACATTTTTTAGGTGGTTAACTCCTGCACTAGATGCATTTGTGCTAAATTTGGCAATGGTCAACAAACAATCGGTAAACATTTTGAATGTGCTGAAAAGAGAATGATCGGATACAAAGGCTACACTTAGAGTGGTGGAGCGTAAGGGTCAATATCAAATGCAGTCCCCATAAAGCGAAATAGGCACAAGAAAAGAGCAACAAACCTTATGGCAAAATTAGAAGCTGAAATGTATTCATTTCATCAAAGGCGATGCGAGAAGACCAACATGGTAAAATATTATATTTTTTGCTCATTCTACAAGTGTTAAGTCACCCCATGTTTTTTCATTTGTGTTGTTTATGGATTGTACGTACAAGACCAACTTATATAAACTGCCCCTATTGAAGATAGTTGGAGTTACTTCAACAGACATGTCATTTTATGTTGCATCCTTCTACATGGAGTCCGAGCAAGAGGATAATTACATGTGGGCATGCAGCATTCTAAAGGACTTGATGCACAAATATTATTTGCCTACAATTATTCTCAGTGATGGAGAGTTGACTTTGGTTAACGCATTAGAGTCCATGTTTCCATCTGCTTTATTGTATAAATGGCACATTAAAAAAAATGTGTTGGCTAAATGCAAGAAAAGGTTTTCCACTAATGATGAGTGGAAGTCGTTTAGTCGTTCATTTGACTGTGTCATTGATGTTAAAATGAAGGAGAAATTGTAGATTTTCTAATACGGTTTCAAGACGACTACACGAACGACCCGAATTCTAAAAAAACTATTGAATATTGTATGGAGCAATGGATTACACCTTACAAACACAAATTTGTATTGGCTTATACAAACAAGGTCTCATTCATTATGATTATGTTACTACGAATAGGTAAACATTTGTAAATATTATGTATTTTAAAATCTTTAAAAAATTAATTTGGTTACGTACGTATGACTTTCTAATTTTTGTTGTAGGATTGAAAGTAATCATGTGAAGTTGAAAAGGTGCCTACGAACAAGCAAAGGAAACTTTGAGACTAGTTGGGCCAAAACTCATTCTCTTATTAAGACCTCACACACTGCGGTCAATGCTTCGTTTTAGAAGAGCATTAATGTGGTGCAACACTAATTTAAGCCATAATTATTCAAGATTTTAAGAGTAGATATATCAATCAATGCATTAGAGTTGATACATAAAGAGATGGAAATTCGATCATGTGACGATCATTTGCTATATATATGGATGTGTTCTACGAAATACTTGTGGGTTGCTTGGCTTACATGAGATCACATAATTCAAAGTCAAAGACATTTCTATTCCATTAGACATAATTAACATGTTTTGGAAAAAGTTGGATATGAGGGCCACATAACCGAGTTAGGGGTCGAGTGAGGGGCTGAGTCAGTAGCAAAGTCAGGGAGTTACATATGATATTAAAGTCGGATGAATGACACGATGTTGAATGTTGTCAACAATTTTAACAACAAAAATGATTTAGAACAATTGTTGATGTCGAAGAGGTTAAGGGAAATTGTAAATCCTACAACTACATCATTTCTTGAGCCGCATCGTCTAAATAAGACTCATGGTCGCCCAAAAGAAAAACGTAAAAAGGACACATCAACAAAACGTGAGTGAAAGTGTGTGTGCATGCGAAATCATAAGTGTTGTCTGTTGTGTTGGCACTATCCAGACAACATTGTGCAGCGAAAAATAAAAAACACTTTGCAAATGGAGATATTCCAAATTTGCGTAGATTATAAATAATCTACACGGTTCCCTGTATTAAATATGTGAAACTCGAAAGAGTTTGCAAAATTAAGTAGATCCTATGAAACTATCTCCCTCATAGATCTATACATACAACCTAGCAATTAAGACACGATAGACACATTGATTGTTCAGGTTACAATAGTGAATCAATCTACAAGAAGAAACAATGTTTTTCATATCTAGAAGCGAGAATGCATTCAATAGTGTAGTAATCTATTTTAGCTTTTGTTCTTGTATATCTAATGTTGAGGCAGCCTCTATTTTATAAACTTCAAATATTATTGCCCAACATCATGTAGATAGATTTTTACATGATCTACAATGGAGAAGAACCACAGATATTTCTAAAGCTAAATATATTAAGCACTCGATAGCTTTAGTAATGAATGTGTCTTCTCTCTTCTCACTTGTTTGTGTTGCAGCAGTCCTCTATTATAGGCACGAAATTCAACTACTCAAACATCATGTAGATCAGTTCTTGCATGATCTACAACCTCCTCTACCAACTCCTTAAAAGTAGGAACTTGTTATATCATGTTCAATAACTTCTCACTCCTATGCAACCGCATGACAGGATGTTGTCCACGTCTTCAACCTGCACTAGGGACATTATGAGCAACAAGTGTAAGATTGAAGTTAGTGTTAGAAGAAAAGACGAATGATGTTCTTGTTTGATATGTTGGAACATTACGTACAACAACGCCAACATTCTTCCTAATTTGATTTTTCTACTATAACACACCTGAGATATTGATCATTCAATAATATGTGTTACAATAGAAATGTGCAATTTATCACATAACATGAAATAGAATTGCTTAGGCAAATGGAAATAAAACTAAAGTCTCACTAAGCACACAAATAAGATGCTTAGGCCAAATACAGAAAGTAAATGAAAGAATTATAAATCCTAATAAACTATAGTTCAAAGAAAATAAAAGGAAATAACAGAAATATAAATCTTAAAAAGTTCAAAATAATAAAACAATAAAATCAAGTATTACAAACAAATGAATAAAAGTTATGTAAAGAAGTAAATGAGAGGATTTGGTTGAGTAACACTTCAACTGCATCTTCATGAATCTGCACAAACTCCCTTATACTTCATAACTTATCCAGTTTGTATGCTTTCATAAATCCTCATGCACGGTCTCAATGACATCAATATCTTGTGCATCTTCAACTACTGTCTTATCACTTTCTTTTACAACTTTTATTTCTTGATTGTCACCATTAGTGTTGATTGTGAAAGAAATGACGAATTATTGATGATGTTGCCAAATATGTTGTGACATTCTTCACAACATTGACACAATTTCAACAATGAAAATAGTGCATTTGAGTATGTTGGCTCAATCGTAGATAGTTGTTATCAACCTACAATTGAGTTTGGTGGAACAACTAGTGTTGGTAACACCGATGTTTAGTAATGCGAAAAGAAAAAAAAAATTAATATATATATTTTTTTCAATGTATCCTATTTATTATGTATGTAATTGTCAGATGCTTATTTTAAACAAATTCATCGAAATTTTATACCTCCACGTAGTACGATTGAGTTTGTTGATCTTCTTCCAACATGGATTCGTGGGTATGTTGTGACTACTCGGAATGTTGTTGTCGATAGTCATTGTGAGTTTTGTCCAATTGCTGAACAAATGAATTTTGGAGAGAAGGAATGACATAAGGTTCGGTGTGACCGTATGGGGGAGTTAACATTATACAAATATTTGTACTCAAAGGTATTCTATAATGTGAAGGTGATCGATGAAGTAATGCATAAGTTGAACAGTTCTTATAACTTTGCTCCCAAGTATCATTGATTTATGTTGCTGAAGATGAGATATCTTGTTACATCGACATACAATGTAATACTTGTCACATTGTCCAATAAAATGTGCAACACATACTTGTCTTTTAAAAAGATTGCACTGAAATTAAAGATGCATTTGATTGATCTACTTGAAGAGAAATAACATTTCATTGTGGTACATAACGTTTGTACGCTAAATATGCATTGGCAGTTGTCATCTATAACTGTCACGCCCTAATTTTCAATAAGGTAGACAATGTCACTACTTTGAAGACTTGAGACTGAAACACAACCACTTGTTGATGTAGAGAAAATGAATTCAAGTTTACAGTACAGAAAATATTTTATGTGACTAATTTTAAAAAAATACCATGCAAAATAGGGGAGAGGGAGATACATTTAGTTAAGAAAAATCAGGTATTATGGTCTGCTAAATATTTTCGTATTTGACTTTGCTTCGAGCATTTAAATTTTAATATCTCCATTAAATAAAACAAAAAAAGAGAAAACTGGGGGAAAAAAATATGTAAACAACTATGTTTTAAATATTCTTTTATATTTATATGTATTAGAAAATCTATTTCAGAAAAATAAATAATAATAATCACGACAAATACTTGTGTGTACCATTTACATGTATGTAACTAGTACCACTTGATTCAATTTTCTAAATATGTGAATGTTATCCATGAGTTATGACAAGTACAGTATAAAGTTAGTTCAAATAGAGTATAATATTAGTTCAAATACAATATAGTATTAGCTCACATATTGTATAATATTAGTTCAAATATTAACTAGTGATGCAGATAAATATGTCGTTCTTTGAGAAGTCGCCACGTGAAAACGGGGTAAATTATGATAATTATGATTAAGTCAATACACCGAAGATGCAACGTTAATATACCCCTGGGCTTAAGCAGGGAAATTAGAGAAATCAGGGTGATTGGGCTCTTAGCCCATATTTGGAAAGATTAATAGTCCTTGGGCCTGGAAGGATCCGGCCCAAATAAGGGACGAATAGTCCATCTTTTCTGGTCAAGTCAGATGAGTGGGTCAACCCACGAAAATAGGGGACGGGTATGTTAAAGAACCAAGTCTCCAGGTAGAGTGAGACCGATTCTTTAGGGAATGCGCCAAAGATATAGGGAGAACGAGTTTTTTCCCCTCCGGAAAGGGGGGCCAGGTATAAAAGCAGGTTATGTCCATATTTTTACTTACGTTTTTGAGATAATAGACACATTTTTTATGAAATACACACTGAATTGAGAAAAACAGAGAGATATTCGCCGGAATTTCCCTAGATATACAGGGGAATTCCTCTTCGATTTCGCCTACAACCGATTCTGACTTGAGCGTCGGAGTTTCTACGCCGGAGCCCCCCTTCGGCGTACTTTTGCAGGTCATTTTCGGATCCTCAAGGAGATTTGCTTGAAGACTGCCGAAGATAAAACGAGTGATTTGATTCGTGATTAGCAGTGCTCGTAGAGGAACGACTGATATCTCAGGGCGTTCTTTTTCGACGCATCAACTGGCGCCGTCTATGGGAACATTTCTAGCTAAGGCGTGAGAAAAGTTCCATATCAAATGGGTGGAGGGCAAGATTTGACGAAGCAGACTAAGGAGAAGGGGGATTCCACTCCTCTTCCCTTTCCTCCGCCCCCACCAGGCTTTCCCTTGAATAGAAATCTGGGGAAACAGCCTGTAAACCCTACAGTGGAAGATATTCCTCCTGTCCAGGAGGGGAACACGGCGGGTACCTTGGAAGCTTCGGGAAGTGGTACGGATAAGGACCCGCCACAACCCAATGTTCAACCGGAACTCCTCACGGTCTCTCAAGACCAATTGGATGTGATGATAGAGCAGGCAGGGGAAAGAATAATTACATCTCGTGGACTTCGCCCTCCTGGACCTACTCCACCAGTTAATGAAAGAACAAAGCAGAATCCCCCGGAATATGTCATCGATTCGGCTCCAGTCCCTTCAAAGAATGAAGGTTTCCCCCAGAATCAAGAAGAAAGAGTGCCTTCTCAGGCTGAAAGAAGCGTCCTTGATCGCCCTCCTAGAAGAAATATCGAGAGGATCCCTGGGATACCACTCTGGATGCAGGGATAGGAGAAAGTACGGATGACACCTACGAGGGAGCTGTTAGTGACCAAATACAGGCTCTACGGAAAGAAATGAAAGACATGTAGAAGCATATGAATGACAACGTAAGTAAACCTTCTTACGTTACTGGTTATCAATTTTCATCCACTATTTTACAAGATGAACTGCCTCCTAACTGTAAATCGTTAATTTCGAATATGATGGCACCACGGACCCGTACGAGCATCTGATGAGGTTCGAGAATGCCGCCCTATTGCATCGATACGGAGAGGGCGTCAAGTGCAGGGTATTTCTGACTACCCTATCTAAAGCGGCACAGCAATGGTTCACCCAGCTAGGGCCAGATACTATCCATTCATGGTCGGAGTTCAGTGAGCTATTCTTGCACCAATTTGCCAGCGCTAGGAGGCAACCTAGAGCCACCCTCACCTTGTTTAACATGCGACAAGGGGAGAATGAGAGTCTTCGGGCTTTCTTGAAATGGTTCAACCAAGCGGCTTTAGAGGTACCAACAGCCTCTTCGGAGGTCAAAATCAATGCTCTCACCAATGGGCTAAGGGACGGAGACCTGTTTACGTCTTTAGCCAAGAAGCCGGTACAGACCTTTGATGAATTACTAAGAAGAGCAGAGAAATACCTCACCCTGGAAGAGGTGAGGAAGGCTAAACGATCGGAAACCAAGACAGTAGTGAGTAATGGAGAACGAAGAAGGGAGATAATGCCGAGGAGGCCCAGTCCAGAAAGACACCGGAACACGAGGGGGCTGGGAAATGTTAAAGGAGAGGAAGCTGCGCCCTGGAACTCTAGGGGAAGGATAAGGAGATATACCCCTCTGAGGATCGAGCCGGCAGAGGTTTTAGAAGTGGCAGGGGACCATCCCGATATGAAGTTCCCCTACTCACGAAACAGGGGCCCTCAGAATCCCAAATCAGATAGATTCTGTAGATTCCATAATGACTATGGTCACGACACTAACCAATGCTGGCACCTGAAAGACGAAATAGAAAGAATGATTCAAGCAGGCCACCTAAAGGAATTTATTTTCAGGGATCGACAAGGTCCTAGAGGGCAGAAGAGAAAAGACCCTGAAGGCAAGCCAGAGGAAAATAGAATAGAACAGAGAAAGAGCACGGAAGATCAACCACCCCCTCCCCAAAAGAGGGGAACTATTCACATGATTATGGGTGGCCCCGCTGACGGGGATTCCTTTAGACAAAGGAAGCAGAGCGTCAGGTCATTGAAGAGTGGAAGGAACATGGAATGTCGTGAAATAGGAAAGATGACAACAGCTCCCGATATCCATTTTGGACCAGAAGACATCGGAGAACCTAGAGAGATACATAATGATGCCCTAGTCATTACCACGGATATAGCAGGATACGATGTGGCTAGGATCTTTGTAGACACGGGAAGTTCCGCTGATATCATGTTCCTAGAGTGTTTTAAGAAGATGGAATTAAACATAAAACTCAGGCCAGTGGAGACAGCCCTCTATGGATTTTCAGGGGGTGCCATTCAACCCCTTGGTTCAGCGTTATTACAGGTAGGGTTAGGAACCGCTCCTAACCGACGCGTGCAAGTGATAGAGTTTTTGATAGTGGATGTCCCATCATCATATAATGTGGTGATGGGAAGACCAAGTTTGAATATCTTTCAGGCCGTGATTTCCACCTTCCACATGAAGATGAAATTCCCTGCCTCGGGGGGTGTGGGAGAGATATGTGGAGACCAGTACCAGGCAAGGAAGTGTTACGTAGAATCGGTCAAGATAGCAGACAGGGCCGTATTCCGAGGGATGGAGAGATTTAAGGGTGAAGACCCTGAGTTGAAAAAACAGAAAGTAGGTGAACTAGTGCAAGAGCAACCCAAAGCCAAAGCGGATGAGGAATTAATGAACATCGAGCTCTGCCCAGGAAAAGAAGGATTTACAACCAAGATAGGTACACATATGAACCCTGAGCTCCAGGGAAAGATGATACTCGCCCTCCAGGAGAATGCGGATATTTTTGCTTTCACAGCGACGGATATGACAGGTATCCCTCCAGAGATAGCAATGCATTACCTTAATGTGGATCTCAAGGCTAGGCCAGTGAAGCAGAAGTTGAGGAACTTCGGTAAGGAGAAAAACCTCATTGTGAAAGAGGAGATCGATAAGCTGTTGAGTGCAGGGCATGTGAAGAGGGTGCAGTTCCCTGAGTGGCTGTCAAATGCGGTGCTGGTATCTAAAGGAGCTGGCAAGTGGAGAATGTGTATCGATTTTAGAGATTTGAATAAAGCATGTCCAAAGGATCACTATCCCTTGCCCCGAATCGACCAGTTGGTGGATGCCACGTCTGGGTTTGAATTACTCAGCATGATGGATGCGTACTAGGGGTACCACCAAATCCAGTTGAACCCCCTTGATATACCAAAGGTATGCTTTATAGCCACATGTGGTACTTTCGGTTATGTACGTATGCCTTTTGGACTAATAAATGCAGGAGCCACCTATCAAAGAATGGTAGACTCGGTGTTCCGAGGGCAGATAGGCAGGAACATGGAGGTTTACGTGGATGATATGTTGGCTAAAAGTGTCAAGGTAGAGGAACATATTGGCGACCTGAAGGAGATATTCCAGGTAATCCGAGAGAATGGTATTAAATTAAATCCGGCTAAATGTTCTTTTGGAGTAGGGTCAGGGAAATTCCTGGGATATATGGTGACCCAAAGAGGGATAGAAGTTAACCCTGCCAAGGTGAAGGCGGTGCTCGACATGCAGCCCCCTCGGAATTTGAAGGAATTGCAAACTCTGAATGGTAGGATCGCAGCACTTAGTAGGTTCATATCAAGGTCAGCAGAAAAGAGCCACCACTTCTTCAGAACCTTAAGGAAGGGGTCGAGGTTCGAGTGGGACGACCAGTGTCAGAAAGCTTTCGAGGAACTCAAGCTTCACCTTGAACAACTTCCGAAGCTGACGAAGCCCTCTCAGGGAGATGTGTTGCTCTAATACCTTTCAGTAGGGGAACACTCCCTGAGCACTGCCCTGATGAAAGAGGAAGGTTCCACATAGCAACCTATTTATTACGTGAGCAAGGTCATCCAAGGGGCAGAGATCAGGTATTCAGAAGTGGAGAAGGCAGCCCTGGCAGTGGTGGTAACGGCTAGGCGATTACGCCCCTATTTCCTGTCCTATAAAGTTATGGTGCGAACTAATTTCCCTTTGAAGCAGACACTAGGGAGAGCAGATTTATCAGGTAGAATGGTCAGATGGGCAGTGGAATTACAAGAGTACGATATTGATTATGAACCAAGGAGGGCCATCAAAGCCCAAGCTTTAGCAGACTTTATCCAAGAATCTACCAGAATGGAGGAAGAACAAGGCTGGAAGGTATATGTTGATGGTTCCGCATCCGCTGTAGGATGTGGAGCAGGGATAGTGTTGGTTGACCCTGATGGCCAAGAAGTACAGGTAGCCATCAAGTTCCGGTTCTCAACCTCAAACAACGGTGCAGAGTATGAAGCCCTGATTAGAGGGGCTAACATAGCAGCAGAGTTAGGGGCACAAAAAGTCACCCTGTACTCCGATTCACAGTTGATAGTACAACAGGTCAAGGGGGAGTATCTCGCCAAGGATGAAAGGATGATCGCCTACCTAGAACAGGTAAAGAAGTTAAAGAATAAATTCCAGGCCTTTGAAGTAATACAGGTACCAAGAGAAGAGAACGAGAAAGCAGATGGGCTATCTAAGCTGGCTAGTTCTACTGAGTTTGAGGGACATGGAAAAATAACCCTGTTAGTGGCGGACCAATTAGCCACCGAGACCCTGGTCGGAGAAATAACAGCAGGAGATGACTGGAGGAGAGAGATTTGGGAAGAGCTGAAGAAAGGACAGGTAACTCCAATGTCCAGAGAAGCCAAAGCTTGGAGAAGGAAATATTGTATCTTGGGGGACCAATTATACAAGAGGTCCTTCACTCAACCTTATTTAAAATGCCTTTCGAAAAGAGAAGCAGAGCTAGTGATTAAAGATATTCATGAAGGTTGTGCATCTAGCCATGAAGGCTATCAGACTATGGTGAAGAAGGTATATAGAGCGGGTTTTTATTGGCCCAATATAATCAGAGACGCTAGGGAATATGTGAAGAAATGCGAGAAGTGTCAGAAGAACGGACCCTTAATACGATTACCTGCAGAAGAGATGGGGGTCATGTACTCGCCCTGTCCCTTCGCCAAATGGGGAATAGATCTGGTCGGACCCTTCCCCCTAGCACCAGGGGGAAGGAAATTTTTGATTGTGGTCGTGGATTACTTTAGTAAGTGGGTCGAGGCTGTACCCTTGGCCAAGATAGAGGAAGATAATGTAATTCTATTTCTGGCTAGACATATTTGTTGCAGGTTTGGAGTGCCCAGAATCTTGGTCTCTGACAACGGGACACAATTTAATGGGGAGAAGGTGAGAAAGTGGTGCGAAAGATGGAATATCATACAGAGATTCACTTCGGTGGCCCATCCACAAGCCAATGGACAAGTGGAAGTTACAAATAGAATCCTAGTAGATGGCATCCGAACGCGATTGCAAAAAGTAGGAGGAGGATGGGTGAAGGAGCTAGATAATGTTCTCTGGTCTTATAGGACCAGTCCTAAAACAGCCACATGGGAATCTCCCTTTTATTTGGTGTATGGAGCAGCAGCAGTGATACCTCCCGAGGCCAGGCTTGGGTCCCACAGAATTACGTATTTCGAAGAAAAGAAGAATGAAGAGCTGATGAGGGAGGCCCTGGACCTGGTAGAGGAAGAAAGAGAGATGGCAAGACTGAAAGCGGAGAGATATAAAAGCAGGATCAAAGCAGCTTATGATCGCAGGGTGATTCCTCGTTCCTTTAAAGTTGGAGATCTAGTACTTCGAAGAGCAGATGCCTTGAAAAATACAGGAAAAATGGAAGCTAATTGGGAGGGTCCCTACAAGGTAGTACAGGTACTAAAAGGCGGAGCATACAAACTCCAGGACATGACAGGGAAAGAGATATTGAGGTCATGGAACGTGTGCCATTTGAAGAGGTTTTATGTTTGAGGAAGGTGTTATCCCTTTACCATTTTCCCCTTTATGAACAAATTTTATGTTTACTTTTCATTCGAATAATTGCTTCACCGGCACTCTTTTTCCCTCTACGTGGGTTTCCCCTTGGGGTTTTACCACGGAGAGGTTTTTAATGAGGCCGGCATAGGTTCCCCTTATTTGCCTATGTTGATAAACATTTTTTAATCAATGGAGCATAGTTTTTGGAAAATTTCAACAATTTCCTTTAATGCATGTTAATCGGTGATGAAATGATTTTGATATCCTGATGCTATGATGAGATGACCCTTATGCATGTTGATTTTATGATGAAATATTTCTCATATATTGAGTATTGTGCTGAGATAATTGCCAAATGTCCATGTAATGAGTGTGGAGATAATAAATGCGTTCAACATAAGATGATAGATATATTGCGAGATAGAGAAACATACACCGATTCATAAATATTTTACCTAAGGATAATTCCCAAAGTTTCTATACGCGACAGCCTCTAAAGCTAGGGGGAGTAGGGGATATGGTAGCGGAAGATGTGATTAACCTGCCAATAATCCCTACGAATCTCAACTTCAGGGAGAGTATAATCCCTAAAACTCTTACGAGTATAAACAACTTCAGGGAGAGTATAATCCCTAAAAATCTTACGAGTATAAACAACTTCAGGGAGAGTATAATCCCTAAAACTCTTACGAGTATAAACAACTTCAGGGAGAGTATAATCCCTAAAACTCTTACGAGTATAAACAACTTCAGGGAGAGTATAATCCCTAAGAACTCTTACGAGTATAAACAACTTCACGGAGAGTATAATCCCTAAGAACTCTTACGAGTATAAACAACTTCAGGGAGAGTATAATCCCTAAGAACTCTTACGAGTATAAACAACTTAAGGGAGAGTATAATCCCTACGAATCTTAACTTAAGGGAGAGTATAATCCCTACGAATCCTAACTTAAGGGAGAGTATAATCCCTACGAATCTTAACTTAAGGGAGAGTATAATCCATACGAATCTTAACTTAAGGGAGAGTATAATCCCTACGAATTCTAACTTTTGGGAGAGTATAATCCCTAAACATTCTAACTTTTGGGAGAGTATAATCCCTAAACATGCTAACTTTTGGGAAAGTATAATCCCTAAACATTCTAACTTTTGGGAGAGTATAATCCCTAAGAACCCTAACTCCGAAGAGAAACTAGAAGCAGTATCAAGTCATCAAGTAAGTATAGAAACATAAACCCTATACTATCACTTAAGACTTCTTTGTGAGCTTTAGAGCCTTTACGCGTTAAGAAAATGCTGAGGACATACTAAATTCATAAGAAAAACACAAGGTAGGAACCACATTATGTGTCTAAACAACAGAAATATAGATATATATGTATACGCATGCCCGGGGATAATATGCAGGTACGAGGCTGAGCAAAAGTAAAGCAGGAATATTCAAGACCTAAGGCACCATGCCTAGGCCCTCCACAGAAAAACCCCGGAGTGTGGAGTCTCCGGAAAATACCAAAAAGGGCCTTAGTGGCCTTAACAAAATAAAAGCAGTTTTAAGAGTACCAAAGTGATATTAGAGATCTAAAGTTATGAAGAAAGGAGAACGTCACTCTTCCCCCCAAGACCTTCTCCTATCTCCTCAACTCGCTCACTGGAGTCACCTCCCTCCGCCTTCTCCATCAAAGCACCTCCTGCCACGGTAGCCACGGGAGTTGGGTTGTCCACATGAATAGGAAAAGCCATATCCTTTGCTGGTGCAAGATCATCCAAATTCAGGGTAGCATCTTTCAGTTCCAAAACTGCTTTCCTCATCCCAGGTAACCACCAAGGGGTATTGATGTCCTCCTTAGCATCTCCAGGGAACTTAGGGGGAGTGTCCAGTTCGTCCAACCGAAGGGCACGAGTATATTGACCATTAAATCCTGGGGCAGAATGTTCAGCTACGGCGTTAGAAAACCCATGGTCAATGAAATGGGGGATATATGCTCCCATTGCCCCTAAAAAGCTGCTACTCTGAAGAAAGGCCTCCAACCACTCCCGATGCAAGGTACCTAGAAATTTTTGACCTATGGCAGAGGTAAATAGGGACTCTATACATAATTTCATACCAGCCAGAGGAAGAGTAACCTCCAGTTGTTCAACCCGTTTACCAAACTCTTTCTTCAATGAAGAAACTTCCTCCGACAACCTTATCTTCTCCGCCTGAAGTGTCTTGCATCTCTGGTTAGCCTCCCGTAACTCTGCTTCGAGTATCTCCTTCTTTACTTTCTCCAACTCTACCTGGCTTTGGAGATCATCCACTAGCTGAAGGGACTGGAGAGCTCGTTCAGACACATTGGAGAACAGGAGACCAAACTACACAATGAACAATCTCAAAAAGTAAAACAGGTATACTTTTTTCTTATTAAATTATCTAGAAATATATCTGCATGAAGAGTCTACCTGAGTAAAGCTGTGGGCGGCATGCACAACTCGCTCTTCGAGGGACAGAGCGTTAAGGGCCTCGATAGCAGGGGTCGGAGTATGACGCTCTATGAACGCCAGGAGATGATCGACATTAATCTCATCAGAAGCGTCGGAAGCGACATTAGGCAAAGACGATTTGGTCTTGGACTTCTTCTTCCTAGAGGCATCAGAGACTGGAGGCAATGTGGAAACCAAGGCCTTTTCAGTGGATGACCTGGTACGTTTAGCGACTGATCCGGTGGCAGGTTTCACTGGGGAAAGAGGAAGTTGAGCCTTTGAGGAACTTTCAGGGGCCGGAGACTTAGCAACCATTGAGAGGGGAGTGGCATCGCGGGAGATTTGAGTTAGCCAACTCATGGCTGCACAAAGAAACATGAAAAAGGTGTTAACAATCACAACAAGGTGAATTTTGAAGACAATACAAAAAAAGGAAATGATATTACCATCGTCGGGACCTAGGGGATAATCGGGGCGACCAAAACCGAAATGAGAGAGGGCTCTAGGATTCTTACAGATACTCATCACGTCAAAAAAGCCATGGGCAGAGACATTATCATTTAAATGATTCATAACATCCAGGTTTAAAGTAGAACAAACGGAAAGAGGAGGACGGGGTACCCCTGGATTTTCATAAATCCACCCCTCATGAGGAAATTCCCAAGGAAGAGGGTTTGTAACAAAGAAATAATAGTCTTTCCAGTCCTGGACCCCTTCATGGAGTTTTTCCATGAATTTGCCGGTCCTGGAGGTACGACCACTAGCATAAAAAAAACTGTCCGCAAATTTACACACGTACTGAGTTAGAAAGAGTTGAGCTGAAGGATCCCCACCGTTTCCTTTCATCAGGATGTAAAAGCCTAACATTGCGCGTATAGCGTTGGGGGTGAACTGGTTCAGAGGTATGCGGAGATAGGTGGAAATTTCACAGAGATAGGGGTGGATCGGGAAACGGAGGCCCGCTTTTAGTTGAGCCTCCCAAAAGGCTAAGGTATTATGACCTGGAAAATTAGGGCGCTCTTTCCTATGGGCAACCCTAACGGAATAATCGGCGGGGAAGATCCCTGAACGGATAAAAGAGGCAACACGCTCAGAAGTAAGGATCGAGGGACCAGAAATTTTGTCTTCCAAAGCTTGGTCGGTTACGGGAAATATGGAAAACGAGTTGGAAGTGGAACTCTCCATGGATATGGAGTCTGAGGAGGATGACATAAGGATATTGTAAATGAGAAAAGAAAGGAAGGAGTAGATACCTGGAGCAAAGTCGATTTTTAGGAGTGATGACGGAATGGCCGCTAGACGTGTGTAGAGAAGTTAAAATTGCAGAAGTGAAAGGGAAGATGAGAAATAGATAAGTTCGGAAGCAAGGAAAAAGGGATTTTTTGGGGGAAAAAAGAGGTTTTGAAATAATTAGGCAAAGGAGAGAGAAATGAGAGAATCGAGGAGAATTAATGGCACCCCAATCAAAAGGCGAGTGAATGAAGAAGGGCGGCTTGATGTTGGCCCTTGAGTGTACGCGCGGTTACGTATTTCGAGGGCAAGATGGCGTGTGGAAGTGCAAAAGGCCTGAAGCCTTCTGAGGGTAATTATTACGAAGGGAATCAAATCAATGATATTTCGAAGGATATCTTAAGGAATGGAATCCATCTTTAATATTTATCTCAATGTTATTGTTTTCCTACTCTCCTAAAAATTATTCCTTTTATGAGAGTAGGGGGAGTGGTTGATGCAGATAAATATGTCGTTCTTTGAGAAGTCGCCACGTGGAAACGGGGTAAATTATGATAATTATGATTAAGTCAATACACCGAAGATGCAACGTTAATATACCCCTGGGCTTAAGCAGGGAAATTAGAGAAATCAGGGTGATTGGGCTCTTAGCCCATATTTGGAAAGATTAATAGCCCTTGGGCCTGGAAGGATCCGGCCCAAATAAGGGACGAATAGTCCATCTTTTCTGGTCAAGTCAGATGAGTGGGTCAACCCACGAAAATAGGGGACGGGTATGTTAAAGAACCAAGTCTCCAGGTAGAGTGAGACCGATTCTTTAGGGAATGCGCCAAAGATATAGGGAGAACGAGTCTTTTCCCCTCCGGAAAGGGGGGCCAGGTATAAAAACAGGTTATGTCCATATTTTTACTTACGTTTTTGAGATAATAGACACATTTTTTATGAAATACACACTGAATTGAGAAAAAACAGAGAGATATTCGCCGGAATTTCCCTAGAGATACAGGGGAATTCCTCTTCGATTTCGCCTACAACCGATTCTGACTTGAGCGTCGGAGTTTCTACGCCGGAGCCCCCCTCCGGCGTACTTTTGCAGGTCATTTTCGGATCCTCAAGGAGATTTGCTTGAAGACTGCCGAAGATAAAACGAGTGATTTGATTCGAGATTAGCAGTGCTCGTAGAGGAACGGCTGATATCTCAGGGCGTTCTTTTTCGACGCATCAACTAGGAACAAATTACATGTATGTAACTGGTACACCATAAGAGTGCAACCCATAATCACCCTATTTAGTATTTAGTATATATAAGGGTTAATTGCCTTTAAAAAAAAAAATCACAACATTTAGGTTGTTTATCTTTTACTATAATTTTTTTTCAATTCAATACACCACTGATTCACGTATTTCACAACTCTAAAATACATGACCGCAAGTATACGGTATATATCGTAGTGAAGTAAGTACGAGGTCAATTCCACAGGGAGGGGAGTGTAAAAGCGTATTTTGTTGATTAAGTTCTAAATAGACGGTGATCGAAAGTTTTGATGTGTTAATTACCCTAAGATTGTCTATTAAATGTCACAAATAAAAAATAAAGAGTAATAAGGAAAATTTGATTACGTATGCTCATTCAATTCACAAAAACGAAGGAAATACGAATTAAACTCAAATAAGAGAAGAGTAGGTTCCAAAGCATATGTCACACTAAGGGGTCAATTTATGATTAAAAGCCTATCTAAGTGGTGTTGTGGTTATTACTGTAGGGTTGATCACGAAATAATGAATTAAAAGTTCTTTCGATCCAATTAATTCAAGAGAAATATCACACAAGCATGTATCTCTACCAAGCATGCATAATAAATCCCAAAAAGGCTTCTAAGATCATCTAATACCCTCCCAACAATTGATCCTCTCTCGAGCTCACAATAAATCGGGTCGAATGCTTAAATACGATTAATGAAAGAGATTTCTCAATCCAATTTCAATTAACAATAAATCAATCATATTATCATGGCCATTGACAATATTTTTTGCAATGAAAGTTAAGCATTCCAATAGAAATAAACAACACAACCACCAAATAAACAAAAAATCATTCATAAACATCATCCAAAGTGTAAACATAGCCCTAGAACCAAAAGTGTTCTAACCAATTAACAACATAATCAAAATACTACAAAGTTTAATGATCAGAGTAAATAAAAGTAAAAGATAGAGAAAGCTTAGACTAATGGATGGTGGGGAATGGAATTATCAAGCTCTTGATTGCATCCTTGCTCCAATTGGCGAAGAATTGAGGAAGATGATGAAGAATCACCTCCAAATGTGTGTTTGTATGTGTAAGACTTCTTGTGTAGGGGGTAATGTCTTTGAATTTCAAGAAAATTGGTATTTATAGTGTTTGGGTAGGGTTTGGGGATAAGTTTTGCAATTAAGTTCCTAAAAAATGGAGAAAAATCACAAAACCCCCCGAAAATGAGGTGGCCCGGCCGGGCAGAAGTGTTGGACGATTTAGGCTGGACAGGGCAGATGTGGCCCGGCCGGGCGAAAAGTTCGTATATGGTGCATGGACTTAGGCTGCTCGGTCGCCCGGCCGGGCCATATGTTCGTAAGTTGGGCATTTGTTGAGCTCGGCCGCCCGGTCGGGCGAGTGGTGTCGTCCGGCCGGGCCGATCTTTTGACTTGGCCTAATTCCGTCCTCCAACTTCGTCCCTCCGTATCTTGAGCTTCCGGCCTCCGATCGAATCGATTCTTTTTGCCATTCCACTCCATTTTTCGAGACAGATCCAACGGTGCAATCCTCTCTTTTGGTCCAGTGAATTGTGGTAGGTGTTTTGCTCCCAAAATCCTTTGTTTTTCCTACAAAATCGATAAAACACCACCTTTCTCTTATTTCGACCAAAAAAATCATAATCAACCCATAAATCAATGAAATCACACTAAAAATGAGCTTCACATGTGCATAAAAAACGTGTAAATTCCACCCGAATCAACCACCTTTTTAAGTTTTGCAATTCGATGCATATGTCTATTATTCGGTAACACATAAATGATGTATATACTGCAGCTGCATTAAGGTGCTACACATATGTCCACGTAAATGTAATGACTGATGAATAAAATATATTTTTGTATTTTAAAAACGTTTTCAAGTAAAAATAATATGCAAAATTTCACATTATTTTTTATGAACGGTGATTTGGAGGACGCGATCCTATTTTTTTTGAGTTTTGAGGAAAATTGATAATAATTAAATTGATATAATTTTTTTTAAAAATAGTGTTTTGGTATTGTTTTCCGTTAAAAACAGTTTTTAGTTAAAAATGTTTTAAAAATTTTAGAAATAAATTATTTATCATTCGTGACATTTATGTATCACCTCAGCAACTTTCTGACAATCACAACGTGGTTTAATTATTGTCAAAAAATTAATAGATGCATTAAATTGTAAAACATAAAAAGTTGTGTATCAAATTGCAAAGAAAAAAAGATGGGATGGGGTATATACCCCTCCAGCTTTGTTAGATACACTCCCCCGATACAACCACTCCCCTCAAAACACATATGCGATAGATGCACTCCCCCCAAATTATCTATTATACTCTTTATCCTAAAATTCAGTGTGATAAATGCACACCCCCAAAAAACCCTATTTTCCCTCATTTTTCCCCCAAATCACTCTCCTCGCCTTCTTCTTCTTCTTCACGCCTCACTCCTCCATTGCCGCCGCTCCCGCTCGCACTCCCTCGCCGTCGCCGTCTCACGCCCCCTCCCTCGCCATTGCCGTCGCACTCCCCCTCCTTCCCCTCCCTCCCCCTCGCGCCGCCCGATCTTCCCCTCCCTCCCCGTCGCACTCCCTTTTTTTTTTCGTCTTTGTAACAGGCGACGGCGGCGCCTCTTTTGTCGAGCGACCTCCGGCTCTTCCCCCAACCAGCCACACTCCCGCTGCCTCCCTCCCACTTCCGTCGCCGGCCGCCGCTTCCGCTTCCTTTCCGTCCAGGTTTGTTTGGTTTTTTTTTTTCTCGGCAGGTCGACCGACCATAAACACTCTCATCGACCCTCAATGGTCGATGAGAATGTTTATGGTCGACCCTTTATTGTCGAATATTTTTATTTTTTATTTTTTAAATTCTTTCGACGAACCAGTGTCGACGGGGATGTGTTTGGTCGACAAATCAGTGTCGACCGGGAGGTTGTTGATCGACAAACCAGTGTTGACAAGAGGGCTTTTGGTCGACACTGGTTTGTCGAATATAAGTTTTTTTTTTAATTTTTAAATTTGATGGTGATGGTGGTGTTGACGACGGCCGGCTGCCGGAGTGGAGGTGTTGACGACGACCGACTGCCAGAGTGGAGGTGTTGACGGCGGCCAGCGGCTGAAGGGGCGGCGGTGGCTTTCTGCCCTAAAATTAGAATTAGGGTTAATTCAATTAAATTAGGGTTTTGAAAAGGGGGTGTATGTATCTTTAATATTTTATAAAAGGGTAAATGTGGTATTTTACATGAATATTTAATTAATAAAAGTTGGAGGGGAGTGTATCTAACAAAGCTGGAGGGGTATATACCCCAACCCAAAAAAGATACATTGCAATTGATACACACCCTAAAGATCGTAAATGATTTTTTTACAATTAACCCTATATATAATTATCAAATCTTTAAATCTATACCCCTTCAAAAAGAAAAGTGCATAAAAAAAATGGGTTAATTGCAAAAAAAATAAAAATCATGTGTTTTTTTTTTGACAACATATAAATGATATATATATAGCGAAACCTCATTAAGATGCTACACAAATACTCACGTAAATGTCATGACCGATGAATAAAATATATTTTTATTTTTATTTTATTTTAAAAATGTTCTTAAATAAAAACAATATATAAAATTTTACATAATTTTTGTGGATTGTAATTTGGAGAACACGATCCTATCCAAAAAAAAAAAATGGTGTATCAAATTGAAAAAAAAAAAATATGTTAGTTAATGATAAACACTATAAAGGTCCCTAGAAAAAAATTTAGCATTCTTGGGTGAAGACAAAGTTTTAAACGAACAATAGTCGTAAAATAAAGCACACGCCTTTTCCGTGCGGATATTATTATCTATCATCGAGAGTGAGGCCTAAAAATACATCGGACATAAATACATCACTGCACAAGTTCAGCCATTCTGTGTCTGTCACCCACTATTTGTATAGTGTGTTTTTACATCTAACCTGCTTTATTGTACATTTAGAAAAGGAACTCTCTTTCTCTCTCTCTTTAATATCAACATGTATTCCACTTCCACTCAATCAAAACGACAATCAAGTAGAGATTTTACAACTAGAACGAGGGAAGAATCCTTCACTTGCGTCTCCACATCAAGCAATTACAAGGGCATCTGAGGCAGAATTATATTTTTTGAGTCAATATCAAGTATAAATTATTTCACTGCAATTATTTTTTGTGCAAAAGAACAATATTCAATTTCATTCACATGCATGAGGATGAGGGCTATAACCATTTTTCCATTAATTGAGAAACAAAATATCTACCATATCCTCTTTCTTCCTACGTACTCTCACGCACCGTTGTCAAACTCTAAAAGGAAAGACATACAATAGCTAGAAAACAACAATAGGAAATCAAAGATATGTGCAAAGGTCATATATACCATATCTATTTTAGTTGGCAAGGGAAATATGAAACAAAAGTGATGGTTCATATGCAAGCTTTGAAAACAGATATTAGGGAGGGAGGGAGGAAGGGGGTAGTGGGAAATGGGGGGAATAAGGAACGGAAAAGGGATCAAAGTTTTTTATGAGACCTATTTTTTTCCCTAGTAGCAAACAAATTTCCATTCCACTCCTTTAAATCATCTCATGACAAGGAATAATATCACATACCTCATACCAAGGTGACTGCATTTCACTTGTACATCCACTGTTGAGTTATATAATATGATGTCATGTCACAGATGCTTTTGTTTTGGAGTTCTTCTGGATGATTGTTTTACGAAGTTGAGGATTCTCAATAGAATATACTAAAAGAATACCGTCTTTAGTCCCAGCTACGAAGCATTCTTCAGGGGTCACAGTCAGTGAAGTTATCGATTTCCCAATTCCAGCATATTTGATTAGCAAGTCAAGGGAGTTCATAGAGCGTACGGTAATCTGTCCTTGGTCTCCTGCACAGACTAGAAAATCTCCACAACTACTGAGTTGAAGGCAGCTAAGACGGCAATTGGACTCAGCAGTTGAAATGTGCCTCCCGTTCACAGCATAAAGGTGCAAACTAAGATCCTCTGCATATAGGACAATTCGCCCATGACGAGAGGCGATAAGCTTGGACAATGGTCTGCCTTGTGGATGACGAAGTGATCTTACATATCTACCTCGCTGTAGAGTATGGAAAACACAAGTTCCATCTTTTGAACCACTTATTACTAGATCAAGCTCATTACTTGCACATAAGCATGTAATGATGTCATCATGCCCACAGAGAATATGAAACGGAGTATCAGCAATAATGTTGTCCTTCCATGGATTATCTGTTCGTGTATTTCGAGATCTCTTTTCAAGGGCCCTATTACGAAGAACTTCCCACACCATAACGGTGGTATCATAGCTTCCAGTAGCAAGAATGCTTCCATCAGCCGTTACTGCAAGATTATGCGTAAAATGATTCATCAAGATAACAGAAACCATCAAGGTAATGATAACTGTAGAAAGGCCAGGGTGAAAGATATTTACTTCGAAACTCAAGAATTCATGTAGGTGTTATCCACACGTCTTATTTGCAAGAGAAGAGTATAATATATTAAAACAACCAAGGCATTAAAAAGAGGTATTACCAGTAATAAGAAAATTTCTGGGAAATTGCTAATATTTCATGAATTTTGACAAACATTATGCAAGGGCCAAGAATCATATATCCTCATGATGCAGCAGTCTTCAACTTTGTTCTCTTATAGATAATGTTCAGTTTTAAAAAAATCTCAAGTAGAATGTAGTAAGATGAATTAAGAGGATCCAAGTTCTAGTAAGAGGAACATACGCACAAAGTAAAACTCTTACCTGCAACACAGCTGACAACGTCTTTGTGGTGTCTCACACTCTGCACCATTCTTCCGTCAGAAAGGGACATGACCTGGAAACTGTTTTCCCAGTTACCACATGAAATGAGAAAGTTCTCAGATGGTGTTTGCAAGGTTGCAAAGCACTGTTCTCCAGGCTCAAAGCTGTCGGCCAGAGGACTCCCAATTCTACAAGGGGAGAGTACATCTGAACCAATCCCAAAAAAAGGGTCCTGCAAGAAAATATATAAGGTTCATGTATATATATGTGAAATTATATACAAACCAGAAGTCCTTTTTTTTTTTGGTGTGGGGGAGGGGAGGGGGGGGGGGGAACCTAACCAGAAGACCTTGAAACAAGTATTAACATACCTGAGAGCCAGAAAATGTAAAGTTCCCACCAGACTGCAATTGTGTTGTCAGCCACATCTTAACAGATATTGTTAGGGAGTGGTTCACAGAAACTACGAAAGAGTCCAACACATTGACATACAGCACTGCTGAAGATGAATTAAATATACATGGAACAATAGATGTTAGATTGACAGATCCAGGAGCAAAGCGCAGAGGATGAGCGATCGGGATTGGTGGTCCTCTCCTTGGGTGTTTCTTCCTAAAAATTTGAATTGGCGTCTGACCAAAATTAGCAATCTGATCTTCTATGGCCAACCTTTGCATATCATCTTCCATGTTATCCAAGTTGACAGCACCTTCGTAAGTTAAATAATAAAAAATATTTGCAGCCTGTACATCAATTCACAGTTATCAGGCAAAGTCACACTTATGACATTGAGTCAAGTGAAAAAATATATTCCACAAACCTCAACTGCTGGTTTTCCACGCTGTTTATAACCAAACACCAAGTCAATCCAGTGGTGAAGGTTTGAACTAACATACTCACTTTCAAGGGCCTCTCGGTTTTTACTAATAAATTCTTCTGGTGAGCCCTGGAAAAACATTTTTGCGCAACAATTTTTAGAAGAGTATTTCTAAATATCATATTTAATACCAAACAAGTGAAAAGCTAGCATAGAGTATTTCTTCGTAAAAAAATAAAGGGAGAGAGATATTAAGTGCCTAACCACGCACAACATTGAAGATGAGAATAACTATGGTCATAAGTAATCTTTTAGGATATTTAACAAGCTAATCCATCATTCTTAACAACCTAACAGCAACGAACAGCCTAATAACATTTCACTGCGACCACATGCAAAACTACAATTTATTCAGCCTCACCACTGTTGGTAACATGTGTATTAATTATCTCCATAAACCCTTCCCGAATCAAACATGAATCTTTCGATTCATTCGACTCTCGCGCTAAATTCTCATAGCTTTTTTAAGAATGCAATGAGCCTATCCTCTTCATAGTCGGAAAAAAAGAACCCGAATCTAATGAAAAACCAAAATACTAAGAGGACTCTTCTGACAAAATAAAAATATCTAATTGTCAGCAAAGTCATAACGCAACAAGGAAGTTTTAAAAGTGAAACCATGACCCTCCAACATCAAAAAAAGAATAAGAATAACAAAGAGAATATGTTAAGGTGATCAAATCATACCTTGGCCCAGGGGGGGAGGCCAACATCACCTATCGGTTCCCCATCTTGTTTTACTCCAAAATGATAAGAGTTTGAATTCAATAAAAATTCAGGCATGTAAAAAAATTCAGGAATCAATTCCTTTACATCACTTGTATTCGAAAGGCAGTTTTTGAAAGTGCCTCCAATACTTTGAAAAAGACGATCCGCGTGATCAAATTTACCACCCTGATTGAAGATAAAGCAAGGACACCTTTTCAGAATATGAAATATTAATAATAAATAACAGAGCACAAGAAATAATTACAAAAAGTAAGATAAGCCTAAGCATATATGACTAGATACAAGCAACGCCATTAATTTCAACATGTATGACCAGAAACACGCAGTACTTGGATAAGAAGAGCATACCTGCAGACTACGGTGGAGCGCTGTAAATGGCTCTAACCTAAGTAGGTAAAAGAGCACAATTCCCATGCTTGAATAATGAGAACCATAATAGAAACTGTTCAAGAGTGAACAAGGAATAATTACAAAGAGTAAGATAAAACAGACGGAAGTCTTGGAAAGCAGAGTCATAAAATACCTCGGGGAATCCAAATTACCTGGGAATATCAGGATCAACAAAGTTATGGTACCTATCCTCAAAAACCTGAGTTATTGAAAAATAAAAAGTAAAACACACAACATTTATACAATTTGCTCAGAACAAAGAAATATAAATATTGAACAACCTCAAACCGTTTTGGATCAAGGGCTCCAATAGGCTTTGATAAGTCTCTGAAAGTTGATGATTTTTTCAAATCAAGGGTTTCCGAGGTATAATCTGCTAATACCCAAGGAAAAACAGGATATTGGGTTAAATCATTGTATGACCTTCCTGCAAGGGTGTTGAGAATCATCAGATATTCAAAGTTCGTTATCTCTCTTCTCCTCCAGCTTTCCCTAGCAGTTTCTGCCATTTCCTGAGCTAGGCGTCTGTCAACAAATGAAATAACTCCGGTCTTGTCCTTCTGCCCCTTGAGGAACATAGATTCATTTCTGGTTTTTACTACCAGACTTCCAACATCCTTTGCAACTTTCTGGGAGGCAAAATCCAGAAATATTGGAGCAACTGAATTAATAAAGAAGACCTCTATTGCAGTATACCTCAGCAAATATCGAGTCCAATGAACAGCTTTAATCTATGATTAGAGGAAAATAAATGAAAATCAGGTAAGAGCCATAAAATTTGTTAATACACTAAAATCAGAACCAAAAAAAAAGGCTTCAATACATTAATTATGTTCCACCACCGATGACGCTTAATGCTCCTACGCTGTTTTTGGTACTTATCCCCATTCACTGAATCAATATTCTCATCGGCACTTGGTCTTTCAGAATCCACATTCAAACTCATGGGCCATTTCTGAAATTTCGGCCTCTGATGTGCTCCACAATTTTCAGGTTTGCAGTGATCAAAATTACCTGAAGAACAATAAGTTTTAATAGAAGATGAACCCCCTGTACCTTCCACAAGAAACTCGCCAAAGAAATGTAAGGACTTTTTCATAATTGCCAATCGCCCAGCTATTTTCCTTTTTGGTGTTACAAGAACACAACGTATTTCCATGAGAACCTGCAAAGACATAAGAAAATAAGAGTAATTGATATGTTTCATTCACCATATCTAATAATCAAATTCATACCTCGCTGTTCTCTGATTCTGTCACTGGGGGATTATCTTCTCTATCCTGCACAATTTCGTGCTCACTACTCTCTTTTGTCACCTCCTGTCTGCCTGAAGATTCCTCAATCACTGAGATATTTTGGTGGCTAGATTCAGCCTCATTTTCACTTGGATCTGATGACCCCTCCTCGGTAATTCTTCGAATTCCTTTCGGTGAAAATTGCTTCATTTTCTCCGTAGTCAGAGCCCCCAAACTGGTAGAAGGAAGTGGCACATTGCTAAGTATAGTGGCAGAAGGGCGGCAAAGCTTGGCATCAAAATGATAATTCCGTCTTAACTTTTGTCTGCGACGCCATCCATCCTCTGATTTATCAAGTTTCCAGTGTGCAACTACACTATTTGGGAAAGGATTAGCCGACCATGGACCCCTTTCATCAATCAGCAAGCGAAAAGTATGAATCCACTTTTCCTGTTGAGAAGAAAACTCCAAGTTTAAGCATATTAGCTATACAAGATACTCCCTCCGTCCCTCCGAAAGTTGTCAATTTACTTTTTGGACATTAATTAAGGAATATAGTATTATATGTGTAGTGGGTTGTTGATGTAGAGAGAGATAGGAAAAAGAAAAGGTAGAGAGAGGTAGAAAAGAGAAAAGGTAGAGAGAGATAGGAAAGAGAAAAGGTAGAGAGAGATAGTGGGTGTTGCCAATAAAGAAAATGGGTAATTTTCGATGGGACGCCCAAAATGGCAAAATTGTTAACTTTCGAAGGGACGGATGGAGTATTATTTATATATTTATTTTCTAAATGAGAGTTCTATGAATCAAGCTAAACATGATATTAATAACTTACAGCCACAATTTGCTGGTCCTCGTCCAAAGATAGCTTGAAAATAGATCTTCTACTGTCATCATAAGCGAGAATGGAGTTCAAACTAGTTTGTATCTGATCCACAAAACCTCTCTTTTGAGTAGATTCCATCGACATATTTTCTTCCATTCTACTTCGTAATTCACTTAATTGCGAAGTTCGATCAGCTATCAGATTCTTCATGTACTTGGCTTCTTCAGCAACCTGCATGATATAGTCTAAAAACTTAGCAAATCCAGGCATGATATATATGTTATCGCTTTCAAATATTTTCTTCTCTATAATTACAATGGAAAATCTTACTTTTGTTTATGATATCGAAGTAATTGGATATAACTCAAAATTATATTGTTCATGAAAAGCAAGAAAACAACACACTTCCGCTACAGACAAACGAAGAAAACAATAAGTTTTTCACGAGCAAATCTTACAGGTTTTTTTATATCCCTGGAATTATGGGATATTTTCCATGATTCCAGGGGTCATTAGGTTTCCATTTCTAGTTGTATGTTTTTATATGTGCATACATATGCCTGATGTTAATGTATTTTGAAATTGAAGGAAAAATACAGATCCAACTCCTAATTTTGTGAGACCTTATTTCATCAATTCATCTAATTGTCTGCTTTCATCAGATCACCTGACAAGAATCCAATTTTGTATCCATACAGCAGCTAACAATACTAGAGACCAGGGTAGAAAGGGAACGCACCGCACCAAGAAGTCGATCCTTTTGGATGAAATTTAATATAGAGTTTCCTTCCTTTGATTTATTACCAAAATCAGACACATCCTCGCTGCCCACGATATTCATAGCTAGCATTGACTTCCCACAGTTGATAGTTTCTCGTATCAAACTGGAAATAACATGAATGCGAACACCACCATCTAGCATTCCATACTTGGATCTAACAGCAAACAAGGACCTGCACGCAAAATTGAATGGTTACTGAAGTATTTTTCATTATAAATACCACTATGTGTATATACATATTATATATAAGATCCATTAAAAACTAATCCTTCATAAAACCTTTCAATTACAATTGTGAAAGATATTTACCAGATAAAAAGTTGCAGCCTACTCTTGCTTTGCTCATCATCAGCAGTCAGTAGGTAAGGCAGAATAGGGATAACCTGTCGAACACACCGTGATGCTCTCTCAAGTGATGATCTACAAAGATAGACAATCACTAGGCGATTAACAAATCTTAGGCTTCTTTCCCCTCTTAAGAGCATAGCCTTATCAACAGCTTTATTTGGCTTCCCAACTAGTGCACTGCTAATTCCACCTGACACAACTGCAGCCATCTCAGCAGCAGGAATGTTCAATGATTCCACCAATCCGCGAGCTCTTTGGCTAAACGTTGGCATGATAAATGATGAGGATCTTGGTAACATCTTGCTTGGTCCTTTGCCACTCATTTGGCTAATAATAATCCAAAGGTTGTCATAAAACTTCCACCACTCATCAGGAATTTTGTTATCTTCATTAGAGTCAAGCTGGTCCGGTACTCCATGTGTCCTATTTCAGAAAGGACAAACGGCAACTAAATAAGGCCAATGGATATAGTTAATTTTTTCATATCTTGACGCTTAGAATTAAGACTTGGGTACCTAGATAAATTTTCAGCAGGCTGTCCTTGCAAGGCCTCCAATGAAGCAACATTCAAGTCAGGGCAGTTGTCTAGTTCCAGAAACTGCTGAGAAGGAGACATAGAGCTATTTGCAGGGAACTAGCAAAAAAGAAGAATAGTGTTTACTTTATACAACGAATAATGTACAGCAGTAAAAAGACTATAAAACACAAAATGATCACTCAGCTATGCCAGATACAAACATTCAAGCCAACAAATTGCAAGTCAGTCGACAAGGGAAATTTATGTCAACAACCAAAATTGCATTGCATGCATGGGATTCTAATATTATTATGTATAGAGAATTAGAGTTGCATGTGAATTGAAAGTGATCACAGATATAGATTCTTTGGATTTCGTAGGACATGAGTTCTGAAACTACAGCATAAAAAGCAAGATATGGCTATCTTTATCTCCAAACAAGGCTGGGATTTTCACAGACAGAAAAGATTGCATTCCATTTTATGATGACCAAGTTGCATTGCTTCGTCGCCCAAAATGGATTTTGTTCTATCTTTGATCAGAGATTTCTCTATGGAATATACGAACTGGAGTTTGAAGAAGGGAAGGGGGAAGAAACCTCAACCGGAAACAGATAGAGGAGGATTTATTCAATCACATAGTTTGGGCTCCTAGAATATGGCATTGGGCTATTTGATTGTATCGAAAAGTCCAATGAATTGGGAAAAGAAAAGCTCATTTTCCTTGGATAGAAACTTGTTCTATGAGCATAAACTTGTTGATGAGGCTATTATAAAGCCACTTTATACTTAATTCTATCCCACATCTCATCAATCGATTCACACTACCATAATATGAAGGCGAATAACAAAACTAGAGTAAATTTCCAGTCTATAACATTGTTGACAAATAAGTCCTGAACTTATACAATGCTTGAGATCCATACTTTCATCATCAATTTCTCTCATCCTCTGGTAATTCCTCAATGTCTTCAAAACTTCTCTTATTCCATTCTAAACACATGAACCAACACAAAGCATGAACAATGATTCCTTTTTTTGGCTAACAAAGACCTAGATGGTGTGACCCATGAGAAGCCCAGTTCCTTCAACACTACATTTTAGCAGCTTCTTAAAACTACAGCCATGACCTAGATAAAGGAAAGGAAAGCAAAAAGGAGTCAGACAAGAGAAAAACTAAAGCCATGACCTTCAACACTACATTTTTTTGTATAGTATGCACCATGTGGGAGAAAAGCAAAAGTACGGGTGTCTCCTTTAAACAACATTACATTTTAGCAGCTTCTTTAAACTACAGCCATGACCTAGATAAAGGAAAAGGAAAGCAAAGAGGAGTAAGACAAGAGAAAAAAGACCTAAATAAAAATTTACTAGAGAAACCGCTCAAATGTTCAAGCCCCACCTTTGAGCATCCTCTGCCCCTTCAACCACCCCCAACCCTTCAAGATTCTGGTCTCAAAATACGCAATCCTATACACACACATGACTCCAGAGATCAATTTTCAGAGAATCTATGGGTAAAATGTCAGGAAAAGGCAAGAAGGCACTTATTTCTCTAGTGCAAGTACATTAAGCTTTATAGTATAGTGGTGGTTCTTTCGCATTCACTCCTTTGATTCAAGAGGACCAATGGAAAATAGCCTCATCAACAAGTTTATGTTCATAGATAATAATGTATTCTTCTTTCTCATATTCCTTCACTTGACAAAATCTGAGGATAAGTTCCCAAAACAAAAGGAAACATCAAAGGGTAGATTTTCATCATAATTCAAGCCTCAATGGAAATGGTGAATTTTTTAAATAGCCATAGTTGATAGAGGCTTAAAGGGCTCCACTCACGGACCTATTGAACACGGGCACAAAATTAAGAAAATAAAACTAAAATATGTTTGGCATATAGTGATAGTAATTTATTAATCATTTGATTTGTCTATTTTTTATTAGTTATGTGATATAAATGTAATACTTACAAAGTTGATTAAAGAAAATAATATATATAATATTATAATTATAAGCCAAGACAATGCAAATAAAAAAAAAACTAAAATAAACACAAGAACATGTTTTGAGGGTGGGGAAACACTTTTGTTCAGGAGGCCTGAGGCGCACGCCTCTGTAACACCGCCAGTCTCTTGCCTGTAGAGGTGACCTTCTTGCCCATTGCGTCTCTAATAAAATTCTTAAGGGTTAATTACTCTTAAAACAAGGAGGTGAAGTAAGTGAAAGAAGAGGGAGAGAAGAGAGACAAAGAACGAGATAAGTAGAGACGGCTATAGACAGTGTGGTGGTAGGAAGGGACAACTTAAGGTTTCACGTCCTAAATTCCTTTTTCGCTGAAGCTGTTTTCACTTTCTTTCCCTTTCTTTTTTTTTGGAAAGGTTTTAACGCAGAAAATTTAAGAATACTTAGTTTGAGTTGTAAGATCAGTATACACTAGCACATCATACCATGCAGTTCATTAAATAATCTGAAAACATAAATTAAATTTAGGGCATTAGTAAACACTAAGCAATTATAAGAATTAAAGCCATAAAAGATCTAATTAATAGAATAAACTAAGTTGTTAGGTAGGTGACATACCGGAAGCTGATTATCCAATTCAAGAACGAGCATTTCATCAACTAATTTTACAAGGTATAATGTGTTGTCACGACATGGCTGAGAGACAAAAATATTTTCTTGAGTAGATGAGTTTATTAGCTTCTGGATCAAATCTTCATATAGATCACGAAGAAAGGACTGATACGAAATGCTAACCTGCAAAACAATACTTTGATGGAATTTATCCTTTTGCTGAAAATTGCAAACTAAACATATTACTCCCTCCGTCCAAAGTTAATAAGTATGATTTTGGCACAAGTTTTAAGAAATATTAATTGTTTATGTATAAAGTAGATGTGTAAAGTAAAAAGTGTATTAGTGTATTGGGGGAATAAATATTTCATTTATGGAAGTGTGCATATTAAGTTTGGACGGAGGGAGTATAAGGCAACAGTATAACATACATGTTCAGTTTGAATCAGCAAAAAGTTCACAGTCTCTTCTAAATTCTGCCAGCCACCTTTCACAGAACGGATATAGTGACAAAGAACTAGGCTGTATAGACCTCTCACGAAATATTGCTCGTCCATCTCAGAGTCATCATGAATTTCCATTTCCCCTTTGTAATTCTTCATCACATCAAGCTTCATAGAGGCAATCAACCATGCATTCCATCCATTTTCCTACATACAGTATTCCACTACTCAGACGAATGAATTCTGAGGCATAAGCAATACCAAACCAAATTTTTAGTACCATAAGAGCTTCAATGTTTGAAGGATTTGAATCTAGAAGATCAAGGAGATCACCCATAATTTTCATTCTTGATGTGCGATCATCACATCCTGACAAAAATCTGAAAATGAGAGATAAAACCTGAGGAAGGAAGAACTGAGAATTATTTTTGCTGTTTTTTTGTCGTTCAGATTGGTTATGGTTCCGCAAAACCTGTAGACAACAAATTCATTATGAGTTTTACAGCGCACATACTCACATTAACCCTCGAAAGGAGATAAAGCAAAATGGTTCATGAAGATTCTGACTGAGTGCAACAGACCTGTTTTGGGCTAGCGCCACCTAGAAGAACATCAAATAATGTAGCACACAGAAGGTCTGTCTGGGGAAATTGGAAGAGCCTGTCGGATATAATGGAGAACATTTGTTGCATATCTAAGCTTTTCTTATGACCATCAGTTAAATATTTGGACCGTCCAACTGAAATGTTGAAAAGTTTGGATCCTTTCTTCTCAGAAGGAAGACCAACAAGAAGCCTTCCAATAAACTGTAAGCCAAGCAATCTAACTGGCTCGAAATCCCTACAACAGTGATACACACAAATTTATGACCCAGAGCCACCTATTATTAATCTCAACTTATATAAAAACAAAAAGTGGAAAAGGAGAAAAGAAAATAGATTTTAAGCAATCTCGTTGTTTGTCGCGAGGTTGCAGAAAAAGAACATCTTAAACAAGTCCAGGTCACCAATCTGATAAAGATAAAAGTAAACATATGATGGAACCAATAATCATGCAAGAAATCCAAAGTTGCAAGTAGAGCTTTTGGCACTTAAAAAGGATGGAAGTCGAAGTTATTGAAAGAATGTTAAGAGTTAAATATAACTAAAACAGACAAAAGGAAAACAACTTCACATCTTAGTAGTTTAATATAGAGGCAATTTTTTTTTTAAATCTCGTCTTTTCAACCAACATAGGCTGTTTCCTTCCGAATCAGAAAGAAAAAAGTAAAAAAATATATATATAGAAGTTTTAGGTAGCAATTCTTCAAGACTCTTTCTTGGTTTTAACTCACCATAGCAGAAAAGGTATAGTATATTTAACTGGATCACAAAATCAAGACAACTACCTCCACAGAAGATTGACAAAAATTTGACAGCCTCCGATTGATTGGACTTGTTCCACAAAGGAAGCAAGAAGTTGTTTGTGGGAAACAGCACGTATAATCATGTTTAAAATGTCTTCGACACATGCCATGTCCTGACTGGTTTCACAGAACGCGGCAAGTGTTTTTATATCAGATGCCGTTATATGCTCCCTGCAAATTCAAATACAAGCAAAAAAAATGCCTGAATGAGGTCTTTCACAAGAGAAAAATTAATTGCTTATGAATAAAGTAGGTATGTTGGAGGGTATTGCGGGGTCCATTTATGAATAAAGCAATTGCTTATAAATAAAGTCAATGGCAATTTGAGTAATTAAAGAGATGGTTGGAGGGTGAAGAGAAAGTGTTGCGGGGTGGGTTATTCCATTTTGGGTATGGGAACATTAGTGTGGACATCCCAATAAGGCAAATGAGAACATTTTTAGTGGACAAAGGGAGTATCAGATAATCTATTATTTAGGAGCACCATAGAAAAGCCATGCTTTAAACATATAATCCAGATACAATAATGTCAAGCACACAACGCACCTGAGGCTCATCTCACCAAGACTTAACAAAAGGAGACGAATCTTATGTATTTCGTCCCTGTCAGGTTTCTCTCCAACAATGTGCTCTGTGTTGGACTGTAAAATTGGCTTGCCTCTGACAGCAGGTTTGCTCTCAACACTATCCCAATAAAACTGTCGAATAATATCAAGAACTCGAGGAAGCCTACAAACACTCTTGAGCAACCTTGGATCATTATCAAATTGCTGGATGAGGAACATGTACAGCTCGCGTTGCACCTGGTAAACTGTGTGGACCCAGATATGAGGGTTAAGAAAGATATACGAAATAGCATCTCCTACCAGCAACTCCGACAAGCCTGGAGATGAATACAAAGTAATTAGACAGTGCAATTTGCCAAATTGAGCAGTTTCATAACCAAACAAAAATAGTGAACAATATCATACACCACCAATCTAGAACAAAAACAAGCTTAAACAAATGATTAATAGATTAGGCGTCACAATTTACCTCCATTAGCAATCACAGTAAATAAATGCTTTAATGCTGAAAGAGTTTCCATATTTAGCTGCTTGGCTGGAACTTGCTGCAGTAAAAATCCCAGTACAGAAAATCCTGAAAGTAGCAGCATCTGTTGTTGGTTGGCTAAGTTATCATCCAAAACAGATGCTATAAGCTTAACAGTTTCAGCAGTTAAATTTTCCTTCTTAATTGGAGAGAACAACACTTCTCCAACATGTTCACTTCCATTTTTTCCATACACATCAGATTGTGTTAAAAGAGGGAAGAAAACAGAGACCCCGCCAACACAATAAATTATCTGCTGCAGAAGCCGTCGAGAACAAAGCTGCGTGCCACTCAATATAGTTGCTTCAATTGGCTTCTTATCAAGTGCATGATCCACGTTTGGTGAAACATCAAATAGTATCCTACCATTACTTGCCTGGAAAAATATTGTACTTAGCTTGAGTTTTTGTGGTTATACAACAAAGTAAAGATCGCTTTGATATGTTTCTACGCAAAATAAACCAACCTGGGCATTTAGTCCAAATATTATTTTTGATGCAAGGCCATCTTTAGCATCAAGAACTCCACCAGAGAGAAAGTTATCCACATAAACTGAAATTTCATTATCAAGGAAGTAGTACATATAACTTGGTCCTAAAGAACAAATGCCCTGCACAAGTTCCGAAGAGATTGCATCGTTGAACAAGTACGTTGGGCCAATCTGTCCACAAAATGGAGAAGCGTCTTTGACAGAAAATACGACACTCTCTTCCTCAAATCTGGGTAGAACGAGTTTAGTGCCAATTGTGCAGATAGTCAATGGTTCACTAATTTTTGGATATCTGGAGTTTAGAAGTTTCAAATTGAAAATCATGTGTTAGATTGCTGGAAATAAAAACAAAAAAACTCATTTTCTTCAAGATTTTAGATTACCTGCACTTTTCTGAGGACACAAGAACCCCGTCCAAATAACACTTCAGCTGGCTTCCTCCTGAAAATGTTCTACCAACAGAATGTACTAAACAGAAAAAATGCCACTTCTTTCTGACAAGGTTGAAATTCATTAAAGCGCATTGTTGTTTCTGATTAAGCGACTGAAACATAGAAAAAGGGTCATTCAATTTACAGTTATTTCAATCCATAATGGGGAATAAATACAATCTCAAAGTTAAACATTAAGATATGGTCACTGCAGTCCCATGTTGGGAAAAGATAACACATAAATTCTGTGCTTTACCTCATATATTAACTTGTCCGTTGTAAGGACAGCATAGCATCCACGTCCATTTTCCGTAAGGAAACTAAAAAGCCCCATTGATCCATTAGGCGGAAAGCTTTCTACCCTGAGCCAGCATGTAAATGAAAATCCTTTGTTCACAGGCCACTGAACTGGTGTTTTAATTACTATGCCCTGCAAACACAGGTCGCATGATAATCTGTTAGCCAGGTATCTTTTGTGAAAAAGATTAAATATTGAAATGTGTACGTCCTCATGATGGTAAGAGGTAAGAAAAAACGTCATAAGTGGCTTGTTCAGGTATTAGCTCAAGTTCAGTCACCTTTCTTTACTCCCATGTCATTATGTTAAATTTCTTATGAGTAACCAAAAACACAAAGCCCAGAGATTTATTGAAATTTATATTTAGTCTTATTTAAATGATGCCATGCCCTTACTTAGTAGCAGGACAGCAGTCCATATAGATAAGAACCAGAAAGTTCTTAAGTACAACAAATTCATATGCTTGCCACAAAATCCAAGAATGCAATCTAAATGCAATATTTTATTGGTAACAAAAAGTAGACAGAAGAAAAGAAGAAAGATAAGAGGCCCATTGCTTAATTATCCTTGAGGTAAACACAAGATAGAAAATCTGCATACCAGGATTCTTAAATCAGTATTAATATAGAGTTTAACCAGACAACAAATTTTTGTAAATGCCTGATATCAGAAGGGTTACCACACAGCTTTAGTTTGATGATTATTTATCATATCTTTGCCTTAAAATAAGTTGTGCAACTATGTATAAATATTGTAAAAATTTATATAAGGTCGCAGATATTTGCATCACTAAAAGACTTAGCATAACAATTCTACTTTTTCTCAAAAAATGACATTTTTGAAATATAAAAAATACCGCTTATATAAATATCTGACTTCAACTAAATTACTTTCTACATCACAATATTTTACTCTTATTTTTTGTCTTCTCTTCCCTACACTCTTCCGTCATCATTGATATCTTTTCTTTCATAAACCCTACATATCACACTTCAAAGTCTTACAATACGTAGAGGTATTTTTAAGAAATTTTCAAGAGAGTAGAAAACATTACAGACTTCTGTGTAAGAAAATTCCACTAGTTTATAGTTTTTCAGGTAAAACAATAATTTTTTTAATGAACAGTGGTGAATTTTCCGTTTGACATGTACTTGTCGACCAAGTGAAATCGAGTTCAACTACGTATTGTCAAAGAAATTCAACATGCTCGACAAATACTTGAAGAACAGTTATATTATATTCTTCAGTTGCTGGCTGAATGTTCTCAATTTGTTACAGATGTTAGTCGAACAGTACTTTGGAGTTAAACTTGTTATTCAAGTGGTGGTGGAACTTAATAAATATGTTCGACAATTTCTGGCTGAATATACTCAATTTGCAGTGTGTGAAGTAAACTTTTAATTTGGGGAAAACTGGAGGAATTTTGTAGAAGAAATATGGTGCATAAAGTAAAAATGAAAGAAAAATGTAAAAAAAGGGTGGTGTAGTTAGAAAAGTGGTGTTCCGTGTTCTAAGTAACTCTATCATCTTTTTACCGATAAAGTGACAGAATCGGATTCACATTTGGGGACTGTAATAAGGGAGAGGGTTAAACTTACAGAATCAACCCCATTGAGATCGAAGAATGATGTTGGTCCTTTCTCATTTAGCATAGTTAACATGCTAGTTAAGAGCAATGAACGTGACTGCTGCTGTGGACAAGTACTTCCACTACGAAGCAGAGCAAATATTTTCCGAATATCCTTCCCAGATATGCTATGCCCTCCAATCACCTGAATTAACTGGGAGATTTTCGAAACAATAGTTTCAGTATTTTCTTGAGAAAACCAGTTCAGAAGAAAGTCGAGCATTCCTGCTCTAACACATGACGCTTGATTAGATAGAGAATCCCTTAGCAGATGTAAGAACATATCCAGCCCATGGTGCTGCAGCGAATCACTGCTCTGCCCAATTAATAAAGTGGAGTAAATTATTCAGACCAGTTTTAAATGTTACTACTGAGTAAACTAGAAAAGTACACTATTCAAGTGAGAAGTATACCGGAAATATAGATTATAAAAGCTCGTGAATAACAAACCTTTTGAAGAACGCTGAGGTAAAGCAAGATTGCATCTTCATTCTGACAAAGGAATAGCAAAAAAATATTAGAAACAAGAGTAGGATACATACTAAGTACACACAATCAGTTTTTATTATTGGTACCCTCAATAAGTTACCTTAATGACAGAGTTCATTTTGAGATCAAAGTTTCCATCTACAAGCATATGAAGCAGTGCTCTTAAAAGTGCTTCACTAGGCGGCCATTGGCAGAAATCTAACAGCAAACTCCTCAAAGTCTGATAACCCTTTCCAACAAGGGCCGTAAAGGCAGCCTTTGTGGAAGAAAAATTAAGAAAAGAATATAAGTTAGAAAAATTAACATATGCTACCTGTTCCAAATTAAATAGGGAGAGCAATAAATATTAATAAATATTCAAAGCAGGGTTAAAGCATCAGAGTGCCACTCTACAAAAGGATAAAGTAGTCCATGCAAGACAGAGTGCCACTCTACAAAAGACAGTGACCTCAAAGCCATAATAAGCAAGGTTTCTGTCCAAATGTTTCGAATTCCAACAATGGCTAATTGTTGCCGCCCAAAACCAACAAACCCCAACCCACCCCCACCAACCGATTCCTCTTAAGCAGATTAATACCATTGGCGCTCTAGGACCAAGAACTTGCCAGCATACAAAAATTAACACCATAGACATGAATTAGGGTATGCTTGCAAACTCTATTAATAGCTCTGAGAATCACTTTTTTTGCAAACATGAAACATCACCTTAATCTTTTTAATTTTCAAAAGCTCAAGCACTGGCTTCAACCATGGAAAGAACATATAATTGATTGTTGGCCAAAGCAAGTACAAGATAATACATGAGCTGCATATTTACTTATAATACTTCATGCACATGCAGCACATAAATCTGAACAAAACACAAAAATGATAAGAGAAACAAAAATGCAATTACTATACATAAACCTACCATTTATTTGCGTTTACCACATCAGTTTATGCTCATTCATTTGGTATCTCATCTAATTTTTCATGAGCAGAACGAATCTTCCATGACTAATCACCATTCTTGACAAATCTAGATTGTTAATCATATCGACTACCATTTTTCTTAACTTTCACCAAATCGTTTTGTGGCTTTATTTACCTACAATTCTACATTTGCTTCTTTTATTCACCTAAATCGCTATACGAAAAAGAATTATCAATGGATAATCAATAATCATCATTCACTTGATAAATTGAGGCAGTTGATGAGGAATTATAAGTTTCAGTTGTAGGATGCTGTTAAACCTGTACTCTGTACCCATAGGAAACCAAAGGGAATCCCTGTGGGGTTTAGAGGTAATGGAGTGCTAACATACATCGCAAGAATGAAAAAACACAACACATTAGTCCCAACCGTCATGCACTGTTTATAAAAATTATTGGTTAAGCAGGTTCCGCTATGTGTATCCAGCACAAAGGCAATGAATTTATTGATTAATGTCTTATTGGAAAATGGATCTAAAAGTACATGAAAGTTAGTCCCAACCCTCATAGATATTTCTATTACGTCAAAATCACAACTATTCTTATTTCTGCATTTGACAATAAGGGTTGTCTAATGGGATACACCTTGTGTATTTGGTGGGAGCTCTTATGTCCCTAATGTGCACATAAGGGATTTCCAAAGCAAAATCCGAGGCTAGATGCCTAGATCACTTTCCGAATTTATTGTCCAATAACAATAAAAAGAGTTAAGAGAAAACAAGTTTAAGCAGCACATGCTTCCATAAGCAACTCATGCATGGAACAAACACTTACCCCACCAATCCTATCCTCAACCAAATAATCGTTTATAGCATTCTTCTTCGAATGAAGCAAGGTATATTTCCGTGTATAAGTATCTATTCATTGAATAAGAATTAGTGAAGTAAAAGGGAGGGTGCTCAACTACTTGTAGCAAATAAAAATTTTCTTTTAGAGCTGTCATGCTCATGTAGAATATACGTGTATATATATATATATATATATATATATATATATATATATAGAGAGAGAGAGAGAGAGAGAGTCCGATGCAGGATGCATAAAGTGAACAGTGGATGTCTTGTGGTCTTGAGCTATTTAAATATGTGCCTAATTTGATCAGCATATAATGACGGGCGACGTTGGCTGCTTGATCAAGATCGGAGTTTATTTATTGTTATTTCAACCTTTAATAATTCACTCTTTAGTTATTTCTATTTTCAAGTAACTGTTTAGTCGGGCTTATTCACTCTTCAGTTATTTCTATTTTCAAGTAATTGTTTAGTCGGGATTTGTTCATGGGCATTGTGTCTTGAAAGGTATTTATACTCTGGGATTATCCCTAATTCAGATTATGCAATATTATCATTGAGTCTGCGCAGCCTTTAGTTTGTGGCAGAGATATTCTCTGTGGTCCTCATAATTCTAGCCACTCAATATCTTATGCTCTATCAACCTTCCAGTTGAAGAGCTATATAGCACGCTCAAGCATTTTCAAGCAAAAAATATGTCAACTTCAAATCCGCAATTTAATGTGTATCAGGGTTCAAGAGAACATGTCAGATTCAATTCAAAAAATAAACAAAAAAGGAATGCGGGTGGTGAATCTTGGTGTGTGGTACTCCATTGGAACAATAGCTAATGACAAGACAGACTTGCTACTGCATAAAAGATTTAGCAGCCTCAAGCAGAATACCAAAGTTTTGCATCTCCTATAAGCAGAGGCAAAAGAGAGTACCTTTGAATCGTCATTCTGTGACAGCAAGGAAGTCAAAGTTTGAATGACGTTCAAAACCAACTTCTCTCCATTTTCAGAATCCAGATTCCCGTTTAACAAAGAGACAACATGCAAAAAGCATTCACCCTCTCGGAACAAAGATTGATAATGCTGGTAAGAATAGCAATTTGCAAATCAAAATCACCACTTTGCACTTGTAGCACCGTATGCAACAAGATATAAATACAAAATGACTCGTTAAAATACCATTTTATCCCTTAGTAGCATTTGTCTCATTCCAACCAATAACTCAATCGACAAATCTGCGAAATTCTTGACTCGATCTTTCAAATGTGTGAATGTCTCTAAGTACTTGGAGCATAGAAAAACTTTTGATTTCTGGACCTCTTCAGACAAAGGAACTACCTATCAAAGGAAATAATTTTGAATAAAAGAGAGAAAATAGAGTTCAACCATTTACATCATATCAAATTAAAATAGAATACCAAACATAGGAACAGCCTGCCTACCTTCATAAGTTCAAGCACATAACTGAGCATAAGATTTCTGAGATTTTCTTCCCAGAACAAATCAAATATACAATTGATACATAAGGAACTGCACAAAATGGACAGCTTTGCATCATCTGATACTGAGAAGTACTCTGCAAATAGTTCCATGAATGTGTTCATGCATTTCTCATAACACTGAGTCAGATTCATCTCAGGTGAATATGACATTTCTTGGCTTTGACAAGATGTCGTGCCACTGGTAGTGGTTTTGGGAGAAGCACTTATAATGCCAGGCCTTTTAGACTCCTGGACCAGAATACAGGCAACTTTGAGCATCCGAGGAATTGCAGCAAGTTTCTTGAATGAAGAGATAGTTTTCTCAGCTGAATGCCGCAATATATCAAGGAGACTCTTCGCCAGGACAGCAGCGAGCTCAGGGTTAAAGGCAGATTGTTCAAGAGCATCCACCAAAACAGTACATTCAGGCTGTCATATATTAATCATCAGAGGACCAGCTAACAAGAAGCATCAACAAGAGGAATCAAATCATACTGAGAGCAAACATGACAGTGATGAAGTAGCTTTTCATACATTATCAAACAGACAACAAACATGCTTGCTTCAATTAATAATAATAACCAAGTCAAAATTCATCAGATTGAACGGACAGAGTTGGCTCTTTATTGATAAAATGCAACATTTAATGTAATGAAGATTATTAGAAACAACTTAGTACATGAATGACTGCAAATCTAAGAGCAGAGACTTTATGCACCTTGCCCTGAGAACTGTGTTTGGTACTGCACTATACTATAACTGAAGGAGAGAAATGATAGAATGTAAGGAAAGTTCTATATAGATGTTGATTCTTTTCAAAGTCATTACCAGCGGCCAAATGTAAACTTGTATAATTGGTATATTTAGTTTTGTCGAAAATGAAATCTTTCCTTTTCAACTTCAAGTCCTAGAAGGGTACCATAATGTTTTTTATAGACCATAAAGTTACTTTGTGGATCATCGAGTGTAAGTTCAGCATCATTCCATATAGGTGAAACTTTATCTTAGGTTAATGAAATTGACCTACTCCCAAAGAAAAAGAAATTGGTTCTTGCATCTGCAAACTAAAGAAATGTGACAGCAAATTTAAAACAGAACATCTGGATACTCAAAATTTGAATGTATTCCAGTATCTGTAAGACCAGATAGTGTTGTTCGCTGGTCAAATAAGTCGTGTATCAATTTCAAAAGACAGCAAAAACAATTGATTTTATTACTCTGAAGATATTAAAATGGAATGTTAAAATGATACTCTTCTCTAACAATTTAAGCTTCTAGATGAGGTAGTTATCCAGTCAGGCCATAAGAAGTTGTGTACGTATGCATTCATGTCCCATTGCCACCCAATTATCAAAATTTCCTTATGCAAGGTTTTACTACAAAGCAACCCGGTTGCACATAACAGTGTCATGCATTAAATTAAAACTCTTCTAACAGTTTAAGCTTATAGATAAGGTGGTCATTCAAAAGAATGTGTATGAAACCCATTCTTAAATTTTATATGGATAAAACTTTAAAGATGTACAAGTTAGGAAATGAACCCACAACTATTTGTTCGGCATTTATTTAATGCAAGCAATTTACTTTACAGCAAGCATTATCAAAAGTAAACTATTTGCATCTTACTCAAACTTTTCAAAGTTGCTCATTTAAAACTCTGGGTGCAGCACAATCTATTTATCAAGTCAAACAACAGTACTGAATAAAATATGTATTAGATTTATTATAAATGGTAAATGGGATCGAGGATGAAGGCAAATGATAGGCAGATGAAGAAAATTATGGTAAAAGCGTAGGCACAGTAATTCCTAATAAAATATGATGTCCATTAAATAAATCATAAACTAAAACCAAGCAGAAGTGGTAAGCTTGTGTCCAATTACATTAGTGCTTCAGAAAATCTATCAAACAAGCCAACAAGGAACCACAGATGTGACAGAGATCATCCAGTGTAGACTTTATAGGTGAAAAACTAGCAATAGAACCAACACAAAAAAAAAAATCACACAAGGAAGAAGAACCAACCAAGTTATGGGGACATCCAGTTAAAGTTGCTGCAAATTCAATGAAAGAAATTACTTCAACTTGGAGACTTTTTACTTCATTTGCATTTCGATCCTCAACTAAACTTGAACCATAGTATCCTTTTTCTTCCAAATTCTCTCCAGAATATTCTGCAGGAGCAGGATCAAAGTAGAAAAAACTCTCAGAGAAGATAAAGTCCCACACACCTTCAGCGCGGAACACGTTAATTAATGACGGCCCCGAAAGAAGAACCTTTTTAAATGCAAAAAGAGCATAATGTTGCATTGTGTAGGCAAAGATCCTGAGAAGGAAGCACAAAAAAGTAAACAACTTTAAAGAATAAAGCAAAACAAAGAATGAAATAGAAATGGTATGACTAACTCACAAATGCATAAAATACAGCAATAATATACTCGACAGAAAGGCGAAAAGAAAGTAGAAAAGGTTTGAAACCTTAAGTGGCTAGGAATTTCTTTTTTATCTGAACAGGCCTTGATACATGGGAAAACTGTAAGAAGCACCCACGTGAACCACTTCACAGAGAGTTCCGCATAAACTGTAGACACCAATATGGTATTTCTGCTGCTGGATGGTAGAATGCGGCAGAGTGCGGTTTCTTTAGCATCAATAAGGAAATAACCGAGGGCAGCACTCAGCTTGGTAACGTAATCTTTCCAGTGTTGTTCATAAGTTGTATCAGAGAAAAATGGAGACAACGACTCTTCTTCACAAACGTCTGAGGCACATGTTTTTCTTCCTTTAAACTCATCCACATAATATTTCCTAGAAGAGTCCTTTCCCTGCTTGTACTCTTGAAGCATGAATGCTACAGAACAAAAGCTATTTGCAAACTTTTGAACCCTTCCATTCTCACATAGAAACTGCAAGTTGTTGAAATTACCAAAGCTAAAAACTAGTTAAGGAATTAGTAATTTTTTTGCATTTATGCATGCAAAATGAAAAATATGCACTTACTCCATGCTTGTCTCAAATAACAGTTGGCAAGTAAAGATATGGATCTAATATTTTTGAATGTAAAGTCTGTAATTTGTTCCTGAGAGAAACAGTGAAATGTAATGTAGTTTATATCTGCTTATTATAGTAGTAGTTGTCCACATCATGCTATTCAGAGTAGTTACACGAGCCTTTAACAGATAGCTGACACGACATGTCCCAAATTGAAAGAAAGACTTAGCCACTTAAGGGATGCTTGGCTGGCCAAGGGTAAATGAAACGGGAATGTCTTTGATAGTAGTGGGGAATGATAATGTTTGTGCACACTGTTATTATGTTTCTTGATTGGTAAATGGGAATGGCTATCATTACAATAGATGGTGGTTGTTTTACTGGAAATCGTTAGCAATGGGAATTATTAATACTTTTTCTTTTGCATTAAGAAATGTATTACGGAGTACAAACTAATGATTTTTAATTATAATATAATGGTGATCATTACTAGTTTAGAGAACAAAAAAACACATACTGTACAATATATAGCTTGTGAATATTATCTAACAACACCAATGTTGCTTTAGAAAATCCATAACAATTTCAAAGGTACAAGTTATAATCAATATATCTGAATGACAGGATTTCAGGAGACAACGCTCCTAGAAAGACAACAGTGTATTCTAATTGTACGTACACCCTCACTTCCAGCATCAAGAGGAAAAATATAAAACAAGTTGTGCTTTTGAGAAACACTTCCATTACCTACAAAATGTTGAGGAAGGGGCATTCCCCTATTTTTGGGAAATTAAATAATTAATTATTAATTTATTGTTCATGGAATGAATCATCCCAACAAAACATCCATTTCTTATTCTATAACCATTCTTTGCCTTCAAACCCACCAACCAAGCAATCCCTTAACACGAATAGAATATGTCAGTAGAAAACTATATAACCAAGTCAACTAGCATGCAGTATTTTGGTTTCACTGATCAATAAAAACATTAATAAATTCGCAAGGGGTAGAGCATGAATGAACTTGAATTTTTGCATAGTCTTCTAAATTATGTGAACCAATAATAATAAAGTAGGAGCTGAAAGGATACATAGCTTCCCTAAGAACCTCCAATGAGAGAACATGGAGGTCAAAAATATCCTGCAATGGATTATTTTTTCTGCAGAAAGAGACAGAAAAGAAAAATGAGAGGCAAATTAAGAAATTAAAACAGATACTACTTCAATTGAACTACAATAGATGAAAGATTTATATCAACACTCATTGACACGAAACAAAAATCCAGAATTTTGGAGGTATTATTGAGTAAATGACTGGATAGTTCACTTTTTCCAGCGTGGACTATTTTTTTCCTATACTTCTCTCTCTTTTCTAAAATTGGGAATTTATGTTTCCCTTTCTTTTATGGTGATGGTTAGTGGACAGAGAAACCAAAGAAAAAGTTTATCAGCAACAGCTAAACCAATAACAAGTTGATTGATCATCATCATAATAAATACACAAGCAAATGTATACTTCAGAAAGTCCAAAGAGACCACCTTTCTTCATAGTTTGACGACTTGTTCCCAACCAAGCTATCAATTGAAGGAACTCCAAGTCCATCCAAAAGAACTTCCAAACCTCCAATACTTCGAAAATGATTTTGACCTCGTGGATTATCCAACAAAGCTGACAGTAGTGCTCTGAGAGTCAAGTGCTGAAGGGACATATCTGCCCACTGTTCTTTCAAAATCAATCTCCTGATCAAACGCAGTATCTCTGAAAGAAAATTAATATCATAATGAGTATTCATCAATTATACATGGACCTCAAACATCGCACAGTAAAGACATGCAACCCAAGTAAACAGTTTCCAGTAGGAGAAAAATCAGCAGCATGACAAAACAACGTACATTTTTGTGTACAGCAGGAGAAAGAACCAAGGATACCAAAGAAATCCCACACACTTAACACCAGTTTTATGTATTTGTAAATTATTGTCTATAATAATGAAAGCTACAAAATCTCTCTTAAAGGTGCAGCTATGATTCTAAAAATATAGCATGGGCAATCAGGTTATTATTTAAGAATGCAAGGGGTGGAGTGAGAACTGGAGTATAGGGAGATAAAATGAGATAACACGAGGATACAGGGTAAAATGACACATTAAAGTACAAGGGAGTAAAATGACACATTAAAGTACAGGGGGGTAAAATGATACTCATCAAGAGTACATGCGGCAGGTAAAGGATAATAAGAGTAATGGAGGATAAAGTAGAACTTTACAAAAAAAAAAAAAAAACAATCTTTAATATGTTATTTTGAGAAGAAAAATCATAAAAGGCCAGTAAAAGAAAGGGACAAGGCATCCCTCACGAACAAAAAGAAAAAAAATTAAGACACTACTTCAATCCTATCTAGAAACCCTATCCCACAACTCCTCTAAAAACTCATCAAAGTCTTATAAGATTCTTATATTCCTTTCTAACCCAGGACACCATCATAAAGCTGGAACAATAACTCCACCAGAACTTACCCTATATTTTCCATTTTGTTACAACTAAAAAAGAATCAGTCAAACTTGTAATTAAAGAAAATAAGTTCAATTAGGTAAATTAATATACCCAGCTACTTCATATATTCTGATTTAACTTCCTCTTACAGGAGAGCAAGCACTTCAGACAGAGATTGTGGTTAATATCAATCAATATTTTGACATAATGACAACAGAGATAAAAGGATGATCAGTTTTCTAGTTAAAAGGATCAGCATATTCATGCCTAACGGACTTGTCTGCAGAGTAGCTTCAAATTCAGACTCTTTTGTTTTTATGATAAGCAATATAGCTTCAAATTGGACTCAAGGCAATAAATGACAAAAGCTACTGAGAAGGCATGTATGTACACCGGATCGTGGACAGCCCAATTAACTTTTAACACATTTGTGTGGATAGAAAAAGAGAGTGGGGCACTCTAAAGTTGGACTGTGCTTACAAATAATGTCTCTTACAATTTTAACTCAGATATATTGAGCATTCTAGTTTTATTTTTTTTATAAGAAACAATATTTTGCTGATAAGCTGAAAGTACGAGGCATGAGGGATCCCTTAGGAGAATACAATCAAGCACTGCGAAAAGAGATTAAAACATAATACCCTATCCCACACATCGTCTATTGACTATATTGAGCATTCTAGTTAACTATTCATCACTTAAGAAAGTTTTCAAATCCAAAAGGCAAATCTGGCACAAAAGGATGAATATTGACTAGTCATTGTATATCTTGCTTTTGCTGCATAACCAATCTTTTGTTCCCAGTGGACAATGAACTATCTGTAAGAACTTAGATGTATTTATATGTCATGATACAGATCAACAAATAATTGGGAAAGTACAGCAACTGCATGACTGTTGATACCATAAACTTAAATCATAAACTAAAGCTTAAATTGCATACCTTACCTAATAACCAATTAAGACCACCAGCCTCCATAACTGATACAACTGTTGTTTGATGCCAAGCCAAGATTGTTTCAGAAAAAGGAAAATTCACAGCAGTGGAAGGGTCATTACACACTTCATCACTCTTTACTGCAGAATGTTCCACATTCATACTTTTGGACTGTACATTTTCCTCTATACTTGAATGTAAATCAATGAAATTGCATATGATGGACACCACATGAACAAGTATCTGCTGCAAAACTCCAGCATTCTGTATCATAGTACTTAACAAGCTTTCATCTGATGGAAGAGCACTAGTAATGGTCTTGAGTTGGACAACCGCAGCTGGAAAAACAGAATCCAAGAGTATGATATATTGAATGTTGAGTTTCTTGAGTGTAATAATACATTAAGATTTAGCTGAAAATTTTATACAATATAAAAATGGTGTTTCATACTATCAAAGATACAATCCCTAGTAGAATTCCTGTTGAATTTTTCTGGATCTATACCCTAAAAATCTATGGATTTTCTCCTGCAAAAGTTCATTATAGTTGATAGGATGCAACATCCATTGCAGACCTCAAATTTACTCTAAAGTCAAGGAGTATAGAATCCAAGGGAATTTTTGTTTTCATTCCCCAGAAATAGTTTTGTTTCAAGCCTAATCAAATTGCATTTTAGTTTCAACTAAAATAAATATCAACTCTTCCACCAAAAATAATATAGGACCACTAGGTCCACTATGCATCATTATCATGCTATTCAATTTTTATATTGTAATTATAAATCATATAACTTATCATGATTATTGTAAATTATTTCCTCGTATAGTTGATTTACTATCTACTATGTACAGTAGGTGCGTGTTTTTATTTTTGGTATTACTTGTATTGGTTTAATCTTAGGTAACATTCTCCCACTATAAATACGGGAGTCTTGTATAGTTGTACTTCAATAATATACACAAATTCCCTAGCTATTTTCTCTTTTTGTAACGGATTTAGCTAGAGGCTGGAGTTATGCTCTGTAATTTACATTTGTAGTTTGACAAAAAAAAGGTTTTCTTTAAAAAATAAAATGTGCAACACCATTAAGGCACTGGTTATATACATTTGTGCCAACTAATCAGTACCACATAATGTGATATCTATGAAATAAACATAAAAGAAGAAACTAGTTATTGAGAATTGGGCACACTCGCAAGTTTCAACTTCTAACACAAGTTAATAATTCTAACAAATGATAATAACTGATTCCTACAGTTACATGAAATAAACAATATTGCAGCTCTTTAGAGCATCACAATCATACCTTTCATTAAAGCTGTGAGCTTCTGAATCCCACCATGGTAGCCAAACACTTTGCAATTATGTATGGACAGGGTCACAACAGTCAGAGCATCTAAGGCCATCCATGATTCATTTGGTATACTCATGCTTGTCATAATGCTCGCTTGATCTATAGTTGATTCATTACAATTACAAAATTAGGAAAAGTGAACTAATGGTACTCATTTAGCAGAGGGAACTAATGACAACCAAAAATTAAAACATAATGCCAATAGCATGAAGAAAAAATGTAAATCACCAGTACAGACAATGGAAATCACCACATGTTGACCAATGTTAAAAAGTGAACCACGTCAAAGAGCTTAAAAAATATAAGTAGACAGTAGTACAGTACCATGATTCTACAACCAATTTAAACCAAATGCTTTTTCGATTTATCATCACATTAAGTCGTTGAACGCTTTTTCTCTCATTCTGGTAAATGGATCGGAACTTCTGAAACTAGGTATCATTGATAAAAGTTCCCATCTTAATAACTTATTTAGAGTTTCTTGACAAAGCAAGCAAAATTCTGCACAAGGCAATACCTAGTATTTTATGTTTTTTTTTTCTTTATGATGCTAGTGCAGGTGAATCACAAAGAACAAAATCTACCCTTCGAGAGCATGGCCCATCATCTCTTTTTTTCTCTTTCTTTTTTTTTTTTTTTTTTTTAGAGATGACAGTTTTTTAATTAAAAAATAGGTAAAGGGACAAGATATACCCCACATTACAATCATATAAAACAAACTCCAATCTCCTAATCTGACAAAAAAATATAACCACACCTCCTCCACTGCATCCTCAGTCCCAAAAAACTCTTCAATTTCTTTCCAACCAAATAGACTAACACAAAGCTTCCCATCACACCAACATATGAACTCTTTTAATTGTATAACCACCAGGATTAACAAGAATTGATCAGTAACTACATGCTCCAAACTCCAAACTAACTCCAGCTCCTTCAACACTTTGATCCACAAATTATAAGAAAAGGAGCAGAAAAATCTGGTCCCAATCTTCTGTACCCAAGACACACAAATTTGGCAATGTAGGTGCATGCTGAAAATGTCTGTAGCAAATCGCAAGTGAAAAGCCTTCCCAACACCAAAAATGAAAAAACTCTGAACCTTCTTAGGCACGGGAACCATCCAAATAGAATTGGAAGGGGGGAAAAGGAGAAGTATAGGCAGAAAGACATTGCCTGAAAAGCACAAATTTAATGATTTAAAGAGAACCATCCTGATGCATCCAACTTCCACCTCCTAACCTCATACAAACCCTCAATTAACCTCGCGCTATGAAATTAACCAAGCAAGGAACATAATGCATGTGCTTCAGATTCATTTTAGGTAACAAGAAAAGTTACCATTCCAAGAGATAGAAGAGGAATAGCATGAATCAGGATATGATGAAGTAAAAGAGATGATAGATTTGTCGTGAAGAGAGGAAATAAGATATAGTGAAGGATATTAGAGTGCTAAAGGAAGACCCTCACCCGATCATCCTCCCAGAATCTCATCTTACTACCACTCTTAACAACCACTTTTCCTGATCGTAGAAGAACTGGGTGAACTAGAGATATAAACTTCCATGGACTTATATGTCAATCTAACAGCAAGACCTGCATCCCACATGTTATGTTGCAAACCGCGTTTGGTATATAGCCTTACACCAGAAAGTACACAATACACAAAATCATTTTGCTGTAAAGAGGAATGGACCAGCCCCCCAACAAAAAAAAAAGTTAGCTCTCCAAAAAAAATTCTGGAGCATAACATTGACATAAGATTTTTTGAGGTATCACAAATCAAATTCTAACTATAATAATTCAAATAGTTCTAGAGGCTAGAAATAGAAATTTCATTCACTACAAAGTATCTTGAGAGAACCTCATCCCCATATCATATAAGATGTTTCATAGACATATGCTCCATCCATTTAGGCTGAGATCCTGAAATTATTTGGTAGTCTTCTGTTTTAAGTGGCTGAGATGAGAATGCTAGTACATGGTGCAGAAGGAGAAGATATTACACGAGTATACATGATTACTTAGGGACGGAGTTTTAATACAATTTGACCCTGTCTAATGTTCAAACATGATCTGTAACTTTTAGGATCAAGAGATGGTCAAAAATATCATTCTCTTGCTTTATTTTCTCACCTGATGCAAGGAGGATTCTGATAAGCCAAGTTCAAAGTCCAAATTAAGGGGCCAACCCAGACAATTTGGAGTGGAAGAGGAACAGGAAACGTAATGGCAAACAAAACATTATAGCACCGATATCAACAAGAGTTATCAGATGAATAATAGCATAACACCAACTTACTGTCTGTAAGATATCTTGTTATTCGTGAAACTTCTTCTGTCAAGATTAGTATTACTTCAGCAGGGTGACCAAAATTGCAGCCAACCACCGCATCATCAATAGTGCGTGCAGAGTTCACAGGTGAAACAATAACAGTTTCTTCCAGAGTTTTGCACAGATTGAATGGTTTCCAATTACGGAATATTGTCAAGAACTGCTTCAGAAAAATATGAAAAGATTTTCTCTTCTCCACCTGAAACATAATATGAGCAGAAATCAAGCAACTTTTAAAAAAGGTACTGAATGACAGGATGAAAACAAAAAAAAAAAAACATTCTTCACGAGTTTCATGAAAAAGAACATGACTCTTTAGTTCTTCCAATGTATTAGAAACTTCATTAAGAAAGACATTCAACTGCAACCTCTTTGGCTTAGCTTATTTAGAATATCTGAAAGCTCCTGTATGAAATAAATGAAACAGATTTCTGGAAGTCCATAGAAAAAATATTGATAATCCACCAAAGGGAGAAGCAAAAATATACTGAATGCGTATTAATTTTTTTAAGCTAATAAGATGTTCAATCTTATTCTAAACTTTCTTTGTGGTTTGACAAAAACATGTTTATGGAGCTTTTAAGATGTCATAAATTATAATGATGACTCCGTACTTATTCACCTATACAAAAAGAGTTTACGGAGATCAACTTTTAAAGACGTTATGAACTTATGATCTCCTCAACTTTTGTAAAACAACTCGTAAGACCTAACTTCTTATTTAGGGACCTTATAATATTTTATAAGAAACAAACAAATAATTTAACAGATCATATAAGCTCAGAGACATTGTTGTTTAAACTTAAAGAGCTTAGGAGCTCAATCTATATTCCCAAAATTGGTTTATCAGCCAGCAACCGGGATTAAAATTTTTGCTCAAAAACCAGGATTAAAATTGATAGCTAGTGCTGCAGAATCAAAGCCAGAGTTTTGGCCTTTATGTTACTAAGGTAATGCTCCAAGAAATAGTCAAAGGCGAAGTGACTTTAGATATAAAATCACCTTGGCTAATACACCAATTGTTCAAACAGAAAGCACAGGTTCATGTATGCTGCGTTTTGTAGTTCTAAACAGGTAGAACCATCTAAATATTGTCTAGAAAACAAGACATGAACCAACTTCACAGTGCAGAATTACACAGGCATACCTCATCAACAGCACCCTCATATCTTTCCAGGAGTTCCTTCAAAATTGCCTCATCGCCTACCTCACTAGAGAACACAAATTTGGAAATGATAAGGATGAAAACAGGAATAAGTTTATTGCAAGTAAAACCCATAAATAAATAAGGGTTTTGTAGAGTAAATAAATATTCATTTCTCAAATCAGGGAGAAGATATTCATCAACTTAAAACCTAAATCCCATCAATAACACCCGTAACTAATAAAAATAAAATTAGAAGTTATGAATTTAAGCAGAAACTTTTTTCAGGAAATATTTATTGAATAACTTGACTACTTGAGAATACATCAAAAGATGACGATGACTCCTTATAGTAAAAACAAAAATAGTACTGTTGGTTTTCTTTACAAACTCTTTGTACAAGATCAAAATCAAATAATTGAAATTCCAAACATTTTTGCTATTAATATGTGTATATATATGAATAAATTTTATTTTGATCAGCTTAAATTTCATATATCCAAAAAAAAAAAATGTGAAGATATTCGCCAAATGGTAATCAATGCAATTACGGTTGCAAAGTTATAATACATACAAACAAGTAGGAGTAAGTAACTTTGCAGAAGCTTGATACCAACAAAATGTATTGGGAACAACCATAAAAGGTGATTGGATCATTTGTTCAGAGATTAGAGAGTCAGGCTTAAACCTTTCTCGGGAATCTGTTATTACAAGAAAGGGTAAGACTTAAATCATGGCAGAACAATTCTGTTGCCTTAACTGCATATATTGTTAAACTATCAACTTTGGGATTTACAAGGTGAATTTTTTAATCCATATAGACCTCCTAGTTGTGATCCTGAATCACATTGTCAGCTTATAAACTGAAAAACAGATACCTGAAGGTGATCCTTGGTTTAGGAGGAGGAAATCGCCCAGATGAGAGTGGGACATATTCTCCAGTTTGGCCACTTGAATTCCTCCAAATGAGGTCCGCCACGCCTTTGACAATGTTCATGCCTCCTTGCCACGCGAGTTAAGTGCTTAGCAACCAGCTATAGATATGGAAACAGTAGCCCCAACCTACCATAGTTTCCTCAAACCCCAAATTCCTCTCCAAAACTAGCAAGAAAAAATAATAAAAAATAAAATCAAATAGATAAGATATACATACATGATCAGCACTGTTTAATACTCATGTGAATCGATAAAAAAAAAACAAGTATGAGCTCAGCATATTAAGCGGGTCATCACGTGCTATCAATATATCATATCGAAACAACTAAAAAAGAAGAAGAAATTGAAGTGAACGAATCAAGAAATTTACATTAAACAAAACCGCTAACACAAATAAACAGCTTCGTATATTAAATTCGAGCTCCAGCAAATTCGTCCTCAGTCTTTGGAGGTCAACGACCGACGACGCCATAGCGTGCGAATTATCATCTTCAGTGAGTAAAAAGGAAAATTGATTGATAAAGAATTATCGGCACGAACCTGATCGGATCAGAAGGGGAATATGTGTGTAGAAACTTAATTAATAATTTTTCAAGAAAGGGTTTGAATAATTGAGATCTGCAAACGTGAAGGTTCCCTTCGAATTCGAAGCTCCAAAGAATGGAGATTAATAATAATTAAGTAATAAAGTGCAGAAAATTGATTGCAGGTTTTTTTTTTCCAGATAACAACACTCGGCTTTTTCTTCAATACAGTCGAACTTTAATTTTGACCCAAATACGTTAGTATGAACGGATTAGGTCACGCATATACTAGTATTAAAAATTAATATTGTTATGTAGACTCATCCTCCACTCAGTGACTTTTTTCATCCGCCACCCGTAAAATCATTTCTTCATTTCTACCTACAATTGAAATTGTGTTTTAATAAATTAAGTTAAATGTAGAGTTATTTAAATTAAACATTAAAATTTAAATATACACTCAATTACTTGAAACAATTTATCAAGTTTAATGGGTAAAATGAGATTTAAGGGGATGGAGTGAGTAGAGAAATAAGTAATTGGCAATGTCTCGAATTCTACCCTCGTTATGAGCCGGTAAAAATTAGGTGATGTTTATTTTGGGAGTGATTTCAAAAATCGATTTTTTTAGTTCGGATGAATAGTAATATGTGTGTGTGTGTTTTTTTTTTTAAGTTTTTGAATAGTAGATAATTTAACTTTATGTCAAATTAATGTGTAAGATCGAATGTAATTGTATTATTATAAAATTGTTGAATAAAATTATAATAATTAGATTATTGTGTAATGATTGGTTCTATTATTATATTGTTGTTGAGAGATGTTATAATGATTTAATTTTATGTTAAACAATAAATTTTATATGGGTGGTTTTGAGCAGTTTTTTAAAATCAATTTTTAAATCATCAAGTAAAATTGATGTAGGATCTAAAACTCTAGAATTTGGTTTTTAAATCACAAAGTAAACATTACTTTAGTGTCTCATTTTAATTTAAACTAGTGTTACACTTAATTTACTTATGATTATTTTATATAAATTTGACAAAGACTTGCACGAGACACTCTCGCGGTGAAATCGTTCACAGATTAGCACTCATATCTCTTCTAAAGTACTGCTAAAGTCTCATGCTAAAATTACATTTCGTCTCAACGTGAGACGGTCTCGCATAAGATATCTTCTAAATAATAATGTTCAATTATATTAGCTTGTACATTTCAATTTAAACTAGTGTCACCATAGACGGGGGGAGGGGTGTCCCAGCGGGGCACTAACCCTTCTCCGATTTTTTCAAAAAAAAAAAGTATATTAAATTTTTTAAAAATATTATTAATAAAAAATAAAAGAAAAATAATTACAATTAATCTTTATATATATTTAATAATTATATAACAAAGTGTTTAAGTGTATTATTAAAATATTAGTACTGCAATTATAACTTCTCCCGTCTCATATTATTTTTGTTATTTTGTATATAATTAAAGAACATGTGTATGCCCAATTTGTTGTTTTGTTACTTTTGTATATAATTAAAAAGCATATTTATTTTTTTACAAATTTACCCTTCATTGTTGTGAAAAGTTGAGAGAAAAATGAGAAAAAATAAAAGAGAATGTGAAATAACTTGCTTCAATTATCAAGAAGGACAGCTGAAAAAAAATATAAAAAGAGAAATTGTAGGGATTTCCATATGAATAATTTAGATAGAAATTGTGGTAAAATAGCTAAAATGACAAATTTTTTTAAACAAGAATTAAGACAAAAAAACAACAATTAAAGATGCTCGCATATAGACTGTATATCATTAAAAGATGCTTGCAAACAAACTTTAAATTATGAAATTAAAAGATGTGTGCAACTCCATGACCATTATTTGTATGTAATGATGAGTGGAATCAATAAACTTTTAGTAAAGCATATTAAAATGTAATTTTGATTCATTATTATTAATATATGGACTATATGTTTTAAGAATACTTATATTTGATAAAATTAAATTTTATTTTTTATAATTAGACCACTTCAATTAATTAAGTTTTACTTTCATTATTTTTTTTTTGAATGAAAGTTAAATACCCATCTTTTTTTTCCCTTTCCCATGACTCGAACCCAGGACCTAAGGCCTAGGTAATGGTGCTCTAACCACTTGAGCTATCCCACTTTGTCTTTACCTTCATTATTGAGTGTCACGTTTCAACATGTGTCCAATTATGTGGTGCAAATAGATTGATCCCAAGTAAATATGTGGACCAAAATAAGATAGTAATTTGTTTGTTTAGTAAGATGTATTTAAAATCATAAATTATTTAATAAATATCTTTGGTATGTGAGATAAAGTGAAGAAAACTCAAAAGAGTGTTTATTTTAATAGGGTTGAGCATGAGAAACCCACTCCACCCGATAACACCACTTCGATTATAGAGGTGTTGCATATTCAGAATTCGCGCCTTGGTTGTGCATGAGGAGAACGCTCATGCGGAAATAAAGACAAAGAATGCCTTTGAGGTACTAACGGGAGGATACGAATCTCTCCTCAGATAACAATCTCGAAAAAAAATAGTTAAATCTATTTTTGAAAACGAAACATGTGAACATTTTCAGCTTTGATGTCCAACGACATACACCACTTCACACAAAGGCTTTCTGATCACTGAGAGTCTAAGAGTTTCCATGAAAAAAACATTACTGAACTATAATCTTAAGTCGATTACCGATTCAGGAGCCTTTACACCAGGAAAATTAAAGCGGATTGATCCATTGACAAGACAGTGAAGAAACCAATACGTACATGATCCTAAGTTTACGGGGAATATCCAGTCTCCACTAATGAGCTTCTAACTTCAGTTTTTGCAAAAATCCATACTTTTACTAGGCCACCTTCTATTACATCGTCTTTTTTCGTCAAACTTTTGAGTCTGAAGACTCAAGAATTGGAACAAGTTGGGAAGAAAATATGGTGAATATGTGCAATGAGTAGGGGCGGGCAAAAAATCGAGAAAATTTTATTCGAACCAAAACGACGATTTTTGGTTAATTCAGTTGAAAAAAAAATCGGTTTTCAATTTTGGTTCGATTTTTATTTATAAAAACCGCAAAAAACGAACAGACCAACTTAATTTATATACATTACAATTTTGTGTGTGTGAGATTTGTATGGTTTATGATTTGAAACTTTGATGAACTTGTTAGTTTGGATTGTGAACGTTGTATTTGTATTGTGAACTTGTGATTTGAATTTAATTAATTACTCCCTCCATCCACCAAATGTAGTCTCATGGGGTGTGAGCACAAGTTTTAAGAAAAAGTTTGATAAAGTAGATAAAGTAAGAGTATTATAGGGTATTGTGGGTCCATTGTGAATAAAGTGATTGTTTGTGAATAAAGTTGATGACAAATTGAGTAATTAAGTGATGGTTGAGGGGTGATAGTTTCAATAAAGTGCATGAGACTACATTTGGTGGACAAAGAATATGAGGCAAATGAGACTACATTTCATGGACGGATGGAGTATTAGTGTAAAAAATGTTTGAAAAATGTTTAATTGGTGAAAATTAATATTTTATACGGGAAATTCAGTTTTAACTGAACCAACTGACTTTTTAAATAGATTCAGTTCAATTCGATTTGAACACATGCACTTTGGTTCAATTTCAATTTTGTATGTAAAAAAATTGGTTATTTCAATTCGCTTGAAAAATGTCGTTCAAATCTCCCGACTACCACCCTTCTCCATCGAGCCTTGCAACCGCCCTACCTCCACACCTGCAACTACCCTGTTTCTTTAAATCACAAAACTCACGTAAAATATATAGTTCTCCTTCCTTTCTTAATTCATCAACTGCACCCTCCAAATCAACTCTTCCCAGAACTGCTCCAAACAAACTCACGGTTGTAAACCTCAAGATATTTATCTTGATTTTCATTGTGCAAACCTCCATTAATCTAACTACTCGGATTGTGTCTACTCCAAGAAATTGACCCTTTTTTTGCGTAAACAACATCTAACCCCAACAATTTCTTCTTCCAAGCTCTCATCAATGGCAACTTCCCACCACTCATCCATGGCAGCCTCGTCCCCTGTAGTCGTTGCTCGACGCTCGGCGTCGTCCAAACTCCCGAGTACCACTCTCCACTATTGCTTGGCACCCAACACCGATCAAAACTCACAGTGGCAACCCCCTCACGAAGAAGCCTTCTTCTTCCTCAAGCTCTCGTCCATGGCAGCCCTGCAACTCCGTCACCAAGCTCCTCTCTTGGTTGTCTATCCTCCTCGGCTTGATCAACTGTTCGCAACACCATCTTCCTCGGCCCGCGCATCGCAGTCCCTCGCAGCCCACACCGCGTCGCGTCGCTCCGCCATATCGTGCCCGGCGTCGGCCATGGTTGTCGGCGCCTCTGCCCGCCCATCACGATCGCCTTCCACTTGTCAATGGTGTCTTGTTCGGGGGCACACCGAACGAATGTGCCCAGAACTCCAGCAACTGCTCCCTGTTTAGATCCACAACTCACTGGGTCGACTCGGTCCCCACTCACCAAGTTGACCCAGTCCTTACTCAGTAGATACCCACACCCCCAACTCTGGTAAATACACCCCCTAAATCTACACACTCACCCCCTGCTACTTACACCCCCAACTCTAGTAAATAAACCCCCTGCATCTACGCACCCACTACACTACTACATACACCCCACCCAATACATACACCCAACTTGTTAGTACATACACCTCCTCCGCCCACTCGGTTATTTCACATACACACTCCATCCCTTGGATCTTGGACTCCGGGGCCTCTCATCATATCACAACTCACCCCCAAAATTTATCTGTTTTCTCTCCATATTCCGGTTCGGATGATGTAATAATTGGTAATGGTAACGGTTTGCATATTTCGCACATTGGTTCATCTCAAACGTCCTTGTTGTCCCACAAATGGCCAAAAATCTTATTTTCGTTTCAACCTTGTGTCGAGATAATGATGTTAACATTATTTTTGGTCCTACTTACTTTCAGGTGCGGGATGGCAAAACGGGGAGCGTTCACCTCGTGGGGAGTCGCGTAGATAATCTCTACGTATGGCCGACTCGAGCGTCTACCTCACCTACAACCTCTATCTCCGAAAAACAATCTACCACCATCTGGCATGCTCGTCTAGGCCATCCATCCTCTAAAATCCTATCTCACACCTTATCCAAGTTTAGTTTACCTTCTACAAACTCGAACCCTTTGCATTGTAATTCTTGCAATTGTATAAAAAGCTATAAACTGCCGTTTTACCATTCTAGCATTATCTCTAACACCCCTCTTGAGGTCATTTACTTTGATGTTTGGTCATCTCCTGTCCAGTCAGATGAAGGCTTCAAATACTATGTCATCTTTGTTGATCACTTTAGCAAATATATATGGATTTACCCCCTAAAACGCAAATCTGATGTCCTCCCCACCTTTACTTCCTTTAAAAACATTGTAGAAAACTTCTACAACACCAAAATCAAAACCCTCTATACTGACAACGGGGGTGAGTTCATTGCCCTACGATCCTTCCTTCAAAACCATGGCATATCCTACCTCACAACTCCACCCCACACTCCCGAACATAATGGCATGTCTGAACGTCGTCACAAACATGTTGTTGATACAACCTTAGCTCTCCTACATCACGCTTCCATGCCTCTCACTTATTGGCCTCACGTTGTTTGTGCTGCTACATTTGTTATAAATCGCATCCCAAAACCCAACCTAAACATGAAATCTTCTTATCAGTGTCTACTAAAGAAAACTCCTAACCTGGCCAAACTTCGAGTCTTTAGTTGCTTATGCTACCCTTGGCTCTGTCCCTACACCTCCCACAAATTAGAATCTCGATCCACCCCCTGTCTCTTCATTGGATACTCTCTTACCCAAAGTGTCTATTTATGCCTTGATTTTAAAACCAAAAGGATATATACCTCTCGTCATGTCCAATTCGTTGAAAATATTTTCTCTAGCCACTCCTACAGCCTTTTCCGATACACCCCCCGATTTAGTAAATACACCCCATCCCTACAAGAAACCCCTACTGTCATATTATTTCCGCCGCACACCCTAATTAATCAAACCCCTCCCTTGCCTACTGCCCCTACCCACCCCCAACTTTTACAAATACACCCCCTCGCCAAAATATGCCAACTCTCGACGAGAATCCAACCCCATCACCAAACCCGTTACCCACACCCCCTGTCTCGCCTAATCCACCCCCAGCCCATCATCACGCACTGCTGCACCCCCCAGCTCACTAAATACGCCTCCACCGACCCCAAACCCTACTCTCACGATCCAACCCCCTGAATTCGAGTCGCCAGATGCTCCCTCATCGCCATCCCCACCGGTACAACAACGCACTCGAATGGTTACTCGAGCCCAAAACAGTATCTTCAAACCAAATCTGAGGTATGGTCTTACAATTAATCTATCTTCTGACACTGAACCTAGTTGCATCTCTCAGGAATTAAAAGATGAACGATGGACGGAGACCATGTCATCTAAATTTAATGTCCTTCTAAAAAACGGTACTTGAGATTTAGTACCACCTGATGATTCTACCAACATTGTTGGTTCAAAGTGGGTCTTCCGCATCAAACGGAAACCGGACGGGTCCTTAAACAAGTTCAATGCTCTACTTGTGGCCAAAGGCTATCACCAACGCCCCGGAGTTGATTTTTAGAAACGTTTAGTCCTGTGGTCAAACCAGCAACCGTTCGAGCAGTCCTAAGCATTGCAGTCACTAAAGATTAGCCACTTCAACAGTTTGATGTGAACAATGCTTTCCTTCATGGTTCCCTATCTGACACCGTATTTATGGCTCAACCTCCCGGTTTTGTTAACAAGACTTTTCCCACATATGTGGGTAGATTACACAAATCCATCTACGATCTAAAACAAGCACCTCGTACTTGGTATTTTGCTCTTAGAACCTTTCTCGAGAGCATTGATTTCATTCACACAAAATTTGATGAATCTCTTTTTGTGTACAACAAATCCGATATTATTGCATATTTTCTCGTATATGTTGATGATCTAATCCTTACAAGGAATAACACTACTTTCCTCACTAGAGTGGCCTCAGACCTTGGTACAAAATTTTCAGTCAAAGATTTAGGTCCTCTTTCCTACTTCTTAGGTGTGGAGGCAATTTGTACTAAGAAATCATGCTTTCTCTCCCAACGTAAGTATATCATTGACCTTCTTACTCGATACAATATGCTCAATTCAAAACCTGTTCAAACACCTCTATCCACCTCTACCCGTTTATCTCTATCTGATGGATCATCACCTACTGATATCACCTAATATCGTCAAGTCCTTGGAAGTCTTCAATATCTTCAACTTACTAGACCCAATATTGCCTTTGATGTACATAAATTATCTCAATTCATGCATGCTCCTACCATAACTCATTGGAGTACTGTCAAGCGCCTTTTTCGATACCTAAATGGAACTAGAGATGTTGGAATCACCCTCCGTCCCAACCCCTCTACCTCACTACATTGCTTCACTGATGCTGATTGGGCTGGAAACTCTGATGATCGTACATCTACAAGTGCTTATGTTGTCTTTCTTGGACCAAATCCCATCTCCTAATCTTCCAAGAAACAAAAGTCGGTTGCTCGCTCCTCAACAGAAGCAGAATATAGGGCCATTGCATCAGCAGCGTTTGAGGTACAATGGTTAAATTTTTTTTTTCAAAAATTATGTTTTCCCATCGGCACTCTCCCTGCCATCTACTGTGATAATATTGGAGCCACGTATCTTTGCTCCAACCCTGTATTTCACTCTCGGATGAAACATATTGCTATTGACTATCACTTTGTTCGTGATTTGATCAAAACGTCTCAACTACGTGTTTCACGCGTGTCTTCCGAAGACCAACTAGCCGATGCTCTCACAAAATCACTTGCTCGTTCTGGTCTTCACATGCTTATGATCAAGATTGGACTCTCCTACGGTGCTCCATCTTGAGGGGGCGTATTGGAGATATAATATATATATGTTAGATATATATTATATATTGTAAATCTTTATATTCCTTATTTAAAAGATATAGATTAGGTTTGGTTTTGTATCTATAAATACCCATCATATGTAACTCTTCAATTCAATCAATGAAATAATAATTTCCCTATTCATTGTTTCTCTATACTTCCATCCCTACTTTTTAATTCCTATCCAAATATAATTACTATTCACGGATTACTCTTATAAACATTTTTCCATCTCCATCCTCATCCAATCCATTCACCATCCCAAAAATAATTTAATAGAACATAAGTGTTTGAGTGTTGTTTACCATAATAAAGTAGCTCTTGAAGGACGGTCTAATATTTTTTAAATGTGCTCAAACATCTATGTTGTATTAGAGAAAATTTCATTTTACGTCCCGTAACTTAGGCCTAATCCAGAACATATCCTTTAAGTTTTCACATTTTCAATTTACTTCCTAGGTTGTCCAATTTACATCATTTTCGGTCCAATTTACGTCCTTTCCACTGGAAAATTGGAAATTCGGTCAAATTGTCCAATTTACATCCTTTATGTTTCAAAATTATAAATTAATAATTAAAAAATACTGAAAATTAAAAAACCTCATTAAAAATCTAAAAATCTCATTAAAAACTTATATATTGTGTAAAATAAATATAAAAAATCTAAAAAATTTATAAATTCTACATTCAAAAAATCTGAAAATGTGTAATTTTTTTTTTCTAAAAACTCATAAAAATAAAAAAAATCTATAATTTCTACAATTCAAGAAATCTGAAAAATGTGTAAATTAAAATTTTTTTTTTCTAAAAACTCATAAAAATAAAAATATCTATAAATTAAAATTTTAAAAATGTTTAAAATAAAAAATTCCACAATTTTAAAAATATCGTGAAAATGAATTTGAGACGGTTCCAAAATCGATCAAGATGTGGAACTTCCACTCAACCTCGACGATGACTTGGAAAATCTCGTGGGACCCAAATTTTTTTGGAGTTCGAGCAAAAATTTAATGGTAGACGAGTCTGAATCAAGTCTGAAATTTAATGAAATGTTAATAATTTTTATTATTTTTATTAGATTTTTAGAATTAGTAATTTTTTATCTACGCATTTTTAATAAATTAATGAGATTTTTAGAGTTTATAGAAATTTTAATGAGATTTTGAATTTCTTAATTTATAAATTACACCTTTTCCATTCTTTGAATTGTAGAATTTTTTATTTTTTGTATTTTCAAAATTTTAGAATTTTTTTATTTTTATTTTACACATTTTATAATTTGTAATGATATTTTCGAAATTTTAGTGATATATTTTGAATTTTATTTTACACATTTTTTTTTAATCTTAATGAGATTTTTGGTTTTTAATGATAATTTTATAGATTTTTTATATCTTTAATGGGATTTTTAGAAAATTTTAATTATTAAATTTTAATTTTCAAACTTAAAGGACGTAAATTGGACTATTTGGCCGGAATTCCAATTTATTCTTTACATTCCGGTGGGTTTTAAAATTTTCCGGCGGAAAGGACGTAAATTGGACAAAAAAGGACGTAAATCAAAAAAGTAAAAACTTAAAGGATATATATTGGATTAGACCTAAGTTACAGGACGTAAAATGAAATTTTCTCGTTGTATTAAATTATTTTTTCAACAATAATATTTTATTTAAAAAAAAACCTTTCACAGAGTATAGTCTAGTAATATTACTAGTGAATAGTGACTCCACATTTTCTAGTAGGAAAATAGTCGTGCAATCCAAATGCATCAACCAACAACAAATAAGATACTATCATAAAAAGCTAAACATCACAAGATAAATTAACTCACCTTATATAATGCTTACTTATCTGGGCAACCAAACATGCCTAGATTGCATCCTCTATTGCGAAAACGAATAGAGAAACTTGAGAGAGAAAAATGAGAAAACGTGACGATTAGAGAAATCACATCTACAATGCCACAATCACAAGAGAAAATATGGAGAAGATGTATGTTATTTTTAAAGCCGACTTGGAAGAATAGAAAGAGATAAAGAGGCTGAAAATGTTTTCTAAATGGGGCCTTTTCATAATTAAAAGATTCAAATCAATTTAAAATTAGACAATTATATGGTATGCAAATAGCCCATATGTAGAAGAATTTGCCGATTAAGAAATAACAAATCATTTAACTATCATATTCCATTTTTTCTATTTTATCGTCCTTGTCATAAATTTCATCAATCACAAAATAAATAAAAATAAAATATCACAATTGTTGTGGTCTCATCTCTTCCAACTTCGGCTTCTTGCAAGAATATCTGCGATTCCCTCTCCAATCCATGTTTCCTTTGCAATATCATTAGACAGTTTTGAGAAATCATCCCCACATCTCATCACCACCAACCTCTCTGCCTCCCTTCTCTCCTTTTCCTTTTCTTCTTCTTGTAGCCAGCTTTTTAAGGGCGCAGATCGACTACGCATCAACAACAACGCATTTGGTGGGGGCGCACCATCACCTCCTTCCACCATTTTCCCTCTATCCACCACAAACGGATCATTGTATTCATCAGCACGGTCACGATCATCCTCCTCCTCATCCTCGTCCTCGGACGTGATCTCATGGATCGAACCAAAGCAACGAAAATCGAAGCGGAAGTTGCGTAAACAACTAGACAAGAGCTGCGTAGCCGATGGTTTCTTTATGTGAATCCTCTCAATATCTTGCATAACCGAGTGCCAACTCTTGGGCTTGGACTTAACTTTGATCTGCCCTGCACAAGTTACCTTTGGGGACGTAGGCTCATCATCATGATTTGAATAGTATTTTCTCTGCTGGTGGGACGCCGCTGCAGGTGGCGCCGTTAGCCTTTTTACGGAATATTGAGGATTTCTAGGAGGAAAACATGCCAGTAAATCAGCAGGAGGAGGCCCTTTCCCATTTCTATGACTAATATCACTCAAACTTTTTCTCCTCTGCATTTCCTTTTTTATGTAAAGCTTGTAAAATGCTGATTTGAGTTTGGATTTATATATATTAGAGAAAGTATAAGTGTGTGTACATGTGACTATGTGAGAGTTAGAATTCTATTTTTCCGTAATTTTCAACTTTTTGCAAAAAGTCTCATTTTTTTTAGAATTTTCAATTCTTTTCTAATTGATTCGAGTTTAGCTCCTTTTTTCTTCGGATTTTCCACTTTTTTATTAGCATAACTTTGGGCTTTGGGTGGTTTTAAAAATCGGATTTTTGAAATCCTGGTTTTTAAAATTTCGATGAATAGTAATATGAATGTTTCTTTTGGATTTTGAAATAGTAGAGAATTTAACTTTATGTAATAATGATTGGAGTAATATTATATAGATATAACTTTATGTCAAATCAATATGTTTGATAGAGATGGTTTTGAGTGAATTTTGAAAACCGGTTTTTAAATCCCGAAGTAAAACGGGTTTTGGATCTTGAAATCCAAAACCTGGTTTTTAAAACTAAAAGTAAACATACCCTTAAACTTTTACGCAACAGAAATGTGTGTTGATACGACGTCGCACGCAGAATTTCGCCGATTTTTGGACTAAAATCAGATCAATTAAAATATTATGGAACAAAAATTAAAATCTTATTCCATTTGTTCAACTTCAACGATTATTTGCATACTTTCATATTCGGTTTGTTCCGAAATTATTTACACACTCTCAATAATAATACACAAAATTAATATTCTCACAACATTATTTTATTTTAAAAATTGTCACTCATTTTGGGCTCACAATTTTACCTCGCACCTCACTAAATCACTCAAAATATTCTTCATTTATTTGACTCCATACATCACTAAAGTCATTTTTTTTAATTTGTGTGTCACATTACCTATGTAGAAAATCCGGGGACAGAGTTTTGGGGTCTTTTGTGGAAAAGTTCAAAATTATGAAAAAATGAATACAATTTAAACATAAATATAGGGTTAATTAATTGCACAAAACACCCTTGAGGTTTGAAAATGTTGCGCGAAATCTCCTCGTGATTAAATTTGAAAATTATATGAAATTCCATTGTGATTTATTAAATTAAGCAAATTCTCTTTCTTCTTTTAAGTTAGCGATTTTACCTATTTCTTATGTTTTTCGTATAATTCTTTCTTAAATATTGAAATTTTGACACTGTGCTATGAATGTCATAACATGAAATAGAAAGAATGAGGAGAATTCACTTAATTTAATATAATAATCCATGGAGATTTGTGAAATTAATCGTATATATACACATATTAAATGGATAGATTGACAGCTTTTGGCATAATGGACATCTGTGTGATGTGCTTTATTAAGTTTTGTTCTCTTTACCATCTGCCTGGTTGGGTTTTAATATAACTCGAGCGGGCCACAGCTGACAAGTGAGCCACCTTCCTTTTAATGCTTACAGACTTTAATTTTAAGCCAAACAATGTCGAAAGAGAGAGGAGAAGAAAAAAGTTGGTGACCACGAGCCTTGTTTCATCATGCCTTCTATCTTCTTTGGTGACCCCATGCCAGATAAGTTTCCTCTGCTGAAATTCAATATCCCACAAAGAGTTCCAAATATTAAATTAATTAAAAAACATACACGACTCTTTCCCTTATATCACTCGTACACCATCAGTTATTTTGTCTGTTCCAACCTAATTGTCATATTTCTTAAAATGTAACGTCTCAAGACATTGAGACCTTTTTTACAATATGTGCACTTTAATACTATATTTCTTAAAATATGTGTAAAAAACAAATATGTCAATTACAGAGGAAAAAAGAAGTATAATATTATTGTTGAATATATATGAGCCTCGCCGGCGGAGGACCCAGAACTCAAGGTTAGGGGGGGCCATTTTTTTTAATGATTCAAAACATTAATATATATATATATATATATATAATGATATATATATATATTATAATATTTATTTATATTATATTTACATCAAAATACATTAATGGTATTAGTTAACAAGCTCCTCAAATACATCAATATATCTTTTGCACTATATAAATGAATACTTAAATTCTTGAACAATAAATACTTTATTTATTTTGTTTAATGTGATGTAAAATTTTAAAAAAATTAACAAATTAAATTGTTAATTCTATTTTTTTCATCAATTTTTTTTTTTTTTTTTTGCAGGGGGCTAAGTTTTAATAGTAATATAAAGTTACTTAATTTTTATCAATTCTGAAACAATAATTAGTTTTAATAGTCAATTATAAATTAAATATTTAGAAAAAATAAGAAATAAAATAAATAATATATATGCGGATAAATTAAAATAACAAACTTACTATTGCCAATTGACGGCTTGTTATATATATATATATATATATATATTTATGGGAGGTTTTCTTAATTTATAAGGAATTAACTAAGAAAAAAGAATTAGTCGTGTGGGCTGGGCTTAGATTGTTTATGCATACTCGATATTTCATTTTGGGGAGGGGCCAATTTAGAAGAAAATTAAAAAAAAGATTAATACGAGTATATATATAATACTTGTGGGATGAAATTCAGGGGGGGGGGCATGGCCCTCCTCGGCACACACGTTGGTCCGCCCCTGAGCCTCGCAACTAATGCAATTTTGACCAAATACGGATTGACATTTTGACAAACATATATGAAGCATGCATTATATGTAATAGAGTAGTACTTTGCGATATTTTCATCCTTGCAGAATGCTGGTGATGGAGTGTTGGGTGATAGAGAATCATGAAAAGGTCGCTAAGAAACGAAAGATACTTGCTGACTTAACTAACCAGGCGCCTCTTGTTGATTCAACTAGAAAGGCGCCTCTTGCTGACTCAACTAACCAGGCGCCTCTTGCTGAAACGAAAGATACTTGCTAACTCAACTAACCAGGCGTGTCTTGCTGAAACGAAAGATACTTGTTGATTCAACTAAAAAGGCGCCTCTTGCTGACTCAACTAACAGGCGCCTCTTGCTGACTCAACTAACCGGGTACCTCTTGTTGACTCAACTAACCAAGCGCGTCGTTCCTTGTACAGTTGGCCCAGGAAATCGAGACAGGCGAAGGACCCTCGTTCCCCGTCCACTTGGCCGCCTAGACCAAGTGGACGCCTAGACCATCGAAAAAGACAAGGGTACAATTTTGTTTCTTTAAAATAGCTATAAGTATTAACTCTACTCATAAATAAAAGTCGAAAATATACTGATGATCAAGTATCAAGCAAGACTAAGAACATGGAGTCTAATAAATTTGTGTGCAATACAATAATATTATGTTTTCCATCAATAGAATCGGTCATTTACATTGCAAGTCACTCAACAAAATTTTGTTGAAGATCATTTCAACTAATTTATTCTACTAGGTTCACGAAAATAATTTTAGTTAAAAAGTCTATTCGATTCATTCATTCTTAAGAAATATTCTTAAGAAATATGATTGTTAATAGGGAATAATATAAATATAGGAATAATATCTTTTTTATTTGATCATATCTTTGTATATATGTATTTGATATGGTTTTTTATATTTACCATGTTTATCTCCGTGTAAATACTTATAAATAGTGATTCATTCCTATCACCTCATTAACGGTGATCACATACTTATTCTCACATGGTATCAGTCTAACTCATCGAAACCCTAATTTTCTCTCTAAAGCCTCACGCTAAAATTCTTCCCTTCCCTCCTCATGGCGGCGGCGGCCCCCACCATCCCTCTCAATGTTTTGGTTCATCTCTTGACAATCAAATTGTCATCCTCCAACTACCTGCTCTGGCGAAATCAGGTAGTCCCGGTTCTGTCAAGCCATGATCTCATCTCTCACGTTCATGGCACGACACCCGCTCCGACGAAGTCGATCACCACATTTGGTGAATCGGCTCCAAACCCAGCATACACCGCTTGGTTTGAGAAGGATCAAAAGATCCTTAGTCTACTTCTTTCCTCCGTATCTGAAAAAGCCATGGCTGAGGTCATTGGCTGTGACACCTCGCGCTCCATCTGGGTCGCACTCGAGGCAGCCTACAGTCACACCTCGGTCTCCTACATCACTCAACCGCGGAATCAGTTCCTCTCCCTTCGTCGTGGATCCACCTCCGTCGACGACTTCAACAAGAAGTTTTGTGCTCTCTGTGATCAACTCGCCTCAATCGGTAAGCCTGATGATGATGACGACAAGTGTCATTGGTTTCTTACCGGTCTCGGCCCCCAGTTCACTGGTTTCTCTGACACTCGCATGGCTATGACGCCCATGCCTGCCTTTCGGGATCTGATCCATCAGGCCTTAAACTATGAGCAGTTTACTCGCTCGATGGACTCCTCGTCCTCGCCCATTCCAGCTTTCTCTGCCTCTGCTCGCTCGGGTAAGCCTGCTCGCCCTAGCACCAAATCCCGTAACTTCTCTCCTTGGAATTCTGGTCGCCAGGTGACCACTGGATCCTCGGCTAGTGGCTCAGCCCCTACTCGCCGCCCTCCCACTTGCCAGATTTGCCGCCAACAGGGTCATTATGCGAATCGATGTCCGGACCGTTATGCTCGCCCTGCCCCTTTTGCGGCCAATCTTGATCATGCCCTTGATTCTCAGTATCATGTCTCGCATCCTCCTGCTTCGGATTGGTTCCTCGATAGTGGTGCCTCCGCTCACATGACTCCTCGCTCGGCTGACCCAGAAAATCTTCACCCGTATTCTGGTAACGACAATGTTATTGTTGCTAATGGCTCTACTATTCCGATCACTCATGTTGGGTCGTGTTCGGTTAATAAGGATGTTCGTTTGTTAGATGTGCTCGTCGTACCACATCTCACTAAGAAATTGTTATCCATTAGTAAGCTTACTTCGGACTTTCCTATTGATGTTTTGTTTACTAATGACTCATTTGTCATCCAAAATCGGGCGACCAAGCAACCCTTGGCGAGGGGTCGGCATAGTCGAGGACTCTTTGCCCTGGAGCATGGCACTCCAGCCTTGGTCGCTGCTTTACGGAGCTCGTCACTGAAGGCTTCTTTTGAGTGTTGGTATCGTAGATTAGGCCACGTTCCTATTTCTATAGTTAATTTGTTGAATAAATTGGGCTTGTTATCCCTTACTTCTGTTTTGCCCAAACCAGGCTTATGTACTCCGTGTCAATTGGCTAAGAGTAAACATTTATCTTTTGCATTAAATGAGAAGCGAGCATCTCATGTTTTGGATTTAGTTCATTGTGATCTTTGGGGACCAGCCCCTGTTGCTTCTAATGATGGTTTTCGGTACTATGTTATTTTTGTGGATGATTTCTCCAGATTCACCTGGCTCTACCCATTGCATGCCAAGTCTGACTTTTTTGATGTGTTCGTGTGGTTTCACACCTTTGTTTGCAATCAGTTTTCTACCAATATTAAGGCCTTCCAGAGTGATGGTGGTACAAAATTTATTAATAGTCGCGTTCGTAGTTTCCTCGCCGATCGTGGCATTCATCATTGAATCTCTTGTCCTTACACTCCTCAACAGAATGGCCGGGCTGAGCGCAAGCATCGTCATGTCACTGAAACTGGGCTCTCGTTGTTATTTCAGGCGAGCATGTCTGCTCACTTCTGGGTTGATGCTTTCTCCACTGCTGTCTACATTATTAACCATTTGCCCACCCCTGTTCTTGGGGATAGGTCGCCCTTTCAACTTCTGTTCGGCACTGCTCCAAACTTTGCAAACTTCAAAATATTCGATTGTCGCGTATTTCTATATCTTCAGGATTATGCTCTCCACAAGCTTGCTCCTCACAGTGCTTCGTGTGTTTTTATGGGTTACAGTTCCTTTCACAAAGGGTTTCGGTGTTAAGATCCGATCGCTTCCCGCTTCTACACTACTCGCCATGCTCAGTTTGATGAGTCTGTGATCCCATTCTCGGCCAAGCCTGCTCCTTCCTCGCCTGTTGATTCCTTTGAGATCAGCTCTTTTTTGGAACCATGGGTTGCTGCTCCCAAGCTTCCTTGGGTTCTTTGTCCGGATCCTCTAGAACCGGTCTTGCCTCCTGCTCGGCCAGCTCAAGTGCCTGCTGCTTGTCTAACTGATCAACCCCCACCTGCTCGCCCTGCTACCAAACCACTTGTTACTCGCCCAGTTGCCCAACCACCTGCTGCTTGCCCTACACTTGCTTCGACTCACCCGATGATCACTCGGACTAAGTCTGGGATTTTCAAGACTCGGCACATTGCCGACATTGCGACCACCGGACTCCTGTCCGCCCTCTCCACCTCTACCGAGCCTAAGGGTTTCAAATCTGCCCTTAAGCATCCACACTGGTTGGCTGCCATGCAATCTGAGCTTGATGCTCTGCATGCTAACCAAACTTGGGAATTGGTTCCTCGCCCACCTTCTACAAATATTGTTGGTTCGAAATGGGTTTTTCGAACCAAATATCTTGCGGACGGTAATATTGATCGCTACAAAGCTCGTCTGGTCGCCCAGGGCTTCTCTCAGGTACCTGGCCTTGACTTCTCACATACATTCTGTCCGGTTGTCAAGGCTGCAACTGTTCGCATCATCCTGTGTCTGGCTGTTCGGAATCAGTGGCACATGCATCAACTTGATGTGAATAACGCCTTTCTTCATGGGAAGTTGACAAACATCGGCCCAATTTTTGATCGTCCTTAGATCAAGAGACATGTACCATTGTTTTGCACGATCACGGAGATAAAATGGGAACAATTGGAGACGGATGTAATCTTGAGGGACACGGTTGATCTTAACCGTTCCACTTATCTCTAAGAATTGAGATAAATGGAGGTTAGGATCCTCCTTCGACAACCCTCCAAATTGGTTGTTTTGGACCGTCATGATTAGCGCCGGTTTGAGCTCAAAGTTATGAGCATTAATGGGTTCCCTACCCGCTCCTCCATATGGTCTAGGGATAGGGCGGAAGTGGTCCCTCAAGACTCGTTGATTCCCGTTTTCCTCTCCATTTCTCTCCATACCAATATTCTCTTCACCTCTCCGACGAAAATTGTCCCTTAGTACTCCTTGAGGTCGGTTACCTCCATTCCCGTTAGGTTCCTCAACTCCTTCTACCCCGTGATTCTCAAATTCCTCCTCTTCTTCAACCGGATTTTCCCGTCGATTCATTCTTTCCAACTCTAGTCTTCTCCTTTCGGCGTTCCTTCTTCGACAATTGGCTTCAATCTCCGAATCTAAAGGTAACACTTCTTGTTGATTCCTCCTAGATCGTGTGATCATAAACCATGTCTAGACAAAAGTTCAAAAGAGAGTAAGAATCACAAGTGAAATCAAGGTAAAACAAACAAATTTTTTTATTTTATTTTTGCAAATAAAGAAAGCAAGTAAAATGTCTAAACTAAAACTCTATTAACCTACACTCTAGAGCTATAAAATCTCCCCGGCAGCGGCGCCATAAACTTGATTCACGTGTTATGCAACACTAAATAAACAACCGCAAGTGTACAGCGTCTATTGTAGCGTGATAAGCACGAGGTCGATCCCACAAGGAGGTTAAGCGTAAAAGTGTAGTTTGTTAACTAAGTTCTATTTAGACGCGATCGATAATTTGAATGGTGTGAATTACTCTAAGATTACCTACCAAAGTGTCACAATTAAGTAATAGAGAGTAATGAAAATCGATCTACTAGCATGCGAATCAATAAAAGAAAGTAAAAACGAATGAAAATCAATTAAGAGAAGGTGGGTTCCAAGGCAATTGTAACACCTAGACATCCGTTTATGAATGTTATCTCGTTTAAATGGCCATTAAGGTTATCTCATATAGGGTGATCACACAAGAAGAACTAATCGATCTCTCGATACAAATTAATCCAAAAGCGCATGCAACATAGACTCGTATCTCTACATCACAAACATTACACCGCCTAAAATAGCCCCTAAGATCATTCAATTCCCTCTCCGATAATTAATCCTCTCTCGAGATCATAATAATACCGGGTTGCATGCTTGCATACGATTAAATGGAATAAATCTCTCGATACTACCCCAATTAACAATGAATTAAGCAAATCATCATGGCCACTAACAACATGCTTTAAAATGAATAATTAAACATGCAAATAAGAGATAAACACCAATTAAAGCAATAAATTACTCATAAACTTCAATCCAAATATTTACAATGCCTTAGAACCACAAATTGTTAGCTAATAACTAACATAATGAAATTACAAAATCCAAATGAAATAACTAAATAAAAAGGAAAATAAATAGAAAGCTTAGTCTAGAATGTGGTAGGGAATGGAATTTGGGAGCTATTGCATCCTTTCTTCCTTGATTTGATGAAGAATTGAGAGAGAAATGGCCAAAACACCTCCAAGTATGTGTAACTATGTGTGGATTGGGGGAGAATGTCTTGGATTTCAAGAAAGGGGGCTTATATAGTGTTGGGGTAGGGCTTAGATGGCATAATTGCAAGTTGATCCCTCGAAAATGGAGAAAATACAAGTTTGGCACCGAAATTGGGGTGACTCGGTCGAGTTGGGGTCACTCGGCCGAGTGGATCACTTGAAAAAGCGTGTTTGCGATTTTGTCTAGCCGAGACTCGGCCGAGTTGGGTCACTCGGCCGAGTGGTCTTGAAGTTCCAGTGGCTACGGCTTTGGCTTGATTCGGCCGAGTTGGCTCACTCGGCCGAGTGCGCAGAAATGTTGAAAATCGCAGATTCGGCCGAGTAACCTCACTCGGCCGAGTGATGTCCAATTCAGGAGCTACGACATTCAACCTTACTCGGCCGAGTTGGCTTACTCGGCCGAGTGCGCAGTGAAGTGCAAAGTTGCAGATTCGGCCGAGTAACCTCACTCGGCCGAGTTGCCCTGTTCTTCGATTCCGGCCTTTTCTCGTTTCGTGCATATCTTCCGCCTCGGGTGTCGGATTGACTCGATTCCTTTGGATAATCCACTCCATTTTTTGAGACGAACTCAACCGTACACTCCTCTTCCTGATCCATTAAAGTATGGTTGGTGTTTTGCTCCAAATTTCATCGTATTTTCTACAAAATCAACAAAACACAACCTTTCTCTCATTTTGGCTCAAACAATCATATTCAATGCATAATTCAATGAAATACACATCAAAACATGCTTCACATGTGCTCCTAAAACGTGTAAATTCCACCTGAATCATTGTGAGGCTTTCAGTTGAGTATTTCTGAATAACTTTGTTCCTGGCAATTGCAATGTGGGAAGAAAGCAGATACATTGAACGTATATAAAGCCAGAAAACTCACTCAGCCACATAATTCTTAACATAGTAAAACATATTCTCCAAAATTACATCCCCTTCAAGTAGCGAGGGAATAATTGAAACCGTAGTTGTGCAAGTTCTTGAAAGAAAATTGAGAGTGCATTATCAAGAACATAACTGATTAATCCTTCAGTTATTTAATTTTTACCTAGGAACAATTGAGAAATATATGAATATCAATATCTATAGGAAACAGGAATACCTGTGACATACGACAATCTATTATTTCCATCACCAAGCAAAAGTTGTGCAACATCATCAAGAGAAATCATGTCCAAAAGAGAAAAACAATATATTTATTTCTTAGTAGAACTCACTTTATAAAACAGAAAACGATTAATATTCATAGAAAAACAGTAGTGTGCATAAGATGTGTACTTTTCTATTTGGAGCATTGAGTTTGCGTAGTTCATGATCCGGAGCAGATCCAATACAGTAAAATTTAACATGAAAATTTATTGCCATGACCTGCGCCAACAAAGGATTGTTACAACATCATTCCTCCCGATTTCATTACAGAATGTTTCACTTCCTACAGCCGGTTACCGGACTAAAATGTCAAAATATTGAAAGTTACCGGGCTATTTTTATTTCGCGAAAGTCAACAGGACCGAAATCGAAATAGAGGTAACCTACCGTGCTAAATAAAATATTTTCCCATAAATATATTAAGCAAGCATAGTATATCGACCTCATCCGCTATATTAATCTCTGATAGGCTGATACGTCTCTCCACCAAGACCAAGTTTTCCTTGACAGCAAGGTTCATGGCCTGCAAACTATGGATACATTTTTACCCTAAAGCATATCACAGACAATGTGTTTTTTTTTTTTTTGAATTACATTAAGTACACATCCCTTTTTTCCCCTCCCATGACTCGAACCCAGGATCTAAGACCTAGGTAGTGGTGCTCTAACCACTTGAGCTATCCCACTTTGTCACAGGCAATATGTTTTGGGTATTAGAAATGTTGTAGATAGCCCTTCCTCTCTCTCTCTACTCTCTGTGTCTCTCATGGGATCTCAGGCATGGTCAATCTTGGTAATAATCTCTGCATTAATAATATCTCTGTCACCAGTGAAATCCCACTACGAAGCCGATAAAATAACAAGTTTTCCAGGCCAGCCAAGTGTTAAATTTCACCAATATTCAAGCTATATCACACTTGATAAAACCAAAAAAAAAAATCCTATTTTTACTACTTTGTGGAAGCAGAAACCCATCCTAATTCCAAACCTCTTTTTTTCTTTTTTCAAATACTTTATACTTACACGAATAATCATACCTTAAATGACACTCACATTAGGTGGAGCAGGAGAAAAGATATCCTTATCTCTTCCTACTATTGTTCAAGCACAAGCAATTGCAAGAATCAAGAAAACCATTTCAAATAATCACTGCAATATTTTTAATGAACAAAGGCAGCAGAAGAAAGCAGTACCAAAATGGGAAGGCAAGAAATCCAATGATTGCTTTGGTGTATTCTGGAGGATATCTTTGGCGACTGTGGTGGCAAAGACCGCCAGAGTCTCTTTTTCGGCGGCCATAGGCTCCTTCGTCTTCAATCAGACGGCCCCAATTTGAAATCTGTAAATTGAAATACAAATCTAGTTATTAGCGCTCTAAAAACAAATGATGAATTGAGAAAATAATTTTGATGATCTGAAAATGGAATCAAATTCACAATTATCCGAATAGATAAGAAACGACATTACCGTAATAGAAGAAGAAGGGGTAGTGTTGAATGAGAATTGTAACACCAGTATTATGGAGAATGAGAACGATCATAATTAATGGAGGCATTTTAAAGAGTAGCCCAATGGAGAGAAGTGGAATCGATGAAAGAACGAAGAGACGAAGTTGGATAACTCAAATGGTTAGAGCACCACTACCTAGGCTTTAGATCCTGGGTTCGAGTCATGGGGAGGGGAAAAAGGATGGGTATTTAATGTAATTAAAAAAAGAAAGATGAAAGAACGAAGAGTTTTTTCTGAAACGAAAATAATTCTCAACATTAAAGCGTAATAACTTGACACGTGGCAGAAGAACAAAGCATCTAAATTGCCACATGGCAGAAGTATGGAGAAACACATTCTCCTTTTATATATATAGATATAAAAGATTTTGTCAGTTAATATTATTTATTTTTATAACTTAAATTTTATAGTTAATATTTATTGTAGAAGTTAAATTATACTCCCTTCGTCCAATTTTATTATGCCCACTTCTCCGGGCACGGGTTTTAATGAATATTGATTAGTTTATTCATAAAGTAGATAAGTTGAGGATATGATAGAGTATTGTGGGGTCCATTTATAAATAAATGATTGTTTATGAATAAAGTAAATGGCAAAGTGGGTAAATAAGTGATGGTAGAAGGGTGGAGATAAAGTAGTATGAATAGTATTGTTTTCAAAAAGGGTATGTGCATAATAAAATTGGACAAACAAAAAAGGAAAGTAGGAATAATGAAATTAGACGGAGGGAGTAATAAATATAAATATAATAAAATAGAAAATTTAATAGTGGGATCTATGAATAATTTTGAGGTAGAAAGCAGTGAGAGGGAAATGATTTTTTTTGAGGTAGGAATAGAAAATTTTAAGGTGCTGTTTGGTTAGGGATAGCGCTGTTATTCGAACAGAGCCTTAACGAGACTCGGCTCGGCTCGACTCGTTAAGGCTCGATAAGGCTCGACTCGTTTAGCTTAACGAGCCGAGCTCGTTAAATACTCGATTTACTAACGAGCCGACTCGAGCTCGACTTGTTAGGCTCGATAACTAAATTTTTGTTAAAAATTCCATTAGGCTCGTTAGGCTCGGCTCGACTCGATAGGCTCGTTAAGCTCGTTAGACTCGTTAACGAGTCAAGCCGAACTCAATTTTTAACTCGGTAATGTTATCGAGCCGAGCTCGGCTCGATAAGAGCTCGAGTCGAGCTCGAACCTCAAATACTCGGCTCGACTCGGCTCGAATAACAACCCTAGTTAGGGATGGTGGTGGATGGGATGGGGATGGAGATTGGGAAAATATGGATGGGGTAATCCATGAATAGTAATTGAATAAAAATTGTGTTTGGATTGAGATTGAAAAATAGGTATGGATGAAGTCAAGTAGGAGAGACAATAAATGTGTGGAAGAAAGTAGGAGAGAGAATAAATGTGTGAAAGAAAAGTAAGAGAGAGAATAAATGTGTGGAAGAAAAGTAGGAGAGAGAATGAGTGATTAAAAGAAAAAAAAAAGTGATGTGATTGTATAAAAATAGGTATGTAGATGTATTATAGGGGTGAATGAGTATTTGAATGAGTATTTGGATGGAGAGGGATGAAGAGAGATGGGATGCAGAATGGCCCATCCAAATCCGATTGGACCAATCCCAAACCAAACACACCCTAAAAGTATCTTTGCCCAAAATTCCTCACTTGAATTGGGGATGATATTTGCACGGTTTTTCTAAGACAATTTTACGTGTCACAGGAATATCAGCTGACCGCAATCGTATCCCCTACACCAACCAACGACTATGTTTTTCAAAAGCCCAGGATTGTACCATAAGAAGGCAGAAATTATTTTGGAAAATGCAATTAGCAGTAAAAAACGCCAATTTCCCATTATGCTTTTTTTACCCATTAAAAGAGACGTTAGTAGCGGGAAATTTCAATCTTAAAACCCTAACCCCACCGTCCAATTGCTTGCATTTATTCATTGCATTGCTGGGAATGTCGTCGTCGTCGTCGTCGTCATCGCGTGCTTCTATTAATATCGTGGCGGAGTATGCCAAATCGGGGCGTTCGTCGTGTAAGAAATGCTCGAAAGCCATTGCTTCCAGCGCTCTGAGACTGGGTTTATCGAGTAAGGATCCCCGAGGGTTTGATACGACCAAATGGCATCACTTGAATTGCTTTCCTGTCACTATTTCTGATTCAGTTCCTTCCGCTGAGGCAATCAAAGGATTCTCATCCCTCAAGGTTTCAGTTTTCATTATTAATAGTATTATTTTTACTTCCGCACCCATTATTTAATTTTCTGTTGTGTAATTTTGAAAAATGTAGAGCCATGATCAGGAGGCTGTGAAGAAATTAGTACAGGAAGGGGCACAGGCTTCAGAGAAGGTATTGAAATCATATCGAAAAATCAGTATATATTTTTCTATTTAGTAATCCGTTAAGTAATCCATTATATATCTCGTATTTCAGTAGCTTTAAAGTTGAAGTTGTTTACACCTTTTTCTTTTTGACATGGTTATTGGTTGAGGGTAAAGGCATTCAACGCCATCAAAATATGCGAATTAGGGTATCTGAAAATTGGTTCGATATACATGTGAATTTGGATTTGTTTACCTAACAGGTGTTCCTATGATGTGTGTTACTGTAACAGTAGCTTTATACTCACTATTTCTTAGTTATAGATGCACATGCATTTAATATACAGAAACACGTGTACATGTGAATTGTTTTCATCCTTACTTGAATAGAGTAGAAAGGTAGTACATGTGTTTTTATTTGCAGATTATGACTTGAATGCTGGTGTAGCTAATGACTTCAGCGTTACTTTCAAGTTACTATTAAACAATTTTCTATGTCCACTATACTACTTCTTCTGAGTGTTGGTCTGGCGTCTTCATGGTTGGCTGCATTTTTAGTGGTGAAGATGGGTTTCTAAATAAATGATATGTAGTTTAGATGGCAGTGTTTGATTTTCAGGGACATTACTCGGTACCTCTTTTTCCATTTTTAACAATATATTGGTTTGCATTGTATAAGCTAGAAATTTCAATTCACTTCGAGCTTGCTCAAATGCACTGTCAATCTGTGCATTTATTGCAGGCTAATGCATGCTTACATTACTATACAGCTCTTATGAGCATTTGTATCTATGCTAGTTTTTTCAAGTTTGTTAGTCATTCCAAAACTGAAGATTTGTGTTACTTATCGTCTTGAATTATATCAATTGCTAGGCAAATCATCTATAGTTGTAGGTATTCGATGGACAAAAGATGTAGCTGAAGGAGGTGCTATAAGGCGTTCTATTGGAATGATTATAGATAAATTAGATGCATTTTTGTTAAATCTTCTATGACTTATATATTTTATGTTTTCTTATTCCATCAGGTTAGTAAAGTTGATGAAAAGGAGGAGGATAAGCCAGAGCAAGGAAACTTGAAGAAGCAAAAGGTACAGGTCGTGCACTAGTTATCTATACTATGAAATCAAACTGAAGGAAGACTTTTGTCATGGTAGTTCCCTAACAAAAAGGACGTGTTTGTTGCTGTTATTATGTCTATGGGATGGTGTTTGAAAGCATACAGTCATTCAGTATGTTATTACATGTTGAATAGACAGTATGCAGGGAAGTTTGTGTGTATTATTGATATTCAAGGCTCCTGTATTTATATTGGGAGGAAAAGACGGGAGGAAAAGACCCAGGTTACTCCAATACAAGTAATAATGAAAAAATCTATTCAACACTATAATTTGTACATCTGCAACGACTTGTCATGCCATTGTATCAACTTATATATGATTATCTGTTCTTTCTGGGACTGAAACATTCTGCCACTTATCATCTGTTTCTAGGCACCCTACTCCATGGTGTGGAGAAATCTAAGTTGTGGAAATTTGTCTTGTGGTATTATATAATAGAATATGAACTTCTTGTTAGAATTATTGGAAATTAAGATTAAACCGTTTTTATGGTATTCTTTTTTCCGATTTAGATATCAACAGCATGTGATGGGCTAATTACCCAAGGTTCGTACACACAAATAATGTGTGTGGTTTTCACTCCTCAAGTACTCTTAGTTGTACAATTTAGTCCAGTCTTTTCATTTATTAAAAGTTCTCTTGAAGATCTGTTTTATCTAATTTTGCTCTGCATTTCTGATTTTGTCTCTGTTTTTTATGTCCATTGCTCTATTTATATTTCCTTTAATAAGGTTTGAATTGATCTGAGAACTTCACATTCTTTAGCTAATGATATGTACAGCATGATTGTTGTAACATGAAATTTCAATTTTCTATGTGAAGAAACCTTACCCTGAAATCAGATGTAGAAGTAAATATTTTTTTGAACTTATTTTGTGGCAAAATTCTTCAGTTGTTTGTACCTGAAGAAGAGACAGAGCTTCAGCTGCAGATACCAATATCAGCTTCTGATATTAAAGACAAGTATAAGGTACAGTCCTCAATGAAAATCTTGTACCCTTGGAAGTGTTCAGATTGCTTGTTTGGTTATATCTGAAGTTTACACATATAATCCATGTATATCTGAAGTTTACACATATAATCCATGTATATCTCTCTTTCTACCTAGGACCAATGTTCCAAACTCATTACAGTAGCTTTTTTTGTTCCAGGCTTAACTCTAGCTCAAGAAAGTCTAAGTAGCATTTCTAATTTCATAGTACTTCTATAAGTTTCTATTCCATATTCATAAATCCCTTAATTAATTTCTTAATTTCAGGATGCTACATTGTTGCCTAAATGGAAGGCATTTCAGACAATCATATTTCGTGAAAGGGTATGAATACTTTTTCAATGCTGAATTCTATCGACTTACTCATTAATAAAAAGTTGGCAACTATTTGATAACAATTACGAATGTTTTATTAGCCATGATGTCATTTTCCATTTCTCTTGCAAGGTTTTTGGTTGTTGATCATGTTTTGTGACTGGAACAAATTGACATTCTGTTAGGATTGGTAGTGAAAAGATCCGGAAATTTAAAAGAATAACTGGGGTGATTCCTTGAATGGTAGGAATGGATACACTGGGAAGAATTAACTGCCCAGCTTATAGGCCAATTACAAGATACTTTCTGTTTGCTACAACAATCAGTCTCTGCCCTTATTATTCAAGACTATCCCTAATTATCATCCCACAGATTTGCCCCTAATACAATCATTCAAAGCCCTACACCTAACTAACCAATTAGCTAACTCTGATTTCCATCCACTTTCTTTCTACATGTGTAAATCTCCTAATGGAAAGCTTGGATTATCTCTATCAAGGATGATTACCAATCTGTTGACTCCATATACACCCTTATGTTTATTTATTCCTTAACCATTCTTGAATTGCTGGTTTCCTTTCTCTTGAGCCAGTTAGTTAGTTCTTTTTCCTTCTATGTTTTATGACTGATGAAACGTGGACCCATAGGAAGAAAAGAGAAGGGGACAACTCCAGCTTCCACTCTACTATTTAAGAAAACTGGCTGGGCTAGTTTGGCAAAAATGGAAGCTACTATAACTCAAGAAAAAGATAGATACTGCTAAAGGTTAAAGTTACATGTTCTGAGCATAATATAACCTAGAATCTGAACAAAAGAAGACGCCTATGGCCAACATCAGAAAAAAACCTGATTATTAGTAATAATCTTAAGAATAGCTATAGATTTTCTGTTATGGACAGAAGTTGAGTTTTTATTTAAATGAGAAAATTGGGAACAACATGACGTCAAAAACAATGACCAAACCTTTTATGTGTCACTTCATTAGTGAGAAAATTGAGACCAACATGATCAACCTAAGATATGTTCTTCCCAGCAACAAGCAGCATACATCTTGACCAAGGCCTTGCACCAAACCAACTTTTGTGTGCTGATCTCCAAACTGGGAATGAAAATCATATTTGTCCAGCTTGAAAGGGAGTGTAGTAAATCAAGCAGTCGAATTAGGGATATTAATTTGGAGTTCGTATAGTTTCCCATAGTTGTTAAAGGTGCACCTCGGGATATTAATTTGTGTGCCTAAGGCGCCGCGTGCATGAGGTGCCAGTGTGTGCGCCTCTCCATGCCCTAGGCGGGCACACTTTTTTTTTTTTATATTAAAAACGTGTTTTTGGGTAGCATTTTTTATAAGTTTTTAGGGTTTAAGGTTAGAAATAAATTCTAGGCATCGTGGCCTTCTCCTTTTCTCTCCCACCCATTGAGCCACCGTCCGTTCACCACCCTCTGGCCCCCGTCCAGCCAAGGTGTGCCGCCGTCTGAATTTTTTTAATAGCTAATCTTAGGGGAGATCGTCTCACAGAATGAGATCCGTGAGACGACTCTCCCTTGACCCCCATGTAAAAAGTGACAATGTTTGAGTAAAAAGTGATAGTGTTTAAGTAAAAAGTGATAGTCACTTTTGTTAAAAACATTATCACTTTTTTTACAAACGTAAAATATGGGGAAAATAATGGGTTGTCCTACCCAAAAATTTGGAATATGGGTCAAAAGGGATCTATCTCACAGAAAAGATCCGTGTTCTCACACAAGTTTGTCTTTTTTTTTTTTTAATTTTATTTATGCAGTAGTATGTACTTAGTAGTTTGTTAAGTATTTTTATAAATTTATTTATGCAGTAAGTATGCACTTTGTACAATATTTTAAATATTTATTTATATATTATTTATGCAGTATTTACTTAGTAATATTTTTAAAATTTTATTTATGCAATAGTATTTTTTTATGTACTTAGAAATAGAATATTTTTTTTATGCAACAATATTTTTAAAATTTTATTTATGCAATTTTTAAAATTTTATGAAATATTTATGCAGTTTATTTAAATTTTGTTATTCATATGCAATATTTTTATTAAAAATTAGAGATGGAGGAAAGTGGTGGGAGTTACTTCAAACTATCCATCCAAAAATTTGGGATGAAAATACTTTCAATTAGTTACACGACAATAAGAACGATATTTTTGTGGAAATATATTCAAAGAAGGCATTTAACGGGGAAAACATTTTGGGGAAAACATCTTGGTTATCATAGCTCGAGTTTTAATTATCCAAAGGAACATATTTTTCTAACTTTTTCTTGTTCATAAACTTCTTTCGATGCCCTCCGGCAAGATTTCCCCGGTAAATGCCTCCTTTGAATATATTTTCAAAAAATATACACTTTAAATCGTTTTTATTGTCGGGTAACTAATTGAGTAATTGAAACTATTTTCATCCCGGATCTTTGGATGGTAATAGGAATTAATATACAAGAATTAAAAGTGCTATCCAAAAACACGTTTTTAATATAAAATAAAATTTAGTGCGCCCGCCTAGGGCATGGAGAGGTGTGCACCCTAGCGCCTCGTGCGCTCGAGGCACGCCTTTTACAACTTTGGGGCATGGAAAAGAAGATGAGGGACTTTTTGTGGGACGGGGTGGACGCTGACCAAGGTGGTAACCATCTTGTAGCATGGAAGATTGTATGTTGACCTAAGGAATTTGGAGGATTGGGGGCTGGAAGTTTACATAATAGAAATAAATCTCTTTTGTATGTCGACCTAAGGAATTTGGAGGTTTGGGGGCTGGAAGTCTACATAATAGAAATAAATCTCTTTTGGGAAAGTGGTGGTGGTGCTTCAATAATGAAAAGGATACACTATGGTATAAGTGATTAGTAGCAAGTGTGGCATTCTAGATAATAGTTGGGATGCAGGTTTAGCTGTTCGAACAACATTTCGGAGTCTGGGGAAGTTCATCTTCGTGTCTACCCGGACTTCATGCAATCGGTTTTGCTGGGGGTTAAAAGTGGCAACTTGTTTCGCTTTTGGGAAGATTTATGGTCGGGTAACTCTCCCTTTTCGGTTTGTTTTCCATCTCTTTATCGCTTTTTCTGTGCTCATCACAAACCCATTATCTTGTCTAATGATAACCGTTCTTCCTTTCCTTTGCCTTGGAATTTTCACTTTTATCGGAATTCTGTTACTTTGTGGGGGATATTTTAGAGTTTGGAGGGCTGGTTCTTAATGTTAAATCCTCCTTTAAGTCCTTGTGTGCAGCCCCTAACATAGCTGTTGTCCCTTGGTTTAACTCCATTTGGAAATCTCCGGTTCCAAAGAAAATCCAGGTCTTTCTTTGGTTGATAGCTTGGGGAAAATTAGCTACCTGTGATGTGGTTCAAAAACGTTTCCCTAATATGTATCTTTCTCCTAGTTGGTGTGTTTTGTGCAAGGGTTCTGAGGATGATCTAAATCATCTCTTTCTTCATTGTCCCTTTGCTAAGGAATTATGGTGGTGGGTGGTTGGTGAGTTCAGAATTCATAGGGTGATCCCAGGCACAATTCAAGAGCTGATTCAAGCTAATCTGGGAGGGCCTACAAATAATAGAGGCAATTTTTTTTCTCGAGAATAGCAGTTTCTGTGGTCTTGTGGTCCTGTGGTCCATATGGATAGAAAGAAACAAGAGAGTTTTCGATGGTACTTGAGGCAAAAAAATTTCGAGAATAGCAGTTTCTGTGGTCTTGTGTTCCATATGGATAGAAACAAGAGAGTTTTCGACGGTACTTGTGAATCCTTTGAGGATTTATATGGGATAGAATTAAATTCTTAGTTGCTTCATGGTCCTTGGGTCATTGCATTTTTAAAGGTGTATCATTATCGGATTGTGTTACGAGTTGGTCCTTAGCCATGTAAACTTCTGAGAGTGTTAGCGTTCTGTACTTTCATAGGGATTCCTCATCCCTTATCTCTTATTAAGTAATAAAAGATCTTAACCCCAAGGAGTTGACCTAGTTGTGTAAGCTTGAGACTTAGGAGTGTGCTCCTCTCTAGGTCTTAGGTTCGAAACCGCTAAGGTGCAAACAATTCCTAAGGGGCCAGTCCATACAAAACTTAGCTTTGGTTTTAAACGGGGTACCCGCTAGTTTACGGTGGGATTGGTCCCCCGGATTAGTCGGTCCTAGGACCGGATACCAACACTTCAAAAAAAGGTTATCAAAGATCTTATAAATATGTCTCCTCTGATGTTAAATCCAAGCCTAGTGAACAATGTTCACCAAGAGCTGAGTTGTATAATAAACTCCACAGTATATAGCAAGGTCAAACTTTATCTAGCCTTTCTAGATTCTTACCCTTCTCCATCTCAACAACGTCCTAGGTGGATTTCAGTTTGAAAGTGATCAAAATACAAGTCTTCAATCTGCAAATTGTTATTGGATTGATTTCTAGTAATTCGTAATTAAATATTCTTTTGGTATATTGGCTTAACCAATTGCCTGTATTTATGAATTCCCATTGTTTGACATTATTCCTGTGTAGCATAATTTATAGAACTGCCTTTTATCTTTTTCAATAAAAAGAAAGCCTGAAATTAAATTCTGTAATTTCTGTTTTGTTAGGATGACGGTCTTCATGATTCAAGAACAATAGCAGCATTTGATTTTGATGGTTGCCTTGCAAAGACATCTGTGAGGAGGTATTAATTCATTTTTTAACGTCCCTGTATTAATTTAATTTCTGTGAATAGGTATTTATTAAATTTTTTAAGACGCCATGTAATGGTGTGACCTGTTCCTGGATGCTGCATTTTACCTAATGTAATTGATCATTGATACTAAGATTCAAATATGGTTAGTGGTAACCAAGTGTTTATTGTGTTTCCTGAGCACTCGATCTATAATCTGATATGTTTCATATTAAACTGCATTTGTCAATACCTAAGGTGATGTTTATTTTGGGTTTTAAAAACCAGGTTTTGAATTTACAAATCTAAATTTGGTCCTACTTCGGGATTTTGAAATCCGGTTTTATAGAACCACCACTACAATAACTATAAACATACCATGACACTTTCTAGTACAATCAATTATCTCTTCTGCACTTTAATAAATTTAAATCATAACCCATATCATCCAATCATTATAATCACACCCACCAACGATATAATAATACAACATCATTCACTCTTACACATTGATTTGATATAAAGTTAAAATTCCACCCTACTCAAAATCCCAAAACAAACACACCATATCAAGATTACAAAATCTCTAGATTTCCTAAAACCCAAAAAAAATCACCCAAGTGTTGCAATGTGATGAGTACTGTGGTTGACTTGTCAATTTCTACTGGAATCAAATAGCAAATTATGTGATTGTTAATGTGTTTCTGCCCAAAGTATGAGCTATATGTTGGCTGCTAATATGTAATTAAGAATGATTTAAAGATTTAATTTCACCCTTGATGTTTTGTTGGACTTCATCCAATGCACTATTGTTCTGAAACGTGCTAATTTCTGGCTTACCTGTTAAGATGTATTCTTACTACTAACAAGTGTTCCTGGATTTGAATAATATGAATGAATTAATGTGCATTCTTTTATATTTAGAGTAGGTGCAGATGCCTGGTCCCTCATGTATCCTTCAATACCAGAAAAGCTCCAGAGTCTGTATAAAGATGGCTACAAGCTGGTTTGTTCAGTTTCCTTCTTAACTCAATAAGCCCTTATAAATCATTACTGTTTCTTGTAAATTTTAAATGAATTGAATGAAGATTATTGGTATAATAGGTTATATTTACTAATGAATCTAATATCGAGCGCTGGAAGAATAAGAGGCAGGCTGCTATTGATTCAAAAATTGGAAGACTTGAAAATTTCATTAAGCTTGTGAAGGTCCCCATTCAGGTTCGTTTGGTATGCTTACTTTAAGTCTGTATCTTCATGCATATTTATGTTTGTTCACACGGTGGTCCATTTGAAATTTTAAATATTTGAAAGAGTGTAGGGATTTATGTTTTTAGAGAACCTTTTAGGGATATGTTTTTTATAGAGTTTACTTTGTGGTATAAGCTTAAGAATCATTCTTGGACTATTAGACTAGGGATTTCGTTAAAACTTTTCAAACAATTTATGCCTCTATATAAATTGTTTCCTTCACAAAGGTTTTGTGAATAGTTCCTCGTACGTAACTGTTGTACATATGCAAGCTTAAAAAGAATCACCATGCAGTGTTCTAGAAATACATAAATTTTCCTATAGTTGTGTAATAACGTGTAATCTTCCAATTGATTCTAAAACAAATTTGTGGGCTGCAAATGAGATGTTTTAATTAGGTTATTACCAGTTCTTTTCTTGGCGCGACTTATGATTGCTCCAACGATAAGAAACTCACATACTTTGACTAGTCATGTGCAGGTTTTCATTGCTTGTGGTTTGGGCTCTGGTGAACCAAAGGACCTGTTTCGTAAGCCAAAACCTGGCATGTGGAAGATTATGGAGAAAGAGTTTAACTCTGGTCTCCCAATTGACATGGATAAGTTAGTATCTTGCTCAGCATCTTTGCTCTTATTTGAGTGCCTTATTTTTTTTCCTAATTGCATAACATGAGGGCTGTGGATGTGACATTGAGCCCGTTTGGCTAAAGATTATTTTAAATATTCTTATCAGCTCTAACATCTTACAAGTTGTTCCAAGAGCTTATAAGTTGTAATTTATGCGTTGTTAAAGTGTTTGTCTAAAACTTAAGGGGATGTTTGTTTTGGGATTATGTAGGATGGAGGAAATCCTAGATGGAGAAATTCTAATGAATAGTAATTGTGTGTGTTTGTTTTGGGATTTTGAGTAGGGTGGGATGTAACTTTATGTCAAATCAAATTGTGTAAGAGTGGGTGATGTTGTATTATAATATTATATAATGTAATTTTATGTCAAATTAACTGTGTAAGAATATATGATGTTGTATTATTATAATAGTATAATATATATATGAGTGAATGGAGTTGGATGGTGAAATCTGGATGTGAAATCCCGAACTAGAACAGGACGGGGGACGTTACGTCCCCCATCCGGACGGGTGAGTCTCAAAACAAACATCCCCCAAGAGTTCTTTGATAATCTGAGTTTTTTTTTTTTTTCGAAATTTATTATTTAAGTACTCCCTCCGTCCATGAAAAGTAGTCCCATTTGCCTTTTATTTTTTGTCCACTAAATGTAGTCCCATACACTTTATGAAAACTGTCACCCTTCAATCATCACTTAATTACTCAATTTGCCATCAACTTTATTTCCAAACAATTACTTTATTCACCATGGACCCCACAATACCCTATAATACACTCACTTTATCTACTTTATCTACCTTTTTCTTAAAACTTGTGCCACATCCAAATGGGACTACTTTTGGTGGATGGAGGGAGTATAACTTAAATTATTTTAGAAAAATAAGATGTGTTAGCACGTTTTTTTTGGACCTTATTGGCTGTAAAATAATTTATTGAAAGATCTCATAAGCTGTTAAAAATCATTTTTTGCCGAACACTTTTTGAGAGGTTAGAAGCCTCATATCTCGTGTGTTACGCAGATCCTTCTATGTTGGTGATGCGGCTGGAAGACCAGATGATCACAGTGATGCTGACAAAAAATTTGCACAGGTTTATTCTTAATCTTAGCTAAAAATTCCTTCACACTTTTGACAACGTGTTTGCATTCAATCTTATTATTTTGAGGCTGAGGGGCCCAGTGTAATTCTATACCATTGGGCATTTCTGATGCCTATTCAATATATTTGGCTTTTTCCAAAAAAAAAAATGTTTGAGGCTCAGGGGCCCAGTGTCATTGCCATAGGGACTCAAAATTTTGATGTTAGAGATAATTACAAAATTACCCTGGAAGTTTAGCCTAATTACAGAAAAAACACAATGGAGTTTCTCTTCTTATGTCCCAATTCACATGCAAACAAAGATAGGAAACCATTCATGTTATTTGCTTCTTCCAGCAGTCCACTTTTTAACCTTGAACTTGTTTGCTGGACCACCATATTTTATGATTAAGGTTGAATAATGAGGTTCTTGCTTGTTCATTGCATATTACTAATATTTCTTTTGAATTTAATGATTGCAGGCTCTAGGTCTAAAATTTTATGTCCCTGAAGAATATTTTGATTCAAATTAGTATTCCGTTTGCTGGACCTTCGTATTGATGTAATTATCGCTAATTGTATTGCACTATTGAATTAAATGCAATTCTTACCTTCTTGTGCCCATTCACGGATGCTAATTGTATTTTGTAGTGAATGCAGATTATTTGTTTCTTTGGCGTCCTCTATAATTTTTAACTAGTTAGATGTGGTGCATTTGAATTTTGAATATGAAAATGTAAATATTTTGAGCGGATAAAAATATGTGAAATATTCTTTCATGCTAGGTTAAAATGAGTTGTGTTTCAGATGGAAAACATACATTCCATATTATGTTATCTTAACGAAATTTTAAGAATTGAAAATTCACTCCTAGAAATGAAAATTAACTTTTTTTTCAATATGACACCAAAGGATGTTTGCCATACTTCTTATTGATAGATGAACTAATATGTGTATATGATCTTTAAAAATGGAGACGTGTAACAATCTTATTTATCGAACTGAAAAGTGCATAAATCATTTCATTTTTATTCATATGCTACGCCCAAACTTAAAGTAAAAGCATGCATATTCACTATTAACCAATAAATTTAAACACATGTAAATATGCACATAAAAGACGATAAAAATAATGTAAACATATTTTTATAAAAAATGTGGGTTACAACTCTCGTTGATCTCTTGATTTTACTCTCTAAACATAATTTGATACCGGGGTCTCAGCGACGTGTTCCAGATTTTAAATTTAACCTACAATTTAGTAGTAGGGAGTTGATGGAGTCGTGACTGACTTATTCCATCTGTCCTTTGTAATTCTATTTTCACTCTCTTATTTATAAGAGACGAACGACTCAGAGAGCAAAAAAAATATATTAAAAAATTCTAAAAATAAGGAAAGAGATAATTCCTCAATTTTGGAGATATTATTTTATAGGTAAAGTCTAGTATGCACTCGAGTGCATATTGTGCACCCTAGTCCATGTTGCACTTTTCAGTTTACTGACTTACACTTTTTGATAAATGGTGTTGCACTTTTCAATTATTACTAAAAATATTATTATACAGTTTAATAATTGAAAAGTGCAACACCATTTACCAAAAAGTGTAAGTCAGTAAACTGAAAAGTGCAACATGGACTAGGGTGCACAACATGCACTCGAGTCTATAGCAGACCAACCCTATTTTATATTTTTATCTCCAAAATTAGGATTTACATAATATTAGACACGTTCAAAATTTAATAAAATTTCAGTGTCTACAAATACCCCCTCGAGATCTGTTGTAGAGATCTATTTCGAATGCAACTTGATCTCGAAATCTTGATGTAGAACTCAAAAGGTGATTTAGCATGCCCCTAACAGTGATTTAACATGCCCCATGAAATTCTGCATACATGAATACTTGGAGAGTGTAGATGAAGAGCGAAAATCGTCCCACTGGGCGTGCCAATTTGTAAACACAAATTCGTGAATTAAATATAAAAACGCGAAAATGGTAAACGATGTATTTAATTTCGAATTAAAACCGAGTATTTGTGGGTTACAATCTCTAATTTGCTCCTCTGATTCTCTCTTCTTGAATTTCTTGAGCACTTTTGGAACTTCTGGAGTTGGATCCGCAGCCGAATCCTATCTGATCTTGTATTTGGGGCTTTATAACGTTAATCCAAAGGTTTAGCACCGTATTTTGGATTAAACGTTGAATTTAGGGACTTTTGTGATGAACGTCGTTGAAGATCGTTCTTGAATTTGGGACTTTGTAACGTTAATCCAAGGGCTTGACGCCGTATTTTGGATTAAACGTTGATTTTCGGGACTTTTTCGGGACTTGTCGGGACTTTTCCGTGACGAACGCCGTTGAAGATCCACTAAACACCTCCTCCTTGAATCGAAGAGGCTTAGCACCTTGATCTCCGCTCGAACACTGCTTCTCGCCGCTTTGCCCGAAGAACGCCTTTGAAGAAACGCCGAATCGAAGGGGCTTAGCACCTTGATCTCCACTTGAACGCTGCTTTTCGCCGCTTTGCACGAAGAACGCCTTGAAGAAACGAGATCTCCACTCGAACGCTGCTTCTCGCCGCTTTGCCCGAAGAACGCCTTTGAAGCTCCTCCGCTTGCTGAAGAACACTCTAAAATCTCTGCAGAGAATTTTAGAGCCTTGAATGCTTCTGATTTCTTGATTCAATGAATGAAATGAGGTCTCATGGGCCAATGAGATATTTGTGCAAGTGGTTAGGGTTTAATTCAAATTTTGAATTACTTGGGCTAAGAATACCCTATTTGGGCTCAATTTGGTATGTTGGACTTTAGAGTCCCGTTTTCATTTATCGGACTTTAGAGGTCCGTCTTTATTTATCGGACTTTAGAGGTCCGTCTTTATTTATCAGACTTTAGAGGCCCGACTCAATTTATTGGGCTTTGAAGATCCATTTTAACTCATTGATCTTTAAAGGTCCAAATTAATTGGAGGGAATAATTAAATAATAATTAATTATATATTTACTTTTAGGAATTAAATTTATTCCAACAAATAAATAATAAATTTAATTAATATTTAACCCGTAATTTCCACGCGTCGCAATTTAATTCGTAATTGAATTTTACTTGTCTACAAATTGTCCCCTCGCATTTCGTTCACGAATACGTTTGTAAGGGGATGAATTGCGATTTTTTTTTTTCAAAAGACATAGTGTAGTCTTTTAACTTATTTGGGCAAAATGAACAAACCGGTTCATAAATGTATGGAGTATTTAAAAGCCCAATTCTTTGCAATTAATATAGTCCAAGAAGACCCAATTGCATTTGCATAACTTTAATTCATCCGTAAATCATCAAATCAATTTTGGAGATATTATTTTATATTCTTATCTCCAAAATTAGGATTTACATAATATTAGACACGTTCAAAATTTAATAAAATTTCAGTGTCTACAAATGCCCCCTCGAGATCTGTTGTAGAGATCTATTTCGAATGCAACTTGATCTCGAAATCTTGATGTAGAACTCAAAAGGTGATTTAGCATGCCCCCAACGGTGATTTAGCATGCCCCATGAAATTCTGCATACATGAATACTTGGAGAGTGGAGATGAAGAGCGAAAATCGTGCCCCATGAAATTCTGCATACATGAATACTTGGAGAGTGGAGATGAAGAGCGAAAATCGTCCCACTGGGCGTGCCAATTTGTTAACCAATAAATTTAAACACCTACAAATATGCACATAAAAGGTGATAAAAATAAGGTAAACATATTTTTATAAAAAATGTGGGTTACAACTCTCGTTGATCTCTTGATTCCACTCTCTAAACATAATTTGATACTGGGGTCTCAGCGACGTGTTCCGGATTTGGATTTTGAATTTAACCTACAATTTGGTAGTAGGGAGTTGATGGAGTCGTGACTGACTTATTTCATCTGTCATTTGCAATTCTATTTTCACTCTCTTATTTATAAGAGACGAACGACTTAGAGAGCAAGAAAAACATATTCAAAAATTCTAAAAATAAGGAAAGAGATAATTCCTCAATTTTGGAGATATTATTTTATATTCTTATCTCCAAAATTAGGATTTACATAATATTAGACACATTTAAAATTTAATAAAATTTCAGTGTCTACACTCACTACACTTCCAAAGTTCTCGCAACACCTGTGTGCACACATATAAAGTGAAATTATGAATTTAAACGCAAAGTAAAATTATGTGAAATGCAAATATAGTCCCAAGAGAATTATTGCTCACGAAAATGGTCCAATTTTAAGAAAAAATGTCCCGCGAGATTTTTTCGTAAAAAACTAACGGAATTGTGAGCGTGAGGCACACACGCCGTTAAGTTCAAAAATGGGAAAATGCAGATTTGGTCCCAAGAGATCAGGAAAATGTAGATTTGGTCCCATGCCTCGTTAAGTTCAAAAACGGGAAAATGCAGATTTGGTCCCAAGAGATCATGAAAATGTAGATTTGGTCCTAAGAGATTCGTGCTCACGAAAATGGTCCCATTTTGTTCAAAAGAGGTCCCACGAGATTTTACCTTCTAAAATAAAATCTCCAAATGCTTGGTTTCAATCAAATGCTCCAAAATCACATATAATTCTAAAAAAACCCTAAGGGCATGTTTGTTTTGGGATGGGAAATCCGGATTTGGGATTTCGAAACTCCACCCCCGTTACAGTTTGGAATCTTGATTCAGAATTTTAAAATCCCACCCTATAAATACCTATAAACCCTATAAAAGTCAACCCTATAAATACCTACAAACCCTATATAAATACCTATAAAACGTATAATCATATTCTATAAAGTTAAATCCTACCCTACATAAATCCCAAAACAAACACAAAACATAAAAAGCATTAGAATTTTAAAATCCACTAGATTTTGAAATCCGGATTTCAAAATCCTCAAAATACCAAAACAAACATGCCCTAAAAAATCTCCACCAAATAAAACCACACGAATCCAACTTGAAAATTCAACAAAAATTGAAGCCGAAACACTCATTTAGCATTCCCAAATCGCAAACCTCACTTAAATTCCTCAAATCGTAAACCCTCACTTAAAACCCCCAAATCGAAGCAGACAAACCACATTCACTAAAATTGCACGTCAAATCGTTCTTGATTTTTTCTCTCTATCTCAATTATTCTTTTCTTTTGTTGGGACTGGTGGTCTGTGCCGCTGATCACCATGGGTTCGGGCCTTCGGGGTGTGGTATTACTTGAATCAAGTTTTATAATTTTGAGATATATTCTCAAAAATTTTAAAACCAAATCTAATGATTTGATTTTGAAGGGATGATTATTTTGTTTGAGAGGGCTTAACATGTAAAATGAATTTTTGAAAGATTGACTTCCGATTTTCTGTTAATGACGGGGTGAAGAGCCTGGTTAATGATAGATATATGTATACATTTTTTTTTAGTATCTTTAATTTAAAATTTTGATGGAATTTATAATTTGAATTTATTCAAAATTTACGTTTTAAAAATTACATGTGATTCTTTTTAAGAATCTATATGATAAATTTTTATGATTTTATAAATAAATAAAAAAAATATCATCAAATTTTAATTATTCAATTTTTTTAATTTGACAGATTTTACCTAAAATATTAATTGGTTTGAAATTTTTAAAATTTTTTTTTTGTCTTTTTTAATGTTGTAGGCTTTCTATAAAATTTTCTTAATTTTTAAATTTGATATAAATTATTATCTATATGTTTTTTCAAATTTGCACAAATTATAATTTGATTTGAAAAAATCTGCAATGTGTCATTTTTTCTCATTTTTTGTTTTGCAATTGCAATATCACTTGATAGCCGTTAAAAAGAACGTGTGACCAAATTTGTTTTTTGAAAAATTCTCTTGGAGCCAAACTTGCATTTTACGGTTTTACCTGTGAATAATCACTTTATTATGCATATATCCTAGAAATTCTGGGTAGGGACCCGATTAAAATTATTTTAAAGATAAAATAATATGTATTTATTATACTTATCAGATTTTTTTTTTCAGGATAATATTTCCAATACATTTAATTCCTTCTTTCTTAAGTTATAATTTAATTCACATTAATTTGTTCCAATATTCTATAATTCATACAATATAATACTTTTAAATATAAATGTACAAAAAATTTAAAACACTAAACTATTTTTTTAAAATCAATAATATTGTTCAATTTTAAGGACATTTTTGTGAGTCTTAGCAAAAATTTAGACAATAATCACAAATACACACCATGATCTATATTTATATATATATATATATATATATAATGAAAATAATTATTACCACAATAATATATATAATTATTAAAAAACAACTTATCATATATATATATTAAAAAAATAAATTGGTGGGGAGTTTGTGGCACCGCCTCTGCATATATCACTCCACTTCAATCACTTTATCATGCATATATAGAATATGACTACACGCCCCACTGATACACATGCCACTTTCCAACTTGAGAGATAATTATATATATATATATTATAAAAAAAATAAAAAAAACACTAAAAACTATTAGAGATGACAATGGGATGGCTCTGGAACGGGTATGTCCTGTCCTAACATCCGTCCCGCTAGAAAATTTCCATACTCAAACTCGCCTCGTCCCACATAAAAACCCGTTGAATTTTATCCGTCCCATCTCGTTTAATTTTTTAAAATTAATGTTAATGTATACAATATATTTATTTTGATATTACATAATTCAAATTAAAAATATAATTATTTAAATAGAAAAACAAAATTACCCAATTAAAATTATATGCTAGACAGCTTAAGAGATAATTAAAATAATAATTTTTAATAGAAAATAACATTAATATACAAATTGATACAATCAAATCAACATTTTTTCTTACATTTTACTTATATAACTTCACTTTTTTTTTTCACATTAAAGTTTTCATTATAATATAATTCACTCGTGTGAATTTTTTTTACCATCACAAAAACTTTCATATACTTCTTCCATCATTTTCTTTAACACACTCTTATTTCATACTAGGACATCAAAGATGATTCTTTTCAACTTCTCTGACCAATGGATTCTTTTCCACTATGTTATATTCATTGTCTGCTTCCTCCACAAAAAATAAAAGCCGCTCAAACAATTTTTTTGTCTTCGATCCTCAGACACATTCAACGTAAAACTGACTGCAAAACAACAAAATCGAAAACACCTAATTGAAAACCTTTTTATCCATAATATTCAAAAGTTATACAACTGATTCCGTACCTGCAGAGATCATTTGATACCTCTTGAGGAGGTAGGCCATTCTTGAAAGCAGCCGTAATTGATTTTTTTCGATTGGAAATAAATTCTTTTGCATGCCTTTGAAATCAATAAATTCCGGTACTTCTTGAGCAGGTTGGTTTAACCCACTCATTCTTTTACCTTTGAAATAATCTCAATCGATTGGAGAAAATTCTTTAAAAATTGAAAATAAATAAATTAGCTTTCTTTCCAACCCAATTTACTCTCTCCTTTCATTTTATCTCTTTCACTTTGAAATTTAAGAGTCCTATATATATAGATTAATCATCTCTTATTCATTTCATAAGTAGATATATCATGCACATATCACTTCTTTCCATCACTTTATCATGCATATGCACATATAATATCACTAACACGCCACACTAACCCTCTTGCCACATCCAACTTGAGATATACTCCCTCCGTCCCATACTTGAAGACACATTTTACCATTTTGAGCGTCTCATACTTGAAGGCACATTACATAAAATAACAAAAACACTTTTAAACACTCCCCTTAAAACATCACAATATTACAACAAATGACACTACTTTATTACACTACAAAGTAACTTTATTACTATTTATAAAGTTGAAAAGTTTTACTACCCCCACTTTATCTTACACAATATTAATAAACTATTCATTCATTAAAAGTTAAAACTCATGCCCAATTTGTTTGAGCCTTCAAGTATAGGACGGAGGGAGTAATAAAAATAAATATATAAAATAAATAAATAAATAGAAAAACGCGCTTCCCCTCCTCTTTTTTAGGGTTAATTGCAAAAAAAAAAAAAAAATCACGACCTTTGCAATATTTATCTATTACAACATATTCTTTTTTCTTTACAATTCAATACACCACATTTTTAAGTTTTGCAATTCGATGCATGCATTTATTTTTCGACAACACATGAATGATGTATATGTTAAAATATTTTTTTAGTATTTTTTTTATTTAAAAACGTTTTTAAAAAAATAATTTATCATTCGTGACATTTATGTGACACCTCAGCAACTCTGACAATCACATCATGATTTAATTGTTGCCAATAAAAATTTACAAATGCATTGAATTGCAAAACCTAAAAAGATGGTGTATCAAATTGCAAAACAAAAAAAAGATATGTTGTAATTGATTATAAATGTAAATGTCGTGATTTTTTTTTTGCAATTAACTCTTTTTTTAAATTACTATGGTAACGAAAATTTGAATTTTGTTTTGTTGGTCCTGAAAGGACTATATAATAAGTGTATGGGGGGGGGGGAGAATACACTTGTAAGCAAATTTTTTTCAAACTTGATCAAACCAGAGTTCAGCAAGATTGTCTTGGACAACTCTGCTGAAGATGTATAACCTTTTTCAAAGATAACCAAGCTACTAAGTACTATTGAGTACTTAGTTGAATGACTATCTAAGTTGGCTATAAGTGCGGAATTAGTGGTTGGCCCTTTAGTTTAAACTCCTTTAAGTTCTGAAATCACTCTAAGCAATACAGTCCAGTTTTCAGGGAACTTGTCCAATTCAGTTTTTGCACAGTCTTTGAATATATGTCCTTTGAAAGATCAGTTTTGTGTGTAGTGTTGAATGTATGAAAGTACTTTGAAAGTAAATCAACACAAGAGTTTATAGTGGTTCAGAGACTCAAGCTCCTACATCCACTTTCCCTGATTTAACAGGATAATTCCTTCACTCTTGAAATTAACTTGTTTTATAGTGTCAAGGTGCACTTGATCAAGAACACCACTCCTTGGTGAATTGATCCCTAGGATGTCTAGAGTCCTAGTACCCTCTTCTCAACTCAGAACTGAACTGTTCTTTTCTCAACAGTCAGCTCCTACCACTTCTACTACTACAACCTTCTCACTTTCTCACTTGAAAGGGGTAAGGGTTGAAGTAAGGTTCCAACTAATGAGATATTCTTTACAATGAAGGTCAGTGTATAAGGATATGATATCTCTTTAAGCTTTGTATGGATATACAATGGAGTTCAGCTTAGAAGAAGTGTTTGAAGACTAAGATAGTCTCTTTGAAAGCTTGAAAGCACTTGTTAACTTGTAGGATAGTTGGATATTCTTGTCAAGGTTGAGGTGCTTTCAAATGGTCTTCACACTTCTGTATTTATAGACAAATTTGAGGATTTTCCCGTTGGAGAGGCAGTCCCAAATTGCTATAAATGTCTTCTTTGAGTCCTTCAAATTAGAAGACAGATTCTTGATAGTGACATGTCCTCATTTGGGTAATAAACGGCTGTTAAGACTTTGTCTTCATTCTGCAGCACTCTTCCCAATGTCTGACTTTAAGATTCACTTGTTAAGACTTGGACATGGCTTCTGAAGGTTGCTCCAATGATAGGATAACATTCCTTATCAAATGAACAACTCTGCTTATCACTATCAGCAGACTTGCTTATTAGCATAGTTAGCTTGCTCTTTTCAGATGACTTGGCTCTTTTTCCCTTTGCTTCTCTTGGATTTGATCTTAGCATCATTCTTTGAAGGTTTTTAGGGTATAGTTGTCTTCATCTCTTCAGCATAGTTGACCTTTAAGCTTCAGAACTTTTGTTCTTGTTTAATTGTGCTGAGACAACTCTTCTGGACAACTCTCCTGATCAGCATACTTGGCCTTCAATAGACTTAGTGATTGTTCCAGAATTTGAGCCTACATGGGACTTTGTTCTTGATAGTCTTCAAAGCATATGTTCCCCCTCAATTTGTGCATCTAAACAACTAAGAGATGCCTAACATATCAGCTCCTCATCTAGCCTTATTCTATATGTTCTAACATGTTTAAAACATAATCATCTTAGACTTAGGCATGTCTCAGAGGGTTTTGGTATTGAATCAAAACATATCTAATTTTATTCCCAACAATTTCCCCCTTTTTGATGATGCCAAAACCTATACATTTTATGCAAAAGTGACTTGACTACACCTATTACATTTATCTTCAGAAGACATGACTAGGGTCAATTATCCTGAAAAAGAATGTGTTAGTGTACTCACCATTCATGTTGCAAATAGGTTTCAAAGATAGGCATAGAGAGCTTTCTGCAATAATGTTTCTTGATTCAAAGGAAGTTCAACTATCATTCATTTGAAAATCATTACAAGCATGTTGATAGTTGAAGTTAACATATCAGAGCATGAATCCAAAACACTATTACATTAGAGCATTTCATTACAAGGTATCAGAACATATACTAAATTCTTAATAGCATCTAGATCTTCAAGTATCAGAGCACAAAAGCATATCAGAGCATGAATCCAAAACACTATTACATTAGAGCATTTCATTACAAGGTATCAGAACATATACTAAATTCTTAATAGCATCTAGATCTTCAAGTATCAGAGCACAAAAGCATATCAGAGCAAACATATTTTCAGAGCACACCACATCAGCATTCTTGACCAAACTTCAGCATAGATGACCAATTTCAGAAAATCAGTTTTCAAGACAGTCAGATCAGCAGAAAGGGATTAAGAGGACTTAGCCAATTTCAGAGATCATCTTCAGGAGGTGGCACCATCCCATATTGTGCCCACACCCTCTTCTTAAGCTCCATGACCTCTTGATTAGTTCCCTTGGGTCCAAGTACCATCTTGTTTAGCTTCACAATTTCTAGGAACTCTTGGAGAATCCTAGATTGATCAATCCATCCTTCCAGCTTGGGAGGCATATAGATGATTGGCTTGGGAGCAGTGAATTAAATCCTTGCAATATCAGCAGCTGCAAGTAGTTGCTGATAAAGGTCTCTGAAGTATTTAATCATGAATTCAGAAAAGGTGGTGTTAACTTCCCTTCCATTCCACCTATCAATGACATAATAGTCACATACAAACTCCCTTTTGGCTTCCTCCCATGAATCATTCAGTTGAATTGGCACCCATTTATCCAAGTGAGGATATTTGGTGTCCATGGGGATCAAGAGCCGTGGCTTCAACTTGTTGTAAGTTGCTCTCTTCCTTCTGGGCTTTTGAAAATCTGCTCTTCTTTTGTCTCTTGCTCTTTGTGCTTCATCCATCAAGTCCATCTTCTCTTGGGCCCTCATTATGGCCAGCTTCTGTTGAGTTTCAGGGTCTTTGCCATACCCTTCATGAAACAACTTTGATGGATCATTTAGCAACACAACTTTCTTCTTCTTTGGTCCTGGTCCAAAGCCTTCTTCATACAGTTCTTCTACATCTTCAGCAGCTTTGGTACCATCAGAGGACTTAGTCTCAGCAGACTTTTCTTTCTCAGAGGATTTGTCTTTTTCAGCAATCTTGGACACTTAAGCAGCTTTGTCCTTTCCAGCATTTTTGGCCTTCTTGGAGGTAGGCACTTCATCATTAACTCTAAACTCAGGGGGCAGATCAAGGCTGTTGGGAAAATCAGTAAATGTCTCAGCTTTTCTTTTCTTTCCTTTGGCCTTCTTGATTTTTCCTCTAGTTTGGACACCTTCAGCATCTTTGTCCAAACCAGATACCTCTCCTCCTGGTCTTTGTTGTAGCCTTACTCTTTCTTCCTGTGCTGAAGCCATTGAGTTTTTCAAGGCAATTGCTAACTGATCCTCTTCATCCAACTCTTCCAAGTTCAGCACTGCTGGCTCTTTTCCTTTAACTTCAGAAACTTTTTCCTTGCTCTTGTCTGAACCTCCAATAATCAAGGCACCTTTGGCCCTTGCTCTTTCCCTTTCCCCCTTTTTGGCAGCATCAAAACATTAAGGTTTGAGCTCACTCATGGTTGTAGCCATCAGGGATTGGGCTAGGTTCAGAGATTTCATCTCTTCCAGCAGATATACATTCTCATCATGTATATTCTGCATCCTATCACTGCTCAAGCTAAGGAAAGCTAGAACAGGCTTCATTTTTTGCTCAACAACCTCCTCCAAGGTTGCTTTCAGAGATGCATCCAATTGGGCTTTTAAGAGCTCAGTGAGGTTGGCCACTACACCTTCAGCAATGTTGACCATTACTTCTTGGGAAAATTTCTCTGAGGCTGCTTTCACCATAGCAAGCCTTTGTGCCTCTGCTATTTTCTTCTGCAATGCAGTCTTCTTGCCAAGTGCTTGCTTGATGGTTAGCCTGATAGCTTGAACATTGGCATTGTGATTATCTCTGAGTAGCTTCTGATCTTTCTTGACCTCTTCTGAAATTTTCTCCATAGTGGCTTTGGCTTTTTGGACTTCAGTGGAAATGGTTTGAAGACCAGATTCCACTCCTCCTATCCTTGCTTCCAATGTGGGTAGCACCACATCCTCAGAGCCTGTTAGCCTCATTTCCAAAGATGCTAAAGTTCTTCCATGTTGATCCAAAGCTCCAGTGGTTTCTGCATGAGCTGATTGGACTTGATGAGTCAAGGAGTCCAACTTTGCTGATTGCATCCCAAGCAAAGCTTGTGCAGATCCAGAATCAACTTGGATGGGAGTATCTGTTAAGAAGTCATCTGCAAAAATTTGGTCAAATGTTATACCTGCAAGATCAGACAAATCAAAAACACACTCATCACCCTCAGTTTCTTTTTCATAAGACTCTGATACATCAGCAGTCTTCTTCTCATTTTCAACTTTTTCTTTTCTTCCTTCATGAATAATGTCCTCACTCAAGGAATCAGGCCTCCTTTCATCAAGGGATTCTTGAAGTTCAGATTTGACTTCAAGAATAGCCTGTCCTTCCTCACTTATATCACCCTCATTTGGTGGTACACTCACCATCTAAGTGATCACAACCTCTCTTTCATCCTCTACTCTCTCTGATTTTTCAACTAAGCTCTCATTTTCAACACCTTCACCTATACCTGCAACATCTTCACCTTCAACAAGGTTCAAAGATGGCAGTTGTGAGGAGATCACAGTGCTTATTTCAGCAGCCACTGAGTCATCCTGAATGATTAAGGGCTGATCAGTGTCCAACTCTCCTGACACTGAATAGGCCTTAATCAAACCAGCCTCTAAAGAAGGAACCTCAACATCTTTAGGCTGTGCCTTGGGTTCAGAAGAACCTTCATTGGCAGATGTTTCTTTGGTTGTGTTACCACCCTTGGTCAACACCTCTGATGAAGCAGAGCCTTTTCTATGATAGGTTAAAAGAGGGGTTGAAGGCAGATTGGATTCAGGAGGGTTGGGATTGGTTTCAGGAGGATTGGGTTTTGAGGGGTTTGTGGGATCATCAGGGGAATCATCATTATTTGAGCTACTATCAGGGTGTCTGATGCCCTTAGCTTTTCTTTCCTTCTCCTCAATGATCTTCTCATCTACTAACTTTGCAAAAACTTCCTCATCAATGAGGAATCTTGTTTTTAACACACTAGCAAAGTGTAGCAGTCTGCTTTCCTCCACTTGCCACCAGTTTGCACCCTTATCTTGGATGACTTGTGATATCTCCATTATGGTTTTGTCTTTCACATCCACAAGCATTCTCAAATCATGGAACATCTTCTGAATTCTTGGAAATTCAGCAAGTTGTGGATACAAACTGTCCACAGTAGACTTGGCTCCACCTCTGAGCATATTCTCATAAGTATACTCCTCCTCATCTCCACTTGAATGGGGACTTTGGGTTATAGGGGAGTTGGCTCTGTCTCCTCCTAGAGTGGCTTCAGGGAGGTTAAGTTCAGGGATGTTGGCTACAGAAGGGTTGGGTGCAGTTGAAGGTACTTCAGTTGCTTTTGAGAGCAATGGATCTGAAGGGGCTTTGCTCAGGGGGGTTGGCTCATGAAGTGCAACTTCTAAAACCTTTGAATAATTGAGCATAGATGAGTCAAGGGGTAATTGCAATCTTGTCTCATCTACAGCTAAGTCTGCAAGCACATCTATCCCACTTCTTTGCACACTCCCTTCTGGTGAATATCTCTTTGTAAGATTGACAGGGGTGATTGGTTGGTTTGTGGGAGTAACATGAGTTTCAGGGGAGTTGGGATCAGGATTCTGAGTTTCAGGGAGATTGACATCTATTGGTTGACCTTCAGGGACCTTGGATTCTGGAGTTCCAGAACCAGAAGAGTTGGTCCTTGATTTAGACTTGGTCCTGCTTTCAGCTCTGCTCTCTCTTAGAGCAAGTTGTAGAGACTTTTCCTCCTGAAGCTCTAACACCTTTTCAGTAGGCTTGGCCCTTCTCTTGCTAGCCCTACTGCTCCCACTTCCTTCTCCATCCTTCTCAGGGACAACTTCCCTGATCCTCTTTTCACCCTTAGACTTTTGTCTAGTCTCATTGTATCTTTGCCTTAACTTTTCTAAGTGATCAGAAGGTACTTGCACTCCTTCTTCAACAATTTCTTCAATCTCAGTTGAAGCTCCTGAATTCTCTTCTGAAGGAATTTGAGACACCTTCCTTGTCTTTACAACTCTGGCCTTAGTCCTTTTCTTCAACTTTGGCTTTTCTTCAGTTTTCTCTTCAGCAGGTTTGGCCAGTTGCAACCTTCTTTGCTCAGTTTTCTTACTAAGCTTTCTGAACATTATTTTCTGGGCAGGGAGGGGCTTTGCAAAGGTTTGCATTTGTGAATAGTGGGAAAACCTTTCAATCAACAAGCTTGCCCTGGTGCAATACTTGAGTTTTCCTTCTAATACAACCTTATTGTGAACTTTCACTTTGAATTTGGCCTTTTCCTTCATCATCTCAGACAAGATGAAGGTCCTCCAATCAAACTTGATGCCCTTGTCACTAGCATCAATAACTGCATCCATAATTTTGATTCTTGGATGGCTGACCTACTCCAGGCTTCCAGTGTTGCTCAAGAGACTCTTGGTGATTAACTCAAACATATTGAGAAATTTTGGCTTAAGAGTCTTCTTGTGTTGTGTTGAAGAGAGGGGGCCTGGGACCAATAGCCATTCTTGTGTTATCTCCTCTTCATGGTCAGCACCATAGAATTCTGGATTCCTTCCCTTAGAAGGCAATCCAAAAGCTCATTTAAGGTCTTCTTCAGAGAATTTCACCATGTGAAATCTCTCTTCCTCCTCTCCTTCTGCTACATAAGAAAGTCTTGTAGCAACTTCACCATCTTCAGGCTTACCTCTCCACTTGAGGAAAGCAAAGAACTCAGCCATATAGCTCTCCAGACAAGAGCTTGGCCTTTCTTCCATGAACTTCTTGAGTCCAGCTCTTCTCAGCCATCTAAGAGTTGGAGTAACTTCAGGGTCTTCACTTTCAAAAGATACAATAGGCTCAAAGTGAAGTCTGTTCTTGTTGCTTAGATAGCCAAAATCAAGGTCTATAGCCTTGTTGGAGAAGTCAATGATCATTTCTGGTCTGATTTTGGGAGCCATTGAAGGTTACAGAAATGAATTTGAGTGAGTTTGAGAGTGTTTGAAGAAGATGAAAGCTAGGGTTTCGAATACTTGGGGAAGAAGTGTTTGTGGGGGTTCTTAAAACTTGTGAATATTATAAAAAGAATGTTTGTCAATGAGTTGGTGGAGTCTTGAGGCAATTCAACGGTTAACAAAAATGAAAAACAAAATTGGACGACCAGGATTGATTTCAGGGGAGTTGGCCAATTTTGATCCAGTGGTCAAAAACCAATGTAACAGTGAGTAATTGGTTTTATTCAAAACGTGGAAGTTATTTAATATTAGTTAATGGTTGGGAAGTTTTCAAGGTAGATCATGGCTTGAAAAAGTGTAATGAAAACAAGAATTAAATCTTGGCATTTAATGCATGGAAAGTGACCTTTTGGGTAGGAGACAAATTAAATCCCAAAAAGATGATATCTGTATATGGAATGGGACAGATTTCAAAATAGGCAATGGTTACCCAAAATAGGTGCTTATCAACCCAAGAAAATAGTTTGATAGCCAAGACAACTTATCTGACCCCACTTGGACAAGTGTCCTGAAAAGATGTGGACAAGTGTCCTGAATTTCAATGGACAAGTGTCCTGAATGATTGAGGTCATCTCTTCTGAATTTCAGTAGACTTGACCAAGTCTGCTGAACACCATTTCAGTTCCCTTTACTCCTATTAACTTCAATAGAATTTACTTGTCCATCTTCCCTGGATCAAGTAATCCCAATTCTGCTGATAGCTCTAGAAATCTTGCCTCTGCAAGTGGCTTAGTCAATATATCAGCTTTTTGATGATCTGTGTGGATTTTCACCAACTTTATGTCCTTCTTCTCCACATGGTCTCTGATGAAGTGATGCTTGATGTCCACATGTTTGCATCTAGTGTGCAAAACTGGATTCTGTGATATTGCAATGGCACTATTGTTGTCACAGAAGATAGGTACTTCAACAGAGTTGACATTGTAGTCTCTTAGTTGTTGTCTCAACCAAAGAATCTGAGCACAAAAACTTCCAGTTGCAACATATTCAGCTTCAGTGGTGGAAGTAGCCACTGTGTTTTGCTTTTTGGAGAACCAAGATATGAGTTTGTTGCCCAAGAATTGACAAGTCCCTGAAGTGGACTTTCTGTCAATTCTACATCCTCCATAATCAGCATCTGAGTAGCCAGTTAACTCAATGTTGTCATCAGCAGGGTACCAAATGCCTAGATTTTCAGTGCCTTTGAGATACCTCAAGATCCTTTTTGCAGCTTCAAGATGGCTTTTCTTAGGATTTGCTTGAAACCTTGCACAAACACCTACTGCAAAGGTGATGTCAGGTCTGCTGGCAGTGAGGTAGAGGAGTGAACCAATAATTCCTCTATACTCAGTAGAGTTGGTTGAGATACCACTCTCATCAGGATCCATCTTCCAATTTGTGTTCATTGGGATCCTTACTGGCTTCCTAGTTGTACACCCAAATTTCTTGATCATTTCTCTGGTGTACTTAGCTTGATTGATGAAGATTCCTTCTTTAGATTGCTTGACTTGAAGTCCCAAAAAGAAATTCATCAGACCCATCATGGAAATCTCAAACTTGCTTTGCATGAGCTTGGAGAACTTCTCACACAGCTTCTCATTTGGGGATCCAAATATGATGTCATCCACATATATTTGGACAAGCAAGATGTCCTCTCCTTCATTGATTCTGAAGAGAGTTCTGTCCACAGTTCCTTTGATGAAACCATGATCCAAGAGAAACTGTGACAGGGTGTCATACCAGGCTCTTGGAGCTTGGTTGAGTCCATATAGAGCTTTCTTCAGTCTATAGACTTGGTTTCCAACTTCAAAACCAGGTGGTTGCTCCACATAGACTTCTTCTTTTAAGACTCCATTCAGGAAGGCACTCTTGACATCCATTTGGTATACTTTGAACCTCTTGTGGGCTGCATAGGCTAAGAAGAGTCTGATTGCCGAGCCTTGCCACAGGTGCAAAGGTCTCATCATAGTCAATGCCTTCTGATTGACAGTAGCCTTTTGCCACTAATCTTGCCTTGTTTCTGACAATCACATCATTTTCATTCTTCTTGTTCTTGAACACCCACTTGGTTCCAATAACATCTTGATGTGAAGGTCTATCCACCAGCTCCCAAACATCATTTCTGGTGAATTGGTTCAGCTCTTCCTGCATTGCTGTGATCCAGTTTGCATCTTGAAGTGCTTCATCAATGTCTTTTGGTTCCTGTTCTGATAGGAAACAACAAAACAAAGCACTTTCACCATGAAATCTTCTGGTTTTGACTCCTATACTTGGGTCACCAAGTATCAGATTAGTAGGATGGTCAGACAACCAGGTCCTCCTTTTTCTGATTCCTTCAGTAGAGTTGTCCTCTACTAAAGTTGAGTCACCAGTGTTATAGAATTCAGGATAATTGAATGCAGGATCTAGTTCAGGATCATATTCAGGGATGTTGTCCTCAATGTTAGGAACATTGACATTTTCAACATTTATGGTTCCCCCTGGAATATTGGATCCATTAACTACCTCAGCAGAGCCTGCTTCTTCATTGGTAGTTGTTACCTGGATGTGAACTGGGATTGGATCATTCAGTTCACCATTTCCTTCAGTGGGGTTTGCTTCAGGGGTGTTGCCTTCAGGATTGTTGTCCAGTGAAACAATTTCAGGGAGATTGGCTTGGACAACATTTATGAATTCAGTGTCCTTGTCCTTTAGGCTCAGTATGGTTGTCCTCTGTGTGATTTCTTCTGATTCCAAGTTCTCATTTCTGATCTCAAAGATGTATTCATCAAACACAACATGAGGTGTTTCCTCCACAACAAGGGTTTCTTGTTGTAGACTCTGAAAGCTCTACTGATTTGAGAGTATCCAAGAAATACTCCCTCATCAGCTTTGCTATCAAAGACTTTCAACTGTTCTTTCCCATTATTGTGAATGAAACACTTACAATCAAATATGTGAAAGTATGACACTTTAGGCATTCTTCCTTTCCAGAGTTTATAGGGGGTTTTGCCTTGCCCCTTAGTAATCAAACACCTATTTTGAGTATGGCATGCAGTATTTACAGCTTCAGCCCAAAACCTCTTAGGTAGATTAGAATCAACAATTAAAGTTCTAGCAGGTTCTTTTAGAGTTCTGTTCCTTCTTTCTGCAACTCCATTTTATTGAGGAGTTCTAGCTGCTGAGGTTTCATGAGTTATTCCATTTAATGTGCAATACTCATTGATGCATGAATTTATGAACTCAGTGCCTTTATCAGATCTTATCTTGATTATATTAAGGCTTTTCTCATTTGACAGTCTCTTTAAGAGTTCAAGCAGTTTGACTTGTGTTTCCTTCTTATTAAGGAAAAATACTACCCATGTGAACCTAGAGAAGTCATCTACTACTACCAATGTGTATTTTCTACCATTAATACTTGCAGGGGTAATTGGTCCAAATAAGTCCATATGTAAAAGTTCAAGTACCCTTTCAGTCGAGATGATTGGTTTTCCCTTGAATGAGGCTTTAATCTGTTTTCCTTCTTGGCATGGTTTGCAAACATGCTCTTTAATGAAACCTCATTAGGCAGTCCTTTAACTAATGCATTCCTAGCAAGTTTGTTCATTGATTTAAAGTTCAGGTGGTTTAGCCTCTTATGCCATAACCAACTTTGTTCACTAGTGCTCTTAGCAATGAAGCATGCAGCATCAATAGACTTGTCACAGTCTGCAAAATACACATTTCCTTTCCTAGTTCCAGTCAATAGAGTTTGTTGAGTCTTATCTTTGATTAAACATTTTCCACTTGAAAACTCAACATTGAAACCTTTATCACAAAATTGACTGATACTTAGGAGATTATATTTGAGACCAGCTACATAAGACACATTGGATACTTTGATGTTGCCAATCATCAAAGTACCATAACCTTTTGTTGTTGCTTGTGAGCTGTCTCCAAATGTGACATTTGGGCCTTCTTTTTCAGTGAAGTCAGTGAAGAGTTCTTTATTTCCAGTCATGTGCCTTGAGCATCCACTGTCAAGGTACCATGCTGACTTTTTGCTCATACTCATCATCCTCTTGTGGCCCATAGGTACCTGCAATTAGCAAGTTTTAGGTACCCTTTGAATTTTGGGTCCTGAGAGGTTAGCTGTACCTTTAGGAACCCAAACTTGCCTAATTACCCTGATTGATTCAAGGTGGCTAAGTTGTTTTCCATGTGCATCAACATACACAGCCTTTCCCTTAAATGCCTTTGGGAAGGTGTGTGTGAAGGTATTAACTCTGTAAGTTTCAGGAGAGTTGTCAAATCTCCTGAACTTATGAGTTCTTTGTGTAACTTGATGAAATCTTTAAGGAAAGGCCTTTTTATGACCATTACCCTTTGGCATGAAGGGTTTTGGTTGTCTCATTTTATTCTGCCTTTGAGGATGGTTGTCCTTAGGTCTATTCAGTTGAGGCTTTCTAAGAAGAGTTGGCCTTGGCTGATTATACCTTGGATAAATCCTCTGAACATTGTTCAGGAGAGTTGCCCTTCCATTGGGTCTACTTTGCTGACCAACATTCCACTTGTGTTTAGGGACTTTGGCCATTTCCTTAGGTTTGGGCCTAGTCTCCTGAAGCACTTGAGTATGCATTTCATTCATTTTGCCCTTTCCTTTGTTCAGTGGCTGAATTATTTCATTTTCAGCTTGTTGTGCCACTGATTTAACAAAGATTTTCTTAGTGTTACTTGTTGAAGCAACACTAAGACAAGGTGAAGATTCAAATGGATCAAAACCTAATCCACTTCTTTGAGCCATAGGTCATTGATAACTTTGAATTTCCTCTATTGCTCTAGAGGATTTGTTCAAAGCAGACATCTTTAATTTCAGGCTCTCTTCACTTGATTTGAGAATGTCATACTCATGTGAGAGGTTTTCAAATTTTGCTTGAAGAATTTTTAATTCAAACTCTTTTCTCTTCTGAGAAAGTAATTGAGCATCAATCTGTCCTTGTTGGTCAACTATCCTGAGATTTGCTTCCTCAAGCTCTCTCAAGACTTGTTGGTACAACTCAGTAGATTTAATGTCAAATACTGTCTCAGTAGGTTTTGAAAGCTCAATTGAAAGTCTTTTATTTTCTATCACACAATTGTCATGAAATTCTTGCAGCCTAGTGAAATCTTCCATCAACTTCCCAAAGGAAAGTTTTAAGTTGACCTCACTAGTATTCTGTGATAGAAATGATGGTGAGCTAGAAGTGGAGGATACCTCATCATCCTCAATGGCCATATTGCACACATCATCCTCATTATCACTGTTTGAGAACAGTCCATCAGAAGAGTTGAAGCTTTCAGCACTATCAGATTCTTCACCAGCCATCATGGCCTTCCTATTGGTGAACTTTTTGTCTCTTTTTGCTTGCCTTTCTCTCCTTTCTTTAGAGCTCAATTCAGGGCAGTCATACTGGATGTGCCCTTTCTTCTTGCAATTATAGCACAAGTCTTCATCATCATCCTTCTTGGATTCATTTCTTCTTTTAGATGATAAAGGGTCAGCTCTACTGGACCTTCTCCTATCAGAGTACTTGTCTTCTGATCTTTTCTCTTCAGGCTTTTTGTCCTCAGCCTGATCTTCAGGAGAGTTGTACCTTCTCCTGAATTTGTTGTCTTGGTAGAATTTCTTGTATCTACCAAACCTTGAATTGAGTTTGTCAAACCTTCTAGCCATGATGGCCATCTCTTCCTTCATTTTAGCCTTAGAAACTGACTTTGATGATCTTGGAGTGGACTGCATTTCTGGTTCAGCAGTTTTGGCTTTAAATGCCACTCCCTTGGTTGGTAGAGAAGATTCCTCTGCTGGTTTTCTTCTGTTGAGATCAAACTCATATGCTTTGAGTTCTGAGAAGATTTGTTGCATGGGCATGGAGGAGAGATCCTTGGTGTTCTGCATCATTACAGCATATACATCCCACTTTTGAGTGAGACTTCTCAGGATTTTCAATCCAACTTCTCTCCTGGAGTACACCTTGCCCAAGGAGTTGATTTCATTCATCACATCAGTGAATCTACCAGCAAACTTGTCAATGGACTCATCTGGATCCATTGAGAACTGTTCAAACTTCTGCACAGCCACTTGGAGCTTGTTCTCCTTTATCTTTTCAGTACCCTCACGCATTTCAGCAAGAGTATCCCAAATTTCTTTGGCAGTGGTAAACCCTTCCCATGATTGCATCTGGAATTGTTTGATAGAGAGTATTCATTGCAAGATAATTCAAGTTATCTTTTATTTTCTCTTCAGCAGTGAAATCATCTTCATCTTTAGGGATTTCTTCCCTTATGTCAGCTCTTTGATCTTCAGTTATTCTGGGGTTGATTTAAGTGAACATATAGGGTCCTCTTGTAATTACTCTCAGCATGTCAGTATGAAGAGATGCAAGATGAACTCTCATTCTGATTTTCCAGAAGTCATAGTTCTCAATTGAGAACATGGGCAGCTTGTGATGTGATATATGGTTGACTGGATTAGTGGCCATATTGTTGATTCCTTGAACAACATCATTAGGAACAGCATTGTTGTTGGCCATAGCTCAAGAATAAGATGTTAGTCAAATAATAGGATTTCAGATAGATCAGTTCAGTGACCACACCAAATATGTGATTTTGAAAATCAAGATGGATTTTCAGAAGCAGTGGTCCTTGAACCCCTGCTCTGATACCACTTGTTGGTCCTGAAAGGAGTATATAACATGTGTATGGGGGGGGGGGGAATACACTTGTAAGCAAATTCTTTTCAAACTTGATCAAACCAGAGTTCAGCAAGATTGTCTTGGACAACTCTGCTGAAGATGTATAACCTTTTTCAAAGATAACCAAGCTACTAAGTACTATTGAGTACTTAGTTGAATGACTATCTAAGTTGGCTATAAGTGCGGAATTAGTGGTTGGCCCTTTAGTTTAAACTCCTTTAAGTTCTGAAATCACTCTAAGCAATACAATCCAGTTTTCAGGGAACTTGTCCAATTCAGTTTTTGCACAGTCTTTGAATATATGTCCTTTGAAAGATCAGTTTTGTGTGCAGTGTTAAATGTATGAAAGTACTTTGAAAGTAAATCAACACAAGAGTTTATAGTGGTTCAGAGACTCAAGCTCCTACATCCACTTTCCCTGATTTAACAGGATAATTCCTTCACTCTTGGAATTAACTTGTTTTATAGTGCCAAGGTGCACTTGATCAAGAACACCACTCCTTGGTGAATTGATCCCTAGGATGTCTAGAGTCCTAGTACCCTCTTCTCAACTCAGAACTGAACTGTTCTTTTCTCAACAGTCAGCTCCTACCACTTCTACTACTACAACCTTCTCACTTTCTCACTTGAAAGGGGTAAGGGTTGAATTAAGGTTCCAACTAATGAGATATCCTTTACAATGAAGGTCAGTGTATAAGGATAGGATATCTCTCTAAGCTTTGTATGGATATACAATGGAGTTCAGCTTAGAAGAAGTGTTTGAAGACTAAGATAGTCTCTTTGAAAGCTTGAAAGCACTTGTTAACTTGTAGGATAGTTGGATATTCTTGTCAAGGTTGAGGTGCTTTCAAATGGTCTTCACACTTCTCTATTTATAGACAAATTTGAGGATTTGCCCGTTGGAGAGGCAGTCCCAAATTGCTATAAATGTCTTCTTTGAGTCCTTCAAATTAGAAGACAGATTCTTGATAGTGACATGTCCTCATTTGGGTAATAAACGGCTGTTAAGACTTTGTCTTCATTATGCAGCACTCTTCCCAATGTCTGACTTTAAGATTCACTTGTTAAGACTTGGACATGGCTTCTGAAGGTTGCTCCAATGATAGGATAACATTCCTTATCAAATGAACAACTCTGCTTATCACTATCAGTAGACTTGCTTATCAGCATAGTTGGCTTGCTCTTTTCAGATGACTTGGCTCTTTTTCCCTTTGCTTCTCTTGGATTTGATCTTAGCATCATTCTTTGAAGGTTTTTAGGGTGTAGTTGTCTTCATCTCTTCAGCATAGTTGACCTTTAAGCTTCAGAACTTTTGTTCTTGTTTAATTGTGCTGAGACAACTCTTCAGGACAACTCTCCTGATCAGCATACTTGGCCTTCAATAGACTTAGTGATTGTTCCAGAATTTGAGCCTACAGGGGACTTTGTTCTTGATAGTCTTCAAAGCATATGTTCCCCCTCAATTTGTGCATCTAAACAACTAAGAGCTGCCTAACATATCAGCTCCTCATCTAGCCTTATTCTATATGTTCTAACATGCTTAGAACATAATCATCTTAGACTTAGGCATGTCTCAGGGGGTTTTTGTATTGAATCAAAACATATCTCATTTTATTCCCAACATGTTTTACCTAATTTTATTTTTTAGTTATATGCCAAGTAACTTGAGAAACAATAAATTTTTTTTAATGGAAATTAACATTAATATACACGTTTGGAATATTAAAAAATTAGGGTTAATTGCAAAAAAAAAAAAAAAAAAATTACGATCATTACAGTGTTTATCAATTATAACATACGGAGTATCATTTTTTTTCTTTGCAATTCGATATACCACCTTTTTAAATTTTGCAATTCGATGCATGTGTTTATTTTTCGACAACAAATGAATGTTGTATATACCAAAGCCGCGCGCGTTAAGGTTCTACACAAATGCCCACGTAAATGCCATGACTGATTCATAAAATATTTTTTATTTTAAAAACGTTTTTAAATAAAAATAATATGCAAAATTTCACATTATTTTTAATGGACTTTGATTTGGAGGACGCAATCCTATTCTTTTGAGTTTTTGGGGGGAAATGATAATAATTAAATTGGTTTATAATTTATTTTTAAAAATATATTTTTAGTATTGTTTTTAATCTAAAACGAGTTTTTAAATATGATTTTAAGTTAAAAACGTTTAAAAAATTAAATACAAATAAATTATATATCATTCGTGACATATTTGTGGCACCTCTGACAATCACATCATGATTTAATTGTTGCCAGAAAATTGACAGATGCATTGAATTGCAGAACTTAAAAAAACGGTGTATCAAATTGCAAAAAAAAAAAGATATGTTGTAGTAATTCATAAAAACTGTAAAAGTCGTGACTTTTTTTGCAATTAACCCAAAAAAATTACTCACTCCGGTTCTGAAAAGTTTTCATACTTTTCTTTTTAGTTTGTCCCTCAAAAGTTTGCATACCCTTAAATGGAAACAATCATCACAATTTTTACTGATGCGACAAAAATATGTCATCTCGTGAGGATACGACACGTGGACGCATGATGAGTTATCATGGTGTTTATTTACCACTTATTTTATGAATGATTTGTATACCATTGTCCATATATTTTATTCTTGGTTTAATGGGCCTCATTGTAGCCCATTTGTGATGAGATTTAGTTTATATCGAGCCTAATACAATAGTGGTAGAGTATTTGTGCTTAATATGTGTAAGAACAAGTCTAACAGTGATTAATGAGCCCATTTTAGTGTGAAAGAGGTCTGCATGAGACCTGAATTTATATTATCGATCGGCCCAGGGTCAATTGGGCTCCGGCCTAGTCAGAGTCATTAAGGATGGATTCCGGGATTTTAGGGAGAAGAGGAATTTGATCCCTGAAAAATAGGGGCTGATACTTGAGAAAGAGAACTAGGAAGTTACGGAAACCAGGTCGTGGACTAAGGAAGTGGAGAGAAAGGGGGAAGGGGCAACCTTCTCCCCAAGGTACGTATTCTCAGGTTGGAGAATTTAATTGACAACTTACCTCATTATACACACACGAACGCACAACAAAATACTTTGGAACTAAGAAAGAGAATAATCTATCTTTCCCGATAGCTAAAAAACACCTAAAGATCATACTATTATGAGGGAGCTTTCCACTGATTCAGAGAGCTCCACTTTGATTCCGTGAGGACATTATCTGACTTGAGCGTCGGAGCTTCCACACTGAAATCCCTCCTAGGTGTTTTTTTGCAGGTGTTTGAGAGCTTAGTAGGGAACGATTCACACATTTACCATCGAAGGATTCCAATCCGGTACATCGGATTCCCAATCACATCGCTTCATTTTTTGACGCATCACTTACCCTTACAATATACACATATTTACCCTTCATGTCATTACTTTTGGGGCCCACTATACACTCAATCCAACTACTTTATTTACTTTATATATAAAAGTTTACAAAATTACTTTTCAACACTTTAATCATTACACATTTTTTCGCCCAAAATTCCTTGTATGTATTGTTTTTAAAAGTTGGAAATTGATACTTCAAATCAACTTTTATTCTTACACCTTACTCACCTTACACATTTTACTCACACAACTCATACAACTTCACATCATGTGAATAGTTTTTATTTTTTCTTTCACATCAAAGTTTTCAGGAAACTCTAACCCCCTGCACACTCACACACACGTAACATTATATATATAATTCATTCTTGTGTAAAAAAAGAAATTACCATCACAAAAACTTTCATACTCCTTTGCTCATTCTCTTCACCCCTCTCTTATTTCATAATATTAATCTCTTATTCATTTTTTCTCCACTCTTCATTTTCATAAGAAAATATATCATGCATATATCACTTTCTTCCATCACTTTATCATGCATATATAATATGGTAAAGTCTAGTATGCATTCGAGTGCATGCTGTGCACCCTAGTCCATGTGCACTTTTCAATTTTACTGACTTACACTTTTTGGTAAATGGTGTTACACTTTTCAATTATTATTAAAAATATTATTATACAGTTTAATAATTGAAAAGTGCAACACCATTTACTAAAAAATGTAAGTCAGTAAACTCTGAAAAGTGCAACATAGATTAGGGTGCACAACATGCACTCGAGTCCATAGTACACCAACCCATATAATATTACTACACACATGCCACATTCAACATGAGAGATAATGAAAATATATATATATACACATATATATTATAATAGATATTAAAAAAAAAAAAAAAAGGAAAACGCGTTGTCCCTGTTGGGCACATATATCTACTTATGCAAATTTAATTAAGGGGATTATAACTTTTCTACTTATAATATATATATATACTATTAGGCACATATATCTATTTATGCAAATTTATTTAAGGGGATTATAAATTTTCTACTTAACATTATTATATATATTTGAATTATGAAAATTAAGATAAAAATCTAATTTTTCTTCTTCTTTTGATCAGTAAAAAAGGAACTTATTTATTAAAAATAATAAAGTAACAAACAGGTAAGAGGGCTACCCCAACCTATCAGAGGAATTGTATTATTACATACAACATGTTTTCAAATCCAATACACCATACCATAAAAAAGCTTCCATCCTATAATGTTTACTAACCTGTTACCACCCTGAACTTAACCTCCAGTCCGCAAAGTTCACTGTTGCTTCTTCATTTTTAAATATCACATTATTTCTCGATCTTCATATAATTCAAAGCGCACATTCCCCCATTCCAGTCTACATTTCCTACCTTTTCAGTTCTTACTAAAGTACGTGTAGCATATTAATTTTCGGGTCCGGAGATAATACTGTCTCCACTCCAATCCATTTGAAAACATAACTCAACCAAACTGGGTATGCGATTTTGCACTCGAACAATACGTGTTTCGTTAGAATTTTTATAGAGGACACATTTTATGTCTGCATCCCCCGGCCGCAAGAATTCCCCTTCTTTGTAAATTCGAGAGTGTCGACGGACTTTCCCAAGTAACACTCCATGCGTGGATCTGGACTTTTATCGGAGCAAAACTCTTCCATATAAGTCCAATTTTTTTTTTTCTCGCTACCCATGCTGATGCATGCGTCGTTCGATTTTTTCAGCAGCCACTTCTTTTGTCGTGTATATATTTTCCATCCTTTGCTCTTTTCCATCTCCACGAATCGTTTGCTCCTTGCTAAAGTGTTTGTCTAGTAGTAAAACTTAAGAGTTCTTTGATAATCTGAGTTTTTTTTTTTCCAAAATTTATTATTTAAGTATCTAGTATGCACTCGAGTGCATGCTGTGCACCCTAGTCTATGTGCACTTTTCAGTTTACTGACTTACACTCTTTAGTAAATGGTGTTGCACTTTTCAATTATTACTAAAAATATTATTATACAGTTTAATAATTGAAAAGTGCAACACCATTTACCAAAAAGTGTAAGTCAGTAAACTGAAAAGTGCAACATGGACTAGGGTGCACAACATGCACCCGAGTCTATAGTAGACCAACCCTAAATGATTTTAGAAAAATAAGATGTGTTAGTACTTTTTTTGGGAGTAGAACAATTTATTGAAAGATCTCATAAGCTGTTAAAAATCTTTTTTTTGCCGAACACTTTTTGAGAGGTTAGAAGCTCAGCCAAACACCCTCATATGATTGTGTTTGACATGTGAATAAAAATGAAATGATTTATGCATTTTTCAAATCTTATTTAAATAAGATTGTTACCCATCTCCATTTTTAAAGATCATATACACATATTAGTTCATCTATCAATAAGAAATATGACAAACATCCTTTGGTGCCATATTAAAAGTCAGTTAATCACCTGAAAAAAAAAAAAAAAAGTTAATTTTCATTTCTAGGAGTGAATTTTCAATTCTTAACTTATCGTTAAGATTACATAACATGGTATATATGTGTCCATCTTAAATACAATTTATTTTAAAACTAGCATAAATATTGAGATTATTGACCTACAGGTTTAAAATTTACCCCTTTAGTGTTTGAAAGTACTTGTCATATTTGTTTCCACTTGTCAATACAAAATCACTCACCAAATGTCTCAATTACCCTTACCTTTCGAAATAGTTGCAAGCAGTATTTTTGTTTTAATTATTTGCTCCTCCGTAAAAAAGCACTATCATTAAATCAACCGTCCCTTCTCTTTCTCTCTCCTATTATTTGTTTTCTCTCTCTTCTGTCTCACATTTCCAAAATTTATTTCCTCTCTCTTCTCTCTCACATTTTCTCAGATGGGGAAACACACAAATTGGAGTGGTCGTTCAACACCCCTCTCCATTTCCCGCGGCCTCCAACGACGACGGCGACACAGGTGGTGGGTTCACGACCTCTATCTTCCTCGGCCCGCTCCCGACTTCGTCTTCTAACAGCGGCGACCATAGCGATGTGGCTTCGTCTACTAAGGTTAGTTCGAAACCCTCCTCCACGCCGTTGCAGAGCCTGAATGCTCCGTCAAGGGGCTCGTCTTCTCCGATATGCGCCGCTCCGTGGTGGCGGCGTAGATCTAGGGCTATCTGGGTGGTGTTGACACACTGAGTTGACTCAGTGAATTTTTATTTTAGTGCCTCTCTCTAAAAATCCCTCTACTTTCTTTACTCGTTAAAATTCAGCTTCTGATTTGGGGCTTTTGTTTTAGTTTCTCTTCTTTTTGTTTATTCTAGGTAAAATTGTGTTCCTGGGTGGATGTGTATATGAACTGTTCAACATAATTGTAAAACAGGTCTTTCGACCACGTTTTTGGGTGGATGAAGAAATTTGTAAGCCCTTCCATCAATGGCGTCACGGGAAAAGAATGCAATTCTGCTTCAGCAAAATCAATCTGCTTTTCAGACGATGCAGAGTACGTGGATCCGGATCCGGGTCACTCATTCGAAGCGGTCGAAAAGCAGGTATTCGGGTCGGGTTCAACTCCCACAATGTCTGGTTTTGTAGATCAAGCTTTATCCATGTCTGCAAATCTGTTAGAAACTGTAATGAAAGGATTTAAACCCGAAAATGTCCCAATTTACGCCTCTTTAATTAAAGAATTTGCTGTTTTTGATAGATGGTTTTCAGCAATCCCTGGGCCCACACAGCCAAGTAGGCTATTTGTGTACTCTTTCTTTAGTTTTTGAATTAGATTTGTGGATTTTTTTGGGAGTGTTTTCTTGATTTATTGAATTTAAGTTAATTAGCAAGATTTGTGTGTAGGGGTATCTTCTTCATTAAGTTGTGAAGAGAAGGATGGAGAGGCGATGCACTTTCACTGTCCAAGGGTTGAGTATTCTCAATGCGATTTTCGGCACGCATCCCTCGTTTAGTTGTCGGACTGTTCCATTTTCGCTATCACCAAAGTAATTTGTGAATTTATCCTCTATTTGTAGTATTAAGAAGAATTTTTGCATGTCCAGATCATATGTTTGAGACCATGAAAACATATGAGATGCTCATTAGTTCAACAATTGGTAACTACATTAGTATTTGATGTTTATATCACAAAAGAATCAGTATAGTCTCATTTTGTTTTGACTAATTAGTTGAGAATTCTGAATAACAGCTTGAAATTAATTATTTGTATGAAGTATATAGACTCAATAGTATAGTTGGTATGATTCTTAACTGTGATATTATTTCGAGATTTTAGCCTTTGATCCAGTATGATCGGGTGTGTTGATATGAATCTGCAATTTTCACCTTGAGGAAAGGAAATTGATTTAGAATTTAGCAGTGCTTTGTAAATTTGACTGTTGCTAAGGAATATATCATTCTGCAAACCAACCTCCTTCCCAAAAAGAACAAATAATTATCCCAAAAAAACAAATAATTAGTTGAGTATTCGGAGGGTTGAGTATTCCCATTAGTTCATTACATATGTAAAAGTAAAATATGTTTATTACATATTGTTAGTGTTCAATATATATGTTGATATTAAATATATATATTGATGTTCAGTGTTATGTCGATATTCAATATTTAATTATATTCAATATATATGTCAATATTAAATATATATATTGATGTTCAGTGTTATGTCAATATTCAATATTTCATTATATTCAATATATATTGATATTCAGGGTTCAATATTCAATATACATGTAGGTATTCAATATTTAATATATATAATAAATTTTTGAATTTAAATGTGAATAAAAAAATTAATTAAAAATATTTGACGTAATTTTTTTAAAAAAAAATTCTGAATAAAAAATTAAAAACTAAAAAATTCAAGTAAATTTTGATTTAAAAAATTGAATTAAAAAAATTGTGTGAATTAAAAATTAAAAAAAATCTGAATAATAATTTTAAAATAAAAAACTGGAGTAAAAACAGAATTAAAAAATTGAATAAATTTAATTTGAAAACTGATTGGACATCGCATTGATGTTTGAGCTTTTTTTCACAGCTTCCAAAACCAAAATTGAGGGAGTTGAATTAAAGGGCAAAATTTTCTTTGCCCATTGCAATTTGTATGTCCTACCAACTATCAAACTGACATGTATCATTAACCTCTTAAAGGCCATCTTTTGCACTAGAGGCCAATCCTCCCATAAATATTTCACATCTTTTTATTTGCTCAAAATAACCCCAGAAAGGTAAAGTCTACTATGCATTCGAGTGCATGTTGTGCACCCTAGTCCATGTTGCACTTTTCAATTTTATTGAGTTACACTTTTTGGTAAATGGTGATGCACTTTTCAATTATTACTAAAAATATTATTATACAGTTTAATAATTGAAAAGTGCAACACCATTTACCAAAAAGTGTAAATCAATAAAACTGAAAAGTACAACATGAATTAGGGTGTACAACATGCACTCGAGTCCATAGCAGACCAACCACCCCGAGAAAATGCTCCACATCTAACTAGTTAAAAATTATAGAGGACGCCAAAGAAACAAATAATCTGCATTCACTACAAAATACAATTAGCATCCGTGAATGGGCACAAGAAGGTAAGAATTGCATTTAATTCAATAGTGCAATACGATTAGCGATAATTACATCAATACGAAGGTCCAGCAAACGGAATACTAATTTGAATCAAAATATTCTTCAGGGACATAAAATTTTAGACCTAGAGCCTGCAATCATTAAATTCAAAAGAAATATTAGTAATATGCAATGAACAAGCAAGAACCTCATTATTCAACCTTAATCATAAAATATGGTGGTCCAGCAAACAAGTTCAAGGTTAAAAAGTGGACTGCTGGAAGAAGCAAATAACATGAATGGTTTCCTATCTTTGTTTGCATGTGAATTGGGACATAAGAAGAGAAACTCCATTGTGTTTTTTTCTGTAATTAGGCTAAACTTCCAGGGTAATTTTGTAATTATCTCTAACATCAAAATTTTGAGTCCCTATGGGGCTGTTTGGTTAGGGATTGTGGTGGATGGGATGGGGATGGGGATTTGAAAAATGTGGATGGGGGTAATCCATGAATAGTAATTGAATAAAAATTGTGTTTGAATAGAGATTGAAAAATAGGTGTGGATGAAGAACTTTATGTCAAATCAATAGTGATGTTGTATTATTTTATTATTGTTAGTTAGTAGAGTAATTAGTGTAAGGAAGAAAAGTAGGAGAGAGAATAAATGTGTGGAAGAAAAGTAGGAAAGAGAATAAATGTATGGAAGAAAAAGTAGGAGAGAGAATGAGTAATTAATATAAAAATATGATGATGTAATGATATAAAAATAGGTATATAGGTGTATTATAGGGGTGGATGGGTATTTGAATGGGTATTTAGATGGAGAGGGATGGAGAGAGATGGGATGGGGGATGGCCCATCCAAATCCGGATGGGCCAATCCCTAAACAAACACACCCTATGGCAATGACACTGGGCCCCTCAGCCTCAAACATTATTATTTTTTTTTTTGGAAAAAGCCAAATATATTGAATAGGCATCAGAAATGCCCAATGGTACAGAATTACACTGGGCCCCTCAGCCTCAAAATAATAAGATTGAATGCAAACACGTTGTCAAAAGTGTGAAGGAATTTTTAGCTAAGATTAAGAATAAACCTGTGCAAATTTTTTGTCAGCATCACTGTGATCATCTGGTCTTCCAGCCGCATCACCAACATAGAAGGATCTGCGTAACACACGAGATATGACTCATTATAACAATAAAAATAATAAGAAAACACTGTACCTCTGCGCGTTCCCACCCCCACCCTTTCCACCCTCTCTTTATTACTCCCTACAATTTTGCGCAAATCCATTTTTTAATTCACAAAATATATGTTTATTCTATTTAAATAGTTAAATTTCAAATATTTTTTTTACTTTATTAACAAATTGAGTATGTACCAACAATATTATTTACTCGTTATTTCACATATATTTTTTTATAATTAAAATATATATTTTTTTAAAAAAAATATGTATAAAAAGAAGTGAACAAAATTTTACACATTTGTACGTGAACCCGTAACAAGACAGGAGACGAAGAGTTCCAAGAGCTATGTCCCCAGAAGCAAGACAACAGGGTGGCAGGAGAGAAAGATTGAGTTGGCATAACGGAGCCGGCAAAGATACTAGCGGGTGATGTGAGCGTACACAGTGGGGTTGACTAACCCTGTAATGGGCGAACACTGCTATACTGAAAAACAAACTAAACACCTGTTGATGGATCGAGAGAGGCCGCCGTCAAGTTGTAGTTAAAGCTAAGCAAACAAACACTTGCTTGACACATCCGATTCCACTTTCTTTTAAGATAGAACTCTCACAAAAAATTTCATACTCCTTCCCTCATTCTTTTCATCCCTCTCTTATTTCATAATCTTTATGTCTTATTCATTTTTTCTCCACTCTTCAATTTCATAAGGGCACCTTTGGTAGGCAAGATTAAGGGGTGATAAGGGCTTTATCAGGGGTAATTTGATATTTGGTAGCAATCGGTCAGGCCCACCACAACTCAGTGATATATATGCGTTTTTAATCTGACCAAAATGGGCAGATAAATTATCTTGAAAAACTCCATTTCAAATTATTACGTAGAAAGACTAAAACGCCCTCCATATTTAATATCAAACCCTAACTCACTACTTATTTTCATAAGTTTCTTTCCCCGCACCCTACCTCTCCCCGAAGAGGCGATTCTTTTTCTTCGACATTTTCGCTTTTAAAGGATGTTATTTACTTTTTGGCAAAATCAAGAACCCTAGAAAGTGATTCTCGTGTTGAGATTTAGCAGGTGGTATTTGATTGTGAATCTGAGGCAGATTTAGAGAAAAGATAATGATATTTGATTGTAAATTTCAATATTTTTTGGTAGCAAATTGTATTTCCGATCGATCCGTACCTTGTGGTTTTAAATTGAGAGCACACCAACAACAATGGCGCGCGTCGCCGGTAAAAAGATTGAAGACCACAATAAAAATTCGGGAAAAGGCACTGGGGATTTTTTATGAGATGCATCAATTGGAGTAAATGGGAGTTTTGGTCCCACCAACCACGCCCCCTCAAATTTTTGGTCCCATGACTTTCACATTTAGTACCAATAGGTTAAATTTTATCACATTTGGTTCCACCGTTAAGTCAGTCGTCAGTCAGCTGTTATCGTTTTTGGTCCCGTTAATTCTTCTTTCTTTTTGGAGCGGAAATTGACACTTCTGCTGAAATAATCTTCATTACATCCCAAAAATTTATAATTAAGAAAATAATTAAGCATAAATTTATAGTAAAATAATAGAATCAATGTCTGGTCTAAGAATCGCCGGAGAAAGAAAACCCCTTATCGCCGGAGAAATTGAATCAGATTATACACACCAAATTATCTATCGAGCCATGAAAAAAATTCAACAAAAGACAGAAATTATCCCCAAAAAATAATAATGACAATATTAATGAACAAGGATAAACAAGCAAATAAAATCCAGAATAAGGATAATCCATGAACTCATCGTCTTCATTATCTGCCCATTCCATTACAGAGCTACTGCAACTACTCGAAGAATTCGCTGAAGAAAATGACGAACTTCTTCCTCCTCCTCTCCGCAGCAAACCCCCTTTCGTCTTCTTCTTCATCTTCTTCTCCTCAAATCCCAGCCCCAATGAACTCGATCTCGATACTCTCGCTTCCCCCTGAATTTCCAATTCAAATGCTTAATTTGTAAAACTCTGTTGTTATCGAAACTTACATATAGCCTCAAATCCTTCACTAATCGGCACTCGATCGAGATTTTCCTTTCCTTGCCGCCAATTAGGGCTTTCGTGGAGTACGGTTTTGTACCGTAAAAGGTAAACGTGTTCTCTCCTCAAAATCACAGGCAATTCAGAATTCTGACAATCCATCGAAAAAACGATATCGTGTTTGTATTCGAGCGGAGGAAGGGGATCCCGATGGATTTGGAGCGACGGAGGTCGCCGCCCAAGGAGGCGGAGGAAGAGGAGGGGGAAACGCAAGAACAGGGGCGAACTTTGCAGCAATTAGGGCAGAGTGTGTCGAGACGATCGCGAAGGCAGATTGGGCAAATTCCGACGATGGGCGGATGGCCCTCTCGAAAAAAGACCTGGCCGCCTTCTTCCCCGACGATGGCGGATGGCCCTCGCCGCCTTCTTCATCGATCGGTTGTGGATTTTGGTTTTTTTAATTTGAGAATTTTGGCAGATCTTAGGGTTTTGAAACGATTTGGGATTTTTGTTAAGGGTGAACTTTGATTTGTGGGTGAAAATTAATAATTGACGGCCACGTGATATGCACATGCGTCTTTCCGTTAAAATTTAACGGAGTTGGGACGAAATTATAAAATTTGAATAATACTGAGACCAAATGTGATAAAATGTAACCTATTGGGACTAAATGCGAAAGTCATGGGACCAAAAATTTGAGGGTGCGTGGTTGGTGGGACCAAAACGATAATTTTCTCCATCAATTGATATTGTTGATTTTTTTTTTCCTATTTACCAAGTGATTTCTATATATGCTGATTTTTCCGGTGCAAGTGTTCCGCCGGTGTATTCTTTTTTTCACCTTCAGATGTAGGTGAATAATTGATTATAAAAACTAATTGACAGATCAAGATAGATCGGCATTGTGATGGAATCTTGCAGCAAGAAGAAAGTATTTTATGAAATGCTTGGAATCCGTAGCAAAAAGAAACAGCAACTTCAGAAGTTGCTTGTGATTGACTTTTTTTTTATGAAATGATTGCTATGAAAACTTTGCAGCAAAAAAAAAAAAAAAAACTTAGCAGCAAAAAGAAAGAGCAGCTTGAAATTTAGGGGAGTGAAAGAATTTGCAATGGATTAGGGCAATTTTGGTATAATGAGTTTTATTGAGGACAAAAGGGTAAAATTATATAGAATTGAGTATTGTAATGACACCTTCAATGTGTGTATACCAAATAACTTACTTGGGTCTTTCTATGGTCACCTGATAACAGGAAATTTATTACTCCCTCCGTTTCAGCTTAACTTTCACACTTACTGTTCACCCCCTTTTTTAAAAATATTATAATAAATAGAATTTTAAGATATAAATTTATAAAAAAATAAATAAATGAGTTGACTTGTGTGTATGTATGTACCATAAAAATAATAACATTAAATATAATATTTTAGATATTGTATGGGTAGAGTTTCTAAAGGGGGAAATTATTGTTAAGGTAATTTCACTAAGAGATTTATCTAATAGGGAATAGGTTTTTTTTTTTTAAATCTATTAGAGTCAAAATGGCACCTAATAAGACATAGTTGCCCTTTACCAATTTAAATAATTTGAAATTAATAAAAATTAATTGGATTTACATCAAATCTTTTGAATTAATGCAGTTCCTGGTTTTACGCATATTTCTAAAATTAAACAATTCAAATTAATTGTTAATTATTCAAACAAATAAAGTATTCAAATATTCCTAAAATTAAGCAATTCGAATTGATTGTTAATTATCCAAACAAATAAAGTTAAAAAATCTGCATTTTATGATCCAAAAATAAGCGTGTCATAGAGTATACAATTCCCCATATGTTGAATATGCATATATATATATATGAAAAAGATTATGAATTTTAATATGAACAGAAATGAATTTTGGTATGTAGAAATGGGTTATGAAGATATATGTTCATTTCAATATGAAGTTTAAAACGGCATACAAGACTGAATTTTTTGGTATGCATAAAATAACATGAACCAATGTGCACAGAGTGACATGCATATCAATATGCAAAATAGATGTGCACATTTGTAAATGACATATTCAAAAAGCGGTTTGTTGTGATGTAGGGATTTCATACTTAATTCAATTAATATCACTGAAAAGAATTGTTCAGAATAATAAGACGAAGACATAAAATGATAATGCCTACAACGGTATCCATGTTTCATATGGAAAGTTCATTTTGATATGAAGTTGTAAGAGTAGTATATGCACCTTTCAGATGCACTGCGAATAGCAATTGAATAATAAGTCTATCGAAATTCAAGCTGGAAAAGCTGATTGTAAACCAAACAACATGTGAATAAACAACTTTTTTATCCATAAACTTAAGTATAATCGCATAAAACAACACCAAAATTACATGTTACATTCTTTCCCCATGGTGCTTTTGTAAACCCCTCTGCTGTTGCACCCTCACGGCCTCTCACCAGCTGAATGTACTTATCCGCCTCATTCGAGTCCATCACTAGCCTTGACAATACCGTTCCTCTCTTGCCGTGCTCGCACCGAATCCTCTCATTGAGATGCAGATATGTCAGATAATCAAACCACTGGAGCAAATAAGGTATCAAATTACACATAGGAATATCAAGATTTAAATATGACTACTAACTACAAGAAGAGCAAAAGTTTGTTGCAAATAATAAAAACAAGAGAGAATCAATAAGATCATGGCTGCACCGTTTATACTACCCCAACCACAAAAGGCAGATTTAAGATTTAAAGACCTACAGAAATGGCCATTCGCTTTTTAAATTCTAATTCAGTTTAATATGACAAACAATTGGAACTGATTCAGAAATGAACTCAATAAAAAATAGGTTTGTATCTGCAGCAGGGATCAGAGAGAACAGAAACTGTGAACTCAAATTCAAGTATTTCAATGAAGGATGCTTAAAACACCCAGTCAACGTAAACTTATCATCTACTCTTCAATTTCGGCTGACTGAAATGTAGGCGAGATGAACAAAGGTATAGATACAGCTGTACGAGAAATAAAAAAAAGCCTCAACTCATCAATTAAGGAAAATCTGAACTTAATGTCACTGCAACAGCTCATCTTAAAGATAACTCAGGGTAAAAATATTCCAAAACTTGCCCATAATCAACATTATTTAAGACCCGCTTAAAAAAGAAACAGGTTACATTAGCTAAGAAATGCAATCAAAACTCAATAAAATCAGATGTGGCCTAGCAGATAAACCGAAAGGATAACGATCAGCGGATCATTTTCAAAAATCAAATAATTGATTGCTTATAAAAAAATCAAAACATTCAAGATCACAGGATCAAAACTAAAATTCCAATCATCAAAACTAAAATCCCAATCTGAAAATAAAACAACCAAAAATTCCCGATTATATACCATTCCGATCCTCCAAAGATAAAATAAGTATTGAAGCAATAACAATTAAAAAGCAAGAAGAGCACCTTAAGGCCATCGACGTATAGAAGACCGCTGAGGATGCATTCCTTGAGACCAGTTCCGAGAACAATCACATCGTATTCTTCATCCATCTTAACAGAAACTTAACAAACAAAAATAGAAGGAAGATGAATTTAAAAAGACAGATCAATTAGATCAAGGATATCACGATAGATGTCTAGGGTTTTCTCCAGGAGTCAGATGCGATGAGATTTTCTTACATCCACGGCGAACAGATCAGCCATGGCGAAGGGGGCGACGACCGTGGCCATGGAGGGGGCGACGACCGTGGCCATGGAGGGGGCGGTGGGGAGGTCATGGGCAGCGTCGACGGCGACAAGGTGGGTGCGGCGGCCAAGGTGGGGAGGGATCTAGGGTTTTGTTTTTTTGGGAATGAATGTGCCCTATAATTTGGGAATTAATTGATAACAATTAATTATGATTTTAAATTTCGAATTACATTTCAAATATATAAATTAAAGGAGTATATGAATATTAAGGGTAAATACGGTTTTTTGACACTAAATTGATCTTATTAGGAAATTTTAAAAGTTGTATGTTTTAGTTGTTTAATAGGCTATATAAATGACTTTATTAGTTAATAATCTCTTTCTAAAGAACCGAAAAAGTAGCTGTGAAAGTTAAGTTGTGACGGAGGGAGTAAATAACGTTGGATCATTGATCTAACGTATGAAATTGTTTTTATATGATTGCACTTCGCAATAGTGCATTTGCTCTATGCAATGTGCAATCGCACTGATTCACCATACTAATAAATAAAATTAATAAATATAAAATTATAAAAATATCCTTATAAAAATATTTAATTATAAAATAATATATCAAAATTAATACAATTTCACTTTTAAATTAAAAAACTTTTAACAAAATTAAAATTATGAATAATTTCACACACTTTTATGATTATTTTTTCATCGAGATGAACAATCCAATATTTGGGGATTTTTTTCCCAAACTAAAAAAATCCAGATTTCTGCCGCAAGAAACCTCTCGTCAATCTCTCTCGGCCACTCTCACAAATTGCAATCTCATGGTCGTTCGCTGCTCTCAGTCACATCGGCAATCTCACAGTGACTATATGTATTTTTAGTCATACAACTTTCGTTTTACAAAATTTCAGAAACAACGGAAAATTGAAATTTCGGCGATCGTATTCCCGCAACAACAATCTCAATCAAAGCCGTCGAGTTTACTCAAACGTCGATCGACAAATGGAACAGTAAAATCACCAAGTAACTCACCCGCTCCGAATCGAAACCCACTTACAAACATTCCGACTCAGAAAGAGTAAATATGGACAAAATAGCCAACTACTCGAAATTAGCTCCGTGAATGTAATAAGAATGTTAATTGAGGTTATATTTTTTTTGTTTTTTGAGAGGATGTTAATTGAGGTTAGGAGTACATTATTTGGGTTGCAGAATGTGAAAACATGGTTGAGAAGTTTGGGGAAGATGAACATTGGGTCGGCGGTGGTTGTTCGAGTGGGTTTATTTTTAGTTTGGATATTTTAATAATTTAAGTGCAAACTTGTATATAATCCGCGGCTTTTAATAATATGTGAAATTTGAGTTTAAAAAAAGTTATTATAAGGGTATTTAGGTAATTATATATACATTATTTAGGTAATTAATTATTTCCATCAATTACAAAGTTAATCGCACAATGACGAAGAAATACGACGTGTCAATTTTTAATTGGGCACCTGTTATCAGGAAGGACGAACCCCCTTCCTGACCATAGAAAAACCCAACTTACTAATATCTTGTCTAGACTAAAGTCCATATGATTTATATCTGCCATAAATCTAAGATTATGTATCTTTGCCACCAAATGGGGCCTAAGAAGATATATATATCATGCATATATCACTACACACCACACTGACACACATGCCAAATTCATTGAGAGATAATGAATATATATATTTTAATTAAAAAAATGAAAACGCATTGTCCCTGTTAGGCACATATATTGCAAATTTATTTAAGGGGATTATGACTTTTCTACTTATAATACTATTAGTCACATATATCTATTTATGCAAATTTATTTAAAGGGATTATAAATATACTGCTTAACATTATTATATATATATATATATATAAATTATGCAAATTATAATAAAAATATAATATTTCTTCTTCTTTTGGTCAGTAAAAAGGAACTTATTTATTAAGAATAATATAATGACAAGCAGGGTAAGAGGGTTACCCCAACCTATCGGAGGAATAATATTATTACATACAAGGCCGGTTCTAGGAATATTTTTTTTGGCTTGAAACAAATTTTAAAATATTTTATATTTTTAATTTTATATGAACTCATGAAAATTACGTAAAATAATTTTTAACAATATATAATTTTGCTCAATACTTCAAATAATATGACAATAATGTTCCAAGTAATTACATAAATACGACTCGTCCAACCATTTTAATAACAAAAGTATTAATCAAGTCACAATAATCAAGTTAATCAATAATTCCTTATGGTACAGAGCAATTAAAAATGATAACTCCAAAAATAATTCATTAATGTCTTCAACTTGGAAACATCAATATATGTGTTAGAGAATTTTACAGATCTTTACAAGACCTCAACAATATTTCATCTTTAGCACCTCTTCAAATTGAACAAAAATTCAAAAACATCTTCATATTTTTTGAATTGTGTAAATAACAAAAACATCTTCATATTTTTTGAATTGTGTAAATAAAGGTTCTATAGAACCTCGAGCTAGATCAATTAACTCAAATTCTCTTTAGAGTCTTTTAGCAACTAGATACAAAAACCTACACGAAATGTCTATTATACCCTTAGAATTTTTCTCTACTACCAACCAAGGGCGGATCTTTGTAGGGGCTAAGGGGGCTATATAGCCCACTATTTTCATAATCGGACCAGACCGGCCTGTTTAACCGGTCACGGAACAGGTCCGAGGGTTGGACGGTTGAAATTAGGTGTACATCCGACCCCTTTATAATGTTTTCCTCTCATATTTCTTCCAATCCTTAGTCGATGTGGGACATAAATTTTATGTGTGTTTGTTACTATAACACTACTTCTTTCACTCTTATTCGATGTGGGACATAAATTTTTATGTTTGTTTGTTATTGAAAGTGTGTGTGCGTGCGAAATCAGAGATGTTGTCTGTCGTGTTGGCACTGTCCAGACAACACTATGCAACGGAAATTAAAATGCACGTTGTGAAAATAGAAGTATTCAATATTTGCATAGATTATAATATAATCTATGTTGTTCACTATATTAAAAAATATGTGAAACGAGTACAACCTCTTTAAGGTGTATAATAACACTACGAAAGTGTAAAATGATTTACTAAGTTCTATGAAACTATCTCCCTCATAGATCTATACACACAACCTAGTAAATAAGACTATGATCTAACACACTACTATTCAGATTTACAATAGTATGAAGATCTACAAGAAGAAACAATAATTTTCCTAACTAGAAGCGTATAAAGCGTTCAATAGTGTAGTAGTCGAATTCAACTTTTCTTCTTGTGTATCTTGTGTTGAGGCAACTTCTGTATTTATAGGCATGAAGGACGAACTGCTATCAACTCCCATGATCGTCACAGCCGTGAGATCATGCGGTAAGTAACTTCTCTCCACCACTCCTAGAATTTAGGGACTTGTTATACCATGTCTAATAACTTCTCACTCCCACGCAATGGCATGACTTGGTGTTGCCCACGTCTTCTAACTGCTTTGGGGACATCATTAGACAACAAGCGTAAGATAAGAGTTAGTGAGAAAAGGAAGGGCAAATTCTGATATTGTCATAAGTGTTGGGAACATTAAACACAACACTCGGTTGTTAGTGTTGGATCATTAAACAAAACACTTATATCAACATCAACAATCTCCCCCAATTTGACCTTTCTACATCAACACAACTGAAGTTCACACAACATAAATATTGATTAAGAAGTTTACACAATTGATATTTCAAAAAGATGAAGTAACAACTTGTATAAGATCAAATTAAAAATCAACAACATCTAAACCAAAAAACTTGTTTAGATTTAAACAACTTAACCAAAAGTAAATCCTAAATAATTACAGAATGTAAATAACAAAGTTTGAGAAATAAATAAAACATAAGTGAAGAGCTTTTACAACAAAGAAAGAACTGAATTAACACATGGGAAAGGATTAGGTTGAATGTGTATCAGCTGCATCTCCATAGTCTGCATATACTCCCACTGTCTTCAAGCTCATCATACATCCAGATCACAAATCACCATACAGGTCCTGGATGTCTTGATCTTCTTCTTCATTCATTGCAGTGTCAGCCGCAGGTTCATGAGTTCTACTAGGAACTGAATCCGGTTCATCTACAGCAGGTGGAGCAACAATGTTAGTAGGCTGGTTGTGAGAACTGTCAACTACTCCCCCTATTGAGGTGGAAAGGAGATCCATCCAAAATTTCTTTTGAATTAGGAGATCTTCCACAGAGTGCTGCAAATTAAGAATAGACCCCTGCAAAATATCAAGCTGCCTCATTATATAATGGGAAGATAAGTAAATAGAGGAGACAGCTCCTTCTGGAGGCAGTGTGGTATTGTGGATGAGATCATTTGCTGGAACACTGGCAGCTGTGCTTGGGCCTGCATCATCTTCATTTCTTCTCAAGGGAAGATCAACCACCCTTTCACCTTTCACTAAGAAATGATTTGAAATGCTGAAGTCTGGTATGTAGTTGCTAACTACCTCATCATCAAATCTGTCAAAGGCTTTGTCCAGCAGGTATTTGTACACATGACATGGGTAAGGCAGAATGCCTCTTCCAGACATGTTAGACTTGAAAGTCATCATATTGGTGAAAATAACCTGTCCTAGGTTAAATCTTTTCAAATGACCAATCTTGTACATCAAAACAGCCTGTTCTAAGGTGAGAGTGGTGTTGTTTGTAGTAAGCAGCCAATTGAAACAAACCAATTTATGCAAGACAAAATATAGGCTAGTCAGTTTAGATGCCAAAATTCTTCTCCTCCATTTGGTGATTACTCCCCCAGTCAAGATGCTTATCATAACATCATGGTCAGTAACAACTGTACAACTGGATCCTCCATGATTTTTGTTTTAAGAAAAATATTGATCCTCCTAGGGGTAATCATATGCCTATTTCCTCTAAACCAAAAATGGCCATATCTAGTGGAATTTGGGTCACCGACAAATTGAGGGATATTAGCATAGAATTCATATATCCAGTCCACAATGTAAGGACAAGCAAATTGTAAAGCATGTAGCAAGGACCTTTCTTTAAACCAATCAAGCAGATTCAACTCTTCAAAGTCAGGGACTTTAATCAATCTTTCAGTTAAAATCTGCCTAGTTCGTATAGCTTTATACTGTATGCTTGACTTATCATTATAGTCCTCATCAGAGTCACTATTCCTATCATCAGAAGAAAAATGTACCTCGTTTTCATCTTCTTCTGATGAACTGGATGACTGTTCAGGATCAGACGGTTCTGGTGTTGCCATCGGAGATGCAACACTCTCGGGCTCTCGGAGCCTCTTTGATCGTCGGATCGGTGGAGTGGGTTCACTCTCTTCTTCCATTTCCTCAGCTACTTCGTCCACATCATCCTCATTAACTTCAGCAGTTACATGTTCTGGCTCTGTTTCCGGTTCTGCATCAGAATCAGAAACTGCCCCTTTCCTGCATAATCGACAATCTTGCCCAGGTTCCTTTGGGACTTTCTCTTTCCACCCGACCATTTTCTTGCGGTAGTAACATCAGCGACCTTCTTCTTGCCCTTTTTCTGCCGATGTAGTCTTTCGAACTTGGCGGCCAAAACTTCTTAATCTGAAGATTCCTGTTGAGCTTGCATGTCCACATCGCCCTTGAACATGGCATTATCTAGTGTTTCTCCTTCAAGCACTAAACAGGGTGTGCTGTTTTTAGGCTTAGGGTTTCGAAAGCATCTTTCAAGATGTTGAAAGAGGTGCCTAGAGGGAAGTGTACGGTTACTGGAGTGATTTCAGGTGCGGGAGCTTCGGATGAGGGCTCATTTAGTGGCTTAGAGGCCGAAATTTCAGCTTCTGCATTCGCATTCGCAATTTCCGTGCGAATGTCGAACGGATTGTACGGCACTATCTCAAGAGGGGATGAGTTTGAGGGATTTTGTTCATCAGCATAAGGAACAACAATGGTTCCTATGGTGAATGATGGAGAGTTTGGTGAGTTTGAAGATGCCATTTATGCGAGAAGGTTGAGAGGATTTGGAGAATTCTTGTTGCTTGAGTTTGAGTTCGAATGTGCAGCAGAGTCCTGAGAATTGTTAGGCATAATAGGGGTTGTACACACAAAACAAGACAACAAATTAATTCTGGAGACCTTTCGAGTTCTACAGATAAATTCAAATCAAATTTCAAAAAGTGTGAGGCGTAAAGTGATGTGACATAGGTAATAGATATAATTGAGTGCTGTAAATAAAATTAAGACTGTAATTACCGTGTTTAAACGAATTAACAAAGCCTTTAATGTATTTACGAACACTACTATGGAGATTCATCTTATATGGAGAATTGAGAAGAAGGAGTTACACGATTCTGAGAGTGAGGGAAGTGAAGTAGTGGAAGTAACTTCCCCACTAATTGATCGTGGTACGTTGGGAGAATAAGAATTCTGAAAAATAAAAAATTAAAAGCGGAATATATAATAACTGAATTAATAAAACAAGGCAAGACTTAGTCAATTAAATATTTCAGAGAATAATATTTAATAATTATAAAAAATAACTAATTCCAAGAAAATTGGGATAAGATTCTGAGTTTACGAGTGTTTCGACTATTGTTGGCATTTTATACACCTCAACACAGTTTTTCCATGATTTTACATCATATGTGTTGCTCTAATTTCTTTTTCTTTTAATCACACTTCACATTGATCCATCTTTTGAAAAGAGTGCATCGTATCAGCGAACTCAGTGCCCCATAGTTACTCAATGGATTTGTGAATATTTTGATGCAATTTATATCACCTTTTGAAAAGAGATCATCGTAGTAGTGAGCTCAGTGTCCCATAGTTACTCAGTGATAAAGCATCTAATAAGTGAATTTTCTTTTGTAGCATTTGAGAGGTGTATAGGCTCTTTTAGTATTATTCACAAGTCACTCAGAATTCAAATATCAATCATAAAGGAATTATATTAGTTCAATAATTACGAAAATTAAAGCAAGGAAACAAATAAGAGACTTATCTTTGTGTTGTCTCAAATGCTGCCGCATTTGATACAACACCCTTGATCATATTTTCAGATATTACATAAACCAAGAGATTTTCGAAGGGATGAAAACCTCATGTCATCAAGAGCTTTAGTAAATATATCAGCCAATTGTTTTTCAGTAGATATGTACTCCAACTTAACAACTTCCTTTTCAACAAGATCTCTTATAAAGTGATGTCTAATACTTATATGCTTTGTTAATGAGTGTTGCACTGGATTTTTTGAGATATTTATAGCACTAGTATTATCACAGTACACAGTCAAAACATCACTAGGTAAGCCATAATCATGAAATATTTTTTGCAACCAAAGTAATTGAGTACAACAACTCCCTGCTGCAATGTATTCTGATTCAGCTGTTGATTGTGACACACAGTTTTGTTTCTGTTGTGCCAAGAGATTAAGTGGTTTTCCAAATAAAAGCAACCACCACTTGTGCTTTTTCTGTCATCATAATCACCTGCCCAATCTCCATCACTATACCCTATCAAGGTACAATTTGTGTCTTTGCTATACCAGATGCCTAAATCACTTGTTCCTGCAACATACTTAATAATTCTTTTAACAGCATTCATATGTGATTCTTTAGGGTTAGCTTGGTATCTAGCACATAAACATACACTGAACATAATATCAGGTCTACTGGAGCTCAAATATAGAAGACTACCTATCATTGACCTGTACAGTGTTGGGTCAACATTCTGGCCAACATTGTCTTTACTCAGTTTCTGAGTTGATCCCATAGGAGTTTTCATGTGTTTAGCACTCTCTAATCCAAACCACTTTACAAGACTTTTAACATACTTACTTTGTGAAATAAAAATCCCATCTTTTTGCTGTTTGATTTGCAATCCTAGGAAGTAATTTAAATCATCAACCATGGACATTTCAAAGGTAGATGTCATTTCATTTACAAAGTGTTTAAGCATATTGTCACAAGTAGAACCAAATATTATATCATCAACATAGATTTGAGCAATCATAATAGCATTTTTATCATGTTTGATGAACAGTGTTCTGTCAGCTTCTCCTCTTACAGAACCAAACTCAATCAAGAAATCTGTCAACCTTTCATACCATGCTCTAGGTGCTTGTTTCAAGCCATATAGAGCATTTTTCTGTTTAAAGACATGATCAGGATAATCAGGGTTTTCAAATCCTTTAGGTTGTTCAACATAAGCTTCTTCCATAAGAATACCATTTAAAAAGGCAGCTTTAACATCCATTTGGTGCAATTTTATATCAATGTAGCATGCAATGGCAAGTAAGAGCCTAATGGATTCAATTCTAGCAACAGGAGCAAATGTTTCATCAAAGTCTACACCTTCTACCTGTGTATACCCTTGAGCAACCAACCTAGCTTTGTTTCTAATAATGTTTCCCATCTCACCAGTCTTGTTTTTGAAAATCCATTTAGTCCCTATGACATTAACATGATCTAGTCTAGGAACTAGTGTCCAAACATCATTCCTAACAAACTGGTTTAGTTCTTCATGCATAGCTTCAATCCAATTCTCATCATCTAATGCTTCTTTAACATTTTTAGGTTCAATCTCAAAGTGATAACATTCATGATTTACCTTATTGCACATAGATGACATACATATAGATCTTACCACATCATTTGAGTTCATACCCATTCTTCTTCTGGTTTGAACACTTGTAGACTGTTCACCAATGATTTGATCATGTGGGTGATACTTCTGAATCCTTATGGAGGGAGTTTTCTAGTGATTATACAGATTTTCAGGATCTGTATTATCAGATGATTCCTCTGGTGTGTCATCATTCTTCTCAACATTCTGAATTTGTTCAACATTTTCAGTATTGATTGGAACATCAATCAAATCTGATATGTCTTCATCTTCAATGCTTTTACGTGTAATACTTGTATCATCATCAAAAACAACATTTACAGACTCTTGTACAATATCAGTCCTAAAGTTATAAATTCTATAAGCTTTGCTATTTCTTGAATAGCCAAGAAAGAACCCTTTATCACTCTTTGAATCAAACTTATGTAACTGATCCCTGTCATTCAAGATGTAGCATACACAACCAAAAACATGGAAATATTTAAGGTTACGCTTTCTATTGTTCAGAATTTCATATGGAGTTCTAGTAGAATCTGTTCTAATATAAACTCTATTAGCAATATGACAAGCAGTATTAAGAGCTTCTGCCCAAAATCTTTTGGATAAGTTCTTAGAACATAACATGACTCTAGCCATTTCTTGAAGTGTTCTATTCTTCCTTTCTACTATGCCATTTTGTTGAGGAGTTTTAGGTGACGAAAACTCTTGTATTATACCTTTTGATTCACAAAACTCAGTAAAGGAACTATTTTGAAATTCCCTTCCATGATCAGACCTAATTCTGCAAACTTTGGAGTTGAAAACATTCTTGAATATTTTTTACAAAATTTTGAAAATGGAAAAAGTTTCAAATTTATCTTTTAAGAATTCAATCCATGTGAATCTGGAATAGTCATCAACCACAACTAGAGAATACCTTTTACCTCCAATACTTTCTGTTTCCATAGAACCCATAAGATCCATGTGCAGTAATTCGAAGCAATGTTTGGTTGAGCAATGTCCCAACATTTTGTGAGACACCTTGACCTGTTTGCCTTTTTTGACAAGGTCCACAAACCTTTTTGTCTGAAAATTTCAGATCCGGTAAACCTGTAACAACTTTCAATCTAACAAGTTTATCAAGCTGTCTGTAATTAGCATGTCCAAGTTTGTGATGCCATAAAGTACTATCATCAACTTTAGCCTTATTACAAGTAAGTTTAGATTCAATGAGATAGCAATTATCAGCAGATCTGTTTCCCATCATAATACATCCAGAATCTTTGTCTAACACATAACATGAGTTCTTGTCAAATTTAACATGCAAATCATCATCACATAATTGACTAATACTTATAAGATTGGCCAGTAATCCATCAACATGAAGAACATTGGATAACTTAGGAAAACCAGGAACATTTAATGTCCCTCTACCAATGATTTTTCCTTTAGATCCACAACCATATGTGACATTACCACCATTATAAATAGTATAATTAGAAAGATAATCAATTTGACATGTCATGTGTTTAGAACAACCACTATCAAAGTACCATAATCCAGGAATACATGCTTTTAGAGTCATATGAACAACATTACAAGATGTATTTTCTTTTGGAATCCATGCAGACTTATTACTATGTGATCTTGAATGTTGAGTCATTCTAGGCAATACATAATTTTTCAGATGATTTTCTTCTTTAAACATTGAGGACTTTTATGACCCTTTTTGAAACAGTAATGGTATATCACATCTTTTACATTGATCTGAGTCTTAGCAGAAACACAAGAATTGTAATTCACTTCAGCTTTTACAAATACAGTAGATTTCTTAAATTCAGAATCTTTAGAATTTTTAACTTGGTAGCCAATACCTGTTCTTCTTGAGTTGTTGGTTAGAGAGTCTTCCAGTTTGTTCTTTCCTTCAGAAAATCTTTTGAAGCTTAGTGAGGCTTCCTTCAATCTCTCTTCAAGTTTAGATATCTCAATATATGGTTAAGCTTGGTAATTGATTCTCTTAAATCATAATTTTCAAAATTCAGAGACTTTAATTATATGGTTAAGTTTCTCAGTTTTAGAAGATATTTTGAAAACTTTTTCATTTGTCAAAGGTTTTTCATAAGAATATTTCTTAAAGTCAAGAATATACACTTCTAATCTTTCTTTGAGTTTAGAAATTTCTTTATCCTTCTTTGTTAAAAGACTTTCCAGTTTGAAAACAGTGTTAGACAAATCTTGAATGTCAGCATCTCTTCTGGATAAACCTGTTTTACTCGATGTACCTGTCTCCAAAACAGAACTTGTGAAACAGTTAAATTCTGGAGCATTATTATTCAGTGATTTCCCAAATGATGGCTCATTTGTCCTCACATCATAATAATCATCCAGATCATCATCAAGAGTATCATCATACATAATTCTAGCAGAGAAAGCTTTTTCAATGTCTTTTTCAGGATCATGTTCAACATCAGACTCATCACTTAAAGTAGCACTGAAATTAAGTTTCTTTTTTAGAATGGTGTTGGCACATTCATTAGCATAATGACCATATCCAGAACATGCATCACATTTAACATTCTTCCTATAATCTTGGTCAGGTCTAAACCTGTTTCCTCTTTCTAATTGTCTAGAAGGATTAAAAGTGTTCTTCCTAACAGGCAATTGTTGAGTATTATTAATCTGGACCTTAGGTTGAATGTTATCTTTGAATTTCTTATTCTTCATGAATGTCTTAAACTGTTTAGTAATAAATGCCATGTAATCAGGATTAATAAGATATTCCTCAATATCATCTTCATCTGAATCAATTTCAGTAACATAAGGTAACTTTCCAGAACCTGATGATGCAGATGATGAGGCATCACCTTTGAAAACAAGCACTTTCTTCTCATTATCAGTCTTTTCAGATATGTTCATTTCATAAGTTTTCAAAATACCAATCAATTCATTTTGACTTAACACATCTGTATCCTTAGCTTCTTCTATAGCACATATCTTAGGTTTAAAACGTTAAGGAACTGATCTAAGAATTTTATGTACTAACCTCGTATTAGATATTGGATCTCCAAGAGAATGAGCTTCATTTGAAATCTCAGTCAGCTTTTCATTGTAAGATGAAATGGTTTCATCTTCTTTCATCCTCGGATTCTCGAACTTGGTTCCAAGCATACGAAGTCTGGTTCTTCGTACACTGTCCGATCCTTCACAATGTTCTTGCAACTGGTCCCATGCATCCTTGGAAGAAATGCAGTTTGAGATAATTTTGAACATCGAGGCATCAGTTGAGGTGAAGATTGCATTCAACGCCTTTGAATTGTAACTTGCGGTTGTGATTTCTTTAGCGGTCCAATCGAGCTCTCTCTTGATTCGAGCTTCATTGTCTTCATCCGCCGTGGTTCTTGGTTGAGTCCAACTAGCAAGAACACTCCTCCAGGCTCGTTCATCAATGGATTTGATGTACATTCTCATCTTTGGTTTCCAGAAGGCATAATTTGTGCCATCTAGAATCGGAGGCTTTATTGCGGGTGAAAGTGGATACTTCATTTCAGAATTACACACTCTAAGCAGAATCTCTACTTAATGTATCAAGTAGTTGGCTCTAATACCAACTGAAAGTGTGTGTGCGTGCGAAATCAGAGATGTTGTCTGTCGTGTTGGCACTGTCCAGACAACACTATGCAGCGGAAATTAAAATGCACGTTGTGAAAATAGAAGTATTCAAAATTTGCATAGATTATAAAATAATCTATGTTGTTCACTATATTAAAAAATATGTGAAACGAGTACAACCTCTTTGAGGTGTATAATAACACTACGAAAGTGTAAAATGATTTACTAAGTTCTATGAAACTATCTCCCTCATAGATCTATACACACAACCTAGTAAATAAGACTATGATCTAACACACTACTATTCGGGTTTACAATAGTATGAAGATCTACAAGAAGAAACAATAATTTTCCTAACTAGAAGCGTATAAAGCGTTCAATAGTGTAGTAGTCGAATTTAGTTTTTCTTCTTGTGTATCTTGTGTTGAGGCAACTTCTGTATTTATAGGCATCAAGGACGAACTACCATCAACTCCCATGATCGTCACAGCCGTGAGATCATGCGGTAAGTAACTTCTCTCCACCACTCATAGAATTTAGGGACTTGTTATACCATGTCTAATAACTTCTCACTCCCACGCAATGGCATGAGTTGGTGTTGCCCACGTCTTCTAACTACTTTGGGGACATCATTAGACAACAAGCGTAAGATAAGAGTTAGTGAGAAAAGGAAGGGCAAATTAGGATGTTGTCATAAGTGTTGGGAACATTAAACACAACACTCGGCTGTTAGTGTTGGATCATTAAACAAAACACTTATATCAACATCAACAGTTATTATAACACTACTACTTTTATAATATTTTTTTCTCATACTTCTTCGATTTTTTCAATGTGGGACATAATAAAATCTATAAATTTACTTGTTACTAACACTATTATTTTTATAATGTCTTCCACCCATGTTTATTCTACTCTTTTCAATGTGGGACATAAACTTTTATGTTTGATTGTACTCTAACACTATTAATTTTATAATATTTTTTCTCATACTTCTTCTACTTTTTCGATGTGGGACATAATAAAATTCATATGTTTGTTTGTTAATAACCCTATTGCTTTTATAATGATTTTCTCACATATTTCACTACTCCTTATTCGATGTGGAATGAAGAATTCATATGTTTATTTATTTTCTCTTATAGTATTTCTTTACTTTTTATTCGATGTGAGAAATAAATCTAATATATTTATTTTCTTACTAACATGGTTTCTTTTATATTATTTTTCTACCATATATTCGTTTGAATTGAGAATTAATAATGAATTTCATTATTTCAAAAAATAAAAAATTATTATTTCAACAATATTCTAAACGAAAAATATAATTATAAATGCCTAAAAAATATTGTTCACAATTTAATATTCTTTATTTTAATACAATTTTTATAAATACATTTTTAAAGTAATAAAGAATATAATATATATATATATATAATTATTTTACCGGATGGACTTTGAACCGGTGCTTAATTCGGTTTGGTCTCCGGTCCTATTATGACAACAGTGCTATAGCCCACCCCAATTATTTTTAAAAAAAATACTCTGTAGTATATATATATATATATATATATATATATATATATATAAAACCTTGCAATCTATTCGATTCAAACCACCAACTTCCACATAAATAGAAGAAATACTTTACACTAATTCATATTTATTCTTATTAAATTAATTTTAAATATATATATATATATATATATATATTTAAAATTTCAATTAAATAACAAACCGTACACTAAATCCCCCAATTTCAAATATCTAATGTAAAAAGGTATATCAAATTTGAACTAGTGACTTCCATATAGAGAAAAAAAATGATTTACGTCCCGTAACTTACACCATTTTTTGAAAAACGTCCCTAAAAGATAAAACTTTAATTTACGTCCATGATTTTTTAAATTGCTTAATTTACGTCCAATTGTTTTCGCAATACACAAAAATGACATGTTTTCACTCACGTTTTTATCATTTGTGCATAAAAATTATGAAAAACCAACATAAATTGTAACATGGTCAAACTCGACTTGTATAGCGTGGAAAAACAATGGCTATGTGGATTAAAAAAAATTAACAAGTCACTATTTATAAACTGCATAATGAAGAAAAAAGACGTATATTAACCAATTTACGAAATTATGGGACGTAAATTAATTTCTTTTTCTTTTTGGGGATGTAAATTAACCAATTTACAAAATTATGGGACATAAATTAAAATTTTATCTTTTTTGAGACGTTTTTAAAAAAATTTGAAAGTTAGGGGACGTAAATAAATGTTTTCACTCAATTGATGTCTTCAACAACGCGATAGATACTCAATTGGCTGAAATCAATATTAGATTTAGAGATGTAACAATGAAACTTCTTAGGCTTAATAATGTCTTGTATCTCAAGAACAAGTCCAGGTTGTTTAATGAGGATTTTATTTATAATTGCACCTACAAATTTTATTTTGAGATAAATTCTCAAATGCACCCTGTGCACCAAATCATTTTGGTGCACATACTTTTGTCATTTTCCTTCCACTCTTATCTATTACCTTTTTTTTTCTCTATTTACAATTCTAACTCTAATTTTTTCTTTACTTATTAATTAATTTATAGTGATCGACCAATCCATCACTTAATTAATTAATTAATTAATTTACAATTATTGATTAATTTACAATTCTCATTTTTATCGACCAATTCACCACTTAATTAATTGATTAATTAATTAATCTACTATTTTCATTATTATTTTACTTATGATATCATTGCTAATTTAGTTAATTAAAATTGGTATATTTAATTATAAATTGTACCGTTAAAATTATTATTAAAACAGAAAAAATGTTATTCTTATTATTGAAAAGTGGTAGATTTTGTTATTGAAAAATGTAATTCTTATTATTAAAAAGTGGTAGATATTTTAACTGAAAAATGTAATTTTTATTATTGAAAAGTGGTAGGTATTTTAACTGAAAAAGTGTAATTCTTATTATTGAAAAGTGGTAGATTTCGTTACTGAAAAGTGTAATTCTTATTATTGAAAAGTGGTAGATATTTTTAAATGAAAAATGGTAAATTTTGTTACTGAAAAGTGTAATTCTCATTATTAAAAAGTGGTAGATTTCTTTACTAAAAAGTGTAATTCTTATTATTGAAAAGTGGTAGACATTTTAACTGAAAAGTGGAATTCTCATTATTGAAAAGTGATAGATTTTGTTAGTGATGTAATTCTTATTATTGAAAAGTGGTAGATATTTTAACTAAAAATGTAATTTTTATTATTAAAAAGTGGTAGATATTTTAATTGAAAAGTGTAATTCTTATTATTGAAAAATGGTAAATTTCGTTACTGAAAATTGTAATTCTTATTATTGAAAAGCAGTAGATATTATGTAGTGTTAAAATATAATTATTAAAAAAATATTTAGTTAGTCTTAAAATATTATAAAATTATTTACATTTAAAAAATCTGATTTCATTTATCTAAAATCAATATATTACTCAAAAATAAAATAATATTAAATAATAGTACTTCAGTTTATTATACAAATTAATATTAATAGATTTTATTACTGAAAAGTGTAATTCTTATTATTGAAAAGTGGTAGATATTTTAACTAAAAGTACTCCCTCCGTCACGTGATTACTTGCACACTTTCCTTATTGGGACGTCCCAAAATTACTTGCACACTCTTAATATGGAAATACCCCACAAAATTAATAACCTTACAACATCATTTTATTTTCAAATTTGCCACTACTTTTTCCCATACATTCCACTTTACACATCATCAAATGCACTTTACACATCATCAAATTACCTAAAATACCCCTCATTTATCTTACATCATCAACCACTAAATTCACTTTTCTTAAACAACGTGCCGGTCAAACTGTGCAAGTTACCCCGGGACGGAGGGAGTAATTTTTATTATTGAAAAGTGGTAAATTTCATTACTGAAAAGTATAATTATTATTATTGAAAAGTGGTAAATTTCATTACTGAAAAGTGTAATTCTTATTATTAAAAAGTGGTAGATATTATGTAGTGTTAAAATATACTCCCTCCGTCCACGAAATGTAGTCTCATTGGCCTTATATTCATTGTCCACTAAATGTAGTCCCATACACTTTATGAAAACTATCACCCTTCAACCATCACTTAATTACTCAATTTGTCATCAACTTTATTCACAAACAATCACTTTATTCACAATGGAACCAACAATACCCTATAATACCCTTACTTTATCTACATTTTTCTTAAAACTTGTGTCCCACCCCAATGAGACTACATTTGGTGGATGGAGGGAGTAATTATTAAAAAAATATTTAGTATTACTGAAAAGTGTAATTCTTATTATTGAAAAGTGGTAGATATTATGTAGTGTGAAAATATAATTATTAAAAAAATATTTAGTTAGTCTTAAAATATTATAAAATTATTTACATTTAAAAAATCTGATTTCATTTTTCTAAAATCAATATATTACTCAAAAATAAAATAATATTAAATAATAGTACTTCAGTTTATTATACAAATTAATATTTTAATTGAAAAGTGTAATTCTTATTATTGAAAAATGGTAAATTTCGTTACTGAAAAGTGTAATTCTTATTATTGAAAAGCGGTAGATATTATGTAGTGTTAAAATATAATTATTAAAAAAATATTTAGTTAGTCTTAAAATATTATAAAATTATTTACATTTAAAAAATCTGATTTCATTTTTCTAAAATCAATATATTACTCAAAAATAAAATAATATTAAATAATAGTACTTCAGTTTATTATACAAATTAATATTAATAGATTCTGTTACTGAAAAGTGTAATTCTTATTATTGAAAAGTGGTAGATATTTTAACTAAAAATGTACTCCCTCCGTCACGTGATTACTTGCACACTTTCCTTATTGGGATGTCCCAAAATTACTTGCACACTCTTAATATGGAAATACCCCACAAAATTAATAACCTTACAACATCATTTTATTTTCAAATTTGCCACTACTTTTTCCCATACATTTCACTTTTCACATCATCAAATCCACTTTACACATCATCAAATTACCTAAAATACCCCTCATTTATCTTACATCATCAACCACTAAATTCACTTTTCTTAAACAACGTGCCGGTCAAACTGTGCAAGTTACCCCGGGACGGAGGGAGTAATTTTTATTATTGAAAAGTGGTAAATTTCATTACTGAAAAGTGTAATTCTTATTATTGAAAAGTGGTAAATTTCATTACTGAAAAGTGTAATTCTTATTATTAAAAAGTGGTAGATATTATGTAGTGTTAAAATATACTCCCTCCGTCCACGAAATGTAGTCTCATTGGCCTTATATTCATTGTCCACTAAATGTAGTCCCATACACTTTATGGAAACTATCACCCTTCAACCATCACTTAATTACTCAATTTGTCATCAATTTTATTCACAAACAATCACTTTATTCACAATGGACCCAACAATACCCTATAATACCCTTACTTTATCTACATTTTTCTTAAAACTTGTGTCCCACCCCAATGAGACTACATTTGGTGGATGGAGGGAGTAATTATTAAAAAAATATTTAGCATTACTGAAAAGTGTAATTCTTATTATTGAAAAGTGGTAGATATTATGTAGTGTTAAAATATAATTATTAAAAAAATATTTAGTTAGTCTTAAAATATTATAAAATTATTTACATTTATAACTCTGATTTAATTTTTCTAAAATTAATATATTACTCATAAATAAAATAATATTAAATAAGTCAAATTCTCTCGTACACTCGCATGCACCGTACATACCTCATTTCAATTTCAATTTCAATCTTATGATTGACTATTGTTGGTCCCAAAACGAGTATGGTGAAAGTCTAGAGGGGGAGGGGGTGAATAGACTTTCTAGTGTTTAAAACTTTTTCGTGTTTAGATCAGAAGAGTTAGATACTCTATCGTCTGAATGCAAATAAAATGATCTGATCGAGAGTGCGAGTGTATATAGAAGATCAAGATAACAAACCTATTGATTGCTCAAATCAGTTGGTCAATTGGAAAGCTATCTCAACAGCTAAGGTGTGGAAATGTGTAGGCCTTAAATGTTTAGACTCGTGGGTTGATATGAAAACCTTTTTGTTGGTCCTGAGTGGAGTATGACACAAGTGTATGGGGGAGGGGGGGGAATGCACTTGTGTATGCAAATTCTTCTTTTTAAGACAGTTTAACCTAATCAGGGAAGTTGTCTGACAACTACTCTGAGTAATAACTTTAATAGATAATCAACCTACTGAAAACTATGAAGTGATCAGTTGGATAACTATCTAAAACAGTTGCTAAGTACGGAATGTGGTTGGCCTTTTCTTTGAAAGAATACTCCAAGTTAGTTTCTGAAAAACTAATTTATCAGGGACTTTGTCCAAAAACTGTTTTGCTCAGTTTTGCTGAACTTAACTCTTTTAAAATAAACTTTGTAAGTAATATGAGTTAGAAAGCAATGCAGAATGTAAATGACACAACAATTTATAGTGGTTCAGAGACTCAAGCTCCTACATCCACTTTCCTTGATTGAACAAGATAATTCCTTAACACCTGGAATTAGCTTGTTTTATAGTGTCAAGGTGCACTGATCAAAAACATTATCTTAGTGCTTTGATCCCTAGGATAATCTGAGTCCTACTGCTCAACTTCACTGAGTTAAGACTGTATTCACTCTTCACAGTCCTTAACTCCCCACTTCTACAATAAAACCTACTTCACTTATGAGGTAAGAGTTTGAGGTCTGGTTCCAACTAATTGAGATATCCTTTACAATAAGAACACTGTAAAGGGATAAGATATCTCTTTGCTAAGCTTGGATTTTTACAGATTGACTTAGTTAGAAGTGATCAGGAAACTTGGGATTTGTAAGAAGTAAACTTGAGTTTCCTTGAATGCTTGATAGTAGTTTGATAGCAGATTGTTGGATGCTTGAATCCTTGGATCACTTCTGAATTTATAGAACAATTTGATCATCTATCCGTTGGAGGGATAAACTTTCAAATTATCTAATTGCATCTCCATTGAAATGGCTATGAGAGCAACCTTCTATTATCCACTGTGTAAGAAGGTTCTTCAATGGTTGCTTGAATGAATGTGTTGACTTGAAAAATGCGTCTGAGATGACTTGTGTCAGTTTCCAAACCTGCACATTTTCCAATGTTGATTGTGGCAGAACTTGTACTCTTCTCAACGGTCAGATGGGACAAGTTCTTTGATCATTCCTGCTACAAGTGGAATGTTTCTCCATTCATTCAATTCCTCAGTCTTTAATTCCTCTAAGTCTTCAATGCTTGTTCAGGCTTGATGGCATTAATGCTTCATTAAATTTGTCTACTGAGAGAATTGCATTCAATGCTCTTGATCTTCTAATTCTTGAACTTGATCTGTTATTGCCCTTATCAGTGCCTTCAGTTCAGGCTAATAACTTGAGCATTCAGCCATGTTGTCTTCTTCAGCACACTTGTCTTTATGCCTTCAGCAGATTTGTCCTAATAGACTTAGATCAACAAGCTGCCTAACATTTCAGCTTTGGACAACTATCCTGAACATTAAATATCTCAACATTTCCGAGATTTTGACTTAGACATTTTTACTGTCTCAACTATCTTGAGACAACTAGACTGATACATTTTCTATCTATATTAACTAAGCTGACTATCACCATTTAGGAGTTTTGATATATTAATCAAAATCAATTCATTTCCCAACAATTTCCCCATTTTTGATGATGATAAAACCTATTTACAAAGGAAACCTGACTTACACTAAACTTGTCTTCAGGAGGGATGATTTGATCAATTTTCCTGAAACAAACTGTTAGTACAATAATAAATCAAGTATATATGTTAGGTCAGGCTAGTCGAGATAATGAGTTGTTTTCTCTTTAGAAAATAGTAGTCCTTTTCATATAAATCATCAAGCATTACAGTGCAGAAAATTAAAAGGACTAATTATGCTGAATTTTAAACAGCAGATAGAAAAACAACAGATTAAAGGTAGATTAGGGAAGAAAGAACTTATTCTTCAGAAGGAGCCATCATCCTGAGGGGCAATCCCATACTGAGCCCATACTCTCTTCTTTAGTCCCCAAATCTCCTGATTGGTTCCTTTGCGGCCCAACTTCATCTTCTCCATCTTCATTATGGAGATAAACTCCTCCAAGATATTCCCTTCATCAATCAAGTTCCCATTGAACTTGGGAGGCATATGCAGAATGGGACCTGGTGCTTTGAATTCTACCCTTGCAATGTCAGCTGCTGCAAACAGCTTCTGGTACAACTCTCTATAGTTGTCAAACATGAACTAGGCAAAAATCTCTTCCACATTCTCACCAAGCCATTTGCCTATGACATAGAAGTCATAAACAAATCTCCTCTTAGCCTCTTCCCATGCATCATTTAGCTGAATGGGCACCCATTTGTCATGGTGAGGATATTGAGTGTCCCATCTCTGTAGCAGTTGAGGCTTCAATCTTCTATAGGAGGCCCTCTTCCTTGGGGCTTTGAAATTTGCCCTTATTTCATCCCTAGCTTTGTTGGCCTCAACCAACTGATCCATCTTTTCCTTAGCTCTTTGAAGAGCTAACTTCTCCTGAGTCTCAGGATCTTTGCCAAATCCCTCTTCAAACAGCTTTGAGGGATCATCAGCAAGCTTGGGCTGTTTCACTTCAGGCTCCTTGACCTCTGTCTCTTCTTCAACTTCTTCTTCTTCCTGTATTTCAGGCAACTTGACTGCCTTCTTCAGTCTTTTTGACTTTCTGACTTGAGTTACCTCTTTAGCTTGGAACTCAGTGGGTAGGTTCAGGCTTGTTGGGAACTCAGTGAAGGTTTGCTCTTTCCTTTTTCTTCCAGTGGCTCTTGCAACCTTCCCCCTTACTTCAATATCCTTTTCCTTAGGGTCTAAACCTGCAGATTTCCCCTCCAGGCCTCTGCTCTCATCTGGCCTGATCTTTAATAACAGAAGCCATGGACTTCTTCACTACAATCTGAATTTGTTCCTCCTCAGTCAGGTCTTCAAAATTCATTGGTCCTTTGCCTTTTCCAATGTCTTCTTCTTCAGCTTTAGGTTCTTTGTCTTTGGCTTTGGGCTCAACAATCTTCAAGGTTCCTTTGGCCCTGGGTCTCTCTCTTTCCCCCTTTTTGGAATTATCAAAACATTGGGGCTTCAATTCACTCATTGTGACAGAGAGATGGGTTTGAGCATAGTTGAGAGACTTAATTTCCTGAAGCAGATACACATTCTCATCATGAATGTTCTGCATCTTGTCATCAGCCATGCTGAGAAAGGCATGTACTGACTTCATTTTCTGGGCAACTATCTCATCCAAAGTAGCCTTCAAGGTCTGATCAAGTTTGGCCTGCAACATATCAGTGAGGTTGGTCACAACCTGATTAGAGACTTTGGCCATAAGTTCAACAGTGAACTTCTCAGCAGCCTCCTTGACCATTGCAGCTTTAAGTTTCTCAGACTTCTTTCTTTGAGCTGTTGTCCTTTGCCTCAAGGCATCTTTGATTGTTCTTCTTAAAGCTAACACATTAGTCTTGTAGCTTTCTTTCAAACCTTTCTGCTCCTTCTTCACAGTCTTTGTAAACTTGGCCATTGCTTCCTTAGCTTTAGTGACCTCAGTGGAGACTGTTTGCAGACCAGTCTCAACTCCACTGATTCTTGCATCTAGAGTTGACAACACTACTTCCTCAAAACCTGTAAGCCTCATTTCAACTGATGGTAGAGTCCTCCCTTGACCATCTAGAGCATCTGAGGTTTCAGCATGGGCTTTCCCAACCTCTCTGACCAAGTTGTCCAATTTCTCTGACTGCTCCTCAATGGATGTGGCAGTCTGTGAAGCAAGTTGTAGTCCTGCTTCAGTGGCATTTGCTTGTTCAAAGTATATCTTGGACAAGGTGGTCATGTTTGCTGAAATTGCTTCAAGGTCAACATTAGTGTTGACAGGAATATCAGTCAGTGAAGCATCTGCAAATATCTGCTCAAGAGTTACAGCTTCAGAACCTGCAAAACACAAAGGGTTAGGTAAAACACCCTCATCACCCTCTTTCCTTTGTTCTCCCTTAGGATTTGATACATCAACATCCTTTCTCTCATTTTCAACTACATTCTTTTCTTCATTTTTATCAGATAGAATCACACTCACTGGAAAGTCAGGCCTCCTTTCACCAAGGGATTCATCAAGTTCAGATTTGACTTGAAGAATAACCTGACTCTCATGTTGGGTTTCACCCAACATTTCAATCTCCTCTCCCTCTTTTGATGGTGCACTCTTGCTACCTATAATCTCACACTCACCATCTCCTCCCTCTGATTTCTTACTACTACTATCCTTTTCAACTCCTTCAAGTCCTAATCCTGACACCTCTATATCCTCAACAGGATGCACAGAGGGCAGTTGATGGGAGATCACAGTGTTTGGGCTTCCCAAATCCACTGAGTCATCCTGAATGATTAAAAGCTGGTCAGTGTCCAACTTTCCTGACACTGATGAGGCTTTAATCAAACTAGCTTCTCCTATGGAAGTCTCAGCATTGTTCAGCTGTGCCTCAGGCTCAGAAGAACCATCATTGGCCAATGCTTCTTGGACTGAGTTACCATCCTTGGTAAACTCCTCTGATTTCTCAGAGTCCTGAATGGAAGGATAGGTCAAATAATGTACCTTGGTAGGATTGGGACCAGGAGGGTTGGGGTTTGAGGAGTCATCATCATCATCTGCATCATCTGAGGTGCTATCAGGATGTTTGATCCCTTTAGCAATCCTTTCTCTTTCAGCAAGCACCTTCACATGGACAATGGTGCAGAACAAGGCTTCAGTTGTCAGGACACTTGTCTTCTTAACATTTGCAAAGTGTAATAGCCTGTTCTCTTCCACCTGCCACCAGCTAGCTGATTCGGGTAGAATTTACGCATTTTAGAGCCACATGTGAAGCGTATTTTGATGTGGTTTTCATTGAATTATGCATTGAATATGATTGTTTAAGCCGAAATGAGAGAAAGGCTGTGTTTTATCGATTTTGTAGGAAATACGATGGAATTTGGAGCAAAACACCATCCATACTTTACTGGATCAGGAAGAGTAGTGCACGGTTGGATTCGTCTCGAAAAATGGAGTGGAATAGCCTAAATAATCGAGTCAATCGGACAACCGAGGTGAAAGATATGCACGAAACAAGTTTGGAGTGCCCAACAACTCGGCCGAGCCAACCAACTCGGCCGAGCCCTTGATCGAGGCAGATTCTGGAACCAAGTTCCATCCGGCCGAGTGCGAGGAAAAATTTTGAGAGCCAATTCGGCCGAGTTGAACCACTCGGCCGAGCTACTGAAGGATGCAGAATCTGGAATCAATTGCCACTCGGCCGAGCTCCCTGACTCGGCCGAGCTGCTGAACAAAGTTTAGACGCTGGAATCAATTGCACTCGGCCGAGTGGGACAACTCGGCCGAGTCACCCCTGTTCTCGGTGCCCTTTACATATTTTGTCCAATTTCCAAGGAGCTAAGTGCAATTTCCAAGGATGCAATAGCTTGGAAATTCCATTCTCTACCACATTTTAGACTAAGTTTTCTCTTTCTCCCTCTTTTTAGTTAGCTATTTCATTTGGATTTTGTAATTTGATTATGTTAGCTATTGGCTAGAACACATTTGGTTCTAGGGCTATGTTTACACTTTGGATGATGTTTATGAATTAATTTCTTGTTTATTTGGTGGTTGTGTTGCTATTTCTATTTGAATGCTTAACTTTCATTGCAAGACATGTTGTCAATGGCCATGATAATATGTTTTATTTATTGTTAATTGAAATTGGATTGAGAGATCTTTTTCATTAATCGTATTTAAGCATTCGACCCAATATTATTGTGAGCTCGAGAGAGGATCAATATTATCGAGAGGGTATTAGATGATCCTAGGAGCCTTTTGGGGAATTATTATGCATGCTAGGTAGAGATACTAGTTTGTGTTATAATTTCTCTTGGATTAATTGGATCGAGAGAAATTTTAATTCACTATTTTGTGATCAACCCTATAGTAATCAACACAACACCAATTAATTAAGCTTTTGATCATAAATTGACCCCTTAGTGTGACATATGCCTTGGAACCTACCTTCTCTTAATTGAGTTTTCATTCGTATTTTCTCTCGTTTCTTTGGTTTGCATGTTATTAGATCGATTCTTCATTACTCTTTGTTGCTTATTTGTGACAATTTGGTAAGCAATCTTAGGGTAATTCACCACATTCACTTAATCGATCGCGTCTAAATAGAATTCCGTTAACAAACTACACTTTTACGCTATACCTCCTCGTGGGATCGACCTCGTACTTACTTCACTACGATAGACACCGTATACTTGCGGTCGTTTATTCTAGCGTTGTAGAATACGTGAATCAAGTTTTTGGCGCCGTTGCCGAGGAGTGTTTATAGCTCTTGAGTGTAGGTTGATAGAGTTTTAGTTTAGACATTTTACTTGTTTTTCCTTATTCTCAAAAATCTAAAAATATTTATGTTTGTTACTTTGAGCTTACTTGAGATTCTCACTTTCGTTTGATCTTTTGATAGATATGGTTTATGATCACACGATCTAGGAGGAGTCAACAAGAAGTGTTACCCTTGGATCCGGAGATCGAAGCCAATTGTCGAAGAAGGAACGCCGAAAGAAGAAGGATTGAATTAGAAGAGATGAATCGAAAGGAAAATCTGATTTTTGAAGAGGTCGACGAGGAAGTTGGAAATCAAGGGGTTGAGGGATTTGTTGAGGAACCGAATGGGAATGGGGGAAATCGGCCACAAAGAGTATTGAGAGACCACTTCCGTCCCATACCAAGACCTTATGGAGGAGCGGGTCGGGAACCCGTAGATGCACACAATTTCGAACTCAAGCCGGCCTTGATCGTGATGGTGCAAAACAGTCAGTTTGGTGGGCTTTCGAAGGAGGATCCTAACCTCCACTTATCTCAATTTCTAGAGATAAGTGGAACAGTTAAGATCAACCGTGTTCCTTAAGATTATATACGATTGCAACTTTTCCCATTCTCACTCCGGGACTGAGCAAAGCAATGGTACCTCTCTCTCGACTTGAGGACTATTGAAAATTGGAACGACTTGGTAGAGGCATTCCTCATGAAGTACTTTGTTGGGAATAAAATGAGATATGTTTTGATTCAATACCAAAACCCCCTGAGACATGCCTAAGTCTAAAATGATTATGTTCTAAGCATGTTAGAACATATAGAATAAGGCTAGATGTGGAGCTGATATGTTAGACAGCTCTTAGATGTTTAGATGCACAATTTGAGGGGGAACATATGCTTTGAAGACTATCAAGAACAAGTCCCCTTAAGGCTCAAATTCTGGAATAATCACTAAGTCTATTGAAGGCCTAGTATGTTGATCAGGAGAGTTGTCCAAAAGAGTTGTCTCAGCACAATAGAACCAGAACAAGTGTTCTGAAACTTAAAGGCCAACTATGCTGAAGAGATGAAGACAACTATACCCTAAAAGACTTCAAAGAATGATTCTAAGATCAATTCCAAGTGAAGCAAAGGGAAAAGAGCCAAGTCATCTGAAAAAGAACAAGCCAATTATGCTGACAAGCAAGTCTGCTGATAGTGATAAGCAGAGTTGTCCATTTGATAAGGAATGTTGTCCTATCATTGGAACAACCTTCAGAAGCCATGTCCAAGTCTTAACAAGTGAATCTTAAAGTCAGACATTGGGAAGAGTGCTGCAGAATGAAGACAAAGTCTTAACAACCGTTTATTACCCAAATGAGGACATGTCACTATCAAGAATCTGTCTTCCAGTTTTTGAAGAACTCAAGGAAGACATTTATAGCAATTTGGGACTGCCTCTCCAACGGGCAAATCCTCAAATTTGTCTATAAATACAGAAGTTTGAAGCCCATTTGAAAGCATCCACTGAACCTCAACCTTGACAAGAATATCCAACTATCCTACAAAGTCAAAGTGCTTTCAAAGCTTTCAAAGAGACTATCTTAGTCTTCAAACACTTCTTCTAAGCTGAATCCAATTGTATATCCATTCAAAGCTTAGAGAGATATCCTATCCTTATACACTGATCTTCATTGTAAAGGATATCTCATTAGTTGGAACCTTACTTCAACCCTTACCCCTTTCAAGTGAGAAAGTGAGAAGGTTGTAGTAGTAGAAGTGGTAGGAGCTGACTGTTGAGAGAAGAACAGTTCAGTTCTGAGTTGAGAAGAGGGTACTAGGACTCTAGACATCCAAGGGATCAATTCACCAAGGAGTGGTGTTCTTGATCAAGTGCACCTTGGCACTATAAAACAAGTTAATTCCAAGAGTGAAGGAATTATCCTGTTCAATCAGGGAAGTGGATGTAGGAGCTTGAGTCTCTGAACCACTATAAACTCTTGTGTTGATTTACTTTCAAAGTACTTTCATACATTCAACACTGCACACAAAACTGATCTTTCAAAGGACATATATTCAAAGACTGCAAAAACTGAATTGGACAAGTTCCATGAAAACTGGACTGTATTGATTAAAGTGATTTCAGAACTTTAAAGGAGTTTAAACTAAAGGGCCAACTACTAATTCCACACTTATAATCAACTTAGATACTCATTCAACTAAGTACTCAATAGTACTTAGTAGCTTGGTTATCTTTGAAAAGGTAATACATCTTCAGCAGAGTTGTCCAAGACAATCTTGTTGAACTCTTGTTTGATCAAAGTTGAAAAGAATTTGCATACAAGTGTATTCCCCCCCCATACACTTGTTATATACTCCTTTCAGGACCAACAAGTGGTATCAGAGCAGGGGTTCAAGGACCACTGCTTCTGAAAATCCATCTTGATTTTCAAAATCACATATTTGGTGTGGTCACTAAACTGATCTATCTGAAATCCTATTATTTGACTAACATCTTATTCTTGAGCTATGACCAACAACAATGCTGTTCCAAATGATGCTGTTCAAGGAATCAACAATATGGCCACCAATCCAGTCAACCATATATCACATCACAAGCTGCCCATGTTCTCAATTGAAAACTATGACTTCTGGAAGATCAGAATGAGAGCTCATCTTGCATCTCTTCATACTGACATGCTGAGAGTGATAACAAGAGGACCCTACATGTTCACTCAAATCAACCCCAGATTAACTGAAGATCAAAGAGCTGACATAAGGGAAGAGATCCCTAAAGATGAAGATGACTTCACTGCTGAAGAGAAAAGAAAAGATAACTTGAATTATCTTGCAATGAATACTCTTTATCAAACAATTCCAGATGCAATCATGGGAAGAGTCTACCACTGCACAACAGCCAAAGAAATTTGGGACACTCTTGCTGAAATGTGTGAGGGTATTGAAAAGATAAAGGAGAACAAGCTCCAAGTGGCTGTGCAAAAGTTTGAACAATTTTCAATGGAGCCAGAAGAGTCCATTGACAAGTTTGCTCGTAGATTCACTGATGTGATGAATGAAATCAACTCCTTGGGCAAAGTGTACTCCAGGAGAGAAGTTGGATTGAAAATCCTGAGAATTCTCACTCAAAAGTGGGATGTATATGCTGTAATGATGCAGAACACCAGGATCTCTCTTCCATGCCCATGCAACAAATCTTCTCAGAACTCAAAGCATATGAGTTTGACCTCAACAGAAGAAAGCCAGCAGAGGAATCTTCTCTACCTACCAAGGGAGTGGCATTTAAAGCCAAAACTGCTGAACCAGAAATGCAGTCCACTCCAAGATCATCAAAGTCAGTCTCTAAGACTGAAATGAAGGAAGAGATGGCCCTCATGGCTAGAAGGTTTGACAAACTCAATTCAAGATTTGGTAGATACAAGAAATTCTACCAAGACAACAAATTCAGGAGAAGGTACAACTCTCCTGAAGCACAGGCTGAGGACAAAAAGCCTGAAGAGAAAAGATCAGAGGACAAGTACTCTGATAGGAGAAGGTCCATGATGCGGACTAAAAATGTCATTCGATAAGAAGGCGACACGTGTATAGAGGATAAGATAAAAGAGAGATACAGGATTAAGAAATACTCTCTAGATAGAGAATCTCTTCTATAGGTCCCTCCAGAGGGAACTTCACCCGGGAGAAATATTCGGAAGACCCAGTCTAGATAAGAATTAGCGGCCCGAAGATCTCGGAGGAGCTCCGCGCGAAACGGCCTGAGACTGGGTAAAAGGAGACTCATTCTCCCTTTATCCCAGCAAACGAAGTCCACTAGGGGGAGTGGTTCCGGTTCTCCAGGAAGGAAGAGAGGGGAAGATCTTATCAAACTGGCAGGGCTGAGTCCAAAGTGACGCTCCGAAATAGGAGGAAACCCTAACTTCCTCCTTGGCAAGGACTTTCTATAAATAGGTAAACCGAAGTACATTTTCAGGTTACGATCTCTAACTTTACTTGATTTATTACGCTGCTTACAAATAATATATTGATTTCCTGTGAGAACCTCGTTGATTATCAAGGATTCTTTAATCCTTGTCATATACAAAACCACCGAGACTGACTTGAGCGTCGGAGTGTCCGCACCGGAATCCCCTCCGGTGTGTCTCTTGCAGGTTCTTGGAGGATCGTTCCAGCAGAAGCAGTGTACCCGAAGCATTCCTAGGCGTTCGGGAATTCGGATATCCAACCTCAATGATATCTAATCCATCCGTGCAATTTTTGGCACATCAACTGGCGCCGTCTGTGGGAAAGATTTGAGAGATCTTCTCACAAATTTCTATCTGTTCGAGCAATGGGCGGAGGAGATAACACAATTACGCCTATTTTGGGGAAGAAAACCCCCCCAAGGGAGAATCCCCCTTTATCGACTGACCCCACACTGAAGGGAGGCCGAGGGAAGGATCCAATTCATACCCCTTCCGGATCAAATCCACCACTGACACCAACTCCAAACTCGGGCGACGAGAATCATCCCTTGTCAATCGGAGAGGGGGTAGCAGTGATTGGGGGAGCTACAGTGATCCGAACTTCGAATACCCAGCCAGGTGACACCCTAAACTCGGGACCATGCCTGGTCTCTCCAGATCAATTGAATGCCCTTATCAAGCAAGCGGTAGAAAGAGCCTTCGCAGCCCACGAAAGTCAAATCCCTAGAACTACGCCGACGAACGTGGAGAAACCCACTCCGAGACTCCAAGAGGAGGCGCCAGGGGCTTCCCAAGAGCTATCCAAGGGAGATGGAATGCGGGTAGACGGAGAGGAAAAAACGCCTTCCCGAGTAGAAAGAAGCATCCCCCCTCGGAACACCAGGAGAAATGTAGACTTGGCGTCCCGAGAGATGGAGCTTCCCGAAGTAGAAGAATGTACAGATGATACCTACCCGGGTCCAGTCAGCGACCAGCTACAGGCCCTACAGAAGGAAATGAAGGATATGAGAAAGCAGATGACTAGCCGAGCAAGTAGATCTGCTTATGTTTCTGGATGTCAATTCTCTCCTAACATACTGCAGGACGAATTACCATTCAACTTCAAACCTCTCAATTTTGAGTATGATAGTACGGCAGACCCGTACGAACACCTAGTAAGATTCGAGAACGCTGCACTATTACATCGGTATGGAGAAGGAATCAAGTGTAGAGTGTTTTTGACTACCTTGGCAAAAGCAACACAGTAATGGTTCACCCAGCTGGAACCCAATACTATTCGATCCTGGGAAGAATTTAGCGAGTTATTCCTCCATCAATTTGCCAGCGCCCGAAGGCAACCGCGGGCCACTTTGACCCTCTTCAATCTAAGACAAGGGGAGAACGAGAGTTTGAGAGCTTTTCTTCAGAGGTTCAATCAGGCAGCTCTGGAGGTCCCTACAGCCTCCCCGGAGGTGAAGATTAATGCTCTCACTAATGGATTGCGTGATGGGGACTTCTTCTCCTCCTTGGCTAAAAAGCCAGTCAAGAATTTTGATGAGTTATTACACAGAGCAGAGAAATACCTCACCCTGGAGGAGGTTCGTAAAGCCAAGAGACTGGAAGCTAGGCCACATGATCGAGAGAAAAGAAGACAGGGACCCTCCAAACATTCTAGCCCAAGGGTCCCTCGAACCCCCGTTCCAGCAAGAGACAACAATCCATCTGGAGGTTCCCGGTCCGGCCCTCGCGGAAGGTTTGAGAAGTACACACCCTTGAGAATAGAACCTGCCGAGGTACTGGAGGTAGCAGGAGACCATCCAGACTTGAAATTCCCTTATTCCAGGAATCGGGGTCCTCAGAAGCCCAAGTCCGATCGGTTTTGCAGATTCCACAATGAGTATGGACATGACACAAACCAATGTTACCACTTGAAAGACGAGATTGAAAGGATGATCCATGCGGGGCATCTGAAGGAATTTATATTTAGAGACAGGCAGGGCCCTCGGGGTCAGAAGCGAAAGGAACATGAAAGGAAGCCAGAAGAAAAAGAATCCAAGGAGGTGACCGAAGATATACCTCCCCCACCACAGAAAAGAGGAGTAATCCACATGATTGTGGGAGGACCAGCAAATGGAGATTCCTTCCGAAAGAGAAAGCAGAGTGTTCGAACTCTAAAAGCCGAACAGGGGAGTCAACTGAAAGAAGTAGGACGCATGACAAAGACGCCCAACATCAAATTTGGGCCGGAGGATAGGAAGGAATTAAGGAAGATCATAATGACGCTTTGGTGATCAATACGGATATAGCTGGGTTTGATGTCGCCCGCATCTTTGTAGACACGGGAAGCTCGGCTGATATTATGTTTTTCGAGTGTTTCAAAAGGATGGAGCTGAGTGTGAAATTGCGGCCCGTAGATACCTCCTTATATGGTTTCTCCGGAGGGGCCATCCAGCCCTTAGCATCGGTGATGTTACAGGTAGGTTTGGGAAACGCTCCAGTTCGAAAAGTTCACCTAGTGGAGTTCCTCATTGTGGTAGTCCCTCATCTTACAATGTGGTAATGGGAAGACCCAGCCTCAACCTCTTCCAGGCGGTCATCTCCACATTTCATATGAAAATGAAATTCCCTACGGCTGGAGGAGTAGGAGAAGTGAGAGGAGATCAATATCAAGCACGAAAGTGCTACGCGGAGTCTGTAAAGATGGCGGACAGAGCTTTAACCAAGGGCCTGGAGAGGACGAGAGGGGATGACCCTGAGTTAAAGAAAAAGAAAGTAGAAGGAGTAACACCTGAATATGTAAGTGTTAAAACAGATGAGGAACTGATGAACGTGGAGCTCTTCCCAGGGAAGCTCGGCTTTGCCACTAAGATAGGCACCCAACTGGGACCTGAACTTACAGAGAAGGTAATCTCTACATTACGTCGAAATTCCAATATATTTGCATTTTCTCCAGCTGACATGACAGGTATCCCTCCGGAGATAGCCATACATTGCCTTAACGTTGACCCAAAGGCAAAGCCAGTGAAACAGAAGTTACGAAACTTCGGAGTTGAGAAGAATAGTATTGTGAAAGAAGAAGTGGAAAAACTATTAAAGGCAGGACATGTGGTGAAAGTGCAGTTCCCAGAATGGCTCTCCAACGCAGTGTTAGTGCCTAAGGGGGGAGGGAAATGGAGAATGTGTATCGACTTCAGAGACCTCAACAAGGCCTGTCCTAAAGATCACTATCCACTACCAAGGATAGACCAGTTGGTGGACGCGACCTCTGGCTTCGAGCTACTGAGTATGATGGATGCATACCAAGGATACCACCAGATCCAGCTAAACCCCTCTGATGTTCCTAAAGTATGCTTTATAGCAGCGTGCGGAACATTTGGCTATGTCCGGATGCCATTCGGGTTAATCAATGCTGACGCAACATACCAAGGAATGGCCGACGCTGTCTTTCGAAGGCAAATAGGGAGAAATATGGAGATTTATGTGGACGATATGCTGGCCAAGAGTGTGAGAGTAGATCAACATGTGGAGGACCTGGAGGAGATTTTTCAGGTAATCCGAGAAAATGGTATCAAATTAAACCCGGCCAAGTGCTCTTTTGGAGTGAAGTCGGGGAAGTTCCTTGGATACATGGTTACTCAAAGAGGGATAGAAGTCAACCCAGCTAAAGTGAAGGCTGTACTGGACATGCAGCCGCCGAGGAATGTGAAAGAACTCCAGACACTCAATGGAAGGATTACAGCGTTTAGTAGATTCATAGCCAGGTCCGCCGAGAAAAGCCACCCCTTCTTCAAGATCCTCAGGAAAGGGGCCAAGTTCGAATGGAATGAAACATGTCAGAAGGCCTTTGAGGACCTGAAACACCACTTGTCCCAGCTGCCGAAACTGATTAAACCATCTCCAGGAGATACCCTCATTCTGTATCTCTCTGTAGGGGAATTCTCACTGAGCTCAGCCTTAGTTAAAGAAGAAGGGTCGATCCAGCACCCTATTTACTACGTCAGCAAAGTCATTCAAGGAGCTGAAGCTCGATACTCGGAAATTGAAAAGGCCGCTCTGGCCGTGGTATTTACGGCGCGGAGACTGCGTCCATATTTCCTCTCTTATAAAATACTGGTCCGCACTAATTACTTGTTGGAACAGGTTATTGGCCGAGCAGACCTCTCGGGAAGGATGGTGAGATGGGCAATAAAGCTTCAAGAGTATGATGTGGATTTCGAGCCACGGAGGGCCATAAAAGCCCAAGCTTTGTCCGATTTCATCCAGGAATCTACCAAACCAGAAGAAGCAGAGGGATGGAAGATATATGTGGATGGCTCAGTGACTCTGAGTGGATGTGGAGCAGGAATAGTGCTAGTGAGTCCCCAGGGAGAGGACCTACAATTTGCGGTGAGGTTTCAATTCATAACCTCAAACAATAGAGCAGAATATGAAGCTCTGATCCGAGGAATGGAGATGGCAGTCGAATTGGGAGCTTTGAAGGTAATCCTATACTCCGATTCCCAATTAGTTGTCCAACAGGTAAATGGAGAGTATGCAGCCAAAGACAGCAGAATGGCTGCTTACTTGGAACGGGCTAAAGAAGTGATGGACAAGTTCCAAGATTGTAAGGTGATTCAAGTACCTCGAGAGGAGAACATGCAGGCTGATGGCCTTTCTAAGCTCGCCAGCTCCACAGAGTTTGATGGACAAGGAACAGTGACCTTGGTAGTAGTAGAAAGAGAGACTCTCGGAAGTCCCATTGGTTCCATCGAAGAGGAGATGATTGGAGGAAAGACATTTGGACGGAGCTCACCAAGGAAGCAGATGCCCCTACCACTCGAGAGGCTCGAGCTCTTAGGGTCAAATACTGTATTATTGGAGGGCACTTATATAAAAGGTCATTTACCCAACCATACTTGAGGTGCATATCAATCCGAGAAGCGATGTACACACTCAAGGAGATCCATGAAGGAGATGCGGCCAGCCATGAAGGATATAAGACAGTGGTGAAGAAAGCCTTAAGGGCAGGATTATATTGGCCCTCCATGACGAAGGATGCCAAAGAATTCGTAAGGAAATGTGTTAAATGTCAGAAAAACGGTCCCTTGATAAGGATTCCGGCAGAAGAGATGGGAGCTATGCGTTCCCCGTGTCCTTTCGCTAAGTGGGGAATCGATTTGGTGGGGCCCTTTCCTCCAGCCTCAGGAGGAAGAAAGTTTTTGATAGTGGCAGTAGATTATTTTAGTAAATGGGTTGAAGCTGCCCCTCTAGCAACAATAGATAAGGAGAACGTAATCAAGTTCCTGGGAAAACAAATTTGCTGCAGGTTCGGAGTACCCAGGATATTGGTCACTAACAATGGGACACAGTTCAATGGAGAAAACGTACGAGGATGGTGCGCAAGACTGAACATAATACAAAGATTTACCTCCGTAGCCCATCCTCAAGTTAACAGACATGTAGAAGTTACAAATCGAACGATAGTAGATGGTATCCGGACGAGGTTGACAAAGATAGGTGGAGGATGGGTGAACGAATTAGATAATGTGCTATGGTCCTACAGAACTAGCCCAAAGACAGCAACTGGGGAGTCCCCTTTCCAATTGGTCTACGGAGCTGCGGCGGTGATACCTCCAAAAGCTGTGTTGCAATCCCACCGAATTGCCCAATTTGAAGAACATCAGAATGAGAAGTTGATGAGAGAAGCCCTGGATCTAATGGAAGAAGAAAGAGAGATGGTTCGGGTGCGCGCGGAAAGATACAAGAGCAAAATTAAAGCTGCATATGACCGAAGGGTGATCCCGAGGTCCTTCAGAGTGGGGGATTTGGTATTAAGGAGAGCCGATGCTCTAAAGAATACCGGAAAACTGGAGCCCAACTGGGAGGGGCCTTATAAAATCACACAGGTACTAAAGGGAGGAGCATATAGGCTGCAAAGCATGGAAGGAGTCGATATAGCCAGACCTTGGAATGTTCGCCATTTGAAGAGGTTCTTTGTTTGAAGAAAATGTAAGGTCTTGAGACCATTTGTGATTTTTTGCATTAATTCGTATTTTGTTTAATGTATTTAGTAGCTTCACCGGAGCTCTTTTTCCCTCTTTGTGGATTTTCCCCTTTGGGGGTTTTTCCGTAAAGAGGTTTTTAATGAGGCCGGCGTAGGTTATCTATGGCCTATGTTGAAAACTGATATTAACCAATGAAGCTTTATTCCCTTTTTTTTGAAAAAGAATCATACAGAATTATTGTGCTTTGATTACCTTTCCCTTATTGGAATACTTGATGCATGAATATAACAAATGAGAGTGAGAGACACTCAGAGGCCTAGAGGCCGAGGAGCTCTAGAGAGCCCTCACTATACTTGAGACCCAAGAGGGTTACTTGATAAAAATAAAGATTTTACGAATCAAAATTTTGTAAGAATAAGAGTGGGAGACACTCAGAGGCCTAGAGGCCGAGGAGCTCCGGAGAGCCCTCACTATACTTGAGACCCAAGAAGGTTACTTGATAAAAATAAAGATTTTACGAATCAAAATCTTGTAAGAATAAGAGTGAGAGACACTCAGAGGCCTAGAGGCCAAGGAGCTCCTGAGAGCCCTCACTATACTTGAGACCTAAGAGGGTTACTTGATAAAAAGAAAGATTTTACGAATCAAAATCTTTTAAGAATAAGATTGAGAGACACTCAGAGGCCTAGAGGCCTAGGAGCTCCGGAGAGCCCTCACTATACTTGAGACCTAAGAGGGTTACTTGATAAAAACAAAGATTTTACGAATCAAAATCTTTTAAGAATAAGAGTGAGATACACTCAGAGGCCTAGAGGCCGAGGAGCTCCGGAGAGCCCTCACTATACTTGAGTCCCAAAAGGGTTACTCAACAAAAGGAAAGATTCTATGAATCAAAATCTTTTAAAACAAGAGTGAAAGACAAGCAAAGGCGCAAAGGCCAAAGAGAATGGGGAAACATCTCCCCATAATCAAGACCCAAGGCGGGTACTTAGAAAATAAAGATTTTGCTAAAATCGAGGAAAACCTCCTCGAAGTCATTTGAAACCAGAAGTGATCTCTGAAGTTCTTGAGTAAATCCTTTGAAGGTTAGAAAACAAAGAGACGACTATGGTGCAACCTACAAGACCAATAAGGGGGGAAGAAAAAGAGCACACCTCCAATATATTCTTTACTTGTCCTATAGGTTGCCCATGTAAGCAGAAAAGAAAAGCTAACAGACAAGCAATATGAAGTTAGAACGATTACTACAAAAAGCCCCCACATATCCAGGAGTGTGGGGTCCCCTACAGAGTATGATGGAGCAAATACCATGAGCAGAAAGGTAAAATGTTTGTTATAACCATAGAAATACGAATATTAAACTGCTTTTTCAACAACAGCCTCATCAACAGTAACCTCCTCAGCAGCAGCTCCCTCAACCACAGCCCCTTCAATGGCAGCCTCCCCGATAGCAACATGATTGCTAGATCCTCCGCCCTCTTCTAGGCCCTCTTCATCTCCTAAGGTAGCCTCAACATCCTTCTTTCTCTCTGCTTCCATCACAGTTTTGAGAGTAGAAGCATAAGGATAGACTAACTGCTCTAGAGGCTTTAGCTCAGCCATACCCACCTAGGTCGCCTGTAATTTGGTAATAGTCTGATTCATTCCAGGGAGCCACCAAGGACTGTCGGCACTCTCCGACGGATCTCCCAAGAACTTGGGAGGAGTAGCAAGCTGGTCCAGACGGAAAGCACGAGAGTAGGTCCCGTCGAACCCTGGGGCTGAGTGCTCGGCCACGGCATTGCTGAAGCTATGGTCGATGAAATGAGGAATATGTGGACCCATGGCGCATAAGAAGCTTGAACTCTTTAGAAAACTGGACAACCACTGAGTATGAAGGGTCCCCAAGAATTCTTGACCCAAGGAAGAGGTAAACAGAGATTTGATGCAGGCTTGTACTCCAACGTCTGGTAGTTCGCGCTCCATCTGCCTCATCTCTATTCCCATCCGCTCAATTTCTTTCTCCAGATGCTTCACCTTGGCCGCCTCCTGCCTGCTTTGAGCCCGGAGAAGAGGCAACTCTTCAGCCATAGCCTGAGCTCGCTTTTGAGCTTTGTCTTTCTCTGCGGCGACACTCTTGAGGGTTGACAGGAAGGAGGATGCTTCAGCTCGAAGAAGTTCAATCTCAGCAGCCATCTCAATACCTTGGTCGAATATCTTAGTATAGACAAGGCCGAACTGCATGATGAAAAGAAGTAATGTTTAAGAAAAAGAGGAGTTAGATGTCATAAAGATAAAAGGAAATACCTCAGAAAAAAGGTGAGCGCCGTGAAGTAGTTGATCTTCAGGAAGAGGCTTGTCGGAGAGCTCGATGTGAGAAGGAGGAGGACATTGGTCAATGAGACACTGGAGAGGCCCGTAGGAGGTGGAAGTGGGAATTCCTTTCTCAGCCGGAGCTCGAGCAGTCTTCCCCTTCTTCTTTTTAGAAGTGCCGTTGTCAGAAAAGAAGGCATTGGTGGCTGAGCGAGTCCTCCTAGAGACAGAGCTTGGGAGAGGAGGAACCTTCGTGGAAATTTCTGGAGCTGGAGTCTTTTCCAAGTTTTCTAGGGCCAGAGCAGGGGATTGAGGAGCTTGTGGAGGGTCTTTAGGAGAAACCAATACTGGGGCCTTCACTATTCCGAGAGAAGGAGCATCCCACGAGATATGAGTCAACCAACTCATTTCTGCAAACAACCAAGGGATTTTTCAGAACAAATATATAATAGGCGCATACGAAAAGCGAAAGACAAAAACAGGAAGTTCTTTACCATCTCGAGGTTCCAAGGGGAAATCTTGAGAACAGAATCCAAAGAGGGAGAGGATGCGAAGATTTTTGCAGATACCAAGAACATCAAAAAAATCGTGCTAGCGGACATGAGTATTGAGTTTCGTCATGACACTGTGGTTTAAAACAGAGTAGGTTTTCAGAGGAGGAGGAAGTATCCCTGGATTATGGTATATCCAACTCCCGTGGGGAAACGGCCAATCAGTAGGGTTGGTTACAAAAAAATAATACTCCCTCCAGGATGACTCGTCTTCATGAAGTTTGGTCATGAATTTGCAAACACGAGACCTTCTCCCACAAACGTAGAAGAAGTCGTCATTTACCTTGCAGGAATGTTGACTCAGAAATAGTTCGGCAAAAGGCTCACCACCATTCCCCTTCACCAGGATATAAAACCCTATCATAGTGCAGATGGCATTTGGGGTGAATTGATTGAGAGGGATCTGCATGCGAGTAGATATGGAGGCCAAATAGGGGTGAACTGGAAATCGAAGACCTGCCCTAATTTGAGCTTCGAAAAAAGCTAGGGTTCGAGGCCCAGGAACATCAGGGCGTTCGGTAGAGCGAGGAACGCGGAGGGTATACTCCGGTGGAAATACTCGGGCTTGAACAAGACTGGCTAGATAAGTATCTTCAAGTAAGGAAGAGGTCGAAATCCTATTTTCAGGGCTCCCCATCGGAAAAAGGATAGACTTAGAAGGGGTTTTGACCGGGAAATCTTAACGGAGAGGAAGGATGGGACATTAACTAAGTAATGGTAATAAAAGAAGAAAGGATAGCCAGGTTACCTTGTTGGGATAAAAACGGAGTCGAACAGGGGGATCGGCGACGGCGAGACTTGGAGAGGAAGACGCCTGAGAAGTGGAAACAGCGAAGCAAGGGAACTTTCGAGAAAGTGAGATTCAGAAAGGGATTGCGTAAAGTGAATGAAGGAAAAGTGGGGTAGAATCGAGGTTTTTTCATCAGGGAGCTAGTAAGAGAGAGAAAGTTGCGGCTGTGTGGGACCCAGGCAAGGAAGTTGAAGCGTTTTCGGAATTATGGGCGGGAAAAATTTGTGAAATTGAAACCCCCTTGAAGTTCCCCTCCAGAGTAAGAACAAAACACGTCTCTCCGGAGATGTTCCTAAACTAGAATCACCTGAATTTCCTACTCTCACAAAAGAAAATATATACATTCTTTTTATGAGAGTAGGGTGGAGTAGATGATGCGGACTAAAAATGTCATTCGATAAGAAGGCGACACGTGTATAGAGGATAAGATAAAACAGAGATACATGATTAAGAAATACTCTCTAGATAGAGAATCTCTTCTAGGCGGCACCGGAATCCCCTCCGGTGTGTCTCTTGCAGGTTCTTGGAGGATCGTTCCAGCAGAAGCAGTGTACCCGAAGCATTCCTAGGCGTTCGGGAATTCGGATATCCAACCTCAAGGATATCTAATCCATCCGTGCAATTTTTGGCACATCAGTCCAGTAGAGCTGACCCTTCATCATCTAAAAGAAGAGATGAACCCAAGAAGGATGATGATGAAGACTTGTGCTATAATTGCAAGAAGAAAGGGCACTTCCAGTATGACTGCCCTGAATTGAGCTCTAAAGAAATAAGAGAAAGGCAAGCAAAAAGAGACAAAAAGTTCACCAATAGGAAGGCCATGATGGCTGGTGAAGAATCTGATAGTGTTGAAAGCTTCAACTCTTCTGATGGACTGTTCTCAAACAGTGATGATGATGATGATGTGTGCAATATGGCCATTGAGGATGATGAGGTACCTTTGGGCCACAAGAAGAGGAGTATGAGCAAAAAGTCAGCATGGTATCTTGACAGTGGATGTTCAAGGCACATGACATGAAACAAGGAACTCCTCACTGATTTTATTGAAAAAGAAGGCCCAAATGTCACCTTTGGAGACAGCTCACAAGCAACAACAAAAGGTTATGGTACTTTGATGATTGGTAACATCAAAGTATCCAATGTGTCTTATGTAGCTGGTCTCAAATATAATCTCCTAAGTATCAGTCAATTCTGTGATAAAGGTTTCAATGTTGAGTTTTCAAGTGGAAAATGTTTAATCAAAGATAAGACTCAACAAACTCTATTGACTGGAACTAGGAAAGGAAATGTGTATTTTGCAGACTGGGACAAGTCTACTGATGCTGCATGTTTCATTGCTAAGAGTTCTAGTGAACAAAGCTGGTTGTGGCATAAAAGGCTAAACCACCTGAACTTTAAATCAATGAACAAACTTGCCAGAAATGCATTAGTTAAAGGACTACCTAATGAGGTTTTCATTAAAGAACATGTTTGTAAACCATGTCAAGAAGGAAAACAGATTAAAGCCTCATTCAAGGGAAAACCTGTTATTTCTACTGAAAGGGTACTTGAACTTTTACATATGGACTTATTTGGACCAATTACCCCTGCAAGTATTAATGGTAGAAAATACACATTGGTAGTAGTAGATGACTTCTCTAGGTTCACATGGGTAGTATTTCTCCTTAATAAGAAGGAAACACAAGTCAAACTGCCTGAACTTTTAAAGAGACTGTCAAATGAGAAAAGCCTTAGCATTATCAAGATAAGATCTGATAAAGGCACTGAGTTCATAAATTCATACATCAATGAGAATTGCACTTTAAATGGAATAGCTCATGAAACCTCAACAGCTAGAACTCCTCAACAAAATGGAGTTGCAGAAAGAAGGAATAGAACTCTAAAACAAGCTGCTAGAACTTTAATTGCTGATTCAAATCTACCTAAGAGGTTTTGGGCTGAAGCTATAAATACTGCATGCCATACTCAAAATAGGTGTTTGATTACTAAGGGGCAAGGCAAAACCCCCTATGAACTCTGGAAAGGAAGAATGCCTAAAGTGTCATTCTTTCACATATTTGGTTGTAAATGTTTCATTCACAATAATGGGAAAGAACAGTTGAAAGCCTTTGATAGCAAAGCTGATGAGGGAGTATTTCTTGGATACTCTCAAATCAGTAGAGCTTTCAGAGTCTACAACAAGAAAACCCTTGTTGTGGAGGAAACCCCTCATGTTGTGTTTGATGAATCCATCTTTGAGATCAGAAATGAGAACTTGGAATCAGAAGAAATCACACTGAGGACAACCAGCCTGAGCCTAAAGGACAAGGACACTGAATTCATAGATGTTGTCCAAGCCAATCTCCCTGAAATTGTTTCACTGGACAACAATCCTGAAGGCAATATTCCTGAAGTAAACCCCACTGAAGGAAATGGTGAACTGAATGATCCAATCCCAGTTCACATCCAGGTAACAACTACCAATGAAGAAGTAGACCCTGCTGAGGTAGTTAATGGATCCAATATTCCAGGGGGAACCATAAATGTTGAAAATACCAATGTTCCTAACATTGAGGACAACACCCCTGAATATGATCCTGAATTAGATCCTGCATTCAATTATCCTGAATTCTATAATACTGGTGACTCAACTTTATTAGAGGACAACTCTACTGAAGGAATCAGAAAAAGGAGGACTTGGTTATCTGACCATCCTACTAATCTGATACTTGGTGATCCAAGTATAGGAGTCAAAACCAGAAGTTTTCATGGTGAAAGTGCTTTGTTTTGTTGTTTCCTATCAGAACAGGAACCAAAAGACATTGATGAAGCACTTCAAGATGCAAACTGGATCACAGCAATGCAGGAAGAGCTAAACCAATTCACCAGAAATGATGTATGGGAGCTGGTGGATAGACCTTCACATCAAGATGTTATTGGAACCAAGTGGGTGTTCAAGAACAAGAAGAATTAAAATGATGTGATTGTCAGAAACAAGGCCAGATTAGTGGCAAAAGGCTATTGTCAATCAGAAGGCATTGACTATGATGAGACCTTTGCACCTGTGGCAAGGCTAGAGGTAATCAGACTCTTCTTAGCCTATGCAGCCCACAAGAGGTTCAAAGTATACCAAATGGATGTCAAGAGTGCCTTCTTGAATGGAGTCTTAAAAGAAGAAGTCTATGTGGAGCAACCACCTGGTTTTGAAGTTGGAAACCAAGTCTATAGATTGAATAAAGCTCAATATGGACTCAAGCAAGCTCCAAGAGCCTGGTATGACACCCTGTCACAGTTCCTCTTGGATCATGGCTTCATAAAAGGAACTGTGGACAGAACTCTCTTCAGAATCACTGAAGGAGAGGACATCTTGCTTGTCCAAATATATGTGGATGACATCATATTTGGATCCCCCAATGAGAAGCTGTGTGAGAAGTTCTCAAAGCTTATGCAAAGCAAGTTTGAGATGTCCATGATGGGTCTGATGAATTTCTTTTTGGGACATCAAGTCAAGCAATCTAAAGAAGGAATCTTCATCAATCAAGCTAAGTACACCAGAGAAATGATCAAGAAATTTGGATGTACAACTAGCAAGCCAGTAAGGATCCCAATGAACACAAATTGGAAGATGGATCCTGATGAGAGTGGTATCTCAACCAACTCTACTGAGTATAGAGGAATCATTGGTTCACTCCTCTACCTCACTGCCAGCAGACCTGACATCACCTTTGCAGTAGGTGTTTGTGCAAGGTTTCAAGCAAATCCTAAGAAAAGTCATCTTGAGGCTGCTAAAAGGATCTTGAGGTATCTCAAAGGCACTAAAAATCCAGGCCTTTGGTACCCTGCTGATGACAACATTGAGTTAACTAGCTACTCGGATGCTGATTATGGAGGATGTAGAATTGACAGAAAGTCCACTTCAGGGACTTGTCAATTCTTGGGCAACAAACTCATATCTTGGTTCTCCAAGAAGAAAAACACAGTGGCTACCTCCACCACTGAAGCTGAATATGTTGCAGCTGGAAGTTGCTGTGCTCAGATTCTTTGGTTGAGACAACAACTAAGAGACTACAATGTCAACTCTGCTGAAGTGCCTATCTTCTGTGACAACAATAGTGCCATTGCAATATCACAGAATCCAGTTTTGCACACTAGATGCAAACATGTAGATATCAAGCATCACTTCATCAGAGACCATATGGAGAAGAAGGACATAAAGTTGGTGAAAATCCACACAGATCATCAAAAAGCTGATATATTGACTAAGCCACTTGCAGAGGCAAGATTTCTAGAGCTATCAGCAGAATTGGGATTACTTGATCCAGGGAAGTTGGACAAGTAAATTGTATTGAAGTTAATGGGAGTAAAGGGAACTGAAATGGTGTTCAGCAGACTTGGTCAAGTCTACTGAAATTCAGAAAAGATGACCTCAATCATTCAGGACACTTGTCTATTGAAATTCAGGACACTTGTCCACAGCTCTTCAGGACACTTGTCCAAGTGGGGTCAGATAAGTTGTCCTGGCTATCAAATTAAATCTAGGTTTGATAAGCACCTATTTTGGGTAATCATTGCCTATTTTGATATCTGTCCCATTCCATATGCAAATATCATCTTTTTGGGATTTAATTTGTCTCCCACCCAAAAGGTCACTTTCCATGCATTAAATGCCAAGATTTAACTCTTGTTTGCATTACACTTTTTCAAGACATGATCCACCTTGAAAACTCCCCAACCATTAACTAATATTAAATAACCTCCACGTTTTGAATAAAACCAATTACTCACTGTTACATTGGATCAAAATTGGCCAACTCCCCTGAAATCAATCCTGGCCGTCCAATTTTGTTTTCCATTTTTGTTAACTATTGAATTGCCTCAAGACTTCACCAAGTCATTGACAAACATTCTTTTTAGAATATTCACAAGTCTTAAGAACCCCCACAAACACTTCTTCCCCAAGTATTCGAAACCCTAGCTTTCATCTTCTTCAAACACTCTCAAACTCACTCAAATTCATTTCTGTAACCTTCAATGGCTCCCAAAGTCAGACCAAAAATGATCATTAATTTCTCCAACAAGGCTCTAGACCTTGATTTTGGCTATCTAAGCAACAAAAACAACCTTCACTTTGAGCCTATTGCATCTTTTGAAAGTGAAGACCCTGAGATAACTCCAACTCTTAGATGGCTGAGAAGAGCTAGACTCAAGAAGTTCATGGAAGAAAGGCCAAGCTCCTGTCTAGAGAGCTATATGGCTGAGTTCTTTGCTTTCCTCAAGTGGAGAGGCAAGCCTGAAGATGGTGAAGTTGCTACAAGACTTTCTTATGTAGCAGAGGGAGAGGAGGAAGAGAGATTTCACAGGGTGAAATTCTCTGAGGAAGACCTTGAAGGAGCTTTTGGATTGCCTTCTAACGGAAGGAATCCAGAATTTTATGGTGCTGACCATGAAGAGGAGATAACACAAGAATGGCTATTGGTTCCAGGCCCCATCTCTTCAACACAACACAAGAGAACTCTTAAGCCAAGATTTCTAAATCTTTTTGAGGTAATCACCAAGAGTCTCTTGAGCAACACTGGAAGCTTGGAGCAGGTCAGCCATCCAAGAATCAGGATTATGGCTGCAGTTATTGATGCTAGTGACAAAGGCATCAAGTTTGATTGGAGGACCTTCATCTTGTCTGAGATGATGAAGGAAAAGGCTAAATTCAAAGTGAAAGCTCACAATAAGGTTGTATTGGAAGGAAAACTCAAGTATTGAACCAGGGCAAACTTGTTGATTGAAAGGTTTTCACACTATTCACAAATGCAAACCTTTGCAAAGCCCCTCCCTGCCCAGAAAATAATGTCAGAAAGCTTAGTAAGAAAACTGAGCAAAGAAGGTTGCAACTGGCCAAACCTGCTGAAGAGGAAACTGAAGAAAAGCCAAAGTTGAAGAAAAGGACTAAGGCCAGAGTTGTGAAGACAAGGAAGGTGTCTCAAATCCCTTCAGAAGAGAATTCAGGAGCCTCAACTTAAATTGAAGAAGTTGGTGAAGAAGGAGTGCATGTACCTTTTGATCACTCAGAAGAGTTGAGACAAAAATACAATGAGACTAGACAAAAGTCTAAGGGTTATAAGAGGCCCAGGGAAGTTGTCCCTGAAAAGGATGGAGAAGGCAGTGGGAGTAGTAGGGCTAGCAAGAGAAGGGCCAAGCCTACTGAAAAGGTGTTAGAGCTTCAGGAGGAAAAGTCTCTACAACTTGCTCTAAGAGAGAGCAGAGCTGAAAGCAGGACCAAGTCTAAATCAAGGACCAACTCTTCTGGTTCTGGAACTCCAGAATCCAAGGTCCCTGAAGGTCAACCAATAGAGGCCAACCTTCCTGAAACTCAGAACCCTGATCCCAACTCCCCTGAAACTCATGTTACTCCCACAAATCAACCAATCGCCCCCGTCAATCTTACAAAGAGATATTCTCCAGAAGGGAGTGTGCAAAGAAGTGGGATAGATGTGCTTGCAGACTTAGCTGTAGATGAGACAAGATTGCAATCACCACTTGACTCATCTATGCTCAATTATTCCAAGCTGTTAGAAGCTGCACTTCATGAGCCAACCCCCCTGAGCAAAGCCCCTTCAGATCCATTGCTCTCAAAAGCAACTGAAGTACCTTCAACAGCACCCAACCCTTCTGAAGCCAACATTCCTAAACTTAACCTCCCTGAAGCCACACTAGGAGAAGACAGAGCCAACTCCCCTATAACCCAAAGTCCCCATTCAAGTGGAGATGAGGAGGAGTATACTTATGAGAGTATGCTCAGAGGTGAAGCCAAGGCTACTGTGGACAGTTTGTATCCACAACTTGCTGAATTTCCAAGAATTCAGAAGATGTTCCATGATTTGAGGATGCTTGTGGATGTGAAAGACAAAACCATTATGGAGATATCACAAGTCATCCAAGATAAGGGTGCAAACTGGTGGCAAGTGGAAGAAAGCAGACTGCTACACTTTGCTGGTGTGCTAAAAACAAGATTCCTCATTGATGATGAAGTTTTTGCAAAGTTAGTAGATGTGAAGATCATTGAGGAGAAGGAGAGAAAAGCTAAGGGCATCAGACCCCCTGACAGTAGCTCAAATAATGATGATTCCCCTGATGATCCCACAAACCCCTCAAAACCCAATCCTCCTGAAACCAATCCCAACCCTTCTGAATCCAATCTGCCTTCAACCCCTCTCTTAACCTATCATAGGAAAGGCTCTGCTTCATCAGAGGTGTTGACCAAGGGTGGTAACACAACCAAAGATACATCTGCAAATGAAGGTTCTTCTGAACCCAAGGCACGGCCTAAAGATGTTTAGGTTCCTACTTTAGAGGCTGGTTTGATTAAGGCCTATTCAGTGTCAGGAGAGTTGGACACTGATCAGCCCTTAATCATTCAAGATGACTCAATGGCTGCTGAAATAAGCACTGTGATCTCCTCACAACTGCCATCTTTGAACCTAGTTGAAGGTGAAGATGTTGCAGGTATAGGTGAAGGTATTGAAAAGGAGAACTTAGTTGAAAAATCAGAGGGAGTAGAGGATAAAAGAGAGGTTATCATCACTAAGATAGTGAGTGTACCACAAATAGGGGGTGGTATAAGTGAGGAAGGACATGCTATTCTTGAAGTCAAATCTGAACTTCAAGATTCCCTTGATGAAAGGAGGCCTGATTCCTTGAGTGAGGACATTATTCATGAAGGAAGAAAAGAAAAAGTTGAAAATGAGAAGAAGACTGCTGATGTATCAGAGTCTTATGGAAAAGAAATTGAGGGTGATGAGTGTGTTTTTAATTTGTCTGATCTTGCAGGTATATCATTTGACCAAATTTTTGCAAATGACTTCTTAACAGATACTCCCATCCAAGTTGATTCAGGATCTGCACAAGCCTTGCTTGGAATGCAGTCAGCAAAGTTGGACTCCTTGACTCATCAAGTCCAATCAGCTCATGCAGAAACCACTGGAGCTTTAGATCAACATGGAAGAACTCTAGCATCTGTGGAAATGAGGCTAACAGGCTATGAGGATGTGGTGCTACCCACATTGGAAGCAAGGATATGAGGAGTGGAATCTGGTCTTCAAACCATCTCCACTAAAGTCCAAAAAGCCAAAGCCACTATGGAGAAAATTTCAGAAGAGGTCAAGAAAGATCAGAAGCTACTCAGAGATAATCACAATGCCAATGTTCAAGCTATTAGACTAACCATCAAGCAAGCACTTGGCAAGAAGACTGCATTGCAGAAGAAGAGAGCAGAGGCACAAAGGCTTGCTATGGTGAAAGCAGCTTCAGAGAAATTTTCCCAAGAAGTGATAGCCAACATTGCTAGAGGTGCAGTGGCCAATCTCACTGAGCTCTTAAAAGCCCAATTGGATGCATCTCTGAAAGCAACCTTGGAGGAGGTTGTTGAGCAAAAAATGAAGCCTGTTCTAGCTTTCCTTAGCTTGAGCAGTGATAGGATGCAGAATATACATGATGAGAATTAGGGGTGGGAATGGGCCAGGCTACCCGACAGGGGCCTACGGCTCGGCCTATTAAAGCTCGGCTCGACTCGGCTCGTTTAATAAACAAGCCGGGCTCAAGCTTTTTTAGAAGCCTATTTAGCTAAATAGGCCGGGCTCAAACTTTTTCGTAAGCCTTTTAAGCCCAACAGGCCGGCCTATATAACTTCACACACACACACACACACACACACATATATATATATATATATAGTGATTATTCACTCTTCGATACAAAATTCAACTTCTTCCCACAATTTAATACAACCACTTTTAAATGTGAAATGTTTGTTTGTAAATGTGAAATGTGAATGTGAAATATTTGGTATTTCACATAAGGAATCCCCAAATGTACTAGAAAGTGATTTCCATATATATATATATATATATTGTATATATTATAAGTATATACTTATATAATATGTGATTTTCAAATAAATAAATAAGAAAATTTAGTAACACTAGTTATATTTTCCTTTGTAATAGTTGAAAAAATAGTTGGATATTTTTTTTGGAACATTCTATTACTTACATTTCTTCATTTTGAGATTTAAAGAATTAATTTTTATAATTTGATGATAATATTGTTGTAGATTTTTTTTAAAAAAATACGCTAAAGAGGCCTTTAAAAGGCTTTCGGGCCAGGCCTATTTATTAAAAAGGCCAGGCTTGAGCCTTTAAAAAAAGCCTATGACAGGCCATGGGCCAGGCTCGGGCCTAAGAAATATATAACAGGCCAGGCTTTTTTTCTTAAAGCCTACCAAGGCCTGGCCCATTCCCACCCCTAATGAGAATGTATATCTGCTGGAAGAGATGAAATCTCTGAACCTAGCCCAATCCCTGATGGCTACAACCATGAGTGAGCTCAAACCTCAGTGCTTTGATGCTGCCAAAAAGGGGGAAAGGGAAAGAGCAAGGGCCAAAGGTGCCTTGATTATTGGAGGTTCAGACAAAAGCAAGGAAAAAGCTTCTGAAGTTAAAGGAAAAGAGCCAGCAGTGCTGAACTTGGAAGAATTGGATGAAGAGGAGCAGTTAGCAATTGCCTTGAAGAACTCAATGGCTTCAGCACAGGAAGAAAGAGTGAGGCTACAACAAAGACCAGGAGGAGAGGTATTTGGTTTGGACAAAGATGCTGAAGGTGTCCAAACTAGAGGAAAAATCAAGAAGGCCCAAGGAAAGAAAAGAAAAGCTGAGACATTTACTGACTTTCCCAACAGCCTTGATCTGCCCCCTGAGTTTAGAATTGATGATGAAGTGCCTACGTCCAAGAAGGCCAAAAATGCTGAAAAGGACAAAGCTGCTGAAGTGTCCAAGATTGCTGGAAAAGACAAATCCTCTGAGAAAGAAAAGTCTGCTGAGACTAAGTCCCCTGATGGTGCCAAAGCTGCTGAAGATATAGAAGAATTGTATGAAGAAGGCTTTGGACCAGGACCAAAGAAGAAGAAAGTTGTGTTGCTGAATGATCCATCAAAGTTGTTTCATGAAGGGTATGGCAAAGACCCTGAAACTCAACAGAAACTGGCCATGATGAGGGCCCAAGAGAAGATAGACTTGATGGATGAAGCACAAAGAGCAAGAGACAAAAGAAGAGCAGATTTTCAAAAGCCCAGAAGAAAGAGAGCAACTTACAACAAGTTAAAGTCACAGCTCTTGATCCCCATGGACACCAAATATCCTCACTTGGATAAATGGGTGCCAATTCAACTGAATGACTCATGGGAAGAAGCCAAAAGGGAGTTTGTCTATGACTTTTATGTCATTGATAGGTGGAATGGAAGGGAAGTTAACACCACCTTTGCTGAATTCATGATTGAATACTTCAGAGACCTTTATCAGCAACTACTTGCAGCTACTGATCTTGCAAGGATTGAATTCACTGCTCCCAAGCTAATCATCTATATGCCTCCCAAGCTAGAAGGATGGATTGACCAATCTAGGATTCTCCAAGAGTTCCTAGAAATTGTGAAGCTAAACAAGATGGTACTTGGACCCAAGGGAACTAATCAAGAGGCCATGGAGCTTAAGAAGAGAGTGTGGGCACAATATGGGATGGTGCCACCTCCTGAAGATGATCTCTGAAATTGGCTAAGTCCTCTTAATCCCTTTCTGCTGATCTGACTGTCTTGAAAACTGTTTTTCTGAAATTGGTCATCTATGCTGAAGTCTGGTCAAGAATGCTGATGTGGTGTGCTCTGAAAATATGTTTGCTCTGATATGTTTTTGTGCTCTGATACTTGAAGATCTAGATGCTATTAAGTATTTAGTATATGCTCTGATATCTTGTAATGAAATGCTCTAATGTAATAGTGTTTTGGATTCATGCTCTGATATGTTAGTTTCAACTATCAACATGCTTGTAATGTATTTTAAAGGAATGCTAGTTGAACACCTTTTGAATCAAGAAGCATTGTTACAGAAATCTCTCTATGCCTATCTTTGAAACCTATTTGCAACATGAATTGTGAGTACACTAACACATTGTTTTTCAGGAAAATTGACCCTAGTCATGTCTTCTGAAGATAAATGTAATAGGTGTAATAAAGTCAATTTTGCATAAAATGTATTGGTTTTGGCATCATCAAAAAGGGGGAAATTGTTGGGAATAAAATGAGATATGTTTTGATTCAATACCAAAACCCCCTGAGACATGCCTAAGTCTAAAATGATTATGTTCTAAGCATGTTAGAACATATATAATAAGGCTAGATGAGGAGCTGATATGTTAGGCAGCTCTTAGATGTTTAGGTGCACAATTTGAGGGGGAACATATGCTTTGAAGACTATCAAGAACAAGTCCCCTTAAGGCTCAAATTCTGGAACAATCACTAAGTCTATTGAAGGCCAAGTATGCTGATCAAGAGAGTTGTCCAGAAGAGTTGTCTCAGCACAATAGAACCAGAACAAGTGTTCTGAAGCTTAAAGGTCAACTATGCTGAAGAGATGAAGACAACTATACCCTAAAAGACTTCATAGAATGATGCTAAGATCAATTCCAAGTGAAGCAAAGGGAAAAGAGCCAAGTCATCTGAAAAAGAGCAAGCCAACTATGCTGACAAGCAAGTCTGCTGATAGTGATAAGCAGAGTTGTCCATTTGATAAGGAATGTTGTCCTATCATTGGAGCAATCTTCAGAAGCCATGTCCAGGTCTTAACAAGTGAATCTTAAAGTCAGACATTGGGAAAAGTGCTGCAGAATGAAGACAAAGTCTTAACAACCGTTTATTACCCAAATGAGGACATGTCACTATCAAGAATCTGTCATCCAATTTTTGAAGAACTCAAGGAAGACATTTATAGCAATTTGGGACTGCCTCTCCAACGGGCAAATCCTCACATTTGTCTATAAATACAGAAGTGTGAAGACCATTTGAAAGCATCCACTGAACCTCAACCTTGATAAGAATATCCAACTATCCTACAAAGTCAAAGTGCTTTCAAAGCTTTCAAAGAGACTATCTTAGTCTTCAAACACTTCTTCTAAGCTGAATCCAATTGTATATCCATTCAAAGTTTAGAGAGATATCCTATCCTTATACACTGATCTTCATTGTAAAGTATATCTCATTAGTTGGAACCTTACTTCAACCCTTACCCCTTTCAAGTGAGAAAGTGAGAAGGTTGTAGTAGTAGAAGTGGTAGGAGCTGACTGTTGAGAGAAGAACAGTTTAGTTCTGAGTTGAGAAGAGGGTACTAGGACTCTAGACATCCTAGGGATCAATTCACCAAGGAGTGGTGTTCTTGATCAAGTGCACCTTGGCACTATAAAACAAGTTAATTCCAAGAGTGAAGGAATTATCCTGTTCAATCAGGGAAGTGGATGTAGGAGCTTGAGTCTCTGAACCACTATAAACTCTTGTGTTGATTTACTTTCAAAGTACTTTCATACATTCAACACTGCACACAAAACTGATCTTTCAAAGGACATATATTCAAAGACTGTGCAAAAATTGAATTGGACAAGTTCCCTGAAAACTGGACTGTATTGATTAAAGTGATTTCAGAACTTTAAAGGAGTTTAAACTAAAGGGCCAACCACTAATTCCGCACTTATAATCAACTTAGATACTCATTCAACTAAGTACTCAATAGTACTTAGTAGCTTGGTTATCTTTGAAAAGGTTATACATCTTCAGCAGAGTTGTCCAAGATAATCTTGCTGAACTCTGGTTTGATCAAAGTTGAAAAGAATTTGCATACAAGTGTATTCCCCCCCATACACTTGTTATATACTCCTTTCAGGACCAACATACTTTTCTCCGAGCAAGACGATCCAAATCCGAGGAGAGATATCCTCATTTAGGCAAGACGAAGATGAGTTATTGGCCGAGGCTTGGGAGCGTTTTAAGGACCTCATTAGAAGTTTCCCACAACATGGGTTCTCACGATATATATTGATATGCTACTTCTACAACGGAATGGACCACCGTACAAGAGGTATGGTGGATGCTTCGGCCGGAGGAGGTTCTTTGTTGGGCAAGAAAACGGATGAGGGTTATATTCTCTTGGAAGAGATGGCAAAGAATGGACACCAATGGCCATCCGAAAGAAGACAAAACCGAAAAGTTGCTTCAACCCAAGATTTGGATGAGAATGCTAAACTATCCAACAAGGTGGACAAATTGATATCTCTTATGACGGCTAAAGCTTTAGTGGGGCCAAGTGACGAGCAATATGAAGAAGCCCACTACATGAACAATCAAAGAGATAGGCAATTTAGAGAAAGAGGTTGGAACGAGAGGCAAGCCCGTGAGAATCTTTCCAATCCAAACCAATATCATCCGGATTTGAGGCATCATGAGAATTTCTCTTATGCTAACACAAGGAACACCATCATACCACCTCCGAATTTCAACGTGAGAGATGGTGAAATTGTGGAATCCCCATCAAAGTTATCGTTGGAAGACATGTTTGGCGCATTCATGGGGGAAACTAAAAATTTCATGAGAGAGACTAAGAATAATGTGGCAAAGATATGGCAAAGACTTGATGAGCATGGTGAAATGATCAAGGATGTGACTACCCATATGAAAGCTATGGAGAAGCAAATGGGTCAACTTGCCAACATCATTGGAAAGCAACACGTTCTGGGGCAATTCCCCTCTAACACGGAGCTAAATCCCAAGGAGCAATGCAAAGCTATAAAGTTAAGAAGTGGGACAAACTACGAAGGGCCCAATATGCCATTAGAGGAGGAAGTGGTAATGGCACCCGAGGGTGTTAACAAAGGAGATGGCCAAGTGTAAGAGAAGCAAGAAGAGAAAGAAGGGGAGAAGAAGAGTGGGGAGGCAATCCCTCCACAAAACAAAGGCAAGAATGTAGTGCCTCTCCCATATCCTCAAAGGATGAAGAAGAAGAGCTTGGATAGCAAGTTTGCCAAGTTTGCGGAGATGTTCAAGAAGCTCCATATTAATATCCCTTTCGCCGAAGCTCTTGAACAAATACCACATTGCTTCAAATTCTTGAAGGAAATAATGTCAAACAAGAGGGAAATGGAGGCGTATGAGACGGTGCACTTAACCGAACAATGTAGCTCCATAATTCAAGCTAAGCTACCTCCAAAGGTTAGGGATCCCGGATCCTTCACTTTATCATGCACCATTGGAGATGGAGGTACATTAAGAGCATTATGTGATTCGGGAGCTAGTATAAACCTTATGCCTTTGTCCCTCTTCAAGACTCTTGGTTTAGGAGAGCTCACACCAACTACAATGAACCTCCAATTGGCGGATAGGTCTATGACATACCCTTTGGGTATAGCGGAGGATGTATTGGTCAAAGTCGACAAGTTTATCTTTCCGGTAGACTTTGTGGTTTTGGATATGGAGGAGGACCAAAACACTCCATTGATATTGGGAAGGCCATTTTTGGCAACCGGAGGGGCTTTAATTGATATGAGGAATGGAGATTTGGAGCTTCGAATGAACCAAGAGATAATTATGTTTGACATGTATAGAACTATCAAACTCCGGAATGATGAAGATAGGGAAAATGGGAGCCCCAAGGGAGATCACCCTCCAATGCCCATGAAAGAGGAGGTGGGAGAAGATTTGAAGGTCAATTTTGTGAAAGAGGACCCCCAAGTGGAAGAAAGTGAATTGAAGATGGGCAAGAAGGCCAAGTTTGAAAAGCTACTTATGCAAGTTTGGGAGTGAATGAGGCGTCAACCTCCTATGGCGCGATTGAAGAGCCAGATGGGCTAGCTAGTGGATGTTTTGATGGACTCAAGAAAGTTGCATGGGGAAAGAAGGTCAAGAACAAGGATGACAAGGGGGTGACTTGACAAACCATCTCAAGAAAGAACCGTCCGGCATAGGACGTTAAAAATAGCGCTTCTTGGGAGGCAACCCAAGGTTTTATTGCTTTCATGTTTTTATTGCTTTGATAGTTTTGATAGCTTGGTTTATTTTGTAGGTATGTATGAAAAACATTTTGGATGACATAGCTTGAAGAATGAAGAAGAAAGCAAAACCAACTTTGGAGAGGGGAAGCAAGTGTTGCAATGGTGATCTTTGAAGAGCTTTGGATGTGCAAGGAGAGAGGTAACAACTTGTAGCCCCAAACTTAGAATTTATACATAGTAAAATTCTAAGTTTGGGGGAGTTATTTATTATTATTTTTTTTTATTCTTTTACTAGTTGTTACCCTTGCACCGGTTCGTCATTCTACTTGTGTTACATTTTGCACCGGCGCACACTTTGTTTTCATATGCTTATTGTTGTTTAAATTGGTTTTGATCATATGTTGGGTAGTGGATCTTTGGTGAAATGTGAGCATGAATAATCATTGGAATCCATGGTTGAGTAGTTGTGGTGATGTCTATTTGCTTTGAATGTATGCATGATTGGTGTTGGAGAATAGTATCATGTTGTGTTCATATTTGTGATCTTTGATAGCATAGATGCATGATGTGTTGTTGTTTGGGAACATTTGATGAATGTGAGAGTCCTATTTAATGAATCGGTGAGAATTGAGCCATAAATCGAGCATGTAATCCGGTTTGATTCGTTTGAGAGTGGACTAGGTTATTGCTAGTGATTCTAGAACTTGCCCAAGTTCTTGTTTGAAAGCATAATTGTGTGAAACTTTGTGATGTGATATAGGCCATCTTGTTCTAAAAGAGCCACTTAGCCAAAATTTCCTAAAACCGAAGTAATTTTCCGTAGTTAGCCCCTTTGAGCTTAATTCCTCATTTTCTTGGCAAACTACAATGTTAACCACTTAGCCTTTTTGAGCCTTTGATACCTACATCTAGTGGGGGATAAAAGACAAAGTGGATAAACATGTGCTTGAAATGTCTTTGGTGAAGGGAGAGATTGGAAAAGTTGAAAGAAAAAAAAAAAAGATGAAAAGAAAATCAATTTAAAAGAAAAGAGGGACAAAGAGCCCCAAAAGCTTGAAAAGAAGAATGGTTCAAAAAGATGAGGTGATGAATGCTTGAAAAAGAAAAGAAAAGGAAAAAGTGAGGATGGAGTTTGCAAGCTTTGAAAGTGAAAGCACACATTGTAAAATAACAAGCTTTGTCCTCCACTAGAAGAGTTATAATTCCCAAATTCATCCTACCTTGTCCAAAGAGCCAATGTTACATCCTTGATTAAGTCCTATTGATCACATTGTTGAGCATTTGAGTGTTGTAGAAAGTAGAAGTTGGGCAAGCATATGGTGATTGCATAGCATAACTTGGTTGATGAGTGCATTAATATCCTCAATTTGTTTGTGTGTTTGAGAGAAACACTCCATCATGTGAGTAGAGGACTTGAGCATTTGATTGTGTTTCCCATTCACAATGTGTTGTGTGTTTGTGCATTCTTTGATTCATAAGTGTGAATTGCAATAATGAGCCTATGATCTTCATTGAGAAATGCACTTTGAGAAAGAGATATCACTACATCTTACTTTGCATGTGTGATTTGCATTGAATATTCCATTGTGATCATTCCACCCTCATTGCTTTAAGTGCTTAGTTGTTTGAGGACAAACAACATTTTAAGTTTGGGGGGGTTTTATTCGGGTGGAATTTACGCATTTTAGAGCCACATGTGAAGCGTATTTTGATGTGGTTTTCATTGAATTATGCATTGAATATGATTGTTTAAGCCGAAATGAGAGAAAGGTTGTGTTTTGTCGATTTTGTAGGAAATACGATAAAATTTGGAGCAAAATACCAACCATACTTTACTGCATCAGGAAGAGGAGTGCACGGTTTATTCGTCTCGAAAAACGGAGTGGAATAGCCTAAAGAATCGAGTCAATCGGACAACCGAGGTGAAAGATATGCACGAAACAAGTTTGGAGTGCCCAGCAACTCGGCCGAGCCCTTGATTGAGGCAGATTCTGGAACCAAGTTCCATCCTGCCGAGCTAGCTGATCCGGCCGAGTGCGAGGAAAAAATTTGAGAGCCAATTCGGCCGAGTTGAACCACTCGGCCGAGCTACTGAAGGATGCAGAATCTGGAATCAATTGCCACTCGGCCGAGCTCCCTGACTCGGCCGAGCTGCTGAACAAAGTTTAGACGCTGAAATCAATTGCACTCGGCCGAGTGGGACAACTCGGCCGAGCTCAGCAGAATTTCCCCACGATTTTAACACCCCAACTCGGCCGAGTCACCCCTGTTCTCGGTGCCCTTTACATATTTTGTCCAATTTCCAAGGAGCTAAGTGCAATTTTCACCCATAAGCCCTACCCCAACACTATATAAGCCCTCATTCTTGAAACCCAAGACATTCTCCCCCAATTCCTCAATGTCCACACATAGTTACACATACTTGGATGTGTTTTGGCCATATCTTCCTCAATTCTTCATCAAATCAAGCAAGGAAGGATGCAATAGCTTGGAAATTCCATTCTCTACCACATTTTAGACTAAGTTTTCTCTTTCTCCCTCTTTCTAGTTAGCTATTTCATTTGGATTTTGTAATTTGATTATGTTAGCTATTGGCTAGAACACGTTTGGTTCTAGGGCTATGTTTACACTTTGGATGATGTTTATGAATTAATTTCTTGTTTACTTGGTGGTTGTGTTGCTATTTCTATTTGAATGCTTAACTTTCATTGCAAGACATGTTGTCAATGGCCATGATAATATGTTTTATTTATTGTTAATTGAAATTGGATTGAGAGATCTTTTTCATTAATCGTATTTAAGCATTCGACCCAATATTATTGTGAGCTCGAGAGAGGATCAATATTATCGAGAGGGTATTAGATGATCCTAGGAGCCTTTTGGGGAATTATTATGCATGCTAGGTAGAGATACTAGTTTGTGTTATAATTTCTCTTGGATTAATTGGATCGAGAGAACTTTTAATTCACTATTTTGTGATCAACCCTACAGTAATCAACACAACACCACTTAATTAAGCTTTTGATCATAAATTGACCCCTTAGTGTGACATATGCCTTGGAACCTACCTTCTCTTAATTGAGTTTTCATTCGTATTTTCTCTCGTTTCTTTGGTTTGCATGTTATTAGATCGATTCTTCATTACTCTTTATTGCTTATTTGTGACAATTTGGTAGGCAATCTTAGGGTAATTCACCACATTCACTTAATCGATCGCGTCTAAATAGAATTCCGTTAACAAACTACACTTTTACGCTATACCTCCTCGTGGGATCGACCTCGTACTTACTTCACTACGATAGACACCGTATACTTTTGGTCGTTTATTCTAGCGTTGTAGAATACGTGAATCACTAGCACCATTGTCTTTTATAGCCTGAGCTATCTCCACAATGGTTCTATCCTTGATCTCAACAAGTGCTCTGAGATCATAGAATTGCTGTTGAAGTCTGGGGTAATCCTTCAACCCTGGATATAGCTGATCAACATTTGCTCTTGCAATCTGCCTCAGCATTCCTTCATATGTGTACTCTTCTGTATCATCATCATCATTGTTGTCATCAGAAGAGTTGGCCTTGGATTTAGAAGGATTGGTCTGAGCTTCAGGTGGGTTGGGATGGGATTCAGGAAGGTTGAGTTGGGAGTCAGATAAGTTGGGTTCAGAAGAAATGGGGATCAATTTGGTCTTAGTTGCTGTAGAGAGCAATGTTCCTGAGGGGGTAGAAGAAAGGTTTATTGGAATGGGCTGAATGGTTGGAAAAGTAGATTGATCACCTTCAAGAAGTGTAGTTTCAAGAAGTTTGGTATATGAAAGTAATCTGGGATCAAGAGGGGAGAAATGCATATCTTCTTCATCAGCAAGATCGGCCAAAACAATAATGCCTTCCCTATCAGGAGCACCTTTAGGAGAGTAGGTCTTCTTGGCAATGATTGGGGCATCTTCAGGAGTTTTGCACTCCTCCTCTTCAGGCTTTGGGGACCCTTGTGTTGGTGATATTCTTTGAGACCGAATATCAGGGGAGTTGGCATTGGGGCTCTTGGATTTTGATTTTGTCTTGGAGTTAGACCTACTTGCTTGTCTAATCTCTTTGAAAAATTCCTTCTTCCGCTTTTCCTCCTCCATCATCTTCTTCTTTTCAGAGGTTTTGATGATCCTCCTTCTTCTTTCAGATCTTGTTGGTTTCTCAAGATCTCTATATTCAGTGAATGCTTCTGGTTGCAAAGGGACAATCACCCTGAACTCTTCACCAGCTTTAGGAGGGTTGACCCCTTCTTCTTCTACTCTGTCAATCTCTTTAGAAGTAGCTCCCCCACTCTTGGATTGACTTTCTGGTGAAGATTCACTGAGAATCTGCTTCATTTTCTTCATTTTGGGTAGGGTTTTGGTAGGTTGACCTTTTCTTTTCCTTGGAGAAGATCTGGTAACACGTGCAACTGTCAAGGCTTGCTTGGCTGTAACACCTTGCTTCCTTTTTTCTGTTTTAGTGGAGAGTTTTCTGAACATCACTTTCTGTGCTGGAAAGTGCTTGGGTTTGATTTGCAGATGGGTGTAGTGGGCAAATCTTTCCAAGAGCAGGCTTGCTCTTGTGCAATATTGAGTCTTCCCTTCCACCACCACCTTGTGATGAGCCTTCTCGTTAAACTTGAACTTTTCATTCATCATTTTTCCCTGCTCTAGCTTCTGAGGCACAATCATCCATTCATTTGAGAACTCCTGCTCTTCTCCTTCTCTATAGAACTCTGGGTTGAGTCCTTCATAGGGTAGCCCAAAACTGGAATCCAAATCTTCTGATGTGAAGATTATAGTGTGTTGTGATTCCTCTTCTTCACCTTCTTCTGCATAAGTGAGTTTTGTGTAGACATCTCATTTCTTGCCTTTCCATCTGAGATAGGCAAAAAACTCAGCCATGTAGGGGTTAAGGCAAGAATCAGGTTTGGTGCCCAAGAACTGCTCAAGCCCTGCATCTCTCAGCCATTGGAGAACTGGATGGACTTCCTTATCTGGGCTATCAAAGGCAACAATCTTCTCAAACCACATAGAGTTTATATGGCTAAGATATGTGAAATCAATGTCCAGAGATGGATCATTGAAGTTGACAAGTTCCTCTCTTTTTAGTTTGGGAGCCATGGATGTTTGAAGGTTTGGAAGGATTGATGGTTGGTAGGGATGTTTTGAAGGTTTGAGGGTTTTTCAGATTTTTTGCTTAAGGGTTTTGGAAAAATTTGTGCGTAAGAATGGATGTAAAAACGGGAGGTTTTTATATTCCAGTGGTTTTATTAACCGTTGGACAATGACATTAAGGGGTGGACATATCACTAGGCAAAGTGGATAAAGTGGGGTAGTGGGCTTAGGAACGGTTAGATGTAGGCATTAAGATAATCAATGGCTTTGATGAGAGGCTCAGTAATTAATGCAATCTTTTAAGGATTTTGCATTAAATGCTGGAATGACCTTTTGGGGGCTAAAACTTGAATACCTCACGCCATCCTAAAAATAGACTACTCTTTGCCCAAGAATTCTCTTAAATGTCTAATCAATGCTAAAAATAGCACTTATCACATTATCATATTGGACAAACGTCCTGATAAGTGATTTGACCTTTATTTTAGTCAAATGATCCGACCAAAGTGCCTGAGTGGGTCCCAATGTTGCTGACTGGGTCCCACAGGGTCAATCATCCTGACCAACATTGGTGAAGGACATGTGGACAACTCTACTGAATTCTTCTTTCAGGCTGGCCATTTAAGTGAGTTTGGTCAACTTTGCTGAAGTTCAATTTAATGAACTTCCCCCTTCATTTATACTTCATTCTTCATTTTTCCATCTTTCCTGAATCCAGTAAGCCCAACTCTGCTGACAGCTCCAGAAATCTTGCTTCAGCTAATGACTTGGTTAAGATATCAGCTTTTTGCTTATCAGTGTGAATTTTGACAAACTTGATATCCTTTTTCTCAACATGATCCCTTATAAAGTGATGCTTGATATCAACATGTTTGCATCTTACTGACCAAAAAAAAAAAAACATGTTTGCATCTTGTGTGAAGCACTGGATTTTGTGAAATAGCAATTGCACTATTATTGTCACAAAATATAGGAACTTCATTTGTGATGACTTTGTAGTCTCTTAGTTGTTGTCTGAGCCAAAGTATCTGAGCACAACAACTTCCAGCTGCTACATATTCTGCCTTAGTTGTTGATGTGGCAACTGTGTTCTGCTTCTTTGAGAACCATGAGACCAGTTTGCTTTCCAAGAATTGACATGTTCCAGAGGTGGATTTTTGCCAATTTTACACCCTCCATAATCAGCATCTGAGTATCCAGTGAGCTCAATGTTGTCATCAGCTGGATACCATAATCCAAGATTCTCAGTTCCTTTGAGATATCTTAGGATTCTCTTGGCAGCTTCAAGATGGCTCTTCTTTGGATTTGCTTGAAATCTGGCACACACTCCAATTGCAAATGTGATATCAGGCCTACTTGCAGTAAGGTACAGTAGGGATCCAATGATGCCTCTATATGCAGTGGAGTTGGTAGATACTCCACTTTCATCAGGATCCATCTTCCAATTGGTGTTCATAGGAATCCTGACTGGTTTGCTTATTGCACATCAGAATTTTTTGATCATGTCCCTTGTATATTTTGCTTGGTTGATGAAAATTCATTTCTTTGATTGGGTGACTTGAAGTCCCAAAAAGAAATTCATCAATCCCATCATGGACATCTCAAATTTGCTTTGCATGAGTTTTGATAATTTCTCACACAATTTCTCATTTGGAGATCCAAATATAATGTCATCCATATGGATTTGGACTAACAAGATATCATCTCCTTCACAGATTCTGAACAAGGTTCTGTCAACAATGCCTTTGACAAAACCATGATCTAGAAGAAATTGTGATAAGGTGTCATGCCAAGCTCTTGGAGCTTGCTTCAATCCATATAGAGTTTTCTTTAATCTGTACACCTTGTTTCCTTCTTCAAAACCTGGGGACTGTTCAACATAGACTTCCTCCTTCAGTACCCCCATTGAGAAAAGCACTCTTCACATCCATTTGATACACTTTGAATTTCATGTGAGCTGCATAGGCCAAGAAGAGTATGATTGCTTCAAGTCTGGCCACTGGTGCAAATGTCTCATCATAATCAATCCCTTCAGATTGACAGTATCCTTTGGCCACTAGTCTTGCTTTATTTCTCACAATGATGTCATTTTCATTTTTCTTGTTTTTGAACACCCATTTGGTTCCAATTACATCTTGATGAGTTGGCCTATCCACCAGCTCTCATACTTCATTTCTGGTGAACTGGTTCAGTTCTTCTTGCATGGCAATGATCCAATTTGTGTCTTGAAGTGCTTCCTCAATGTCTTTTAGTTCCTGCTCTGAAAGGAAACAGCAAAACAAAGCACTTTCTTAATGAAATCTTCTAGTTTTGATCCCTTCACTTGCATTTCCAAGTATCAAGGTAGTTGGGTGGTCATGTAACCAAGTCCTTCTAGACCTAATTCCTTCAGGAGGGTTGTCCTCTTCTGAAGTTGGATCACTAGATTCATTAAATTTCGGGAAGTTAGTTGAAGGATCAAGTTCAGGATCATATTCAGGGTTGTTGACCTCATTGTCAGGGATATTGACATTTTCATTGGTTCCCCCTTGAATATTGGATCCATTTATTACCTCAGCAGAGCCTGCTTCTTCATTGGTAGTTGTTACATGGTTTTGAACTGGGATGGGGTCAGTCAGTTCAGTTTCTCCTTCAGGTTGGTTATCTTCTGGTTGATTGCCATCAGGTAGGTTGTCCAGATTTTGATCTCTATTGAGTTCTGGCTGGGCAACATCTATGAACATTGCTTCTTTGCTTTGGAGCCTTAATCTGGTTGTTCTTTGTGTTATCTCATCAATATTCTGGTTTCTATCACTGAACTCATTAATAGATTCATCAAACACAACATGAGGTGTTTCTTCCACAACAAGGGTTTTGCAATTGTAGACTCTATAAGCTTTGCTGACTTGGGAATATCCAACAAATATTCCCTCATCAGCTTTGCTGTCAAAAGCTTTCAATTGCTCTTTCCCATTATTGTGAATGAAACACTTGCAACCAAATATATGAAAATAAGCAACAGTGGGCAATCTACCCTTCCATAATTCATATGGAGTTTTACCTTGACCTTTTGTAATTAATGATCTGTTTTGAGTGTGGCATGCAGTGTTGATGGCTTCTGCCTAGAACCTTTTTGGCAGTTTGGATTCAACAATCAGTGTTCTTGCTACTTCTTTTAAGGTTCTGTTTCTCCTTTCAGCAACACCATTCTGTTGAGGAGTTCTTGCTGCAGAAGTCTCATGTGTGATGCCATTCTTACAGCAGTACTCATTGATGTATGAGTTTATGAATTCAGTGCCTTTGTCTGATCTGATTTTGACAATGCTTAGGCCCTTTTCATTACTCAATCTCATCATCAACTCAGGTAGTTTGACTTGAGTCTCCTTTTTTGTTCAGAAGAAACACCACCCAAGTGTACCTGGAAAAATCATCAACAACTACTAGAGCATATTTCCTTCCATTTATGCTTACTGGGATTATTGGACCAAATAAGTCCATGTGTAGTAGTTGGAGAACTCTCTCAGTGGATATGACAGGTTTTCCTTTAAATGATGTTTTGATTTGTTTTCCTGCCTGACATGGTTGGCACACATGTTCCTTGATGAACATTTGATTATGCAGCCCTTTCACTAGAGAGTTTCTTGCAAGCTTGTTGATGGTTTTGAAATCCAGGTGGTTCAGTCTTTTGTGCCACAGCCAACTTTGTTCATTTGTGCTTTTGGCAACAAAACAAACTACTTCAGGGGTTTTGCTCCAATCTGCAAAATAAACATTTCCCTTTCTCACCCCTGTTAGTAGCACCTGTTGTGTTGATTTGTCCTTGATAATGCATTCATTTAGTGCAAACTCAATATTATATCCTTTATCACAGATTTGACTTATAGATAGCAAGTTATATTTTAGGCCTAGACATATGAAACATTAGTAATTTTTACACTACCAATATTTAATGTACCATAACCTCTTATGATTCCTTGTGAGATATCTCCAAAGGTTACTGAAGGACCATCATTTTCAATGAAATTTGAGAGAAGTTCTTTATTTCCAGTCATATGTCTTGAACATCCACTGTCCAAGTACCATGCTGTTCTTTTGTTTATGCTTCTCTTCTTCTTGTGGTCCTTGCAAACCTGCAAAGTCAAACTTTAGGTACCCTTTGAATGTTGGGTCCTAGGGGGTTAGCTGTACCTTTTGGAACCCAAATCTCTCTAACTACTCTGATTGACTCAAAGTGACTGACTTGGTTTCCATTTACATCTACATACACAGTCCTACCCTTAAATGCCTTAGGTGGTTTCTGTGCATAGGTGTTAGTCTTATAAGCTTCAGGAGAGTGAGTGAAATACTTTGGGACAGGTCTCCTGAAGTTACTTGACCTAGGTACAACTTGGTAAGACCTTTGTGGATAAGTGCTTGGATGGCCTTTTTCCTTTGGCATAAAGGGTCTAGGCTTCCTGAAACTGTTATACCTATCAGGAGGGTTGGGCCTTGATCTGTTCAGTTGAGGTTGCCTCATTTGAGTTGGCCTTTTCTGAACAGGTTTTGGACAACTCCACTGATGAGTATTCAGATAGGTTGGCCTTCCATTGGTTCTACCTTTCTGAACCTCATTTTTCTTGTACACAACATTCTTAACCTTTTCCTTAGGTTTGAGTTTAGGAACATTGTTTACTTGAGTAGGTATAAGAGTTTCTTTGCCCTTATCCTTGATTAGTGGCTGATTTACTTCCATTTCATTTTTATTTAGTTGGGCCACTGACCTTATAAAGGTCATCTTAGAGTTACTGGTTGAAGCAACACTAAGACCAGGTGAGGGTTCACATGGATCATAGCCTAATCCACTCCTTTGAGCCATTGGTCTTTGAAACCCTTGAATTTCCTCTATTGCTCTAGAGGATTTGTTCAAGGCAGACATCTTAAGTTTTAGGCTCCCCTCACTTAATTTCAGAGCATCAAATTCATGTGAGAGATTATCAAATTTAGCTTGTAAAGTTCTAAGGTCAAAATCCTTTTTCTTTAGAACCACATTTTGCTCATCAATCAGCTTTTGTTGTTCAGAGACTTTGAGAGACATTTCATCATGTTCTCTCACAATCTGCTGATACAACTCAGCTGATTTAATGTCAATCTCAAGTTCAGGAATGTTGGGAGTTCTGACATTAGAACTTAGAAGATCATTTTCTCTCAATGCAATGTTATGCAACTCTTGTAGTCTGGTGAAGTCCTCCATTAACTTTCCAAAGGAGAGTTTTAAGTGGGCTTCACTATATTCATGTGTGTTATTTGATGAGTTAGAAGATGAACATACCTCTTCATTTTCAAAAGCCATTTGACAGTCATCTTCACTGTCACTGTTGGAGAATAATCCATCATCAGATGAATATATACTTTCCTCACTTGCTGATTCTCCAGCCACCATGGCCTTCCTATTGCTGAATCTCTTGTCTCTTTTGTTCTGCCTTTCTTTTCTTTCTTTTGAGCTCAGATCAGGACAATCATATTGAAAGTGTCCTTTCTTCTGGCAGTTGTAACACACATCTTCATCATCATTTCTTTTACTTGAGGACTCCTTCCTTCTGGATGATGATGGATCAGCCTTTCTTGACTTCTTCTTGTCAGCATATTTGTCTTCTTTCTTTTCATCAGAGTGTTTGTCCTCTGATTTGTTGTCAGGAGAATTGAATCTTCTCCTGGTTCTGTTGTCTTGGTAGAACTTTTTGTATCTACCAAATCTGGAATTGAGCTTCTCAAATATTCTGGCCATGAGTGCCAGTTCCTCCTTCATTTCAGCCTTAGAGACAGATTGAGATGATCTCTGAGCACTCTTCTTTTCTGTCTCAGTAGCTTTGAATGCAACTCCTTTGCTGGATGAGGATGGCTCCTCATGTACCTTCTTCCTGTTCAGATCAAACTCATATGCTTTGAGTTCAGAGAACACTTGCTGCATGGGCATGTTATCAAGGTTGCTAGTGTTCTGCATCATGACTGAATAGATGTCCCACTTGGATGTGAGACTTCTCAGGATTTTCAGTGCAACTTCTCTTTTGGCATAGAATTTGCCAAGAGAGTTTATCTCATTCATGATGTCAGTGAATCTGCCATCAAGATGATCAATTGTTTCATTGGGCTCATATTTCTGAAGTGCTACTTGAAGCTTGTTTTCTTTGATCTTTTGAGTACCTTCACACATAAGTGCTAAGGTGTCCCAAATTTCTTTAGCTGTAGTGAAGTGGTACACTCTTCCCATCACTACATCTGGAATTGTTTGGTAAAAAGTATTCATGGCAATGTAGTTCAGGTTGTGCCTTTTTCTCTCTTCTGTAGTTAAGTTATCTTCATCCTTTGGCAGCAACTCCCTTGGGTCTGCTTTCTGAGCATCAGTGACTTTGGGGTTTGGCTTGGTGAAGGTTGTTGGGATATGAATATCCCTAGTTTAGTTTTGATAAACCAAATCAAACATGTAATATGATAAGTTGTATTGTATAGACAACTTTATTATACATCTTGTAATAGATAGGACTCTGGTTAGAAGAGAAGACTTGTCAATGCTCAAGAAGAGAAGAGAAGACCAAGACTAGAAGTCTCCTGATAAGATGAGTTGAACTCATCTTATAGGATAAGAAGAGTAAGAGTAAGATGAGTAGAAGTCTTCTTACCAGTAGAGTAGAAGTCTTCTTACCAGCAGAGTAGAAGTCTTCTTACAAGCTGAGTAGAAGTCATCTTACAACCAGCTGAGTAAAGACGGCTGAGTAAAGACAGCAGCTGAGAAGAAACAACAGCTGAGTAAAGACAGCACAGTAAAGACAGCAGCTGAGAAGAAACAGCAGCTGAGTAAAGACAGCTGAGTAAAGACAGCAGCTGAGTAAAAGGCAGCTGAGTATAGACAGCAGCGGGGTAAAGACAGCAGTTGAGTAAAAGATAGCAGAAGCCTAAAAGAAAGATCAGATGAGTACCCAATTAAAGGAAGGCCAATCAGAGTTGAAGTCAATGATTGACAAGATACGCACAAGAAAGGAAAGTCAAAGATATGATTGAAATTACATGACAATGGTAATATTCAATCATATCATATCAAGAGATTGTCAATTCCTCAATTAGTGGAGTTTTGAATGCCATCATCCAACGGTAACATTCAAACTCAACACTATATAAATGAGTCCATACATCATTGGGAATGTGAAGAGGTGTGAGATGCAAAGGTCGAGCAAAGGTCATAAAGTCCATAAATAAGAAGAGCTCAAGAAGATCGTATATGAAGATTCAACACGCATCACCTCATCCCCAGTGAGTGAACTTATAACATCTAAGCCAGTGCAGCCACTCATATATATCCATAGCTTATAGAGAATTTCCCATTCCTAGCATGAGGCTAAAACAGATTGTAAGGGAAATTCTCACCTAGTTCATATACACAAAACCCACCTTCTACCATAAACCCCTAGAAGCCAAGTTGAGTGTTCGTCACTGTAAAGAGTACAAGTGCTCTACAATTACTTGTGGAGTGCAAGTGCTCGCAACTAACTTGTTAAAGTGCAAGTGCTTCCAATCACTTGTGGAGACCGTAGCAGTTAAGGAACTGGCTCAGATCTCAAAGTCCTACCCTTGGGACTATAAAGGACAAGCTCTTGTAATTTTTGGTAAATTAAAGGGATTAAACATCACGTTAGGACGTGAGAGTGGACGTAGGAACGTATATCCGAACCACTATAAATTAATGTGTTATTTACATTCTGCACTTTATTTTTTCAAGTCTTTTCATACATATTTGTGCATAAAATGTTTTACACACTGTATTTAATAAATAGACGAGTATAATATTTATGGGCACACTACAATTCCGCACTTAACTCCGATAGGTAATTAATCAGCCGACTAACTAGTCCTAGGCCCCTAGTGAAATCAGCGGACTAGTTACTTTGAAGAGTTAGTCTATTTTCAACACCATCAGCAGACATCAAGTCAGCTGATCTTACACTCGTCTCAGGGAACAACAAAGGTGAAAGGTCCTCTGGTGATGACTTTGAGCATTTCATCATGTTGGCAGGCAAGATGTGCTCTCATTCTAATATTCCAGAAATCATAGTTCTCAATTGAGAACATTGGCAGTTTGTGATTAGAAATGTGATTTACTTGGTTGGGACCCATGTTGTTGATGGTCTCAACAGCATCTCCTAGAAGTGCATTGTTTGCCATCTCAATAGAATAGGGTTAGATAAACACAGTAATGTTTTTCAGAAAATGGATCAGTTCAGTGACCACAAAAATTATGATTTTTGAAAATCAGTTGGATTTTCAGAAGCAGTGGTCTTTGAACCCCTGCTCTGATACCGCTTGTTGGTCCTGAGTGGAGTATGACACAAGTATATGAGGGGGGGGGGGGGGGGAATGCACTTGTGTATGCAAATTCTTCTTTTTAAGACAGTTTAGCCTAATCAGGGAAGTTTTCTAACAACTACTCTGAGTAATAACTTTAATAGATAATCAACCTACTGAAAACTATGAAGTGATCAGTTGGATAACTATCTAAAAGAGTTGCTAAGTGCGGAATGTGGTTGGCCTTTTCTTTTAAAGAATACTCCAAGTTAGTTTCTGAAAACCCAGTTTATCAGGGACTTTGTCCAAAAACTGTTTTGCTCAGTTTTGCTGAACTTAACTCTTTTAAAATAAACTTTGTAAGTAATATGAGTTAGAAAGCAATGCAGAATGAAAATGACACATCAATTTATAGTGGTTCAGAGACTCAAGCTCCTACATCCACTTTCCCTAATTGAACAGGATAATTCCTTAACACCTGGAATTAGCTTGTTTTATAGTGCCAAGGTGCACGGATCAAAAACACTATCTTAGTGCTTGGATCCCTAAGATAATCTAAGTCCTAGTGCTCAACTTCACTGAGTTAAGACTGTATTCACTCTTCACAATCCTTAACTCCTCACTTCTACAACAAAACCTATTTCACTTATGAGGTAAGAGTTTGAGGTTTGGTTCCAACTAATTGAGATATCCTTTATAATAAGAACAGTGTAAAGGGATAAGATATCTCTTTGCTAAGCTTGGATTTTTACAGATTGGCATAGCTAGAAGTGATCAGAAAACTTGGGATTTGTAAGAAGTAAACTTGAGTTTCCTTGAATGCTTGATAGTAGTTTGATAGCAGATTGTTGGATGCTTGAATCCTTGGATCACTTCTAAATTTATAGAACAATTTGATCATCTATCCATTGGAGAGATAGACTTTCAAATTGTCTAATTGCAGCTCTATTGAAATGGCTATGAGAGCAACCTTCTATTATCCGCTGTGTAAGAAGGTTCTTCAATGGTTGCTTGAATGAATGTGTTGACTTGAAAAATGCGGCTGAGATGACTTGTGTCAGTTTCCAAACCTGCACATTTTCCAATGTTGATTGTGGCAGAACTTGTACTCTTCTCAACGGTCAGATGGGACAAGTTCTCTGATCATTCCTGCTGCAAGTGGAATATTTCTCCATTCATTCAATTCCTTAGTCTTTAATTCTTCTAAGTCTTCAATGCTTGTTCAGGCTTGATGGCATTAATGCTTCATTAAATTTGTCTACTGAGAGAATTGCATTCAATGCTCTTGATCTTCTAATTCTTGAACTTGATATGTTATTGCCCTTATCAGTGCCTTCAGTTCAGGCTAATAACTTGAGCATTCAGCCATGTTGTCTTCTTCAGCACACTTGTCTTTATGCCTTCAGCAGATTTGTCCTAATAGACTTAGATCAACAAGATGCCTAACATTTCAGCTTTGGACAACTATCTTGAACATTAAATATCTCAACATTTCTGAGATTTTGACTTAGACATTTTTACTGTCTCAACTATCCTGAGACAACTAGACTGATACATTTTCTATCTATCTCAACTAAGCTGACTATCATCATTCAGGGGTTTTGGTATCTTAATCAAAATCAATTCATTTCCCAACACTTTTAAAGAATGACTTTAAATACAGATGAATGATATCAGCTAATATATGATATTTGCTGATTTATAAAACTTATACTTAGTGGATTTTGACTCTTTTGAAAACTATGCTTTACAAAGTATGAACAATATATATAGTATACACATTATGAATGATGTACATAAATATAAATCAAGCAAATAAGAACACAAGTATTTATAGTGGTTCAGATCTCAATATCCTACGTCCACTATCTCTAATAAGCTAGATAAATTCACTATCTTGCAAAGTTTATAGTCCCAAGAGAAGACTTGTGATCGAGAACCTCAACTACTTTATGAGGATACGGATCTACTTGTTGGTGAGGTAACAAGTAACATTTACAATGGTTCCTTAACAAAGAATGTAAACTGTTAATAACTAACTCAATGTGCTAAAAAACACACTGTTAATCTAAACACTAAAGATAGGATCCTTTAATCTGGCTTAGGATCGGAAACTTAGAGCTTCTAAGGATAGATAAAACTATACAGGCTCTTAAGAACTCGATTGGAATATTTCAGAAGGCTTTGTTCTTGCGATCATTTTAATATGAGAGTTCCTGCTTGTATTGTTTCCGACACCTTGTTCCAAAGAACAAGTGTTGTATTTATAGAGAGATTTGAGCTTCAAACTAGCCGTTGCTTCAAACTAGATGTTGACTCTGAGTTTAGGTACGATATTACCAGAAATGGTAACGTGCATTTAATGCGTATACGACTCTGCATAAAGGTCCATGTGTCCCTAGTTCAAGTTAACTCTGTAGCTTCATTATCGATGTAGCATTGGTCCACATTAGTCGAGTTGTTGAACATCTGTCTTGTCTTCTATTTGAGTAATTCAGAACTAGTCCGACATTCTCTTTGTCTTCTGTTATTGATGCCTCTTCGTTCCATATCATAGTGTAGACACTGAAATTTTATTAAATTTTGAACGTGTCTAATATTATGTAAATCCTAGTTTTGGAGATAAGAATATAAAATAATATCTCCAAAATTGAGGAATTATCTCTTTCCTTATTTTTAGGATTTTCAAATATCTTTTTCTTGCTCTCTAAGTAGTTCGTCTCTTATAAATAAGAGAGTGAAAATAGAATTGCAGTAGTCTGATGGAATAAGTCACTGAGACCCCGGTATCACATATGTTTAGAGAGTGGAATCAAGAGATCAACGAGAGTTGTAACCCACATTTATAATAAAAAAATATGTTTACCTTATTTTTATCACTATTCTTTTATGCATATTTGCAGGTGTTTAAATTTATTGGTTTACACATAGTATCATAAATGAACTAACACTTCTTCAAGATGTCTTTATCATAAACTACTAACTGTCATCTGAGATTCAGATGAACTAGACTTTAATGCTCCTTGAGGCTTTTCTTCGACAAGATCAGGTGAGTTCATATCTGTTGAATGGTCTTCTGAACTTCAATGCAGATTGTCATACAATTACTTTCAGACTATAAGATATACAACAACCTTTAGATCTGATTTCACAAATGAGCTCTAGTGTCTTCTAGTCTTCTTCTCTATAAGTCTTGAGCGAGCGCGTGTTAAAACAGATGAAGAATCAGCTGGCACATTCAATACTTCTAAGCTTTATAAGAACAGATTAGGTAACTTAGTTCTAGATTACTAATTATTATTCAAACCTATACTCTACTGATCTGGTTTTGGCCATCAAAACTAAACTTATAAATTGCAATCAGATTAGGGGTTGGATGAATATCCCAACAACTACACCCCCATTTTTGTTAACTTCATCCCCACAAATTATATAAACAATCGACCACGGTTATTTACACCCCCACTTTTGTTGACTTCACCGCCTAAATTATTATTTTTTCAAAATTATACCTAAAATTACTATAGTGCCCTTCTATTAATTTAAACAAAACATGATACAATCAATCCTAATTTATATATAAACAATTGACCACTGTTATTTATACCCCCACTTTTGTTGACTTCACCCCCAATAATTATTATTTTTAAAAAATTACATCTAAAATTACTATAATGCCCTTCTATTAATTTATAAAAAATATAATACAATCAATTATAATTTATATATAAACAATAGGCCACAATTATTTACACCCCGCTTTTATTGACTTCACCCCCCAAATTATTATTTTTTAAAAATTACATCTAAAATTACTATAGTGCCCTTCTATTAATTTAATTAAAATATAATATAATCAATCCTATTTATATAGGAAATTCTTATATACACTCGCGTGTATATACACTCTTGAATTTCATTAAAATTTTGAGCCTAATTTACTGTTTCGGTGCTGACAATTAATGGGTCGCACAAATCTAATAAAAGACCACGATTATATGCACACACGAGATTGAGGTGGACACCTACCAATTTTTTTTACAAATAAATGATTTTGAGATTAGAAGGTCTAGAAGAAAAAAAATTTGTTAGTAATAAATGAGATTTTGATTAAGATATCAAAACCCCCGATGATATATAAATCAAATTTGATTAAGTATGTTTCAGGACTGTTGGAACATATAGACCAGGTTAATTGAACAACTGATGTGTTAGGCAGCTTATAGATGTTAGAAAGCATAAGTTGAGTGGGAACACAAGCTTAGCAGATCACATAAATCGAGTTCCCCTAGGCTCAGATTCAGAAGAGTTCAACCTTGCTGATAGCACAAGACCAGTAGAGTTCAACCATGTTGATGACAAGATCAAAAGAGTAAAACAGAAGAGTCAACCCTTCTGATAGTTCAAGTTCAGAAGATCTCGTCTTATGAATCAAACTTGCTGACATCAACTCAATCAAGATGTGAAGATCAGAAGTGAAAATCAACAGAGTAGATCAGTAGAGTAAATCAGCACACTAGATCAGAAGACTAAGATGCAGTCTAAGTCAAGAGAAAACAATGTCGATGGAGCCAATCTCACTGATATGAGACATATTCATCAAGATTGATCCAAATTACAATCAGTAAATATGAGAAGTCATCTCAAATGGAGAAGCAAGCCAACATTGCTGATAAGCCAAGTCAGCTGAAGAGATAAGAATGAGCACAAATCTGTCTTGTTAATGATAGGGAATGTTTTCCTCTAGTTGACTGCTGAAGAATCAAATCAAACATTGGGAATAGAGCCACTCACGTCAAGACAAAGATGCTTAACCGTTTACTTCCCAAATTGAGGACATGTCACTATCACAGATTCTATTTGCCAGATGCTCATTCCAAAGAAGATGGAAATAGAAAATCTGAGATTGTCTCTCCAAAGGACATAACCTCACTTTGCTCTATAAATACTGGAGTTTGGAAACCATTCAAGGATCCAACAAGTCAAGGAAACTACAAGCTCTTAGCATACAAGCCTTCAAACCTCATAATAATTTATCATTCTTAGTTTCCAAAACACTTCAGTACCCATCTAAGCTGGACTCATTGTATATCAATCAAAGCTTAGAGAGATATCCTATCCTTATACAATTCTTCATTGTAAAAGATATCTCACCCTAGTTGGAAAACAACCTCAACCCTTAAACCTTTCAAGGAAAGTTATAAGTGTTGTTGTAGAAGTGTGAGAACTAGAACTGTCAAGTGAAGAACAGTTTAGTTCAAGTAGATTGAGTACTATGACTCAGAATTTCTAGGGATCAAGGTACTAAGGAGTAGTGTGGTTGATCAGTGCACTTTGGCACTATAAAATAAGTTAATTCCAAGTGAAGGAATTATCATATTCAATAAGGGAAGTGGAAGTAGGAGCTTGCGTCTCTAAACCACTATAAACCATTGTGTTATTTACATATTGTCATTTCATACAAGTAACACATTCATACACTGCATACAAAGTTCATCTTCAACAGATATAATTCATAAACTTTGCAAAACTGTTTTGGGATATGTCCCTTGAAACCAGTTAAGTGTTAAGAAGTTTTTCAGAACTTAAAGGAGTTTAAATATAAAGGGTCAACTATAATTCCGCACATATAACTTACTTAGATAGTTATTCAACTGATTACTTCATAGTTCTCAGTAGTTTGATTATCTAATCAAAGTTATACATATTCAGAGAAGTTGTACAGACAACTCTCCTGATAGCCTGATTTGTTTAAAGAAAAAGAATTTGAATACACAAGTGCATTCCCCCACATACACTTGTGTCATACTTCTTTCAGGACCAACAAGTGGTATTAGAGTAGGGGTTCAAAGACCACTGCTTCTGAAAATCCATCTTGATTTTCAAAACCAAATCCTAGTGTGGTCACTAAACTGGTCTTTCTGAAAAAACTCATTCATACATACTTTGTGCTTAATTATATACACTTGCAAGAATGCCTAACAATGAAGTTGCAGGAGATGTGGTAGAAACCATCAACAACATGGGTCCTAATGCTATCAATCATATATCTCATCATAAACTGCTTATGTTCTCAATTGAGAACTATGATTTCTGAAAAATCAGCATGAGGGCACATCTAGCTTGCCAACATGATGAGATGTTAAGAGTAATCACCAAAGGACCATTCACTTTTACAAAAGTGAATCCAAAAGTCAGTGCAGCACAAAAAGCTGACCCAGGGGAGCAGCTTCCAAAGGATAAGGATGAACTCACAGCTGAAGAGAGAAAGAGGCACAACCTTAACTATGTTACCATGAACACTCTCTATCAAACAATCCCTGATGTTGTGATGGGAAGAGTCTACCATTGCACAACAGCCAAAGAAATTTGGGACACTCTTGCACTTCTGTGTGAGAGTAAAGAAGGGGCACTTTCAGTATGATTGCCCTGAACTCAGCTCAAAAGAGAGGAAATAAAGACAAGCCAAAAGAGATAGAAGACTCAATAGCAGAAAAGCCATGGTGGCTGGTGATGAGTCTCAAAGTGATGAAAGCTTCAACTCCTCTAATGATGGACTGTTCTCTAACAGTAATGATGATGATGTGTGCAACATGGGAATTGAAGATGATGAAGTATGTTCTTCATCTAATCATCAATTCATTCACTAGAAGCTAGTGATGTTGACCTGAAACTATCCTTTGTTTTAGCTGATGGAAGATTTCACTAGACTACAAGAACTTCATAATAACATTGTGAGAGAGAATGATGTGTTGTACTCTGAAGTAGCATAACTCTCTCAAGCTGAATCTGTAGTTGACATCAAATCTACTGAGTTGTATCAACAAATCGTGAGAGAACTTAATGAAGTATCCCTCAGGGTAGTTGACCAACAAAAGTAGATTGATGAGGAAATGCTTATTCAGAAGAGAAAAGACTTTGAGATTAAAATATTACAAGCTAAATTTGAAAATCTCTCTCATGAATATAATGTTCTAAAATTGAGTGAAGAGGCCTGAAAAATAAGATGTCTGCTCTGAATACATCCTCTAGAGCAATAGAGGAAATTCAAAGTTTCTAAAGACATATGGCTCAAAAGAGTGGACTTGGGTATGATCCATTCGAATCTTCACCTTGTCTTAGTGTTGCTTCAACAAGTAACACTAAGAAAATCTTTATTAAATCAGTGGCACAACAAGCTGAAAATAAATTAATTCAGCTACTAAACAAAGGAAATGGTAAAGTAAATGAGATACCCACTCGATTAATCAGCAGACCAAGGCCCATACCTAAGGAAATGGCCAAAGTCTCTGACTACAAGATAAATGGTGTTCAGCAGAGTTGACCCAACCGAGTGGGTGTTCAAGAACAAGAAAATGAGAATGATGTGATTGTGAGAAACAAAGCCAGATTAGTGGCCAAAGGACACTGTCAATCAGAAGGCATAGACTATGATGAGACTTTTGCACATGTGGCAAGACTTGAAGCTATAAGGTTATTTCTAGCATATGCTTCTCACAAGAGGTTTAAAGTCTATCAAATGGATGTCAAAAGTGCTTTTCTGAATGGATTACTCAAGGAAGAAGTCTATGTGGAGCAACCTCCAGGGTTTGAGGAAGGAGATAAGGTGTACAAACTCAAGAAAGCCCTTTATGGACATAAGCAAGCTCCAAGAGCTTGGTATGACACCTTGTAACAATTTTTGTTAGATCATGGTTTTGTCAAAGAGATAGTGGACAAAACCTTGTTTAGAATTTGTGAAGGAGATGATATTTTATTAGTCCAAATCTATGTGGATGACATTATATTTGGATCTCCAAATGAGAAGCTTTGTGAGAAATTCTCAAAGCTCATGCAAAGCAAGTTTGAAATGTGAATGATGGGTTTGATGAACTTCTTCTTGGGACTTCAAGTCAAACAATCAAAAGAAGGAATCTTCATCAACCAAGCCAAATATACAAGAGATATGATCAAAAAGTTTGGATGTTCATCAAGCAAACCAGTAAGGATCTCTATGAACACCAACTAGAAGATGGATCCAGATGAGAATGGACTCAACCAACTCCACTGAATACAGAGAAATCATTGGACCACTCTTATATCTCACAGCTAGTAGACTTGACATCACCTTTGCAGTAGGTGTGTGTGCAAGGTTTCAAGCTAATCATAAGAAGAGTCATCTTGAAGTTGCAAAGAGGATACTGAGATACCTGAAAGGCACTGAAAATGTAGGCATTTTGGTATCCTTTAGATGAAAATAATGAGCTCACTGGATATTCAGATGCTGACTATGGAGGATGCAAAATTGATAGGAAGTCCGCTTCAGGAACATGTCAGTTCTTGGGAAGCAAGCTCATTTCTTGGTTTTCAAAGAAACAAAGCATTGTGGCAACTTCAACTACTGAAGCTGAATATGTTGCAGCTGGAAGTTGTTGTGCTCAAATCTTATGGTTGAGACAATAACTAAGGGATTATAATGTCAACACCACAGAAGTGCCAATATTTTGTGATAACAGCAGTGCAATTGCCATATCACAAAATCTAGTTACATACAAGATGCAAGCATGTGGACATCAAACATCACTTCATAAGAGATCATGTGGAGAAGAAGGACATCAAAATGGTGAAGATTCATACTGATCACCAAAAGACTGATATCTAAACCAAACCATTGGCTAAAGCAAGATTCATGGAATTATCTGTAGAGTTGGGACTTCTTGATCCATGGAAGATGACTAGTTAAGCTTAATGGATTACAAGGAGTAATGGGGAACATGAGATGTTCTTCAGGAGACTTAGGAAAAAGATACCTCTGACAGAATTCAAGTCAACATTATATCAGAGGAGATGACCCAAATAAGTTCATAGAAGTTGGGCCGACCAATTTATTATACTGGACCACTTCAGGTGTTTTAGGCCAGGGTAGTTGTCCATGTAGGACCAGCTAAGCTGAATTGGTTTTCACTTGAAAAAATTTAAGGGTGATAAGCACCTATTTTGGGTAATCATTGCCTATCTCGATGGCTGTCTCATTCCCTTTCAAGCAAATCACCTTTTCAATATCTAATTTGTCCCCTACCTAATAAGTCTCTTTCGAGCATTTAATGCAAAAGATATCCACTTTTGTTTGTATTAACCTTTTAGCCCACAATCTACCTTGATAACTCCAACAAGAATTACAAACCTTTAACTTCTAACCCCATGTTCTGATTTAATAGTTCCATTGAATCAGTTAAAATCTAAACCGTTGGATCAAGTGATGACCAACTCCCCTGAATCAATCCTTGTCGTCCAGAATTGATTTCCCAAATTGATAACCTTTGAATTGCCTTAAGACGCACCAACTCAATGACAAACATTCCTTTTGTAATATACTCAAGTCTTAAGAAGCCCTAATTCAATTCATTTCTTCCTCACGCAAACACTCTAAAATTTCTGAAGCTCTTACCCATTTCTCTAAAACACCCCAAAACTCTCCTACTCTCCAATGGAATATAAAATTCGACATGATAAGCTTGTGAATTATTCTGATGAAAGGTTAGATATTGAGTTTGCCTACCTAAGCCACAAAAACAACCTTGCATTTGAACCAATTATCTCCTTTGATAGTGAGAAACCTGAAGTAACCCTAGTTCTTAGATGGCTAAGGAGGGCAGGCCTTCAAAAGTTCATGGAAAGCAACCCCACATCTTGCTTGGAGCAATACATGGCTGAGTTCTTTGCTTTTCTTAGGTGGAGAGGAAAAGCAACTGGTGGTGAGGTAAGATCAAGGCCGACCTATGTGGTTGAAGGTCAAGAGGAAGAATCATCTCATGACATCACTCTCACTAAAGATGACCTAGAAGCTTCCTTTGGACTGCCTTCAGAAGGAAGGAATCCAGAAAATTATGGGGCTGGAAATGAACAAGTTATAGATGATGAATGGCTCATCAAACCTGCACCCCTTGTCTTTGCCCAGCATAAAAATACATTGAAGCATGTGTTTCAGACCTTGTTTGAAGTTGTTACCAAGAGTATTCTTAGTAACACTGGAAGCTTGGAGCAGATAAGTTATCCTAGATTGAGGATAATGGCAGTTGTGGTTGATGCCAGTGACAAAGGCATCAAGTTCCATTGGAGAGACTTCATGTTGGGAAATAAAAGAGATTTTGATCTAATACCAAAACCCCTGAGATACTGCCTTAGATAGATTAAGTGTATTTGAATGAATGTGTTTCAACATATTGGAACACTTAGACCAGGACAGTTAGATTGCTGAAAAATGTTAGGCAACAATAAGAATGAATAGTTTACTAGTTGAGGGGGAACTCAAATAGTAATGGACAAACTCACTGATGAGTTCAAAGTGGACAAGATCAAGACAAATGGACAAACTCATTAATGAGTTAAGGTGGTCAAAATCATATCAAATGTACAAACTCACTAATGAGTTCAGGCTACAAGATCACAAGATATAGAAGAAATGATCATTCACATTGATCTAGTAAAGTGCATTAAGTATTGAAAGCAAAGTATCAAGAAGCACAATCTCACTGAAGTCAACTAGCCTGAAGTATAAAGCTGAGAAGAAAATACTGATACAAAAGACAACATTCAACTGTGTTGTCCCAATCCAACTGTTGGAATACAAATGATTAGGAGCTGTGAAGGAAGGTCAACCTGACAAGATCAGAACAACTCTAATTGACAAAACATTCAACAATACCACAAAAGTCCATGCAGAACACTATTCATATGAAGAAAAGCTGAACCTCATGTTCATACCTATAGTGAAGGATGAGTTATGTCCCTCCAACGGATATATATTCAAACTTCCTATAAAAACAGAAGGATCATGAATTGATCAAATACGGGAAACTAAAGCAAACAAGCTAACAAGACAGTTCTAATTCAGAAAGCCTATACATCTGAATTACTTGTTTCCCCCATGGTCATATAACCTTCTGTGATCAAAGATTCTAAGCCAATTACTTATCAAAGCTTAGACAGATATCCCATCCTTAAGCATTGTTCAACATTGTAAAGGATATCTTAGTTGGAAAATAACCCCCAACTCTATCCCAAAAAAGATTGTCAAGTTAGGTGTGTTGTAGAAGAAGTGAGCAACTAAGTTATAGTTTGGAACTAAAGCCTAAAGCTCTGAGAAGAAGAAGTAGTTTGAGTACTAGGTCTTTGTAAACCTATGGATCACAACATTTAGAAGAAGTGTTTTTTATCAGTGCACATTGGCACTATAAAATAAGCTAATTCCAAGTGAAGGGATTATCCTGTTCAATTAGGGAAGTGGATGTAGGAGCTTGCGTCTCTGAACCACTATAAATGTTTGTGTCATTTTCCTTAAAGTCATTTCATTACTACACTTACACAGCACATTTGTTTGTCTTTATTAAAATTGTTTTTTAAGGAAGACTGTTTTTGGACAACTCCTCTGATACACTATCATTAAGCGATAATCATATACATTCAGAACAAAAGGAGATATAACTCTAAGGGCTTATCCATTCCGCAATTATAAACTTACTAAGATCACCTTTCAACTGTCTACTTCATAGTATTCAAAGGATTTGTTATCTAGTCTAAGAGTTTAACTTTGACAAAAGAAAAGTCAGAGAGTTTGATAGATCAATTCTCCTGAACCAGTCAAGAGGTAAGTCTGTTTTGACAAAAGAAAAATTAGTATACACAAGTGCATTCCCCCCTCCCCCCCCCCCATACACTTGTGTCACCCTCCTTTCAGGACCAACACTTCATCTTAGGTGAAATTATGAAGGAGAAGTATAAGTTCAAGGTGAATGTTCACAACAAGGTGGTTGTGGAAAGCAAAATATTAGATACTACACCAGGGTAAGTCTTCTGATTGAGAGGTTCTCACATTACTCTAAAATGGAAACCTTTGCAAAAGCCTTGCCAGCTCAAAAGATCATGTTCAGAAAGCTGTCCAAGAAAACTGAAAAGAGAAAGATGGAGGTTTCCAAACCTGCTGAAAAGGAGGAAGAACAAGAACAAAAGCCCCCAATGAAGCCTAGGAGGAAGGCTAGAGCTGATAAGACAAGAAAGCTGAAAGAAATTATCTCAGAAGAGGGAACTAACACTTTAGCTGAGTTGGAAAAGGTAGCTGAAGAAGGGGTAGATGTTCCTTCTGATTAAGAAGAGTTGAGGGAGAAGTTTCCAATGGCTGTGAAGAAGCACAAGGAGGTGTCTTCAAAAGGGAAGAGGATTAGGGAAGTTGTAATAGAGGAGGAAGAAACTCCAAGGCCAAGTAAGAGGTTGGTGAAAACCTCTGAAAAGATGTAGAGATTAAGGGAGGAGGAAACACTTAAGCAAGCCATCAAGAAGAGTCGAGCTTCAAGTAGATCAAGGTCTAAATCCATCTCTCTTGAATCCAAATCTACTGAAAACCAACCCTTCTAAACCAACTCCCCTGATAGCCATAAAACTCCAGAAAACCAACCTATCATTCCAATTGTACTTGAAAAGAGGTACTCTCCTGAAGGAACAACTTATAGAGGGTTAATAGACATCTTAGCTGATATTGCAGTACATGAATTTAGGCTGAAATCCCCTCTTGATGCTGATTTGCTATCTTATTCAAGACTTCTTGAGCTAGCCATTATGGAACCAACTCCCAAGATAAAAATCCCATCAGGACCATTGCTCTCAAAAGCACCTAATACCAATCCTTCTGAACCCAACATTCCTGAACAAACCCGAACCTCCAAACCTACTGAAATCGAAGCCAGCTCTCCTATAACCCAAAGTCATCATTCAGAGGATGATGAGGAGGAGTATACATATGAGGGTATGCTCAGAGGAGTAGCAAGGGCCAATGTTGATACCTTGTACCCAAATCTGAATTTATATCTTAGATTTTAGAAGCAATTCCATGATTTGGGAGCTCTAGTGGAAATTAAAGACAAAACAATTATGGAGATTACTCAGGCCATTCAGGATAAGGGTGCAAGTTGGTGGCAGATAGAAGAAAACAGACTTCTAAACTTTGCTGGTGTTCAGAAGACAAGAACTCTTATTGATGAAGTTGTTTTTGCCAACTTGGTGGAAAATAAAATTGTAGAGGAGGTTGAGAGAATTGCTAAAGGGATCAAACACCCTGATAGCAGTTCAAATGATGATGATGATGGTGATGATCCATCCAACCCTAAGCCCCCTTGGCTCCAAATATGTTGAGGTACAACTCTTATCTCAAGAAAGTGAGAAGGACTCTGATCATTCAGAGGTTTTGGCATCAGTGGAGGGTGCCAAGACAGTAAAAGATGCATCAGCCAAGGATGGTTCCTTAGAGCCTGAGGCACAGCTGAATGATGTTGAGACTTCCAAAGGGGAAACTAGTTTGGCTGCGACTACCAAGGTGTTAGAAAAGTTGGGCACTGAGGTACTTCCTTCCATTCAGGCTGACTCAGTGGTTTGGGAAGCCCAAACACTGTGATCACCTCACAATTGTCTTCTATGAATCCTTCTAAGGATGTAGGAGTGTCAGGTTTAAGAGAAGAAGTTGAAAAAGAGAATAGTGCCGAAAAATAAGAGGGAGCTGTTGGTGAGAAAGATGTTGAAATCACTAGAGTAGTGAGTGCACCAACAAAAAAGGGTAATGGAGGAATAAGTGAGAAAGGTCAGGTTATTCTTCAAGTCAAATGTGAACTTGAAGAATCCCTTGGTGAGAGGAGGCCTGATCTTAGTGAATGTGAGCATATATTTGATGATAAAGGAGAAAAAAAGTTAGTTGAAAATGAGGAGAATGCTACTGATGAATCAGAGCTTTTGGAAAAAGATTTTGAAGGTGTTGATGGTGATTTACCTAACAAGTTTTTCTTTGCAGATAATGAGGGTATCACTCTTGATCAATTATTTACTACAGATGATTTCACAAACAGACCAGTATTGGCTGATAATGATCTTTCAACTCCCAAGTTTGCTTCTGATGCAATTGAGGTTTATTCAACCAAATTAGACAATTTGGCAAAGGTAGTGGGTAAGGCTCATGCACACACTTCATAGGCTCTGGATGAGCAAGGTAGAACCCTAGCTTCGATTGAGATGAGGCTGACTGGTTCTGAAAATTTAGTGTTACCCACTATTGAAGCAAGGATTAGTGGAGTGGAATCTGGTTGCAGACCATCTCTACTGAAATGCAGAAAGCCAAATCTTCTATGGAAAAGTTCACTGAATATGTGCTAAAGGAGCACAAGCTGCTGGTAAAGAACCATAACAAGAATGTTACTGCTATCAAACATGTGGTTAAGCAAGCATTGAGGCAAAAGACTGCACTTCAGAGGAAAAGAGCTGAAGAACTTAGGTTGGCTTTGGTGAAAGAGACCTCAGCTAAGTTCACAAATGATGTACTTGCCAAGATCTCTAAAGAAGGTGTGGAAAATCTCACTTATCTTCTCAAGGCCAAGTTAGATGAATCTCTAAAGTCAACCATGGAGGCTGTTGTGGAGCAAAAGATGAAGCCAGTTTTTGCATTTGTCAGTATGAGCAATGACAAAATGTAGAACATCCATGTTGAGAATGTGTATCTCCTGAATGAGTTAAAGTCCCTGAATCATGCACAAGCTCAAATGTCCATCACTATGAGTGATTTGAAGCCCCAATGTTTTGATGTTGCAAAAAAGGGGGGAAAGAGAAAGAGCAAGAGCTAAGGGTGACTTGAAGATTGGCAGCAGCAGCAGCAGCTCTGATCCTAAGTCCAAATTGTCTTAAGTTGAAGGGAAAGGAAAGCAAGTGATGAACATAGAGGATATGACTAGAGAAGAACAGCTTGATATAATTGTCAAGAACTCTATGGCATCAATTCAGGAAGAGGGAGCAAGATGGCAGCAAAGGCCAGGAGGAGAAACTGCAAGCTTGGATAAGGAAGATGAAGATATCCAAGTGAGGGGGGAAGTGAAGAGAGTGAAGAAGAGCAAGAGAAGTGAGGAAACCTTCACTAATTTCCCAACTAGCCTGAGTCTGCCAGCTGAGTTCAGAACTGAAGATGAACCTAACCCCAAGAAGAGCAAGATTGTTGAAGAAGAAGTGGCCAAGAACCCGGAAAAGAAGAAAGCACCAGTCTTAGCTGATGATCCTTCAAAGTTGTTTGAAGAAGGATTTGGGAAAGATCCTGAAACTCAGTAGAAGATGTCAATGGAAAAAACCAGAGAGAAGATGGAGGCTCTTATGGAAGAAAACAGAGCAAGGGACAAGAGAAGAGAACAGTTTGTGATGCCAAGAAAGAAAAGGGCAACTTAAACTCAGTTAAAGCCCAAATTGTTGCTCAGATGGGAAACCAAATACCCCCATCTTGATACTTGGGTCCCAATCTCACTGAATGACAAATGGGAGGAAGTCAAGAGAGAATTTGTGTATGACTTTTATGTCATAGGGAGGTGGCTTGATGAAGATGTGGAGAGTATTTTCACTCAATTCATGTATGACAACAACAGAGATCTTTATCAGAAACTCTTTGCTGCAGCTGAAATGGCAAGAGTTGAATTCAAAGCCCCTGGACCAATTCTCTACATGGCCCCAAAGTTCAGTGGAGGATACATTGATTAGCATAAGATCCTGCAGGAGTTCATTGACATAATGAAGATTGAGAAGCTAAAAGTAGGACCAAAAGGAACCAACAATGAGATCATGGACCAAAAAAGAAGAGTGGCACAATATGGGATGGTGTCACCAACTGAAGATGATCTCTGGAAACTGCTAAGTTTCCTTTTATGTTTATGCTCTGATCATGTAGAATATGCTTTGAATAATCACAATATGGGATGGTACCACCAACTGAAGATGATCTCTGGAAACTGATAAATTTCCTTTTATGTTTATGCTCTGATCATGTAGAATATGCTCTGAATAGTTAACTGAACTATCATCATGCTTTGTAATATCTCGTATTATCAATGATAAGTTAACTATTTTGCTTCACGAGATAATATCTCATTATCTCAACTAACCTGACTTAACCTATATGTGCTTGAATTATCATTGTGCTAACATTTTCTTTTAGGAAATTTGACTTAGTCATCTCTACTGAAGATTTGTAATAGTGCATTCAAGTCACCAATGTATAGGTTTTAGCATCATCAAAAAAGGGAAAATTGTTAGGAATAAAATGAGATTTTGGTTAAGATACCAAAACCCCTGTTAATGTGCCAAGATATATAAGTCAAATTTGATTAAGTATGTTTCAGGACTGTTGGAACATATAGATCAAGTTAGTTGAACAGCTCATATGTTAGGCGGCTTATAGATTCTAGAAAGCATAAGTTGAGGGGGAACACAAGCTTAGCAGATCACATAAATCAAGTTCCCTTAGGCTCAGAATCAGAAGAGTTCAACCCTGCTGATAGCACAAGACCAGTAGAGTTCAACCATGATGATGACACAAGATCAGAAGAGTAAAACAAAAGAGTCAACCCTTCTGATAGTTCAAGTTCAGAAGATCTAATCTTATGAATCAAACCTGCTGACATCAACTCAATCAAGATGTGAATATCAGAAGTGAAAATCAACAGAGTAGATCAGTAGAGTAAATCATCACACTAGATCAGAAGACTAAGATGCAGTCTAAGTCAAGAGACAACAATGTTGATGGAGACAATCTCACTGATATGAGACATATTCATCAAGATTGATCCAAGTTACTATCAGTAAATATGAGAAGCCGCCTCAACTGAAGAAGCAAGCCAACACTGCTGATAAGCCAAATCAGCTGAAGAGATAAGAATGAGCACAAATATGTCTTGTTAATGATAAGGAATGTTGTCCTTAGACAAGAATCAACTTTCTGCAAGAATGTCTTCTAGTTGACTGCTGAAGAATCAAATCAAACATGTGGAAGAGAGCCACTCAAGTTAAGACAAAGACGCTTAGCTGTTTACTTCCCAAATTGAAGACATGTCACTATCACAGATTTTGTTTGCAAGATGCTCATTCCAAAGAAGATGGGAATAGACAATCTGAGGTTGTCTCTCCAACGGACATAACCTCACTTTACTCCATAAATACTGGAGTTTGGAAACCATTCAAGGATCCAACTAGTCAAGGAAACTACAAGCTCTTAGCATACAAGCCTTCAAAGCTCATAATACTTTATCATTTTTAGTTTAAAAAACACTTCAGTACCCATCTAAGCTGAACTCATTGTATATCAATCAAAGCTTAAAGAGATAGCATATCCTTATACATCTGTTCATTGTAAAGGATATCTCACCATAGTTGGAAAACAACCTCAACCCTTAAACCTTTCAAGGAAAGTTAGAAGTGTTGTTGTAGAAGTGTGAGAACTAGAACTGTCAAGTGAAGAACAGTTTAGTTCAAGTAGATTGAGTACTAGGACTCAGAATTCCTAGGGACCAAGGCATTAAGGAGTAGTGTGGTTGATCATTGCACCTTGGCACTATAAAACAAGTTAATTCCAAGTGAAGGAATTATCATGTTCAATCGAAGTGGATGTAGGAGTTTGAGTCTCTAAACCACTATAAACCATTGTGTTATTTACATACTGTCATTTCATACAAGTAACACATTCATACACTGCACACAAAGTTCATCTTCAAAAGATATAATTCATAAACTGTGCAAAACTTTTTTGGGACAAGTCCCATGAAACCAGCTAAGTGTTAAGAAGTTTTTCAGAACTTAAAGGAGTTTAAATATAAAGGGTCAACCATAATTTCACACATATAAGTTACTTAGATAGTTATTCAACTGATTACTTCATAGTTCTCAGTAGTTTGATTATCTAATCAAAGTTATACATATTCAGAGAAGTTGTCCAGACAACTCTCCTTATAACCTAATTTGTTTAAAGAAAAAGAATTTGAATACACAAGTGCATTCCCCCCCCCCCCCCATACACTTATGGCATACTTCTTTCAGGACCAACAAGTGGCATCAGAGCAGGGGTTCAAAGACCACTGCTTCTGAAAATCCATCTTGATTTTCATAACCAGATTCACTTGTATCATACTCCTTTCAAGACCAAAAAAAATACTTATATATCTGAATTTTGAGGTTAAGAGATCTAGAAGAAAATTGACGACGGAGGGGCAGTAGAAACGAGGAGGAGGCAACTAATCTGTTTTTTTTAACTTACAATCGAAAAAAGGACAAACGACTTGGGACGCGACGGGAGGAGGAGGAAGCGGTGGGGGATTGGGACGTAGCCACGGACGGTGGCAGCTTGAGATGCAACCTTGGACGGACGGTGAGGCCTGGACGAACGGCGAAGCACACGCGCGTGAAATTGGCAAAACAAATGCGGCAACGACGAATGAGGCTATCAAGGCGAGACTTTGTGCGGCAATGAAGAAAGGTTGTGGCAGCGAGGCTTTGAGCGGCGACCGACGACCGACGAGGCTAGGAGAGGAGTGGTTGTCCCAAGCGGCGTATTTTGTTTTTCACGCTATATGGTTTGAGAGAATGTGGGGAGAATTATGGGTATGTAGGAGAAGGATATCTTCGGTCTTTCATGGGGTGTGTCTAATCATACGGGGTGTGCGCTAAAATCCCATGTGTGCGTATAATCGACTATTGATTACAAATTAATGTTCATGGTATTACTGATTATCGTTCATAGTATTACTGATAATTGTTTTTGGTATTATTGAATATAATTAGATGTGTGGAATTATTTGTTATTGTATAAGATACTATTGATCAATGTTCATGGTATTACTGGTTATTGTTCATGTTAAAACTGAATATAATTAGATGTGTGGAATTATTTGTTATCGTATAAAATATTATTGATTAATGTTCGTGGTATTATAGATTACTGTTCGTGGAATTACTAATAATTGTTCTTTGTATTACTGAATATAATGAGATGTGTGAAATTATTTGTTATTGTACAAGATATAACTAATCAAAAAATAAAATAAAAAGGAAAAGAAAAAGAAAAAGAAAAAGAAAAAAAATGAAGAAATAAAAATGGGAAGAAAAAAAGGAGGGGGGGGGGAGAAAAATTAAAAAGAAAAAAAATCGAGATTTGTGGTTAATTTCAATAGTTTTTTTTTTTTTTTTATTATGTTTTTACGATTTTTTTTTTCTAAAAATATGGATGACTTGGTGGTGAATTGACGATAACTCGGTTGCAGATTGTAAATATATAAATTAGGGTTGATTTTATTATATTTTGTGTAAATTAATAAAAGGATAATATAGTCTTTAAAATGTAATAATTTTTTAAAAATATTTTGGGAGTGAACTCATAAAATGAGTAAGTGCAGATAATCGTGGTAAAAAATAATTTGGAGGTAAATTCATAAAATAATTGTGGTAGCATAGTGTGTACTGTGCACAACACTATGCATCAGAGACCAGCTCTAATCAAAACTCAAAGTAAATATAACTTTATTGATGAATTCTATCGAATAAAAAATTGTAGAGTGCGGTGCAATTTATGTAAATTTTATTTATTATTTTTTTTTTTTTGTACTGTATTCACTTTACCTTCCCGTTCGTCCTAATTTTTTTTCCCCGTGTATTACACTATTACCATTCCATTCTTCAATCTCTGTCCATTTTAATTTCAAATTTATCTCACCCCACACAACTTTCTTCTTTTACTTACACGATTTTTCTCTTCCCTTACATGATTTTCTTTGATAATCAAAATTAAATTAGGTGGTTAGAATTCAACACGAATATATGTTGGTTGATTTCACTTTCTATATTTTTCTCATCCCTTACCTCTCACGATTTTCTTTGATGATCAAAAGCTGTTAGAATTCAACACGAATATATGTTGGTTGATTCCTTCAGATCTGCGGCCACCATATTTGCCACTTGACCACACAGATTTCTCACAAGTCACAAACCTCTTTATTTATTTCATTGTTTTTCAAAGCTCTGGAAAATTTGGCTTCATCTTCTTCACTTTTTTGGGAGTGACACAAATACTTTTTTTTTTTTATTGGTAATGGATTTGTGATATTTTCAAGAATTATTGGATTTTGTGTTCTGAGCTAAGTGATTAGATATTTGCTTTAATTTTTAATTTTTAGGATAGTGATTGCGATTTTTTATTTTTTGTGAAATAAATGTATTCGTTGTGTTATGGACCGTGGAGAGGTGATGAATGGCGATATTTCAAATGTGAGTAATGTTACAAATTCTTGCAAGAAACATGACAATATGTTGGAGGTTTTGAATGCTTTAAGGAATTTGGCAATGGAGTAGGATGTTCAATGTGTTCAACTATTTACTTATTGTTCAATCCTTTTTAAAAGTTTGAATTAACCTATAAATCAGGGAGTAGTAATTTGGGCATCATAGTTACATATTTGTACCAGACTTCTCCACCACAGAGAAGAAACCAAGCCCATTTCCCTAGTAATGCAAGTTAAATAAATTTATCTCTTGAATGGGTTTATCATCATTACATTAATTCTTTATTAAGTGGTGCGTTGATCTATTTACAATATTTTTAGATAATTTGTTATGAGGTTGAACACTTATAATTTATTGTTGATCGAATAGCAACTCAAACTTAAACATCACTAAAAATGATGAACATCTTTTCTGTTTTGAGTCACTTATACTATTTGTCTATCTAAAAGTGATCATGAATAACATTAGATCCAACCACTTCACTTTCAAAACAAATAACATTTTTTCCACATATGAGAAAAGACAATCACACATTTTTAGACATGACAAGAACCTTCATAATGTTATTTCTTAGAAATTTTTAAATGTTAATTGATCAAAGTGATTATAAAGAACATTAGATCCACCCACTTCACATTTAAGTCAATTATAACATCTTCTCCACATATTGTATGTTTTATATGATCAATATGGTGAATTCAATAAAATTCAAGCTTGAAATTAGACGAGCCAAAAAAAAAAACTTGAATAAAGGCAATGTAGATGTCTCATAATTAAATTTGTACACTTGACATATTTTGATGTCTCATACTAATTTGCACATTCCAAAAAAAGAAACATCTTCATAACCTCCACCCTGAAAATACACAAATATTTATACGTATGTCTTTACTTTTTCACATTCAATCTACCATTTTATTTTCTTTATTTATAAAAGTTTACATAACTACCCAAGACATCACCCACTACACATTTTCTTAAAATGTGTGCAGTTTTAAGGGTGCGAATTTTCTTGGGTCGGAGGGAGTATTCAATTTATATATTTAAATTTAATAAATGATTCTATTTCAATTTAAGTTGGGTATCTTATGTACTATTAATATTCAATTTAGATGGCTTAATATCTTTGGGTTTAGTATGATATTCAATATATATATTTAAATTTAATGAACGAATGAATCAATTTCAATTTAAGAGTATCTTATGTAATATTCAAATTTTCGGTTTGGTGCCTTATGGTTATTGTTTAGTACTTATATGGTATTTAATTTATATATTTAAGAATCAAAATTTTAATTTAATGTCAATTTTAATTAAAAATTTATAGATTTAGTACCTTAGAAAATGTAATATTCAAATTCAATTTAGAGTTTAAGTTATTAGATCCACTGAATTTGAATATTACATAAAGTATTAAATTTAAATTGAACTTTAAATTTAACTTTAGACCATAAAGCACGTATTAAACCCTACATTACATTTTAATTTTAATTGTTGTGTTCAAATGTAATTGTGGCTAGAATGAAATTAGCTCATTATTGAAATGAAAGTTTGAATGGAATGACATAAGTAATGTTGTTAAAAAAATATATTATTATTTTAAATTAATATTATTATTATTCATGATTGTTAAAAATATATTATTTTTATTTTTAATAATTATTATTGATAGAAGGATAATTATTAATAATATATATTTGTGTTATTAATTTTATTGTTTATATTTTAAATGAAATTGATATTTTTATTTTTAAATAAGAATATTATCATTATTTTACTATTAAATAAATTAATAAATAATATTATTATTTATATTATCATTTATTATTATAATGTTATTTTATTACTGAAAATAATATATTGTGTATAATTTATTTTAAAAAAATTATTAAATAAAAATATTATCATTATTTTTACTATTAGATAAATTAACAAATAATTGATATTTTTTTAAATATCATATTGAAAATAATATATACTCCCTCCATCCCGCAATTATTTTCACACTTTCCTTTTCGAGACGTTCCACAATAACTTTCACATCCTTAAAATGGAAAAAACCTTTATAAACTCCACCCTCACAATATCCTCTATTTTACACAAATGTCATTACTTTTTCTGCATACATACACAAAACTCAACTCATTTATTTACTTTATATATAAAGTTTTACAAAATTACCTTTCAAAACTCCACTCATTAATACACTTTCTTAGGGGGGTGTATTGGTTGTGGATTCTATAGGATTTTTTTTGACTTTCAAAGTTTGGGGTATTCAATTCGGATTTTAAAAAGTCTTTTAAAATTTTGAGGTATTCAATATGGATTTTAAAAAGTCTTTAAAAATCGTTAGGTTTTCAACAGTTTATGGATTTTAATACTCTATGGATTTTATTGGATTCTCCCCAAAAAATATAAATAAATTGCACTATCCAAAATCTCTTCTAAAAACAAGAGATTTCAACAGATTCTCTCAAAGAACTCTGAAGACGAAAGATCAGAAGTAGGAATAGCAATATTGACACGACCCGCGGATACCCACCCCACCCGCGAGCTTTGGGTCATGTCAGATTCGCCCCGTATTAAGTATGGGTCGAGTTTGGATCTTATGCCCAACCCGCGCGTATCCGACCCGCCCGAATTAATATATAAACTTTTTTTTTATATATATATATATATATATATATATATATATTGATGCGGATAAAATATGTCGCTCTTGGAAGTGTCGACACGTGGAAACGAGATAAATTATAATAATATTATTTAGGCCAGCGGGCTTGCAAGATGGATTAATACACTCCTAAGCCCAAAGAGGGGAATAAGAGTAATTGGGCTTTTAGCCCATATCCGAGAGTTAATAGCTTTTGGGTCGAGTGATCTGGCCCAAAGGAAGTGGGTTTTGTGGACCATTTTCTCCTAACTAAGTCAAGAGAAGAAGTCAACCCGAGAAGATATGACCAGTATGCTAAAAGGCCAGGTCTTCAGGGATTGGGGCCGGATTTAAGGGGAGCTGCGAGTGAATATAGGGAGAAATAGTCTTCCTCTCTCCGAAGAGAGAGGACCAGGTATATAAACAGGTGACATTTATTTTATCAGGCAGGTTTTAGATAGAGAATATACATATTCTTGCGAGATACACATAAAAAGACGAAGAACTCTTGAATATTTGTGAGGATTTCCTTAGAACAAACGGGAAATTCCTGTTTTACTCTCCTAGAAAGATTCTGACTTGAGCGTCGGAGACTCCGCGCCGGACTCCCCTCCGGCGTGCTTTTTTGCAGATCATTTCAGGATCTTTGAGGAGATTGTACGTGAGGATTGCCAAGGATACATAGCAATTCACAACCCGTGATTCGCAGCGTTCGCAAAGGAACGGTTGATATCCATAGGCGTTCTTTTTCGACACAACAACTGGCGCCGTCTGTGGGAAAATTTCGAGCTAGGAAGTGAGAAAAAGTTCCATATTAAATGGGTGGAGAGCAAGATCCGACAAAACAGACTAGGGAGAAGGGAGATTCCACTCCTCTTCCCTTTCCTCCGCCCCCACCAGGTTTTCCTGTGAACAGAAATCTAGGGAAACAACCTGCAAATCCTACATTGGAAGATATCCCTCTCGCCCAGGAGGGGAATGTGATGGGTACTTCGGGAGTTTCGGAAAGTGGGACGAATAAGGATACCCCTCAACCCAATGCCCAACCGGAACTCTTTACTATCTCTCAAGACCAATTGGATGTGATGATCGCGCAAGCAGTTGAAAGGATAATTACGTCTCGTGGACTTCGCCCTCCTGGACCTATTCCACCAATCAACGAGGGAACGAATTAAAATCCCCTGGAACATGTCATTGATTCTGCTCCGGTCCCCTCTAGGAATGAGGGTCTCCCTCAGAACCAGGAAGAAAAGGTGCCTTCTCAAGCCGAGAGAAGCGTCCTTGATCGCCCCCCCCCCCCCCCGGGAGGAATATGGAGAAGATCCCTGGTGATACCACTCTGGATACAGGGATAGGAGAAAGTATGGATGACACTTACCAGGGAGCGGTTAGTGATCAAATACAGGCTTTACGAAGAGAAATGAAAGACATGTAGAAACATATGACTGACAACGTAAGTAAACCTTCTTACGTTACTGGCTATCAATTCTCATCCAATATTTTACAAGATGAACTGCCTTCTAATTTTAAATCTTTAAATTTTGAATATGATGGCACCGCGGACCCATACGAACATTTGATGAGGTTCGAGAATGCCGCCCTATTGCACCGATACGGAGAGGGCGTCAAGTGTAGGGTATTTCTAACTACCTTATCCAAAGCGGCACAACAATGGTTCACCCAGCTAGGGCCGGACACTATCCATTCATGGTCGGAGTTTAGTGAACTATTCTTGCACCAATTTGCCAGCGCTAGGAGGCAACCTAGGGCCACCCTTACCTTGTTTAACATGTGACAAGGGGCGAATGAGAGTCTTCGGGCTTTCTTGAAAAGATTCAACCAAGCAGCCTTAGAGGTACCAACAACTTCTTCAGAGGTCAAAATTAATGCTCTCACCAATGGACTAAGAGATGGAGACCTGATTACGTCTCTAGCCAAGAAGCCAGTACGGACCTTTGATGAATTACTAAGGAGAGCGGAAAAATACCTCACCCTGGAAGAGGTAAGAAAAGCTAAGCGTTCGGAAACCAAGACAATAGTGGGGAATGGAGAACGAAGAAGGGAAATAGTGCCGAGGAGGCCCAGTCCAGAGAAACACAGGAATGCGAGGGGGCTGGGAAATGTAAAAGGAGAAGAAGCTGCGCCCTGGAGCTCTAGGGGAAGGATGAGGAGATATACCCCTCTGAGGATAGAGCCAGCATAATTTTTAGAAGTGGCAGGGGACCATCCCGATATGAAGTTCCCCTATTCAAGAAACAGGGGCCCTCAGAACCCCAAGTCGGACAGATTTTGCAGATTCCATAATGATTACGGTCACGATACAAACCAATGTTGGCACCTGAAAGACGAAATAGAAAGAATGATTCAAGCAGGCCATCTAAAGGAATTCATCTTCAGGGATCGACAAGGTCCCAGAGGGCAAAAGAGAAAGGACCCCGAGGGGAAGCCAAAGGATAATAGAAGAGAACAGAGGAAGAACACAGAGGATCGGCGACCCTCTCCCCAAAAGAGGGGAACTATTCACATGATCATGGGTGGCCCTGCTGATGGGGATTCCGTTAGACAGAGGAAGAAGAGCGTCAGATCGTTGAAAAGTGAAAGGAATACGGAACGTCGTGAGATAGGAAAGACGACAGTAGCTCCTGATATTCATTTTGGGCCAGAGGACGTTGGGGAACCCAGAGAAATCCATAATGATGCCTTAGTCATTACCACGGATATATCAGGATATGATGTGGCCAGGATCTTTGTAGACACGGGGAGCTCTACTCATATCATATTCCTAGAGTGTTTTAAGAAGATGGAATTAAACATAAAACTCAGGCCATTGGAGACAGCCCTCTATGGATTTTCAGGGGGTGCCATTCAACCCCTTGGTTCAGCGTTATTACAGGTAGGGTTAGGAACCGCTCCTAACCGACGCGTGCAAGTGATAGAGTTTCTGATAGTAGACGTCCCATCTTCATATAATGTGGTGATGGGAAGACCAAGCTTGAATATCTTTCAGGCCGTGATTTCCACCTTCCACATGAAGATGAAATTTCATGCCTCAGGGGGTGTGCGAGAGATATGTGGGGACCAGTACCAAGCAAGGAAGTGTTATGTAGAATCAGTTAAGATAGCGGACAGGGCCATGCTCCGAGGGATGGAGAGATTCAAGGGTGAAGACCCTGAATGGAAAAAACAGAAAGTGGGTGAGCTTGTGCAGGAGCAACCCAAAGTTAAAGCAGATGAGGAATTAATGAACATTGAGCTTTACCCAGGAAAAGAGGGATTCACAACCAGGATAGGTACCCACATGAGTCCCGAACTTCAAGAAAAGATGGTACTCACCCTTCAGAAGAATGCGGATATCTTCTCCTTCACCTCGACAGACATGACTGGTATCCCTCCAGAAATAGCGATGCATTACCTTAATGTAGATCCCAAAGCCAGGCCAGTAAAGCAAAAATTAAGGAACTTTGGTAAGGAGAAAAACCTCATTGTGAAAGAGGAAATTGATAAGCTGTTGAGTGCAGGGCATGTGAAGAGGGTGCAGTTCCCTGAGTGGCTGTCGAATGCAGTGCTAGTATCTAAAGGAGCTGGCAAATGGAGAATGTGTATTGACTTTAGAGATCTGAATAAAGCATGCCCCGAGGATCATTATCCCCTGCCCAGAATCGACCAATTGGTAGATGCCACATTTGGATTTGAATTGCTTAGCATGATGGACGCATATCAAGGGTACCATCAAATCCAGTTGAACCCCCTTGATATACCAAAGGTATGTTTTATTGCGACATGTGGTACTTTCGGTTATGTACGTATGCCTTTTGGACTAATAAATGCAGGAGCCACCTATCAAAGAATGATAGACTCGGTGTTCCGAGGACAAATTGGTAGGAACATGGAGGTCTACGTGGATGATATGCTGGCTAAACGTGTCAAGGCAGAGGAACATATTGACAACCTGAAGGAGATATTCCAGGTAATCCGAGATAATGGTATTAAATTAAATCCAGCTAAATGTTCTTTTGGAGTAGGGTCAGGAAAATTCCTGGGATATATGGTGACTCAAAGAGGGATAGAAGTTAACCCTGCTAAGGTGAAGGCGGTTCTCGACATGCAACCCCCTCGAAATCTGAAGGAATTGTAGACCCTGAACGGCAGAATTGTAGCTCTTAGTAGATTCATAGCAAGGTCAGCAGAAAAGAGCCACCACTTCTTTAGAACATTAAGGAAGGGGTCGAGGTTCGAATGGGACGAGCAGTGTCAAAAAGCTTTCGAAGAACTTAAGCTCCATCTTGAACAACTTCCGAAGCTGACAAAGCCCTCTCAAGGAGATGTCTTACTCTTATACCTCTCAGTAGGGGAACACTCCTTGAGCACAGCCCTGATGAAAGAGGAAGGCTCCACACAGCAACCCATATACTACGTGAGCAAGGTCATCCAAGGGGCAGAGATCAGATACTCAGAGGTGGAGAAAGCAGCCCTGGCGGTGGTAGTGATGGCCAGGCGGTTACGCCCCTATTTCTTGTCTTCTTTAAAGTTATGGTGCAGACTAATTTCCCTCTAAAGCAGACACTAGGGAGAGCAGATTTGTGGGGAAGAATGGTTAGATGGGCAGTGGAATTACAGGAATACGATATTGATTACGAACCCAGGAGGGCCATCAAGGCCCAAGCTTTAGTAGACTTTATTCAAGAGTCTACCAGAATGGAGGAAGAGCAAGGTTGGAAAGTGTATGTTGACGGCTCAGCATCTGCATTAGGGTGTGGAGCCGGGATAGTGTTGGTTGATCCAGAAGGCCAAGAAGTACAAGTGGCCGTCAAATTCCGGTTCTCAACCTCAAATAATTGGGCAGAATATGACGCCCTGATTAGAGGGGCCAATATGGCAGCAGAGTTAGGGGCACAGAAAGTCACCCTATATTACGACTCACAGTTGGTAGTGCAACAGGTCATGGGGGAGTACCTCGCCAAAGATGAAAGGATGATCGCCTATCTAGAACAGGTAAAGAAGTTAAAAAACAAATTTCATACCTTTGAAGTAATACAGGTACCAAGAGAAGAGAATGTAAAAGCGGATGGGCTATCTAAACTAGCTAATTCCACTGAATTCGAGGGACACGGAAAGGTAACCCTGTTAGTGGCAGACTGATTAGCCACCGAAGCCCTGGTCGGAGAGATAACAACAGGGGATGACTGGAGGAGAGAGATATGGGAAGAGCTGAACAGAGGAAAGGTAACCCCAATGTCCAGGGAAGCATAAGCTTGGAGAAGAAAATATTGTATCCTAGGGGACCAATTATACAGGAGATCCTTCACTCAACCCTACCTGAAATGTCTTTCAAAAAGGGAGGCAAAGTTAGTAATCAAGGATATCCATGAAGGTTGTGCGTCCAGCCACGAGGGTTATAAGACTATGGTGAAGAAGGTATTTAGAGCAGGTTTTTATTGGCCAAGTATAATCAGAGACGCTAGGGAATTTGTGAAGAAATGTGAAAAGTGTCAGAAGAATGGACCTCTAATACGAGTACCTGCAGAAGAGATGGGCGCCATGTACTCACCCTGCCCCTTCGCCAAGTGGGGGATAGACCTAGTGGGACCCTTCCCCTTAGCACCTGGAGGAAGGAAACTTTTGATCGTGGCCGTGGATTACTTTAGTAAGTGGGTAGAGGTCGTGCCCTTGGCCAAGATAGAGGAAGATAATGTAATTCTTTTTCTGGCTAGACATATTTGTTGCAGGTTTGGAGTGCCGAGAATCTTGGTTTCCGACAATGGAACACAATTCAATGGAGAGAAAGTGAGGAAATGGTGCGAGAGATGGCATATTATACAGAGGTTCACTTCGGTGGCCCACCCACAAGCCAATGGACAAGTGGAAGTTACAAATAGAATCCTAGTGGATGGTATTCGAACACGACTGCAAAAGGTAGGAGGAGGATGGGTGAAGGAGCTAGACAACGTTCTCTGGTCCTACAGGACTAGTCCTAAGACAGCTACAGGTGAATCTCTCTTTTATTTGGTGTATGGAGCAGCAGCAGTGATACCTCCCGAGGCCAGGCTAGGATCACACAGAATCACGTACTTTGAATAGAAGAGGAACGAAGAGCTGATGAGGGAGGCCCTAGACCTGGTAGAGGAAGAGAGAGAGATGGCAAGACTGAAAGCAGAAAGATACAAAAGCCGGATCAAGGCAGCATATAATCGCAGGGTGATTCCTCATTCCTTTAAAGCTGGAGATTTAGTACTTCGAAGAGCAGATGCCTTGAAAAATACAGGAAAAATGGAAGCTAATTGGGAAGGTCCGTACAAGGTGGTACAAGTACTAAAAGGCGGAGCATACAAACTCCAGGACTTGACGGGGAAAGAAATATTGCGACCATGGAACGTGTGTCACTTGAAGAGATTTTATGTTTAAGGAAGGTGTTATTCCCTTACTATCTTTCCCTTTATGAACAATTTTAAATGTTTGTTTTTCATTCGAATAATTGTACACATTGCTTCACCGGCACTCTTTTTCCCTCTACGTGGCTTTCCCTTTAGGGTTTTACCACGGAGAGGTTTTTAATAAGGCCGGCATAGGCTCCCCTTATTTGCCTATGTTGATGAACACTTTTGATCAATGAAGCACCGTTTTTGGAAAAATTTCAGTGATTTCCCTTAATATCTGTTAATGTGATGATGAGATGATTCTTATATTCCGATTTTATGATGAGATGTTTATTATACGTTAAATATTGTGCTGGGATGATTGCTATGTGTTCATATAATGTTGAGATAATGAATGTATTTTGAAGGCTGAAACAATAAGATAATAGAGATACTGTGAGATCCATCTCATCTCCTGCGAGGTTTGCCACACCCTGAAAAAATTAGGAGGATTAGATAAGCCTTATTGGATGAAACAGGAAAATTTACACCAACACACAAAGATTCGAGAGGGAAATACCTAAGGATAATTCCTAGGGTTTCCATCTACGACAGCCTCTAAAGCTAGGGGGAGTAGGAGATATGGAGCGGAAGATATGATTAGCCTGCCGATTATCAAAATGGCCTCGAACTTCAGGGAGAGTATAATCCCTAAGAACTCTTACGAGTATAAACAACTTCAGGGAGAGTATAATCCCTAAGAACTCTTACGAGTATAAACAACTTCAGGGAGAGTATAATCCCTAAGAACTCTTACGAGTATAAACAACTTCAGGGAGAGTATAATCCCTAAGAACTCTTACGAGTATAACCAACTTTTGGGAGAGTATAATCCCTAAGAACTCTAACTTTTGGGAGAGTATAATCCCTAAGAACTCTTACGAGTATAAACAACTTTTGGGAGAGTATAATCCCTAAGAACTCTAACTTTTGGAAGAGTATAATCCCTAAGAACTCTTACGAGTATAAACAACTTTTGGGAGAGTATAATCCCTAAGAACTCTAACTTTTGGGAGAGTATAATCCCTAAGAACTCTTACGAGTATAAACAACTTTTGGGAGAGTATAACCCCTAAGAACTCTAACTTTTGGGAGAGTATAATCCCTACAAACTCTAACTTTTGGGAGAGTATAATCCCTACAAATTCCAACTCTTGGGAGAAACGGGAAGCATTATCAAGTCATCAAGTAAGTACAAACTCCATATTTTCAACTAGAATTTCTCCATGAGCTTTAGAGCCTTTACGTGTCAAGAAGATGCTGGAAACATGCTAAATTTACAAGCTGAACAGGCAGTACATCATATGTCTAATAGCTAAAACAGAGATATATATATGCATACGAGGAGATAACGTGCAAGTACGATAAGCAAAAGTAAAACAGAGATATCCAAGACCGAAGGCACCATGCAGTGGCCCTCCACAAAAAAAACACAGGAGTGTGGAGTCTCCTGAAAATATCAAAAGAGACCTTGAAGGCCCCAATAAAAGTAAAAGTGTTTTAAGTACCAGAGCGTTATGAATGAAAGTAAATGGAGTTATGAAGAGAGGGGAATTTCACTCTTCCCCTCAAAGCCTTCCCCTGCCTCATCAACCTGCCCACTAGAGTCGCCCCCCTCTGCCTTCTCCTCCAGAGCATCAGCCGTCACGGTCGCCACAGGATCAGGGTTGGCCACGTGGATTGGGAATGTTAAATCCTTTGCCGGTACCAGATCATCCAACTCTAGAGCAGTCTCCTTCAGCTCTGAGACAGCCTTCCTCATCCCAGGCAACCACCAAGGAGTGCTGATATCCTCTTTAGGGTCTCCGGGGAACTTAGGGGGAGTGGCCAACTCATCCAAGCGAAGAGCACGAGTGTAATGGCCATCAAATCCTGGGTTAGAGTGCTCAGCCACGGCGTTGGAAAGCCCATGATCAATAAAAGGCTTCTAACCATTCTCGATGCAAGGTACCCAGAAACTTCTGCCCCGCCGCTGAAATAAAAAGAGAATCAATACACAGCTTTATCCCGACCAAAGGAAGATCAGCCTCTAAGCGCTGAATTCCCCTATCTCTCTCTGCAAGCTGAGTCTTAACTGAAGAAAGCTCCTCCAAAAGCTTTGCCTTTTCAGCCTGAACCGCCTTCCGCTCCTGGTTGGCTTCTCGTAACTCCGCCTCAAGAATTTCTTTCTTTACCTTCTCCAGTTCCACTTGGCTCTGGAGATCATCCTGAAGCTGGAGGGATTGGAGGGCCTGTTCGGATACGTCGGAATACAAGAGGCCAAACTACACAAGGAATAATGTAAAGAAGTAAGATATCTATACTCCCTTTCTCATTAGCCATAAAGAATAACATCTGTGTCAGGAGTTTACCTGAGAAAAGTTGTGGGCTGCGTGCACAATCCGTTCCTCTACGGATAGGGCATTGAGGGCCTTCGTGGAAGGGGTAGGAGTGTGACGCTCTATGAAGGCTGTAAATTGATCAATCCCGATGTCGCCGGGGGTATCTGGAGTAACATTGGCTGAAGAGTGTAGGTAAGTTTTAGTCTTAGATTTCTTCTTCTTGGAAGCATCAGAGGCAGGGGGCAGGGAGGAAATTATGGCCTTCTCAGTGGAAGATCTCATACGCTTGGCAACTGACCCGGTGGAGGGTTTCACTGGGGAGGGAGGAACATGAGCTTTCGTGGAGCTTTCAGGAGCTGGAGATTTGGCTACCATGGAAAGAGGGGCGGCATCGCGAGAAATTTGGGTTAACCAACTCATAGCTGCAAAGAAAAACATAAAAGATGTTAACAAATTATAGCAGTTTCAATCTGGAGGACGATGACAGGGGAAAAGAAATGATATTACCATCATCTGGACCTAGAGGGTAATCAGTGCGGCCGAAACCAAAATGGGATAAGGCCCTAGGGTTTTTACATATGCCCATCACGTCAAAATACCCATGGGCAAGCACGTTATCATTCAAGTGGTTCATTACATCCAAATTTAAAGAGGAGCAAACAGAGAGAGGGAGACGGGGCACTCCAGGGTTCTCGTAAATCCATTTTTCATGAGGAAACTCCCAAGGAGAAGGACTGGTAACAAAGAAATAGTAATCCTTCCAGTCCTGGACCCCTGCATGGAGCTTTTCCATGAATTTTCCAGTCCTGGAAGGACGGCCGCAAGCATAGAAAAACCCGTCCGCAAATTTGCACATGTACTGGGTTAGAAAAAGTTGGGATGAGGGCTCACCACCGTTCCCATTGACCAAAATGTAGAAGCCCAACATCGCACGAATGGCGTTAGGGGTAAATTGATTAAGGGGTATGCGAAGGTAAGTAGAAATTTCAGAGAAATATGGGTAGATTAGAAAGCGGAGGCCTGCCTTCAGTTGAGCCTCCCAAAAGGCTAGAGTATTGGGACCTGGAAAATTGGGACGTTCTTTCCAATGGGCTGCCCTAACTATGTAATCGATTGGGAAAATCCCTGAGCGGAGGAAAGCGGCGACGCGCTCTTGAGGAAGGTTCGAAGAACCAGAGATCTTATCCTTTAGCGCCGGGTTGGTTATGGGAAATAAAGAAAGTGAACCGGAGGCCGAACTTTCCATGGAAATGGAGTCCGATGAAGTAGAGATAGAAGATGACATGAAGATACAACAAAAGAAAAATGAGAAGGGAAAGGAGGTACCTGAAACAAGGATGGTTTTCGAAAGTGACGGTGTGGCCGGTGGACGTGTGTGAGAAGTTAATTGCAGTTAAGAAGAGGTGGAAACGAGAGATAGAAGAAAAGGGATAGGCATGAAGAAAGAGAAGGATTTTGTTTGGAGTAAAAGGGATTTTGAATTAATGATGATGAAGAGAGAGTGGGGGGAAAAACCGAGAAGAAGTAAATGCCTCCCAATGGAAAGGCGCGTGACTGAAGAAGAGCGGCTGGATGGTTGTCCTCGGGCAGGCGCCTGAATGCGGATTTCGAAATTAAATTGGCGTGTGGAAGTGGAAAAGTCATGGAAATTTTGGGATAATTATTGAAAACCGAATATGTCATATTTTGAGGGAAATGTGAAGAAGGATTAATTAAAGGAAAAGATTAGTTCTCTTATAATTTATCTCATCTCTCCTTTTTCTACTCTCTTAAAAATTATCCTTTTTACGAGAGTAGGGGGGAGTAGTTGATGCGGATAAAATATGTCGCTCTTGGAAGTGTCGACACGTGGAAACGAGATAAATTATAATAATATTATTTAGGCCAGCGGGCTTGCAAGATGGATTAATACACTCCTAAGCCCAAAGAGGGGAATAAGAGTAATTGGGCTTTTAGCCCATATCCGAGAGTTAATAGCTTTTGGGTCGAGTGATCTGGCCCAAAGGAAGTGGGTTTTGTGGACCATTTTCTCCTAACTAAGTCAAGAGAAGAAGTCAACCCGGGAAGATAGGACCAGTATGCTAAAAGGCCAGGTCTTCAGGGATTGGGGCCGAATTTAAGGGGAGCTGCGAGTGAATATAGGGAGAAAGAGTCTTCCTCTCTCCGAAGAGAGAGGACCAGGTATATAAACATGTGACATTTATTTTATCAGGCAGGTTTTGGATAGAGAATATACACATTCTTGCGAGATACACATAAAAAGACGAAGAACTCTTGAATATTTGTGAGGATTTCCTTAGAACAAACGGGAAATTCCTGTTTTACTCTCCTAGAAAGATTCTGACTTGAGCGTCGGAGACTCCGCGCCAGACTCCCCTCTGGCGTGCTTTTTTGCAGATCATTTCGGGATCTTTGAGGAGATTGTACGTGAGGATTGCCAAGGATACAGAGCGATTCAAAACCCGTGATGCGCAGCGTTCGCAAAGGAACGGTTGATATCCATAGGCGTTCTTTTTGGACGCAACACATATATATATATATATATATATATATATTATTGGTAAAATATTTTATATAATATATATATATAATATTAATTTTTTAAAAAAATACTTCACATTAAAAAAAACTCTTTGCATCAATGTCGAAGTTTATGAAAATCTATGTAAATCAATAAAAAAATATATTCCACAATCCTGTCAAGTCTATGAAAATCCATATAAATCAATAAAAAAAGTCAGTCAAACTCTACATGAACTCTATGGATTTTTATAAATCCACGTACTTTTTAAAGTCCAAAAAAATCCAATAAAATCTCAATTGAATACACCCTCCTTAATATACGTGTCCATCTACATATGAAAGTAATCACGGAACGAATGAAGTGTTATTTATATTTTTTATTATTCAAGTTTCTTATTAAAAAATTCGATTGACGTTGATAAAGAGTGGAGGTTATATATTATAGGGGAAATATTTGTTTTAGTCATATAAGTTTTAGTGATTCCAAAATAAATCTTTTAAGTTTTAACTTTACAAAATACATCCTACATCTTTCAAATTATTAATATTAGTCCTTTTTCAAATCTATTTTAATCCTTTAAGTTTAAACAAACAAAATACTACAATAAAATACTACTTCAATCTACTAAAATCTTAAAATTAGATTACTAATTCAATAAAAAATATACTCCCCACCCCGATCCGATCGTGTTTTCAAAATAAAAAATAAATTGATAGATTTTCTATATTTGAATTTAGAAAATATATTAATAAAGCCTAAATTATATATATTAATAAATCAAGAATATTATAAATATATATAAAAAAGACAAAAAAAAAAAATCCAACCTCGTCATATCCCCTAAATGTAAATTATATTAATATAATGATCAAATATTCAAATTTGAATTTATTTTAAAATTTACTTATGGTTTATATTATATTTTTTAATTTATCAATATAATAAAAAAATTAGAATTATTTCATTTTTTTTAATTTTATATATATATATATATATTTTAATTTAATATCTTCATAATTTTTTTGGCAAAAAAAATCTTATTTTAAATAAACATATTTTGTACTATTATTTTGCTAAAAATGCAGATTTATTTACGATTTATATAATAATTTTTATATTTTATTTTGTTGGTATTTAATTATTTTATTTTACTGAATATTTTTTATTAAATAAGTTATAATTTTATATTTTAAATAAAATTTTGTTAAACTGAAAATTTTGAATTAGTGAGATATTTAAATAATTTAAAATTGATATTTGGGTAGAGGCGTATGTATATTCAGGTTTTAAATAAATAAGTTTTATAATTTCAGATTTTAAATAAATTATTTAGTTGACTTAAAAAAAATAAAAAAATAAAATTATTTAGTGTTTACTTTTTTATATATATATTTTAATTACTTAAAGAATCAAAATTGAATATTTGACCGGAGCCACTAAACGACTTTAAATTTTTTTAGTGAGTTTAAACTTATAGGACTAAAATAGATTTAAAAAAGAACTAAAATTAATAGCTTGTAAGATATAGGATGTATTTTGTAAAGTTAAAAACTTAAATGATTTATTTTAGAATAATCTAAACTTATAGGACTATATAAAAAAATATTTCCTCTATATTATATTTTGACTACTTAATTTATTAATATTAAAATCTCAATATTGTATTAACAAAGCCTAGTCTAGTAGCCTAGTGGATATAATATGTTAGGAAGGAAGCTGCTCTTTATAGTGTGTTTGAGAAATTTGCATTAAAGAAGTAACTTTCTCACCCCATCAAATCATGCAGGCTGACAAAAATAGACAGAAGGGTATTTTTGTCAAATTACTCCCCAAATTGTTGCAATGAAGTAATTTTTTTTTTTTGTAGTGGATTGATATAGGATCTCTTGCATTGATCCCCCAAAATATATATATATATATATATATGAAGTATATAATATTTTAAAAAAATGAGCCCCTAAAAAATTAAAATATTTATGAGCATGAATCGATGGTCTTTAGGGGTGGGAATGGGCCAGGCTACCCGACAGGGGCCTACAGCTCGGCCTATTAAAGCTCGGCTCGACTCGGCTCGTTTAATAAACAAGTCGGGCTCAAGCTTTTTTAGAAGCCTATTTAGCTAAATAGGTCGGGCTCAAACTTTTTCGTAAGCCTTTTAAGCCCAACAGGCCGGCCTATATAACTTCACACACACACACACACACATATATATATATAGTGATTATTCACTCTTCGATACAAAATTCAACTTCTTCCCACAATTTAATACAACCACTTTTAAATGTGAAATGTTTGTTTGTAAATGTGAAATGTGAATGTGAAATATTTGGTATTTCACATAAGGAATCCCCAAATGTACTAGAAAGTGATTTCCATATATATATATATATATATATATTGTATATATTATAAGTATATACTTATATAATATGTGATTTTCAAATAAATAAATAAGAAAATTTAGTAACACTAGTTATATTTTCCTTTGTAATAGTTGAAAAAATAGTTGGATGTTTTTTTTGGAACATTCTATTACTTACCTTTCTTCATTTTGAGATTTAAAGAATTAATTTTTATAATTTGATGATAATATTGTTGTAGATTTTTTTAAAAAAAATACGCTAAAGAGGCCTTTAAAAGGCTTTCGGGTCAGACCTATTTATTAAAAAGGCCAGACTTGAGCCTTTAAAAAAAGCCTATGACATGCCATGGACCAGGCTCGGGCCTAAGAAATATATAACAGGCCAAGCTTTTTTTCTTAAAGCCTACCAAGGCCTGGCCCATTCCCACCCCTAATGGTCTTACATTAGGACCAGACCTGATTACATAAATAATGTTTTCAAACCCAACCCACCAAACCACAAAAAAAACTTCCATCTTATATATAATGTATACTAATTTGTTGCCACCGCTTGACTTAACCTCTAGTTGGCAAAGTTCACTGTCTCCTTATACACTTGCTTCTCCACACGACTACGTACACCCCATCTCCATGTATGAATCTTCAACGCCTCCATTGCCTTTTCTACTCTTGCTTCTTCATTTTTAAATATCGCATTATTTCTCGATCTCCATATATATAATCCAAAGCGCATATTCCCACATTCCAGTTGCCACCAATATCCCTTTTCCTACCTTCCCAGTTTATACTAATTAAAGTGTGGCAGACTAATTTTCGGGTCTGATGATAATACTGTCTTCACTCCCATCCGTTTGAAACAACTCATCCAAACTTGGTATGAGAATTTACACTCGAACATTACATGTTTCACCGTTTCGTTAGAATTTTTATAGAGGCACATTTTATGTCTGCATCCCCCGCAAGAATTATCCTTCTTTGTAAATTCGAGAGTGTCGTCAGTCTTTCCCAAGTAACTCTCCATGCGTGGATCTGGACTTTTTACGAAGCAAAACTCTTCCATATAAGTCTGAGTTTTTCATTCTCGCTGCCTACGTCGTCGTTCGATTTTTTTCAGCAGCCAATCGTACGCTTCTTTTGTCGTATATATATTTTCCATCATTTGCTCTTTTTCATCTCCACGAGTCATCTGCTCCTTGCTTGGGGCTGAACCAGTTAATCACACAAATAATTTCGTTAAGCATATTAATCTCTCTATCAAACAGATTACGTCTCCATTCCCACTTCCAACTCCTCATTCCCTCCATCCACTCCCCCATTTACCATACCCTATTGAATTTGCACAGGCTGAGATTGTATAGCCTAGCAAACCTAGACTTCAAACTTTTCCCCTGCCCATTTGTCTTCCCAAAATAATGTGTTACACACCAAATCTGAAAATGCAGACTTCTCAAAAAGTAGTTAAAAAACGCGCTAAAAATTGAACCTTAAATTTACAACGGTAAAATAAAGGGACGTAACGACTATTATATTTAAAATTTTGTTAATTATTGCAGCGAAAAATAGTTATAATAAAATCAAGAAGTTCACATTTAACTAAATAACCAAAAAAACCATAAAAAAAAAAAAAACCTAATAAACAATCTTTTTTAAATAAATAAGTATCGTCTCCCATCACCACCCCTCGTCGTCCAACTCTTTAACCTGAAATTGTTAGGGGTGAGCATGCAAGCACACTCACTGAGATTTAAGTCATTTAATATACTTAATATTAAAAATAAATAATCAAGCAATTAAGACTTAGAAAATAGCATTTACATTTGTCATATATACTTTGCCATTAATATTTTGTCAACTTTGCAATTCTTAAATTTCCATAGAGTTTTTTTGAACCTTTCCAAAGCTAAATCAATGATTAAGGTATTTTCACACGTAAACTTTGCTAATGAGTTTTGTGGACCTTCCCAAAGCCAAATTAATGATTAAGGTATTCCCACATGTAGTGAGCACGGCGGGTTACACCCGAAGACCTGTCGGTCCCTGACAATTAACTCAAATAATTTATCTAAAACATTAAATAAAGAATAACGAATTCATTAAAGCTCTACCAACCACTGTAGATAATAAAGAAAGTAAAACCCACCACGATAGATGAACGTAACTAGTGATACGTTAAAGCCTAGTACAAATTAGTCCTCGTAATTGTTGTCGCCTTTCATTAATTATCGTGTACGGCTAATTAGTTATAATATCCAACAATTAACTAATTGAAATACATGTATAACTATGAATTTAAACCTAGGGACGAAATTACAAGGGTTAAAATAATGAAGGACTATGTTGTATGCACTTTTATCGAGTTGACTCGGATGTGGACTGTTCTTTAGTACGATACAAACATATATGATTAAACGGGGTTATTACGTGTTTAGGGAGTATTTATGATGATCTTGATGATCTTAATGAAGAACAAAGCAAAGAAGATCAAGAACAATGATATAGCTTCTTGGAGAAGCTAAAGCTTTTCAAGCTTGGGAGTGTTTATTGCTTGGGTTGGGAGTGATTTTTAGGAATGGTGTAACTTGTGTACAAATGAGCCCCTTTTAGGCATTATATAGTGGTTTCTGGGGGCTGCCCGTCCTTTACACGTGGCACGCCCACATTGGACCTATCTTCTGCCCGAAAAAGTGATTTGATGGCGCATTTAATGCTAAACCGCCTTAGGTGCTCGTCCTCGTCGAGATGCCGAGGAGCTGGGCCATGGTGGTCGCCGGAGGACCTTCGAGGAGTGTGGTTGCCACGCTCCATGCTGTCTCCCAAGGCTTCAATACTTAACTTCTCTTGCTAAAAATAGGCATGTGCTCGCCACACATTTGGGCGAGCAGCTAACTAAACATGTGCTCGCCAACATCTTTGGACGAGCACTTAAATATATTAAATACATTTATTCTATTACATTTTCTTGGTCTTGTTGACTAGTCGTCGCACGACTTTGTTGACTGGTCCTCGCCACGTAAGATGGTGACTAGGATTGACTAGTCAAAGATTGACCTCTTTGACTAGGTATAACATTTGCCCCCTGGTCGCCTTTCTTCGTATTCGTAGAATGGTAAGGCGAGCAATGTGACCGTCTTCTTGGAAGGTGAATTTGTCTTCGACAAACAAATCCACTTTGAAATCTTGGTGACGTAAACTGGAGGCAGTCGCCTCGTTTCCTACGCCGAGCACGCCTTTCGAAGCGCCTTTAATGATGACTGATGTGATTTGTGTCAGGCGCATGATCGGCGCCCGAAATTTGAAATGCGCGCGTGGGGCGCGTGCCGACCTCAAAGGTCGCGCGTGAGGGCCACTCTCCGAACTCGATTTCGGAAATGACCCTAAATTTTTGGGAAAATTACGGATTTTACCCCGATTTTTGCACATAGGTCCTTGCATATGTTTGCCTATAAATAGGGCTTTCTTCTTCTTCAAAACACTTTCTCACTTCTGCAAATTTTCGAATTTCTTCAAGCTTTCGTCCAAGCTTCAATATTCAAGCTTTTCTGGCATGTTGTGGTGGTTTTCGATCGTCAATAAGGTAAAAAACATACATTTCTTTCTTTAAAAACTCTTTCTCCCCCATTTTTATAGAAAAAATGGAGGTCGGTGGCTCCGGTGGTGGCTCCGATGGTGGTCCGCCGCCGTTGGTTGGTGGCTCTAAAGATTCCGGCGGCGGAGACCGTTTGGCCTTGGCCTTGATGGAGAGGGCATCCTCTTCGGACTTTAGGATCCACTCCCCTGACCTATAAACGTTAGAGTCCGTAATTTTGGGAAGGCAGTGGTCGTCGACGAGCTCGATAAATCCGAAAGGGACGATGCCGGCAATGATGCTGAGGAGGGTGATGCCGAGGAGAGTGGCAGCGAGACTGACTCTGATCTGCGCGATCAGGGTTTGGATCGAGGGATGGGCGAACAGATAGAAACTGCCGAAGTCGAGGAGACCTTGACGAGGAGTCTCCGCGAGGATTTTGAGGAGGTTGTCCAATATGCGGAGAGCATAAAGGATATTTTGAGTGGCAGGGAAAATTTGGATGGCAACGAGGTCTCGAGGGAGGCCTACTATAAATATTTCAGCGAATACCTTCCTCGAGAGGTTCCTCGCCCGCATCGAGAAGCTTTCCAAACAATTTACGAGGCGAGCAAGTATGCGAGCAAAGTCTCCTCGGCCCAGCTAGAGAATTCCCGAAAGAAGTATCAGTTGCCGGCCGACGTCTGCTTTTTTGTTCCTCGCCAGGATGAGAGGGCCGACCAGCCGCCAGAAGGCATGGTCGCCGTCAACATCGACATGTTGGAGGCAGGGCTGAGGTTCCCCCTGCATCCCAGTTTCTCAAATTTCTTACATTTCTTAAATGTGGCCCCTTCTCAAATTCTTCCGAACGGTTGGTCAAATCTGATCGGAATTCTTACACTGTTCGGCCTGGTGGCGGCCGAGAATGGATGTCGGAACACATGGCTTAGCCCGAAGTAGATTAACTATCTCCTCCAGGCGGCCGAGGCCGGAGGGAAAGTAGGCCATGGATACAATTATGTACGAGGTCGTGATAATTTTAAATTGGTTGAAGGGGTTCCAAACAAGATCAGAGATTGGAAGACCAACTGGTGATGGGTAGCCGGGGACTGGAGAAGTCCAGTGGGAAACACGTATTTGAGTTTTTTTGATCAAATCTCGAACAAAGTGATAGTCGATTGCAATATGTTTCATTCGAGAGTGAAAAACAGGATTGGAGCAAAGATACGTTGCACCAATATTGTCGCAGTAGATGGCAGGGAGAGTTTTTTATGGAAAAACATAATTCTTGAAAAGGAGATTTTAACCATTGTACCTCAGAGGCTGCCGATGCAATGGCTCTATATTCTGCTTCAGTGGAGGAGCGAGCAACAAACTTATGTTTCTTGGAAGACCAGAAGATGGGATTCGGTCCAAGAAAGACAATGTAGGCACTTGTCGACGTACGATCATCAGTATTTCCAACCCAATCAACATCCGTGAAACAATGAAGTGAGTCATATGAGTTGGGACGGAGAGTAATTCCAACATCTCTAGTTCCATTGAGATATCGAAGAAGCTTTTTGACAGTACCCCAATGAGTGACAGTTGGAGCATGCATAAATTGAGACAGTTTGTGGACGACAAAAGCAATATCAGGTCTAGTGAGTTGGAGGTATTGGAGACTTCCAAGAACTTGAAGATATTGAGTGATATCAGTGGGAGGGGTTCCATCAGATAGAGATAAAAGGGCAGAGGTGGAGAGAGGTGTTCGGACAGGTTTGGAGGAGAGCATGTTATATCGAGTGAGAAGATCAATGATATACTTACGTTGAGAGAGGAAGCAGGATTTGGTAGAGCGAAGGACCTCTACGCCTAAGAAATAGGAAAGTGATCCTACGTCTTTGACCGAATATTTTGTGCTAAGATCTGAGGTCACTCTAGAGAGGAAAGAGGTGTTATTTCCTGTAAGGATTAGATCGTCAACATATACGAGAAAGTATGCAATAACGCCAGACTTATTGAATACAAAAAGAGATTCATCAGATTTCGTGTGAATGAAGCCAATACTCTCTGTAGGTCCCTAAGTTGAGTTAATATCGAGGGAAGCTAAAGAAAATGTATAGAGGGGGGTGAATAGACTTTTCTAAAATCTTTCGATATATCAGAATTACAATGTGCGGAATACGAAATTAGCAATGAGCCCAATTAAAGATTATACTCAACTTATTTCGAGAACTCTGTTTCAGTGTTTACTCAACTTGTCTTGTTCAGTTATGTATGTTTAACAAGTAAACAATTAACAACAAACAAAATAGTAAAGTAAATCAAACACGAGATTTATAGTGGTTCGACAACTTGTCTACATCCACTCTCACAAACCCAGTTGTGAAATTCTTATTAACTCGTCCAATGGAGTAATATGTTCTTGTAGCTTTAAGTCCCAAGAAATAAGACTTAGATCTTCTCGATTATATCTCCAGATATATCTTCGATCTTACTAGCTATTTTACAAGTAACTAGCAACTTGAAACAGTAAACGAAAATAAAACTTCTCTTCGTTCAGTAGTAGCCTTCTGGTTTCTTCACTTGTCTTGTGTAGCTTCACTTTCTGAACTTCAATCTCTGAGAGAAACTTCGAACAATTCTTCAGTATGTAGCTTCAGTATATGTATTTCCAGTAGTCTTCGAATGATAAACACCTTGAGGTATTTATAGATTCTAGAAATCAAGAACTCAGTTAGTTGTAACCAACTCTTCTTGAAAACTAACTTCTAACTGAAACTTCTTATCCTTTCACGCGTTTCTTCAGTTAATTAGTTATTCCTTAACTAACTCCTTCAATTTTATCTCCAATACGCGTTCCTGTAACTAACTTTAGTCTTCTTGTCTTGTTGAGTCGTACCTGTCTTGTGTAGTAGTAGTAAACTTCTTCAGATTACAACGTAGAACTAATCTAGTCCTATCATCTAATCCTAACAAGACTATTACATTACATTAAGCTAAAGCTTAGTCAACTTAAAAAAACTTATACAAAGAATCTATCTATTACATTTAAAATCATGAGCTCTATACAACAATTATTCATAGCTCAATAACAATCTTAACATATACAAATAACAAATATGAAGTACTTATAAATCGTACTTATCTCTCAATAATACTTGTCTTTTAAAAACTAGTACTTGTCTTGTGAATTCTACTGATCTGTACAAGACGACTTCAACTTAACTAGACTAGATCAGTCAACACTTAGAAAACATTCAAGTCTTCTTTTGGCTTATCAAAACTTCATCTTTTATCTTTTATCATCATTTAGGACTTGTTCTAGGATTCATATCCCAACACTCTCCAAGAAGGTACTAAGAGCATAGTACTAAGTACGGGGGGCTTGTTTCAGACCGTATATGGATTTGTGTAACTTACAGACATAAGTGGGGAAAGTTTTGTCAACAAATTCGGGAGGTTGTGCCATAAACACGGTGTCTGATAAGGAACCATGGAGAAAAGCATTGTTCACATCGAATTGTTTGAGTGGCCAATATTGAGTAACAGCAATACTTAGGACTGCCCTAACTGTTGCAGGTTTGACCACAGGGTTAAATGTTTCTGAAAAGTCAACTCCGTGACATTGATGAAAACCTTTGGCCACAAGGCGTGCTTTGAACTTGTCTAGGGAGCTGTCTGGTTTTCGTTTGATGTGAAATACCCATTTTGAACCAATAATATTGGTGGAAGCATCAGGTGGTACCAAATCCCAAGTACCGTTTTTGAGAAGGGCATCAAATTCGGATGACATGGCCTCCCTCCATCGTTCATCCTTTAATGCCTGAGAGACACAGCTAGGCTCAATGTTAGATGATAGTGAATTAGTGAGCCCATACCTTGGATTTGGTTTAAAGATGTTATTTTGAGCTTGAGTGATAATTCGAGTGCCTTGTTGAACCGGTGGTGGAGATGACACCGAGGGAGCATTCGGTGAGTCCTTGGTGCGCTGGAAGGTAGTGGGCGAGTTTGGGAGTGGCAGAGGTATGTTGAGCATCAGTGAGTGAAGTGATGGAGTTGGGGGTGTATTTAGGAGAGTGGTGGGTGTGGCAGAACTGGTAGGGTGGGGGTGGGTGGGTCGATTGGGTTTATGGGTGTGGGCAGCGGACGTGTTAGGTTTGGGGTAGTGTCGAGTGTTTGATGAGGGGTGTATTAATAAAGTCAGGGGTGGGGCAGTATTGAGTGGAGGGGTTGGGGGTGTAGTAGTGGGTGTAGGGGGTGAATAAACTAGAACAGTGGGTGAGTTCAGCAGATCAGGGGGTGTATCTGCTAGTGCAGAAGGTGTTTCAGAGGCTGTTTTAGTAGTGGCTAGAGGAAAGATATCTTCAACGAATTGAACATGACGAGAGGTGTATTTTTTGTTGGTTTTCAAATCAAGACAAAGATAGGCAGCTTGGGTAAGAGAGTATCCTATAAAGACACATGGGGTGGATCTAGGGTTTAATTTATGGGACGTGTAGGGGCGGAGCCAAGGATAGCATAGGCAACCAAAGACCCTAAGTTTGGATAGATTGGGTGTTTGTTTTATGAGGAGTTGGTAAGAGGATGACATGTTGAGGTTGGGTTTTGGTAAACGGTTTATGATATAGGTGGCAACACACACAACATGAGGCATGGAGGCATGATGTAATAGGGCTGAGGCCGTGTCAACAACATATTTGTGACATCGTTCAGACATGCCATTGTGTTCAGGGGTGTGGGGGGAGTGGTAAGATGGGATATGCCATGAGTTTGAAGGGGATAACGAAGTGCAACGAACTCACCCCCATTGTCAGAGTAAATGGTTTTTATTTTGGTGATAAAAAATTTCAACTATATTTTTAAAGGAGATAAATGTAGGGAGAACGTCAGACTTACGTTTTAAGGGGTGAAGTCAAATATATTTGCTGAAATGATCGACAAAAATAACATAGTATTTGAAACCATCAGGTGATAGAATGGGGGATGTCCATACATCAGAGTAAAGCACTTCTAGAGGAGAAATAGATATAATGGTTGAATCGTAAAAGGGTAGTTTATGACTTTTAACACACTTGCAAGAATCACAATTATGTAGTTTTGAGTTAAAGGTAGGTAAACTATACGTAGACAAAGTATGAGAAAGATTTTTTTATGACGGATGACCTAGGCGGGCATGCCAGATGGGTGGGGGTTGTTTGGTTGTAATTGATGCAGTGGGTTTAGGATTTGCTTGAGTTGGCCATATGTATACGTTGTCAACGCGATTCCCGACTAGGAGAATGCTCCATGTGATGTCATCCTGCACCTGAAAGGATGTCGAACCAAAAACAACATCAATATTATTGTCACGACAAAGAGTGGATACGGAGATGAGATTTTTAGCCATTTGAGGAACAACCAAGACATTTGCAAATTTTAACATATGAGCATCAAAAGCACCAATATGAGAGATTTTTAAACCGTTACCATCACCGATGATGACATCATCTGAGCCAGAATATGGAGAGTGAACAGAAAGGTTTTGAAGATCAATCGTGATGTGATGAGACGCCCCAGAATCTAGTATCCACAGAGTGGCCGAAAAGGTGGCCGCGTGCGCTGAGTAGGCCGGCTGCTGGGCAGCTGAGGTACTGGATGGCGAGTGAGCCGCTCGGGCGGCCGAGTGGGAGGGAACAGCGATTTGCTGGTGCGGGAAGTCCGGGCAATTCCGGAGGACGTGGCCAGTTACGTTGCACCACTAACATCGGCCGAGAAAAGGGCGCGTACCTGTGGAAGGAGAACAGCCATCACGGGATGGGGGCTGGCCTCTCGTTAACCGAGCAGTGTGAGTAGCTCCGGGCCAACAACAAGAGCGGACGCGGGTGATGAAGAGGCTACTGTTTTCAGTGCAAGTTGGGCCTCCATCCCTAGCAATTTGTCATAAAGCTCTTCGAATGTGATGGAAGTGTCTCGGGCTTGAACGACATTAGCAAGATCGCGGTAGGAGTCATCCAATCCATTAAGAATTTTGAGAGTGATGTCGTTCGAGTCAATCGAGACACCTATGTGGGCTAGTTCGTCGACTGTAGTGCGAATATCGTTCAAGAATTCAGCAATAGAACGAGATCCCTTCGACGGAGAATGAAGTTTATTCTTCAAGGCCAAGATTCGACCACGGGAGGATCGACCGTAGATATTCTCAAGCATCTTCCAAGCATCGTGAGCATTTTTGGCGGAGGCAATGAAGGGAATAATTGTTGGCGTTAGAGAACCAACAATGGCGGAAAGGATGAGCTGGTCCTGGCGAACCCAATAATCGACGTCCGGATCAGGGTCAGCATTAGTACTGGTCGCCGGTTTGGAGGGAGTGGGGCACTTTTTGGTAAGAGACCGTAATCGGTGAGTAAGGTTCGAAATTGAAAAGCCCACGCCATGTAGTTACGGACGTGAGTTTAAGGGGAGCTTGGACAGCGATGTTGAAGGCTAAGCAGCCATCGACTTTCTTGGCTGGGTCTGCCCATGGGAGAGGAGTAAGGTTTCTGCGAGAATTTATTTGGAGGGGATGAGTATGTGTTCGTGGGATAAGGGAGTGGAATAGTTAAATCAAGAAACAAGTAATCGCCTGGAAGTTTATTTGAGAGACCGATCGATAGTTTTTTTTTTTTGGAAGAGGAAGGATTCTGTGAGAATTAATTTTGGAGAAACAGAGTATGTTTCAAGAATTTAAGTGAGAATTAATTTTGGAGAAACAGAGTATGTTTCAAGAATTTAAGGAATCGCCTGGAGTTTGTTGGAGAAACTGTAGGTCGGTTATGGAGGGATAAGGATTGTAGTTTGAGGATGAACGACTGGAATGGTGCCGAACACGAACTACGTTTGAGTATTTAGGATCGAGGCGTTAGCCGTATGACTCGTTGATACCATGTAGAAAGACAATTATTTATGAAATTATATTTCCATTGAATAATTGTAAAGAAGTACAAGGGAGTATATATAGATACAAAAGGATATCTAATCTATATCTTAACAACTAGATAAGATTTAAATCTAATTGATAAAAGGAATAATTACAATATATAATGTATCTTAAATATATTATATTCTCAATATTACCTACTACTTTTTCTATACCTTCCTAGAACCATCCTTCCTCAACTACTCCTACAAATTTATTAACCTCTCCTCACCACACACCCCTGTTGGTCTCCCTCGCCCTCTCTCTATCCCCCCTCTGCTTCCTGGCTCCACATCCTCCCCCATCTAGACTTAACCACCCTTGCCCATAGCATATTTCTCTCTGTGATGTACCTCCATGCCCATTTTTCCATAAGAGCCCTAATGAAGATTTATAGATTCTTGACCCCTAGTTCCCCGTTGATTTTTTGGTTTATAGATTGTATTCCATTTGATCCACGAGATTTTTTTACACTCTCACCACGCCCCATATATATAAATTTTCTAAAAAAAACTTGAAATTTTGTTTACGGCCTGCTTCGGCGCACGAAAGGTTGATAATAGGTAGATTGGAATGGATGCGAGAACCGCGTTCACAAGTACAAGTCTCCCCCCTATGGATATCTTTCTTCCCTCCTACTTGCTCAACCTTTTTTTAATTTTTCGATTGACATAATCCTAGTCCGAGTATTTTCTGTGTGCACACCCTACTTTGATACTGAGGTCGTTCGACATCTAGCCCGATTCACACCCCACCACGTCGGCTAATTCAACCAACCTTTCTTCCTTAATATTTGTGCTATAAACGCATTACTTTCTTCTATTAATTTTCAATCCCAACACTAACTCTAGGTTGATCAGGAACCTTTTCAGGCATACCATGTTCTCCACTGTCGGTTTTCCCACAAATATTGTGTCATCCACGAATTGTAGATGAGATACCCTTACTTTATCCCTACCAATCTTCATTGGATCGTAAAGTCCTCTTTATATGGCTTTCATTAACATTGCACTAAGCCCCTCCGTTGTTATTATGAATAAGAATGGAGATATCTGGTCACCCTGGCGAAGCCCCCTTCCCAATTTGAACTCTCCAGACGGGCTTCCGTTTACAAGTACAGTTGCATTAGCTGTGGAGACACGCTCTATTACCCATTGTATCCACTTTGCTTCGAACTTGAAACACTCCATCATAGATCTCAAGTATTCCCAGTTGACTGAATCATAAGCCTTTGCGAAGTCGCTTCGAATATCATGCGTCATGTTTTCTTCTTCTTTGCTTCCTCTATAACTTCATTCAGGACCACAACGCTATCCAATATTTATCGTCTACCTATGAAGGTTGATTGTTGGTCAGATATGATGCTTTCCAGTACCCTGCCCAGCCTCTGCGATAGTATCTTTGAAATTATTTTATAGACACTTTAATGAGTGATATAAGCCTATAGTCATTCATCTCTTCCGCATTTTCCTGCTTGGGTATTAGCACTATGATGGACGGGTTTAGTCGCATTAGGTCCTCCTTATATACTTCCCAGAATTCCTTCAAGAAACCAAATTTGAAGTCGTCTAGACCCGGGCTTCTTAAGCTATCACATGAGTCAACTGCCTCCTTTACTTCTATTTTCGAAAAAATAGTTGTAACTCGTGTGTTGTCCTCTTATGAGACAACTTTTGTGACAAAGTTAGCACTCAACTTTACCTTAACATTATTATCCTTCTCGTAGTGTTTTTTAAGAACAAATTCCATTTTCACCTCAGTAACCTCTTCTTTCCAACCCCCATCGATGCTCATTCCCACTATTCCGTTGTTCTTCATGCGATTGTTTATGCACTTGTGAAAGTAGCTGGTGCTTGCATCCCCTTCTCGTACCTATTTGCTCCTTGCATTCTGATGTATAAGGTTATCCTTCTTCTTTATATCTCTACATATGTGAGCCCTTACTTCATTCCTTTTTGCGACCTCCTGTTCATTTAGCCATAGCGTTTCATCAATTTGGTCCAATCGCAATACTTTCTTTTTACCCTCCTCTATTTTCTTATCCAACGATCAATATACTTCTGCATTCTAATTCTTTTCTTTAAGTCCACTTTTAACTTCTTGAACTTTTCTTCGAGTACATATCCTCCCCATCCTTCTATGTCGTAACCCCTCCATTTCTCCTTCACAAAATCGTTAAAGTCCGGATGATCTCTCCAAGCATATTCTGGACTCTAAATGGTCTTCGGTCCCAGACTCTCACCCTTTCTTCCAGTATGATCGGGCAATGATCCGACAGGGATCTTCTTAGACATCCTTTTAGTTTCGATCTTGGCCACTCGGACAACTATTCATTATCTACCAGAATGCAGTCCAGTCTGCTCTTACATGTTCCATCAGGTTTATACCATGTGAATGACCTTCCATGTAGTGGTAAATCAATCACATGATCTCCCAATGAAGTTTTCGAAGGCCTCTATGTCTCTTCTGCAAGATACCTGCCCTCTACCCACTCTTTTTTATGTGTGCTTTATTTAATTGAAGTCGCCCTTGACATATGTACATCACAAAGGGTTCTGTTGGATGGTTTGTAGAACCCTATCCCATAGTTCCATTCGTTCTGATAACAAGCATGGCGCTTATATATTCACTATGTAACATTACATTCTTTCCCTTCCCCACAAGCCATTTACTACTAGACCTCCCCTCAAATGTTAGTGGCTCGATGCTACGAACTTTTCTATATTCCATATAGATAAAATCCCCCCCCCCCCGATCTACCTCGTGCCTCTCTAAAGCACCTATCAAAATTATCATCTCTCCAAATTGCTCTACATACCAATTCCTCTACTTTTTTCGTTTCTTGTAAGCAACAAAAAACACCCCCTTTGATTTTATTAAATCATTAACCACTTTTATTTTTTCCCTACACCCCAAACCCCTAATATTGTAGCTTAATGTCTTCATTGCACAATATTTTCGTTTATCTCCCTGTTCCAATTAAGCAACAATAATTGTTCGATTATTTGGTTCTCGTCTCCGTTGGCTATGATTCCTAGTTGTTTGCCTAATATCCATATTAAAAATGCATATAGAAGAAGTTTGATATTGCAAGGATACAATCAGATTCGTCTCAGGCTATTAACGCGCTTAATTGTGAAGACGATTTGTGTGGTTATGAGAATGTTGTTCTGAATCGAATAAATCTCTACTTGAGAGATATCCTAGTGTGGGATTGTTATTATATCTCAAGGAATCAAAATAGAGTAGTTCATGAGTTAGCTCATATGGCGTCTTCGTCTTCAATACCTCACGATTGGGTTGGAAAGGATATTCCCTCAACAATAAATGTTTGTATATATTTACCTTAGCTAATGAGTTGCTACTGAGTTGTAATTGTATAATATTGTCAAATGTAATTGCGTAATACTGTTAAGTATAATGTTATAATATTATTCCCTTCGTCCCTAAAAAGCTTGCGGTGCGTTTTGGGCACAAAATTTAAGGAAAAGTGTAATGATTAAAGTGTTGAAGGGTAATATTGTAAACTTTTATATACAAAGTAAATAAAGTATTTGGATTGAGTGTACGGTGGGTCCCAAAAGTAATGTCATGAAGGGTAAATATGTGTATATTGTGAGGGTATTATGCTCGCACAGTATCGCCGTGAAACAAGTTATTTGTGCAGACCTATGAGGTTGCTTGTGCAGGCCTATGATAATTGTTTACCCAAAGGTAATGACATGAAGGGTAAACAATTACACTCGGCATTCTGCTCGTAGTGAAACAAGTTGTTTGTGCAAGCCTATGTGGTTGCTCGGGGGATCTATAGGGTGATTTCTAACGTAAGTAGAATAATTTGGGCTATGAGTGTGGCCTTCAGGGATGTTATTCCCAAAAAAGAAGTCGGTATGTTCAGCATAGGGGTGGGCATAAAACCGAAAAAACCGAAAAACCGAACTAACGATTTTCGATTTATTTGGTTCGATTTATTCGGTTGTTTGGTTCGGTTGAAAATTTTTAAATTTTCGGTTTTTTCGATTCGGTTCGGTTTATATTTTTTAAAAACCGAATAAACCGAACCCACCGAATTATAAAAAAAAATAAATATAATTAATTAATATATATATATATATATATATATATATGTTCAGATTTTTCCAGATCATGAGTAAGAAGTAAGAAGTAAATTTTTACAGTTGTGACACTTAAATTTTTGTTTTCTTCATGAATCATAACTCTTGAGTATTTGAATTGGATGGATTCCAGAATTTTTACTTCTTACTTCTTTTTCAATCTAAATAGTAGAACAAGCAAAGAATCCCTCACTGTTTTAAAATTCAATTGACATCTTCTCTGTAATGTTTGTAAATTGTAGGGAAAAATAAATGGGATGAGAGTGAGGGATAAATAAATTAAGAAAGGGTTATATATAGCCTGTAATCATTGAAATTCCAGATTAATTAGAAGTTGTATAGTATGTTAATTAATTAGAAGTTGTATAGTATAGTATAGTATATTAATTATATTTTCAGATTTGTTATAGGTTATGTTGAATTTGTTTGATTATATATTTGACTTTATGTGGGATTTGTAATGAGATTATGTTATGGGGATTTGAATTTAATTTTAATTTAATTTTATGCATTATGCAGAATTGAACTTTTAGAATTGCTAACTTGTTTTCTTAAAAAAAAAAAATATGCAGAAAATTTTGGGTTAAACCGAACCGAACAAACCGAATTGTAATTCGGTTCGGTTTTACAAAAACATAAGATTGGGAGATCGATGTTGAAGTGTTTACAAGATCTCCCTATTATTTCCACTTCATTATTCACTATTATTGAAAGGGGGAATACGTTTCTATTTTCTTTGATCTCGTAAATAGTCCGATCTTGACAAAACTGCTCGCATAGAACGAGATCGCGTAACTTAGCGAATTGAACTCGATATGCTTCCCAGTGGTAGCTTAATCCTGATCGGTATTATTTTCCTTTGCTCGGTGATTTGCGGTGGCTACTTTCCTATTTTGTGGTATAACATTTAGCCCCCAAGTCGCCTCTAAGATATCCTATCTCGGGGCGAGTTACATCCTTCTTGATTTGAATGTTGAAGTTGGTCGATTTTTTATCCAATGCGATTCTGTGAAATGACGACCTTAGATGACAGTTATGAATGATGGTTTTTCTATTTCTCTGTGATGATATTCTAAAAACCCGGAGATTTTTCCCTTTTTTGAGGCCACTACTGACATGGGATAGGAGGTAATAATTGCACGTCTAGAAGATGCGCGGAATTGAAAAGTTGCGCGTGGATTTGATCTTTGACTCATGTTTTTGTTATTTCTCAATTTGACACCTCCCTATATTTATATTGTAGTCCTTTATTTAAGGATACTTCCACATGATATCCCATTTATAAGAAGAGGTATAAATAACATTTTCATTTTCCCCTTCTTTCTTATACATTTGAAATTTCCAACTGCCATCCACATTGTCCCCTTCTTAAATTCTCTGTGCGTTTTGTAACACGTTGTTAACTTTTTCTCCACTTCCTGTTTGAAAATATAATGTCTTCTGGGAGTAACTTTCGAGAGGAGGGGGATGTTGAACTTAGGTCCTCACCCAAAATTTGAGGCAAGTGAAATTGTAGTTTTACCTCTGGTAGGGGCTCTTCCCTGTTACTCAGGAAATGCTCCAATCGATATTCCTTCTACTTCCTGTGAGCGTACTCTAGACGCCAATGAAGTTGTATCTAAGGCTTACTCGTCCCGGCTTCGTGCACTTGGTGACAACCGCATGCGCACGGTGCGTATTGACTTAAGTGATGGCTTAATCAGTTCGGGAGTTCCTTCTTGCTTAGATGATGATGGGTTGCGAATAGCAGATTCCACCTGGCGAAGAAGCGAACTGGGCCACTTGTAAACCATCATAGAGTGGACCATAGAACCTGTGATAACCGAGTTAATCAAGCATCGTCTCCCTGCTAAGGAAAGAGAGCTACCCTTCCAACGACTAAACTTAGCAATAACATCATCTGCCACAGGCTGTAAATGAGCCTTCCTGGGGCAACCTCGAAAGATCGGAACTCCTAGGTAGGTGAAAGGAAGGGAACCTTCTACGATGCCTGTGACCCTGTGCATCCGACGACGAAGTCTTTGGGGAACAGCACGCCCAAAGAAAGCCCTAGACTTCGGAGGACTATAGATCTGACCTGAAAGATGACCATACCCCTGTAAAACCGCATGTAGGTTACTGATATTAGACTTTGTGGCCCTCAAAAATATCATGATGTCGTCCGCATAGAAGAGATAACGAGGGACAAAACGGATGGGACGAAGACGGCCTCTATCGATCTCCCAATCAATCCATCTCCCGAGCGCCTCCTCCGCAATACAAAAAAGCAATGGTGATAGAGGATCTCCCTGACGAACACCCCTGGAGCAAGAAAAGTACCCCTTCGGCTCCCCATTGATGAGAACTGAAATCCTAGCCGAATCCAGGACTCCTCTCACCATAGATATGTGTTGGGATATGAATCCTAGAACAAGTCCTACATGATGAATAAAAGATAAAAGATAAAAGTTTTGATAAGCCAAAAGTAGACTTGAATATTTTCTAAGTGTTGACTGATCTAGTCTAGTTAAGTTGAAGTCATCTTGTACAGATCAGTAGAGTTCACAAGACAAGTACAAGTTCACAAGACAAATATTATTAAAAAATTAAGTACGATTTATAAGTACTTCATGTTTACTATTATATGAATTGTTAGGATGTTATTTGAGCTATTCGAATTGTATAGAGCTCATATTATTTCATATGTAATCGTATATAAACAATGTATAGTTTTGTAAGTTGACTAAGCTTTTATAAAAGAGAGCTTAAAGTAATGTAATAGTCTTGTTAGGATTAGTTGATAGACTAGATTAGTTCTGTGTTGTAATCTGAAGAAGCCTACTGCACAAGTCAAGTAGAAGACGCAGTCTACTACTACTAGACAAGACAGGTGCGCAACTACACAAAGACAGGTCAACTTGAAGTTAGTTACAGAAACGCGTATTGAAGATGAAATTGAAGAATTAGTTATGGAATAACTAATTAACTGAAGAAACGCGTGGAAGGATAAAAAGAATCAGTTAGAAGTTAGTTTTCAAGAAAGGTTGGTTACAAACTACCTAGAGTTCTTGGAATTGGAAAATCTATAAATACCTCATGGTATTGAACGATAAGAGACTACTGATACAACTGAGACTAATATACTAAAGCTACATTCCGAAAGTTTATTGAAGTTTACTCTCAGAGTTGATTGAAGTTCAGAAAGTGAAGCCAGAAGACAAGTGAAGAATCAAGAAGGCTACTACTGAAGATCAGAGAAGTTTTTAAGTTTTTGTTTGTTACTTTTCAAGGTGCTAGATACTTGTAAAATTTCTAGTAAGATCGTAGACATATCTGGAGGTATAGTCTGTTGAAGATCTAAGTCTTCTTCTTGGGACTTTAAAGACAGGAACATACACTTGTACTCGATTGGAAGAGTTTAGTGGAAACATCACAACTGGGTTTGTGAGAGTGGATGTAGACAAGTTGTCGAACCACTATAAATCTCGTGTTCAATTTACTTTACTGTTTTGATTGTTTAAATTGATTAATTGGTTTAACTACTTAACTGAATTTGACTAGTTGAGTATAGAACAGAGTTCTCGAAAATAAGTTGAGTATAATCTTGAATTGGGCTCATTGTTAATTTCGTATTCCGCATATTGTAATTCTGATATATCGAAAGATTTTAAAAAAGTCTATTCACCCCCCTCTAGACATTTTCTTTAGCTTCCCTCGATATTAACTCAACTTAGGGACCTACAAGTGGTATCAGAGCAGTAGTTTACGAACTGCTGTTTCTTGATAACCAACACAAGACTTGGGTGAAAGTCTTGGTCCAAGAGCATATTTGTTTACGTGTTCTTGATCAATATTCTTGTTATATCTGTTTCGTGCTCCCAGTTCTTGACTTATCTGTTATTCTTGATCATAACTCTACTTAGCACTTATTTCTTGAAATCATGTCTCTTGAGATCAGCGCTAACAAGCTACCTAAGTTCCAGGTACAAGATTATGACTATTGGAAGCTAAGGATGGAAGCCATCTTCAGCTCCACTCACGACTTAATGATCTCCGTCGTTACTGAAGGTCCAATTGTGACCATGATCCCCAATACTGCTGCCCTTGACCCAAATCAACCAGTGGGCACTCTCGTCAAGAAACCAAGGTCAGAACTTACCTCTGAAGAAATGAGACAGAATAATTTGGATAGCTTGGCCAAGAATTACATCTTACACACTCTTCCTAACGAGTATCTGGGAAAAGTGTTAAAATGTAAAACTGCCAAAGAAATGTGGGATCGCTTAGCTATCATTTGTGAAGGGACATCCCTAATCAAAGAAAGCAAGCTTTCCACTGCAGTCCAAAGATTCGAATCATTTCATATGAAAGCTGGTGAAACAATAGACCAGTTGGATACTCGTTTTACTAAAATCATGAATGACTTGGAAGTCCTTGGTAAATCTTATACTCCACGTGAAATCAATCTTAGGATTCTCAAAAGCCTTGATAGTCGATGGAAGATGGTAAAAATGCTTGTTAAGAATACCCAAGATATAGACGTATGGACAGCAGAGACTATGTTTCAAACTCTAAAGGCTCATGAGTTTGATCTAGACGAAGATGAACTCATAGTAAGTAGTGACAGAGAACATGCTGTATCTAAGAACGTTGCTTTTAAGGCTAGTTCGTCTAAGATAGACAGGTCTAAGACTAAGACTAGGTCTGCTTCTGTTAAAGACGAGATAGATACTGATCTTAGTCTGAAGGATCAGGTAAGCCTCATGGTTAGAAAGTTTGATAGGCTGAATAAACGTTTCGGAAGATATAAGAAGTTCTATAGAGAGCATAGAGGGTCTGCTTCTAAGAACTCGTCTGAGACCAGACGAGACCGAAACTCGTCCGAAAGGAGAGACGAAGTCTCGAAAGGTAACAGACAAGATAGAGAGTCTGATGGTAGGAAGATTACTCGTTCTGATAGACGTGATAAACGAAGGAACAACTCTCCTATTAAAAAGGCTACTAATGATCTCGTGTGCTATAACTGTGAGAAACCAGGTCACTACATATATGAATGTCCAGACCTGAGTACTGATGATCGAGAAGAACGCAAAGCACGAAGGGAAAGAAGATACAACCGTGGTAAGAAGGCAATGATGGCCAATGATGACTCTGACTCTGACTCAGACGAGTTGCCATCATCCTCATCTAGCTACCCGTCTGAACCAGATCACGATGAAGCATTCATAGTTGATGATGGTCTATGCTTCATGGCTAAAATCAACCAAGAGGTATCATCTGCTACATCCTTTCAATCTTGTGATGAATCAGAAACTGATGAAAGTGACACTGCCAGTAGCCAAGTAGGGAGTAGTCTTCAGCACTCTACTAGTGCAGTTGAAGACGACCTCCTACTTGCCAACAAGGCATTCATTGAAGTCAGTGACGAAAACATCACCTTAAGACAAGAAATCATTGATCTTAAGGAAGCTCAGTCTAAAGTAGATCCTAATACAACAGTCCTAAATGAACGCTTGCAAGAAGAGTTGAGACAACTCAAAGACAAGTGTGCATTAACAGACAAGTTGTATCAAGACCTACTTAAGACACATGCTACTGAGAAACATGAATTCAATGTTTTACAAAGTAAGCTCAAAAAGCTTGAAGAACGTAATAAGTTCTTAGAAACCGAGGTTGTCACATTAGACCTTAAACTTACTGACCTGGTTAACTCATCTAAGGTTAACCTTGAATTGTCAGATAGGTATAGGGCTCCTGCTGACAAGACAGGCATAGGTGCTGAGACACCCAGCTCGTCTAATCAAGTTCCTAAGAACCCTACTATTTTCATCTCAAGCTCTTTGACTAATGATAAAGGAAAAGAATCAATGATATACGATATTGACACTCCAACTAAAGGTTCTATACTAAAACAAGCTCGAGTTAACATTCCAATTACCAAAGGTGGTAAAAAGAAAGTTAACAACAAGCCTGTTCCGTTTAAGACAAGTCAACAAAGGACTAGGAATCGTGGACGACCAAATCAGGTCAGATACGAGGACTGGTATCCTGAGGAGACTAGTACTAGACAAGTACAGACTAGACGACAAGAGTCTAGACCTCCTTTCATAAGGCAGTCTCAACTCTACTCGTCTAGACCTAGACAGGAAGGTCCAAAATATCGTACACAAGCTGTTCTATATCCTCCACCTTTGTCATATGATATCAAAGGAGAAGAAAGACCTAAACATGTCTATAAACCGTATGGACCTAATGCATATAAACCTTACTCTGACTATCATAGACAAGTGCCTGCTCAAGTAGAGATTAAGTCAAAAGGCTATCTCCAAAGAGTAGACCCGAACTCGACTGATAGGCCAGATAAGGACAACAAGGTCTTATTTTGCAACAAATATGGTCGAAAGCTTAGAAGGTCAAACTTGTTCAGGACTCCAATGTACATTTGGATTCCATTGAACTCGACTAACCCCCAAGGACCCCAATAAACAAGGAGGGTACCTAAATTATGTATTATCGTCTATTGCAGGGTCGACTCGATCTATACAAGAAAGGTGGCTCAACAGGAGAAACTTGGTACATAGACAGTGGCTGTTCGCACCACATGACTGGTACCAAGACTCTCTTATCAAGCTACCATGAGCAAGAAGGACCAAAAGTGATATTTGGTGATAGCTCCACTGCTGTTACCAAAGGATTTGGTTACATTCGGAATGGAGACATAGAGATTCAAGATGTTTCTTATGTTGAAGGCTTGAAATACAATTTACTCTCTGTTTCACAATTTTGTGATCGCGGATACAAGGTGCAGTTCAAGAGTCAGAAATGTGAAATCATTGACAAAAGAACTCACACAGTCTTACTGGTCGGCATTAGACAAGGAAGTGTGTACATAGTAAACTGGAACAGTTGTCCGAGGGACACCTGTCTACTTACTAAGAATCCTAAAGAACTTGGCTGGCTCTGGCATAGACGCCTTTGCCATCTAAACTTTAAGGTTCTTAATAAGATAGCCAGAGACTACCTTGTGGAAGGTATTCCCAATGAAGTCTACTATAAGTCACATGTATGCACGTCCTGTCAAAAAGGTAAACAGGTAAAGGGTTCTTTTAAATCTATTCCATCCCTCTCAACCAGTAGAGTTCTTGAACTTCTACATATGGACTTACATGGCCCAATAACTCCTCCAACTTTGAACGGTAGAAGGTACACACTTGTTGTGGTAGACGACTATTCTAAGTTCACTTGGGTAGTCTTCTTACACAAGAAGAGTGATACACAAACACTTTTGCCTGATCTATTGAAGAAGTTACAGGTTGAGAAGAATCAGTCAATTGTCAAGATCCGTAGTGACAAGGGTACTGAATTCATTAACTGCTATATTAAAGAATTTTTTTCTAAGCGTGGCATCCAGCACCTTACTAGTGCAGCAAGGACACCACAACAAAATGGAGTAGCAGAGCGAAGGAACAGAACTCTTAAGGAGGCCTGCAGGACCATGCTGACAGAGTATAATACGCCTCAGAAATTTTGGGCAGAAGCTATCAATACTGCATGCCACTCACAAAATAGAAGTGTTATCAATAAAGCACTAGGTAAGACGCCCTATGAGGTATGGAAAGGTAGAAAACCCAGAGTTTCATATTTTCATATATTTGGATGCAAGTGTTTCATCCATAACAATGGGAAAAGCAAGTTGAATGCATTCGATGCTAAAGCAGACGAGGGGATATTCTTAGGATACTCCTCGACTAGCAAAGCATTTAGAGTATTCAACTACTCAACCCTTTGTGTGGAAGAAACACCACATGTGGTTTTCAAAGAATCTCAACAGGACCCGTCTGCCAACAAGATCAGTGAGAAAGCTACTGAGCTAACTGTCGAATCTGACAAAGACTCAGAGGTATATGAATCCGTTCAAGCTTACAATCCATTTATAAAAGCTCTCGAGTCAGATGACCAGAAGAAGGTGAGTGCTCAAGGTAACTCTACTAGACCAGTTGACATACCTAAACTAGTCGACTCGTCTACTCCCATTAAATCTTCTGATGATAATGATGTTGACATGCATGATGCTGTACATGATATAGATGACAGTACTATTGTTAAGAATAGAAATACATGGAAATCAGCGCATAATACTGAAAATATTATTGGTGACTCTACTGTTGGTGTGAAGACTAGACGACAACTCTTTGAGTCGCAAGAACAATCTAGTCCATCTCTGTTTTGCTGGTGTTGTTTCCTCTCATCTATCGAGCCTAAAACCATTAATGAGGCATTGGCTGATAGTAATTGGATCATTGCTATGCAAGACGAGTTGAATCAGTTTGTTCGAAACGACGTCTGGGAACTTGTCGATAGACCGAAACATCATAATGTAGTTGGCACTCGATGGATTTTCAAGAATAAGAAAGATGAGAATGATGTAGTTGTTCGTAATAAGGCTAGACTAGTTGCCCAAGGCTACTCACAAGCTGAAGGCATAGATTATGATGAAACATATGCTCCTGTTGCTAGACTAGAAGCCATTCGATTGTTCCTTGCATATGCTGCTTACATGAAATTTACTGTATATCAAATGGATGTTAAAAGTGCATTTCTTAACGGTATTCTTGCGGAAGAAGTGTATGTTGAACAACCCCCAGGTTTCGAAGTCAAAGGTAACCAGGTATACAGATTAAAGAAGGCCTTATATGGACTAAAGCAAGCTCCAAGAGCCTGGTACGATACTCTTTCTCAATTTCTATTAGAAAATGGTTTTACTAAAGGCAAGGTAGACAGAACCTTGTTTAGAAGACAAGAAGGGAAAGACATTTTACTCGTCCAAATTTACGTAGATGACATCATTTTTGGTTCACCTAACAAAAAGCTGAGTGAAAGTTTTTCAACACTCATGCAAAGTAAATTTGAGATGTCTATGATGGGTGATATGAATTACTTTCTTGGACTTCAAGTAAAACAGACCCCAGAAGGGATTTTTATAAATCAAGCAAAATATACTCGTAATCTACTAGACAAGTATGGTATTAAGACATGTAAATCTTCTGGAGTACCCATGCAACCTACTTACAGGATGGATCCAGACGAGAATGGTAAATGTACTGATCAAACTCATTACCGTGGTCTTATTGGATCACTACTCTACTTGACTGCTAGTAGACCTGATATTGCATTTTCTGTTGGTGTATGTGCTCGCTTTCAAGCTAATCCAAAAGAGAGTCATATGGAAACCACTAAAAGGATTTTGAAATATTTGAAAGGAACCATCAATCGTGGTATATGGTATCCTTCAAATGATGATCTATCTCTAAGTGGCTACTCTGATTCTGATTTTGGTGGCTGTAGAATAGATAGGAAATCTACATCTGGTTCTTGTCAATTCTTAGGCACAAAACTCATTTCATGGTTTTCGAAAAAGCAGACAAGTGTTGCTACCTCTACTACTGAAGCCGAGTACATGGCTGCTGGTAGTTGTTGTAGTCAATTATTATGGCTTATTCAACAGCTTAGAGATTATAATATTTGTGAATCAAATGTTCCTATATTCTGTGATAGTAATAGTGCAATTGCCATTACACAAAATCCTGTTCTGCACACACGTTGTAAGCATGTTGATGTGAAACACCATTTCATACGTGATCATGTAGAAAAGAAGGATATTCGCATGGAAAAGATTCATACGGATTTTCAAAGAGCTGATATTTTCACAAAACCATTAGCTGAGGCTCGATTTCATGAATTATGCATTAGTCTAGGACTTATTGATCTTGATCCTACTAGTATATAGCAATGCACTAACCAGACAGGTACAATCCTAAGAAGAAAGGAGAAATAGACAAGTTACCACAAAAGAGCAGAGCACTCGTCTACTCACTCAACAGACAGGTATACAAGGTCAGACAATTTGACCATCCAACCCGATGAGGAAGCTGGTAAAGCTGAGGGTAATACTAAGGGAATACACATTTAAGGGGGAATCCTTGATTTCTTAAAGACCCTTATGTTGACTCTTTAGTTTGGTAACAGTCATCTTGTTTGAACCTTGATCATTGACTTAGATTGATATTCATTATTAATTATCCTACTCAACTACCTGTAGTACATCTAATCTGTAGTGCAAGAACAGACAGGTACATATAGTCACTTGATGTTTAAAGTAGACAAGCATAGTCGAAGGGGGAACTCGTCTCGTGCGCCAGTCTACTCGTCTGTTCTGGATAGACTCGAACAGATAAGACAAGTATTCTCATGATTTACATATTCTAAGTGTTTAATCAATTTGAATTAAGGATATATATGTAGTTTGAAGTATTGAAATTTTGAAAAACCTAGAATTGGATTTATACACTCCATTTAATGAGGTGTATATAACCAGTTCGCGCCAAAACTCTACTGAGCTAGGTCAGAGGAATACACCCCTCTATTCTACCAATAGATGAGGCGGATTTCAAATTTCACAATACTAAATCACGTAATATTCTCGATTCCGCCAAACTGAATTTCAAAGGACTTTCATATCTGTCCATTGGATTAATACTTCCAATCTCAACCATTGAACTCAAAGGTTTAAAACCCATTTTACTCGTTCTTAACTGCTCACGATTTCATTTTCTCTTGATCTCATAACTTCTCAAGCACTCAAACATCTTCGAAATTCCTCGATTTTCATAAACCATTTTACTATGTCTATCGTTTCAATGTTCGATGCTCGTACTAACATGCAAGCTAGGTTTGATCTCGGTAAGTACATTACCGAAGGAAGAGTGCATACAGAAGGATCGGTATTTTTCAAAGGGAATCACACTGAAGACAACAAGGAAATCTTGATAAAATGCTTCAGATGCGGTTTGAGACCCTATTTGGAGGCATTTCCTGAGGTTGTTCTTGAAGAAGAAGTGTTGGAGTTTTATGCTACTGCAACTCGACAAGGCGACTCAATTGAAGCCTTTGTTGGAAGGAGGCGAGTGGAGATCACTCGAGAATTTCTGACCGAATCGCTGAAACTACCATCCGGATCGATAGATATCGAGAGATATGCTGAAGGCCGAGAGTTGAGGTACTTAAGTATTTTCTGTGGAAGAAGGCTGAAGTTGAAAAGCGATGGAAAGGTTCCTGTGGTGAAGAAGAAGGAGCTTCTTGAAAAATACAAGACTCTTCTTGATATCGCATCTAAAATGTTGCTAGGAGTCACTGGGAGTTTTGACTCTGTGACGCCCCAGAAAGCAAGAATTATGGCTGTGATTTATGATGGAATCACTGAAGGAAACTGGACTAAACTCTTCTTGGATAGATTGATGTACTACAAGAAGTTTGTGCAAGTTGACACCAGTTCAGCCAACTGGGTTGTTTTTGCAAATGTTAGCTTTGGAAACAAGTTAAGTATCATTCTACCCATTCTATTGCCAAACAAGACGAGTTGGAGTAAAGGCAAGCCATTTCATCCTCTAAAGCATTACTTGAAGAAGGAAGCTCTGGCTAAGCAAGCTGCTGCTAGATTGGCTGCCACCAGACAAGTGCAAATCAATCCTGATGATGCCATGATTGAAGCTGCCTCGTCTAGTGCTGGAGTAGACGAGTCGGGCAGTGCAGGTTCTGAAGAGGCTGAAGCTGGAACTAGTGGAAGACTAGTTCAGTATGTGGAAGAGGAAGCTATGATTGAAGCTGAAGGAGACTCAGAAGAGACTCACTCAGATAAAGAGCCTGAGAAGAAAGAGGAAGAGCTATATGAGTATCGACTAGTGAGAGTCGAGTCGAGTCCATCACCAGACAAGTTGACTGAAGAAAAGGTTGGTACTTCTTCTCGAACTTTGTCAATTCCTCTCTCTCTCCCCGTTAAAACCAAGGCCAGATCACTTTGATCTCGTGCTAAAGCTGTACCCAAAACCTCATCAGTGTTGGCAGTGCAACCACTTCGAGCCAACATAACCCCACACACTACTATATTTGATACAGTTGATACTTCTACAACTGTCGAACCAAACCAAGCCACATCAAAGCCCCAAGAAACCACCATCCAAATCCCTCTTACCTCAACAGAATATGTTGAACCCCTTAACCCATCTACTTCAGACAAGATAACAGTTGCCACTGCAACAACTGAGACAGGGACCCCACCTGCTCAGACCCCGTCTGTTGTTAGATTCGAATCTCTTGTTTATTATCCGATGTGCTTAAGGGAGAAGAGGATTCTTGCTAAAGTTAGCAACAATCTGAAGAAGAGGCTCGCATCTATTGAGATAGACACCTCGTCCGAACAGTATGAGAGACTCATTCGAATTTGCACATGGGTTGCATTGAAGAAATCTTCTACTGATGATTTGTTTGAAGTCATTCAAGGCATGGGAGGAATCTCAAATTTTATGGATTGGGAGATGGAGCAAAGGGAGAATAGTGGAGTTCAAGATTATTCAGAACTACTCCCACCTCATGTTCTTACAGCCCTGGTAAAGCGAATGTTAGATATTCCAGATGATATATTGCCTACATCGCATAAGTTTGATATTGGTGTTCAGACTGATCTACTGGAAGAGGAGTTGAGAGCTGTAACTGTTGAAGCTGGAATTCAAACTTCAGATCAGTCAGAAGATGAGTCTGAAAACTCTGATGATGATTCTTTCAATTTTGGAGTGGAAGATGATGAGTTCATGGACGCCTAAATGTTTACAGAAGATGAACTTGTTGAGAAAGTTCAAGAAAAGGGTGTTACTGAAGCTCAGTCATCTACTCAAGGTTTTTCTGAAGGATATCTTACAGAGTTGAAGTCTGATTTAAGAAATGTTGTTCACTCTGCTGTTGATGAGTTCTTGAATTCAAAAGTGAAAGATGTGCTAGTTGAGCAAAATCAGTTGCTTGTTGATTCCTCTAGAGAATTAATTGTTGGAGAGGTCAACAAGATGGACTCAACTTTCAGAGCGGAGTTGTATGCAGAAGTTGAAAGATTTTTGCAAAAGCAAGTTGATGAATCTGAGAAACGATCTATTTCATTTGCTAGATCATTGGCTGAAGAATCCAGCAAGATGGAACGTTTATATCGTGTGAAGATTGAGATAGCTGATGAACAAAGGCGAGAAGCACAAGATCAGTTGGTGCGTTCTCAAGCTATTCTCACTGAGCTGACAAAGCAAAATACTCTACTGCGTCAGACAGCTACTCATTTCAAAGATGAGTTGGCTATTAATTCGAAGAAATTGGAGTCTACTGTTGATCGACTGGACAAGATGAGTCGTGATCAGACGCATCAAAAACAGATAGAGCTCACTGCAGAAGCTATGAAGGAAGCACTAAAGGAATAAATGACTCGATTCACTAGTCTATTCACTCTTAAGGCAAGTGATGAAGCCAAAAAGGGGGAAGAGACAAGTAGAGTTAAAGAGAAGTCAAGTGCTGAACCAGAAATGAAGGAAGCTGCAACTGCTATACAAGATCTTAAAAGACCAAAGAGAGGCAAGTTGGTGAAGACAGTAGATCTTGAGGAAGCAAGACAATCAGAAATAAAAAGATTGGAGAAAGGAAAAAGCATTGCGTCTCCTGAAGGTGAAGTTCAGACTAGACAAGTCAAGAGGAAACTTGTTCTAGAAAAGAAGAAAGAAGAACTAGGAGATATTCTAGCTGATATTGGTGATGAAGAGGTTGAAGCTCTTCATAAGAAGCAGAAGCTGGAAGAAGCTCATTATGCTAACAAGAAGTTGCTGGGAAAGCATATCAAGAATTTGCTGAAATTGAAGACTGATCCAGAACAAGTTGAAGATGCATACATTGATAATTTCATTGATGATGAACATAAAGATGCATGGTTCAAAGTCAAGCTAAATTGGGAATTGGATCACTGGATTATTCGCAAGTTTGGAGATCCAGAGAGCAAAGAAGAGTTATATGCAATTTTTGACAAGTTCATGGAAAATCAAGACAGGAATCTATGGAACTTGATCATGAGGATTGCTACTGCTGTAAGTTTTAATATCCTTGTTCCTATTTTTCCTAAATGGATTACTCCTATGTTAGGTTCTGGAAAAAGGATCGATCACAATCATGTTAAGAAGTTTGAAGAAGACTTACTGGAGAAGGAGAAGATCGAAACTGAAGAACATTTGGATGTCATTCACAAAAGGCTACTAGATGCTTTTGGTGTTCCAAGTTCTTAATAAGGTAGTATATCAGATTAAGTGTTTTTTTTGCTCTGATTACTTAGTTTTATTTTGAGTAAGTATTTGTAATATCTACTGATCTTATTTTGAATGAATGAAAAGATAAGTAATATTTGATGTTAAAAGACAAGATAACTACTTAACTAGTCTACTAATAAGAAAAGATTCAAGTAGTTTTGGCTTCATCAAAAAGGGGGAAATTGTTGGGATATGAATCCTAGAACAAGTCCTAAATGATGAATAAAAGATAAAAGATAAAAGTTTTGATAAGCCAAAAGTAGACTTGAATATTTTCTAAGTGTTGACTGATCTAGTCTAGTTAAGTTGAAGTCATCTTGTACAGATCAGTAGAGTTCACAAGACAAGTACAAGTTCACAAGACAAATATTATTAAAAAATTAAGTACGATTTATAAGTACTTCATGTTTACTATTATATGAATTGTTAGGATGTTATTTGAGCTATTCGAATTGTATAGAGCTCATATTATTTCATATGTAATCGTATATAAACAATGTATAGTTTTGTAAGTTGACTAAGCTTTTATAAAAGAGAGCTTAAAGTAATGTAATAGTCTTGTTAGGATTAGTTGATAGACTAGATTAGTTCTGTGTTGTAATCTGAAGAAGCCTACTGCACAAGTCAAGTAGAAGACGCAGTCTACTACTACTAGACAAGACAGGTGCGCAACTACACAAAGACAGGTCAACTTGAAGTTAGTTACAGAAACGCGTATTGAAGATGAAATTGAAGAATTAGTTATGGAATAACTAATTAACTGAAGAAACGCGTGGAAGGATAAAAAGAATCAGTTAGAAGTTAGTTTTCAAGAAAGGTTGGTTACAAACTACCTAGAGTTCTTGGAATTGGAAAATCTATAAATACCTCATGGTATTGAACGATAAGAGACTACTGATACAACTGAGACTAATATACTAAAGCTACATTCCGAAAGTTTATTGAAGTTTACTCTCAGAGTTGATTGAAGTTCAGAAAGTGAAGCCAGAAGACAAGTGAAGAATCAAGAAGGCTACTACTGAAGATCAGAGAAGTTTTTAAGTTTTTGTTTGTTACTTTTCAAGGTGCTAGATACTTGTAAAATTTCTAGTAAGATCGTAGACATATCTGGAGGTATAGTCTGTTGAAGATCTAAGTCTTCTTCTTGGGACTTTAAAGACAGGAACATACACTTGTACTCGATTGGAAGAGTTTAGTGGAAACATCACAACTGGGTTTGTGAGAGTGGATGTAGACAAGTTGTCGAACCACTATAAATCTCGTGTTCAATTTACTTTACTGTTTTGATTGTTTAAATTGATTAATTGGTTTAACTACTTAACTGAATTTGACTAGTTGAGTATAGAACAGAGTTCTCGAAAATAAGTTGAGTATAATCTTGAATTGGGCTCATTGTTAATTTCGTATTCCGCATATTGTAATTCTGATATATCGAAAGATTTTAAAAAAGTCTATTCACCCCCCTCTAGACATTTTCTTTAGCTTCCCTCGATATTAACTCAACTTAGGGACCTACAATATGAAAGTAGTACAGAAGCCCATCCTGGCCATGACAGCCTCCAGAAATCGCCAAGAGATGGTGTCAAACGCTTTGATCATATCAATCTTCAAGGTCATATACCCGTGAACTCTCGGGTAGTCAAGGGTATTAATGGCGTCAGATGCGAGAGCGATGCAGGTGTGAATCCGCTTGCCCGGGACGAAACCAAACTGATATGTAGAGAGACAACTACTAACGAAAGTGCCCAATCTCGAAGACAAAACTCTGGTCATGACCTTAAAGATGAAGTTACCCATCACAATCAGACGACTAAATTAAAAATTAGGGTTTATATCTAAAAGGGTATTGTGGATATTTCACAACATTGTTAAAATAATAAATTAAAGAGGGAGTTTATCTAACATTGTTGAGGATTGAGCAGGGACGGAACTACGTTATGTTCCTAGGGGCCCTGGCCCCCCTCAACCCCACCCCACCCACCCCCTAAATATATATTATACGGAGTATATATTAAAATATATTATTTTTAGTAAAAAAATATTAAATTTCAGTGAAATTAATACTAATAAATTATTTTAGAAGTCAATTTATTGTAAAAGTTATCTAAAAAGAATTTGTTTATTACACTTTTGGTATTTATATATAAAATACTTATATTTTTTAAGTATTTTAATTATAAAATTTATCTCAAAAGTATTATATTTTACATGTTTAAAACTATTATTGATAAAAAGGGAATTGCTTTTGTAGTACTTTAGTATTTTTAAAACTCTTTTGCAATTAGCTCATATACATAATATTATACAAATAAATAAAATCTAGCCCCTTAAAATAAAAATAAGATAGATGAAGAAAATATAATTGAAAAAATTGGCCCCCCCTAATCTTCATTTCTGGGTCCGTCCCTGGGATTGAGGGTTATATAACACTACAAAAAACACGCGTTTTAGAGACAGATTTACCGACGGAATTTCCGTCAGCCGGTTTGCATGCTGACGGAAATACCGACGGAATGTTGTCCGTCTCCATTTCTTTCGGCGGCATTTTTTGTCGACGGATATTTTCAGACATGTTTTCCGACGGAATATTTTCGTCGGTAATCCGGACAATCCGTTTAATAAACCGGGTTAATATTCCGTCGGTAATTATTAATTAAAATAATTAAAAAAGAAATTAAATTCCGACGGAATTTCCGTCAGAATTTCCGTCGGATATTCCGTCGCCAATTCCGTCGGATAGTCCGTCGGAATTCCGACATAATTAATTTTGATAAAATTTATTTCGGATGTAATATAGGGACGGATTATACCGACGAAATATCTGTCGCCTTTATAGTGACGGAAATTCCGTCGGTAAAACAAAATAATTAAAAAAAAATGGGTGGGACCGGGGAGGCCCCGACCCGGCCCCGGCCCGACACTGTAGCATTTTGTAATAAATTGGCCAACATTTCGGCCTTGCTGAGACTCGAACCCGGGTGTGTGGGCGCCTACCACTCGGACAAGTCTGTTTTTTTTTTTTATAGTTGTAATATTAATTGTATATGTACTCATTTTCGACCCATTTTTTTAAAAAAAATTCACAAATTATATTTATTTCACATATATTAATAAATATATTGTTTAACTTATATTTATATTAAATTAAATTTTTATAATTTATATATTTAAATTTAAATTTTAACATTTTTATTAAAATTCTGAAATATGCATATTTAAACCTTTTTTACTCATTTTTTTAAAAAAACAAAATCACGAAATTCATTTCTTCCACATATATTAATAAATATATTGGTTGTGGCTTATATTTATAGTAAATTTAATTTTTATAATTTGTACCTAAATGATAAATAATTAATTAACTTTTATAAAATAAAAATAAATACATTACATTAATTGAATTAATTTTCATCTTCATCGTCTTCATCCTCCTCTTCATCCTTATCCTCCTCCTCATCCTCCTCCTCATCCTCCTCCTCATCATCCTCCTCCTCCTCATCCTCATCTTCATTCTCCTCTTCATCCTCATCTTCATCCCTCTCCTCTTCACCTTCACTATCGTTTTCAATTTCGATTAATTGGGGATTTGCAGCCGTCAAGGCTACTGAAAGATTGAAATCTCCCGTAAAGACTTCAGTTGGAGTCTCTATTTGTTCTGGTTGAAATGGAGATTCATCTTCAGTATTTTTGTCCTTTTTAGGGACTTCTACCATTGACCTTGTCTTTACTTTGCAAACAGCGTGACATTCATAACCACGTGGAGCTCCCGGATATGTGCAGTAGTATACTTGAGATACTTGATGGGCAAATACAAATGGATCATCCCCAATATACGTCCTTTTCGAACTAACATCAACGAGCTTGTACTCCGGATGAATTCTTGTTCCTAAATGGCCTGAATCAAACCAATGACACTTGAACAACACTACAGTCTTTGCTGGATATCCTGGATATTCTACTTCGACGACTTCCCGTAACACCCCAAAGTAATCACTTGCATCTGCATTGTAATTCGCACTGCTAACGTAGACGCCACTGTTGGTAGTTGCCTTTGTCGATGCATACCCAGACGTATGAAATCTGTAGCCCTTCACAATATAACCGTTGTAAGTCTTTACACGACGTAGTGGTCCCTTGCTGAGATCTCGTAAGAATCGACTGTCAAGAGCTTTATCCCGTCCCTATACGGCTCAATTTAAAATTAATTAAAATAAATATTAAGTTATTTACGTAAAACATAATTAAATGGTACTCACATAACGTTTGAACCATCGGGAAAATTCACGTTGAAGACAAACATCTATATATGTATCTGAGATGTTTGGTTCTGCTCGTCGTAGTTCTTGAGTGTACATCCTAATTCACAACATTCAAAAACTTGGTTAATATTAAATGACATAAATGAAGTGGTAGTTAAATAGACGATTTATATATGAAATACTTACTCAATGTATGGCTGAACTTCATCACAATTCAATAACACATACGTTTGTGCTATTTCCGCCTCCGAGTCCGTTTCCCAATATCGTTCAGTGGGTTTTCCTATTGGCCGTCCCTTAGACTTGAATATGGAGAGCATTCCATCGACCTCTTCACTGATATTGTCAGCGGATCTACCACCGAAGTTACGTGGAGCACTTCTTAACTTTGTGTTGACGTGGTCTTCAAAGTAATAAGAACAAAACATGCCAACCTCTTCATTCAAATATGCATTCACAATCGATGCTTCAACGTTTGCCTTTTGTTTAGCATTGCGTTTCAAGTTGTGGAGATACCTGATATACATATATATATATATATATATATAACTAAGAATGCATGTGTAATTGTAATGAAATAAAATAGGTAAGATTTTACCTTTCAAATGGGTACATCCACCTGTATTGCACCGGACCACCAATTCTCGCTTCATACGCTAAGTGAACGGGTAAGTGTTCCATCGAGTCAAAGAAGCTAGGCGGAAAAATTTGTTACAACTTACACAAAATCACTGGAATGTCTTCCTCTAAACGAATCATATCATCGATCTTGATCGTTGTAGAGGTTAAATCTCTAAAAAAAGACTTAATTCAGTGATAGCCCTCCACACATTGAGAGGAAGAAGTTCTCGGAACGCAATCGGTATCAAGCGTTGCATAAATACATGACAATCATGACTCTTCATCCTTGCAACCTTACCCGTTGTTGTGTCTACGCATCGACTCAAGTTCGACACGTAGCCGTCCGGAAAGTTCAACTCTTTTATCCACCTGCACAATCTTTGTTTCTGTGGCTTATCCAGTGTGTAGCTAGCCTTTGGAAATTTACATGTACGTACATCCTTTTTCAACTCTTCACGGCGACAAAGAGTGTTCAACTCCTCCCGAGACTTTGGAGTGTCTTTCGTCTTGCCTTCCGTGTTCATGATTGTGTGGAACACATTGTCAAACACATTATTTTCAATGTGCATCACATCCAAATTGTGTCGTATCAATAGTGAACTCCAGTATGGTAAGTCCAAAAAAATACTCATTTTCTTCCAACCACCCTCAATTCGTCTGTTGTATTCCGCTGCATTTTCCTCAGTACTTTTTTTCAACCCCGTCCACTGAACCTCATATAACAACCTACGTCCTGTACGGAGAGTAAATTATAAATGACACTAAAAGCAATAAATAAATATACGTTTAGTACTCATTAAATAAATGTATAAAATACCATCTCGAAGTGGAGGTCGATTGTTTGTGACTGCTCTGTTCTTTAAGAAGTTCTGCTTATTTCTTCGAAACGGGTGACCTCGAGGTAAGAACCTACGGTGATTATCGAACCATGAAACTTTTCTACTCACCGGGAGACTGAAAGCTTCAGAATTCTCCATACAATACGGACATGCTTTCTTTCCGGCCGTACTCCACCCGGACAACATACCATATGCAGGAAAGTCGCTAATGGTCCACAAAATAGCAGCACGCATCGTGAAGTTCTGCTTTCTAAACACATCATACGTTTGGACTCCATTCTCCCATAAGAAGATCAAGTCTTTTATAAGAGGTTGGAGATAAACATCCTGTTTGTCCTTTGGATTCGATGGACCAGGCACCAATACAGTCAGAAACATTGTTTGAGGTTTCATGCAAATCCACGGAGGAAGATTATACGGAGTCAGTATCACCGGCCACAAGGAATACTGCTTCCCATGCATCCCAAACGGTGCAAAACCATCAGTACACAAACCTAATCTCACATTCCTCGGTTCACAAGCAAAATCTGGAAACACGTTGTCAAGGTGTTTCCAGGCCTCCGAACAAAAACATCCAACATCAAGCTAATATGACTACTGCAAAAAGCCCCCACATATCCAGGAGTGTGGGGTCCCCTACAAAGTATGGAGAGCAAGTATTATGAGCAGAAAGTAAAGAGTGTAGCAAAACAACAGAAAAATAAATTGTTTGATGTGATCATAGAAATGTGAAACTTAAACTGCTTTCTCAACAGCAGCCCCCTCAGCAATAGCCCCCTCGACCTCAACTCCTCCAACAATGCCATCCTCCTCAGCAGCATGGTTGCTAGATCCTCCGCCCTCCTCTGGACCCGTAGTACCTCCCATGGTGTCTGCAACGCCAGTTCCTCCATCTACTGCGGTTGCCACGACTAGAGCGGAGTCATAAGGATAAACCAGACGCTCCAGAGGCTTTAGATCAGCCATACCTATCTTGACAGCCTGCAGCTTGGTGATAGCCTGACTCATTCCGGGTAGCCACCAAGGACTATCAGGGCTCTCCTTAGGATCCCCCAAGAATTTTGGAGGAGTAGCGAGCCGGTCCAAGTGGAATTCACGAGAGTAAGTTCCATTAAACCCCGGGGCTGAGTGTTCGGCTACGGCATTGCTGAAGCCGTGGTCGATGAAGTGAGGGATATGCGGCCCCATGGCACAGAGGAAGCTCGAGCTCTTTAAGAAGCTGGACAGCCACTGAGTATGAAGAGTTTCCAAGAACTCTTGACCCAAAGAAGAAGTGAATAAGGACTTAATGCAAGCCTGCACTCCGACATCTGGCAGCTCGCGCTCCATCCGCTCCACCTCTAGCACCAGGCGCTTAATCCTGGCTACATCCTGCTTGCTTTGAGTCTGTAAGAGAGACAACTCCTCAGATAGAGCTCGAGCTCGCTTATGGGCCTTATCTTTCTCCGTGGTGATACCCTTGAGGGTTGACTGGAAAGAGGATGCTTCAGCCCGGAGAAGTTCAAGCTCAGCTACCATCTCAACGCCTTGGTCGAGTATCTTAGTATAGGTAAGACCAAACTACAAAGGAAAAGGAATTAACGCTTGAAGATATGAAGAAGGCTAAGATTATAAAAAGGGAAAATGCCAGAAAATACCTCAGAGAGAAGATGAGCGCCATGGATCAGTCGATCCTCAGGAAGGGGCGGGTCGGATAACTCAGCATCCGGAGGAGCAGGACATCGGTCAATGAGGCGATGGAGAGGCTCGTAAACAGTAGAAGGAGGAGTTCCCTTATCAGCACGGGTAGCTTTCCCCTTCTTCTTCTTAGATGTACCACAGTCGGAAAAGAAAGCATTGGCAGAGGAACGGGTTCTTTTGGCAACTGAACCTGGGACCTGAGTAGAAGAACTAGGGAGAGGAGGAATTTTCGAAGAACCCTCTGGAGCCGGAGTCTTTGCAGAGCTCTCGAGAGCGGGAGACGGAGGAGCCTTTGGAGGATCTTCTGGAGCGGATAGCACAGGGGTCTTCACTATGCTGAGAGCAGGGGCATCTCGGGAGATATGAGTTAACCAACTCATTGCTACAAGTAATCAAGAAAATTTTCAGAACTCAGAAAATAGCCATGCGCAAGAAATAAAATATAGCAATAGAAGATTTTTTACCATCTCGAGAATCTAAGGGAAAATCTTGAGGACAAAAGCCGAAGTAGGAGAGGATGCGAGGATTGTTGCAAATGGCAATAACATCGAAATAGTCGTGCAAACGGATATGAGTATTGAGATTGCTCATAATAGTGTGATTGGAAACAGAGTAAGCTTTCAGAGGAGGAGGAATTACTCCGGGATTGTGGAATAACCAATCCCCGTGAGGAAATGGCCAATCAGTGGGGCTGGTAGCAAAGAAATAATAATCTCGCCAAGATGAGTCTTCTTCATGGAGTTTTTTCAGAAATTTACAAACACGGGACCTTCGCCCACTAACATAGAAAAAACCATCATTCACCTTACAAGAATGTTGGCTTAGAAATAGTTCGGCAGACGGGTCACCCCCATTCCCCTTCACCAAGATAAAAAAACCTATCATGGTACGGATAGCATTCGGAGTAAACTGGTTAAGAGGGATCTGCATGCGGGTGGATATGGCAGCCAAATAGGGATGAATCGGAAATCGTAGTCCTGCCCTAAGATGTGCTTCGAAAAAAGCAAGAGTTCGAGGCTGGGAGATATCTGGGCGTTCATCGAAGCGAGGAGCGCGAAAGGCGTACTCCGATGGGAAACCATAGGCATGAGCAAGGTTAACTAGGTGAGTATGGTCGATTTGGGAAGCGGGGGAAATCCTATTCTCTAGACTCTCCATCAGAGAGGGAGTCGCTTCAGAGGAATTTTGGCTAGCAGCTTCCGGTGGAGATAGAGGATTTGACATCGATTTACAGTGTTAATAAAAGAAGAACAAAAGGATAGCTGGGTTACCTTGAGTGGAAGGGCTATGGAATCAGGCGGGGCGGCTGACGACGGCAGAAACTCGAGGTGAAGAACACCGGAGAAGAAGGATGAAGACGATGAGAAATTTTTGGGAAGAATGAGGTTTGAAAAGTGAAGAGAGAAAAAGGGGGTGGTTGCGTGAATTAAATGAGGAGAGATAGGGGGAGAATCGAGGGTTTTCCTCGGGAGAATAACAAAGGAGAGAGGAAAGTGACCGCGTGGAGCCCACGCGCGGAAACCGAAAAGTCTCCCAGAATTGGAGGCGGGAAAGCCCTTGGAGAAGGACATTTTTAAAACTTCCTCTCCGAAGCGGGAACAATACACGTTTCTCCAGAATGACCTTTGTAATAAGTTCTAGGAAAATTTCTCTACTCTCACAAAAGATGTCCCCCTTTTACGAGAGTATGGGGAGTAGATGATGCGGCCTAAAAATGTCACCTAATAAGGAGTCGACACGTGTATAGGAGATAAGATCAGGATGGAAGGATTGGATTATCTAGTACTCTTTGGATAAGAAATCCCCTCTGGAGGTCTCTCCGGAGGGAACTCCGTCTGGAGAGGAGCATCAGAAAGAAGCAGTCTTAACGTACAGTTGTGGACCGCGAATGTAGGGGACTGCCGCCATTTTCGGCTTGGACTGGATAAAAGATAAGTCTTATCCTCCTTTATCTTGGGAACCAAGTCAAATGAGAAGGAATACGGCCGAGTCTTCGGGAAGTGGAGGAAAGAGAAGGCCTCGTCCACTCCGCAAGACCGAGTCTTATGGGCAGTTCCGAAAAGGGAGGAAGACTTGGCTTCCTCTCCAGAAAGTATCTCTATAAATAGGTAAAATCGAGGAGATTTCCAGGTTAGACACTCGTATACTACACACTTACTATACTGAATACGATATACCCTCCGAAAATCTTTTGAGAACTATTTTTATACATCAAGGATCTTGAGATCCTTGGAAGAGATTGATAAGCCTTATACTGACTTAGGCATCGGAGTGTCCACGCCGGACTCCCCTCCGGCGTGTTCTTTGCAGGTTCTTGAAGGTTTTGAGCGAAGGCAGTACACTCGAAGCAATTATACGTGTTCGAAGAACAGGACGTTTAATCCCAAGGATACGTAATCCTCTCGTGCAAATTTTGGCACATCAACTATGTATATCATCATGAGGTCGTTCTCGATGGACATTCCCCCATAGATATCAGTTATACACGTCAAGAACCTAGTTAGCAAACAACAATTATTACTATGCAGGTGACGTCATCATCATTAAAAACAACAATTATGTTGATTGTTGGTCAAGACAAGGTGGAGGACACTTGTCCTCTTAAAAAGATGGATATAACAAAATGCAAGTCCACGCATTGATGACATGTGTTTAAATGCTAATGATCAGCATTGAAGAGGCCAACTTGAAGAAAATAGAGAGAGGGAGAAAAAAATACAGAGAGGAAGATATAAAAACGATGGTGTGTATTCGTTATGTTTGATAAGCTAATTATAGAAAACCACATATTTAACTGTAAAAAATAGCATATCAAAATATATACAATAAATATATAATAATTTGATTAAAAAAATACCTTATAAGTAATGCAACTATGAATCTCATGTAGAGCTCGATCCTCGCTTAGGATGAACGCTGGTGGTAGGCCACCCCACGCAGTTCTTCTAAATTTCGAATAGTAATCAAAATCTTCTATTTTCGATTATCTAATAAATCACTTAATGAAAGTAGATTATCTACCTACCCACCTATGTCGATTTCGGGTACAGCTACCCTTTTGTGTTGGGAAAATTGGTTAAAAATTGATTAATTAATTGATTTTAAATTAGAGTGTGAGACACTCGTCTTTGACCAATTTATTGAAGGGCTATAAATGTAATTTCAAGAAAATTAAATGACATAAAATCTTTCTACTCTCGGAGAAGATGATAGTAGTGTATTTAAAATCTCAAAATCGAATTTCGGTGAGTTAGAAATTAATTCACGAAGTTGAAACGTCAAATAATACACTTTATGGGATAAAGTGTTACATCATGATAATTGTCTCACATTGAAATTTTGAATGTTTAATGAGGCTAATTACTCCTTATAAATAGGAGGATGTTACAATAGTTCAACTCATAATGACTAAGGAGCAATCCAACAGTCTATACGGATGCACGTGTGTGTTCGTCGATTAAGTTTGGGCCTAGTCTTTGGCTCGTTACTCGTGGGTTTTAAATTTGGGCTTTCAGACACATCTATAATTTTTGGAACTTGAACATTTGGGTTTGGCCCATATAAATCAAGTGTCCAGAAAATTGAAGCCCAATTCGAAATTGGGTTAACCCAAATGAATTTAAATTGAATTTGAACTATGATGAATTTGGACGACGTCGGGGATGTCTAGGTACATTGGTACTACGAATTCTGATGAACTTGGATGTTTGAGTGTTTAGGTTCACGTACGTTTCAGAAATGAATTTGTAACCGCAAGAGTTACAAAATCCATGAATCTCATAATTAAATCTTGTAACCACAAGGGGTTACAAATAGCATAAATGCCATAATAAATGTGGAGACCCCTCACATGTTTGAGCATGCCTATAAATAGGGTGCATGTTTTATGTTGCATACACACTCATACACATTCACACAAAGACACAACACTTGAAACTTTCTAGAAAAGTCATAGCATCATACACTTTGAATCAAACATATAGAGTGCAGTCCAGTTTTTGTGTCGATTCAATTCGTTGGAACTCTATACGTTGTGGTGTTGCTCGTATAGAGACGAAAGTCATTTTACCTTTGAAAACGTTACGTCAAACCGTGAGCACTAGCTGGGACGTATTCGTTTTGCGGGAAAATGTTTTTTCCTTGACTCGACTTTAACTTTGTTCCTATTGTTCGTGAGATGGGGTCGTTGCTGCTGATTTCGAGAACCTGCTTGTTTCGAAAAGTTGCTAAAGGAGAAAAGTTGTTAAAAGAGGAAAATCGAACACTTTGTGTAAATATTAATTTAATTGTATTTACAATTTTGTTATTTATTTCTATCAATTTTGTAAAGCCATTGTTGGGTGCTCAAAATCTCCAACATTTTGTTTAAAGGTCGTTCGAGCTTTTTATAGGAGTATGGCGTAGGTTACTTCAGTGCCATAACGCCCAGTGCTCGAACATTGGCTCGAGGCATTTTCTCTGCCGGTCATTCAATAATTATATATCAATTTTATGGATTACATACCTCACGACACAGGTTTGCAATTCAATTTGCAAAATTAATAATGAAATTATGGCAACTAAGAATTAAAAAACGTGGGAGCCACATGAATTAGGAGAAAGATCGAGTAAATAAAGAGGTTGCAATCTTCCCACGAATCCTCTTTTTCACCGGATGATTCACCTTATTGAATTTTTAACACGTATTGCACTCAATATTATAAGATGTTGATTATTTTTTAATATGATATATGTCAGTCATTTAATTTGTAGCTATTGAGAACATAAAAAAATGAAAGAGTATGTTGGGCCTTTGTCTAGCCCCACTATATTAGAGGAATGGTTTCTTGGCCCACACTATATGGCTTTGGCCCATATGAGAAAAACTCTACTTTCCTTCCTTAGTGAATCTCACACTTTAGCCAGTATATCTCTTAATCACGGTAATTTGTATCAATCCCACAATTTACTTTCCTTTCCCTTCATTGGGAATTATGGCTAATGGCCAGAAATCGTGGGTGATCTTCACTATATAAAGGGCATTGGTCCTTTGGTGAAAAGTGTGGTTTACAATACAATTATTGTATGAGTGAGAAAAGAGAAAGACCTACCAAGAGTGAGAATTCGGTGAGAGAGGAAGGCCCGGTGTTTTGGTTTTCTCTACGATTTCTTTTTCCTCCATTGTTGTTTTCCTCCATTTGTTTTCTTTTGTATTACACTTGTTTTTAGTACAAGGAAAACTTATAGTGGCATCAAGAGCTGTCCGATCTGGGAGACGCCGGAAAAGTTGTCGCCGCTGCTAATCACCGCCGCTGATCCGCTGTTGTCTGGTGGAGAAGACTTTGTTGAATCGATTGTTGATCTGCAACAAATTCTAGACGTTTTTCGTTGCGACACTGATTCGCCGAGTCCACATGGTGTTAGTAATTGCCGCAGATAAGAGTTGAAAGGTTTGACTTTTTTCTTCTCTATTTCCTTATTTCCGCTGCTGTCCTAGTTATACATATATTTTATACTATATACCTACTGTTTTATATATATATATATATATATATATATATTATATAGCTACTACCATATATATATATTATAATATATTGACTTTACTTTTATACTTATATTATATAATATACTTATAAAGCTATTAAATATTATATATATAATATATGTGCTTTATTTTCTGCTTTTGAGGTTCACTAATTCGTGTTCTGCAGAGAATAGTTTTTTGTTCTTATACCTTATTTCCTCTATTGACCTTGATTGAGTGCTTCTTGTGGGGGAATTTTAATTTATTATTATTCTACCCAAGACAAATACTGGATCCATTATTCAATAGCTCAGGTATATTGGCTTATCCCATCTTTTAATTTTTCGTAAAATTAGACCGCTGGTCGCGGATAGGTTTGGGATTACGTGTTGTTAGAATATAGGATTCTTACTCGTTATTTGTGATTTATGTTTGCTTGGTTACTTGTGTTTTTTTTAATGGCTACTACTACAACGAATATCACGTTGGTTCCTTTCAATGGTAAGTCTGATTTCGGTATTTGGCAGCATAAAATGAAATGTGTTTTAATTCAAAATAGAGTTGTAAAAGCCATTGATCATTCATATGCTACCACTGACACTGATGATAAGAAGTCTGAAATGAATGAACTTGCTATGAGTGCCATTATATTAAATTTGTCTGATTGTGTGATTCGTAAAGTTAAACATCTCAAAAGTGCTCGTGAGTTATGGGATAAATTGTCTGAATTATACTATGAAACATCTTTACCTAGTAAATTGTTTTTGTTGGACAAGTTTTTCCGTTATAAACTTGACATGAACAAGGATATTGATGAGAATCTTGACAATTTCACTAAACTTATACAAGATATAAAGCAAACGGGTGACAAGCACATTGATGATTACACTGTTATTATTCTTTTGAATATTATACCTGATTCTTACAATGATGTGAAATCTGCTATTAAATATTGTAGAGATGATGTTACTTTGGATATCGTTGTGAATGGCTTAAAAAGTAAAGAACAAGATTTGAAACAACATGGTAGTGTGAAGGGTGAGGTCATGCATATGAGGGGTAGAATTAAGACGAAAAATCAGTCTAAGAAACATGATAAAAATGATGGTGAGAGAGGTAGATCTAAGTCTCGGACTAAGGCTAGAAAATGTTTTCACTGTCATGAATCTGGTCATTTTATTAAAGATTGCCCTAAGAAAATTCAAGAAAAATAGGATAAGAATGAGCATGCTAATATGGCTGTTAGTCAAGAGAATTATGGTGATGTTTATATGGTTATTGAACCTAGTGTGAACTCTGTGCATTCTTTTGATATGAAAAAACATGAATGGCTCATTAATTCTGGTTGTACTTATCACATGTCTCCATTTAAGGAGTTGTTTACCACTTTTAATAAAATTCAAAATGGTTTTGTTTCCATGGCGAATGACAAGAAATGTGATGTTATGGGTATTGGTAATGTGACTTTGAGTTTTTCTTATGGTGTTACTTATACTTTGAAAAATATTAGATATGTGCTTGCTCTTTGCAATAATCTTATGTCATGTGCTGCATTGGCCGGAAGATGATGGATTGGAAGGTAAATGGGGTAAGGGTTTTATGAAAATTGTTAAGGGAACTTTGGTGATTTTCAAAGCTGAGAAAAGAAATAATGTGTATGTTTGTTCTGCTAAATCTGAGTTTTTAAATGTTGTAAATGTGTCCAAGGGTGACAAAACTGATTTATGGCATAACAGGTTGGGACACATAAGTAACAAAGGTATGGAAATTTTGCAAAAAGATGGTTCTTTTGCTGATGATAAAATTTCTAGTATTCTTTTTTGCGATGCGTGTGTACTTGGCAAACAACATAAAGTGAAATTTCCTATTTCTCCCTCCCCTAATAATTCCACTTGCAAAGATGTGCTTGAATATTTACATGTTGATGTATGGGGGCCTGCTAGTGAGCCCACTCAAAGTGGTAACATGTATTTTTTGTCCATTATCGATGACTTCTCTAGAAAAGTTTGGGTGTTTTTGATGAAAAAACAAATTTGATGTGTTTTCTAAATTCAGTGAATGGAAGACCCTTATTGAAAATCAAACCGGTAAGAAAATCAAAGTGCTTAGGACTGATAATGGCTTGGAATTTTGTAATGCTCAAATGAATGATTTTTGTACAAAATTCGGTATTAAAAGACATAAGACGGTTCCTTATAATCCCCAAAATGATGAATCGTACTTTAATGGAGAGAGTTAGAAGCATGTTTGCTACTTCAGGTCTTTCTAAAAAGTTTTGGGGTGAAGTTGTTTGTACTGCTGCATATTTAATTAATAGATCTCCATATGTGCCTTTAAATGGTAAATGTCCCGAGCATGTTATCTATGGTAAGAAAATTGATTATTCTAACTTAAGAGTGTTTGGTTGTGCTGCTTTTGTTCATCAAAAACTTGATAAACTTGAACCTCGTGCTAAAAAGTGTATTTTTCTTGGTTATCCTGATGGTGTGAAAGGTTATAGATTGTTGTCTATGGATGAGCATGGTTACAAGATTATTATAAGTCGAGATGTTACTTTTAATGAGCATGATTTTCCTTGTTTACCTGTTTCATTGTCTTTACATGAGTTTAATAACACTTCTAGCGAGGTGGAGCATGATATGCCTAAACTTGAAAGTGAAGATGTTCATGATGATAATGAAAATGCTGAAAATGAGTTTAATGATATATCTGATAATCTTGAGAATGTGAATGATGATAATTTGCAAGGTGGAGCTAATGATAGGCCTAGAAGGACTGTTAAGAGGCCCCTTAGATTTGATGATTATTATTTGGATACTCATGTTTTTCATGTTTTTGAGTTAAATGATAATGAACCTAAAACCTACAAAGAATCTGTAAAATCTGATTGTAAGTAGTTGTTTAAGGTTAAGAATGAACTTAATGATGTTAGATATAAAGCTCGGCTTGTGGCTAAAGGATTTACTCAAAAAGAGGAGGTAGATTATACTGAAATATTTGCTCTTGTGGTGAAATTTACAATTGTGCGAATTATGCTTGCTTTGGTTGCCAATTTCAATTGGGAATTGAAACAAATGGATGTTAAAACTGCTTTTTTGCATGGTGATTTAGATAAACCGATTTATATGAAGCAACCTGAGGGTTTTGTTGATACTAAACATTCTAATCATGTTTGTTTGCTTAAAAAATTCTTGTATGGTTTGAAACAATCTCCTAGACAATGGAACAAAATTTTTGATGCTTGCATGATCTCTTTGAAGTTTAAAAGAAATGCGTACGATCATTGCCTATACTTTAAAGATGATGTTAATGTTCCATTTTACTTGCTCATTTATGTTGATGATATGCTTTTGATAAGTCCTAACATAAAAGCTATTGAGCATGTGCAAAAATGTCTTGGTCATAACTTTGACATGAAAGATCTTGGAGATGCAAGGAAAATTTTAGGCATGCATATTGATAGATATAGAAAACGACACACTTTGTTGTTAAACCAAGCTTCATATGTGGAAAAGATTTTAGAAAAAATCTCTATGTCTACAGCTAAATCGGTTAATGTGCCCCAAGTTGCTCATTTGTGCTAAGTAAGGATCAGTCCCCCAAGACTGATTTTGAAATTAATGCTATGGAAAATGTACCTTACTCTAATGATGTTGACTTTGTTATGTACTTAATGGTCTCTACTAAACCTGATATTGCTTATGATATTAGTTGTTTGAGCCGATACATGTCCAATCCAGGTAAAACTCATTGGGAGGCCATGAAATGGCTTCTTAGGTATTTGAAAGGTACAAGTAATGTTGGTCTTAAATTTTCCAAAACTGTTAATGATGTGAATTTAGTTGGTTATGTGGATTTGAATTATGCTAATGATAGAGATAATAGAAAATCAACTACTTCTTATGTTTTTACCTTATGTGGTTCGTGTATAAGTTGGAAGTCTCAATTACAGTATATCGTTGCTCAGTCCACAATTGAGTCTGAGTATGTTGCTATCACTGAAGCGGTAAAAGAGGTTATTTGGCTTAAAGGGCTTGTCACTTAAATTGGTGTACTTAAGGGAAAAGTAGTTGTTTACTCTGATAGTCAATTTGCCATTCAATTATGCAAAAATCATGTGTTTCATGATAGGACTAAACATATTGATGTTAGATTTCATTTTATTCGAGATATCATTGAAAAATGCATAATTGATTTAGTGAAGATTCCTACTGAAAAGAATCCTGCTGACATGGGAACTAAATGTTTAAACTTGGACAAATTTAAGACTTGCATGAAACTATTGAACTTTGATTCGATTGATTGATAGCATGGGTTTTATGTTCTTTCTTGGGGATCGAGACTGTATTTTATTAGCACTTCTTATAGTCTCGATTATGTGTTTGAAAGTGCTTAACTTTAAATCTGTGCTAACTAGTGTGTTGTGTGTGCAGGTCTGACTGGACTCATACTACTAACATGTTTGTTGCTTGTGCAGGTTTAACGAGCGATGATGAATAAGTCCTAGATTCAATATAAGTGGATGATGATGCTTTAAAGGGGAATGGACCAAAGAGGTGGAGAAGTGTTGGGCTTTTGTCTAGCCCCACTATTTTAGTGGAATGGTTTCTTGGCCCACATTATATGGTTTTGGCCCATATGAGAAAACGTCTACTTTCCTTCCTTACTGAATCTCACACTTTAGGCAGTCTATCTCTTAATCACAATAATTTGTATCAATTCTACGATTTACTTTCCTTCCTTACTGATTTTTTTTTTCTCCATTGTTGTTTTCTTTTGTATTACACTTGTTTTTAGTACAAGGAAAACTTACAAGTAAATGAACAAAATACAAATAATTTAAATATTTTTTTTATATAATCAGATCTAACATAGCATCATAAACACCAAAGTTTATATCACAAGAGTTTAGAGAAAAAATAAGAGAGAATACATGATGAAAGAAGAATAGCACAAAATAAATAAAAGGGAAATGGGGGCACTGCCTCTTCCTTGGCTTAATTACATTAACATAAAACACTTAATAATTAACGCTACAAAGCATGCCACCACCGATGGAGACAAGGCCGCCGAGAAGGATGGCTCATTATGCGAGACAGCTCCGGTAGGAGGCTCCGGCGAAGTGGCGGTGGTTTCGGATGGAGGAGAAGTGGTGGTGGTTTCGGACGGAGGAGGAGTGGTGGTGGTTCCGGATGGAGGAGAAGTGGTGGTGGTTCCTGCAGCAGCTACATTGACGGAGAGCTTCATTCCGCCGCTGCAATGTCCGGGGACACCGCAGATAAAATAATGCGGGCCGGTTTTCTTAAGCGTGATGGAGGTGGCGCCGCTGCTGTCGGAGGAGATGGCATTGCCGGTAGTGCAACTTTTGTAGTCAGCTGCACTCACTTCATCCACAGTGTGCCCAGACCCATAGTTGAAAACTGCATCCATTTGCAAATTCGATCTTTTTAATGTTATACTAACATTTTTCACTAATTTTTGTATTGAAACCACCACCACCGCTTACATAAAACACTTTAATACACATATTGTGCAAATAGTGAGTTCTATAACAAAATCAACATTTGGTTCTATAATACTCCCTCCGTCCCACAGGAATTTGCACACTTTTCATATATGGATGTTCCATACCAATTTGCACACTCCATAAAAGGAAATATATTCACATCCCTCACCCTTGAAATATACTCATATTTACCCATATGCCATTACTTTTCCACACTCAATCTACTTTTTACTTTACTTTATTCATAAAAATTTACAAAACTACCCTTCAAAACATCAATCATTACACATTTCTTAAAATGTGTGTCGGTCAAAGGTTGCAAGTTCCTCCGGGACGGAGGGAGTACTATTTTTAATTACTCCCTCTATTTTTTGTCATTTTTTATTTAATTAATTAGTAATAAAATATGAAATAATATGATCCTTACTTCTGATTTATCATTCACCCACATGTTAAGTATATATAGTTTATAAATTCTCAATATTTTCATGTTTTATGTATTTACTATTGTATTTTAGCGAGTTTTTTTATATTTACAAGAATATTATTCCTAGAGTTTAAGATATTACACGCTACAATCTTGCACAAGTGACGACTTGAAATATAATTTTTTTTTTTTTGACAATACTTGAAATATAATTAGGTTGCAAAAATACTACAATCATTGAATTTATTTATGATAAAAACTTGTATGAGACTATGAAACACAAATCTTTTCTTTTTGACTCATATTTCAGATTTTTAGATTGGACAGTCCGTTTTTTTTTTTGTTTTTTTTTTATTTTATGTTTGTCAAAATGCAGCAAAGTGTATTTTGGAACCACACTTAAAAAGTGATAATGTTTTTAACAAAAATAATTATCACTCCCACCGCCCCAATATGACTTGCACCATTTGACCGATACGATTTTTAAGAAATAGAAATTTAGTGGTTGGTGACTAGTGAGGTAGGATAAAAGATGGGTACGTATTTTAAGTGATTGTGAGAGGTAAAGTATAATGTAAGTAAAAAAAGAGTAATAATTTTAAAAATAAAATTGTGTTGTAAAAGTACTACTAATAATTTTGGATCGTCCAAATAAAAAAAATGTGCAAGTAATCAGGGAAGGAAGAGATGTCACTTTTTACATACACGGGGACTCTTATATCATATGAAAGAAAAAATAATAATGCAATGTGGTAAATTTTGAAAATAAAATAAAATATACCTAGTGTGTCGCCAACGGCAAAGGTCTTGTCTGAAGGCCAAGTAGAATAGTCATTTCCCATTGACCACCCGGATGACTCCCCAACTGTGTAATCCGCACATTCGACTCTTTTACTGCTTATACAAATTATCATCATCACCACTATCGTCAAACCACTAAATTTACCCATCATATATATTCTTCTTAATTTACTCTTTAAGCCCTCTTAATATTTTTGTGGTTGAAGAAATTAAGATGATACTGAAAATTTGTGACCACATTTTTGATATATATAGTGGTGGAACTATATTTGAGAGAGAAATGGAGTTGTTCACTAAATGATTATTCAATTGATGTGAAGGGGGGCTGCAGCATGTGGAGAAAGAGTTTTTTGTAAAAAGGTGACAAAAAATTGTGCATGTGGACCATGTCAATAAGTCTACCTTAATTTTTTTAATGAAATTACAACTTTACTCCGGTGTCATTTTATTTTAAGGTTTTCATCCACTCCGGTATAGACGTATAGTATACTTATACATTTACTTTTATAAAATTTAATACAATTACATCATAATTTTTCTTCCATTCACTTTTTTTTTTTTTTTAATTCGATCTACTTTTCTCTCCCCCAGTACAATACTATTTAACATTAATTTGATATAAAAAAAAAAAAAATATATATATATATATATATATACGGAGTATAATATACCACCATACAAAAATTTCAAAATAAACACATAAAAATCTATAGAACTATAATTTGTTTATGTTTCAAGTCACTTTTGAGATTTTATTTGTCCTATTTTTTTTAATCTCTAATGATATTCAGTTGTTTCACCATAAGTTTACTTACGTATTTTAAATATTTCATCATAAGTTTTTATTTTTTTAAATGACAAAACTCATCATCGATCTTTATCTAACTTTTTTTCATTTTTTCCATTCTGTATTTTCTTCTAAATACTCTTTCTATGGTGATGTGACAAATTATGAGATATAGATATAATAAAGGGTTGTGATTGAAAGAAATTTATAGATTTGAAATTGGAGAGGATCGATTTCCCTCTGTTTCAACTAGCCACGAAATACTTATTTCTTAATATTCATGTTAAAAATAAAGAAAAAACTTAAAACGAAAGGAATGAAGTATAATTTAATTTGCATTTTGATAATGTGAATATATAATTAAATTAGTTGGCAAACTATAGCGTCAATCTGGCAGCAATTAAGTGGGAAACGGGTAGAGTTGTTGGGGGTGGCTAACATGATGATTGATAATTAAGCAGAGCTGCTATAGTAAGTGAAAAGTTGGTAGAAAGTGGTTTCCTTATATTTCTATATTGTTATAAAGCATTCTCTATCTCCTTTTTCATTTTTCTTTTTAGTGGGGAATGTTATAAAGCATCCTCATCATTTTTTATTTTTTATTTTTTTGTAAACCAGATATAAAGTGGTTTTCTTTTATTTATATATTGTTATAAAAGCATTCTAGCTCGTCCCCCAACACAATGAGAGGGATGATCGATCATTCATTCGAATTCACAAAAATTATTACCTAAGTTTTAAAGAAAAAAGACATATATACTAGTCACTTTACTTGGGAGTTTTTTATTGCACTTTTATTTATATAATAATTTTTTGACCACAATACTTATATATTTATAGAAATTTAATTCCATACATATTTACGTATTTTTATTTGTGTTAAAGTTAAGCTTTTATAATTATATCTATAGATATTGAATCTTTAATTACTTTAATTTACTTGCATTAATGTCAAAAAAAAAAAAAGTTATAGAGTTTGAAACCTTATAAATAGAATGATTGTCATCCACATTAATTATGCAAATTTAATATTCGTATTTTTTATATATAAATAAAGAAAGTCATTTTTTTTTATAGTGAAGGTATATATATAGGTGAGTGAGTCAAACTACCTGACAGGGATCTACGACTCGACCTATTAAAAAATTCGACTCGACTCGACTCGTTTAATAAATAAGTCGGGTTCAAATTTTTTTCCTACCTTTTAAGTCCAATTGACTGGTCTATTTAACTTAATTTATATAAATATATAATATATAGAAATATAATAAGTAGGGTCTTTGTAAGCATACAATATATGTGATAAATAAATAAAGTAAATTTAGTAATACTAATTACTTTATAGTTATATTTTTCTTTTGTAATAGTTGAAAACATTTGATAAATTTGTTATTGCTTTTATTTCTTCATTTGAGATTTAAAGAATCGATTTTATGATTTGACGATAATACAAGTGTTCTCTAATTTTTTTTTTAAATGCACTAATAATATTTGAGAAAGAAAAAGACTTTTAAGTTAGACATATTTATTAAAAAGGTTAGACCAAAATTGCATATTAAATACTCCCTCCGTTCCAACTTAACTTTCATACTTACTATTCATCCCCTTTTTTAAAAATATTACTCCCTACGTTCCCGGAGTAAGTTTCCCACTTCTTTTGGGTGTTTAGATTAAAGAATATGATAAAATAATAGATGTAGTACAAGTGATGATGTGATGGTGAGAGAGAAAATAATAAATTAGTATGAGATGAAGTATAATAAAATAATAGATAAAGTATAAGTGATGTGATGTGATGTGATTGGGAGAGAGAAAATAATTTGCCAAAAATGGAATGAGAAACTTATTGTGGGACATCCAAAAAAGGAAAGTGGGAAACTTATAGGAGAACGGAGGGAGTATAATAAATAGAATTTTGAGATATAATTTTATAAAAAAATAAATAAGTGAGTTGACTTGTATGTATGTACCATAAAAATAATAACATTAAATATAATATTTTAGATAATGTATGGGTGAGTTTCTAAAGGACCGAAAAAGTAGGTATGAAAGTTAAGATGGAACGGAGGGAGTATAAAACTAGAAATTTTCTCACGCAAGTCACCCGCTTCTACCGATTATCCGACGACTCTTCGACGGCCATTAACGACGTATGGTCCTTCAAACCTGTTTGTCTTTGCATAATTTTTTTGGGAAGACTCGATTAACCCCGAAGTATCAACGAATTTTCTATCTCATTCCTTAAACCCTAATATTGCATATACCTGTAACACTTTTAAGTTTTAAATAGATAAAGCAATTGTTGCACCCTGTGGAAAAATCATCAAAAAAAAAAAAAAAATAAAGCAATTAAAATATACTAGTAGAAAATCATTTATTTTTATATATTATGTCGTTTCTTTATTCTGTTGAAGTGAAATAAATATCTCTTGTAAAACCATTTTAAGTGATAAAAATATCATAAATTTTATTAAATAGTAAGAAATTTCAAATCAAATTAGAATATACTCTCTTCCTCTTTTCGAAATTTTACCATTTTGGTCGTCCTATACATTGAAAGTTACTAATTTACTAGTAATTTATTTTTGCAACACATGCTATTTCTCTTTTTTTTTTTTTTATTTACTATTTCCCTCTACACTTTCTCTTTCATACATTTCTCTACAATTTTTTCTATTTCCTATCCATCGATAACTACAAGAAAATTATTTTTTAGTGACAAAATATTCTCATTATTGTTTCTCTAGCTAAAAGTTTTTAGTGACGGGTAATTGAGAATTAATGACAGGACCTATCACTAAAAGTCAATTCTTGTCATTAAAGACTTTTTGTTAGAGAAGCTACAGTGACATGATTTTTATCACTAAAAATCAATTTTCTTGTAGTGTAATTATCTCAACAATTTACTACACATATAATACTACTCCATTCATTCAACAATAAATGATATTTTATGTAAGTTAGAAATTATGAGTATTTTCTAAAAAAAAAAAGTAAAATTGGAAGAAATGATGTAAAAAAAATAATTAAAATATCATTTATTATAAAATGGAGAGTATGTTCCTTAATTAATGTGAAAAAAAAATAATTGAACAAGTTTTTAAGGGGTGAAGGGAGTACGAGATAATTCAAAGCATCTATTAGTTACATAAAAATGTGTGATTTCTATAGAGGAGTATTATGTTAAAATAATAACATAGGAGTATAGATCATTGTCATTTTTTCAAAACTACCCAGATTTTTGTTGTTGTAGTGGGTCAACTGCTATGATCATCACCACCTAACAAAAACTGCCCCAAAGTAGGACATTCGTAAAAAAATGGGTCAAAATTCTGAGCTTGCATATCATATACTTAAGTAAACCATTTTTCTTTTCTTTTTTAAATTATACGCCTTGTAATAACTTTAAAATGAGAATAAAGAAATCGGTATAGTTAAAAATTCTGGAGTCAAAATCGTGTTATAAAGTCAATACTACATACCCATGTCAGAACTATTCATGATTGAGGGATACTTATATGAAATATTTCATATGAAATACTCCCTCCATCCTCCTATAAGCTTCCCATTACTTTTTGGCACAGAGATTAAAAAAAGTGATTAAATAATAGATATAGTACAAGTGATGTGATTGGAAGAAGGAGAGAGATAGAGAGAAAAAGTAAGATATAAAGTGATGTGTAAGGAAAAGTACTTACCAAAAAGGGTATGAGAAGCTTATAGGCGGACGGACTAAAATGATAAAATGAGAAGCTTATAGGCGAACGGAGGGAGTATTAGTATATTTAAAAAAGGGTCAAAAATTTGTGGATCGTTTGCGTGTCTAACGAGGCCAAACGGATCTTTCAAAAAAGTCGCGCAGAAGGCTAACGGAAAAATAGATTCCAGGTTTGTGTTACTATAAATGTAATTATATGTTGCTGTAAGAGCAAATATGTGTTACTGTAAGTAAAAATAACACATAAATTAATTTTTCACATGAAAAAAACTGACATATTTTTTTACAAGTCGTACCAAAGTTATATCAAATCAAACAGATCTTTAAAAAAAAAAGGAAAATAACTAATAGGTTTATTTCACTCCTATTTTTTATTGATAGAGTCAAGCTTATTTTTTTGTTTCTAATAGGTTCAAATTGGACATAAATAGACCAATATGCCCTTTTAATTTAAATTTTTTTCGAATTATTTAATATTAGTCAAACATTTAAAATTTTAAATCCTTCACTCCTATTTTTTATTGATAGAGTCAAGCTTATTTTTTTGTTTCTAATAGGTTCAAATTGGTCATAAATAAACCAATCTGCCCTTTTAATTTAATTTTTTTTCGAATTATTTAATATTAGTCAAACATTTAAAATTTTAAATCCTTCCTAAAATGAATGTCTTCAGGCTGCAAAATTTCAAATCCTTCCTAAAAAGAAGTCTTCACATTTAATTGGCTGCATTTGTTAAGCTAAGAGATTTCACCTTCCAAACTTCATCTACAATTCAACTACACCGATCTATTCGACCTAATTTGATAATTCAAAATAATAGTCAATAATAAAAATATAAAAATAAAATTAATAGAACATATGGAAGAGTAACACAACATAAATGAAAAAAAACATACGGTTATGCAACAATAAGTGAATACGATAATGCATATTATAGTGCATATAGACATTATTTCATGTATTGGTGTATGAATATGACAATGTTCCATGTATATGAATATGAATATGACAATGTATTGGTGTATGAATATGAATATGTATATTGAAGTGCATTTTGATAATATATATTGAAATGCATATGACACAGTTTTTTTTTATATATATATAAATACTACAAAATTGAATTAATAAAAAAATTAAGACTTACGCGGTGAGGCCCTATGGGCTTATTGGCCTATGGCCCATAATTTCTTCATTAGTAGCAACAAAATGAGAATAGAATCGGTCAAAAAAATGATTTCTTTTTTCCGACAATCTGTGGCTTTGGGCGGTGAACAAGAGTTAGCGGTGTCAACGCGCTTCTCCACGACGGCCTACTGTTCTTTTGGAGACTAGAGGTGGTAGCGACCTTTTTCACGGCGGCAACAAGCTTCGCGAGGCGGAAACGAGCTTCTCAACGGCAGGGCACGGCGACGGTGGAGAGACGACGACCGACGAGTTGAATAGGAACGAAGATTGAAGAAATAAATTTGGAAAAACGGAAATTGAGATAGAAAGGGATTGCACATTTGCAGGTGTGAAATAACCGTTCAAAAATTAGCCATAAAATTAAGGAAGTGAGGAGTTGCAAGAATTAAGGTATTTTAAATTTGAATTAATATTTAATTGATTCGAAAATTTGGATGAAATGTATATTAAGGGTACTTTAGGCTTTTTAACTCTAGTTTGAACCTAATAGAAAATTATTAAACTTGTTGGATGTACTATAAGAATGACTTTAATAGGGAAAATTCCCAAAAAAAAAATCACCTAAAAGACAAACAGGAAAACTTGTTTCTGATCTGTGTTACTATAAATACAATTATATGTTTATGTACGGACAAATATGTGTTACTTTAAGGACAAGTAACACATAATTGACTTTTGAGTAATACATATTTGTCCTTAAAGTAACACATAATTTGCTTTTGAGTAACACATATTTGTCCTTAAAGTAACACATGCAAGGTATTGAAATTTGTGTTACTATATAAACACAAATGTATTACTTTATTGAGAGAGATGTATTACTGCATGAATAAAATGACATTACTGCGCGAATAAAATACTCAGTTCATCCCCAAAACATAAAAATATAGATTTAGATTCATGCATCTTGAATAGTTCATCTCTAAAATGACAAAATGCGTAACAATCAACACTTAACTAAAACAGGCTCATATATGATTTTATCTTATTCAGTTCTTAGTTTTATATTTTTGTATTTTTTAATAAAATAAAAAACGTTAAACATGGAGTATGTCAAAATTTAATTTAAGCATTATAAAGATGGTTCTAACTCCAAAGATGGTTCTTCTGACTCATAAATAGGGGGTGGTGAACTCATAAAATAGGGGGCAAATAATTGTGATCATCCAATATAAAGAGTCGGCCCAGGTCTATTTTTTCTTATAAAAAAAAAATAGGGGGTGAACTCATAAAATATGGGGTGCATATAGATTGAATATGGTGGGTCAGATCCAGATAGTTATTTGAGCATATTTCACAATAAAACTATTGTAATATATTGTATATAAGTTTTTGCCTTCAAGATACGAAGCAAAACAGATATTTAAAATTCGAGTGTCACTGAAATTTTGGTATGGACCGGTACTGATATTTTATTTATGGATATTAATCCGAACATATTTTCTATTACTCCATTCATTTTAAAAAGTTTGTCTTATTTGGTCTTAAATTTTATTTTAAAAAATTTATCATTTTTTCTATTTTTACCATGAATCTCCCTAAACTACTCTTATGTAATATCTATAATATCACTTTTTAATTGAAAATATATTAATAATCTGTTTTCTCTCACTTTCTTTCAAAAGGTAAGAGTGTGATAGAGAAAAATAGTGAAAAATAAAAGTGATTTTTTATCCATTAGTGACTGGTTGTCCCTATCGAGTGTATTTCAATTAAGAGTTAAATTAATCATACATGATTTATTTTTCCATGCCCGTATAGGATATGTGGTCTTTTATTAGGGTTTGACTATATGCACATCCATTTCGGAGAGATGCACGCCCTCGATAGATGCACCCCCCTCCAAAAAAAATTGTCTAAAAAAGTGCACCCTCCCCTCGAATTGTCCAAAATACCCTTCTCTCATAAAATTTCTATTACTACCCACACACCCCCAAACCCGAATTTTTCCTCCATCTTCTTCTTCTCTCCCCCAAACCACTCCACCACCCGCCGCCGCCGACACCCTCCCTTGCCCCCACCCTCGCAGCCCTCGCCACCGCGTCTGCCCTCACAGCCTCCGCCGCCCTCGCCCCCACCCTTCGCCCCTCCGCGTTTCTACAAAAAAAAGAAAAATAAATTATGCCACCGGCACCCTCGCTTGCCCCCATCCTCGCAGCCCCCGCCGCCTCGCCCCCTCCCTTCCCCATTTTTCCCCCACTCTCTCCCGCCGCGTTTTCTGTAAAAAAAAATAAAAAAAATCTGCTTTCAGCGGCCGCCGCGGCCGCCCCCTACCTCTCTCTTCTCTCCCTCTCTTCAACGGCGTTGGCCCACCCCACGCCGCTCCCGTCCACGGCGTTGGCCCTAGGTATGTTCATTTTTGGCCGATTTTTAGGGTTTTCTACAGATGCAGAAAACCTTTTTTTTTTAATTTCGACACTGTAATGTCGACCATGTACAATTTTGTCGATAAAATGTTATCGACGAGAGTGTATATGGTCGACATTACAGTGTCGATCGACCTTTGTTGGTCAACCATATACACTCCCGTCGATAACAATTTGTCGACGGGAGGATATATGGTCGGCACTGGTTTGACGATTTTTTTAAAAAAAATTGTTAGTTTTTCTAAGTTTTTTTTAGGCCGAGGAAAAGAGGTTTGATAACTAAACATTCCAACTTGCTTGTTAATGGGTTTGATAATGGTGTTTTCTAAGTGTATATGGATGAACATGGTCGATTTGTTGAAATTTTTTATTTTTTTAAATTTCTTGCTACCGGAAAAAATGGTGACGGCGGCCGGAAGTTTAATTTAGGGATAGGTGAAAGAAATGATAGTAGGGGTGCGTTCAGTACCTTGGTTATATTTTTAGTAATGTATTTTTTTTTTCTTTTTCTTAATGAACTAAAGTCATTTTTTTTTTAGTTTTCTTTAGATTAATCATATATCATGAGAATTAAGCAAATTGTACCCAAAAGAATGGAGCCAAGAAAGAAGAAAAACTATAATACTCTTCAAACAAGATCAAAAGTGTGTGTACATTCTACACTCGATGAAATACATTATGTTCATTATCTACCTAACAGACCAATATGACTTGCATGACCTACATTTTACATGGTTCAAGTCTATTTGTAACCATTTTGTAACTTTATCCAGTATTACTAATGTTTTCTTAAAATACTACTGATTATTGTTTGTGGTATTACTGGTTATTCCTTTTGGCGTTAGTGATTATTGTTTGTGGTATTACTTGTTATTTCTTATGGTGTTACATATTATTACTTATGGTATTATTGATTATTGCTCATGATATTACTATTTATTGCCCTTTTATTATTGATTATTATGATATTACTGATTATTCCTTAGGAATACAATATTTTTTTGCTTTATTTTGTGTGTTGATCATACGTTTTAATTTTTTTTTTTATCATTACAAAGATTTCATTTCTAATTGAGTACAAGGGGTACTCAAAACCCATTACAAATCTAAAGAAGGCCTCAATCAGAAAAATACACCGAAGAAAAAAGGGAAACCCGTACAGTCAGAGCATAAAAACTTTTTAAAAAAAAAATACAACCAACCTCCTCCATACTCCCAAACATTAAGGGTGTGTTTGGTTTGGGATTGACCCATCCGGATTTGGATGGGCCATCCCCCATCCCATCCCTCTCCATCCAAATACCCATTCAAATACCCATTCATCCCTATAATACATCTACATACTTATTTTTATACAATCATATCACTCTACTTTTCTTCCACACATTTATTCTCTCTCCTACTTTTCTTCACACATTTATTCTCTCTCCTACTTTTCTTCCAAACATTTATTCTCTCTCCTACTTTCTTCCACACATTTATTCTCTCTCCTACTTGATTTGACATAAAGTTCTCCATCCACACCTATTTTTCAATCTCAATCCAAACCCAATTTTTATTCAATTACTATTCATGGATTACCCCATCCATATTTTTCCAATCTCCATCCCCATCCCATCCACCACCATCCCTAACCAAACAACACCTAATTGTTGTCCAAATATGCTAATGGGCTTCTCCTCCATTCACTAATTGAGTTATATTTGACCTTCTGAATCTTGGTACCTAGCCATGCTTTCAATCTCAATTTAAGGATCTCCGTTTTTTTTGTCCTATCCAATTTTCCATTGTTGAGATCGATGTCACGCAAGCCCTTAAGCGATGGAAGAATATCAAACTAGGAAATGGAGAATCTACTCTTGCGACTTTTAAGTATGAGAAACTACATTGTTGTTACTTCATATGTGGGAAGCTTGATCACACTAAAAGTCATTGTGATAAATTGTATGAGGAGGCCGACGACACGAAGGCAAAGGATTGGGGCACATGGTTGAAGGTGGCTGATCGGAGGGCGATCCCAACGAGAGGAGAATAGTGGTTGAGGAAGGATGCTGATGGAGGTCCTGCTGCGGCAACTATGGGTGGCACTAGAGTTGGAACGGGTGACCCAGACCCATCATTCAATGTGGGGGTGCAAATCAAGGCCCAAGAGTCAATCGTGGGAATCCCGTTAATCAAAAGGGAAGGGGGTTACAGATTTAACCAATGATCCTTTTTCCATAAATTGGGGGTTGACTATCAATCCTATATTTGAAACTGGAGAGGAGTTAATTGAGGGGGGAGGATGACCAACTGGAAATCCGCAAATGTAAAAGAGGAAATACTTAAATTGCTGAACCAAGTGGCCCATGCAAGCAGAAACTAACTCAAGAGAATTCGAGTTTGATTATTTTTTAACGGTAAGCTCCAGTAGTGAGGCCTGTCGGGAATAATGATTGTGTTAGGCTGGAATTGCAGGGGGCTCGGCAATCCCGTTGCAATTCCTTTTCTTCGCGGGCTTGTGAATGCCCGTAGGCCGAATGTATTATTTTTATCTGAAACCTTATCACATCATAATATACTGAGGAAAATAGTGAGTCTGGGTTATGATTGTGTGTTCACGGTTAACTGTGTGGGTCATAGTGGTGGGCTTTTTGTTGAAATTCCATTTACAAGGTCCAATGTTGTCGCTGAGGAGACACACTCCTTGATCCACCCTCTCCATTCAATGTTGAAATTCAACCCCTCTAACATTTCATCCAAAATTCCCCTGTGGACTGAGTCGTAAGCCTTAGCAAAATCCACTTTGAAGAACATTTTTGGAATCTTACATCTCCTCGACTCTTCTACTGCTTCATTAAGAATGAGAATTTCATCTATAATTTGTCTACCCCCAATAAACGCCGATTAATTGTCAGGCCCTTCACAATCTCCCCGAATTTGTGGAACTCATTCATTATTTAAATTTATAATTGCAAACATAAAATTATTTTGTATTTGAAATAAAATTTAGGGAAATCAACCAAAATAATGTATATGTAAAACAAAAAAAAGTTTAAAATCATACCTATAATATTATTTTGTATTGAAAAAAAAAACACATAAAAAATGAGAAAGAGAAAAAAGGTAGGAAAAAAAAAAGGGAAGAAAGTAAAAGAAAAAAAAATGAAGAAATAATAAGTTTGGAATAAGGAATATAAAAAAGAAAAAGAGGAGTGGGGGAGAAACTATTACTCCCTCCGTCCCAAGATTATATGCAAACTTTCTTTAACGGTCGTCCCAACATTTTTTGCACACTCCAAAAAATGAAACAACTGACATAATTTTTACCAATAATACCCCTCCTTTATTTTCCCATCTCTTCCCTTTAGTCAAATCTCTCCCACTTTAATCAATGAATTACCAATAATACCCCTCCTTTATTTTACCTTACACATCACTTTATTCAATTTTCTTAATCTCCGTACCGGTCAAAGTGTGCATAAAATCCTGGAACGGCTCGATAGTGATTTTCAAAAATTTGTGTTTTTACCATTTTTATTTTTTTTGAAAATATGGGTAATTCGACGAAACAACTATAGATTGTAAATGTATATATTAGGATTGATTATGTTATATTTTTTGTAATTTAATAAAAAAGTAACATAGTATTTTTAAGTGTAAGTTTAATAAAAAACATTTGAAGGTGAACTCATCATAAAAGAGGGAGCAAATAATCATGACAAAAAAAGAATGAAATGCTCAAACCAGATGGGCCAAAAAAATTTCATTTGACCCATTTGTTAATTGGAAACTGTATAATTTAGTCAAAATTAAATTAAAATTGGCATAATTGCTTGTGCAACTAAGTGCACTCAAGTATCAGTAAAATACATATAATTTTGACCCATCCCACAATTAGTATATCATTACACTGTCTCATACAAGAATTTTTTTTCCATTATTTACCGAGATAAAAAAAAATGCAGTGACATGTAAAATTAACAACAAAGCAGATTACAACAGCAGGGAAAATATTCTCATCCAGACCATGATATTATAATTTAGGCAGAGACTTGACTTATTAGATCTTTACAACAGTACATGTTTAGTGAAACATTGAGCACCTCGAGTGATCACGAGATGCCTGCATAATTGTTTAGATCACCCCAAACTTTCTGCTCAACTTCCTCCCATGATGTTGCTGTCTTTAATTCTTTCCAGAGGCTGAAAATAGCTCCCAGCACGTTTTCGTCATGCAAAATACAGTAACACCTGCAATCCAACATTCCAACATATGAAACAACACAAACTTCATTCCAACACAGGATTATAACTAGTTAACATAGATCGCCTATGAAGAAAGAAGTATGGAAAAACTAATGAAAGCTCGAAATAGAATTTTATGTGCTGAAATAATGTTTTTTTTTTCCTTATCCTCTTATTCAAGTTAAGATTTAGGGTACAGAACATTTCTTCTTAAGATCAAGCTGTGGATGTTAACATAACACTGAACCCATCCATTATAGAAACAACACTTCTCAAATTAGTCCTACTTTATAATTGTGAAATGTCAAAAAAGCTAATTTCACATAATATTAACGAACATAGTGGCAACAATTAACTGGTGATAGATGACAAAGTCAAATGGGGTACCTTGCCAAGAATTTGATTAAACCAACAAAGAAAGGCCCTACACTCAAGATATGGAGGGCCAAGATAACTCGTCATCATATTCATAACCCAGTTAATCAACTCTATGGAGCCTTCTCATGGAAAGCCATACAGATTTGGAAAATTCATGTCAAATGTTTGAATTGAAGATCAAGCTACCGAAATCGAAGCAAGGAGATGGGGAGTGACTAAGAGCCCGTTTGGCTGAGCTTATAAGCTCCTAAAAACTGCTTATAAGCTCTAAATAAGTGTCTGGTTAAAAAATATGTTAAATAACTTGTAAGATCTTAAAATAAGCTTTTGACAGCTTATATAAGCTCCAAAAAGAAGTATCGACACCCCCAACTTATTTTTCTAATCTATTTTTAAGCTATATGTAAATAATAGATTATTTTTTAAAAATAAAAACCACCCTACCCGCCCCCAACTACACCCACCCCACCAACAAAGTCTCTAAGTTCCTTGATAATTATTTTATATTAAAATTAACTTTTCTCACAAATTATCAAAAAACTTATAAGTTTTATTAGCCAATAACTTTAACTACTTAAAGATTACATCATATAAGCTCTTGAAACAACTTATAAGATGTTTAAAATAAGCTTAGCCAAATGGACTCTACGTGTTGCAATGATCAGATGGCACTTCAGCCAGAAAAAGGGTTATACTTTGACGACCTTAGGGACTGTCCTAGTGATAATGTAGAACACGTCAAGAGAACATAGGATATCAGAAAGGGACTCATTTGATGAGATCAGAGGGATTATTCTAAAGGAGAAACTCTATGTAACCTAACCAAATGGTCAGACTATAATTGAACGCGAATGGGTCAGGTGCAATTCATTACAGAGAGAGAAACTCAATTTTGCCAGGCTTTACTTGTACCCATGGCATAGACTCCTCTCAAGTGTACTTGAGAAATGTTGCAACTTTAGATGCCATTGCAACAATTCAACATCAAAAGGGATTTATGAAGAAGTAAAAAATCTGTGGCATCAAAATTTGAACTTAAAGACTTGGGGTCACTTCATCTTTCTTTGTACAGAGTTGCTTAACCTGGATTGTTGTCTCTTAAGGCCATGTTTGATAGCTTAGATTAAACCAAGATTAACTATATATCATTTTTATTGGTTGTTTGATAACTTAGATTAAGGGTAGATTATGCTTTAAATTTTATAAAGTTTAGATATCATCCTAATCTTAGATAATCAATCTTTGCTATCAAACATGCCCTAAGTATATAAGATCATTCAAAAGAAACAGGGATAAGTAGTTGTCAACTTGAAGATACAACCAAGAATATAATATAAAATTATACACTGATTTATTAGTCCAACGTTGCTTTTTGCAGTTAGTGTCACAAGTCATTTTTTATGCATGCTCCAATCATGAACATCTTGAAACAATTTATAGAATTCTAAGATATTTGAAGAATATACGAGACAAGGACTTGTCTTTTTGTTTTAAAATGAGCAAAGAAATATTGTTTTTCTTAGGAATGCAGATTGACAAGAAAACATAAAAATGTTATAACTTACATTGCTCGGTAAGAGAGCTGATTACATCTGTTGTTGAGTCCAGCCATGAGTGACACCTTTCTCACAAATGGAAGCTTATAACTATCGAGGAACTGCTTCAAGAGATGAGAATCTCCTCGGAAGATATCAAGATATACTGGAATTAGGTCAAGTATGGGTTCTCCTGTAGAAGAAAAGTGTCAATTTTAGAATCTGGCATAAAGTTTACACTAAAGATGTATTAACCATAAAATCAGCTAACTTCACTTTTGTTTTTAAGGTTTGAGAAACGGAACAAGACAGTTCATGATTCTCAAGAGAGCGTCGAATTCACATAGCAAGGGTATGGTGATTCTTGTAAGGACTAATTGCAACCTTTTAAATGGTCCTTATCTTTTCTTCATGTTCATGTAAACTTAATTTTCTCCCACCAAGGGATCCAATAAGCGAATATAGAATCCAACAAATAAAAGTCCCCCTAAAAAAATGGTTAAACACAAATCCATCTACAAATATTCCATGCTTGGAATATATTCATAATGTAATTCAAAACCAAAATTAATATCACTTTCTATGTAAATATATTCTTTTTCAAGTCCATATAAAAGAATTGGGCACACGTTTCAAATATATTATCTTAATGATGTTGGCTATCCAAAATCATATTTAATTCAATACCTGAGTATATATATCGTCTTCACTTCTTAACAAATTGAATAATAAGGTCTAACCTTGTAAGGACGTTCTAAAAGAAAGCATGGGAAAAGAACTCCAAAGAATGTGAATTATCAAGCATCAATCTAAGTAAAACAAAAATCTCAAAATCAGTCAAGCTAGTCACTTTATGATTACGGAATAGAACTCACCGACAGACAGATCACTAAAATCGAGGATGTGGCTAGGAGCCCAAGAATGCTCTTGTATATTGCTGTTGTTGGATCTTCTTAAATTTGTACTCTCTTCCAGACAAGTATCAGAAGTATTTTTCTCAGATAAAGAATGAGGTATCATATAGATATTATCGTCCATGACATCAGAGTGTATCCAGGTGCAAAATTTGTAAGCTTCTGTCTCGTTCTTCACAATAAATGAAAAGAGGTATAGGTATTTGCAGCATATAGATCTAACAATAGTTTTGAAAGCATAAATCCAAGAGTGAAGGATAAGAAAAACTGCTCTGAGAGATTATGAACAAATAGAGGCTCACCTCCAATTTATCAAAAAATACAGTTAAATCATTAGGAATGTACTCATCGACTTTCTCTATCAGTTTACTAGGAATTGGATCGCCCCTGCAAAAATTAAACCAAGAAAAACACAATGATATAATTAAAATCTGTACATTGCAATTGCATTTTGTATATAAAAAAAAATAGGCATAATGAATCAGTATAAAATATTTCAAAAGGTCCTTAAAATATTTTTTATCTTAAAAAGCCCTTAAGATATTTGTTAGAGCATTAGTGAGACCACAAGAAGATTCCCATGAAGATGTTTCTGCATCAAGGGGATGGAGGGGTATAGGAAGGTCTGCACAAACATTAGTCAATCATAATTAAGAAAGGCAAAAGAACCGGCTCAGGCAAACTTTCTGCACAGAGGAGGGAGGGAAGGGGGAGAGACAGATTTCAACAAATGATATCTGACGATATTCGTATAGGAAGGTGCGAGACAATCACATACCATTGACAAGTAAAAATTTCATAGGGCAGATCATTACGAAACAATATCTGATAACACTGGCATTGGAAGGTGAGCACAATTTCAAGTCATTGATATAAAAAGATGGGTAAATTGCAAAATCAATCCCTTATTTATTGGATGTTGGCGATTATAGTCCCATACGAATTAATATTTTCAGTTAACTCACATAACTTTTAAAATGATGCAGTTTTTGTCCTACATTGTAGAATTTTTGCATGTGCCACTCACGTGAACTGTCAAAATTCCATGAAACAAACGGACTAATGATTTGGCATCGCTTATGTGGCATAATGAGATCCCAACATATTAATTACAATTAAAAAATCATTAATTAATTGTCAAATAAAACAAAAATTGTCAATATAAAATTAATGCAGCATTTTAAAGCTTTTGGGACTTAATTGAGAAAATTGATTTGTGTGGGTTTAAATTCACCAACAGCCAATAGATATACCAATTTACAATTTACTCTAAAAAGACAAAGAAACACCTTGGTTGCAAGACATTAATGTAAAACAGAAAAAAATTCCTACCATTCAGTCAGACGCCTCAAAACATCCTTCCTTTTTCGGTTTAGAATGCTGATATACAATTTCAGTTCAGCTGGATGGTCAACCTTATCTGTAACATTTCTTGAGAAGTCATTACCATGTGATGGCTGGATATAATCTTCTACTACAGTTGGAATTGATTCATTAGTGGGTGAACGAGGCACAGTCAAAAGGTGAAGATTGTGCAGCTGTTCACCCAAAAAAGAAGCCAAGTTGAGTGTCTCTTCTAATGAGAGTGCATCTCTCCTGCAAAACTAAACAATGTCAAAATTGTGCTTTCTGACAATAACACCAATTATGCTAAATCAGGATATCCACTTACAGTTCAGCAAATATTTCCCCACTGCATCTTTTTGTCACAATATATGGCCACATTAAATAGTTTTTACTACAATTTTCAGATTCATGTAAAGGCCTCCCAGCATTTTGATATTCAAATTCCTTTTTTCCCCAGACACCAAATGGATAATCAACTCCATTGTGCTTTATTGATATGAGATCGCAGCTGGGAATCACTTCAGGTATGCCTCTACCATCCCAGGGCAATACCCTATATGATCCATTTTCGAAAAGGAGAATCCCACTTGCCAGTACGGGAGGAATGTAATTCTTCAAAGAGGAGTTCAATTTATGTAGTAGATTGTAGAACTCAAGCTGAAAGGGAAAAGAGCTTCAAGATGTTGGCAAGAGAATGAAAGAAAAACAGCACTAACAGTTGCACTACACGACAGTGATATTATACCTCAGTTCCTAAACAATAGAGAGAAGCTTCCAGCCCTCCTTCAGCAAAAATCTTTATCACACAGTCGTTAATGAGAAAGACCTGCCATATAAAAACAATAGAGAGAATTTTGTTTTAACATAATTATCTATCAAGTATAAATAAATATCAGAACATATATCAGTTCCATGAATATAGCTCCTGAAATTTCTCTTAAAAATGCTAATGACTCGAGTGTAATGAAAAAGCTAGCAATTTCTGAAGCCCACAGAAGCATAATCATTAGAATAAAACTTACAGGATTACTGCCTGTACCGACAGGAAGTTTCTCCTCAAGCAGAGGTGGTGGGTACTCATGAAAGGCACATATTTCTCCCACACGTTCATACCATTTTCCAGCATTTAGTGCAAGACATGCTCCCTGAGGCATGATGCAAAGAAATTAGATACAGGAAATGATGATTTGTGTAACATAAGAATAAAATTAATAAAAGCTTTCAATCTCCAATATGGTGGAGAAAATTTAGATCAAATTGTTAAATGGCCATGCTATCAAAAAGCTTAAGTTGTAAGAGAGGAGTATCCTTTATCTTCAGCACACACCCTTGCATGCAAGTGAATTACGTGGTATTGAAGCTTTGCATGTGAGAAATCTTTTATAAGTGGGCAGCTGTAAGATTTGAAAACAACCACCTTATCTAAAAGCTCAAGCTGTTATCGAGGAATATCATTTTAATATCTAATAAGTTCGACACAAACGCCAGTTATTGTGTAAATAACGATGCATAGTAACACCTTATGATCAAATGCAAGAACTATAAAGGATGCTTAAACAAAATTCGATAAATGTCATGCAATGGATATACTAAATTGCACTGAAGTCAAGTATATGCTAGATCAAATAAATAGTACAAATAACTAGCACCAAAGATGGCACTTTCAGTCTTATCATCTGCCAAATATATCATGATTGATAATAAAAATGCTGGGGTAATTCAAAGCATGTCATTGTCATACAAGAAACCAACCACACCATGTCCAATAGTTCTCCAAGATTAGAGCTCAGTCTCAACTCTAATAGGTTTTAGCATTTATTTCACGATTAGTTCAACAAAGAAAGAGGCTTCCAACATCTAACAATGAATGTCTGAATGAGAAAAAGTAATACCTTCCATATTAGCTCCCTAAGTTCGGGTCTTCTAAACCAGAGCTTCGATAACCAACCCCGCATTTCTCGCTGTCCTATGCAGTTGCTAGAGCTCCACAATGAGGTATAGTGGTCCCTCTCATTATCCAGAAATTTAGATAAGAAACTTATGTCATAAGAGTATTCCAAATCACTCGACATGTTGCTTATAGACATGCCATTCATACAATTCTCATAGCCTACATCCTGAGGAGACTCACACATCTTGACCCTCTTCTCTTTCCTACCTAGGTCAGAATAACTCGAACTGTTTTCGTTGCAAACATCATTCTTTTCAATTTCCTCAAATCTACTATCTAGAGCAAGCAACCCTGCACGACAGACGCCTTTATGACTGTAACCAGGAGCCATGTCCAAACACACAAATTCGAAGTTCTTGGAGTTAACAAAATTTTGTGTGACAGCAATAGATGTCTCCAAATTTAGTACACAGTGCCACCAACCACTTGGAACGTATATTGTCTCCCCGGGAAGTTGGGTACACTCTATTGGCTTGTCCTTATCAGCAAGGAGTGGATAGAAATCCAGCCACCACTAAAAGAAAATATGCCAAAGTTGAGAAAGTATACCAAAAATTGGGGGGAAAAGAATAAGGTGGTGTTTACAAACTATACAAAGTGGGGTAGAATCACTTTTTTTCCAAAAGCTGCTCCTCACAGATTCTTAAAACAAAAAAGTGATTCTGGAAGCTGTTGGTAAAGTTTGCAAACACACCCTAACAAAATAGCAGCTACCTGTAGAGATGATGGAGTCTCAATATTGACATCACCATCATCTTCATTTACATGCACTGTCACTCCTAAAGGAACTCTTCCTGGAGGATACAATGCCCACCTGTTGAAAGTGATGTACGTTTGAAATGCAACAGAAGAAAATTTAGAATTAAGAAAGCCCATGTTTGGTTTCATTGCAAAACTCACTTCTCACTTTTGTATTATTTGATAATTGGAATCATGTTTGTTTCATCATCTCAGTTTCCTACTAAAAACACCTTTCAATCCTATATTTCGGTTTTCAAATCTATATTCAAACTTTCAATCCTATATAATATTAGTGGGACCCACCACCACCAATTGCAACTGGTTATAATATGAAAAATGCATTTTGAGGTCCCTAAGTACAGAAATGTATTACCACGCAGTCCCTCTTGATGGAATTTGACAGAAATAAGAAATTACCGAAATATCTTGACGTTTCTATAAAGTTTCTGCAGGAAAATTGTGCAGGTTTAAAGATGAACCCTAGTGCTAGGAAACGGATTTCAAAGTTTAAGGATTTAATTTAAATCAGGCCTTCTGAATATCAGATTGATCACAAATCCCTTTGCCCATAACATTTGGTGTTGAATTAACAATCATACGCATGCGCATACAACAGTTGATACTTTGAAGGTGATAATTGTGTAAAAGAAGTGGAAGAAGAAGATAAGAAAAAAAAAACATTGTTTTATCATTTGACAAAACTTGAAGAAAATACTTGGAAAACAATGTTGTTTTAAACTACATGTAATCAGAAATCAATAACCAATTGTAACAGTGTATGGGTTCGAGTTCAATTGGATGGTCCCCTTAAAAAGGACCACAAGATATCAACTTATAATTTTTAGGACTTTTTAAAACAAAAAATACTTTAGAAACCTTTCAAGACAAAAATTAGCATATGGGCCTATTAAAATGTATTCTTCCGTTATTATGTTAACAATTTCAAATTTTCATATATATTAATCACATCTAAGGGCAACAGACACGACCACTAGCGACTCCTACCAAAATTTTTGAAAAATATGCAACCAAGAATTCTAAAACCAAACATAATCTCAATTTTATAATCTCTTTTCGTATAAAAAACACAAATTATAAAGTCTAAAATCAAACATATTCTCATCTCCACACAGAAGAAAATCCAATACAATGGAATAAACCCCTTTTCAACTTATGAAACGAGAATTGGAAATGAAATATAAAGCCAAACAAGGCCTTAATCTACTGAAGGCCTAATTCTGAATTTAGGGGTTAATAACTACTGTAAGATCATATTATTTGATGCACGTTCAATTAATCTAATCATAAAAAATGGTATCTAGAAATCAAGATATCAATGACAATAAACAAATGCTACACGACATTCATAAATCTACAATATAATCTATTATCATAAACTCTATTAAAATTTAGAAAGGAGAATATTGAGTTGTGATACAATTAGCCTTTAGGAATGACAGAGCAAAATTATGTAAGGATATCATAGTTTTTCAGCCATATGGTAGTATTGAGGAAGTTATGACGACAAAAAAAAAAATCGGTATGTTGTTAGTTATTCAGCCAGACAAGACACTAGTATTACTGAAATTGGTACTGTTGTTAGGTTCCTAAATTCTGTCTAAGAAGATCTTGTAAACAATTTAAAATTATGGACAATATAGTCCCCCTCTCTGATGTTATAAACTCCATATCTAAAATATCAGATAACCTTTTCTCTAATTATGTATTGAATGATTTTGAGGAGTAAAGGAGGCATTGTTTTGGAATTACGGAATGTCCAATGGTTTTGCATAATGTTCCAGTTCAAAATTTTCCTCATTATTTATCCTATAATAAACTTTGAGAATATGGCCCAATATCCAAGTCCTAAGGCGAATCTAGTCAGTTAGAGAAACACGGTGGAATTTCACTTGGAAGCCCCCAGCCTCTATCATTATAGAACCACACCAAACCCATAAATATTGGTTCACTGTCACAGATGCAGGAGAGTTGCTAGATGATCCTGGACAGTTACATAATTACGAGGAGAAGACTCATTTGACTTTGTATTCACATGTCCTTTTCTCTAAATTTTAAACTGTTTATACACTCTAGTAATTAGAATATTTCTACATATTTAGCCTCTAGGAGTTACTAAATTAGAAATTATAATCTCTAAAGTATTATAGGCCACACCAATGCAAGTGTAGTTTAACATGCTGGGTAAAATAAATTTAAGTGTTTTTCAGAACAATGTCTTGATTTATGGGTAGATGGCTGTTTCTCAACTAGTTATGAAGATTGCATGGCAATATCATATGCTACATGTTGTAAACACTTAGGTTTTGAGCATTTTATTCGACGAATGTGGTTACTGAGAACAATGTAGATATATAAATTGCTTGGGACTAAATTTTAATGGGACAAATCAGTAAAGAATATGTAGTCCTTTTTTGGTAATATAACATTTCTAAAGTTAATATGGCTTCACATATAAAGTCTCAAATTAGCTTATTGCTTCACCAACAAGTTTAAAAACAGATTCGCGTGCAATGAAGGGCAGAGATAGGGGGTGTCAAAGCTTGTTTCTCATATCTTATATGAATACCTGGTCAGCTAAGTAACGGAAAAACCTTCACAATACATTGTTGGATATTGGTTACTCTTTATATGATTTATGATAAGCTCGGAACCTATAACTAGACCACTGTAGAACGGATTTTGTAGCTATAAAGACCTTTTTTTCAAATTACTTCCTATATTTGATATGAGTATTTATCAGTCTTATGGAGAGACCAACAAGATAATCTCCTGTTAGATTTATTAACAGTTCTAATTATCAGAATATGTTTAGAAGACTTCACCAAAACATCCCGAGTTACCTATATAGTATATATAAATTGAATAGAGCAGGAACTGAATGAATTAGTAAATTTTTTAACTTAAATACTACATACATTTGCTTATTAGTAATTACAATTTAACTTTGTATCATGTTATTTTCCATACACAAAATCTACCTTTTCCGGCCACAGAGGAGTGTATTCCACGCACTAGTCAGACCTGGATCGACATGCCACGAGGCCCCAGATCTTTCAGGCCCAATTATAAGCCATCTGAAAGGTGGCCGTTGATCAATATCCAATACATCAAAGTAGTCTTCCTGGAATATATGTGGTACGCTATAATCTTTCAACAAGTCAGGTGCAGTTTCCCCAAACTGCATAGTATTACGCAAGGTTATATCAGACCACATTCAAAACTTCAAATTGATGTAGCAAAAGTACCTTGTCATCAAAGATGTATAGAGGATCTTCATCGTGTTGGATTTGCGTGTATGAAATATAATCCTTAAATTTCATATTAATTTTCTTCGAACTCCTTTGTGATATTCTAAATTTTGTATCTGGATACTTCAATAAAAGTTGTTCACTTGTCCATGACTTTCTTGCTGGCCAATTATCAGCTAACCCATTGATCAAAACCTGTTGAAAAGCAATGATATCAGCAATGCAGACAATACTTTTTGGAATCAATGGCAACCAATCAACAGATTATTCTAGCAAGAGCCTCATGGAAAATTGGTTATTCTATAATCTATGCATTTTATTATAAAGTATTAAAGTATTCTCCATATCACAGATATCACATAGCTCCTATCTTTTCCTACAATGTTGAACACGGTTCATTTTATACGATGAACCTTCTTTTTCTAGAACTCCACTTCCTCTTAGAATAATTATTTGAAAACAGCAATTCTCAATGATTGGTTCTGAGTATGTACAGATACTTAAACTTTAATGTGTAAAATATCATTAGACTCATCTAAAAGACTAAAACTATAAGTCATCGGAATGAACCTGCAATTGCCAATGCCAATTGTGATCTATGGAGTAATGAATTTTACCACTATTCAAATTTGACAATTACCATTACGGACTGTGTGTAGTGAATAATATTTAAGAAATTAAGGATAGTTAGGAGAGAAATAAGCATTATTTAATTGCATTTCAATTTCAGTGCTAAATGCTGCTCACATACCGGCTTTTGACCATCATACTTCATATGAAACTCTTCTAAGGAGAGATTCTCATTTCTCTCCACATTTCCGTCATCGAAAGAGAACCCATTTAATGAGGTATAACATCTGTATAACCTCCTGTAGAGAAACAACGAACTGAATCCTGCATTAGTTGATATAAGATCCAAGTAAGTACAAGAAAGGAGATACTCATTAAGCAAACAGAAAGAGAAAGGCAAATTCAGAATTAAATACCATCAAATTGCAAGGATGGCCTGCCAGCTTCATTATATTTGCTTAGAAAATCTAGTCTGTGATAATCATGAAACGCAGACTATTAGGCTTTCAAAAAAATCCAACCAATAAAAATTTACAATGGAGGAAATAAGTCAATACACATACTGATGCAGGGTTGTTTTCTTCCATGAGCCTCTGTACTCGAGCTGGCGATTTATAATGCTAAGGCATAGTCCCATCCAGAGTGGCTCCTCATTGCACAAAATATACATCACACTACATGCACCAGCTTAATTAAAGAAACGTAAACAGACAGTTTAAAACGAACAGAGTATCATATCTTTACAGGCCTAGTTAGATAGACCAGGGGTAAAGGCTACTAACATAACACCTACCCAACTTAAAGAACAAAACAGAAATCTGTATTAAGAATGTTTTTGGCAGATATCCTAATTAGTAATTACAAATTATAAAATCCTTTAATAGCTGTCGAGATGTACAAAGTAACAGGCTGCAACTAAGTTTATATTCTGCACCTCTTTCTTTCATTAGGAATAGAAGACCACCGAGCCCAAAAAACTTTAGTAAGCATAGAAAACAAATGTATTTGAAAGTTCCGATATATAGGTAAACAGAATAATACAAACGTAGTGTATCCTCAACCTCAATGACTTTTTTTAGTCATTATTATTATTATTTATTTTACTGTATTGATTTAAAAGTTTAACATTTAAACCCTATGCATCTTAATGACAAAACAAGAAGAAATTAACAAAATAAAAAAATGCGCCCCATTCAGTAAAATAAAACTCCGAATTCAGCAAACTCAAGAGATTTTTTCCCATGACTTGACGCATTTATAGGCAAATTCGGAATGTCCAAACAGAGTAGAATGAGAAAACACTTCGTGGAGAAACTCCGCAACTATTTGAAAATATTAGCTCCAATTCATGTAATGACAGATTTAGTCAATGCACGCAATTTAATAAGCTTGGCGTTAAACACTCTTGATTCCAAAAAGTTGCAACTAAGATCTGCATTGAACATTATCAGGAAATGATCTTTGCTTAAAACCATATAAACCGAACAAAAAACAAATTCATCATTTTTGCACAAAAACTCAATTAGCTAGTGCTAGCACTCAGGCCATACAGCATCGCTCCTTCTATTCACATTCCACAATTATCTTCATAACCATTAATCACAATCAGAAAGCATTAAAGTAGAAAACTATGTAAAAAATCCAATTTGAGTTAGCAAACTCAAGTCATACACTATACTCTCCAGCTATTATGACGTTCCACAGTCATAGTAGCAATCAAAATCAGAAAAGAAGTAAAGTCGAAAAGCAAGTAAATTGGTGAGAATTGGACCTGCTGACGCAAGAGAGGCGAGCGACATCACGGGGCGTGAGTCTCGTTAAGATGATGCATAAGATTTCGTCGGGAAGAACGCGGAGGTCACCTAGAGCGTCCCATCGGCGATCTTTTGGGAGCATTTCACCATAGGTATTAGGAGAGGCGAGTTCCATCAGAATTATGTCGATTTGTGACGAAAAGCAATCGAATGCAGATTTTAGAGCATGCGTAGTATTTATGCTACCGCGTATGCGTTGATTATCTCCTCCTCTCTCTCACACGATTTTTGGTGGGACTGGAGCTGGAGGTGGGGTTGGGGAATTTCACTTTGCAAATTGTTCCTTGAGCGCGGCAACAACGCGTGGAGGGGAAAAAGTCAATTTGGTCCATTCTCAAAATATGTCTTTTTTTTTTCTCAAAACTCAAAATATGTCTTTCTTTTTTTTTTTTTTTTAAAGCTGAAAATATTATAATTCCTTAGTTTTAAAATATTCTGGAAAATACATTTTTTTGTTCTTTAAATTATATCAATTTTGATTTTTGTCCTCTAAATTTTCTACTTTGAAATTTGTCCTTTATGTTTATTAATATTAAAAATTTAGTCATCGTTACCTGCTATCCCAGGTAAGCTTCAGATAAATACTGACTTGGCATTTATTTTTATTTTTTAAAGAAAGAAAGAAAAACAACATGGCATTAATCCCTTGTAATTTCACACAAATTCAAAATCCCTAAATCACCGTGAGAAAAGTTCATCGAGCTCTTGTCCTTCTCAATCGCTCGTCCACTGATTTTTCAATATGAGGTTTCAATGATGGAAAGGTTTCAATGATGGAGACCCTCTGACTACATAAGCTCTTATTAACCTCTTAAACCCTAAATCTTCTGACTTTAAATTGTAGTTGGAGTATGTCGTCTGCTTCAACATCACTAGCTTGGATGGAGGACAATCCAGGAAGAAGATTTCATGGCTGTAAAAATTAGAGGGTAAGTTTTACTCAATTGCTTCAATATCACTAGCTTAAAGGAATTGCTTCAACATATACAAATTAATGTGTAATTTATTTTACTCAATTGCCCATATTCTTTTTTTAAAGAGAGGTGGTGGTGGGTATGACTTCGTAGATCCTCTCATACCCCCAAAAGAGCAAGGTGCTCAACTCAATCTTTGCAGAAGTAAAAACAAGATTTAATGGATGAGTTGGAAAAAAATTGAAAGATTGAGCAAGTGGCTGAAGATTGCCTTAATTGGATCATGGGTTTTAATCTTGGCAAAATGGTTGGTTGCATAGATGTAATAGCTTGAGAAAATTGGGAAAATTAGTTAGATGATTATGTAATAGAAGATAGATTTCTTATGTAATTCTGACTTGAGTATGTATCCATTTGATTTAATTTGGAGTATTAACTAATGAAAATTTGGATCAATTTCTATTTTTTTTGTTATGAGTGTACAATTGTATGTTTTGTTCTCTGTTTTATTGCTCAATGTTTTGTATCCATTTAATTTTAGAATTAACTCATTTGTGCCCATTAGCTGGTTTTTGGCTGTTGTTAGTAGATTGCTTGGGGCTACTGATAGCAGAATAAAATTGCTGGTATGGACTGTTGCTAGCAGATTGTTCAAGGAACTAATATTATAAATGGCTGGGTATAAGATATACCCTCAATAACAGAGTTTACAACTCAGGGAAAAGAGTTGAGTTCTCTATTGAATAGACAGCAGTATTAAATTAACAGATGTGTTGGAAATTTGCATATTCAGTCCTTATACGGCAAGTTGCAGTTGTTTGGATATTTGATAGAGATCCAACACCACATTCTCGATTTTAATTCCGCCATGAACTTTGTAGAAGAAAATACCACTGATCGATTGTGACTGTTGTTGTTTTTTCAGTACAATAGTTTGCCTCAAAGTTACAGGTCTAGATATATGTACAAACTAGATATTTACACTCTTGACAATGGATGTTACAATAGTTAAACCAAACAAAAATACAGACACGGGCCTTAACAATCTGTTCCATTTCTACATTCAAGATTAGTGTATCATTTATCAACACAAGAAACTGATAAAGGCAAAATAGCACCAAAAAAAAAAAACCATTACATCATTTCAAATGTACCATTGTTTGGCAAAAAGCTATGCAAAAACCATTACATCATTCCAAATGTAATCATTGCTAGGCAAAAAAGTTATGCAAAAGTCGTTACATCATTCCAAATGTATCATTACTAGGCAAAAAGTTATGCAAACACCATTACATCATTTCACAAGTTACACAAAAAACCATCTGGCTAATTTTCCTTGTACACAAAATCAACACTTCTCTTTTCCTTTGGCATTGCCACTACTACCACTTTTCTTATTTGCACCCATCACTGAAGATAAGTTGGACAAAGTGACATATCTTCTTCCTTCTTTGGTAATTGTGACACTTGTTTCTTCTCCAATTCCTCTTTGCATAAGTTGATTAAACATGGAAGGGGGCTGATGAGTTGGTGCAACAACAAAAGAAGCACCCTAACATGAAAGACCACAAAAAATAAGTAAGAATCTGCGAAAGGTTCACATTATTCTGAGAATTTTAAAAACAAATCATCAACAAACAAAGCTCGAAACTTGCCTTAGTCTTGTTTTTAGGAAATTTTGTAGTCTTACCGCTCTTTTTCCCACAACCACCATTGAAATCCTGAAAGAGAACTCATCAACAAACAAATCTCAAAACACATCCATTAACTAACTTCAAACTCATTAATTAAATATACTTGAAGGTCTCGTGTAATGTTTCCAAGCTCATTGATTATCTGACTTTCCAAACCAACTTTCATCTCATTTAACACCTTCATATAACAAAGTAAACTAGTGAGTGTAAAAAATCAGATTAATTGTAAAAATAATAGTAATGTGGATACCTGATTAACGGGAGGAACCATGTTCTGACAAAGCCTTTTATTGTGACCAGGCTGATGACATCTACCATACTTAACTGTTGTTTGATGCCTTTTTGCTTTGACAGGATTTACTATAGGCTTACCACCACTTCTTCTCTTCCTTTTAGGAACAGTTTCATCAGGCTCTCTTCGGCGTGCCTTTGGTGGCCTTCCAATGGACCTAACAACCTTTGGAGGCAATGGAGGCACAATTCCTGTAGAAATCCATTCTGATCTGCCATTTATATGCTTAATTACAGAATCATACACCAATTTGTAGGTGCCAACTCTGTAGAAAGCATGTGTGAAATTTTCTAGCCTCAAACCTTAACAATAAATTACCCTGATTGCATGTACACAAGGGATTCCTGTCAAATCTCATTTCCTACAACCGCATGTACTATTTTCTAAGTACACGTTGTATTGTGTCCCATCAATGCACCTAATTTGGTAGTGAGTATCACTTGACTTTATAGGAATATAACTACCCATTCTCAGCACATCATCATTAATTCTTTTCTGAATTTTAGGGCACAATAACCCCTTCCACTTCTTACCTCTAATTGCATCATCTTTGTTCCTTCGAAGTTTAACCATCAAATATTCCATAATCCATTCCATCATGCTCAAAATAGGCATTTCTCTAGTAGGCAAGATGCTACTATTAAATGACTCAGATATGTTGTTCATCACTAAGTCACAACTAGCATTGCAATTAAAATGTGACCTACTCCACTGTTCTGGTGGCTTATCACTCAACCACGTAACTGCATCCTCATTCAACTCACTAATATCATTCATAGTTCTATTAAACTGATTATCCGTGGTGGCCTTTGAAGCCTTGTACAATGCAATCTTAAAAGCTTTTCCCCTAAATCCAGCATTTCTAAAGTTTCCATGCAAGTGTCTAACACAAAACCTATGAGCAGGGTTAGGAAAAACACTATGAAATGCTTGGACAAACCCTTTTTGTTTGTCTGAAATGAAAGTCCACTCATGATCCCTTTCAATTTCTAAATCATGCTTCAATAGGTTTAAAAACCAATACCAAGTGTTACCATTCTCCTTACTAACAACATCATATGCAATTGGAAAAATATTATTATTGGGATCAACCCCCACAGCAGTCAATAACACACCCTTATGTGGTCCCTTAAGATGACACCCATCTACCCCAACTATTAGCCTACACCCTGTAAGGAATCCCTTCTTCAAAGCATTTAGACAAACATACATTCTATCAAACAAATGAATTCCATTAGAGTGCTCAGTCCCTATAATAACAGAAGATCCTACATTAGTTCTTCTAATCTCTTGTGCATAGTCCCACAAAAGGCTGAATTGCTCATTTGCATCACCCTCATGCTCCTTTATAACAAGTTTTTTGCATGCATATGCATGATAATCATTGATATTTACCCCTAATTCATGCTCAATATCTTTTGAAAAGCTGAATCCTTTTTAGTTGGATCATTTACAAACATGTACCCATATCTCCCTGTCAACCATCTATTTTTTTAAGCTTTTTACATGAAAAACTTGTAGGCATGTGTGTAGAGGCTGGTATGTTCTTATTTGGAATGTATGCTCATTCGGCACGTTCATTGCATGCACCTTCCAATCACAATTCTGTCCATTACATTTAGCATACACCATAATTTTGTCATTCTTCACTATCTTAATATCTCTCTTGCCAACTATTGCTTGTGAATGAACAACATCTATAAACTCCCACTTATTACTAAACACCGTGTTGAGTTTCATAAATGGGTTATGCTTTTGACCAGAATTAAACACTGGGCACTTGTGACCTTCATTGTCACTGTCCGAGTCTTTACCACTATCAAAATCATCATCGGTGACTAAGATATCTTCATCCCCAGACCCAGAATCATCCCCATCACAAGACTCACTTTCTGCACTATCAAAAGTCGCCACATAATCAGAATCCTCACTGCTGCTCTCACCCCCCCCCCATCTAATTCTACATCCCTCTCAAAACCCTTATTGTTGCTTTCAACAACCACCAATGCTGCATGATAGCCTGCATCCCTCTCAAACCCATTTGAATCTGAAAAAAATAATATTTTATTACTATAATATCCAACACATAAGCAAACAAGGCAAAACCCATTTGAATAATCCTTATTCTCAAGTAGAAAAAAGCAAATAAAATATACATGGGCCACCACCATTGTCGAAAACATGTGTATGGTAGAAAAAAATAAAAAATAAAAAACATATCTTCATCCATGAAATGTAGTCTCATTTGTCTTATATTTTTTGTCCATCAAATGTAGTCTCATACACTTTATGGAACCATTACTTAAATTATCATCAACTTTATTCACAAACAATTACTTTATTTACAATGGATCACACAATAACCTATAATATCCTTACTTTATCTACTTTTTTCTTAAAACTTGTGCCCCACCCCAATGAGACTACATTTGGTGGAGGAAGTGAGTAGTATAATTTGCGAGTCAACCCTGCTTATGCGGGTCAACCCAGTTTAGACAAGCCTGGAAACGGAAATATATAGTGCAAATCAATTACATTTCAATTTCATGTAGTTGGTCTAGAAGAAAAGTTTGTTTTTTTTTACTTAAAACACATGGGTTAAATCCATGATTATCATCATTGTTTATTATTTAAAAAAAATTATTTAAAATTCATATAATTTAATTCCAAAATATTTAATTTTTTCACACAGCATTTCATCCTTTTTTATTTAAAATTTAAATTATTTAATTCTAAATTATTTAAGTATTACTAATTATTTAATATCATTATCATACACTCTAACGAGCATTTCATTATTTTTATTCATTTAAAATTCACATAATTTAATTACAAATTATTAAGTATAACTCTAACGAGCATTTCATCACTTTTTTAAATTTAAAATTCACATAATTTAATTCCAAATTATTTATGTATTAAGTATATCATACACTCTAACTAGCATTTCATCTTTTTTATTTAATATCATTATCATACAATAAAATTAATGCATGATAGTAACACACAAAATACCAATACAGTAACACACATTAATGCATGAAATTAACACATATTAATGTATGACACTTTCATCTTTTTTTTTAATATCATTATCACACAATCAAATTAATGCATGATAGTAACACACATTAATGCATAAAATTAACACATATTAATGTATGACAGTAACACACTAAATACCAAAACAGTAACACGCAAAATACCAAAAATAGTACTCCCTCCGTCCCGTGATTGTGCACACTTTCCTTATTGGGACTTCCCAAAATTACTTGCACACTCTTAATATGGAAATACTCCACAAAATTAATAACCTCACAACATCATTTTATTTTCAAACTTGCCACTTCTTTTTTCTATACATTTCACTTTACACATCATCAAATTCACTTTACACATCATCAAATTACCTAAAATACCCCTCTTTTATCTTACATCATCGACAACTAAATCCACTTTTCTTAAACAACGTGCCGGTCAAACTATGCAAATTATCTTGGGACGGAGGGAGTAACACATATTAATGTATTACAGTAACACACCAAATACCAAAACAGTAACATAAATTAATGCATGACAGTAACACACAAAAAATCAAGACAATAGTATATAAAAAACCAAGACAATAACATACGAAATACCAACACATTATCACAATTTTTATGTAAACAGTATTACACAATTATATTTGACAGTATTACATTATTACACTTGCTAGTATTACAGGGGGAGTTACTCTAAAGGACATTTCACTTATAGACTTTACAATTAGGTTCAAAGTTTAATTTGAGTTACAATAAAGTTCAAATTTGAACCTAATTGTACCAAATTGCCCTTTCATTCAATTGCATTATTATTATGAATAAGTTAACCTAATTAATATTAAACTAATCCCTCCTAAAATATAGTATCAATCAAAACTTCTCTACCATTCTCATCTCTATAAATCTCTTTTACACCATTCCACCACCTTGACTCCCCCTACCTCTGCTCTCCCAACGATTTATACCACCCTCACCCTCCAAACCAGTGACAGATGCACATAGGGGCCAGGGCACTGGACCCCCAGTAATTTTGTAATTTTTTTAGGGTATTTTAGTAATTATATATATATATATAAATAAATAATAATATTATATATATATATATATATATATTATGGGATAATGGGAATGGGACTAGTCAGTGATTCAAAACATAGTTTGTATACTCCCTATACTCCACTTTTCATCCGACGCGGTAGAGCTTCCAAGAAGAAGGCATCCATCATTCATGACCCATTAATTTTATACATTGAAGAAGGTAAAATTATTTCATTTATCATTTTATTTTTCTATCTTCTTTATTACTTTGATTGGTCCACCACAATTAATTGTATATATATCTATTCTTTTATCTTATTGTTGAATTTATGATTTTTTCAAATTTTAGGATTCCTCAAAAAATTTAATGCTTCATTTAAGAGTTTTGACATAAATTCTTTGTATTTAGAGCTTTAGAATACATATGCATATTGTTAATTAATGTATTGATTCTTACAATATAAATTATAGGGTAAAGATTTATTGAATTGTGTGATAAGAAAAATAATTATTATTTGGTTAACTTATATTATTGATATTTGTTGGTCCCTAAACGAGTATCAATGTTGGACAAAGTCTAGAGGGGGGTGAATATACTTTGTTATTTTAAAACTTTTTGAGCTTGATCAGATGAGGTATCAACTGAGTGATATACTCTTGACACCTGATGCAAATAATATGATCTGATCGAGAGAGTGCGAGTGTAAAACAAATGGTATAGATAACTAACCTACTGATCGCTTAGTAGTTGATCAGTTGGACAACTATCTACTTAGCTGCTGGTGCGGAATTGTGTAGGCCCTAAATATTTAGACTCGTGGGTTGAATGAAAACCTTTTGATAAACACTGACTTTATAAGATCTGAGATGCTATCAACAGACTTGGTATCTGCTGATGATGATAAAACTCTTTTATAAAAACTTATGTATGTAAATATATGCAATATGAATAAATAATAAAATAATAAAACAATAAATAAGACAAGAATTTATATTGGTTCGGAACACCTTGTCCTACGGCCACTCTCACAATTCCAAATGTGAAATTAATTCCTTAAAAATGTTATTTGATACTTTATAGTCTCAAGAGAAGACTTATGATCTCGATACACTCAACTTAGAGTTAGAGTGCAATAGGATCTACTTGTTATTGGGAAAGCAAGTACTCTTACAAATGATTGGGTAACTTAAAATAAACTTAAATTATCTAAAAAATGACAATGCTTGAGTGTGCGAGTCACTAACTGTGTGTTGAACAAAGAGGTTCAAAGCCACACTTTCTAAGCTTAGGATATGAATGAAATTTAGGCTTAGATGTAGGAAACTTAGAGCTTTGGATACTTAGAATAAATTATGGCTCTAAAGAACTCGAAAGGATTCAGGATGCTTGAATGTTCTTGATAGCTACTGATGAGAGTTCTTGCTTGTAAAGTTTATGTAAGTTGTTATGAAGAACAACACCCTGTATTTATAGAGGATTGATGCAGAAACTAGTTGTTGGTTGAACTAGCAGTTGCAAGCAAATCTTTTATGTATGGCTCGAGATCTTCATGGATTGGATGTTTTCCTTTGATTCTGGTACGACAATACCTAAAGAGGTAATGTGCATTAAATGCAGTTGTACGATTCTGAAGTATCTCTGAAACCCTAGTCCAAGTCAACTCAATAGTTGTGTTGACATCTTCTCATTGGTCCACATCAGCTGAGTTGTTAGACTTGCAGTCTTATCTTTAGTTGAGTCTGCCAGATGTTATCCGACATTCTCTTTGTCTTCTAATGATTATTGCCTTCAATGCATTCTATTATCTGATTAATCAAATCAACAGACTTTAAGGCTCTTTAAGGCTTGACAAGATCTGGTAGAGTTCATATCAGCTAGTATCTTTTGATCGGTTGAGTTCATATAGCTAGTTTCAGCTGATAATGTATACATGAACCTTTCAGTGTCATTTCACTAATGAACTCGATGGAGTTTTCTAGTCTTTAGTCTTCTACTCTTTAAATCTTGAGCAAACACATGTTTAACCAGATGTGGTATCAACTGATATACATATAAGTGATCTCACATGACTAAGACTTAGACTATATACTATCTATTAAGCTTTATACAAACAACTTAGGTAACCTATCTAACTAGATTACAAATTATATCTAACACTAAATTACATGATCTTATTTTGGCAATCAAAACTAATATATATATCTAATCTGATTAGGGGTAGGATGAATATCCCAACAATATTTAATAATTTATTGTATTATTAATTTATGTATACTCTTATGATATATCATATTCATACATATAACATTTCAATGAGTATTGGGCATTTGGGAGCAGGGGAGGGGAGTGCTAAACTGCTAGTTCATTTGTTATTTATTATAAATGATTAATATTTTGTTATTATAAATGAATGTTATTTTTAATTTGATAATTATTTTTAAAAAATTAGATAATGGAGCGATATTACAAGAACACTCCAGATATTGTTGAGGGAATATTATCTTCAGCACTCGATGCGTCTACTCTTAATGTTCAACTTCATGAATCATCAAGCCAAAGTGCTATTGAGATTGATTTTAAAAAAATCTTCCTAGTGATTTGGGACTTCAGCCTAAGATAATGAGTTATCCACCAATTAAACTTGATTGAACAGGTTCATAGAGCATATTTATTGAAAGGTACATGTCAACCAGGTAATCATAATTTTCCTCAAAATGCGGTAGAAGGGAATCGAAAACGTAAATTTGTTAGATCTTGGTTTGATGACTTTAAGGATTGATTGGAATATAGCATTAAAAAAGATGTCTTGTTTTGTTTACATTGTTATCTTTTTTCCACAGGGAAGATTGAAAGTGGGCATGATGCATTTATAATAGGGGGTTTAACGTTTGGCGAAAGAAAGAAAGAACGATTGAGGGATCATGTTGGAGATCATAATAGTGATCATAATAAGTGTAGATTGGTTTGTGAAGATTTGATGAATCGAGCTCAACATATTGATGTGTCATTTGCCAAAGTCTCGGAGCAATCAAATGTTGATTAACATTGTAGATTAAATGCAATTGTTATTTATCTTCGTTATCTCATTATGTAAGGATTAGTTTTCCGAGGTAATGATGAGTCATAATAATCATTAAATCAAGGAAATTTTATTGAACTTCTCAAAGTTATTGCTTCCTTGCAATGAAGAAATTCATAATGTTGTTTTGAAAAATGCTCCTTGTAGAACAGAAGGACTCTCTAAAGTGAGAGTTGAGATTGTATTGATAAGTATATATAGAGAAGTTACAAGAGGTTGAGAAAGGTAGTTGTAACTAATATGTGTAACTACCATTTGTAAACTAACTCTAACAATACTAACTAATATTTCCCCTCAAGCAAAGCGGGAGCGAAGAGACGTTGAGCTTGTGTCGAAAAAATTCAAACAAAGGGCGAGCAAGCCCTTTTGTAAAGATATCCGCGAGCTGAAATTGAGAGGGCACGAACTGAGTAATTAGGCGACCAGACGTTACAAGCTCGCGAACAAAATGATAATTGATGTCGATGTGTTTGACTCACTTGTGGGCAACAAGGTTTTGAGAAAGAAAAATTTCACTCTTGTTATCACAAAGAAGAGTTGGAGGTGTTGTTGGAAGGGTGTTCAGTTCTCTAAGCAACGAGCATAGCTAAACGATTTCTGAGGAAGTTGTCGCCATGGCACAATATTCTAATTCACAACTCGACCGAGAAACGGTAGGTTGCTTCTTAGCTGCCCAGGATACAAGGTTCGGACCGAGGAATATAGCATAGCCTAAGGTGGAACGACGGGTGTCAAGACATCGAGCCCAGTCGGCATCCGAGTAGGCGAGCAGCTTTGAGGGACCAGGAGAGAGGGTGAGGCCGAGATGAGAAGTACCTTTGACATAGCGGAGAATGCGTTTGACGGCATGAAAGTGATCGACAATTGGGTTTGCTTGAAACTGACTTACAGTGTTTACCGCCCGAGTAAGATCGGGGCGAGTGATGGTGAGATACTGAAGTGCCCCAACAAGAGAGAGAAAAAGAGTTGGATCGGAAATGGGAAACCTTCCAAGCGAAGAAGATCAGTAGTGGAAAGAGGAGTGGCAACTGGGTTTGAGTCGAGCATATTCGCCCGAGTAAGGATGTCAGTGGCGTATTTGGATTTGTCGAGAAAGAGGTCGCGATCATTGTAAGTGACTTCAAGACCTAGGAAGTATGTAAGGCGACCAAGATCCTTGATGGAAAACTCCTTAATGATCCTGGAAGTAAGACGAGTAATAAATGTTTGATCATTTCCAGTTATTATGATATCATCAACATAAACGAGAAGAAATCGAGTAATACGACCTGACGTGTAGAAGAATAGCGAGGTGTTAGATTTACTCTCAGTGAAGCCGAGGACGAGGAGGAAATCACAAAAACGTTGGAACCAAGCGCGAGGAGCTTGTTTCAGGCCATAAAGGGCTTTGTTGAGTTTGCAAACATAATTGGGGTGAAGAGGATCAACAAAACCATAAGGTTGGCACATGTAGATAGGATTTTGTAGAAGACCATGAAGAAAAGCACTATTAACGTCCAGTTGGTGGAGCGGCCAGTGGTTCATGACTGCAAGAGAAAGGATGACCCGAACAGTGGCAGATTTGATGACTGGGTTGAATGTGTGATCGTAGTTAAAGCCAGGAATTTGAGTAAAACCTTGGGCGACCAAACAGGCTTTGTGGCAATCAATAGAACCATCGACAAGAAATTTTGTTCTGTATACCCATTTAAAGCCTTCAATGTTCACATCTGGAGGAGGAGGAACCAAGTCCCATGTTTCGTTTTTGTGTAGGGTTTTGATTTCATCGTCCATCGCGGCCAGCCAGTGAGGGGATTTGGCTGCCGAGGAAAAACCTTTTGGCTCCGGATTTGAGTGAATAGCAGCGAGCAAAGAGGTGGTAGTGACAAGAGAGGCATCACGAGGGTGTTTGACTTTGAAGATACCATCCTGAGACCGAGTTCACATGGCATGGGTAGGGGTGGCAGCCGACCAAATGCGAGGAGGAGAAGCAGGGGGAGGAGCTCGCAGGGGGCGAGGAGCAGGAGGACGAACAGTTGGGCAAGCAATCAGAGGAAGCGGATTAGGAGGAGCATGAGACAATGGAGTCGGAGGAGTAATGTCAGGCTGGAGGCATAACGAGCATGGGGGCTAAGAGGAATCTTCCGGGCAACCAGGCAGAAAGAGAGAAGTAGGTTCGGATGGCGAGCTTTCAAATATAGATACATCAAGAGAGGAAATATCCGAGCAAGGACGGTCACCAGCGAAAGGGGAGAGAGATTCATCAAAGCGAGCATGGCGCGAGATGTATAAGTGTTGCGAGCAGGGGTCAAAACAACAAAACCCTTTATGGCGCAAACTGTAACCAAGGAAAACACAAGGAAGACTACGAGGAACAAATTTGTTAGCAGCATAGTTTCGAAGACAGGGATACATACAACAACCAAAAACATGAAAGTTTTCATAAGAGGGAGAAGTAGAGAAAAGAATATCATAAGGAGTCTTGTTATACAAAATGGGGGTGGGAAGTCTATTTATGATATATACAACTGTGCCAAAGGCCTCAACCCAAAACTTTGTTGGGACAGAGGAATGAAATAGAAGAGTGAGCCTCATTTCAGTTATGTGCCTGTGCTTACGTTCTGCTCGGCCATTTTGAGCCGGAGTATAAGGACAAGACATAGTATGAATAATACCCAAGGAGTGGAACATGTCACGAAGTTTGTGGTTAGTGAATTAAGTTCCACCATCTGATTGGAAATGTTTAATTTTGCAAGTAAGTTGGTTTTCAACCATATTTTTGAAAAATAACAAAGATGGAGAAAAAGTCATATTTTTGGCGGAGAGGATAAAACCAAGTAAAACGAGAATGATCATCTATAAAAACAACATAATAGGAAAAATCATCAGATGATTTAATCGGAGAGGGACCCCATAGATCACAATGAATAAGATCAAGAACATGTGAAGCTCATTTTTTATTAATGACAAAAGGAAGCCGAGTACTTTTAGCTTTCTGAAATGGCGAGCATATAGTTGGGCGAGGAAGTAAAGAAGTAACAGAGACGTGGCCTTCATTTTTAAGCATATTCACAATGTCAAAATTTACACGTCCTAAACGATTATGCCACAATTCATAAGAACCAACAGAAGTGCAGCACTTAAAGTGGAAGCAAAAGCTGAATGACAATTGTCTAAAACATATAAGCCTCGATCAAGTCTGCCATGAGCTAGAACCACACCTATATTCCGATTCCAAATTTCAAAAGAGTCATTAGAAAAGATGAGACGAACAGGAAAATCATTCGTTAGTTTGCTAACAAATATGAGATTTTTAGTGATAGAAAGGACGAACAAAATATTAGAAAGAGAAATGTGTGAATTTTGAAAACGAGTGCCAGTATGAGTAATAGGAAGGATGTTACCATTTGCCACGATAAATCTGTCTGGCCCAGTATAGGGCGAGGAAGTATCAAGGGACGCAAATGAGGAGACCATGTGTGAGGAGGCCTCAGTGTCAACGTACCAGTCGGAGAGATTGGCATAGCGAGCAAGAGAATCAATAGTGTTGGCCTGACGACCAGGCTGAGAGTCATAGCGTTAAGGACATGAAGAGGCATAATGTCCGGCAAATTGGCAGATTTGGCAGCGAGGAGAGAAGCGACCACGTCCGCGACCACAACTAGAAGGATTACGACCTCGAGGGGCAGGTTGCCAGCGACCAAACTGCTGGCGGGCAGAAGGAGGACGGCCCAAAGCAGACGCGTTCGAGGAACGAGCAAAGAAGGCTGGATTCTGGGACGAGAAGAAGGATTTTCAAGAGATCGGGTGAACAGATCATGATATTCCGTGTTGGGAATAAAATGAGATTTTGATTGAGATACCAAAACCCCTTAAGACATGCCAAATAGTAAAGTCAAATTAATATGAACATGTTTCACGAATGTTGGAACATGTAGTTCAGGCTAGTTGAGAAGTTGGTATGTTAGGCAGCTCTTAGATGTATTTTGTTGGGATATAAATTCACCCTAAGCCCCTACTTGATGTTAGAATAGTTTTGATGGCCAAAACACTTAGAGTTTATAAATGTAATAGGATCAGCTGACTATCAGCTTAGACTAGTCTTGTGTAATCAGTTGTATTGATCTCAGCTGATTAGCACAGTATTGGCTTACATGCGCATCCTCAAGATGAGAAGAGTAGAAGGCATGAAGACTAGAAGATCCTTGAAGACCAGATAAGTAAGGTGCTTGTATACCTACTTAGCTGATGGAGTCCAAATTGAAGATGGCCTAACAAAGCACAAAGAATTGCCAGATCAGAAGAGTGTTACTCTTCTGATATCAGAAGACAGAAGACTTAAGGCCAGACGAGTAGCCAGAAGACTAGTGGTGAAGATCAGAATACTAGGAGCTCATCCAGGACTCGGCTGATTCCAAAGTCATCTTGCATTTCAAATGGAGACCTACCATTCTTAGAAGATTGACATGATCCTAGAATTGAAGCAATCAAGCGGCTGGAATCAAGGAATCAAGCACACATGGAAAGATTGCCCCAACGGCTAGTCAACTCCAACGGCTAGTTGCAGCAATCATCCCTATAAATACAAGAGGATGAGAAATCACAAACAAGAAGTCACTACGAGAGAATTCACAAAAGCTAATCAAGCAAGCAAGCAACAAGCCTTATTCTGTTGAGAATTCTCCAAGAGCCCAGAAAACATTAGAACACCTTCTAGCTCTTAAGTGATTTCCCATCCAACCAAAGAACCTGAATCCTACTCTCATTGTATACTCATTGATTTAGGCACAGTGGTTAAGCAATTTATAAGCTTGAACCATTAGTTGGATACATTCAAAAACCCCAAAACCCCCCACCATAAGGTTAAGTTTTTGAACCCCTGTAAAAGTGCAAGTGCTTCCAATCACTTGTGGAGACCGTAGTAGTTAGGACTGCTCAAATCTCAAAATCCTACCCTTGGGACTATAAAGGACAAGCCCTTGTAATTTTTGGTAAATTAAAGGGATTAAACATCACGTTAGGACGTGAGAGTGGACGTAGGAACGTATATCCGAACCACTATAAATCTGTTGTCATTTACATTCTGCACTTTACTTTATTGCTTATCCATATCTTTATATAGTGCATATTGTGTATTTCAAATATCTTCAAACAAGGCCATAACCTTCAAACCAGCATCAGCTGAGCTTTTCATTAAGTAAAAAAGTTAGTATTTTCAAAAGAACTCAAGAACGAGTCTAAACAAACAGGCCTACTCACTTCCGCATTTAATCTCTTCAACAGATCATTATAGTCATCTGGACCAGCAGACTTGTAGTCCAGCTGACATAGAAATCAGAAGAGGTTCCAAACTCCTTTGAAAAAGTTTTAAAGTCTATTCACCCCTCCCCTCTAGACTTTAATCCCATTCACTACTCGTTCAGGGACCAACAAGTGGTATCAGAGCAGTGGTTCTAACGGACTACCGTCTCTAGATTATCAGAAGACTTGAGGGAGTCTTTTTGTAGTCCTCTTGAACAGATCTATCTTTTGAAAAAGAAAACTTGTTTTTGAAAACTCATACAGCATGAGTGCTAACATGCGTAAGTTGCCTAAGTTTTCAGTGGAAGATTATGATTACTGGAAGATCAGGATGAGGAAGAATCTAACATCTGTTCACTACAAGACGTGGTCAGTGATCACAGAAGGCCCAATCACAATCATGGAAGTCAACACTGCAAATGGTGATCTAGAAATTCCAGTTGGAGAACTTGCCCCCAAGCCAATGAAAGACCTCACACCAGAAGAGATGAAGCAATCAAATCTTGACAGCATTGCTCAAGATTATATCATGCAAACTCTTCCAAATGAGTACATTGCAAAGGTACTTCACTGTGAGACAGCTAAAGACATGTGGGATGCATTGGCACTCCTTTGTGAAGGAACTGAGCTGATTAAAGAGAGCAAACTGTCAACAGCCGTCAAGAAGTTTGAACACTTCAAGATGCAACCAGAAGAGTCTATTGATCAGCTAGACAATAGATTTACCAAGATCATAAATGAGATAGAATCTCTAGGCAAGAAATATACAAATAGAGAGAAAAACTTGAAGATCTTGGACTCTCTAACCAAGAAATGGAGACTCAAAAAGACCATCATCAAAGATACTCAAGATATCAAGATATGGTCTACTCAAACTCTGTTTCAGAACCTCAAAGCTCATGAGTATGATCTTGAAAGAGAAGAAAACTCAGAAAATGATGAGCCAACTGCAACCCCAACTACCTCCAAGACTGTGGCTTTCAAAGCAACAAATACAAAGGCTGCAAGTACCTCATCTGGCAAGACCTCTCTGAAAACAGAAGACTTTGAAGGATCAGATATGAGCCTAAAAGAGCAAATGGCCCTCATGATCAAGAGATTTGAAAGGATGAACACTCTAAACAGCAAATATAGAAAATTCTACAAGAATTACAAAGATAGGAGAGCTGGTTAATCTTCTAGAGAATCAAGAGAAAGAACACCAGAAAGGTATCCCAAGAAAGATGTGGAGTCATCTGACAACAGAAATTCCAGAAGAAGAGATGCTACTCCTCCAAGGAGAAACAATCCTAATCAGAAACCTGGATCATGCTTCAATTGTCGTAAACCAGGACATTACGTCTATGAATGTCCAGACCTAAACCTAGAAGACAAAGAAGAAAGAAAGCCAAGAAGAGACAGACAAGCAATGGTGACTGAAGAATCTGAATATCAAAGTGATGATCTTCCTTCATCACCAGACTGTCAAATCTTCTCAAATGATTCAGACGATCTAGCTATGATGGCCATGGGTGAAAACGAGGTAAATTCCTATCCAACAACTTTCCATTCACCTATTTTCTCACACACAGAAGAGGTAAACTCATCTGTAGGCGAATCAGAAGATACCTATTACCAATCTTTGGAAGAAGTAAAAGGTGATCTCGATATTGCCACAAGAGCTTTCATAGAAGTGGAAGAGGAGAACAAGGGTTTAAGGAAAGAAATTGCTAAGTTGAAAAAGGTTAAGTTTGACAACACCCCTGAGTTGGTAACAATGAATGAAAGATTGACTAAAGAAGTGGAACTTCTTAAAGAAGAAAATACCACAATAACTCAGCTGTATGAAGGGATGTTAAAAACTCAAGCCTCATAAACTAAGGAATTTCGTTCACTTCAAACTAAATTCGATGATCTCTTCCAAGCACACAAGCTCTTAGAAAAGGAGAAGGAATGCCTTAATCAAAAGATATCAGAGTTCAATAAAGCATCTGCTACTATTGAAAGTATCTCTGAATATTATAGATCTAATGGCAATAAGATGGGTTTTGGTTATGAATTTAATCCATCCAAATCCTCTCCAGCTGAGGGTAGTACACCTAATCAGTGCACTACTCGATCACATGAAAAAGGTGAGTGTTCTAAACACAATGAACCTAATATGGACCAAAAGGCATCTGTACCAGCTAAGGTTAACTATCCCAACACCAAAAAGGGCAAGAGACAAGTTAACCCCAAGCATGTACAGAGGAACAACAAACAACCTAGACCATCTCGTCTGAGACAGTCTCAGCTGTATGCTGCTCCAGCCAAGAAGAACAAATCTTCTTCGCACAAATCTGTTCTCTTTGCACCCCCTATCTCTTATGATATTGTGAGAACAGAGGAGAATGGTCCATACAATCGTGTGCATCGATCAGCTAATGCACCCAGGCCTAATGTAACTAGTCAGAAGATAATTTACACACATTCCTATAAGAGGAAACCATCTGACAGTTATCTAGCAGACACAACTAACAAATCAGACCAGACCAAGGTGTTAACTGGTAAGATTTGGTTTTGTGATGCCCATGGGAGACAACTCAAATGCTCAAGGTTATTCAAACGACCGATGTATATGTGGGTCCCCAAGGGTAATACTAACACCCAAGGACCCAAGACAAAATGGGTACCTAAGACTTAACCTTTCTTGCAGGAAATGAGGGACCTATACAGAAGAGGAGGTCAAGCAGGAGAAACTTGGTACATAGATAGTGGATGCTCAACTCATATGACTGGAACCAAAGCCCTGCTGACCAACTATACAAAAAAGAAAGGTCCAAAAGTCTTCTTTGGTGATAACGCGCACGGTAACACAAAAGGATATGACACCCTTAAAAATGGTGACATTGAGATACATGATGTATCATATGTAGAAGGTTTGAAATTCAACTTATTATTTGTTTCTCATTTCTGTGACACCGGTTATTCAGTAAAATTCTCTAAAGATGAGTGTCTCATAAGTGATAAAAGAACAAAACAAAGCCTTCTAACAGGATCTAGAAAAGGAAGTATGTATCTTGCAAATTGGAATAGCTGTCCTAAGGATACATGTCTGCTTGTAAAAAGTCCTAAAGATGTTAGCTGGCTATGGCACAAACGTATTAGCCATCTGAACTTTAAGACTATGAACAAGCTAGCAAGGGAATCCTTAGTTGATGGAATGCCTAATGAACTCTGCTGTAAAGATCAGGTATGTGATGCATGTCAACAAGGAAAGCAAACAAAGGTCTCCTTCAAGACCAAGAAGACAGCATCAACCAGCAGAGTTCTTGAACTACTTCACATGGATCTCTTTGGACCAATTACTCCAATCACTCTTACAGGAAGGAAGTACACTCTTATTGTTGTAGATGACTACTCCAAGTTTTCTTGGGTTATTTTCTTATACAAGAAGAGTGAAACTCAACAAAAGCTTCCTGAACTATTGAAGAGAATCCAAGTAGAGAAAGGAGAACCTATTGTGAAAATTAGAAGTGACAAAGGCACTGAATTCATTAACTCTTATATTATTGCCTATTGTACTTCTAATGGTATTCAACATGAGACTAGTGCAGCAAGAACACCACAACAGAATGGTGTAGCTGAAAGAAGAGTCAGAACACTCAAAGAAGCTGCCAGAACACTCCTAGCTGAGTTCTCTACTCCTGAGAAACTATGGGCATAAGCTATCAACACAACTTGCCACACTCAAAATAGGTCAGGTATTCACAAAATTCATGAGAAAACCCCATATGAATTATGGAAAGGAAGGAAACCTAGAGTATCTTACTTTCATATATTTGGTTGTAAGTGTTTCATTCATAACAATGGGAAGAGTAAGGGCGTGTTTTAAAACTCTACAAACTACTTCTAGAATCACTTATTTTTAAAGCTCCCTCTCACAAGCTTTTGAAAAAAAGTGATTCTGGAAGCAGTTTGTAGAGTTTCAAAACACGCCCTAAGTTGAATGCTTTTGATGCCAAAGCAGATGAGGGGATATCTTGGGATACTCCTCTACTAGCAAAGCATTTAGAGTATTCAATAAACGAACCCTTCTTGTGGAAGAAACACCTCATGTTGTTTTTGATGAATCTTGTGAAAAAAATGCAGTAGAAACAGACTCAGCTGTAGAAAAGATGAGGAAACTAGTGATCAAGTCCAGACCAGATGAGTTTATTGAAGTCAATGAACCATTTCCTGAAGAACTAGAGGAAGATAAACCTCACAGACTTGTCACTATATCTCAAACCCAAGCTGAACAAGTTGACCTGAATCAAGATGCAATAATTCATAATGCAAGGGGGAATGATCTCTTTGACACACAAGATGCAGATGATGATAGACCAAATCAAGTCAATCCTCATGATGGAACTAGAACAGATGAGAATCCAAGCTCATCTAATGCAGTCACACCTGTGAGGAATACATGGAGAAATAATCATCCATCAAACCTCATCTTAGGAGGAGCAGACTCAGGTGTCAAAACCAGAAGACAATTAAATCAAAACCCCCAGTCCTCTATGTTCTGCTGGTGTGCTTTTCTGTCCAACATTGAACTAGCTGACATAGAAGAAGCTATGACTGATAGCAATTGGATCACTGTTATGCAAGAAGAACTAAACCAATTCGAAAGAAATGAAGTGTGGGAATTGGTAGATCGTCTTGAAAACCACAATGTAGTAGGTACAAAGTGGGTATTCAAGAATAAGAAGGACGAAAATGATGTGATAACTAGAAATAAAGCAAGGTTAGTTGCAAAAGGATACTCACAATCTGAAGGAATTGATTATGATGAGACCTTTGCTCCAGTAGCCAGACTAGAAGCTATTCGACTATTTCTAGCTTATGCATCATATGTGGGCTTCAAGGTATATCAAATGGATGTCAAAAGTGCCTTCCTAAATGGTATTCTGGTAGAAGAAGTGTATGTAGAGCAGCCTCCAGGCTTTGAAAAAGGAGATCAAGTATATCGTTTGAAGAAGGCCCTCTATGGTCTGAAGCAAGCCCCTAGAGCTTGGTATGACACATTGTCACAATTCCTACTTGACAATGGATACACAAAAGGCAAAGTTGATAGAACACTTTTCAGAATACAAGAAGGAGAAGATATTCTAATGGTGCAAATATATGTAGATGACATTATATTTGGATCACCCAATCAAGATATGTGCAAGAAGTTCTCTGAACTAATGCAAGGAAAATTCGAGATGAGCATGATGGGTGAGATGAACTTCTTCCTAGGACTTCAAGTCAAGCAAAGTCCAGAAGGGATCTTCATCAACCAATCCAAGTATACCAAGAGCCTATTAGAAAGATTCAAAGCTCAACAAAGCAAGACTGCAAGAATTCTAATGATGACCTCATTCAAAATGGAACCAGATGAATCTGGAAAGGCAGTTGATCAAGCTGAATATAGAGCTCTGATTGGATCTCTCCTATATCTTACAACCAGTAGACCAGACATAACTTTTACTGTAGGAGTATGTGCTAGGTTTCAAGCAAACCCAAAACAAAGTCATCTAGAAGCAGCAAGGAAGATTCTCAAGTACCTAAAAGGAACAGTCAACTTAGGACTATGGTACCCTGCTGATGACAATCTAGAATTGAGTGGATACTCTGACTCAGACTATGGTGGATGCAGAATTGATAGGAAGTCCACATCTGGAACATGTCAATTCCTAGGCAACAAGTTAATTTCATGGTTTACAAAGAAACAGACCTTTGTTGCAACCTCCACCACTGAGGCAGAATATATGGCAGCTGGAAGTTGTTGTAGTCAGCTGCTCTGGCTGGTCCAACAACTAAAATATTACAATGTAGAGGCAAGAGAAGTCCCTATCTACTGTGATAACGGCAGTGCCATTGCCATCACTCAAAATCCAGTTCTTCACACAAGGTGCAAGCATGTCGACATTCGACACCATTTCATAAGAGACCACCTTGAAAAGAAGGACATCAAGATGGAGAAAATTCACACAGATATCCAAAGAGCAGACATCTTGACTAAGCCCCTAGCTGAAGAAAGGTTCAGGGCCCTATGCTACAGCCTAGGACTCCTTGACCCAAGCACATGAAGAGCAAGATCAGCTGAGAAGACCTCAGCTGATACAACTGCAGCAGACTAGGAGAATCAAATGAGGTGAATAGACACCCTCATCTTCAGGTAAGTTTTTCCCAATGAAGACAAATAAAGCTGAGGGAATACATAGAGCTATTAAATCAAGGGGAAATCCATGATACCTTAAGAATCCTTGATAAAATAGTCTATCTTCTGCATTGCATAACATATATATATATGTATTCAGAAGAGTTGAACAAAGTTACTTGGAGTCTGTACTCAAAGAAATGTATACATGTGTATAATAATAAACTATTCTTCATAAAATACTTTATCACTATACATACATACACTATACTATTGAGCTATACTAGGATAGATTAATACACCATCCTCACCGACTCAACAATATGCAAGTTGTATACGGATCTCAAATAACTCATGTTCAAAATCTATAATTTCTGCATTCCACGAGATAAAGTCTGAATATCTTTAAATGTGAACCATTAGATCAAGAATCTCATTGTTGATCTTAAGAAGTAACCTTTTCAGAAATTCAGACCTATCAACTCAATATTTTTGTCATCTTTCTCCTCAACATCTCATCTCCACCTCTATAAAAGGAGGCAGTTATGGGAATAACTAAGAACACAAATCACTAACGATTACTTCTGTTTCAGGTATGGAGAAAATCGAAAGAAGAGATGGCATGGACATCATCCCTCAACCAAGGTCTTGGGTGAAGAAGATGAAGATTTGTACAAAAGATGAAGATGATGCAGATCAGCATACTTGGCTCATTCAACATACATATCTTTTTGAAAAGAAAAGAAAGAAGAGAAGTTCTTGTTGAAAAGAAAAGAAAGAAGAGATGCAGAGGACAGAGTAGCAAACAAGCAGAACTTCTTCTCCAGGGGGAAGTTCTACATGGAGAGCTTGTTACCAAAGGCTACTTTGTCAAAATCAATCAAGAAGACCAAGCGCCTGCCTTTCTCTTCACTATCCATTGAAGCACCTTTCAAGCTTCTCCCTCCTCAAGAGAAGCGAAGAAATTCAACAAGGACACATTAGATGCTACACTCCATCTGTTGGTGATGGAGCATCCGATGGTGAGGACAACCTGAACCAGTGGAACATCATCCAGGCTGACCAGCTACACATTGTTAAGATGATAACACATGGTTAAGGGGGAATTGCTGAAAGATCCATCAAACCAGGTTGGATAAAATATCATAGAAGATTTTCTCAACAATTCAAAATATCTACTCAGCTTATTAGAAGACCAACTCAGCTGACCAGAAGACTTTCAAGGAAAATCAGCAGACCTTTCAAGAAAATCAGAAGACTATACTCTGCTGATCAGATCACTTCTAAGTCATCAAAAAGTCTAATGATTATCTATTTGATCATGTAATTCATTCTAGAGTTGTTCCTGAATGTAATTAAGGAATTCGGCCTATATAAGGAATGATTTTTACTTATAGAAAACGGCCTTGAATGATCAAATTTTACTAAAATTTAGTCACAACGGCTATTTTTGGTAATGATGTCATTAGTACTCGATTACTATTTTGCCAGCAAATCAAAAATTGCCACATGGCATGCTGAGCCAACAAAATTAAAGGAATGGTCAGAAGATGAAGAAGGATATTCTTGGGTGTTACTCCATAATTAAATCATTCTTGACCGTTGGATGAATGCACAAACCGAGATTTACTGGAGTATATAAACAACCCTTAAGCCATTCCTCAAACCCTTTCGCTCACAAAACTCAATCGCATGCAATCACTCTCGTTCTGAAAAATCTTTCAAAGCTTTCTAAACCCACAATCCAACACTCAGAATGGGGATCATTGAAATCTATGATGAGAAGACCAAGATCACAGGCACTCTAGATGCAGCAAAGTGGTCTAAGGAAGGGAAGATATTCACTGAGAATGCTCTGTTTTTCAAGGTCAAGCACACTGATGAGAATAAGGAGATTCTTCTTCGATGTCTCAATCTCAAACTCCGTGAATTTCTGGAAGCAGCACCAACCAATGTGTACGAACAAGATGTGCTCGCTTTCTACTCGAATGCAGTGTCCAAAGGCTCATATGTTGAACGTGTTATGGGTGGACACAAGGTCAAAGTCACTAGGGATATTCTCAAGGACCTGTTTGACCTACCAAGGGGGAAGGTAAACATCTCTACTTACATTATGGGGAGAGAAAAGGAATATATGGAGATGTTTACTAGTGGAAGAGTCAAGGCTATTGATGCCTCTGGAGTTAAGAAGTCTCAACTTGATCTCAAGTTTCAGACTTTGATGGACATAGCAGGTAAGATGTTGCTTGGCAACACGTTTAGTCATGATGCAGTTACCATTCTGAAGGTTAGAGTTATGGCTGCAATTTGGGATCAGATCGATGGAGATTGGCAAGGATTTTTCTTGGACGGAATTGCTCTTGAAGCCAAGAAGGTTACTCTGGACCTGCAATCTAAGGAGTGGAAAGTGACATCCACAGTCAGCTTTGTCAACAAGCTGAGTATCATCCTTCCAGAGATACTCCCAAAGAAGTATAAGATGGGTCCTGCTAAGAAGTTTCACATCTCCAAATATTACTTGAGAAAGGAGGCCCTTGCTGAGGCAGCAAGGTTGAAGGAGGAAAAGAAGAAGAAGTTGGCTGAAACATCCTCCAAAGATGCAGCTGAAGAGGCAGAAGAGTCTGCTCATGACTCTGCTGAAGAGGAAGAAGAGTCTACCAAAGAAGAGGCTCATCAAAAGACTGCTGATGATGATGATGATGACAATCAGACTCTAGCTCAAAGAAGATATCTGATCAGATCTGGGCTCATATCCCCATCTGATTCAGATGCTACTCCATCAGCCTCTCCTCTAAAGAAGGCAGGTATCTCTACTCCCTCTCTTAAATCTACTCCTTCAAAACTTTCTAAGGGTCAGAAGAGAAAGAAGAACTATTCTTCTTTCACAAAGAAGTCTAATAAATCCAGGCTCCCTACTCCCATGAGCATAGCCCCAATTTCATCCTTTAACCCTACTGAAAGTGACAACCCATCTGAACCCTCAATCACTGAAACCCAAACCCCTGCTGATACTCACACAGCAGAGGATCAAGCCATGCCCCAGATCACTGCTGATACCCAAACAGCAGATGACCAAATCCAGAACCCTTCTCCATCCCCTGCTGATGATCAACCAGCAGATGAACAAACTCATGCAGAAACCTCAGAAAACACTTCCCAAATCCCTGCTGATACTCACACAGTAGAGGAAACTATTCCAACCACTCAACTCCATATCTCTTCTGCACCAGAAGACCTGGCTCCAGCAGACCTAACTCAACCCCAGTATATCATGGTGCACTATCCTATGTGCACTAGAGAAAAGATCATGCCAATGAAGATTGCCAACCTGCTGAAGACCACTGTTCCTGGAGTTGATGAAGAATCAATCCAATTTGAACAAGTGCTGAGAGTATGCACTTGGATTGAGCTGAGAAGAGATGATGTGGATGACCTCATTGAAGTCATGGAAGGAATGGGAGGAAAAACTAACTTCCTAGACTGGGAAATGGAGCAAAAAGAGGTTGCTCAAGTCCGATCATTCACTGAGCTGTTACCCACAGAGTCTCTGACTAGGGTATGCCAAAGGATTCTAGGAAACCCCTCTGAAGTCCCCTCTGTACCAGACACGACTGCAGATGATACAACTGAACCAGCTGAGGAAGAAGAAAAGGAAAGAGAAGTGCTGACTGTCCCATCTCACTTCTTTCCTAAGCATGAGCTCGGTCACTTCATCTATCAACCTCATCAGAGGAAAGGTCGATTGTTTGCTCGTCTGGTTGATGTCACAACAAACTTTCTAGAAGAAGGTTATCTAACTGCGGAAGAAAAGGGAATGGCCCTAGTTGTATACAATCCAACTACCATTCCAATACTTCCACAAGAAGCTCAAGGTACTGCCTCACCCTCTACTTCACCTATTGATATTCGAGCAGATGTGTGTGCTCAAGTCAAGGAAGCAATAGACACACACTTCGACAAAGGGCTAGGCATGCAGCTGGCCAGATACGTAGAAAAGGCCATTCATGAGCAGAAGACTCATCTCACCGATCAGATCCTTGACATAGATGACAAGTTCGGTGAGGCACTCAATAATCAACTAGAGGAGTATCTCTACTTAGAGATGAAGAAATCAGCAGACAGGACCAAGATGTTTGCTGATATATATGCAAATGAGATAAACCGCTTAGAGACCTCCTACAAAAGCAGGCTCGATGATGCTGAAGCAAGAGCCACTGAAGGACAAGCTCTACTCAAATCAGCTGCTGAGGCAAATGAGAAATTGCAGACTCAGCTGAAGGAGACAGCAGCCAAATTAGAAACACTCACAGCTAATCTTGAGGCTGCCTCTTCTTCAAACTCTCATGCTCAGATCCTAGAGCACAGTATCACTCATCTGACCCAAGTCGGCAAGGTCAATGCCATGGCTCTCAAGCAGAATCTGCATGTGGAGATTCTGAATGCCATGAAGCCTTTTGCGGCTGCACTTGCTGAAGCCAAAAAGGGGGAAGATGTATTGATAAAAGCTCTGGAAAAGTCTACTGCTCAGCAAGCTGAACTAGTAGTAGCACAAGATGATCTGAATGAAACCTTGGGAAGCTTGAAGAGCAAAATCAAGAACAGACAAGGCAAAGAAGCTGTTCAAGAAGAAACTCAAGCTCCAGCCAAGAGTCTAAAGCTCACTGTCCCTACAGAACAAGTTTCTCAAAAGAGGATGACAAGGAAAAGAAAGGCAGATGAGCAAGCAAAGGCAGATGAGAAATCAGTTCCAGCAGAGCCTACTGCAGAAGAGATAGAGGCTCTAGAACTGAAGAAAAAGAAGATGCTTGAAGCTCAAGAGCTTAAGCAAAAGAAGCTGAATGATGCGAAGGAAGTCAAGGCCAAGTTTGATAGGAAAGTGGCCAAACTCAGGAAAGCTCTTAAAGACAAAGCAAAAGAAGAAACTGTCCTAGTATTTGACAGCACATATGTGGATATGTTGGCACTACAAGATGAGTTACCAAGATGGTATCCTCTGAAGAAGAAATGGCAAATCCAACACCACATAGTGAGAAAGTTTGGTCCCCTTCCTACATATGAAGAAGAATTTCTCCAATTCTCCCAGTTCATGGACGTTGAAGATCAAGAGTTCTGGAAAGAAATAGTCAAGACAGCCAAATAACTTGACAACTGCAGAATTCCAACTCTAGAAGAACCTAAATGGGATCCTCCCACTCTGGGCTCCGGAAGGACAGACATGATAGAGGTCAAGCGCATCCTGGAGAAGATCTATCTTGAAGAGAATGTTACAGACCCACAACACATGGAAGATGTTCGAGCTCGTCTGTTCCTTGCCTTCCGCAACTAAATCAACAAAAGACCTGATGAAGACTACTTTAGAAGTTCAAAGAAACTAACACTTGTAATCTGTAAAAGCTTCATATATATTCAAGTATTAGTTCTTTTTGCTTACAAGACAAACTCTCATTGTCTTCATCAGAAACTTCATGTTTTAAAAAATTTTATAAACTCTTATCTTATTCATTAAGAGCATTTATCAAGTACAGTTTTGGCTTCATCAAAAAGGGGGAAATTGTTGGGATATAAATTCACCCTAAGCCCTACTTGATGTTAGAATAGTTTTGTTGGCCAAAACACTTAGAGTTTATAAATGTAATAGGATCAGCTGACTATCAGCTTAGACTAGTCTTGTGTAATCAGTTGTATTGATCTCAACTGATTAGCACAGTATTGGCTTACATGCGCATCCTCAAGATGAGAAGAGTAGAAGGCATGAAGACTAGAAGATCCTTGAAGGCCAGATAAGTAAGGTGCTTGTATACCTACTTAGCTGATGGAGTCCAAGTTGAAGATGGCCTAACAAAGCACAAAGAATTGCCAGATCAGAAGAGTGTTACTCTTCTGATATCAGAAGACAGAAGACTTAAGGCCAGACGAGTAGCCAGAAGACTAGTAGTGAAGATCAGAATACTAGGAGCTCGTCCAGGACTCGGCTGATTCCAAAGTCATCTTGCATTTCAAATGGAGACCTACCATTCTTAGAAGATTGACATGATCCCAGAATTGAAGCAATCAAGCGGCTGGAATCAAGGAATCAAGCACACATGGAAAGATTGCCCCAACGGCTAGTCAACTCCAACGGCTAGTTGCAGCAATCATCCCTATAAATACAAGAGGATGAGAAATCACAAACAAGAAGTCACTACGAGAGAATTCACAAAAGCTAATCAAGCAAGCAAGCAACAAGCCTTATTCTGTTGAGAATTCTCCAAGAGCCTAGAAAACATTAGAACACCTTCTAGCTCTTAAGTGATTTCCCATCCAACCAAAGAACCTGAATCCTACTCTCATTGTATACTCATTGATTTAGGCACAGTTGTTAAGCAATTTATAAGTTTGAACCATTAGTTGGATACATTCAAAAACCCCAAAACCCCCCACCATAAGGTTAAGTTTTTGAACCCCTGTAAAAGTGCAAGTGCTTCCAATCACTTGTGGAGACCGTAGTAGTTAGGACTGCTGAGATCTCAAAATCCTACCCTTGGGACTATAAAGGACAAGCCCTTGTAATTTTTGGTAAATTAAAGGGATTAAACATCACGTTAGGACGTGAGAGTGGACGTAGGAACGTATATCCGAACCACTATAAATCTGCTGTCATTTACATTCTGCACTTTACTTTATTGCTTATCCATATCTTTATATAGTGCATATTGTGTATTTCAAATATCTTCAAACAAGGCCATAACCTTCAAACCAGCATCAGCTGAGCTTTTCATTAAGTAAACAAGTTACTATTTTCAAAAGAACTCAAGAACGAGTCTAAACAAACAGGCCTACTCACTTCCGCATTTAATCTCTTCAATAGATCACTATAGTCATCGGGACCAGCAGACTTGTAGTCCAACTGACATAGAAATCAGAAGAGGTTCCAAACTCCTTTGAAAAAGTTTTAAAGTCTATTCACCCCTCCCCTCTAGACTTTAATCCCATTCACTACTCGTTCAGGGACCAACATATTTAGATGCACAAGTTGAGGGGGAACACAAGCTTAGAAGATTGTAAGAATCAAGTCCCCTCAAGGTTCAGAATCAATTTGATCCCAAGTCTGTTGAAAAGCTTAAAGGACAACTGTGTTGATCATGTCAGCTCAGTAGAAAGACAACCTCCCTAATGATCAAATAGGTGGAACACGTCAAGAAGATCAAATCTGCTGATGTGCATATCAATGTTCAGAGGAGTTGTACAGCAGGATTGACCAAGCACACTTGAACCTGAAATATTCCAAGGCAAGAGCCAACTGTGCTGAAGGGGTCAAAACCACTGATATGGAAGCAAGAATGCTAAAGAACCATCAAGTAATGATCAGTGAAGTTAGAGAGCCAAGTCATCTGAAAGAGCCATGCCAACATTGCTGATAAGCCATGTCTGTTGAAAGTGATAAGCAGACTTGTCCAGATGATAAGGAAAGTTGTCCTTATCATGGAACCAATGATCAAAAGTGATGTCCATGTTTGATCAAGTGAATCTTCAAATCAGACATTGGGAAGAGTGCATCAAAGTGAAGACAAGAAGCTCATAGTCGTTTACTTCCCAAATTAAGGACACGTCACTTTCAAGAATCTGTCTTCCAGTTGCAAAGTTCAAGGAAGACATATATAGACATTTTGAGGTTGTCTCTCCAACGGACATAACCTCATCTTGCTCTATAAATACAGAAGTGTGGAAACCATTTGAAGTGTCCAGCATCCAACTACAATTCAACTGAACCAACTATCCTGCACTTCAAAGGAAACTATAAGCCTTCAAGCTTTCTAAGAACACATTCTTAGTTTCCAAACACTTCATCTAAGCTGAACCTCATTGTAAACCATACAAAGCTTAGAGAGATATACTAACCTTTACACAGTTCTCATTGTAAAGGATCTTTTCTAGTTGTAACCAACATCAACCCTTAAACCTTTCAAGGAAAGTTAGGAGGATTGTTGTAGTAGAAGTGTAAGGAACTGATTGTCAAGAGAAGAACAGTTCAGTTCTGAGTTGAGAGAGAGTACTAGGACTCTGAATTCCTAGGGATCAAGGCACCAAGGAGTGGTGTGGTTGATCAGTGCACATTGGCACTGTAAAACAAGTTAATTCCAGAGTTGTCCAGGACAATCTTGCTGAAAGCCCTATATTGTTCAAGTTTGAAAAAGATTTGCATACAAGTGTATTCCCCCCCCCATACACTTGTTATATACTCCTTTCAAGACCAATAAGTGGTATCAGAACAGGGGTTCAAAGACCACTGCTTCTGAAAATCCATCTTGATTTTCAAAAAAAAAAAAATTTGTGTGGTCACTGAACTGATCTTTCTGAACTTTTAACACATTTGTTATCTAACCCCTCTTATCTGAGATATGGCGAGGAACAACCAAAACAACCAGAACAACAACAACAACAACAATGATGTTGTTCCACATGATGCTGTGGAGACCATCAACAATATGGCTCCAGATCCAGTCAATCACATATCTCATCACAAACTGCCCATGTTGTCAATTGAGAACTATGATTTCTGGAAAATCAGAATGAGAGCTCATCTTGCATGCCTCCACAGTGGGATGCTGAGAGTCATCACAAGGGGTCCATTCATATTCACTCAAGCTAATCCCAGGGTTACTGAAGCTCAAAGAGCTAACACAAGGCAGGAGATCCCCAAAGATGAAGATGACCTCACTATTGAAGAGAGAAGGAGACATAATCTCAATTATCTAGCAATGAGCACTCTCTATCAAACAATTCTAGAAGCAGTAATGGGGAGAGTCTACCACTGCACAACAGCCAAAGAAATTTGGGACACCCTTGCTGAAATGTGTGAGGGTACTGACAAAATCAAGGAGAATAAGCTCCAAGTTGCTGTGCAGAAGTTTGAACAATTCACAATGGAGTCAGAAGAGTCCATTGACAAGTTTGCTGGTAGATTCACTGATATAATGAATGTGATCAACTCATTGGGCAAGGTGTACCCCAAGAGAAAAATTGCACTCAAAATTCTAAGAAGTCTCACTCCAAAGTGGGATGTATATTTTGTCATGATGCAGGATACTAAAGATCTCTCTACCATGCCCATGCAACAAGTCTTCTCAGAACTCAAAGCTTATGAGTTTGATCTCAACAGAAGAAAGCCTACTGAAGAACCTTTCTTACCAACCAAAGGAGTGGCATTTAAAGCCAAAACTGCTGAACCAGAAATGCAGTCCACTCCTAGATCATCAAAGTCAGTCTCTAAGGCTGAAATGAAGGAAGAGCTAGCCCTTATGGCTAGAAGGTTTGATAAGCTCAACTCAAGATTTGGTAGATACAAAAAATTCTACCAACACAACAAGGTCAGGATAAGGTACAACTCTCCTGAAGCCAAGGCTGAGGACAAAAGGCCTGAAGAAAGGAAGTCATAGGAAAAGTACTCTGACAGGAGAAAGTCCAACATAGTTGAACCTTTATCATCTAGAAGAAGAGATGATTCAAAGAAAGATGATGGTGAAGACCTATGCTACAACTGTAACAAGAAGGGGCACTTTCAGTATGATTGCCATGAACTCAGCTCTAAGGAAAAAAAGGAGAGGCAAGCCAAAAGAGACAAGAGATTCACCAACAGAAAAGCCATGATGGCTGGTGATGAATCCCAAAGTGCTGAAAGCTTCGACTCTTCTGATGATGGACTGTTCTCTAACAGTGATGATGATGATGTTTGCAACATGGCCATAGAAGATGATGAGGTAACTTCTACTTCTAGTTCACCATCAATACAATCACTGAACACTAGTGATGTCAACTTGAAACTCTCCTTTGGAAAGTTGATGGAAGACTTCATTAAGGTTGCAAGAATTTCATGATAATTGTGTGAGAGAAAATGAAAGACTATCTCTTGAACTTACAAAACCTTCTGAATCTGTGGTTGATGTCAAGTCTACTGAGTTGTATCAACAAGTCTTGAGAGAACTTGATGAAGCTTCTCTCAGGATAGTTGACCAACAAATGCAGATTTGATGAGCAACAGCTTATTCAGAAGAGAAAGGATTTTGAACTAAAAACTCTTCAAGCTAAATTTGAAAACCTCTCACATGAATATGATATTCTTAAATCAAGTGAAGAGGGCCTGAAAATTAAGATGTCTGCAATGAATAAATCCTCTAAGGCAATAGAGGAAATTCAAAGCTTCCAAAGACCTATGCCTCAAAAGAGTGGATTGGGATATGATCCATTCGAATCTTCACCTTGTCTTAGTGTTGCTTCAACTAGTAACACTAAACAAAGGAAAGGGCAAAATGCATGAAGTGCCCACTCAAGTATTTCAGGGAACAAGGCCCACACCAAGGAAATGGCCAAAGTCCCTAAATACAAGAGGAATGGTGTTCAGTAGGGTAGACCCAATGGAAGGGCAACTCATCTGAACAACATTTTGAGAGGTTGTCCAAGGTATCTTCAGCCTAGGCCAACTCTACTGAGGCAACCTCAACTGAACAAACCTAAGGCCAACCCTCCTAGGCACAATAAAATGAGACAACCAAAACCCTATATGCCAAAGGGTAATGGTCATCTAAATGCCCATCCTCAAAGATTCCCTCAAGCTGCACAAAGAAATCATAAGTTCAGGAGAAATGACAACTCTCCCGATACTTACAGAGTTAACACTTTCACACATTCTTTCCCAAAGGCATTTAAGGGAAAAACTATGTATGTTGATGCTAGAGGAAAACAACTTAGCAACCTTGAATCAATCAGGGTTATTAGGCAAGTTTGGGTTCCTAAAGGTACAACTAACCTCTCAAGACCCAAAATTCAAAGGGTACCTAAAGCTTGATTATTGCAGGCACCAAAGGACCACAAGAAGTTGAGGAGAATGAACAAAAAGTCAGCATGGTACTTGGACAGTGGATGTTCAAGGCACATGACTGGAAACAAAAACCTCCTCACTGAATTCATTGAACAAGAAGGTTCTAATGTCACATTTGGAGACAGCTCACAAGCAACTACAAAAGGTTATGGTACCTTGATAATTGGTAATATCAAGGTATCCAATGTGTCATATGTGGCTGGTCTAAAATATAACCTCCTAAGCATAAGCCAGTTTGGTGATAAAGGATATAATGTTGAGTTCTCCAGTAATAAATGCCTAATCAAAGATAAAACTCAACAAACTCTACTGACTGGAACTAGAAAAGGAAATGTGTATTTTGCTGATTGGGACAAGTCTACTGATGCAACATGTTTTATTACCAAAAGCTCAAATGAACAAAGTTGGTTGTGGCACAAAAGGCTAAACCACCTGAACTTTAAATTCATGAACAAGCTGGCTAGAAATGCATTAGTAAAAGGACTTCCTAATGAAGTTTTCATTAAAGAACATGTTTGTAAACCATGTCAAGAGGAAAACAGATTAAAGCTTCATTTAAAGGCAAACCAGTCATCTCTACTGACAGGGTACTTGAATTATTGCATATGGAATTATTTGGACCAATTACCCCTGCAAGTATAAATGAAAGAAAATACACATTGGTTGTAGTAGATGACTTCTCTAGGTTCACATGGGTAGTATTTCTCCTTAATAAGAAGGAAACTCAAGTCAAACTCCCTGAACTGCTGAAGAGACTATCAAATGAGAAAAGTCTTAATATCATCAAGATAAGATCTGATAAAGGCACTGAGTTCATAAATTCATACATCAATGAGTATTGCACTGAAAATGGAATTGCCCATAAAACTTCAGCTGCTAGGACCCCTCAGCAGAATGGGGTAGCTGAAAGAAGAAATAGGACTCTTAAAGAGGCTGTTAGAACCTTAATTGCCGATTAAAATCTACCTAAGATGATTTTGGGCTGAAGCTATAAACACTACATGCTATAATCAAAATAGATGTTTGATTACTAAGGGTCAAGGCAAAACCCCTTATGAACTCTGGAAAGGAAGATTTCCTAAAGTATCATACTTTCACATATTTGGTTGTAAGTGTTTCATTCACAACAATGGGAAAGAGCAATTGAAAGCTTTTGATAGCAAAGCCGATGAAGGGATATTTCTTGGATATTCTCAAATCAGTAGAGCTTTCAGGGTCTACAATTGTAAATCCCTTATTGTGGAAGAAACACCTCATGTTGTGTTTGATGAAGCTATCTTTGAGATCAGGGATAAAACCTTAGATATTGATGACATCACACAAAGGACAACCAGACTGAGCTTAAATGATAAGGATACCTTGTTCATAGAAGTTGTCCAGGCCAACCCTCTTGAAACTGTCTCACTGGACAACACTCTTGAAGGCAATTTGCATGGGGCAAACCTCACTGAAGGAAATGATGAACTGGATGACCCAATCCCAGTTCATAATCAGGTAACAACTACCAATGAAGAAGCAGACTCTGTTGAGGTAGTTAATGGATCCAATATTCAAGGGGGAAATGAAAATGTTGAAAATGCCAATGTCCCTGACATTGAGGCCAACACCCCTGAATATGATCCTAAATTAGATCCTGCATTAAACTTTCCTGAATTTTATGATGCTAGTGACTCAACCTTAGTAGAGAACAACTCTACTGAAGGGATCAGGAAAAGAAGCAATTGGTTATCTGACCATCAACTAACCTAATACTTGGAGATCCAAGTATAGGAGTCAAAACTAGAAGGTTTCATGGTGAAAGTGGTTTCTTTTGTTGCTTCTTATCAGAACAGGAACCTCATGACATTGAAGAAGCACTTCAAGATGCAAACTGGATTACAGCCATGCAAGAGGAGCTGAACCAGTTTAGAAGAAATGATGTTTGGGAACTGGTTGACAGACCTTCACATCAAGATGTTATTGGAACCAAGTGGGTGTTCAAGAACAAGAAGAATGAGAATGATGTGATAGTCAGAAACAAGGCCAGATTGGTGGCCAAAGGATATTGTCAATCAGAAGGCATAGACTATGATGAGACATTTGCACCAGTGGCAAGACTTGAAGCAATAAGGTTATTCCTAGCATATGCTACCCAAAAAAGGTTCAAAGTCTATCAAATGGATGTCAAGAGTGCTTTTCTAAATGGCGTTCTCAAAGAAGAAGTCTATGTGGAGCAACCCCCAGGTTTTGAAGAAGGATACCAAGTGTACAGACTGGAGAAAGCCCTTTATGGACTTAAGCAAGCTCCAAGAGCTTGGTATGACACCTTGTCTCAGTTCCTGCTAGATCATGGTTTTGTCAAAGGGACAGTGGATAAAACCTTGTTCAGGATCTGTGAAGGAGAAAACATCTTGCTTGTCCAAATATATGTTGATGACATCATATTTGGATCCCCAAATGAGAAGATGTGTGAGAAATTCTCAAGACTCATGCAAAGCAAGTTTGAGATGTCTATGATGGGGCAGATGAATTTCTTCTTGGGACTTCAAGTCAAGCAATCAAAAGAAGGAATCTTCATCAACCAAGCCAAGTACACAAGGGAAATGATCAAAAAGTTTGGATGTTCAACAAGCAAACCAGTGAGAATCCCAATGAACACAAACTGGAAAATGGATCCTGATGAGAGTGGTGTTTCAACCAACTCTACTGAGTATAGAGGAATCATTGGTTCTCTCCTCTATCTCACAGCCAGTAGACCTGACATCACCTTTGCAGTAGGTGTATGTGCAAGGTTCCAAGCCAATCCTAAAAAGAGTCATCTAGAGGCTGCAAAGAGGGTCTTGAGATATCTTAAAGGCACTGAGAATGACCTTTGGTATCCAGCATATGACAACATTGAGCTAACTGGCTACTCAGATGATGATTATGGAGGATGCAAAATTGATAGAAAGTCCACTTCAGGAACATGTCAATTCTTGGGAAACAAGCTCATCTCTTGGTTCTCAAAGAAACAAAACACTGTGGCAACTTCAACTACTGAAGCTGAGTATGTTGCAGCTGGAAGTTGTTGTGCTCAAATCCTTTGGTTGAGACAACAACTAAGAGATTACAATGTCAACTCTACTGAAGTGCCAATATTTTGTGACAACAACAGTGCCATAGCAATTTCACAAAATCCAGTATTACATATAAGATGCGAGTATGTGGACATCAAGCATCACTTCATAAGGGATCATGTGGAGAAGAAGGACATTAAATTAGTGAAGATCCACACAAATCATCAAAAGGCTGATATATTGACCAAACCTCAGGCCGAAGCAAGGTTCATAGAACTTTCAGTAGAGTTGGGACTTCTTGATCCAGGAAAGATGGACAAGTAAGCCCAATGGAGTTCATCAATCAAGGGGGAACTAGAATTGTTCTTCAGCAGACTTTGGCAAAGTCTACTGAAATTCAGAAGAGATGACCCAAAAAGTTGATCAGGGAAGTTGGGCAGATCAATGTATTGATCTGGGCCCACTTCAGGAGATTTGGGCCAGGACACTTGTTCATGTGGAGCCAGCTAAGTTGAAATGGATATCAAAACAAATCTTGGTCTGATAAGCACCTATTTTGGGTAATCATTGCCTATTTCGATGGCTGTCTCATTCCTCTTAAAGTCATCACCTTTACAAAGATTTAATTTGTCCCCTACCCAAAAAGTCATTTTCGAAGCATTTTATGCAAAGATTCAATTCTTGTTTGCATTAAACAATTCTAGCCCACAATATACCTTGATAACTCCTCAGCCATAATTTGCCTTAACTTTACATCCCACGTTTTGATAAAACAGTTTTAAAACAGTGAAATCAAATTCAACCGTTGGATCATCTTTTGGCCAACTCCCCTGAACTAGTCCTGGCCATCCAATGTTTGATTTCCTCTTTTGTTAACTATTGAATTGCCTTAAGACTCACCAACTCATTGACATACATTCCTTTTGGAATATACTCTAAGTCTTAAGAAGCCCCCAAGCATTTCATTCTTCCCCACGCATACTTTCACTCCCAAACCCTAACTTTCTGAAATTCCTTATGCTTTCTTACTACTCATCAATGGCACCCAAAATCAGGCAAGACATGATTGTTGACTTCTCCAACAAGAAGTTGGACATTGATTTTGAGTATCTAAACCACAAAAATAATCTCACATTTGAACCTATCATCTCTTTTGAGAGTGAACTCCCTGAGGTTACCCCCACACTTAGATGGCTTAGAAGAGCTGACCTGCAGAAATTCATGGAGAACAAGCCTAGCTCATGCTTGGAGCAATATATGGATGAGTTCTTTGCCTTTATGAAATGGAAAGGTAAAGCAACTGGTGGTGAAGTATCTACAAGGCTGACCTATGTAGATGAAGGTGATGAGGAAGAGAGCCCTCATGTGGTCAAGTTTTCTGAAGAGGACCTAGAAAGTGCTTTTGGATTGCCTTCAGAAGGAAGGAATCCAAAATCCTATGGAGTAGGACATGAACAAGAGGTGGCTCAATATTGGCTCAAGGTTCCAGGTCCCATTTCCTCCACACAGCACAAGAACACATTCAAACTTGAGTTTCTCACACTCTTTGAGGTGGTAACAAAGAGTATTCTAAGAAATACTGGAAGACTTGAGCAAGTAAGCTTGCCAAGAATCAGAATAATGGCTGATGTGATTGATGCCAGTGATAAAGACATCAAATTCAACTGGAGAGACTTCATAATGGGGGAAATGATGAAAGAAAAGGCCAAATTCAAGGTGAAAGCCCACATGAAGGTGGTGTTGGAAGGGAAACTAAGATACTGCACAAGAGCAATCCTCTTGATTGAAAGATTTTCCCACTACTCCCTGATGCAGACCTTTGCAAAACCTCTTCCTGCCCAGAAAATTATGTTCAGCAGACTTTCCAAGAAGTCTGAGAAAAGAAAGATGCAGGTGGCCAAACCTGCTGAAGAGGTGGTGGAGAAGAAACCCAAAATGAAGCCAAGGACAAAGGCAAGAGCTATAAAGACAAGGAAAATGGCTCAAATTCTATCAAAAGAGGATTCTGATACTTCAGCAGAAGTGGAAAAAGTTGCTGAAGAGGGTGTGAATGTGCCATCAGACTCTGAGGAGCTAAGGGAAAAGTTCCCAATGACAGTGGTGAAAAGAAAGAAGGGAGAAAAGAGGGTCAGGGAAGTTGTCCCAGAAGAAGGAAGTGGGAGCTCAAGGGCAAGCAAAAGAAGGGCCAAGCCTTCTGAAAAGATGCAAGAATTGCAGGAGGAGAAGACTTTGAAAATTGCTCTCAAAGATAGTAGAGCTGAAAGCAGATCAAAATCAAAGTCCAAGTCCAACTCCCCTGAAACAGGAACTCCAGCGTCCAAGTATCCTAAAGCGCATCATTCAGAACCCAACTCTCCTGATACCCATAAAACCCCCCAAGACCAACCTATCACTCCCCTAAACCTCACTAAGAGATATTCTCTAGAGGGAGCTGCTCAGAGGGGCCCAATTGATGTCTTAGCTGGCATTGCAGTTGATGAATCAAGACTGTTATCTTCCCTTGATCATCTATGCTTAACTATTCTAAACTCCTTGAAGCTGCATTGTTAGAACCCACTCCCTTAAGTAAAACCCCTTCAGGACCATTGCTCTCTAAAGCAACAGAAACATCCTTTGTTGAGCCCAATGTTCCTGAACCTATCCATGAAGCCAATCCTACTGAAAAAGCTGCAAACTACCCTATAACCCAAAGTCCCCAGTCAGATGGAGATGAGGAGGAGTATACCTTTGAAGGTATGCTTAGAGGTGGAGCAAGGGCAACTGTAGACAGTTTGTACCCCAATCTTGCTGAGTTTCCAAGATTGCAAAGGAATTTCCATGATCTGAGAGCTTTAGTTGATGTGAAAGACAAAATCATCATGGAAATTGCCCAAGTTATTCAAGACAAAGGTGCAAACTGGTGGCAAATTGAGGACAGAAGATTGCTTCACTTTGCTGGTGTGCAAAAGACAAGGTTCCTGACAGATGAGGAAGTCTTTGCAATGTTGGTGGCAGACAAGATTGCTGAGGAGAAACAGAGAATTGCTAAAGGGATCAAGCACCCTGATAGCAGTTCAAATGATGATGACAGCAATAATGATCCCACTAATCCCAACCCTCCTTGTTGGGATGTAAATTCACCCTAAGTCTCTCCATGTGATAGGATAGTTTTGATTAGAGCTGTTATTCGAGCCAAGTCGAGCCGAGTATTTGAGGTTCGAGCTCGACTCAAGCTCTTATCGAGCCGAGCCGAGCTCGGCTCGATAACATTACCGAGTTGAAAATTGAGCTCGGCTCGACTCATTAACGAGTCTAACGAGCTTAACGAGCCTTCGAGTCGAGCCGAGCCTAACGAGCCTAATGGAATTTTTTACAAAAATTTAGTTATCGAGCCTAACAAGTCAAGCTCGAGCCGGCTCGTTAGTAAATCGAGTATTTAACGAGCTCGAGCTCGGCTCATTAAGCTAAACGAGTCGAGCCTTATCGAGCCTTAACGAGTCGAGTCGAGCCGAGTCTTGTTAAGGCTCGGTTCGAATAACAACACTAGTTTTGATGGCCAAAACACTTAGAGTTTATAAAACATATGTAATAGGGTCAACTGATATTGTATAGATCAGCTCAGTTCTTTCTCTAGTCATGTGTAATCAGCTGTATGTATCTCAGCTGATAACACAGTCCCAGCTTACATGTGCAAACTCAAGAGATGAAGAGAAGAAGATCCGAAGACTAGAAGACCCTTGAAGAACAGCTAAGTTAGGTACTTGTATACCTACTTAGCTGATAATGTCCAAGATGAAGTTGGCCAAAATCAGCACAAGCATTGCCCAGATCAGAAGAATGATACTCATCTTACTATAGAAGACAGATGATACCTGGCCAGACGATCTTATCGGGCGACAAAGAATTAAATCAACAGACTAGGAGTTTTGCCCAAGGACAAGATTCCAAGTCATCTTACAACTTTAAAAGAAGACTTACCATATATATAAGATTGACGAAGATTCCAGAATTGAAGCAATCAAGATCAATCAACCGGAATCAAGGGATCAACATCAAACAAGGAAAGATTGCTAACGGCTAGTCAACTCCAACGGCTAGTTGTTCTAATCTTCCCTATAAATACAAGAAGATGAGTAAGAACAAACACGGAAATACTACGCATGAATTCTTAAGCTATATTCAAGCAAGCAAGCTAAAGCCTCACAATTAAGGGATTTTCAAAGAGCCCAGAAAGTCTTATAATACTCCTAGCTCTTAAGTCATTTCCTCATCCAACCAAGAACCTGAATCCAAATTCATACTGTAAACACTTTGATTTAGGCATAGTGGTTAAGCGTATTTATAAGCTTGAACCATTAGTTGGATCCATTCAAAAACCTAAAACCCCTCACCGAAAGGTTTAGTTTTTGAACCCCTGTAAGAGTGCAAGTGCTCATCCATCACTTGTGGAGACCGTAACAGTTTGGAACTGTTCAGATCTCAAAGTCCTTCTCTTGGGACTATAAAGGACAAGCCCCTGTAATTTTCGGGAAATTAAGGGATTAACATCACGATTGGAATCGTGAGACTGGACGTAGGACCTGCAATCCGAACCACTATAAATCTACGGTGTCATTTACATATCTGCACTTTACTTTCAGTTTATCTCATATTTATTTTATTGTAGTGCATACTGTGTTTTTGGATTACCTTTACAAATAAGGTCATACATCTAGAGATGTTTATCCGGGCCAGGCTAACCGGGCTGGCCCGTTTAACCCTGAAAATTACAGGGTTAGGATTCATGAATTATAGGCCCGTTTAAAACCGGGCTTTTTTTACCCAGACCGGTTAGCCCGTGGGCTAAACCGGGCCATCCCGCAGGGCTACAGGGCCAGCCCGCTAGCCCGAGTTGTTACCTTTTTTTCTTTTTTTAAAATAAATAACCTAAGAACAAATTTTGGGTCATTTGACCAATAACCATAACTATAAGCATTAAGAAGCCCATTAACATCCATTAGACATTATTACTATTTTTTTATTAGATTATGATATTTGTTTAGCTTTATTTGGTCATATTAAGGACCAATGAGTTCTAAAATTGTGTTTAAATTATACTTTTTTTTCTCATTTACTGATCATTAACTAATTATGTATTTTTTATATTTTATTTGCTTGTTGGATGTGTCAATTGAGACCTTTAATTTTAAAAGAAAAAAAATTATTGTAGCCCGTTAGTGGTCCGTTTAGCCCGTGGCCCGCTAGGGTTAGGGTTAGGTCCCAACAATTGTAGGCCCGTTAAATATGAACCGGTTAAGGCCCTAACCCGTTTAGCCCGTAGCCCTATAGGGCTGGCCCTATAGGGCTAGGGCCAGCCCAATAGACATCTCTACATACATCTTTCAAACCAACTTCAGCTGAGTATTTCATTTTAAATCACATAATTGAGGTTTTCAAAAGAATACGTGAACGAGTCTAAATAAAAAGGGCTTACACACTTTTCCGCATACAATACTCTTTCAGAATACTATAGTCATTTGGACCAGCAGACTTGTAATCCAGCTGACATAGTAAATCAGAAGAGTTCATAACTCTTTACTTGAAAAAGTTTTAAAGTCTATTCACCCCTCCCCTCTAGACTTTAATCCCATTCACTTTAGGGACCAACACTCCTGGTCCTCAAGAAAGTACTGTTCACTACCTAACCTATCATAGGAAGGGCTCTGTCTCTTTAGAGGTGTTGACCAAAGATGGTAACACAGCCAAAGATGCATCAGCCCATGAAGGTTCATCTGAGCCTGAGGCACAGCTTAATGATGTTGAGGCCTCCCAAGGAGAAGCTGGTTTGGTTAAAACCTCGTCAGTGTCAGCAGAGTTGGACACTGACCAGCTCCTAACCATTCAGGATGACTCAGTGGCCTTGGAATGCCCAAGCACTGCGATCTCCCAACAACTGCCTTCTATGAATCCTATTGAGGATGTAGAAGCTGCAGGTTTAGGTGATGGAGTTGAAAATGAGATTAGTCCTAAAAAACAAGAGGGAGTTGAGGAGGAAAGTGAGGTAGTAATCACTAAGATAATGAGTGTACCATCTATAGAGGGAGAGGATGGATTAAGTGAGGAAGGACAGGTTATTCTTGAAGTCAAATTTGAACTTCAAGAATCCCTTGAGGAGAGAAGGCCTGCCCTTCATGATTGTGAGATTATCTATGAGAAAGGTGGAAAAGAAATAGTTGAAAATGAGGAGAAGGCTGCTGATGAATCAGGGCCTTGTGAAAAAGAATTGAAGGGAGATTAGGGTGATTTTGCTGACAAATTTATTTTCTCTGATATTGCAGGTATTACTCTAGATAATTTTTTGCTGATGATATTTTTACAGATGCTCCTGTACAAGTTAATGGAGGTCTATCACAAATTTCTCTTGAGGAGCATTCAGCAAAGTTGGACACCTTGGTCCAACAAGTGGAAACTGCCCATGCACAAACTTCTGAAGCATTAGATGAGCAAAGCAGAACACTTGCCTCAGTAGAGATGAGGCTCACTAGATCAGAAGATGTGGTGCTGCCCACAATTGAAGCAAGGATCAGTGGTGTTGAATCTAGACTGCAGACCATCTCCACTGAAGTTCAGAGAGCAAAAGACAACATTGATAGCTTCACCAAATCAGTGAAAAAGGATCAGAAGTTGCTTCTAGACAACCATAACAAAAATGTCAACGCTCTCAAACTGGTTGTGAAGCAAGCTATTGGAAAGAAGAGTGCCCTTTAGAAGAAAAGGGCAGAGGAGATGAGATTGGCAATGGTGAATGCAGCATCAGCCAAGTTCACTGAAGAAGTAATGGCCAAGATTTCTGAATCTGCAGTGGCCAACCTCACTGAATTTCTCAAAGCAAGCCTTGATGCATCCCTGAAATCAACAATGGAGGAGGTTGTTGAGCAATAGATGAAGCATGTTCTTGCTTTTTTCAGCATGAGCAGTGATAGGATGCAGAATATCCATGAAGAGAATGTCTACTTGCTTGATGAGATAAAGTCCCTGAACCAGACTCGATCCTTATTGGCTACTACAATGAGTGATCTCAAGCCCCAATGTTTTGATGAAGCCAAAAAGGGGGAAAAAGAAAGAGTTAGAGCCAAAGGTGGCTTGAAGATAGGAGAAGGCAGCAGAGGAAATGAGCAAGTGCCTGAGTCCAAAGGGAAAGGGAAAGAGGTGCTAGACATAGTGGATCTTGATGAAGAGGAGCAATTGGCAATTTCCCTGGAAAATTCTATGGCCTTAGTGCAAGAAGAAGGAGCAAGATGGCAACAAAGGCCTGGTGGAGAATCAGCAGGCTTGGACAAAAGTGCTGAAGGTTTCCAAGTCAAGGGAAAAATCAAGAAAGCCAAAAAGAACAAGAGAAAAGCTGAAACATTCACTGATTTTCTTAATAGCATGGACTTGCCTGCTGAGTTCAGGATAGATGAAGAGCCTACTCCCAAAAGAGGCAAAACTGTTGAAGAAGAAGAAGAGGCCAAAGCTCCTAAAGAAAAGAAGAGAGCTTCAGTTCTTGCTGATGATCCATCCAAGTTTTTTGAAGAAGGCTTTGGAAAAGATACTGAGACTCAGCAAAAGCTATCAATGATGAGAGCTCAAGAGAAGATGGAGCAATTGATGGAAGCCAACAGAGCAAGAGATAAAAGAAGAGAAAACTTTCAGAAGCCTAGAAGAATGAGAGCATCATACAACAAGTTGAAGCCACAACTTCTGATTCAGATGGACACCAAGTATCCACATCTAGACAAATGGGGTCCTAATCCAGCTGAATGATGAATGGGAGGAAGCAAAGAGAGAATTTGTTTATGACTTTTATGTTATAGGAAGATGGATGGATGAAGACCTTGAATCAATTTTCACTCAGTTCATGTATGAGAATCATAGAGAGCTTTATCAAAAACTCTTTGTTGCTGCAGATATAGCAGGGGTAGAGATCAAAGCTCCTGGTCCCATCATCTACATGCCTCCAAATCAACAAGGCTACATTGATCAGACTCAGATTTTCCAAGAGTTCATCCAGATACTAAAGATGGAGAAACAGAAGCTTGGACCTAAGGGAATAAGCAAGGAGGCTATGGACCTGAAGAAGAGGGTCTGGGCACAGTATGGGATGGTGTCACATCCTGAAGAAGATCTCTGAAACTGCTAAGTTTCCTTGTCCCCTTATTTGCCCATGGCTGCTGAAATGAATGTTTGTGATATGAACTTGCTCTTGACTGCTGATATGCTTATGCTAATGTAATTGCTCTATCACATGCTCTGAGTTAATTTGACTATTGTTGGTCCCTGAACGAGTAGTGAATGGGATTAAAGTTTAGAGGGGAGGGGTGAATAGACTTTAAAACTTTTTCAAGTAAGGAGTAATGAACTCTTCTGATTTACTATGTCAGCTGGACTACGAGTCTGTTCGTCCAGATGACTATAGTGTTTTGATAGAATGTTGTATGCGAAAATGTGTAGGCCCTTTTATTTAGACTCGTTCGAGTGTTCTTTTGAAAACCTTAATTAAGTGTTTTGATGAAATACTCAGTTGATGCTGGTTTGAAAGATGTATGGCCTTGTTTGCAAAGGTATTTCAAAACACAGTATGCACTATAATAAGATAAATATGAAATAAACTGAAGGTAAAGTGCAGAAATGTAAATGACACCGTAGATTTATAGTGGTTCGGATTGCAGGTCCTACGTCCACTCTCACGATTCCAATCATGATGTTAATCCCTTAATTTCCCGAAAATTACAGGGGCTTGTCCTTTATAGTCCCAAGAGAAGAACTTTGAGATCTAAACAGTTCCAAACTGCTACGGTCTCCACAAGTGATTGCTGAGCACTTGCACTCTTACAGGGGTTCAAAAACTAAACCTTTAGGTGGGGGTTTTGGGTTTTTGAGAGTATCCAACTAATAGTTCAAGCTTATAAAACGCTTAACCACTATGCCTAAATCAAAGGATTTACAATGGAAATTTGGATTCAGGTTCTTTAGTTGGATGAGGAAATAACTTAAGAGCTAAAAGTATTATAATGCTTTTCTGGGCTCTTGAGAATTCTTTTGAATGTGATGCTTTTTGGCTTGCTTGCTTGAGTATAGCTTCAGAATTCTTGCTTAGTATTTCCATGTTTGTTCTTACTCATCTTCTTGTATTTATAGGGAAGATTAGAACAACTAGCCGTTGGAGTTGACTAGCCGTTAGCAATCTCTCCTTCTTTGTTGATGATCTCTTGATTCCAGTTGATTTGATCTTGATTGCTTCAATTCTGGAATCTTCGTCAATCTTCTATGTATGGTAAGTCTTCGTTTGAACCTTGTAAGATGACTTGGAATCTTGTCCTTAGCCGAATCCTCTTGACGAGCTACTAGTCTACTGATGTTGTCTGCTAGTCGTCTGATAAACTCATCTCGCCGAGTGTCTTATGTCTTCTGTTATCAGATGATTATTACTCTTCTGATCTGGGCAATATTGGTGCTGACTTTGGCCATCTTCGTCTTGGACATTATCAGTTAAGTAGGTATACAAGCACCTTGATTAGCTGTTCATCAAGAATCTTCTAGTCTTTAGGTCTTCTACTCTTTATCTCTTGAGATTGCGCATGTGGGCTCGGACTGTGTAAATCAGTTGAGATACATACAACTGTTTACACAAGACTAGAATAAAAACTGAGCTGATCTATACAATATCAGTTGATCCTATTACATGTGTTTTATAAACTCTAAGTGTTTTGGCCATCAAAACTATCTTTATTACATGAAGGGGCTTTTAGTGGTGAATTTATATCCCAACAATTTCCCCCTTTTTGATGAAGCCAAAACTATCTTGATAAATGCTCCTATGAATTATAGAGGATAAGAGTTTATAAATCATCACATGATGGTTCTGATGAAGACAATGAGAATTTGTCTTGCAAGTGAAAAGAACTAATACTTGTATAAGATGATTTAGAGTTTACAAATTACAAGCTTTAGATTCTTTAAACTTCTTAAGTAGTCTTCATCAGGTCTTCAGGTCTTCAGATGCGGTAGGCAAGGTACAGACGAGTGCGAATGTCTTCCATGTGCTGCAAGTCTGTAACATTTTCTTCAATGTAGATTTTCTCCAAAATTATTTTGACTTCTGCCATGTCTGTTCTTCCAGATTCCAGAGTGGGTGGCTTCCAGACAGGGTCTTCAGGAGTTAGAATTTTGTAGCCTAAAGCTTTAGCTGTCTTCAGGGCTTCTGTCCAGAGTACTTCATCTTCAAATTCCATAAATTGAGAGAATTGAAGAAACTCTTCTTCATAAGTTGAGAGGGGGCCAAGTTTTCTAACTATGTGGTGAGCTAGCTGCCATTTGTTCTTTAAAGGATACCATCTAGGTAGTTCATCTTGCAGTATCAGCAAGTCCACATATGTGTTGTCAGTAATCTGAGCACTCTCTTCTCTTTCCTTTTCTTTTAGTGCTTTCCTGATCTTGACCAATTTTCTCTCAAATTTTGCTTTAACAGCCTTCGCATCATTTTGTTTCTTCTGTTTGAGCTCTTGAGCTTCTTGCATCTTTCTTTTTTTCAGCTCTTGAGCCTCTTTCTCTTCTGTTGTAGGCTCTGCTGAGGTTTCAGCTGCCTTTCTCTTTCTTGTCATTCTCCTGTCTGGAGTTGACTTTTCTGTTGCTGTGATTTGCAGCTTAGTAGCACCTTGGGCTTTATCTTGAACAACTTCCTTTCCTTTTCAGTTCTTGATTTTGCTTTTCAAACCTCCCAAGGTTTCAGTCAGATCATCTTGAGCTACAACTAGCTCAGCCTGCTGGGCAGTAGACTTTTCTAGAGCGTTTATCAACACATCTTCCCCCTTTTTGGCTTCAGCAAGAGCAGCCGCAAAAGGTTTCATGGCATTCAGGATTTCATCCCGAAGCGTCTGCTTGAGAGCCACGGCATTAACTCTGCTGACATGAGTGAGGTGAGTGATAGTGTGCTCAAGAATTTGAGCGTGAGAAGTAGAGGCAGATGTTTTTTCTAACTAAGCTGTTAGAAGTTCCAGTTTGTCAGCTGTTTGTTTGAGCTGAGCTCTTAGCTTCTCATTTTCTTCAGTTGCCGTTGTGAGTAGAGCTTGACCTTGTGCAGCCCTGGCTTCAGCATCCTCGAGCCTAGACTTGTAGATGGTCTCCATTCGTGTAGTCTCATTGGAGTATAGATCAGCAAACAATCTGGCTCTGTCTGCTATCTTTTTTATCTCACTGTTGAGATACTCATCTATCTGATTATGTAGTTCCTCACCAAATTTGTCATCAATATCATAAATTTGGTTGGTAAGGCGAGTCCTTTGCTCCTGAGCAGCTCGTTCAATGTATCTGGCTAGTTGCATGCCTAGCCCCTTCTCAAAGTGCATGTCTATTGCTTCCCTGACTTGAGCACATACGTCTGCTCTAATATCAATAGACGAAGTAGAGGGGGAAGCAGTACCTTGTGGATCCTGTTGTGGCATCTGAATGGTGTTTGGATTGAACACGACCAATGGTAGGCCTTTCTCTTCTGCAGTCAGATAGCCTTCATCCAGAAAGTTTGTTGTTGCATCTACCAGATGAGCAAAAATTCTTCTTTCTCTTTGGGTTGGTTGACAGATGAAATGTTCGAGCTCATTTTTAGGCATGAAATGAGCTGGAATCTTTAGTATCTCCTTTTCTTTTTCTTCTATCTCAGTTGCATCAACTGAATCATCTATCTGTTCTTTGTCAGCTGACCTCAGTTGGTCTTGAGGTTGATCGGAGACTAGAGTGGCATCTGGTGCTGGAACTGTTTGATCCTCAGCAGTGGATTTCGGGGTAGAGGTAATACCTAGAATCCTCTCACAAGTTCGAGCCAGTGCGTCCTCGGGCAACAGTTCAGTGAATGACTTCACTTGAGCAACTTCCTTTTGCTCCATTTCCCAATCAAGGAAATGAGGTAAGCCTCCCATTCCTTCCATGACCTCCGCAAGGTCATCCACATCATCTCTTCTGAGTTCAATCCAAGTACACACTCTGAGCACTTGCTCAAACTGGATCGAACCTTCATCAACTCCTGGCACAGTCGACTTCAGCAGATTGGCTATCCTCATTCTCATTATATTTTCTCGGGTGCACATTGGATAGTTCACCATTTTGAAAGTCGATTGAGGCTGAGGTGTATCTTCTGCTGCCATTTTCTCGGGTGCAGAAGAGGTATTGGGGTCAGGAGATTGGGTTTTAGGAATAGATTCTTCAGTTGTGTGAGTATCAGCAGAAGTTTGGGTAAAAGTGTTTGTGGGCTCAGAAGGTTTTGTGGGGTGAGGTGATTGAGGTTTCTGGGTTTGTTCCTTTGCTGTGTGAGTATCAGCAGAGGTTTGGGGAGCGGTGTTTGTCGGTTTAGACGGGTTGGCAGTATCAGTGGGGTCAAAGGCGGAGATATGAGCTATGTCCATAGGAGTGGGGAGCCTAGATTTCTTTGACTTCTTGGTGAGATTAGAGCCACTTCTTTTTCTCTTCAGACTTTTAGATAGTTTAGAAGGAATAATTGAAGTAGAAAGAGTTGAGGGTCTTTCCTTTTTCAGAGGGGAGGCAGTAGGGGCAGCATCTGAATCAAAAGGGGAGATGAGCTCAGATCTGATCAGTATCCTTCTTTAAGCTAAGGTCTGATTGTCATCATCTTTATCATCATCATCATCATCGTCCTTCTGAGGAGAGTCCTTCTCCGTATCTTCCTCCTTTGCTTCAGTAGATTCAGTCTGATCCTGCACTATTTCCTCGTCTTGTGCTTCGGGGTTAGCTATATCTGCTGATGATGCCTCACCTAACTTTTTCTTTTCTGCCTTTTGCTTTGCTGCCTCAGCAAGGGCTTCTTTCTTCAAATACCATTTGGTGGAATGGAACTTCTTGGCTGGCCCTATCTTATAATTCTTAGGGAGGATATCTGGAAGTATGATGCTCAACTTGTTAACAAAGCTGACAGTGGATGTAACTATCCACTCCTTTTTCTATACATCTAAAGAGACTTTCTTTGCTTCCAGAGCAAGTCTTTCCATGAAGAGTCCTTGCCAGTCTCCATCTATTTGATCCCAAATAGCAGTCATAACTCGAAATTTAAGTGTGGTGACTACATCATGACTGAATGTGTTCCCCAAAAGCATTTTTCCTGCTATATCCAGCAAGGTCTGGAACTTCTCATCCAGTTGTGGCTTTCGGACTCCAGTGGCATTCTTTGCTTTGATCCTTCCATCAGTGAACATCTCAATGTATTGTTTTTCCTTACCCATTATGTATGTCGATATGTTGACCTTTCCACTGGGCAGGTCAAAAATATCTCTAAGCACATCTCTAGTGATCTTTACTCTGTGTCCACCCATGTAACTTTCCACATAAGAGCCCCTTAACACAGCTTTCGAATAGAAAGCCAGCACATCTTGCTCGAATACGTTTGTTGGTGCTGCTCTAAGGAATTCATGAAGATTGAGGTTGATGCAACGAAGAAGTATTGCTTTGTTATCTTCTATGTGCTTGCCTTTGAAATACAGAGCATTCTCAGTAAAACTTTGCCCTGTTTCGACCATTTTGATGCATCAAGGGTTCCGGTAACCTTGGTCTTCTCATCGTAGATTTCGATAACATTCATTCTGAGTTTGTGTGAGTGGTAGAGAATGATAAACGAATAGAGAGCTTTGAAGAATGATTTTCAGAGCGAGAGAGTTATCGATTAATCAAGAATTTTGAGAGCGAAAGGGGTTTTCAAGTGGGGCTTAAGGGCTTGTTATATACTCCCGGAAATTTCGAAAAGAGTTGTTTCGATCCAACGGCCAAACCTAGGTTTTAGGGGAGTGACAATCGAGATGAGTCCTTTCACCTTCAGCCCATCAAAATTAATTTTGCAGGCTTAATTTGCCATGTGTCGATTGCTGATTCATTGGCAAAATTGTAATTGAGAGCAAATGACATCATTACTAAAAATAGCCGTTGTGACTAAATTTTGATAATTATAGTAATTTCAATCAATTAAGGCCGTTTCTAAGTAACATACATTCCTTATATAGCATTTTTCCATAAATACATTCAGAATTAAATCTAGAATGAGTAATTTATGTAATCAATCTGGTCTTCAAGATTGTTGGGTAGAAGTAATCTGATCAGCAGGGTAGGTCGTCTAATCTGCTTGGTAAGTCTGCTGGTCAGCTGAGTTGGTCGTCTGATCAGCTGAGTAAATCTTCTGAGTAGATTAAACCTTCTAGATTGATGTATCTTTCTTTAATTCCCCCTTAACCATGTGGAACCTTCTTAGCCATATGAGGCTGGGCAGCCTAGATGACTTTCCACTGGCTTAAGTATACTTTTGCATCTAATGTGCTCTTGTTGAATTTCTTCGCCTCAACTTCCTCTCTTGTAGGAGGGAGAAGATTGGAAGGTGCTTCAATGGATCATATGAGAAGAGAGAAGCGACATGTCTTCCTGATTTGTTTTGGCAAGGTTCCCCCTGGGAAAGAGCTCTACATGCTTAATGACTTCCTAGAGAAGAAGCTCTGCTTGCTTAGCACCTTGTCTTCTGCACCTCTTCTTTCTTTTCTCTTTAAAGTAACCCCCTCTTCTTTCTTTTCTCTTCAGTGCATACTTATGTTGGGTGATCCAAGTTTGCTTGGTTTTGATGTCTGCATCAGCTGGACAAATCTTCATTGCTTTCACCCATGATCTTGGTTGAGGAATGATATCCATGCCATCTTTCCTTGCAATTTTCTCCATACCTGAAAAAAAATAAGTGTTAAGTATGTTTCTTCAAGTAATCTCATGAGCAGTTCCTTTTATAGGGACGGATATGAGATAGTGAGGAGAGAAACGACAAGTTTTTATGACTTGATAGGTCTGAGTTTCTGAAAAAGGTTACTTCTCAAGATCAACCATGAGATTCTTGATCTGAGGGTCCAGATTTAAAGAAGCTCAGGCTTTATCTTATGGAATGCAGACATTATAAAATTGAACATGAGTTATTTGAAGTCCATACTCAATTTGTCTATTGTTGAGTCGGCTAAGTTGGTGTATTAATCCAACCTAGTGTTTCTCAATAATATATTGTATTCATGTATAAGGATATATTACTTTATAAAGAATATTCTATCCTTATACACAATCATACATTATTTGAATATGTTCTTCAGCTAACTTTGTTCTAAGCTATATATACATCAATATATATGGATACTATGAAAAGCGTACAGATAGAGTGTTTTTATCAAGGATTTTTAAGATATCTTGGATTCCCCCTTGATTGAATAACTCCATGTTTTCCCTCAACTTTATTTGTCTTCATCGGGAGTAACTTACCTGATGATGAGGGTGTCTATTCACCTCATCTGATTCTTTCCTTTCCTAGTCTGTTGCAGTTATGTCAGCTGGGGTTCTCTCAACTGATTTCTGTTCTTCATAGGGATGGATCAAGTAGTCCTAGGCTGTAGCATAAACTCTTGAATCTCTCTTCAGCTAGGGGCTTAGTCAAGATATCTGCTCTTTGGATATTTATGTGAATTTTCTCTATCTTGATGTCCTTCTTTTCAAGATGATCTCTTATGAAGTGGTGTCGAATATCAACATGCTTGCATCTTGTGTGAAGAACTGGATTTTGAGTGATGGCTATCGCACTGCTGCTATCACAATAGATGGGAACTTCTCTTGCCTCTACATTGTAGTCTTTTATTTGTAGAACAAGCCAGAGTAGCTGACTGCAACAACTTCCAGCTGCCATATATTCTGCTTCAGTGGTGGAGGTTGCAACAAATGTTTGCTTCTTTGAGAACCATGATATCAACTTGTTGCCTAGATATTGACAGGTTCCTGACGTGGATTTCCTATCTATTCTGCATCCACCATAGTCAGAGTTAGAATATCCACTCAATTCTATATTGTCATCAGCAGGGTACCATAGTCCTAGGTTGACTGTTCCTTTTAGATATTTTAGGATCTTCCTTGCTGCTTCTAGATGACTTTGTTTTGGATTGGCTTGAAATCTGGCACATACACCTACAACAAAGGTTATATCTGGTCTGCTAGCTGTAAGATATAGAAGAGATCCAATTAGTGCTCTATATTTCGATTGGTCGACTGCTTTTCCAGACTCATCTGGTTCCATCTTGAAGGATATCATCATTGGAATTCTTGTAGTCTTGCTTTGTTGGGCTTTGAATCTCTCCAGTAGACTTTTAGTATACTTGGATTGATTTATGAAAATCCCTTCTGGACTCTGCTTTACTTGAAGTCCTAGGAAGTAGTTTATTTCACCCATCATACTCATTTCAAACTTCCCTTGCATTAGTTCAGAGAACTTCTTGCACATTTCTTGATTGGGCGATCCAAATATAATATCGTCTACATATATTTCCACCATTAGGATATCATCTCCTTCTTGAATTCTGAATAGTGTTCTATCCACTTTGTCTTTAGTATACCCATTGTCAAGAAGAAATTGTGATAAGGTATCATACCAAGCTCTTAGTGCTTGCTTCAGCCGTAGAGAGCTTTCTTCAGACGATACACTTGGTCTCCTTTTTCAAAGCCTGGGGGCTGCTCAACATATACTTCTTCTACAAGTATTCCATTTAGGAAGGCACTCTTGACGTCCATTTGGTATACTTTGAAACCCATATATGATGCATACGCTAAAAATAGTCTAATGGCTTCTAGTCTGGCTATTGGAGCGAAGATTTCATCGTAGTCTATCCCTTCAGATTGTGAATAACCTTTTGCAACCAATCTTGCCTTATTTCTAGTTATCACATCGTTTTCATCCTTTTTGTTCTTGAACACCCACTTAGTTCCTACTACATTGTGGTGCTTAGGACGATCCACTAGTTCCCACACTTCGTTGCGTGTGAATTGATTCAGTTCTTCTTGCATAGCAGTGATCCAATTGTTATCCTTTATTGCTTCTTCTATGTTAGCTGGTTCTGTGTTTGACAAAAAGGCACACCAACAAAATATAGAGGTCTGAGGGTCCTGATTCAATTGTCTTTTGGTCCTAACACCTGAGTCTGCTCCTCCTAAGATGAGGTTTGATGGATGGTTGGTTTTCCATGTATTCCTCACTGGTGTGTTTACACTAGATGAGTTAGGATTCTCATCTGCTCTGGTGTTGTCAGGGGAGTTGACTGGATTTGCTCGATCATCATCTGTATCTTGAGTTTCGAAAAGATCATTCCCCCTTGCATTGGGAATTTGTGCATCTTGATTTTGATTTGCTTGTTCAGCTTGAGTTCGTGATCTAGTGACAGGTCTATGAGGTTTATCCTCTTCTAGATCTTTAGAGAATGGTTCATCAACTTCGATAAACTCTTCTGTCTTAGATTTTATCACTAGTCTTCTCATCTTTTCTGTTGTGGAATCTGTGTTTACTGCACTCTTTTCACAAGATTCATCAAATACAACATGAGGTGTTTCTTCCACAAGAAGGGTTCGTTTGTTAAATACTCTAAATGCTTTGCTAGTTGAGGAGTATCCTAAGAATATCCCCTCATCTGCTTTGGCATCGAAGGCATTTAATTTACTCTTCCCATTGTTGTGAATGAAACACTTACAACCAAATATATGAAAGTAAGATACTCTAGGTTTCCTACCTTTCCATAGTTCATATGGGGTTTTCTCATGAATTTTGTGAATACCTGACCTATTTTGGGTATGACATGTTGTATTGATGGCTTCTGCCCATAACTTCTTGGGTGTTGAGAACTCAACTAGAAAAGTTCTTGCAGCTTCTTTAAGTGTTCTAACTCTTCTTTCAGCTACACCATTTTGTTGAGGTGTTCTGGCTGCACTAGTTTCATGTTGAATACCATTAGAAGTACAATAAGCAATAATATGGGAGTTAATGAATTCAGTGCCTTTGTCACTTCTAATTTTGACAATATGTTCTCCCTTTTCTATTTGGATCCATTTTAGTAGTTCGGGAAGCTTCTGCTGAGTTTCACTCTTTAGAAAATTTTACTGAATATCCAGTGTCACGGAAATGAGATACTGACAGTAAGTTGAACTTGAAACCTTCTACATAAGATACATCATGTACCTCAATGTCACCATTCTTTAAGGTGCCATATCCTTTTGTGTTACCGTGCGCGTTATCACCAAAGAAGACTTTTGGACCTTTCTTTTCTATGTAGTTGGTCAGCAGGGTTTTGGTTCCAGTCATGTGAGATGAACATCCGTTGTCTATGTACCAAATTTCTCCTGCTTGTCCACCTTTTCTATATAGGTCCATTCTTTCCTACAATATAGATTAGACCTTAGGAACCCATTTTGTCTTGGGTCCTTGGGTGTTAGCAGTAGTACCTTTGGGAACCCACATATACATTGGTCTTTTGAATAACCTTGAGCATTTGAGTTGTCTCCCTCGGGCATCACAAAACCAAATCTTACCAGCTGACACCTTAGTATGGTTTGATTTGTTAATTGTGTCAGCTAGGTGATTGTCAGATGATTTCTTCTTGTAGGAATGGACTAGAAATGTTTTCTAACTAATCACATTCAGCTTGGGTGCATGAGCTGGTCGTTTTTGAGTAAGTGAATCATTCTCATTTGTTCTTACAATATCATAGGAGATAGGGGGCGTAAAAAGAACAGACGTGTTGTAAGAAGATTTGTTTTTCTTCTTGGCTGGAGTAACATACAGCTGAGACTGTCTTAGACGAGATGGTCCAGGCTGTTTGTTATTCCTCTGTGCATGTTTTGGGGCATTTAACCTTTTAGTGTTCAACTGAGGTTGCCTTAAATGTACTGGCCCGGAGTTAGCTGGTCTCTTACCATTTCTGGCTATGAGATAGTTAACTTTAGGTGGTACTTGCATATATGCCTTTTGATTCACCTTAGGTTCATTGTGTTTAGAACACTCACCTTTCTCAACTACTTGTGCATTGGATCTGTTGGATTCACTGCACTCAGCTGGAGAAAATTCTGATGGATTTGATTCAAAACCAATACCCATCTTGTTGGCATTTGATCTATAATATTCAGAGATTTGTTCTATAGTTGTCGAAGCTGTATTGAACTCTGATATCTTTAGATCTAGGCCATTCTTCTCCTTTTATAAGAGCTCATTTTTATAGAAAAGATCATCAAACTTGGATTGAGGTACTTCTTCTAGGAGGTGTAGCATCTCTTCTCCTATAGCTTCGACTATCAGATGACTCCTTATCCTTTCTAGGATACCTTTCTGGAGTCCTTTCACTTGTTTCTCTAGAGGATGAACCAGCTTGTTTATCTTTGTAGTTTCTATATAATTTTCTATACTTGCTGTTCCGATTATTCATCCTTTCAAATCTTTTGATCATAAGAGCCATTTTTTCTTTTAAACTCATATCTGACATTCCTACTTCTTCTGTGCTTAGAGGAGTTTTGCCAAATGAGGTGCTTGCGGCTCTAGTACTTGTGGATGCTTTGAAGGCTACGTTTTTTGTGGTGGATGGGGTTGAAGTTTGCTCTTCATTTTCTTCTCTCTCCAGATCATACTCATGAGCTTTAAGGTTCTGGAACAGGGTCTGAGCTGTCCATTTCTTGATGTCTTGAGTATCCTTGATGATGGTCTTCTTGAGTTTCCACTTCTTAGTTAGAGAGTCCAGAACTTTTAGGTTCTTCTCTCTATTGGTGTACTTCTTGCCTAGAGCCTCAATCTCATTTATGATCTTGGTAAATCGATTATCTAGTTGATCAATGGTCTCTTCTGGTTGCATCTTGAAATGTTCAAACTTCTTGACAGTTGTTGCTAGTTTTCTTTCTTTGATCAGCTCCGTTCCTTCACATAGGAGTGCCAGAGCATCCCACATCTCTTTGGTTGTATCACAGTTGAGTACTTTTTCTATATACTCATTAGGGAGAGTTTGCATGATGTAATCTTGAGCAATGATGTCAAGATTAGTTTGTTTCATCTCTTCTGGAGTGAGATCTTTCATTGGTTTAGGTGCAAGTTCTCCAACTGGGACTTCAGGATCACCATTTGCGGTGTTGACCGTCATGATTGTGATTGGACCTTCTGTGATCACGGACCACATCTTGTAGTATACTGAGGTAAGGTTCTTCTTCATCCTTATCTTCCAGTAATCATAATCTTCTACTGAGAACTTAGGAAGCTTACGCATGTTAGCACTCATGCTGTATGAATTTTCAAAAGAAGGTTTTTCAAAAGATATAGATCTGTTCAAGAAGACTACAGAGAGACTCCCTCAAGTCTTCTGATAATCTAGAGACAGTAGTCCGTTAGAACCACTGCTTTGATACCACTTGTTGGTCCCTAAACGAGTAGTTAATGGGATTAAAGTCTAGAGGGGAGGGGTGAATAGACTTTAAAACTTTTTCAAGTAAGGAGTAATGAACTCTTCTGATTTACTATGTCAGCTGGACTACAAGTCTGCTGGTCCATATGACTATAGTGTTTTGATAGAATGTTGTATGCGAAAATGTGTAGGCCCTTTTATTTAGACTCGTTCGAGTGTTCTTTTGAAAACCTTAATTAAGTGTTTTGATGAAATACTCAGTTGATGCTGGTTTGAAAGATGTATGGCCTTGTTTGCAAATGTATTTCAAAACACAGTATGCACTATAATAAGATAAATATGAAATAAACTGAAGGTAAAGTGCAGAAATGTAAATGACACCGTAGATTTATAATGGTTCGGATTGCAGGTCCTACGTCCACTCTCACGATTCCAATCGTGATGTTAATCCCTTAATTTCCTGAAAATTACAAGGGCTTGTCCTTTATAGTCCCAAGAGAAGGACTTTGAGATTTGAACAGTTCCAAACTGCTACGGTCTCCACAAGTGATTGATGAGCACTTGCACTCTTACAGGGGTTCAAAAACTAAACCTTTAGGTGGGGGTTTTGGGTTTTTGAGAGTATCCAACTAATGGTTCAAGCTTATAAAAAGCTTAACCACTATGCCTAAATCAAAGGATTTACAATGGAAATTTGGATTCAGGTTCTTTGGCTGGATGAGGAAATAACTTAAGAGCTAAAAGTATTATAATGCTTTTCTGGGCTCTTGAGAATTCTTTTGAATGTGATGCTTTTTGGCTTGCTTGTTTGAGTATAGCTTCAGAATTCTTGCTTAGTATTTCCGTGTTTGTTCTTCCTCATCTTCTTGTGTTTATAGGGAAGATTAGAACAACTAGTCGTTGGAGTTGACTAGCCGTTAGCAATCTTTCCTTGTTTGTTGATGATCCCTTGATTCCAGTTGATTTGATCTTGATTGCTTCAATTCTGGAATCTTCGTCAATCTTCTATGTATGGTAAGTCTTCGTTTGAACCTTGTAAGATGACTTGGAATCTTGTCCTTAGCCGAATCCTCTTGACGAGCTACTAGTCTGCTGATGTTGTCTGCTAGTCGTTTGATAAACTCGTCTGGCCGAGTGTCTTCTGTCTTCTCCTATCAGATGAGTATTACTCTTCTGATTTGGGCAATATTGGTGCTGACTTTGGCCATCTTCGTCTTGGACATTATCAGTTAAGTAGGTATACAAGCACCTTGCTTAGCTGTTCATCAAGAATCTTCTAGTCTTTAGGTCTTCTACTCTTCATCTCTTGAGATTGCGCATGTAGGCTCGGACTGTGTAAATTAGCTGAGATACATACAATTGTTTACACAAGACTAGAATAAAAATTGAGCTGATCTATACAATATCAGCTGATCCTATTACATGTGTTTTATAAACTCTAAGTGTTTTGGCCATCAAAACTATCTTTATTACATGAAGGGGCTTTTAGTGGTGAATTTATATCCCAACAACTATCAACATGCTTTGTAATGCTCAAATGATATATGAATCATAGTTGAATACTTTTTTAATCAAGAGACAATTTCTCATTATCTCAACTTGCCTGACTTAAACCTATATGCACTTAAACTGTGATTATACTAACATGTTCTTTCAGGAAATTTGACCTTAGTCACATCTACTAAAGTTATATGTAATAAGTATAGTCAAGTCACCTTTGCATAGATATTTTATAAGTTTTGGCATTATCAAAAAGGGGGAAATTGTTGGGAATAAAATGAGATTTTGATTAAGATACCAAAACCCCTTAAGACATGCCAAATAGTTAAGTCAAATTAATATGAACATGTTTCAGGAATGTTGGAACATGTAGTTCAGGCTAGTTCAGAAGCTGGTATGTTAGGCAGCTCTTAGATGTATTTAGATGCACAAGTTGAGGGGGAACACATGCTTAGAAGATTGTAAGAATCAAGTCCCCTCAAGGCTCAATATCAATTTGATCCCAAGTCTGCTAAAAAGCTTAAAGGACAACTGTGTTGATCAAGTCAGCTCAGTAGAAAGACAACCTCCCTGATGATCAAATAAGTGGAACACATCAAGAAGATCAAATCTGCTGATGTGCATATCAATGTTCAGAGGAGTTGTACAGCAGGATTAACCTAGCACACTTGAACCTGAAATATTCCAAGGCAAGAGCCAATTGTGCTGAAGGGGTCAAAACCACTAATATGGAAGCAAGAATGCTAAAGAACCATCAAGTAATGATCAGTGAAGTTAGAGAGCCAAGTCATCTAAAAGAGCCATGCCAACATTGTTGATAAGCCATGTCTGTTGAAAGTGATAAGCGGACTTGTCCAGATGATAAGGAAAGTTGTCCTTATCATGGAACCAATGATCAGAAGTGATGTCCGTGTTTGATCAAGTGAATCTTCAAATTAGACATTGGGAAGAGTGCATCAAAGTGAAGAAAAGAAGCTCACCGTCGTTTACTTCCCAAATTAAGGACATATCACTTTCAAGAATCTGTCTTCCAGTTGCAAAGTTCAAGGAAGACATATATAGACATTTTGAGGCTGTCTCTCCAACGGACATAACCTCATCTTGCTCTATATATACATAAGTGTGGAAACCATTTGAAGTGTCCAACATCCAACTACAATTCAACTGAACCAACTATCCTGCACTTCAAAGGAAACTTATGCCTTCAAGCTTTCTAAGAACACATTCTTAGTTTCCAAACACTTCATTTAAGTTGATCCTCATTGTAAACCATACAAAGCTTAGAGAGATATCCTAACCTTTACACAGTGCTCATTATAAAGGATATCTCACCTAGTTGGAACCAACATCAACCCTTAAACCTTTCAAGGAAAGTTAAGAGGATTGTTGTAGTAGAAGTGTAAGGAACTGATTGTCAAGAGAAGAACAATTCAGTTCTGAGTTGAGAGAGAGTACTAGGACTCTGAATTCCTAGGGATCAAGGCACCAAGGAGTGGTGTGGTTGATCAGTGCACATTGGCACTGTAAAACAAGTTAATTCCAAGAGAGAATGAATTTTCCTATTAAATCAGGGAAAGTGGATGTAGGAGCTTGAGTCTCTAAAACACTATAAACCTCTTGTGTTGTTTACCTTCAAGTATTTTCACTCAAACAACACATACATACACTGCACACAAATTGATCTTCAAAAGACATATATCACAAGTTGTGCTGATTTGGGACAAGTCACCTAAAAAGCAGTTAAGTAAGGATTTCAGAATTAAAAATGAGTTTAAACATAAGGGCCAACCATAATTCCGCACATATAACTTAATTAGATAGTTATTCAACTAAGTACTTCATAGTGCTTAGTAGTTTGATTATCTTAAGAAAGTTATACATACTCAGCAGAGTTGTCCAGGACAATCTTGCTGAAAGCCTGATATTGTTCAAGTTTGAAAAAGATTTGCATACAAGTGTATTTCCCCCCCCCCCCCCTCCCCCCATACACTTGTTCTATACTCCTTTCAGGACCAACATTTCGCCTTAGCGAAGAGATCTGAGAACAAAGGCAGAGGAGAAAAGTTGATTTGGGAGGTAGAGAAACCATGGAATTCGGGACCTAAGCCACGAAGAAACCAATGCGATTTATCGGTGTTATCAATAGTGCATCCCATAGAGGAGAGTTGGTCGCAAATGTTCTTGAAGGCGGTCCCATACTCCGAAACCGATTTTGATCCTTTCTTGATGAGTTGTAACTCATCTTTCAACTGAAGTTCCCGAGCCTTGGAGGGCTTATTAAACGCCTCGACAAGGGCTTTCCAAATGTCCACAGAGGACAAGCATCCAACAGTGACCGCTATGGCCTCTTCAGTGAGTATAAAAGTCAAGAAAACACTCACCGTTTGATCACGAGAGAACCAAGACGTATAAAGAGGATTGGGAGAGGAAACGTCATTGTTGGTGACGGTGGAAGGAGGAGCCGGCGAGGAACCATCGACATTGGGCAAGAACTTTTGAGTAACAAGAAGAAGAAAGACTTGGAGATACCACATTGAATAATTTGTGGGTTTCAACTTGATAGTAACTAGATGCGTCATACCATGGAGGGTGAGAGTGGCATCAAAAACGGACGTAGTGGTGGTCGTCGAAGGGTCTGCCATCGGGGCAAGCAACAAGCAAGAAGAGAGGGGGAGAGAGGAGATACCCAGGTGGTTAGGCTGATACCATGTAGAATAGAAGGACTCTCTAAAGTGAGAGTTGAGATTGTATTGATAAGTATATATAGAGAAGTTAAAAGAGGTTGAGAAAGGTAGTTGTAACTAATATGTGTAACTACCATTTGTAAACTAACTGTAACAATACTAACTAATACTTCTGAAAATCTCAAGCTTATTTCACATGTGATTCAAAAGGATATTATTAATGCAGTTGCAGTTGAGACAACCAATGTTATCATTATGGATATTGGAAATGAGTTTTTCTACATATTAGTTGATGAGTGTCGAGATGTTTCAGTCAAAGACGAAATGGGGGTTGTTATACGCTATGTGAATAAGAGTGATTGTGTTATTGAATGCTTTCTTGGTCTCATGCATATTAGTAATACAATTGCAACATCACTTGAGAATGAAATTGATTCTTTGTTCTCCACTTATGGCTTGGGTATATCTAGTTTGAGAGATCATGTTATGTTGGAGCAAGTAATATGAGGGGTGAATTCAATGGACTCAAAAGTTTGATATTGAGGAAGAATTCTAGTGCTTATTATATCCATTGTTTTGCTCATAATATTTTTTATAGATTTTCTTATTTTTCCTCTCTCATTACATATCATAATATTTCATTTCAAAACTTCAAAAACTCGTTGCATTAAAAATAAGTAAAACTACATAGGCAGCTTGAAAGCAAGGATCTAAAGGTGTTTCATTATATTTGTCTTTTTTAAGTATAAAAATATAAAATTAAGGTACATGTTTTTTTTACAAAATTACACTTCAATTAATAAGAAAAAAAATATATCAACTTACCTTCATCCATTATCATGAAAGAAAGAGAAAATAAGGATATATAAAAATAATTTTCAATTTAAATGAGAAATTGTAAGAATATATGGAAGGAATTCAAAAAGACCATGAAAAAAATAGTTAAAATGACAAACATTCAAAAATAAAATTAAAACTCTAAGCGACAAAGTTTATTAATAGGAGGGAGTAACTCGTTTTGATTTCACTTTCCAATTAATTGTTTTTCACAATCTCACAAGCAAATGACCAATAAATAGAAATACAAATGTTTCTTATTTATTCATGTCTCATTGCAGATTCAAACATTACATACAAACATTACAACACATCATAAATTTTTAACTGAAACATCAAAACTCATTGTTCTGAAAACGACGATCTAGACAGAACCAAGCCTCCTCTTTCTAAGGCGTTCAGCAATAATAAATGCAAGCTCAAGTGATTGAGAGGCATTGAGCCTGGGATCACAGTGGGTGTGGTATCGTGAACTCAGGTCATCAAATGTTACAGTCCTCGATCCTCCGATGCATTCTGTAACATTTTGGCCCGTCATTTCCAAATGCACTCCACCCGGATGACTTCCCTCTTGTTCATGAACATCAAAGAAAGCTCTAACTTCCGCCTGATACAATTATATAAAAGAAAACATAAAATGAGAGAGTTTCACAAAGAAAGGGCTAAAAAACAATTCGAATTATAAAAGTGTATATGGAGTAAAGGGAACACTCAAGTAAAACAAGAACAAAGGTAATTAACAAAGAACCCAAGTTCACAGAATTGCGAATGCAAGACTGCCCAAGCTATAAACCTTCTAACTCACAGAAATCCAACTTCTGTCCTAACCTTAAGGACTTAATTAAAGAAAGTCTGAGATTCAAGCCCACTGCTCAACAAAATCAGAAATGAATCCTAATCAATCAAAATGAATCCTAATAAGAAACTGCCTAATCTGTATCGCTAACAATATGCAATTTAGAGAGACTCACGCCGCAAAGTAAATGAAAATATAAAATGAGGATGAGAAAATAGAGAAAGATTTATGTGTGTGTGTGTGTGTGAGAGAGAGAGACGAAAAAGTGAAGGGAGAAAAGAAAATATTATGCATAGGAGAAAAGGAGAGAGTACGGAGGGAGATTCACGTGTTTTTCAAAGAAAATGAGAAAAATAGAGAAATGGGAAAAAAGAGAGAAACAACAGAGAAAATACATATGAGAAAAAAGGGGAGAAGAGAGAGAGAGAGAGGGGGGGGGGGGGCATCAAGAATAATCAGTGCTCACCTAACAATAGGAATTTTAGAGACCAACCAACTCACTGATAAAGACACACAATCACCAATTTCAGAGAAGATTCATAATGGTCAATTGACTTTTTCCCCTATAGCCACCTTACATTAGTTTTTTCCTACCCACCTTACTTGGTTGGGAAGTCTTTCTTATATAATATACCGCGAAGTAAACATCCTTTAATAATTTAACAATCAATTATGGTCATCTTTAAGCCGATTGCCTATCGAGAAGAACGAAGTAGGTAATAAATGAATCCCACCGAATTACCCAACACATCTGAATAAAGTCCAGCCAGAAGAAATTAAACTAAAGGAAATAAACTGTTAATATTGTACATGGTAACTAATGGTCATAAAAATTGTATGCAATTGGCTGCTGCCTCAGAAGGCTTTTCCTTTTTAGCTTACTTTATCCAGTGGAAAATATTTGAAGTTTCTTAACAAAATAAAGAGAATGATGAAAACTTAACTAAACATATACATATAGTAATCAAGAAAATTACCCTGATTGCATCGAAGGGGCGAGTTTTTAAACCACAAGGAGCTTTGATAGTGTTTCCATGCATAGGATCCGAGACCCAGGTAACAATTTGCCCTGCCCGCCGGACTGCCCGGATCAAGTGAGGAAGTTTAACTCTCATATTTTCTGCCCCCATTCTTGTGATGATGGTTATTCTTCCTGGCTTGTTCTCAGGATTCAAGATTTCAACAAGCTTCACAAGTTCACTAGGGACCATTTTATCACTTACCTGTAAAACAAAATGCTCCATTAGGCATTAACAACAATATGCTAGTACTAGTAACCTATTTAGGAAACCCGACTGAACAATTGAGTTTAAAATTAGGCCCCTCATAGGCTCATAGGGGGTTATGTGTGAGACGGAGCCCCATTTAGTATTTGGATCATACTTCCTTTTATATGACTGGATTGAAGCCTCATAAGCCATGGGTAATATAATACAGTAAATGGAATTAATCTCATGTATAAGACTGTCTCATACGAGTTTTTGTCATATTAAACTAGGTCGATTACTTGTTTATTATTTATTGATCGCAAAAAGTAAAATGCTAATTTCAAGCCATTACCTTGATTCCAAGGGGATTTGCAATTCCTCTGAGGAATTCAACATGGCTCCCGTCCAATTGTCTCGTTCTTTCTCCAACCCAAAGGAAATGAGCGGAGCAGTCGTAATAGAGGCCAGATGTTGAATCAAGCCGGGTAAGTGATTGCTCATATGGCAAGAGCAAACACTCATGAGATGTCCAAAACTCTGTTGTCTTCATAACAGGATGGTCCACAGTAAGTCCAGCAGCTTGCATAAATCCTAAGGCCTCATCAACTCTGTTAGCTAGCTCCAGGTACCTACATTGCAACAACAAGAGTATCATGTCAGCTACAGATACAAGTATGAATTGTATTGTTTACAAAGATTTATTACAAAAAACCTTTAAATAATTAAAATGAAATAGAAATCATGTACAACACGGAGCCGAAGATCCACAATTAAGAAAAAATATGTTTTTAGTCATATAATTTAATTGGTTGGAGACAACTAACTAGCTCTGTTAACTCATTAACCACAATACCCTTACTTTATCTAATTTTCCTTAAAATTAGTTTATTTCCAAGTCTTTTTGGGTCCACCACTCCCTCTTTTAACGGAGTCAACGAATATCTACTTTCTGTACGGAGTCAACGAACACACGCCCCAAGGAAAAGTTAATATTAAACGCCCAAACTCTTTTACGAGTTTATTGACAACCACCCATTTCTGGACATAAAGTTTGTGAAACTAACTGTAAACATAGTATTACAAAAGATCCTGTAATTGGTCCTTTAGGAACATTCCCTATAATTCTAATTGTGAATGTTTTCTTTCATTAAATTCAATTAAAAGAATAAAAGAAAGAGACATCCTTCCCCTTTCTCTCCATTTTTTTGTTAAATTCAAATATTCAATAAAACAAATAGAACACTTGAAATGAATGTTTCTTTCTCACATTCATTACACTGCCGTAACATAAATATGGATGCAACAATAAAAAATGATTGGTACATGAAATCGTGATCTGATAGCTATACATCTGATCAAACCAACGATATAAGGCATAACGAACATTTTGTTCTTGGAAATAATTGCATATTGATTGCGATTTTTATATACGGAAAAAGAAAGTAAACTGGACGAACCAGATTAATACCAGAAAAACGGCAAAATACATTTAATCAGCATTGTATAGCTAAAAAGGCAAACTTTAGAAATCATATGAAAAAACACCATTAATGAATTCCAAAAAAAAAAACAAAAACAATTTGATATATATTCATTGTTTATGCAAAAGCTGATGGAGATCAAATTTAATACAAAATCAAGAACAGACTTGACATACCGATCACCCTGCTCGCTATGCTCAGTGAAGTCCATATTCCATTGACTAATCCTCTGCATTGAAGCATACCCTCCAGTTGCAAACGCTCTCAAAAGATTCAAAGTAGCAGCAGATTGACAGTAGGCTCTGATCATCCTCTGTGGGTCCGGAATTCTTGACTTCTCATCAAATACATCTCCGTTGATATTGTCTCCTCTATAACTAGGCAACTTCACACCATTTTTCTCCTCAAATGAGTCTGATCTCGGCTTGGCAAACTGCCCAGCCATCCTTCCCACCTATCATTTCAGTAACAAAGTTTAAAATTACTTTCTGGCGATTGCTTAAACTTAAATCTACCACAAACATGAATCTTGTACTAAACAAGGTCATAAATTAATTAAGCAAGCAACAAAAGTAAGCACATGTTTCTTAATAAAAAAAAAAAGGAATGCAAGAGAAAGCAGACCTTGACGACAGGCATTTGACCACCAAACATCAAAACAGCGCCCATCTGAAGAAGGATCCTGAAAGTGTCCCTTATGTTATTGGCATTGAACTCTTTAAAGCTCTCGGCGCAGTCTCCTCCCTGAAGGAGGAAAGCATTCCCCATGGCGGCATCACCGAGGCGTTCCTCAAGGCTGCGGGCCTCTCCGGCGAAGACAATTGGGGGGAAAGCGTCTAGGGTTTTCAGCACCGAATCCAGCTCTTCCTTATTAGGGTACTCCGGCAGCTGAAGCGCCTTCTTTGACTTCCAGCTGTCGACTGTCCATTTAAGGGACTTGGTCTCGACGGCGGGGGCGGATGCCGATCCGGCAGCGGCGGCGGCGGGGACAATGGGGGTTTTGGGGGCGGAAGAGTCGGCGGAGTGGACAGCTGAAATGGGCTTGAGGGTGGCGGATCTGAGAGAGAATGAAGGGCGGGGGTGAATGGGGGAAGGAGAAGAAGTTTTGTTGGGAAGAAGAGAGGTTTGGGGAGGGAGAAGCGCCATTAGGAATTGAAGGATTGTGGTTATGGCGTTTGTTGGTGATCTGAAGAGAACGTGGTGGGGGGATTTATATATATATATATTGGAGTACAAGCTTTTGGTGAGAGGAGAGAGAAAGGGTGTGTGTTGTGGGCCACACTCTCTACAGTTGGATTTTTTAGGTGAAGCCCAAACAAAGTGGATGTAGACTGGACTTGCCAAATACTATGACTTTCATTCTTAATTATTGTAATATATAATTAAAACAAAAATTATTATTAATTAAATTACATAAATTGAGGGTATGATGGTCCATTTAGATAAAGTGATTGTTTATGAATAAAGTTGAGGGTGTGATGGGATGTTGAAGGACCATTTATACATAAAGTGATTGTTTATGAATAAAACAATGAGAATTTGAGTAAATAAGTGATAGTTAAAGGGTGAAAATTGTTGAGTAAATTATGTGAACGGAGGGAGTATGTCACTTTGTGTTTCTTTTGAATTTTTTTTAGTATGCGAAATTTAACTTTATATCAAAAATATGTAAGATTGTTGGGTGGGATTATAATGAATTAGACAATTGTGTAATAATTTAAGTTTATTATATTAATTGAATATGAGCGGTTTTGGTTGATTTTTTTAAATAATTTTTTTAATATTGAAGTAAAATCGATGTAGTATCTTAAAATTTTAAATTCGAAATTAAACACTCTTGATGAAAATTGGAAAATGTCATGAATAAGTCAAACAAGAAATTAATAATTCTAGTATATAGAAAAAAAAATCATTATCATGCTCGATTTTGGATAAATCATCTAGTTTTTCGATTTCATCTACCAAAAAGGTTATAACATGAATTATAATTATAGTTGAAACAATAAGAAAGAAATATGAGATTTAGTTGTCTATAGTTGCACTAAGAAAGAAAGACTCCATTGTCAAAAAAAAAAATACTCTGTGTATGAGTTTTAGTTGTTTATAGTTGCACTGTATAATTGATATACAAAAATGTTACTCAACTTATATAGAACACCACTAAGACCTCGATTGGAAAGGGATGCTCTATTCAAATAGGGATGAATTGTCCTTCATTCCATCCGATCTTGGATAGACATATTTAAGTTTTCATCTAAATATTTATTAATCTCTATAATATATTTAAATACCTATTTTTATATGTAATCACATCATTACCCATAATTTTCTTAATCCTCTCAGTCTCTCTCTTGCTCTTCTTCTATTCTCATACTTTTTTTTCAAACACAAATTTTCTTTCTTTCTTTTCGGTACAAGTATTAAAATATATAATATGTATTAAATGTATAGTGAGTTTTCAAATAGGGAGAAATAGAAAGAAAAAAAAAAAAGGTAGAGAGAGGGGATACTAAAAAGGAAAAAAAATAGAAAGAAATATTGGATATTATTAAAAAAGAAAATGAATAAAATGAGTCACACAAAATGATAAAATTTACTGGAAATATTAACTTAACTAAGACCGTTTTCAAGGAGAGACAAATTTGCCTTAAAATATTCCTCCAAATGCACACTCAAATTTGGTGACAAAATACCACGAGTGAATAGATGAACTTAAATTTAATTACATGTTATTTTATTTATTTTTTATTTATTGTTTATTTTGATTATTTTTATTTTATTTTAATTACTTATAAAGGTTTTAAAATTGAAATATATAATTTATTTTGTATTTAATTAAGGATTTTTTTAGTATTAATATGTAATTGTGGTGTATTATGTAATTGAATTTAATGTTTTGTTCAGTGATCTCAATTTGTGTTTTTTATTTTATATTAAATGTATCACCTTTTTGCTTAATTATTTAATTAATATAAATATAAAATTATATATCGAAATATAAATAAATATATAATAAAATAGAATATAGAAAAGATAAAATTAAGAATATTTTAAAAGAATATGCCATTTGAGATAAATAATTGAAGAGTCAAATTTAATGATAAATCGATGGTATATTTGCCTATTTGGCATGCTCTAAGTATGGTGGTATAGAAAGTTGGTGGCGGAAGTAGTTGGTGGAGGGTAGTTGGGTAAATTCACATATTTAAAAGAGCAAATGTCAAACGAGGGCGACTGATGTTTGGTACAATGGTACCCGATACATTGCCACCAACCACATTATTAATTACTGTAGTATTTTGTTATGATTACATATAGTAATTATTATTAAAATATTAATCTAAGTTTTCGTGTGTGCAATGCCTAAGGTAAGGAGGAAGCGACAAAAGTTGCATCATGCATGACACACAAAATTTGCTACACAAAATTATTTGAGGGACTGCAAACAAAATCTAAATATTCCTTATAATTTTTACTCAATATCTACAACATCAAAAGTGTACTACTACATACTCCAATTAAATAAATTTGTCTAGAAAATTAAGTGTTTAAAATAATTTTGAACTTGTAGTAATACACTTTTGGCGTTGTAGTGACAATATTTGATTCACGTATTCTACAACATTAAAATAAACGATCGCAAGTATACGGTGTCTATCGTAGAGAAGTAAGTACGAGGTCGATCCCACGAGGAGGTATAGCGTAAAAGTGTATTTTGTTAACAGAATTCTATTTAGACGCGATCGATTAAGTGAGTGTAGTGAATTACCCTAAGATTGCCTACCAAATTGTCACAAATAAGCAATAAAGAGTAATGAAGAATCGATCAAATATCATGTAAATCAAGAAAACGAAAGTAAAACGGATTAAAACTCAAGTATGAGAAGGTGGGTTCCAAGGCAATTGTAACACTTAGATATCCGTTTATGAATTGTTACTCGTTCAAATGGCCATTAAGGTTGTCTTCATATAGGGTTGATCACAAAAGAAGAATTAATCAATCTCTCGATCTAACTAATCCAAAGGAGCATGCGACATAAGTTCGTATCTCTACCTTACAAACATCACACCACCTAAAATAGCCCCAAAGATCATTCAATTCCCTCTCTGATAACTAATCCTCTCTCAAGCTCATAATAATACCGGGTTGCATGATTGCATACAATTAATGGAATAAATCTCTCAATCTTATCCCAATTAACAATGAATTAAGCAAATCATCATGGCCAATAACAATATGCTTCCAAATGAGAATTAAACATGCAAATAAGAGACAAACACCATTTAAAGCAAGAAATTAGTTCATAAACTTCAATTCAAATAATTACAATGCCTTAGAACCACAAATGTTTAGCCAAGAGCTAACATAATCAAATTACAAATTCCAAATGAAATAGCTAACTAAAAAGAAAGAGAAAGATAAAGTTTGGTCTAAAATGTGGTAGAGAATTAAATTTCCAAGCTATTGCATCCTTCCTTGCCTGGTTTGATGGAGAAATGAAGAAGAAATGGCCCAATCACCTTCAATTGTGTGTAACTATGTGTGGAATTTAAGGAATTGGGGAAGAATGTCTTGGGTTTTAAGAATGAGTCCTTATATAGTGTTGGGGTAGGGCTTAAGGATGAAAATTGCACTTAGGTCCTTGGAAATTGGACAAAATATGCAAAAGGCACTGAGAGCAGGGGAGACTCGGCCGAGTGGGACCACTCGGCCGAGTTGGGGTGTTCGAATGGGTGAAACGGCCTCTTCAGGGCTCAGCCGAGTGCAATTCATTCCAGGGGTCAAACTTCGTCCAACGACTCGGCCGAGTGTAGCTCGTTCCCAATTCCAAGTTTCTTCTCAGGACTCGGCCGAGTTGTCTCACTCGGCCGAGTGCAATTCGTTCCAGATTCTGAGTTCGCCCCTTAGCTCGGCCGAGTCAGGGAGCTCGGGCGGATGACAATTCATTCCAGATTTCAAACTTTGTTCAGCAGCTCGGCCGAGTTAGGGAGCTCGGCCGAGTGGAAGGTTGTTCCAGATTCTGCCTCGATCAGTAACTCGGCCGAGTCAGGGAGCTCGGTCGAATTGGCTCTCAAAATTTGTCCTCGAAACTCGGCCGAATTGGTTAGCTTGGCCGAGTGGAAAAACATTCAAGTTTCTGCCTCCATCTGGAGCTCGGCCGAGTCAGGGAACTCGGCCGAGTTGTTGGCCACTCCAAACTTGTTTCGTGCATATCTCTCGCCTCGGTTGTTCGATTGACTCAATTCTTTAGGCTATTACACTCCGTTTTTCGAGACGAATCTAACCGTACACTTCTCTTCCTGATCCAGTAAAGTATGGTTGGTGTTTTGCTCCAAATTCCATCGTATTTCCTACAAAATCGACAAAACACAACCTTTCTCTCATTTTGGCTTAAACAATCATATTCAATGCATAAATCAATGAAATCTCATCAAAAACATGCTTCACATGTGGCTCTAAAATGCGTAAATTTCACCCGAATCAAACCCCCCCAAACTTAAAATGTTGTTTGTCCTCAAACAACTAAGCACTTAAAGCAATGAGGGTGGAATGATCACAATGTAATATTCAATGCAAATCACACATGCAAAGTAAGATGTAGTGATGTCTCTTTCTCAAAGTGCATTTCTGAATGAAGATCATAACATCATTATTGCAATTCACATTCATGAATCAAAGAATGCACAAACACACAACACATTTTGAATGGGAAACACAATCCAAATGCTCAAGTTCTCTACTCTCATGACAAAGTGTTTCCCTCAAACACACAAACAAATTGAGGATATTAATGCACTCATCAACCAAGTTATGCTATGCAATCACTATATGCTTGCCAAACTTCTACTTTCTACAACACTCAAATGCTCAACAATGTGATCAATAGGACTTTATCAAGGATGTAACATTGGCTCTTTGGACAATGTGGGATGAATTTGGGAATTTGTGACTCTTCTAGTGGAGGACAAAGCTTGTTTTTTTACAATGTGTGTTTTCACTTTCAAATCTTACAAACTCCATCCTCACTTTTCATTTTCCTTTCTTTTTCAAGCATTCATCACCTCATCTTTTTGAACCACTCTTCTTTTCAAGCTTTTGGGGCTCTTTGTCCCTCTTTTCTTTTCCATTGATTTTCTTTTCATCTTTCTCTTTTTCTTTCAACTTTTCCAATTTCTCCTTTCACCAAAGTTATTTCAAGCACATGTTTATCCACTTTGTCTTTTATCCCCCACTAGATGTAGGTATCAAAGGCTCAAAAAGGCTAAGTGGTTAACATTGTAGTTTGCCAAAAAAAATGAGGAATTAAGCTCAAGGGTCTAACTACGGAAGATTACTTCGGTTTTAGGAAATTTTGGCTAAGTGGCTCTTTTAGAACAAGATGGCCTATATCACATCACAAAGTTTCACACAATCATGCTTTCAAACAAGAACTTGGGTAAGTTCTAGAATCACTAGCAATAACCTAGTCCACTCTCAAATGAACTAAACCGGATTATATGCTCGATTCAAGGCTCAATTCTCACCGGTTTATTCAATAGGACTCTCACATTCATCAAATGTTCCCAAACAACAACACATCATGCATCCATGCTATCAAAGATCAATAAATATGAGCACAACATGACACTATTCTCCAACACCAATCATGCATACATTCAAAGCAAATAGACATCACCACAATTACTCAACCATGGATTCCAATGATTATTCATGCTCACATTTTACCAAAGATCCACTACCCAACATATGATCAAAACCAACTCAAACAATATAAGCATGTGAAAGCCAAGTGTGCGCCGGTGCAAAATGTAACATAAGTAGAATGACGAACCGGTGCAAGGGTAATAACAAGTGGAAAAAAAAATAACTCCCCCAAACTTAGAATTTTACTATGTATATATAAATTCTAAGTTTGGGGCTACAAGTTGTTACCTCCCTCCTTGCACATCCAATGCTCTTCAAAGATCACCATTGCAACACTTGCTTCCCCTCTCCCAAGTTGGTTTTGCTTCCTTCTTCATTCTTCAAGCTATGACATCCAAAATGCTTCTCATCCTCACCTACAAAATAAACCAAGCTATCAAAACTACCAAAGCAATAAAAATATGAAAGTAATAAAACCTTGGGTTGCCTCCCAAGAATCGCTATTTTTAACGTCCTATGCCGGACAGTTTCTTTCTACTTTCAAGCCTCATCCAAGCAAAGCGACTCAACCCTTTGAAGTTGCTCATTTCCAAAGTAGTGCTTCACTCTTTGACCATTCACCACAAAAGTTACTCCATTTTTACCAACAAGCTCCACATTTCCCATGGGCGTCACATTCTTAATCACAAAAGACCCCGACCACTTTGACTTCAACTTGCCCGAAAATACTCTCAACCTTGAGTTGAACAATAGAACTTGTTCTCCTACTTGGAACTCCCTCTTTTCAATCATCTTGTCATGAAACTTCTTGGCCCTTTCTTTGAGAATCTTGGAGTTCTCAAAAGCTACATTCCTAAACTCATCAAGCTCATTTAACATCATCTTTCTTCTCTCTCCGGATGCCTTAAGGTCAAAATTTAGCTCCTTAATAGCCCAACGAGCTCTCAACTCCACTTCCACGGGTAGATGACAAGACTTACCATACACAAGTTGGTAAGGAGATATGCCCAAGGGTGTCTTGTAGGCGGTTCGATATGCCCAAAGAGCATCATCCAACTTAATGGCCCAATCCTTCCTCTTGATCCCAACGGTCTTTTCCAAAATTTGCTTCACTTCTCGATTAGCAAGCTCCGTTTGTCCATTAGCTTGAGGGTGATAAGGTGTGGTCACCCTATGCTTCACTCCATATTTTGTCAAGAGTTGATCTAGCCATCGGTTGTAAAAGTGTGAACCACCATCACTCACTAGTGCTCTTGGAGTGCCAAAACGAGTGAAAATGTTCTTCCTCAAAAAGTTGAGGACTACCTTGGCATCATTAGTAGTGGTTGGAATGGCCTCAATCCATCTAGAAATATAGTCAATGGCCAAAAGGATGTAGGAAAACCCATGGGAAGTAGGGAATGACCCTATAAAGTCTATCCCCCACACATCAAAGAGCTTCACTTCAATCACATTCTTCATAGGCATCTCATGCCTCTTTGAAATGTTTCCCATCCTTTGACACTTGTCACACTTCTTCACAAACACTTCACATTGTTGGGAATAAAATGAGTTTTGATTATGATACCAAAACCCCCTGAGACATGCCAAGTAGATAAGTCAATTTCAATGAACATGTTTCAGGACTGTTGGAACATGTAGACTAAGACAAGTAGAGAAGCTGATGTGTTAGGCAGCTCTTAGATAAATATATGCACTAGTTGAGGGGGAACACATGCTTACAAAGTTATTATGTTCTAGTCCCCTCAAGGCTCAGTTTCTACATTGACCCCAAGTCTGCTGAAGGACAAGTATGCTGATCAAGTAGAATCAGTTAAAGGACAACTTAGTGGATGTCAACATGAGTTAAGATGCATCATCAAAGTACTAATCTACTGCATCACACAAAGCTCAGAAGGATTGTCCAAACAACATGTTTCAGAAGAGTTGTATCAGTACACTTGAACCAAAATCTGTCTCAAAGACAACTATGCTGAAGAGGTCAAATTCACTTTTCCAAGACATATATGCTCAAAGAACTATTCTAAGAAGTCATGGAAAGAGAAAGAGCTAAGTCATCTGAAGAGTTCAAAGAGCCAACACTGCTGATAAGGAAACTCTGCTGAAACTGATGAGTAGAGTTGTCCAAAAGATAAGGAATGTTGTCTTTATCTCAGGATCATTGATAGGAAGAGATGTCCATGTTTGACCAAGTGAATCTTGAAGTCAGACATTGGGAAAAGTGCTCCAGAATGAAGACAAAGTGGTTACAGCCGTTTATTTCCCAAGTTAAGGACATGTCACTATCAGAATCTGTCTTCCAGTTTGAAGATTTCAAGGAAGACATTTATAGACATTTGAGGCTGCCTCTCCAACGGGCAAATCCTCAAATTTTTCTATAAATATAGAAGTGTGAAGACCATTTGAAAGCATCCACTTAACATCAATACAATCCAACTATCCTACAAGTGCTTTCAAAGTCCTCAAAAGACATTCTTAGTCTTCAAACACTTCATCTAAGCTGAACCCCATTGTATAATTCATACAAAGCTTAGAGAGAGATCATATCCTTATAAACTGACCTTCATTGTAAAGGATATCTCATTAGTTGGAACCTTACTTCAACCCTTATACCTTTCAAGTGAGAAAGTTAGAAGGTTGTTGTAGTAGAAGTGGAAGGAACTGACTGTTGAGAGAAGAACAGTTCAGTTCTGAGTTGAGAAAGGGTACTAGGACTCTAGACATCCTAGGGATCAAGGCACCAAGGAGTGGTGTGGTTGATCAAGTGCACCTTGGCACTATAAAACAAGTTAATTCCAAGAGTGAAGGAATTATCCTGTTAAATCAGGGAAAGTGGATGTAGGAGCTTGAGTCTCTGAACCACTATAAACTCTTGTGTTGATTTACATTCAAAGCACTTTACATACATTCAACACTGCACACAAACTGGACTTTCAAAGATACATAACCTAAACTGTGCAAAACAAGATTTGGACAAGTTCCCTGAACTGGATTAACTGTTAAGGTGATTTCAGAAATTAAAAGGAGTTTAAACTAAAGGGCCAACCACTAATTCCGCACATATAACTCCCTTAGATATTTATTCAACTAAGTACTCCATAGTACTTAGTAGTTTGATTATCTTAGAAGAGTTCATCATATCAGCAGAGTTGTCCAGGACAATCTTGCTGAACTCTGGTTTGATCAAAGTTTGAAAAGAAATTGCATACAAGTGTATTCCCCCCCATACACTTGTTATATACTCCTTTCAGGACCAACAAGTGGTATCAGAGCAGGGGTTCAAAGACCACTGCTTCTGAAAATCCAACTTGATTTTCGAAATCACATATTTGGTGTGGTCACTGAACTGATCTTTATCTGAAATCTATCATATCTGTATCTAACCCATCTTGTTTTGAGATATGGCCAACAACAATGCTGCTATTCCACCTCCTGCTGTTCAAGGATTGGACAATATGGCTACCAATCCAGTTAACCATATATCTCATCACAAATTACCCATGTTCTCAATTGATAATTATGATTTCTGGAAAATCAGAATGAGAGCTCATCTTGCATCTCTACACACTGATATGTTGAGGGTGATTACAAGAGGACCCTATGTGTTCACTCAGCTTAACCCCAGATTGACTGATGAACAAAGAGCAGACACAAGGGATGTAATCCCCAAAGATGAAGATGACTTAACCTCTGAGGAGAAAAGGGAAGATAGTCTGAATTATCTAGCTATGAATGCCCTCTACCAAACAATTCCAGATGCAATCATGGGAAGGGTCTACCACTGCACAACTGCCAAGGAAATATGGGATACTCTTGCAGAAATGTGTGAGGGTACTGAAAAGATAAAGGAGAACAAGCTCCAAGTGGCTGTGCAGAAGTTTGAACAATTCTCAATGGAGTCAGATGAGTCCATTGACAAGTTGGCTGGTAGATTCACAGATGTGATGAATGAAATCAACTCCTTGGGCAAGGTGTACTCCAAGAGAGAAGTTGTATTGAAGATCTTAAGAAGTCTCACTCAAAAGTGGGATGTATATGCTGTGATGATGCAAAATACCAAGGATCTCTCCACCATGCCCATGCAACAAATCTTCTCTGAACTTAAAGCTTATGTGTTTGATCTCAACAGAAGGAAGCCAGTTGAGGAATCTTCCTTACCAACCAAAGGAGTGGCATTCAAAGCCAAAACTGCTGAACCAGAAATGCAGTCCACTCCAAGATCATCAAAATCAGTCTCTAAGGCTGAAATGAAGGAAGAAATGGCCCTCATGGCTAGGAGGGTTGACAAACTCAACTCAAGGTTTGGTAGATACAAAAAGTTCTACCAAGACAATAAATTCAGGAGAAGGTACAACTCTCCTGAAGCACAGGCTGAGGACAAGAAGCCTGAAGAGAAAAGATCAGAGGACAAGTACTCTGATAGGAGAAAGTCCAACAGAGCTGAACCCTCCTCATCTGGAAGAAGAGATGATTCAAAGAAAGATGATGATGAGGATTTGTGCTACAACTGCAAGAAGAAAGGGCATTTCCAGTATGATTGCCCTGAACTCAGCTCCAAGGAAAGAAGAGAGAGGCAAGCCAAAAGAAATAGAAAATTCACCAACAGAAAAGCCATCATGGCTGGTGATGAATCTGATAGTGCTGAAAGCTTCAACTCTTCTGATGGATTATTCTCAAACAGTGATGATGATGATGATGTGTGCAACATGGCCATTGAGGATGATGAGGTATCCTCTACTTCTAGCTCACCATCATTCTTATCACAAAATACTAGTGAAGTCAACTTGAAACTTTCTTTTGGGAAGTTGATGGAAGATTTCACTAGATTACAAGAATTTCATGACAACTGTGTGAGAGAAAATGAAAGGCTTTCAATTGAACTTTCAAAACCTGCTGAGACAGTAGTTGATATCAAGTCTACTGAGTTGTATCAACAAGTCTTGAGAGAGCTTGAGGAAGCAAATCTCAGGATAGTTGACCAACAAGGACAGATTAATGATCAACCGCTCTCTCAGAAGAGAAAAGATTTTGAATTAAAAATTTTTCAAGCAAAATTTGAAAACCTCTCACATGAGTATGACATTCTTAAATCAAGTGAAGAGAGCCTGAAATTAAAGATGTCTGCTTTGAACAAATCCTCTAGAGCAATAGAGGAAATTCAAAGTTACCAAAGACCTATGGCTCAAAGAAGTGGATTAGGTTTTGATCCATTTGAATCTTCACCTTGTCTTAGTGTTGCTTCTACAAGTAACACTAAGAAAATCTTTGTTAAATCAGTGACACAACAAGCTGAAAATGAAATAATTCAGCCACTGAACAAATGGAAGGGCAAAATGAATGAGATGCCCACTCTAGTGGTTCAAGAGACTAGGCCCAAACCTTTGGAAAAGGCCAAAGTCCCTGAACACAAGAGGAATGTTGGTCAGCAGAGTAGACCCAATGGAAGGGCAACTCTCCTGAACAATGTTCAGAGGAGTTATCCAAGGTTTAATCAGCCTAGGCCAACTCTACTGAGGAAGCCTCAGCTGAACAGACCTCAGGACAACTATCCTCAAAGGCAGAATAAAATGAGACAACCAAAACCCTTCATGCCAAAGGGTAATGGTCATAAACATGCCTTCCCTCAAAGATTTCCTCAAGTAGCAAAAAGAACTCATAAGGCCAGGAGATTTGACAACTCTCCTGAAACTTACAGAGTCAACACTTTCACACACACTTTCCCAAAGGCATTTAAGGGAAAGACATTGTATGTTGATGCTAAAGGAAAACAACTTAGCCACCTTGAATCAATTAGGGTAATCAGGCAAGTTTGGGTTCCTAAAGGTACAGCTAACCTCTCAGGACCCAAAATTCAAAGGGTACCTAAAGCTTGCTAATTGCAGGCACCTAAGGGCCACAAGAAGATGAGGAGCATGAACAAAAAGTCAGCATGGTACCTTGACAGTGGATGTTCAAGGCACATGACTAGAAACAAAGAACTCCTCACTGAATTCACTGAAAAAGAAGGCCCAAATGTCACATTTGGAGAAAGCTCACAAGCAACAACAAAAGGTTATGGTACCTTGATAATTGTTAATATCAAGGTATCCAATGTATCTTATGTGGCTGGTCTCAAATACAATTTGCTAAGCATAAGTCAGTTCTGTGATAAAGGCTTTAATGTTGAGTTCTCAAGTGGAAAATGCTTAATTAAAGATAGAACTCAACAAACTCTACTGACTGGAACTAGAAAGGGAAATGTGTATTTTGCTGACTGGGACAAGTTTACTGATGCTGCATGTTTCATTGCTAAGAGCTCTAATGAACAATGTTAATTATGGCATAAAAGGCTAAACCACCTGAACTTTAAATCAATGAACAAGCTTGCTAGAAATGCATTAGTTAAAGGACTACCTAATGAGGTTTTCATTAAGGAGCATGTTTGTAAACCATGCCAAGAAGGAAAAAAGATTAAAGCCTCATTCAAGGGAAAACCAGTCATCTCTACTGAAAGGGTACTTGAACATTTACACATGGATCTATTTGGACCAATTACCCCTACAAGCATAAATGGAAGAAAATACACATTGGTTGTAGTAGATGACTTCTCTAGGTTCACATGTATAGTATTTCTCCTTAATAAGAAGGAAACACAAGTCAAACTCCCTGAACTGCTAAAGAGACTGTCAAATGAAAAAAACCTTAACATAATCAAGATAAGATCTGATAAAGGCACTGAGTTCATAAATTCATACATCAATGAGTATTGCATACAAAATGGTATAACCCATGAAACTTGAGCAGCTAGAACTCCTCAGCAGAATGGAGTTGCAGAAAGAAGGAATAGAACTCTAAAAGAAGCTGCTAGGACCTTAATTGCTGATTCAAACCTACCTGAGAGGTTTTGGGCAGAAGCTATAAACACTGCATGTTATACTCAAAACAGATGTTTGATCACTAAGGGCCAAGGCAAAACCCCCTATGAACTCTGGAAAGGAAGACTGCCTAAAGTGTCATATTTCCACATATTTGGTTGTAAGTGTTTCATTCACAACAATGGGAAAGAGCAGTTGAAAGCTTTTGACAGAAAAGCTGATGAGGGGATATTTCTTGGATATTCCCAGATCAGTAGAGCTTTCAGGGTGTACAATTGTAAAACCCTAATTGTGGAAGAAACACCTCATGTTGTGTTTTATGAATCTATTTTTGAGGTCAGGAACAAAGACCTGGATACTGAAGAAATCACACAAAGAACAACTAGATTGAGCCTAAAAGACAAGGACACTGTATTCATAGATGTTGTCCAAGCCAATCTTCCTGAAAACATAATACTGGACAACAATCCTGAAGGCAACTTTCCTGAAGCAAACCCCACTGAAGGAAATGGTGAACTGAATGACCCAATCCCAGTTCACACTCAGGTAACAACTACCAATGAAGAAGCAGGCTCTGCTGAGGTAGTTAATGGATCAAATATTCCAGGGGGAACCATAAATGTTGAAAATGCCAATGTCCCTGACATTGAGGACAACATCCTTGAATATGATCCTGAATTAGATCCTGCATTCAATTATCCTGAATTTTATGATAATGGTGACTCAACCTTAGTAGAGGACAACTCTACTGAAGGGATCAGAAAAAGAAGGACATGGTTGTCTGACCATCCTACTAATCTGATACTTGGTGAAAGTGCTTTGTTTTGCTATTTCCTATCAGAACAGGAACCAAGTGACATTGAAGAAGCACTTCAAGATGCAAATTGGATCACATCAATGCAGGAAGAGCTGAACCAATTCACTAGAAATGATGTATGGGAGCTGGTGGATAGACCTTCACATCAAGATGTTATTGGAACCAAGTGGGTGTTCAAGAACAAGAAGAATGAGAATGATGTGATTGTCAGAAACAAAGCCAGACTAGTGGCAAAAGGCTACTGTCAATCAGAAGGCATTGATTATGATGAGACCTTTGCACCTGTGGCAAGGCTAGAAGCAATAAGGCTTTTCTTAGCCTGTGCAGCCCACAAGAGGTTCAACGTGTACCAGATGGATGTCAAGAGTGCCTTCTTGAATGGAGTTTTGAAGGAAGAAGTCTATGTGGAGCAACCACCTGGTTTTGAGATTGGAAACCAAGTATACAGACTAAAGAAAGCTCTATATGGACTCAAATAAGCTCCAAGAGCCTGGTATGACACACTGTCACAGTTCCTCTTGGATCATGGATTTATCAAGGGAACTGTGGACAGAACTCTCTTCAGAATCACTGAAGGAGAGGACATCTTGCTAGTCCAAATATATGTTGATGACATCATATTTGGATCTCCAAATGAGAAGCTGTGTGAGAAGTTCTCAAAGCTTATGCAAAGCAAGTTTGAGATGTCAATGATGGGAATGATGAATTTCTTCTTGGGCTTACAAGTCAAGCAATTAAAGGAAGGAATTTTCATCAACCAAGCAAAGTACACAAGGGAAATGATCAAGAAATTTGGGTGTACAACCAGCAAGCCAGTAAGGATCCCAATGAACACAAATTGGAAGATGGATCCAGATGAGAGTGGTGTTCCAACCAACTCTACTGAGTATAGAGGAATCATTGGTTCACTCCTCTACCTTACTGCCAGCAGACCTGACATCACCTTTGCAGTAGGTGTTTGTGCTAGGTTTCAAGCAAATCCTAAGAAAAGCCATCTAGAGGCTGCTAAGAGGATCTTGAGGTATCTCAAAGGCACTGAGAATCTAGGCCTTTGGTACCCTGCTGATGACAACATTGAGCTCACTGGCTACTCAAATGCTGATTATGGAGGCTATAGAATTGACAGAAAGTTCACCTCAGGGACATGTCAATTCTTAGGGAACAAGCTCATTTCTTGGTTCTCTAAGAAGTAGAACACAGTGGCAACTTCCACCACTGAAGCTGAATATGTAGCAGCTGGAAGTTGTTGTGCTCAGATCCTTTGGTTGAGACAACAACTAAGAGACTACAATGTCAACTCTACTGAAGTGCTAATCTTCTGTGATAACAACAGTGCTATTGCAATATCTCAGAATCCTGTCTTGCACACAAGGTGTAAGCATGTGGACATCAAGCACCACTTCATTAGAGACCATGTGGAGAAGAAGGACATCAAGCTAGTAAAAATCCATACAGATCATCAAAAGGCTGATATTTTGACAAAACCACTTGCTGAGGCAAGATTCTTGGAATTATCAGCAGAGTTGGGACTTCTTGATCCAGGGAAGTTGGACAAATGAGTCCAAAGGAGTTTATTAATCAAGGGGGAACTGAAATCAAAGTTCAGCAGACTTGGTCAAGTCTACTGAAAATCAGAAGAGATGACCTAAATTGTTCAGGACACTTGTCCATTGAAATTCAGGACAGTTGTCCACATCACTTCAGGACACTTGTCCATGTGGGGTCAGATAAGTTGTCTTGGCTATCAAACCAAATCTTGGTTTGATAAGCACCTATTTTGGGTAATCATTGCCTATTTTAATAACTGTCTCATTCCTTTTAAAGATATCACCTTTTCAAGGATTCAATTTGTCCCTTACCCAAAAAGTCGCTTTCAATGCATTAAATGCCAAGATTTAACTCTTGTTTGCATTAAACAATTTGAGACATGATCTACCTTGATAGCTCCCCAGCTTTAAACAAACATTAAAAATCCTCCCACGTTTTGAATAGAACAGTTTTTCACTGTTTCATTGGTTATTGACCGTTGGATCAAAACTGGCCAACTCCCCTGAAATTGATCTTGGCCATTCATACTTTATTTCCTCATTTGTAAACCGTTGAATTGCCTTAAGACCCACCTACTCATTGACATACATTCCTTTTGGAATATTCACAAGTCTTAAGAAGCAATACAACAGTTCATTCTTCCCCGCGCATTCAAAATCTCTTGAAACCCTAGATTTTCTTACTCTCAAAACCCCTCTCAAATCTCACTGTTCTTCAATGGCTCCCAAAGCTAGACCTGAAATGGTTGTTGATTTCTCAAACAAGGAACTTGATCTTGATTTTGGCTACCTTAGCCACAGAAACAACCTAATATTTGAGCCTATCATCTCCTTTGAGTGTGATGATCCAGAGGTTACTCCAACCTTGAGATGGTTAAGAAGGGCTGGCCTTCAAAAGTTTATGCAAGAGAAACCAGACTCATGCCTAGAGACATACATGGCTGAGTTCTTTGCCTTTCTAAAATGGAAAGGAAAGCCAAAAGATGGAGAGGTCACCACAAGACTTTCCTACAGGGCTGAAGGAGAAGAAGAAGAAAGATTTCACAGGGTGAAATTTTCTGAAGAGGATGTAGATGCTGCCTTTGGATTGCCCTCTGAAGGGAGGAATCCAGAATTCTATGGCAATGGACATGAGCAAGAAATTGCTCAAGATTGGCTCCTTGTTCCAGGACCAATCTCCTCTACCCAGCACAAGAGGACTCTCAAGCAAAAGTTCCTAAATCTATTTGAGGTAATTACAAAGAGCCTCATGACCAACACTGGAAGCTTGGAACAAGTGAGTGCTCCAAGGATCAGAATCATGGCTGCAGTGATTGATGCTAGTGACAAGGGCATAAAATTTGATTGGAGGACCTTCATCTTGTCTGAGATGATGAAGGAAAAGGCAAAATTCAAAGTGAAAGCATACAACAAAGTTGTATTGGAGGGCAAGCTCAAGTACTGCACAAGGGCAAGCCTGTTGATTGAGAAGTTTGCTCATTATCCTGAGATGCAAACCTTTGCCAAGCCCCTCCCTGCCCAGAAAATTTTGTTCAGAAAGCTGAGTAAAAAGTCTGAACAAAGAAGACAGCAAATGGCCAAACCTGCTGAAGAGGTTGAGGAGAAGCCCAAAATGAAGAAAAGAACAAAGGCCAGGGCTGTCAAAACCAAGAAATTGTCTCAAGTTTTATCAGAAGAAGCCTCAGGAGCATCAATTGAAGTTGATGAAGTGGCAGAAGAGGGAGTACAAGTGCCTTCTGACCACTCAGAAAAGTTGAGGCAGAAATACAATGAGACAAGGCAAAAGAAAAAGGGTGATAAAAGGCCCAGGGAAGTTGTCCCTGAGAAGGAAGTGGGAGCAGTAGGGCAAGCAAGAGGAGAGCCAAGCCTACTAATAAGATTCTGGAGCTTCAAGAGGAGAGAACACTTCAAGTAGCTCTAAGGGAGAGCAGGGCAGAAAGTAGGACAAAATCCAAGTCCAGAACCAACTCTTCTGGTTCTGAGACTCCTGAGTCCAAAATCCATGAAGGCCAACCCTTAGAAGCCAACCTTCCTGAAACCCAAAATCCTGAACCCAACTCCCCTGAAACCCATGTTACCCCTTCTAACCAACCTATCACCCCTGTCAATCTAACTAAGAGATATTCTCCAGAAGGGAGTGTGCAAAGAAGTGGGATTGATGTGCTAGCAGATTTAGCAGTAGATGAGACAAGACTCCTGTCTCCCCTTGACTCATCTATGCTTAATTATTCAAAGCTTTTAGAAACTGCACTTCATGAGCCAACCCCCCTTAGCAAAGCCCCTTCAGATCCATTGCTCTCAAAAGCAACTGAAGTACCTTCTATTGAGCTCAACCCTTCTGAAGCCAACCCTCCTGAACTAAACCTGCCTGAAGCTGCAATTCCTGAAACTAGAGCCAACTCCTCTATAGCCCAAAGTTCTCAATCAAATGAGAATGAGGAGGAGTATACTTATGAAAGTATGCTTAGAGGTGGAGCAAGGGCTACTGTGGACAACCTATACCCACAACTTGCAGAATTCCCAAGACTCCAAACCATGGTTCATGATTTGAGAATGTTAGTGGAAGTGAAAGATAAGTTCATTATGGAGATTGCACAGGTCATTCATGACAAAGGTGCAAACTGGTGCCAAATTGAAGAGGGCAGATTACTCCATTTTGCTGGAGTAAACAAAACAAGATACCTCACTGATGAGGAAATATTTGCCAAGTTGGTTGCTGACAAGATTGCTGAGGAGAAAGAGAGGTTTGCTAAAGGGATCAAGCACCCTGATAGCAGCTCAAGTGATGATGGCAAAGATGATCCATCAAATCCCTCTAAACCTCCTCAAGACAACCCTCCTGAACCCTCCCAGACCAACCTCCCTAAACCTCCCCAACCCAAACCTTCTGAATCCAGCAAGTTTTCAACTCCCCTTGTTACCTATCATAGAAAAGGCTTTGTATCTTCAGAGGTGTTGACCAGAGCTGGTGACATAACCAAGGACACATCTGCCAATGAAGGTTCTTCTGAACCCAAGGCACAGCTTACAGATGTGGAGGCTCCTATCCTAGAAGCTGGTTTGGTTAAGGCCTATTCAGTGTCAGGAGAGTTGGACACTGATCAACTCTTAATCCTTCAGGATGACTCAGTGGCTGCTGAGAAAAGCACTGTGATATCCCAACAACTGCCCACTTTGAACCCTGTTGAGGGTGAAGATGCTGCAGGTTTAGGTGAAGGAGTTGAAAAGGAGAGTATAGTTGAAAAACCAGAGGGGGTTTTGGATGATAGAGAGGTAGTAATCACTAAGATTGTGAGTGTACCACCATATGAGGGTGTAATAAGTGAGGAAGGACAAGTTATTCTTGAAGTCAAATCTGAACTTCAGGAATCCCTTGATGAAAGGAGGCCTAATTCCTTGAGTGAGAACATTATTTATGAAGGGAGACAAAAATTAGTTGAAAATGAGGAAAAGACAGCTGATGTATCAGGGTCTTATGCAAAAAATACTGAGGGAGATGAGTGTTTATTCTCTAACCCATTTGACTTGTCTGATATTGCAGGAATTTCTTTTGATCAATTTTTTGCAGATGAACTACTCACTGATGCCCCTATCCAAGTGGATTCCAGTTCAGCCCAAGTAATCCTTGGTGAACATTCAGCAAAACTGGATTCCTTGGCTCATCAAGTCCAAACCGCCTATGTTGAAACTTCAGGCACCTTGGATGAGCAAGGAAGAACATTGGCTTTAGTAGAAATGAGACTGACAGGCTCAGAGGATGTGGTGTTGCCCACAATTGAAGCCAGGATCAGTGGAGTAGAGTCAGGATTGCAAACTATATCTGCAGAAGTTCAGAAAGCAAAGACAAGCATGGAATCAATTTCCAAGGAAGTCAAGAAAGAACAAAAGCTGCTCAGAGACAATCACAATTCCAATGTCAAAGCTGTAATATCCCTAAGTTTTTAGTATATTTAAAATTAAATTATGTGCTCAATTTATATTAAAGATTATATTATAATTCATAATATTTGGAGATTTAGTATTTAAAAGCCCATTTAAATCAAGTCTATTACGATTTAAATATATTTTTAAGCCCAAGCCCAATTTTAAAATACCCATATATATTGGCTTTTGCCCTAGATTTACAGAGACCACTCACAAAATTCCTTTACCGTGAGAAAAAGCACCTCCAAATGGCAGCGCTTGTTCATCCTCTTTGCTAAGTCATCAATTGTGACTCTTCTTGTCTATCAGTAACTATCTTTACCCTCTTGGATTTAATCTTTAATCTACTATATCTGCTTTCGCTGCTTTCGTACTTCTCAATATGTGTAGATATACTAATGTCATGCTACTTTTATGAAACTATTAAGTCATGTTTTGGTAAAAGCCGCAAGCTGTATTAGTCAAACCAATTTTGCAAAACATAAATGAATTTGGTTGTTTCCATATTTTGAATGGTCTGCGATAAATCATTTTCTTTAAAACATTTTAAAGTCCCTAAATTTTCAACAAGTATTCTCGACAACAACCACTATATTTAAATTCTAAATCTTTAATTTCCAATTATTTTTACTATATTTAAATTCTAAATCTTTAATTTCCAATTATTTTTGCTAAGAATATTATGTTAAATCTCTTGTACAGATGCTTGTAAATCCCAAATCAAAGTGCTCAACTTTTATAAATCTCAATATGTAATGAGTTGTTTATATATAAGTCAGACACGTGAATTTGATATGCTACATTTGCTATTTAAAATATTTGAGATGAACATTGTAATTTCAAAGTTGTAGTATATAACTATATATTAGTGCAGTAAATGTATGTGATAGTATAATAATTTATGGAATAATAATTGTGTGTTGAGATTTATGATCTAAGTAGACTTAATTTTATGTTAGGTGACGGTAATCGTGAGGAGTAAGCTTTGAGACTATTGCTTTCGCGCCATTCGTCTCGAGGTGGGGATTTCTACTTATTTGTTTGTCACTATTAAATGCGATCTGTGATTTTATTGTTACTTATGTGAATTATGTATTGAAAAATATCGAGAAGTTGAGAAGTAGGTCATTTGACCTTTATAAACGAGAAGTTGAGACAAATAGGTCATTTGACCTTTATAAACGAGAAGTTGAGACAAACAGGTCATTTGACCTTTATAAACGAGAAGTTGAGAAATACAGTTCATCTGACCTTTATAAACGAGAAGTTGAGAAGTAGGTCTTATGACCTTTATAAACGAGAAGTTGAGAAGTGGCAATACATTAAATGTATATTTACATTTGTGGTAATTTAATTGCTTATCTTATTTAGTTTTGACAAGCTTATCCCCACTGAGCTGTGGTTTGCTCACCCCCTTCTTATTTCACACTTTTCAGATTGAGAGCCGACGTGGTACGCTGGAGGATGCATGGCACAAGAATTTTATGAATTACTTATTTATCATGTTTATTTTTATTTAAAGATGACTTTAGTGCTATTCTGGTCTTATTCATATGTTTAGTAACAAGTTTTACTTTGGTTATGTTTTAAAATTTTCTATAAAGTTTAGTCAAAAGGGGAAATTTACTTTAAAAAGCTTTTGTTATCTCTTAGAAGTAAAGGTTGTTCATGCCTTAGAACTATAGTTGAACTAACGATTTCCTCTTAAATACTATGAAAATTCTTTTTAATTAAAATGCTCATTTATGGAAATTGGGGCGTGACAGAGTGGTATCAGAGCGGGTCTACGTTCTTGTAGATTTGCCAAAAATAAAATAAGATTCATTTATACTCTTCTATAAATTGTGAAGTTAAGAACTAATGTTACTTGCCATTGCATCCGTCCGCTTACTACGTCAGCTCAATGAGGTACGTGACTTATACTTGTTTTGTGATTGCATAATTTGATTACAAGTTTATGATGAATTATGAGAAATGAGAAATGTGAAATGACATATGTCGAGACCCATAATCAAAATTTATTACGAGATATTTATTTGTAGATATTTTGGAATTAACATCTAATATAACTGTTCTTTATGAGTATATGCTTGAATATTACATTTAGAATACTTTGAGAATGTTGTAGATGCCTCCAAGACGAGAAGTGCCCAATGTCCCAGCTCAAGATCCTCAAGCTTTCTTTAATCAAATGATGCAAGAATTCCAAAATAATAACAACGCTCACCTAGGAGTAGTGGAACAATTTCGCAAACATGATCCATCCAAATTTAATGGACGCGAGGGACCTGAAATTGTGGAAAATTGGTTGCGATCTTTGGAACGAACTTTCACTGTCATGAGATGCACTGATGCACAAAGAGTTCTTTGCGCCACCTACCAACTAGTGGAAGACGCAGATCATTGGTGGGAAGCGTATTGGAGGATGAGACCAGAAGAGGAAAGAACAAATCTCACTTGGGATAACTTCAAAGATATTATCCTAGAAAAGTACTATCCCCACTCTTATCGTGAACAAAGGGAAATTGAGTTCTATAATCTGACACAAGGAGGAATGACAGTGATAGAATACGAAAGAAAATTCAATCAATTAAGTCGATCTGCACCACAACTAGTTGACACGGAGGACAAAAAGGCTCGAAAGTTCAAGAGGGGTTTAAGTGCGAATATAAGGAATATCATATCCGGTCATGGTCAGATGACTTTTGCTGAAACGTTTAGGAGGGCTCAAGAAATAGATGCTAGCATGGAAATTGATAACTCTAGTCGAAAGCATGTCGAGAATCTCGGGAAGAGAAAGTGGGATGATCACAATCAAATTGAAGAACAAAATAAGCAGCATAAGACCGAAAATACGACACCAACCCACCAAAACGTTAGCCCATTTTGCACTACATGTGGAAAGAATCACAAGGGGGTATGCTTGTATAGACAAGGAAAATGTTACAAATGTCATGAACCAGGTCACACTTCACACTTTTGCCCGAAATTAACTCAAGGATCAGGATCAAAGGAAAAACTCTCTGGAGGAAAAGCACGTGTTTTCTCCTTAGTCCACCAAAACCATGAATCTGCATCATTCCCAGGTATGAGAGTAATTTACATTTAAATTGTACTTTAAAGTGCTACGAGTTTGATGTGAATCATCATTATATTCGAGAGTAATTTCGAGGACGAAATTTTTATTAGTGGGAGAGGATGTAATATCCCTAAGTTTTTAGTATATTTAAAATTAAATTATGTGCTTAATTTATTTTAAAGATTATATTATAATTCATAATATTTGGAGATTTAGTATTTAAAAGCCCATTTAAATCAAGTCTATTACGATTTAAATATATTTTTAAGCCCAAGCCCAATTTTAAAATACCCATATATATTGGCTTTTGCCCTAGATTTGCAGAGACCACTCACAAAATTCCTTTACCGTGAGAAAAAGCACCTCCAAATGGCAGCGCTTGTTCATCCTCTTTGCTAAGTCATCAATTGTGACTCTTCTTGTCTATCAGTAACTATCTTTACCCTCTTGGATTTAATCTTTAATCTACTATATCTGCTTTCGCTGCTTTCGTACTTCTCAATATGTGTAGATATACTAATGTCATGCTACTTTTATGAAACTATTAAGTCATGTTTTGGTAAAAGCCGCAAGCTGTATTAGTCAAACCAATTTTGCAAAACATAAATGAATTTGGTTGTTTCCATATTTTGAATGGTCTGCGATAAATCATTTTCTTTAAAACATTTCAAAGTCCCTAAATTTTCAACAAGTATTCTCGACAACAACCACTATATTTAAATTCTAAATCTTTAATTTCCAATTATTTTTACTATATTTAAATTCTAAATCTTTAATTTCCAATTATTTTTGCTAAGAATATTATGTTAAATCTCTTGTACAGATGCTTGTAAATCCCAAATCAAAGTGCTCAACTTTTATAAATCTCAATATGTAATGAGTTGTTTATATATAAGTCAGACACGTGAATTTGATATGCTACATTTGCTATTTAAAATATTTGAGATGAACATTGTAATTTCAAAGTTGTAGTATATAACTATATATTAGTGCAGTAAATGTATGTGATAGTATAATAATTTATGGAATAATAATTGTGTGTTGAGATTTATGATCTAAGTAGACTTAATTTTATGTTAGGTGACGGTAATCGTGAGGAGTAAGCTTTGAGACTATTGCTTTCGCGCCATTCGTCTCGAGGTGGGGATTTCTACTTATTTGTTTGTCACTATTAAATGCGATCTGTGATTTTATTGTTACTTATGTGAATTATGTATTGAAAAATATCGAGAAGTTGAGAAGTAGGTCATTTGACCTTTATAAACGAGAAGTTGAGACAAATAGGTCATCTGACCTTTATAAACGAGAAGTTGAGACAAACAGGTCATTTGACCTTTATAAACGAGAAGTTGAGAAATACAGGTCATCTGACCTTTATAAACGAGAAGTTGAGAAGTAGGTCTTATGACCTTTATAAACGAGAAGTTGAGAAGTGGCAATACATTAAATGTATATTTACATTTGTGGTAATTTAATTGCTTATCTTATTTAGTTTTGACAAGCTTATCCCCACTGAGCTGTGGTTTGCTCACCCCCTTCTTATTTCACACTTTTCAGATTGAGAGCCGACGTGGTACGCTGGAGGATGCATGGCACAAGAATTTTATGAATTACTTATTTATCATGTTTATTTTTATTTAAAGATGACTTTAGTGCTATTCTGGTCTTATTCATATGTTTAGTAACAAGTTTTACTTTGGTTATGTTTTAAAATTTTCTATAAAGTTTAGTCAAAAGGGGAAATTTACTTTAAAAAGCTTTTGTTATCTCTTAGAAGTAAAGGTTGTTCATGCCTTAGAACTATAGTTGAACTAACGATTTCCTCTTAAATACTATGAAAATTCTTTTTAATTAAAATGCTCATTTATGGAAATTGGGGCGTGACAAAAGCACTTAGACTGACTATCAAGCAGGCCCTTGGAAAGAAAACTGTCTTACAAAAGAAGAGAGCTGAAGAGTTAAGGCTGGCAATGGTGAAAGCTGCCTCAGAAAAGTTTTCTCAAGAAGTTATGGCCAACATTGCTGAAAGTGCTGTGACAAATCTTACTAAGTTCCTAAAAGCCCAACTTGATGCATCTCTAAAAGCAACCATGGAAGAGGTTGTTGAGCAAAAGATGAAGCCTGTTCTAGCTTTCCTTAGCTTGAGCAGTGACAGAATGCAGAATATACATGATGAGAATGTATATCTGCTAGAAGAGATGAAATCCCAGAACCTAGCCCAGTCCCTGATGGCAACAACTATGAGTGAGCTCAAACCTCAGTGTTTTGATGCTGCCAAAAAGGGGGAAAGAGAAAGAGCAAGGGCCAAAGGTGCATTGGTTATTGGTGGTTCAGATAAGGGCAAGGAAAAGGCTGCTGAAGATAAGGGCAAAAAGCAAGCAGTTCTGAACATAGAAGATCTTGGTGAAGAAGAGCAATTAGCCATAGTAATGAAGGCTTCTATGGCATCAACACAAGAAGAGAGAGCTAGGCTTCAGCAGAGGCCAGGAGGAGAAGCTTCTGGAATGGACAAATCCATTGAAGGAGTCCAAACAAGAGGCCAAATCAAGAAAGTAAAAGGAAACAAAAGGAAAACTGTTGAAACTTTTACAGATTTTCCTAACAGTCTTGATTTGCCAATTAAATTAAGGATTGAGGAAGAAGAGCCTACCCCCAAGAAGAGCAAGACTGCTGAGAAGTCTAAGGCTGCTGAAAAGGTCAAATCTGCTGAAGTGACCAAGACTGTTGAAAAGGCAAAGTCCTTTGAAACAGATAAGTCTGTTGAGACCAAGTCCACTAAAGGTGCCAAAGTTGCTGAAAACATTGAAGAGCTATATGAAGAAGGTTTTGGACCTTAACCAAAGAAGAAGACAATTGTGTTGTTAAATGATCCATCAAAGCTGTTTCAAGAAGGGTATGGCAAAGACCCTGAAACACAACAGAAGCTGGCCATGATGAGGGCACAAGAAAAAATGGATCAAATAGAAGAAGCAAATAGAGCAAGAGACAAGAGAAGAGCTGATTTTCAGAAACCAAGAAGAAGAAGAGCAACATACAGCAAGCTAAAACCACAGCTACTGATCCCCATGGACACCAAATATCCACACTTGGATAAATGGGTGCCAATACAGCTGAATGATACATGGGAAGAGGCAAAGAGGGAGTTTGTCTATGACTACTATGTCATTGACAGATGGAATGGAAAAGATGCCAACTCCTCTTTCACTGAGTTCATGATTGAGTACTACAGGGAACTATATCAACAATTGCTTGAAGCTGCTGACATTGCAAGAATTGAATTCACTGCCCCAAGCCAATCATTTACATGCCTCCAAAGCTGGATGGATGGATTGATCAGTCAAGAATCTTCCAAGAGTTCTTTGAGATCCTGAAGTTGAACAGGATGGAACTTGGACCCAAGGGAACTAACCAAGAGGCCATGGAATTAAAGAAGAGAGTGTGGGCACAATATGGGATGGTGCCACCTCCTGAAGATAATCTCTGAATTGGCTAAGTCCTCTTGACCCCTTTCTGCTGATCTGAATGTCTTGACTGTTAACTTGTTGAAATTGGTCATCTATGCTGAAATTTATCAAGACTGCTGATATGTTTTGCTCTGATGACTTGATGCTCTGATACTTAAAGGATGCTCTGATACTTAAGGATTAATGCTCTGATGAACTATCTTGCTAAGTATTGATTTGATCATTAGATAGTTTATTGCTCTGATCATGTAATTTAGTTAATTTATGCTCTGATGTAATGTTCATGCTCTGATATGTTTGTTCAACTATCAACATGCCTGCAATGATCTCTTATTTGAATGATAGTTGAACACATTTTGAATCAACATTACTGAATCCTAACTTGTATGACTTATCAACTTATATGCAAATGAAAACAGAAAATACACTAACACATTTTCTTTCAGGGAACTTGACCTCAGTCACCTTCACTGAAGTAGAATGTAATAAGTGTAATCAAGTCACCTTTGCATAGATTGTATATGTTTTGGCATCATCAAAAAGGGGGAAATTGTTGGGAATAAAATGAGTTTTGATTATGATACCAAAACCCCCTGAGACATGCCAAGTAGATAAGTCAATTTCAATGAACATGTTTCAGGACTGTTGGAACATGTAGACTAAGACAAATAGAGAAGATGATGTGTTAGGCAGCTCTTAGATAAATAGATGCACTAGTTGAGGGGGGACACATGCTTACAAAGTTATTATGTTCTAGTCCCCTCAAGGCTCAGTTTCTACATTGACCCCAAGTCTGCTGAAGGACAAGTATGCTAATCAAGTAGAATCAGTTAAAGGACAACTTAGTGGATGTCAACATGAGTTAAGATGCATCATCAAAGTACTAATCTACTGCATCACACAAAGCTCAGAAGGATTGTCCAAACAACATGTTTCAGAAGAGTTGTATCAGTACACTTGAACCAAAATCTGTCTCAAAGACAACTATGCTGAAGAGGTCAAATTCACTTTTCCAAGACATATATGCTCAAAGAACTATTCTAAGAAGTCATGGAAAGAGAAAGAGCCAAGTCATCTGAAGAGTTCAAAGAGCCAACACTGCTGATAAGGAAACTCTGCTGAAACTGATGAGTAGAGTTGTCCAAAAGATAAGGAATGTTGTCTTTATCTCAGGATCATTGATAGGAAGAGATGTCCATGTTTGACCAAGTGAATCTTGAAGTCAGACATTGGGAAAAGTGCTCCAGGATGAAGACAAAGTGGTTACAGTCGTTTATTTCCCAAGTTAAGGACATGTTACTATCAGAATCTGTCTTCCAGTTTGAAGATTTCAAGGAAGACATTTATAGACATTTGAGGCTGCCTCTCCAACGGGCAAATCCTCAAATTTGTCTATAAATACAGAAGTGTGAAGACCATTTGAAAGCATCCACTGAACATCAATACAATCCAACTATCCTACAAGTGCTTTCAAAGTCCTCAAAAGACATTCTTAGTCTTCAAACACTTCATCTAAGCTGAACCCCATTGTATAATTCATACAAAGCTTAGAGAGATATCCTATCCTTATACACTGACTTTCATTGTAAAGGATATCTCATTAGTTGGAACCTTACTTCAACCCTTATACCTTTCAAGCGAGAAAGTTAGAAGGTTGTTGTAGTAGAAGTGGAAGGAGCTGACCGTTGAGAGAAGAACAGTTCAGTTCTGAGTTGAGAAAGGGTACTAGGATTCTAGACATCCTAGGGATCAAGGCACCAAGGAGTGGTGTGGTTGATCAAGTGCACCTTGGCACTATAAAACAAGTTAATTCCAAGAGTGAAGGAATTATCCTGTTAAATCAGGGAAAGTGGATGTAGGAGCTTGAGTCTCTGAACCACTATAAACTCTTGTGTTGATTTACATTCAAAGCACTTTACATACATTCAACATTGCACACAAACTGGACTTTCAAAGATACATATCCTAAACTGTGCAAAACAAGATTTGGACAAGTTCCCTGAACTAGATTAACTGTTAGGTGATTTCAGAAATTAAAAGGAGTTTAAACTAAAGGGCCAACCACTAATTCCGCACATATAACTCTCTTAGATATTTATTCAACTAAGTACTCAATAGTACTTAGTAGTTTGATTATCTTAGAAGAGTTCATCATATCAGCAGAGTTGTCCAGGACAATCTTGCTGAACTCTGGTTTGATCAAAGTTTGAAAAGAAATTGCATACAAGTGTATTCCCCCCCTCCCCCCCATACACTTGTTATATACTCCTTTCAGGACCAACACTTCACAATCTCTAAAAATGGATGGCCAATAGAAACCACTTTGAAGAACTTTGTGGGTTGTTCGATTTGCTCCAAAGTGACCTCCATAGGGAGATGAATGGCACTCCTCAATCACTTTCTCCCACTCATCTTCCGCTAGGCACCTCCTCATGATCATGTCCAAACACCATCTATAGAGGAATGGATCCTCCCAAACATAGAACTTGACATCATGATAGAACTTCTTCTTTTGATGAAATGAGAGATTTGGTGGATGTGTTCCGGTGGCTATGTAATTCACAAAGTCGGCAAACCATGGACATGCTTCTTTGATAGCAAGAATTTGCTCATCGGGGAACCACTCCTTGATAGGGACTTGGATATCTTTTTCCTCCACATTCTCAAGTCTTGAGAGATGATCCGCCACCACATTCTCACATCCTTTTCTATCTCTAATCTCCACATCAAACTCTTGCAAAAGGAGCACCCATCGTATCAACCTTGGTTTAGCCTCTTTCTTCTCAATCAAGTACTTAAGATCTGTGTGATCCGTGTACACTATGGCCTTAGCTCCCACCAAATAAGCTCTAAACTTGTCAAAGCTATAAATTATGGTTAGCATCTCCTTCTCCGTTGTGGTGTAATTCTTTTGAGCCGGGTTCAAGGTCTTGCTTGCATAGTAGATCACACGAAAGAGCTTGTCTCTCTTTTGACCCAAAGCTACTCCAATGGCATAATCATTAGCATCACATATGATCTCAAACGGTTGACTCCAATCGGGTGTCACCAACACGGGAGCTTTAATCAAGGCCTCCTTCAATATCTCAAACGACTTCACACACTCCTCACTAAAGATGAAAGTGGCCCCTTTCTCCAACAATGAACACATGGGCTTGGCTATCTTGGAAAAATCTTTGATGAATCTTCTATAAAATCCGGCATGCCCAAGGAAACTTCTCACCGCCTTCTCATTGGTTGGTGGAGGTAACTTCTCAATTGCCACAATCTTTGCTCTATCCACCTCAAGTCCTTTAGCCGAAACCTTGTGCCCAAGCACAATTCCTTCCTTCACCATGAAGTGGCATTTCTCCCAATTGAGCACCAAATTAGTATCTATGCATCTTTGCAAAACACAAGAGAGGTTACGTAGACATGTATCAAAACAATAACCAAATACGGAAAAATCATCCATGAACACCTCCATTATGTTTTCAATCATGCCATGAAAAATAGCCATCATACATCGTTGAAAGGTGGCGGGGGCATTACACAATCCAAATGGCATTCTCCTAAAAGCAAAAGTATCATAAGGGCAAGTAAAAGTTGATTTCTCTTGGTCCTTGGGATCAATCAAAATTTGATTATATCCCGAGTAACCATCGAGAAAGCAATAATACTCGTATCCCGCCATCCTATCCAACATTTGATCAATAAAAGACAAAGGAAAATGATCTTTCCTAATGGCATTATTCAACACACGATAATCAATGCATACTCTCCACCCCACAATAGTCCTAGTGGCAATTTCCTCTAAAGCATCGGTTGTAACAATAGTCATGCCCCCCTTCTTAGGTACCACTTGTGTTGGACTTACCCACTCACTATCACTTATGGGAAAAATTATATCATTATCTAATCACTTCAATACCTCTTTTCTCACTACCTCTTGCATTATGGGATTCAATCTTCTTTGACCTTGGGCTTTAGGCTTAATAGATTCATCTAGTGTAATCTTATGCATGCAAATATGAGTCGGTATACCCTTCAAATCCGAAATATCCCAACCAATAACCGATTTATAAGTTCTAAGCACCCTAAGAAATTTTTATAATTCAAGCTCATGCAAGTGTGAAGAAACAATAACCGGAAAGAGATCACCTTGAGCAACATAAGCTGTTGGTCCCAAAGTTGAGTTAAGATTGAGTAAGCTAAGAAAGTCTAGAGGGGAGGGGTGAATAGACTTTCAAAAATCTTTCAAAATATCAGAATATGCAATGCGGAATTTAGTCTTCTTATGTACTGTACTGTGCTTACTCAGCTCAGATCAGTACTTTCAAAACAATATGGGCCTTACTAGTTTATACTCAACTTTTCTATAGATCTTTATCTTTGTAAATTCTTAATGTTCTTAGTTCAACAATTCAAACAAAATATCAAACAGAAAATGTAAAGAACACAGAATTTTATAGTGGTTCGACAAATGTCTACATCCACTCTCACAACTCCAGTTGTGAAGTTTTATTAACTCTTCCTTCTTGAGTTTCTTGTGGCTTAAAGTCCCAAGATTAAGACTTTGATCTTATCGATTATACCTCCAGGTATATCTTCGATCTACTAGTAATTCTCCAAGTAACTAGCACACTTGTTTTACAAAATACAAACTTAAAACTTGAAAAGTAAAACTTCTCTTTGAATAGCCTTTGATTCTTCTCTTCAATTCAGTGGCTCTTCTTCTTTAATCTCCTTCAACTCTGTGAGTTCTTCTTGTGCTCTGTAGACTTAGATTGCTTGTGAACGCTTTATGATCAGTAGTCTTAGCAGTAGGAGATCACACAGTATTTATAGAACTTAGTACGACAGTTAGCAGTTTGTAAACTAACTCTCAACTAACTCTAAAACTGTTTTTGTAACTTCTTCTTGTAACCGACTTTGTAACTTCCTTCAACTTCCAAGTCAGCATCTCTTCAATAAATCTTCAGTTACACTTTAAATAAGCTTTCCAAACTTATTCTTCAATTTCACCAAATCAGCACAGTAACTTACTGTTCTGATTTTTACTCTTCGGATTTTTACTCTTCTGAGCCAGTCAGCACAGTAACTTAAAACTGTTCAAAACTTCTCCAAATTTCTTCCAAGCTCTTCTTCAGCTCTTCTTGAAGTCTTCTTATTCTGAAGTAGTCTTCTGAGTCTTCATTAGTCTTCTGATCTTCTTCTAATCTAGTTCTAATCTACTGTTCTGAACTTTACAATGCTGATTACAATAGAATACAACTTTACAATTATAAAACCTATCTATACATCAACTGAACTATATACAGATGAGTATATATAAGTCCTATACTATAAGCTGTCTATACAATACAAAACATCAGCTTAGTCCCTAACAGTTCATATATCAGATCAGTAAACAATAAGATCAGTAAACACCTAAGATCAGTAACTTACATACAAGATCAGTAAGCATATAAGCTCAGTAAGTATATAAGATCAGTAAGTATATAAGATCAGTAACTCAGATTCAAATATCTCATATAAGATCACTAAAATTATTCTCAGTTTCCATACTCAGATCAGTAATCTTATTTCAAATGACTCAGTTAAGATCAGTAATCTTATTCTTAATATTACTAAATAAGATCAGTAAACTTATTTCAGTTAGCATTAAGATCAGTAATCTCAATTTAAGTTTCTCATCAGATGACTTAGTTAAGATGACTTAGAACCACATATATTACTAACTTTAAGTTGCTTTTGGCCATCAAAACATACTTTCATCATCTAGAACATTGTTTTATAGGATTCATATCCCAACAATTTCCCCCTTTTTGATGAAGCCAAAACTACTTAAATGTTAATAAATCAGTAGTTAAGTATGTAGTCTATCATAACAGTTCAACAATTCAGAATTCATATCATATTCACAATCAGATCAGATATTTCACATATTACACATACTAACAAAATATGAAATGATCACAAAATATAGAAATAAAGATTAAGGATAAGAAATGTTATCTTCTGAGCTTGTCCTTCATCTTCATTCTGTATCTTCAGATTCTGAATGCAACATACATCCTTGCTTTGATATCCATCATATGTTGATGATCAGTGATTCCTTCTTCTTTGATAATCTCAGCAATTATGTTGTTAATCTCCTTGTAATCAGGTTCTCCATTTTCCAGTCTTGGAGGTTCCCAATTCGGTTCTTCAGGACATAATATCGTTGTTCCAGCACGAGCAGCAACTTGTGCTATATCTTCCCAAAACTCTTGATCAATGTTCAGCATGAACTCTTCAAAATCAATAAATTCAGCTTCTTTGCTCGAATGATCACCAAACTTCCTCACAATGAAGTTTGCAATCTGCCATTTCTTCTTCAGATTTTTCCAATGTTCCATATTTTCTGTTAGAACAATAAAATCCACAAAGTTCTCATCCTGAATTTTTTTATCAAATTCTTTTCCTTCAGCTTTCCTTTGAGCATTCAATTTCTTCTTCAAAGTAGCAACTTTGTTATCAAATCTTGTTTTTAAGAACTTGATATCCTTTTCTTTTTTCTTTTTCAGCTCTGCTTCTTCAGCTTTCTTTTTCTTCAAAACTTCAAGTTTTTCTTGCTCTTCACTTGAAATACCAACTTTCAACTTGCTTCTTGATCTGGTAAGTCTACCAATTTCTTCTTCTTCTTGTTCTTCATCAGACAAGACTAACTTCCTCTTCTTCTGAATAGAACTTTCAGCAATATCAGGTCTCTTCTCAACAATTTCTTGACATTGCTGTTTCTGTTGCTTCCTCAGTTTGATTTTCTCATTCAAACTAGCAATTTCTTCTTTCAACTCATCCTGACTCACAACCAACTGAGCTTGTTGTGACTGAGTTTGCTCCATCACTCTCCTTGTCTTATCTTCCCCCTTTTTGGCTTCATCATGCCACTCTTTTAAGGAAGATATGTGTTGCTCCAGCTTCTTATGCAACACTTGAGACAAGTTCTTCTCTTGCAATCTATGAAGATCATAAATTTTAGACATTGTATGCTCCATAACCTTTTCATAAGAGTGTTCAGAATTCATCTTATTCATTCTGTCAGTAGCTTCTTGAAACATCTTCACAGCATCTTCCAATTTAGCTTGAAGCTCTGCATTCTGCTTTTTCAACATTTCAAAGTCAGAATTGTTAGATTCCTTTTCAATAGGAACTGTTCTGATCTGTTCCTGTACATCCTCAAGAATAATAGGATCAGTAGAGTGAATTGGAATGCTTTCCATCTCTTCAGCATTTAAGTCTTGATTCTCCAAGGCTTCTGTTTCTTCAATAACAACAGTGTTCTCAAACACTTCTGTTGCATTGTCAACATCCTCATCAATATCCATAAAATCCTTTTCAGCAGCATTCTCAGCTTCATCAACACCCTTCTCTTCATTTTCCACAAACAAATCATCATCTGTAGTAGGAGTTGCAACCTTTTCAACAGAATATTTAATTCCAGTCAGCCTTTCAACAAGGTGAGCGCTACAGATTCTGGGGTAACTAGCTCAAGAAATGAGTTAACACTAGCTGCTTGCATCTGCTCTGCTTCCCAATCATCAAAGATTGAAGCACCTCCCATGCCTTCCATAATAGCCAAATTCTCTTTAAGAGTACTCCTCTTAAGATACACCCATGTGCCAATCCTAAGGAGTTTCTCAAACTCAACTGAGCTTTCATCCAATCCAGGAAATTGCTTCAACAAAGCTATCCTCAAATCTATCCTGATTCTATCCTCTTTATCACAGATAGTGTACTCCATTAAATCAGCAGGTTTAGGAGTTATAAATTCAGGTTCAGGGGATGATGAAATGTCAATTGGTACAGTAGAAGGTTCAAATTCATGTTCAGTAGAGTGATCATGAACCTGTAGTGGAGAATGATGTGGTGAAGGTTGATGTTGAGGACTAGAAATAGGAGTAGGATCAAAATTAGTGTTCTGAGGTGATGAATGGGGAGTGTTCTGAGTCACAGAAAAATATTGAGCTGATTGTTCAGAACATGAAGGTGGAGGGTTTTGGTTTTCAGCTGGGCTTGGTTCAGAGTTTGAAGGGGTAGAAGAAACATCAACCAACTTCCTCCTAGCACTTTTCCTCTTAGTTCTCTTATGCAAAGTAATAGGACTAGGAACACTAACCTCTTGCTCTTCTGAGCTTGATTGCACCACAGTTTCAACAAATTTGACTGTTGGCTCTGAGGCAGCTGTAGCAGACCTTCCTCGCCTTGGTCTAATACTGCTCGGATCATGCCTCGCCTTCGATCTAATCTCGGGTTGATTGTCATCAGATCGGTACATTGAAGCTACAGACTCTTGTGCTTCAAGTTCTTGAGGTTGTTCCAAAGGATTCTCTTGTTCAAAACGAACAGACTCCTTCTTCATCAAGAATTTCCCATGATGGAATTTCTTTGGATTACTCCAATACGGCTTTTTAACCAGCTGCGACAACAAGAAACTCAACTTGTTTCCGAACCCTAATTTCGATTTAATCGAAAATTCCATAGTATCCTCATCGAACAAAACTTTGTCTTTCTCATTTAATAACCTTTCCAAGAAAATTCCTTGCCAATCACCTTGAACTCTGTCGATGATTGCAGCCATAATTCGAATCTTGGAACTTGATAAAGCATCCTGGCTATGATGTTGCCCTAACAAGCACTTTTCGGCTATGTCCATCAAAAATTGAAGACCTGTAGGAAGAACATCCTTCTTCAGATTAGTCAAGGACTCTGTTTCAACACCTGACCATCTTCCTACACATTCCTTCTCTTCTCCAGCTTTATAATTCATAATGTCCACTGGGCCTTGAGGCAAATCCAAAATCACTTCTAGGATTTCCCTTGTAATAGTGACCTTATGCCCAGAAAGCATGGAGTGGACACCATTGCTATCTCCTTTGAGTTGTAAATAAAATTCCATAGCCTCTGGTTCATAAACATTCAGTGGAGATGATTCCAGAAATTTCCTCAGCCCACACTCCTCGCACATTGTCAGAATGACTTGATTTTCAGCGTTGTGTCGGCCATTGAAGTATACAGCATTTTCTACAAAAATGCCCTTTTCTCGAACCCAGAAATTTGAATCAAAAGTTCCTGCAACTTCGTTAGTTTCACTGATAATATTGATAGTTTCCATTTGTAGAATTTTGTAGAAACCAGATTTTTCAGTAGTTATGAAGTTATGAGCTTTCCAGAAATGAACTCGTAAGAAAGAAGATGAAGAGTGATCGTTTTTGTCAAATTCAAAACCAATCTAGGGCTAGGATTGAATTTGATTATCACAAGGAATGGTTGAGATTAAGTCTCGAAGTTCGTGTTTAAAAATAAACTGTTCATATTCTAGTACCATCCTTAATTTTGGAGCCAATTTGTGTTTGATAAATACACCACAGTTTTTAGGTTAGAAATAGAGGAGTGTATTAATCTTCTCTATTAGTAATCTAAAATTGAACAATTTTTGACTTAGAGTATTCTAAACCAAAAGACTGTTCTGATGCAAATCAGCACAGTAGTTTCCAAAACTATTTCACTTCATTTTCTTACTTGTATATGAAGAAAATTTCACTTATCTGGATCAGCTGAGTACTGTGATCAGCTGAGTAACCTTTTAGAAATCAGATCCGTAGATGAATCAGCACAGTAGTTTTCAGATCAGTAGATGGGTCAGCACAGTAGTGTTCAGATCAGTACCCAATTTTCCTGATTTCACCTTTTTGATATCAGCATAGTAATCCTCAGATCAGTACTGTGTTAGATTAGTAGAATTATGTAGACAGATTAGTAGTAAACAAATCTTTCTGTAGACAGATTAGTCAGTAATCAGATTAGTTCTGTAGAATAACTGAATTGTAATCAGATCAGTACTGTAGACAAAGAAGCTTTGTAATCAGTACAGTTCTGTAGACAAGTCAAAGTATTAATCAGAATATATCTGTAGACTGCTATATCCTGTAATCAGATCAGATTAGTAGACTTTTCAAATCTGTAATCAGATCAGTTCCCCCTTCAGTGGAGAATTCCTCTTCTGTGCCTGTTTCACCTTGGTAGAAGTGTTAGTACATTATATATAAGTGTAAAACAGTACAGTGTAGTAACAATAGGTTTAATTTAATGATCACATCAAGGTTTATACTAAAATGACTTTAGTGTTCTGAGTCAACAATAGGATCTTTAAGAAATCACAGATTCCCCCTTAATGTATGTTCTCAGTGTCCCTCAGCTTTACCAGCTTCCTCATTGGGATTAAGGTCACTTTAGTAACCTTGTTACCTGTTTTAAGTGTAGTGATCTGACATAGGGTTGTCTCTTCTGAATTTTGAGTTTTGATGTACTGCTCTTAGTTTCTGCTTCATATTCCTCTTGGTATAAGATCAGTACCTAAAATGTTAGCACAGTTCTATATACATACAGAATCCATATCTATCAATCCTAAACTAATGCATAATTCTCTGAATCTCACTTCAGCCAATGGTTTTGTAAAGATGTCAGCTCTTTGAATATCAGTATGAATCTTTTCCATCCTAATATTCTTCTTTTCAACATGATCCCTAATAAAATGATGCCTAAATGTCAACATGTTTGCATCTAGTATGTAGAACAGGATTTTGTGTAATGGCAATGGCACTATTACTGTCACAATATATAGGTACATTAGATTCTACAACATTGTAGTCTCTGAGTTGTTGTATTAGCCAAAGAAGCTGACTACAATAACTACCTGCAGCCATATATTCTGCTTCAGTAGTAGAAGTTGCCACACTAGTTTGTTTCTTTGAAAACCATGAAATGAGCTTAGTTCCTAAGAATTGACATGAACCTGAAGTAGATTTTCTATCTATTTTGCAACCTCCAAAGTCCGAGTCTGAATAACCACTTAAAGATATATCATCATCTACAGGATACCATAATCCTCGATTAACGGTCCCCTTTAGATATTTCAATATCCTTTTAGCAGCTTCCAGATGACTTTCTTTGGGGTTTGCTTGAAATCTTGCACATACACCAACAGAAAAAGCAATATCAGGTCTGCTGGCAGTTAGATAGAGTAGAGAGCCAATTAAAGCACGATAGTGAGGTTGGTCAGAAGACTTACCTCCTTCATCAGGATCCATTCTGTATGTAGGTTGCATGGGCACACCAACTGTCTTACAGGTTTTAATACCAAATTTATCTAGCAAATTCTTAGTGTATTTTGCTTGATTTATAAAGATACCTTCTGTAGTTTGTTTTACTTGAAGACCAAGAAAATATGTCATTTCTCCCATCATAGACATTTCAAATTTACTTTGCATGAGTGTAGAAAAGCTTTCACTCAAGGTTTTGTTGGGTGATCCAAAAATAATATCATCCACATAAATTTGAACAAGTAATATATCATTACCTTCTTGTCTTCTAAACAAAGTTCTATTAACCTTGCCTTTAGTAAAACCATTTTCAAGTAAGAATAGAGAAAGAGTATCATACCATGCTCTTGGGGCTTGTTTCAATCCATAGAGTGCTTTCTTTAACCTGTATACTTGGTGACTATTCACTTCAAAACCAGGTGGTTGTTCCACATAAACTTCTTCAGCAAGTATACCATTCAAAAATGCACTTTTCACATCCATTTGATACACAGTAAATTTCATATGTGCAGCATAAGCAAGGAACAATCTTATAGCTTCTAGTCTAGCTACAGGGGCAAAATTTTCATCATAATCAATACCCTCAGCTTGAGAGTAGCCCTGAGCAACTAGTCTAGCTTTATTTCTAATTACAAGATCATTTTCATCCCTTTTGTTCTTGAAAATCCACTTAGTGCCTACAACATTATGATTACTAGGTCTATCAACAAGTTCCCAAACTTCATTTCTAGTGAACTGATTAAGTTCTTCCTGCATGGCTATAATCCAGTTACTATCACTTAAAGCTTCAATCACAGTTTTAGGCTCAATAGATGATAGAAAACAACACCAGCAAAATAGAGACTTACTAGGTTCTTCCTGGGAATCAAACAATTGTTTTCTAGTTTTAACACCTTTACTAGAATCACCTAGAATCAGATCAGTAGAATGAGCAGACTTCCATGTCCTTCTATTCTTAACAGAAATGCTATCATCATTTTCATCATGCAAATTATCATGCAGATCAGTATTATTTATATCAGCAGATTTGTTCACAGGAGAGCAGTCATTCAATTCTTGTATTTCAGAAGTTTTGGATGACTCACCTTTGTCTTTTACCTTTTCTTTATCAGAATCTTGATCTAGGACTTTCAGGAAAGGATTATATGCTTGTACAGATTCATATATTCCTGTATCATCATCTTCATGGTTGATTTGAAGCTGTAGTTTGTCAATTTCCTTACTGAGCTGATGATCAGCAGAGTCCTGCACATTCTCATCAAAGACTACATGGGGTGTTTCTTCCACACATAGGGTAGAGTAATTAAATACTCTAAATGCTTTGCTTACAGAAGAGTATCCTAAGAATATTCCTTCATCAGCTTTTGCATCAAAAGCATTTAATTTACTTTTGCCATTGTTATGTATGAAACACTTACATCCAAAAATATGAAAATAAGAAACTCTTGGTTTTCTGCCTTTCCATACCTCATAAGGTGTTTTACCATGCACCTTATTAAGAGCACTTCGATTTTGGGAGTGGCAAGCTGTGTTAATAGCTTCTGCCCAAAATTTTTTAGGAGTGTTGAATTCTGCAATCATGGCTCTGCAAGCTTCTTTTAGTGTTCTGTTTCTCCTTTCTGCAACACCATTTTGTTGAGGGGTTCTGGCTGCACTTGTCAAATGCTGTATGCCAGACTTAGAACAGTAGTCAGAGATGTAACAATTAATAAATTCAGTCCCCTTGTCACTCCTAATCTTGACAATGGGATGACCTTTTTCAACCTGCAACCTCTTCAAAAGATCTGGAAGTAGTGTTTGTGTATCACTCTTTTTGTGTAGAAAGACTACCCAAGTGAACTTAGAGTAATCATCTACAACAACTAGAGTATACCTTCTTCCATTCAATGTAGGAGGGTTGATAGGACCATGAAGATCCATATGCAAGAGTTCTAAAACTCTGCTTGTTGAAAGGGTTGGAATGGACTTAAATGAAACCTTTACCTGTTTACCTTTTTTACAGGAATCACATACTTGTGATTTGGAATAGATTTCATTAGGAATGCCCTCAACAAGATGTTCTCTAGCAATCTTGTTGATTATCTTAAAGTTCAGGTGGCAGAGGCGTTTATGCCAGAGCCAACTGTTTTCTTTAGGACTCTTAGTAATAAGACAAGCATTCTTAGGACAACTATTCCAATTCACAATGTATACACTTCCTTGTCTTGTGCCAACAAGTAGAACATTGTGAGTCCTTTTATCTATTATTTCACATCTTCTGGTTTTGAACTGAACTTTGTATCCCCTGTCACAGAATTGAGATACAGATAACAAATTATATTTCAAACCTTCAACATAGGAGACATCTTGGATTTCAACATCTCCATTCTTGATGAATCCAAATCCTTTTGTGATTGCTATTGAGCTATCACCAAAGATGACTTTTGGTCCTTCCTTCTCATGATAGTCAGTAAGTAAGGCCTTGGTACCAGTCATGTGGTGTGAACACCCACTGTCTATGTACCAGGTCTCACCAACTGAACCACCTTTCTTGTATAAGTCCAGTCGATCCTGCAAGGTAGTGATCTTAATAACTTAGGTACCCTAGTTTATTGGGGTCCTTGGGGGTTAGTAGTGAGAGGTACCCAAATGAACATTGAGGATTTGAATAAATGGGACCTCTTCAGTTTCCTTCCAAATTTATCACATAACAGTACTTTATTAACCAATTCAGAATTATCAGCAGACTTAGGATCTATTTTTCTGAGATAGCCTTTCCTTGGTTCTATCCCTTTTTCAGTAAGATCAGTATGCCTGTAATAGTTTGAATATGGTCTAAAAGCATGTGGACCATACGGCTTATAGATGCGTTTTGGTCTTTCCTCTCCAATGGTATCATAGGATAAAAGAGGAGGATAAAGAACAGGTTTGTTATGATAATGAGGCACAAATCTCCTAGGTTTAGTTGAATACAGCTGAGACTGCCTTATGAAAGGAGGTCTAGGCTGTTCCCAGCTTGCCTGTGCTTGTCTTGACCTACTGTTCTGAGTTTGTCTCTTCTGATTCCAGGACTGATCTGATCTGGTCAGAGGAGTATAACTCTTCTGGTATGGTCTTGACTGTACTGGTCTTAATACATTCTTCATTTTACCATTCTTGGTAGTGGGAGGGATGTATTTAGACTGTACTTTGAGTTTTGGATCATCATCATAAGTCATAGGTTCTTTTCCTTTATCTAGTTGCAAAGAACTTGAACTAGCTCCATTAGTGTTCTTAAATTCTGAAGTAGATGAACTAGGCAGATCAGTACCTATTCCACTTTTATCATTTGGAGCTCTATATCTGTCTGAGATAGTTTGATTAATTCTAGTGGAGTTAATCATCCCAGATAGCTTTCGATCTATGCTCACTACTTCAGATTCTAAGAATCTATTGCGCTCTTCAAGTTTTTCACATTTAATCTTTAAATCATTGAATTCATTAGTCTCTTTGGCTTGAGTTTTAAGCATACCCTGATATAGTTTGTCAATGGATGCATACTTTTCTTGGAGTTGGGACAACTCTTCTGATAGCCTTGCATTTATGACAGCTATATTAGGATCTACTTTTGACTGAGCTTCTTTCAGATTAATGATTTCTTGCTTTAAAGTTATATTCTCATCACTAATTTCAATGAATGCTTTGTTAGCTTGTAGAAGGTCTTCTTCAGTCACTCCTTGGGAATGATGAAGACTACTTCCTACACTGCTAACAGCAGCATCACTTTCATCAGTGTCAGAATTGTTACAAGATTGAAAAGAGTTAGCAGATGATACCTCATCATTTATTTTGGCCATCATTACCAGTCCATCATCTGCTATGAAGGCTTCATATTCATTGCTAGAGGGGTAGTCAGAGGAAGACGATGGTAACTCTTCTGATTCCGAATCAGAGTCATTGTAAGCCATCATTGCCTTCTTACCCTTGGCATATTTTCGATCTCTTCTGGCTTTCCTTTCTTCTCGATCTTCAGAACTCAGATCAGGACATTCATAAGCATAATGACCTGGCTTATCACAATTATAGCAAACAGGATTGTTAGAAGTTCTTTTAGGAGGAGAATGTTTTCGGTTCCTGTCATGCTTATCAATTGAGTTCCTGTCTTTCTTGTCAAAATACTTTCTATCCCACTTATCAGATGAGTTCCTATCTCTCATGTTCTCATTAGAGATCTCATCCCTTCTTTCAGAAGAGTTTTGATCCCTTCTGTTCACAGAAGAGTCCCTGTTATTAGAACCCTTAGTTTCCTTATAGAATCTCTTGTACCTACCATACCTCTTATTCAGTTTATCAAATCTTTTGATCATAAGGCTCATCTGATCTTTCAGACTAATATCAGAACTATCTAGTTCATCTTTTATGCTTGAGGCCTTAGACTTAGATGATCTAGACCCCTTAGAGGTAGAGGCTTTAAAAGCTATGTCCTTAGAGGCATCCTTATCCTTATGAATCACAGTAATATGATCTTCTTCATCTAACTCAAACTCATGTGCCTTAAGTGTTTGGAACATAGTTTCTGCTGGCCAAGAATCAATGTCTTGTGTGGTTTTAATGATCATCTTGACCATTTTCCACCTTTCATCCAAGGCTTTCAAGATTCTCAGGTTAACTTCTCTGTCAGTATAAGTCTTTCCTAATACATCAAGATCATTCATAATTTTGGTAAATCGAGTATCCAACTCATCAATTGATTCTCCTGGCTTCATCTTAAATGATTCAAACCTTTGGACAGCAGTGGATAACTTGCTTTCTTTGATCAGTGTAGTACCTTCACAAAGAATAGCCAATTTGTCCCACATTTGTTTTGCAGTCTTACATTTTAGTACTTTACCAAGATACTCATTTGGCAAGGTGTGTAAAATATAATTCTTAGCAAGACTATCCAGATTGTTTTGTCTCATTTCTTCAGAAGTCAGTTCTGACCTTGGTTTAGGGACCAGTGCTCCAACTGGTTGGGAAGGATCCAGAACAGCAGTGTTTTCCACCATGATGACAATTGGTCCTTCAGTCACCACAGACACCATTAGATCATGGGTTGAGCTAAAGATGGCCTCCATCCTAAGCTTCCAGTAGTCATAATCTGCAATCTTGAACTTAGGCAGTTTGTTCACATTAGTGTCATCCATGTTTGTTTAGACAAATAGGATCAGTAGGATAGCAGATAGATTTCAAGTATTCAGATAGTGACAGATATCAAGAAAGTGTAGTAAGATCAGTACGTTTTCCCTCAAGATCTGCAAGGTTATCAAGAAACAGCAGTCCAAAGAACTACTGCTCTGATACCACTTGTTGGTCCCAAAGTTGAGTTAAGATTGAGTAAGCTAAGAAAGTCTAGAGGGGAGGGGTGAATAGACTTTCAAAAATCTTTCAAAATATCAGAATATGCAATGCGGAATTTAGTCTTCTTATGTACTGTACTGTGCTTACTCAGCTCAGATCAGTACTTTCAAAACAATATGGGCCTTACTAGTTTATACTCAACTTTTCTATAGATCTTTATCTTTGTAAATTCTTAATGTTCTTAGTTCAACAATTCAAACAAAATATCAAACAGAAAATGTAAAGAACACAGAATTTTATAGTGGTTCGACAAATGTCTACATCCACTCTCACAACTCCAGTTGTGAAGTTTTATTAACTCTTCCTTCTTGAGTTTCTTGTGGCTTAAAGTCCCAAGATTAAGACTTTGATCTTATCGATTATACCTCCAGGTATATCTTCGATCTACTAGTAATTCTCCAAGTAACTAGCACACTTGTTTTACAAAATACAAACTTAAAACTTGAAAAGTAAAACTTCTCTTTGAATAGCCTTTGATTCTTCTCTTCAATTCAGTGGCTCTTCTTCTTTAATCTCCTTCAACTCTGTGAGTTCTTCTTGTGCTCTGTAGACTTAGATTGCTTGTGAACGCTTTATGATCAGTAGTCTTAGCAGTAGGAGATCACACAGTATTTATAGAACTTAATATGATAGTTAGCAGTTTGTAAACTAACTCTCAACTAACTCTAAAACTGTTTTTGTAACTTCTTCTTGTAACCGACTTTGTAACTTCCTTCAACTTCCAAGTCAGCATCTCTTCAATAAATCTTCAGTTACACTTTAAATAAGCTTTCCAAACTTATTCTTCAATTTCACCAAATCAGCACAGTAACTTACTGTTCTGATTTTTACTCTTCGGATTTTTACTCTTCTGAGCCAGTCAGCACAGTAACTTAAAACTGTTCAAAACTTCTCCAGATTTCTTCTAAGCTCTTCTTTAGCTCTTCTTGAAGTCTTCTTATTCTGAAGTAGTCTTCCGAGTCTTCATTAGTCTTCTGATCTTCTTCTAATCTAGTTCTAATCTACTGTTCTGAACTTTACAATGCTGATTACAATAGAATACAACTTTACAATTATAAAACCTATCTATACATCAACTGAACTATATACAGATGAGTATATCTAAGTCCTATACTATAAGCTGTCTATACAATACAAAACATCAGCTTAGTCCCTAACAGTTCATATATCAGATCAGTAAACAATAAGATCAGTAAACACCTAAGACCAGTAACTTACATACAAGATCAGTAAGCATATAAGCTCAGTAAGTATATAAGATCAGTAAGTATATAAGATCAGTAACTCAGATTCAAATATCTCATATAAGATCACTAAAATTATTCTCAGTTTCCATACTCAGATAAGTAATCTTATTTCAAATGACTCAGTTAAGATCAGTAATCTTATTCTTAATATTACTAAATAAGATCAGTAAACTTATTTCAGTTAGCATTAAGATCAGTAATCTCAATTTAAGTTTCTCATCAGATGACTTAGTTAAGATGACTTAGAACCACATATATTACTAACTTTAAGTTGCTTTTGGCCATCAAAACATACTTTCATCATCTAGAACATTGTTTTATAGGATTCATATCCCAACATAAGCATATCTCAAGTGGTCCGGAAGTGGTTTCAAGTCTAGCTTCCTCCCTTTCTCTTGAGCTTTTGGTTCCTCTTTAGCTCCATCCTTTGGTGCTTCCAATGAGTAACATGAGGGCCAAGTGTCAAGATTTTTGTTAGGAAATCTTTGACACTCTTCAAGTAAAACCCCCCCAAACTTGGCTTATTGTCGTATCTCCATGAATTTCTCCTCCTTCTTGATTGGAAGCTCCTTCAAAACATCAAGAGAACACATATATTTAAATAATTCTATATCATCAAGTTCATCATAATTAAAATCAAAAGGGATAAGAGAAGGAGAAGTAAGAGAGTTTCTTATGCAAAAGTCAAGTGGATCCTTTGAGTTGCTCTTCTCCATGTGTATGTCCACACAAGCTTGCACACTATTGATCATATTGCACTCGAAAACCTCATCCTCATCATCTCTAAACTTGATGGCCTTGTAGATGTTGAACAAGACTTTTTCATTGTTCACTTGAAGCTCTAACTCCCCTTTCCTCACATTTATGATGGCCCCACCGGTTGCTAAGAATGGCCTTCCCAAGATTAGTGGAATGTACTTATCCTCCTCCATATCCAACACCACAAAGTCCACCGGGAAAATGAATTTATCGACTTTAACCAACACATCCTCTGCTATACCCAAAGGGTATGTCATGGATCGATCCGCCAATTGAAGGCTCATTGTGGTTGGTGTAAGCTTCCCCAAACTAAGAGATTTGAATATGGATAATGGCATAAGATTGATATTAGCTCCCAAATCACACAAGGCTCGAAATGTACCTCCATCCCCGATGACACATGGCAAGGTGAAAGATTCGGGGTCTCTAAGTTTTTGAGGCAACTTGGCTTGAATAATCGAGCTACACTCCTCGGTCAAATGTACCGTTTCGTACTCCACCATATTCATCTTGTTTGACATGATTTCCTTTAGGAATTTGGAGTAGTGGGGCATTTGCTCAAGTGTTTCGGCAAATGGAATGTTAATATGAATCTTCTTGAACATTTCCACGAACTTGGCAAATTTGTTGTCCAACCCTTTCTTCTTCAATCTTTGAGGGTATGGAAGAGGTACCTCCTTTTTTCCTTTGTCTTGAGGAGGGATTGCCTCCTCACTCTTCTTCTCCTCTTCTTTCTCCTCTTCCCTTACTATCTCATCTTGCTTTTCTTCCTCATTTCCTTCTTCTTTGTCAACATCCTTGGGTGCACTCAACATTTCCTCCTCTTGTGGCATCTTTGGCCCCTTATAACTTATTCCACTCCTTAGCTTGATAGCTTTGCAATGTTCCTTGGGGTTAAGCTCTGTGTTTGAAGGGAATTGCCCCGGAGTATGTTGACTTCGAATGACATTAGAGAGTTGACTCATTTGCTTTTCCATGGCCTTCATGTTGTTTGCTACATTCTTGATCACTTCCCCTTGTTCATCAAGTCTTTGCCAAGTCTTGGTTGCATTATCCCTAGTCTCTCTCATGAAATTTTTTGTTTCCCCCATAAATGCTCCAAACATGTCTTCCAACGATAACTTTGATGGGGATTCCACAATTGCACCATCTCTTACGTTGAAATTCGGTGGTGGTTGGATAGCATTCCTCGGATTGGCATAAGAGAAGTTCTCATGATGCCTCAAATTCAGATGGTATTGGTTTGGGTTGGAAGGACTCTCACGGGCTCGCCTCTCGTTCCACCCCCTTTCTCTAAAGTTCCTTTGATTGTTCATATAGTGGGCTTCTTCATATTGTTCATCACTAGGCCCCACTAATGCCTTTGCCTTCATTAGAGAAGTCAACTTATCCATCTTGTTGGATAAAGTTGTAAAATCTTCCGACTCTTGGGTTGAGGCAATCCTTCGATTTTGTCTTCTTTCGGAGGGCCATTGATTCCCGTTCTTTGCCATCTCCTCTAAGAGCACATATCCCTCTTCCGTTGTCTTGCCCAACAAAGAACCTCCTCCGGCCGAAGCATCCACCATACCACTTGTATGGTGGTCCATCCCGTTGTAGAAATAACATATCAATTGATCTCTTGAGAACCCGTGTTGTGGGCAACTTCTAATGAGGTCCTTAAAACGCTCACAAGCCTCGGCCAATGACTCATCTTCATCTTGCCTAAATGAGGATATCTCTCCTCGAATTTGGATCGTCTTGCTCGGAGGAAAGTACTTCATGAGGAATGCATCGACTAAGTCATTCCAATTCTCGATGGTCCTCAAGTCGAGAGAGAGGTACCATTGCTTTGCTCGGTCCCGGAGTGAGAATGGGAAAAGTTGCAATCGGATATAATCTTGAGGAACACGGTTGATCTTAACCGTTCCACTTATCTCGGGGAATTGAGACAAGTGGAGGTTAGGATCATCCTTAGAGAGCCCACCAAACTTATTGTTTTGCACCATCACGATCAAGGTCGTCTTGAGTTCGAAGTTGTGTGCATCTACGGGTTCCCTACCCGCTCCTCCATATGGTCTTGGGATGGTCCGGAAGTGGTCTCTCAAGACTCTTTGATTCCCGTTTTCCTCATTCCCCCGTTGCTCTCTATCTCCTTCCATATTGACATTATCTTCAACCCTCCCGTTGAGGTTATCTCTCACAACCCCTTGTGGTCGGTTACCACCATTTCCATTTGGCTCTACTACGCCTCCAACATCCTCTTGATTCATTTCTTCTTCCACTATTGGATTTTCTCTTCGATTCATCTCTTCTAATTCAATCCTTCTTTTTTCGGCGTTCCTTCTTCGACAATTGGCTTCGATCTCCGGATCTAAAGGCAACACTTCTTGTTGATTCCTCCTAGATCGTGTGATCATAAACCATATCTATCAAAAGATCAAACGAAAGTGAGAAGTGCAAGTAAGATCAAGTAACAAACACAAATATTTTTGGATTTTTGAGAATAAGGAAAACAAGTAAAATGTCTAAACTAAAACTCTATTAACCTACACTCTAGAGCTATAAAATCTCCCCGACAACGGCGCCATAAACTTGATTCACGTATTCTACAACACTAGAATAAACGACCGCAAGTATACGGTGTCTATCGTAGAGAAGTAAGTACGAGGTCGATCCCACGAGGAGGTATAGCGTAAAAGTGTATTTTGTTAACGAAATTATATTTAAACGCGATCGATTAAGTGAGTGTAGTGAATTACCCTAAGATTGCCTACCAAATTGTCACAAATAAGCAATAAAGAGAAATGAAGAATTGATCAAATATCATGTAAATCAAGAAAACGAAAGTAAAACGGATTAAAACTCTAGTATGAGAAGGTGGGTTCCAAGGAAATTGTAACACTTAGATATCCGTTTATGAATTGTTACTCGTTCAAATGGCCATTAAGGTTGTCTTCATATAGGGTTGATCACAAAAGAAGAATTAATCAATCTCTCGATCTAACTAATCCAAATGAGCATGCGACATAAGTTCGTATCTCTACCTTACAAACATCACACCACCTAAAATAGCCCCAAAGATCATTCAATTCCCTCTCCGATAACTAATCCTCTCTCGAGCTCATAATAATACCGGGTTGCATGATTGCATACAATTAATGGAATAAATCTCTCAATCTTATCCCAATTAACAATGAATTAAGCAAATCATCATGGCCAATAACAACATGCTTCCAAATGAGAATTAAACATGCAAATAAGAGACAAACATCATTTAAAGCAAGAAATTAGTTCATAAACTTCAATCCAAATAATTACAATGCCTTAGAACCACAAATGTTTAGCCAAGAGCTAACATAATCAAATTACAAATTCCAAATGAAATAGCTAACTAAAAAGAAATAGAAAGAGAAAGATTAGGCTAAAATGTGGTAGAGAATGAAATTTCCAAGCTATTTCATCCTTCCTTGCTTGATTTGATGGAGAATTAAAGAATAAATGGCCCAATCACCTTCAATTGTGTGTAATTATGTGTGGAATTTGAGGAATTGGGGAAGAATGTCTTGGGTTTTAAGAATGAGGCCTTATATAGTGTTGGGGTAGGGCTTAAGGATGAAAATTGCACTTAGGTCCTTGGAAATTGGACAAAATATGCAAAAGGCACCGAGAGCAGGGGAGACTCGGCCGAGTGGGACCACTCATCCGAGTTGGGGTGTTCGAATGGGTGAAACGGCCTCTTCAGGGCTCAGCCGAGTGCAATTCATTCCAGGGGTTAAACTTCGTCCAACGACTCGGCCGAGTTCGGTCACTCGGCCGAGTGTAGCTCGTTCCCAATTCCAAGTTTCTTCTCAAGACTCGGTCGAGTTGTCTCACTCGGCCGAGTGCAATTCGTTCCAGATTCTGAGTTCGCCCCTTAGCTCGGCCGGATGACAATTCATTCCACATTTCAAACTTTGTTCAGCAGCTCGACCGAGTGGAAGGTTGTTCCAGATTCTGCCTCGATCAGTAACTCGGCCGAGTCAAGGAGCTCGGCCGAATTGGCTCTCAAAATTTGTCCTCGAACTCGGCCGAATTGGTTAGCTCGGCCGAGTGGAAAAACATTCTAGTTTCTGCCTCCATCTGGAGCTCGGCCGAGTCAGGGAACTCGGCCGAGTTACTGGCCACTCCAAACTTGTTTCGTGCATATCTCTCGCCTCGGTTGTCCGATTGACTTGATTCTTTAGGCTATTCCACTCCGTTTTTTGAGACGGATCTAACCGTGCACTCCTCTTCCTGATCCAGTAAAGTATGGTTGGTGTTTTGCTCCAAATTCCATCGTATTTCCTACAAAATCGACAAAACACAACATTTCTCTCATTTTGGCTTAAACAATCATATTCAATGCATAAATCAATGAAATCTCATCAAAAACATGCTTCACATGTGGCTCTAAAATGCGTAAATTCCACCCGAATCAATATTATAGTCATGTAGTAACATAGTTTTAACTATGTAGTAAACAATACTTAAAAGCGAAAAAATATATTTTAGTTAAGTTTAACCCGCATTATTCAAATTTGACCCACAAATTTTTGCCTCAAATTTAACTTAATTAACTATGTTTTATGTATGAAATATTTCATATATTTTTTGTCTAAATTAAATTACTTTACAACACAAACTCAAAGATGCACAATAAATTTTATTATATTAGTTATATTATTTAATTGGATCAAGGAAAGTAAAAATAATTACTATCAAATTTTGATAGTGTATCATATCAAGCATGAGGTGTTTGTTTCAATTCATAGATCGTTTTTCTTAATCAGTATATGTAATTACACTTGAATTCCATATTTTTATACGATTTTTAAAATAATAATTGAAATAAATAGAAGAGATACGAGAGAGATGGAAGGCTAGGGAGGGAGCGAGAAAATTGAGAAGATGGAATTGACGGTAATTATAATATGATTTCTTACTAAAAGTTCGAAACATATTTGTACCAAAAGTGAACAACAACCAAAGGACTAGAAATAATAAAGGGATGGGGTATATACCCCTCCAACTTTGTTTACTCCCTCAAAAACCCTAAACCAAATTTCTTCATCTTCCCCAACCTTCTGCCGCCTCTCTTTCCCCTCCCTTTTTTTTACACTTTCTTTCTCTCGTCTCTTCCCCCTCCCGTTTCCTGCACTCTCTCTTCTGCCGCCTCTCTCTCTTCCCCCTCGCCGTTGCACTCCGTCGCTCTCCCCCTTCCTCCCCCTCGCCTCATTCGCCACCGCCGCCCCCCTCCCTCGTTTCTCGCCCTCCACCGCCTATCGTCCCCATTGCGGCCGCTCTAGCTCGCCCCTGGCCGTCGCGGCCCACCTGCACCCGCCCCCAGTGACGGCCCGCCCGCACTCGCCTCCAGCGACGCCCGTCTTCCGCCGCCTTAACCCTTGAAGAACAGGTTTGGTTTTTTTTTTTTTTTAAATATTTCGACCATTATCGGTCGCTCAAAAACATTCTCGTCGACGAGATTGTTTTTGAGCGATCAATAATGGTCGAAAATTTCAAATTTTTTATTTTTTTTAATTTCTTTCAAAATTTAGTCGACAAATCAGTGTCGACCGGAGTGTTTTTGGTCGACAAACCAGTGTCGACCAGAGTGTTTTTTTAAAAATAGTAAGATTTTTTTTTCTAAATTTTATATGTGGTGGTGGAGGCGGTGGCTGTCTAATTTTAGGGTTAGGGTTGTGTTTAAATGGTAGGGGAGTGTATGTATCTAACATGATTTAGTAAAAGGATAAATTTGGTATTTCATATATATATTGAATTAATAAAAATTAGGGGGTGTATTAAACAAAGCTGGAGGGGTATATACCCAACCCAATAATAAAATTTTTAGAGCCCAATAATTACTGAAATAAATAAAGGCCCTGTTGGTCCTGAAAGGAGTAGATAACAAGTGTATGGGGGGGAATACACTTGTATGCAAATTCTTTTCAACTAGATCAAACCAGAACTCAGCAAGGTTGTCTTGGACAACTCTGCTGAAGATGATTAACTCTTCTAAGATAATCAATCCACTAAGTACTATTGAGTACTTAGTTGAATAACTATCTAGGGGAGTTATATGTGCGGAATAGTGGTTGGCCCTTTAAGTTTAGACTCCTTTAATTTCTGAAATCACTTAGTCAATGCAACACAGTTCAGTTTAGCTTCAGGGAACTTGTCCAAATCAGTTTTGCACAGTCTTTGAGTATGTATCTTTGAAAGATCAGTTTAGTGTGCAGTGTTCAATGGATGTAAGTACTTGTAAAGTAAATCAACACAAGAGTTTATAGTGGTTCAGAGACTCAAGCTCCTACATCCACTTTCCCTGATTTAACAGGATAATTCCTTCACTCTTGGAATTAACTTGTTTTATAGTGCCAAGGTGCACTTGATCAAGAACACCACTCCTTGGTGAATTGATCCCTAGGATGTCTAGAGTCCTAGTACCCTCTTCTCAACTCAGAACTGTACTGTTCTTCTCTCAACAGTCAGTTCCTACCACTTCTACTACTACAACCTTCTCACTTTCACTCTTGAAAGATATAAGGGTTGAAGTAAGGTTCCAACTAATGAGATATCCTTTACAATGAAGATCAGTGTATAAGGATAGGATATCTCTCTAAGCTTGTGTATGGATATACAATTTGGTTTAGCTTAGAAGAAGTGTTTGAAGACTAAGATAGTCTTTGAAAGCTTTGAAAGCACTCTAGCTTGTAAGAACTTTGAGCTAGGTTGGATTATGTTGAGGTCAGTTGGATAGTTGGATGCTTTCAAATGGTCTTCACACTTCTGTATTTATAGACAAAATGGAGGATTTGCCCGTTGGAGAGGCAGCCCCAAATTGCTATAAATGTCTTCCTTGAGTTCTTCAAACTGGAAGACAGATTCTTGATAGTGACATGTCCTCATTTGGGTAATAAACGGCTGTAACAGTTTTGTCTTCATTCTGCAGCACTTTTCCCAATGTTTGACTTCTTGTTAGGACTTGGACATGGCTTCTGAAGGTTGATCCAATGATAGGACAACATTCCTTATCATCTGGACAACTCTTCTTATTACTATCAGCAGTTTTGCTTTTCAGCATGGTTGACTTGCTCTTCTTCAGATGACTTGGCTCTTTCCCTTTGTTTCTCTTGTGTATGGTCTTAGCTCATTCCTTTGAGGACCTTTAGGGACTGGTTGTCTCAATCTCTTCAGCATAGTTGATCTTAGGCTTTCAGAGCACTTGATCTTGGTCAATTTAGCTGAGACAACTCCTCTGGACAACTCTTCTGATCAGCATGATTGGTCTTTTTGCATCAGAGCACTTTATACTTTAGAGTTGGCTTATCTGGACAACTCTCCTGATCAGTGTATTTAATCTTTTTGCATCAGAGCACTTTATGCATAGAGTTGGCTTCTCTGGACAACTCTCCTGATCAAAACCTTTGAGTAACTTTGTCCTCTTGAGCTAGGCAAGCTTGTTCTTGCATATGGCTATCTTCTTTGGACAATTCTCCTGATCAGAGCATATGAATATTTTCTCTGGACAACTCTCCTGATAAGAACATCTTAGATTTCATAGAGTGTCCTTGCTCTTAAGTGATTGTTCCAGATTTTGAGCCTTGAGGGGACTTGTTCTTGATTATCTTCAAAGCATAGGTTCCCCCTCAAATTGTGCATCTAATTGTCTAAGAGCTGCCTAACATTTCAGCTTCTCATCTAGCCTATAATCTATATGTTCTAACATTCTTAGAACATATTTATATTGACTTAGGCATGTCTCAGGGGGTTTTGGTATTCAATCAAAACATAGCTCATTTTATTCCCAACAATTTCCCCCTTTTTGATGATGCCAAAACCTATACAACTTAAGCAAAAGTGACTTGTCTACACCTATTACATGTATCTTCAGAAGACATGACTGAGGTCAATATTCCTGAAAAATAATGTGTTAGTGTATTCACTGTTTTATATTGCAAGTAGGTTTTAAGATAGGCATAGAGAGATTTGTGTTTCTTGATTCAAAATAAGTTCAACTATCATTCATTAAAAAAAATCATTACAGGCATGTTGATAGTTGAAATTAACACATCAGAGCATGAATCAATAACACTTAAGTATATCAGAGCACTTCATTACAATAATTCAAAATAATATTTTCAGCATCAGAGCACAGAACTTGTATCAGAGCAATCTTTAACAGATCAGAGCAATCAGATTAACACATCAGCAAGCTTGACCATATTTCAGCATAGTTGATCATTCAAGTAAGGTCAGAAGACTTAGCCATTTCAAAGATCATCCTCAGGAGGTGGCAGCATTCCATACTGTGCCCACACTCTTCTTTTCAGTGCCATGGCTTCTTGGTTGGTTCCCTTAGGACCAAGAACCATCTTGTTTAGCTTAAGGATCTCAGTGAATTCCCTCAGAATTCTTGCTTGGTCAATCCATCCTTCAAGCTTTGGAGGCATGTATATGATTGGCTTGGGAGCTGTGAGTTCAAATCTTGCAATGTCAGCAGCTGCAAGTAGTTGTTGATACAACTCTCTGTAGTACTCTAGCATGAACTCAGTGAAGGCAGAGTTTGCATCTCCTCCATTCCATCTGTCAATGACATAAAAGTCATAGACAAACTCCCTTTTGGCTTCTTCCCATGTGTCATTCAGTTGAATTGGCACCCATTTATCCAAGTGTGGATATTTGGTGTCCATTGGGATTAGAAGCTGAGGCTTCATCTTGCTGTAAGTTGCTCTTCTCCTTCTTGGTTTCTGAAAGTTTGCTCTTCTTTCATCTCTTGCTCTGTTGGCTTCTTCCATCAGATCAATTTTCTCATGGGCCCTCATCATGGCCAGTTTCTGTTGTGTTTCAGGGTCTTTGCCATACCCTTCATGAAACAGCTTTGATGGATCATGGGCTAGAACAGTTGTCTTCTTCTTAGGTTCAGATCCAAATCCTTCAGCAAATAACTCTTCAGTCTCTTCAGTTGATTTGGCACCTTCAGCAGTTTTTCCAGATTCAGAAGATTTGTCCTCTTCAGTAGTTTTGGCTTTCTTTGATGTAGGCTCATCCTTATCAATTCTGAATTCAGGTGGAAGATCAAGGCTGCTAGGAAAGTCAGTGAATTTCTCAATTTGTCTCTTCTTTCCTTGGGCCTTCTTGATCTTTCCTCTGGTTTGGACACCTTCAGCATCTTTGTCCAGACCTGACACTTCACCACCTGGTCTTTGCTGTTTTCTTGCCCTTTCTTCTTGAGCTGAGGCCATTGAGTTCTTCAATGCCAATGCTAACTGCTCCTCTTCATCCAAATCTTCCAAGTTCAGCATTTCTGGCTCTTTTCCCTTTCCTTCAGGGACTTTGTCTTTCCCTTTCACTGGACTCCCAATCACCAAGGCACCTTTTGCTCTAGCTCTTTCCCTTTCCCCCTTTTTGGCAGCATCAAAGCACTGGGGCTTGAGGTCACTCATTGTTGAGGCCATCAGGGATTGGGCCTGGTTTAGGGACTTCATCTCTTCCAACAAATATACATTTTCATCATGTATATTCTGCATTCTATCACTGCTCAAGCTAAGGAAAGCTAGAACAGGCTTCATCTTTTGTTGGACAACCTCTTCCATGGCTGTTTTCAGAGATGCATCCAGTTGGGCTTTTAAGAGCTCAGTGAGGTTGGCCACTGCACCTTCAGCAATGTTGGCCAACACTTCTTGGGAAAACTTTTCTGAGGCAGCTTTGACCATAGCTAGCCTTTGCTCTTCAGCTCTTCTCTTTTGTAGTGCAGTCTTCTTTCCAATAGCTTGTTTGACAGTTAGCCTGAGAGCTTTGACATTAGCATTGTGATTGTCTCTCAGCAGCTTCTGTTCTTTCTTGACCTCCTCTGAGATGGCTTCCATGGTAGACTTGGCATTTTGAACGTCAGTGGAGATGGTTTGAAGACCAGATTCCACACCACTGATTCTTGCCTCAAGGGTTGGTAGCACAACATCTTCAGAGCCAGTGAGCCTCATTTCTACAGATGCTAGAGTTCTTCCCTGCTCATTCAATGCTCCTGAAGTTTCAGCATGAGCAGATTGGACTTGATGAGCCAAGGAGTCCAACTTCTCTGATTGCATTCCAAGTAAGGCCTGAGCTGAGCCTGTATCAACTTGGATAGGTGCATCTGTGAGGAACTCATTTGCAAAAATTTGGTCAAGAGAAATACCTGCAACATCAGATAAATCAAACAAGTTAGGAAATAAGCACTCATCACCCTCAATTTCTTTTGCATAAGACTCTGATACATCAGCAGTCTTCTTCTCATTTTCAACTTGTTCTTTTCTCCCTTCATAAATAATGTTCTCACTCAAGGAATCAGGCCTCCTTTCATCAAGGGATTCTTGAAGTTCAGATTTGACTTCAAGAATAACCTGTCCTTCCTCACTTATTCCACCCTCATTTGGTGGTACACTCACTATCTTAGTGATGACTACCTCTCTTTCATCCACAACTCCCTCTGATTTTTCAACTAATTTCTCCTTTTCAACTCCTTCTCCTAATCCTGCAGCATCTCCACCTTCAACAAGGTTCAAAGATGGCAGTTGTGAGGAGATCACAGTGCTTATATCAACAGCCACTGAGTCATCCTGAATGATTAAGGGCTGATCAGTGTCCAACTCTTCTGACACTGAATAGGCCTTAATCAAACTAGCCTCTAATACAGGAACCTCAACATCTTTAGGCTGTGCCTTGGGTTCAGAAGAACCTTCATTGGCAGATGTGTCTTTGGTTGTGTTACCATCCTTGGTCAACACCTCTGAAGTTACAGAGCCTTTCCTATGATAGGTTTTGGGAGGATTGGAAAGTCTATCTGCTACAGAAGACTTGGGTTGAAGGGGTTCAGGGAGGTTGGCTTGAGGAGTTTCAGGAGGGTTGGGATTTGAAGGGTTTGAAGGATCATCAGGGGAATCATCATCATTAGAGTCACTATCAGGGTGTTTGATTCCCTTGGCTTTTCTTTCTTTCTCCTCTTCAATCTTATCAGCTACCAACTTTGCAAAAATCTCCTCATCTATGAGGAATCTTGTCTTTGAAACTCCTGCAAAGTGTAGCAATCTATTCTCCTCTATTTGCCACCAGTTTGCACCCTTGTCTTGGATGACTTGTGATATCTCCATCATAGATTTGTCTTTCACATCAACAAGCATCCTTAGATCATGAAAGGCCTTCTGAATTCTTGGAAATTCAGCAAGTTGTGGATACAAACTGTCCACAGTAGCCTTGGCTCCTCCTCTGAGCATACTCTCAAAGGTATACTCCTCCTCATCTCCACTTGAATGGGGACTTTGGGTTATAGGGGTGTTGGCTCTGGGTTCTCTTATCAAAGCTTTAGGCAGATTAAGTTCAGGGATGTTGGCTTCAGAAGGGTTAGGCTCAAGTGAAGGTACTTCAGTTGCTTTAGAGAGCAATGAATCTGAAGGGGCTTTACTCAGGGGGGTTGGCTCATTGAGTGCATGCTCTAAGAGTTTTGAATAATTGAGCATGGATGAGTCAAGGGGAGACAGGAGTCTTGTCTCATCTACTGCTAAGTCAGCAAGCACATCAATGCCACTTCTTTGTTCATTCCCTTCTGGAGAATATCTCTTAGTGAGATTTACAGGGGTAATGGGTTGGTTGGAAGGGGTAACATGGGTTTCAGGGGAGTTGGGCTCAAGATACTGAATTTCAGGGAGGTTGGCCTCTATGGGTTGACCTTCAGGGACTTTGGATTCTGGAGTTCCAGAACCAGATGAATTGGTCCTTGACATGGATTTTGCCCTGCTTTCAGCTCTGCTCTCCCTTAGAGCCAATTGAAGAGACCTCTCTTCTTGCAGCTCCAACACCTTTTCAGTAGGTTTGGCCCTTCTCTTGCTGGCCCTGCTACTTCCACTTCCTTCCTTCTCAGGGACAACTTCCCTGACTCTCTTATCACCCTTCTTCTTTTGCCTGGTCTCATTGTACTTTTGCCTGAGTTCTTCTGAATGATCAGATGGCACTTGTACACCTTCTCTAGCAACTTCTTCAATCTCAGCTGAAGCATCTGAATTCTCTTCTGAGATTCTCTGAGACATTTTTCTTGTCTTTACAGCCCTGGCCTTTGTTCTCTTTTTCATCTTAGGCTTCTCTTCCTCCTGTTCTTCAGCAGGCTTGGCCAGTAGCATCCTTCTTTTCTCAGTTTTCTTACTGAGCTTTCTGAACAGGATCTTTTGGGCTGGGAGGGGCTTTGCAAAGGTCTGCATCTGGGAATAGTGGGAAAACCTCTCAATCAACAAGCTTGCCCTGGTGCAATACTTGATTTTCCCTTCTAGCACCACCTTGTTGTGGGCTTTCACCTTAAATTTTGCCTTCTCCTTCATCATCTCAGACATGATGAAGGTCCTCCAATCAAACTTGATGCCCTTATCACTGGCATCAATAATGGCAGCCATGATTCTGATCCTTGGCTGGCTGACCTGCTCTAGGCTTCCAGTGTTGCTTAAGAGGCTCTTAGCAACTACCTCAAAGAGATTAAGAAACTCTGGCTTGAGAGTTTTCTTGTTTTGAGTTGAGGAGAGAGGGCCTGGAACTAATAACCACTCTTGGGCTATTTCCTCTTCATGTCCTGTGCCATACACTTCTGGATTCCTTCCCTCATAAGGCAATCCAAAGGCTCCTTCCAGATCCTCTGAGGAGAATCTAACTCTATGGAATCTCTCCTCTTCCTCTCCTTCAGCTGTGTAGGATAGCCTGGTTGATACTTCTCCATCTTCAGGCTTGCCTCTCCACTTGAGGAAGGCAAAGAATTCTGCCACATAACTTTCCAGGCAAGAGCTTGGTCTTTCTTCCAAGAACTTTTGGAGACCAGCCCTTCTCAACCATCTCAGGGTTGGAGTAATCTCAGGATCTTCATTTTCAAAAGAGATAATTGGCTCAAAGTGAAGATTGTTCTTGTTGCTTAGATAGCCAAAATCTAGGTCTAGATCTTTGTTGGAGAAATCAACAAGCATCTCAGGTCTAACCTTGGGGGCCATTGAAATTTACAGAGAGAAGTTTGATGAAGAATGAGAGAGTTTGAAGAATTTTGAGTTAGGGTTTCGAATACTTGGGAAGAAGTGTTTGTGGGTATCTTAAGACTTGTGAATATTCTAAAAAGAATGTTTGTCAATGAGTTGGTAAGGTCTTGATACAATTCAAAGGTGAACAAAAATGGAAATCCAAAATGGACGGCTAGGATTGATTTCAGGGGAGTTGTCCATTTTTGATCCAATGGTCAAAAACCAATGTAACAGTGAAATAACTGTTTTATTCAAAACGTGGGTGGTTTTAAATGTTTGTTTAAGGCTGGGGATTTTTCGAGATAGATCATGTCCCAAAAAGTTTAATGCAAACAAGAGTTAAATCTTGGCATTTAATGCATGGAAAGTGACCTTTTGGGTGGGAGACAAATTAAATCCCAGAAAGGTGAAAACTGTATTTCAAGGGACAGATTTCGAAATAGGTATTGATCACCAAAAATAGGTGCTTATCATACCAAAATTTGGTTTGATAGCTAGGACAACTTATCTGACCCTACATGGACAAGTGTCCTGAAGAAAGGTGGACAAAGGTCCTGAATGTTTCTGAGTTTCAGTAGACTTGACCAAGTCTGCTGAAGTTTGAGTTTGTTTCCCCCTTAATCAAAGAACTTCTTTGGACTTATTTGTCCAACTTCCCTGGATCAAGTAATCCCAACTCTGCTGATAGCTCCAGAAATCATGCTTCTGCAAGTGGCTTGGTTAATATATCAGCTTTTTGATGGTCTGTGTGAATTTTGACCAACTTGATGTCCTTCTTCTCCACATGGTCTCTAATGAAGTGGTGCTTGATGTCCACATGCTTGCATCTTGTGTGTAAGACAGGATTTTGTGATATAGCAATGGCACTATTGTTATCACAAAATATTGGCACTTCAGTAGAGTTGACTTTGTAGTCTCTTAGTTGTTGTCTCAACCATAGGATTTGAGCACAACAACTTCCAGCAGCAACATATTCAGCTTCAGTGGTGGAAGTGGCCACTGTGTTCTGCTTCTTGGAGAACCATGAAATAAGCTTGTTGCCCAAGAATTGACAAGTCCCTGAAGTGGACTTTCTGTCAATCCTACATCCTCCATAATCAGCATCTGAGTAGCCAGTTAGCTCAATATTGTCATCAGCAGGGTACCAAAGGCCTAGATTCTCAGTGCCTTTGAGATACCTCAAAATCCTTTTTGCAGCCTCAAGGTGGCTTTTCTTAGGATTTGCTTGAAATCTTGCACACACACCTACTGCAAAGGTGATGTCAGGTCTGCTGGCAGTGAGATAGAGGAGTGATCCAATGATTCCTCTATACTCAGTAGAGTTGGTTGGAATACCACTCTCATCAGGATCCATCTTCCAATTTGTGTTCATAGGGATCCTTACTGGCTTGCTAGTTGTACACCCAAACTTTTTGATCATTTCTCTGGTGTACTTAGCTTGGTTGATGAAGATTCCTTCTTTAGTTTGCTTGACTTGTAGACCCAAAAAGAAGTTCATCAACCCCATCATGGACATCTCAAACTTGCTTTGCATGAGCTTGGAGAATTTCTCACACAGCTTCTCATTAGGGGATCCAAAAATTATGTCATCTACATAAATTTGGACAAGCAGGATGTCCTCTCCTTCAGAGATTCTGAAGAGAGTTCTGTCCACAGTTCCCTTGGTGAATCCATGATTCAAGAGGAATTGTGACAGTGTATCATACCAAGCCCTAGGGGCTTGTTTGAGTCCATATAGAGCTTTCTTGAGTCTGTAAACTTGGTTTCCCATTTCAAACCCTGGTGGTTGCTCCACATAAACTTCTTCTTTCAAGACTCCATTCAGAAAGGCACTCTTGACATCCATTTGGTATACTTTGAACCTCTTGTGAGCTGCATAAGCTAGAAAGAGCCTTATTGCTTCTAGCCTTGCCACAGGTGCAAAAGTCTCATCATAGTCAATGCCTTCATGTTGGCAATATCCTTTTGCCACTAGTCTTGCTTTGTTTCTGACAATCACATCATTTTCATTTTTCTTGTTCTTGAACACCCACTTTGTTCCAATGACATCTTGATGTGAAGGTCTATCCACCAGCTCCCATACTTCATTTCTGGTGAATTGATTTAGTTCTTCCTGCATGGCTGTGATCCAATTTGCATCTTGAAGTGCTTCCTCAACATTACTTGGTTCTTGCTCTGACAAGAAACAACAGAAAAGAGCACTTTCACCTTGGAATCTTCTTGTTTTGACTCCAATACTTGGGTCACCAAGTATTAGATCAGTAGGATGGTCAGACACCCAAGTCCTTCTTTTTCTGATCTCTTCAGTAGAGTTGTCCTCTACTGAAGGTGAGTCATTTTGATCATAAAATTCAGGATAATGTAATGCAGGATCTAATTCAGGATCATAATCAGGGGTGTTGTCCTCAATGTCAGGGACATTGGCATTTTCAACATTTTGAGTTCCCCCTTGATTATTTGACCCATTTACTACCTCAGCAGGAACTGCTTCTTCATTGGTAGTTGTTACCTGGATGTGAACTGGGATTGGATCATTCAGTTCACCATTTCCATCAGTGGAATTTGTCTCAGGAAGGTTGCTTTCAGGATTGTTGTCCAATGTGGATTTTTCAAGCAGATTGGCTTGAACAACATCTATGAATTCAGTGTCTTTGTCTTTTAGACTTAATCTGGTTGTCCTCTGTGTGATTTCTTCAGGTTTCAAATGATCATTCCTGATCTCAAAGATAGACTCATCAAACACAACATGAGGTGTTTCTTCCACTATAAGGGATTTCTTATTGTAGACTCTGAAAGCTCTACTGATTTGAGAGTATCCAAGAAATACTCCCTCATCAGCTTTGCTATCAAAGGCTTTCAACTGTTCTTTCCCATTATTGTGAATGAAACATTTACAGCCAAATATATGAAAATATGACACTTTAGGCATTCTCCCTTTCCAGAGTTCATAGGGGGTTTTGCCTTGCCCCTTAGTGATCAAACATCTATTTTGAGTATGGCATGCAATGTTTATAGCTTCAGCCCAAAACCTCTTAGGTAAATTTGAGTCAGCAATTAAAGTTCTAGCAGCTTCTTTTAAAGTTCTATTCCTTCTTTCTGCAATTCCATTTTGTTGGGGAGTTCTAGCTGCTGAGGTTTCATGAGTTATTCCATTTGATGTGCAGTACTCATTGATGTATGAATTAATGAACTCAGTGCCTTTATCAGATCTTATCTTGATAATGCTAAGGCTTTTCTCATTTGACAATCTCTTGAGAAGTTCAGGTAGTTTGACTTGTGTTTCCTTCTTATTAAGGAGAAATACTACCCATGTGAACCTAGAGAAGTCATCTACTACCACTAATGTGTATTTTCTACCATTTATGCTTGAAGGGGTAATTGGTCCAAACAGATCCATATGTAGAAGTTCAAGTACCCTTTCAGTGGAGATGACTGGTTTTCCCTTAAATGAGGCTTTAATCTGTTTTCCTTCTTGACATGGTTTACACACATGTTCTTTAATGAAAACCTCATTAGGTAGTCCTTTAACTAATGCATTTCTAGCAAGTTTATTCATGGATTTGAAGTTCAGGTGATTTAGCCTTTTATGCCATAACCAACTTTGTTCACTAGAACTTTTAGCAATAAAGCATGCAGCATCAGTAGACTTGTCCCAGTCTGCAAAATACACATTTCCCTTCCTAGTCCCAGTCAATAAGGTTTGTTGAGTTTTATCCTTGATTAGGCATTTTCCACTTGAGAACTCAACATTAAAGTCTTTATCACAGAATTGACTGATACTTAGGAGATTATATTTGAGACCAGCTACATAAGATACATTGGTTACTTTGATGTTACCAATCATCAAAGTACCATAACCTTTTGTTGTTGCTTGTGAGCTGTCTCCAAAGGTGACATTTGGGCCTTCTTTTTCAATAAAATCAGAGAGGAGTTCCTTGTTTCCAGTCATGTGCCTTGAGCATCCACTGTCAAGGTACCATGCTGTCTTTTTGTTCATGCTCCTCTTCTTGTGGCCCAGTAGTACCTGCAATTAGATAGGTTTAGGTACCCTTTGAGTTTTGGGTCCTGAGAGGTTAGCTGTACCTTTGGGAACCCAAACTTGCCTAATAACCCTGATTGATTCAAGGTGGCTAAGGTGATTTCCTAGTGCATCAATATACACTGTCTTTCCCTTAAATGCCTTTGGGAAAGTATGTGTGAATGTGTTAACTCTGTAAGTTTCAGAGGAGTTGACCACTCTTCTGAACTTATGAGTTCTTTGTGCAGCTTGATGAAATCTTTGAGGAAAGGCCTTTTTATGACCATTACCCTTTGGCATGAAGGGTTTTGGTTGTCTCATTTTATTCTGCCTTAAAGGATGGTTTTCTTTAGGTCTATTCAGCTGAGGCTTTCTCAGATGAGTTGGCCTAGGCTGATTATACCTTGGATAATTCCTCTGAACATTGTTCAGGAGAGTTGCCCTTCCATTGGGTCTACTCTGCTGACCAATATTCCTTTTGTGCTCAGGAGCTTTGGCCATTTCCTTAGGTTTTGGCCTATTCTCCTGAATCACTTGAGTAGGCATTTCATTCAATTTGCCCTTTCCTTTGTTCAGTGGCTGAATTACTTCATTTTCAGCTTGTTGTGCCACTGACTTAACAAAGATTTTCTTAGTGTTACTTGAGGATGCAACACTAAAACAAGGTGAAGATTCAAATGGATCAAAACCCAATCCACTTCTTTGAGCCATAGGTCTTTGATAACTTTGAATTTCCTCTATTGCTCTAGAGGATTTGTTCAAAGCAGACATCTTTAATTTCAGGCTCTCTTCACTTGATTTAAGAATATCATACTCATGTGAGAGATTTTCAAATTTGGCATTTAGAATTTTAAGTTCAAATTCTTTTCTTTTCTGAGAGAGAAGTTGATCATCAATCTCCTTTTGTTGGTCAACTATCCTGAGATTTGCTTCCTCAAGCTTTCTCAAGACTTGTTGATACAACTCAGTAGACTTGACATCAACAGCTACCTCAGAGTTTTTGGTGAGTTCAGTAGTTAATCTTTCATTTTCTCTCACACAATTGTCATGAAATTCTTGTAATCTAGTGAAATCTTCCATCAACTTTCCCAAGGAAAGTTTCAGGTTAACCTCACTAGTGTTTTGTGAGATAAATGATGGTGAACTAGAAGTAGAGGATACCTCATCATCCTCAAGAGCCATGTTGCAGACATCATCATCATCATCACTGTTGGAGAACAATCCATCAGAAGAGTTGAAACTTTCAGCACTATCAGATTCTTCACCAGCCATCATGGCTTTTCTATTGGTGAATTTTCTGTCTCTTTTTGCTTGTCTTTCTCTTCTTTCTTTAGAGCTTAGTTCAGGGCAGTCATATTGGAAGTGCCCTTTCTTTTTGCAGTTGTAACACAGATCTTCATCATCATCCTTCTTGGATTCATCTCTTCTCTTAGATGATGAGGGTTCAGCTCTACTGGATCTTCTCCTATCAGAGGACATGTCCTCTGATCTTTTCTCTTCAGGCTTTTTGTCCTCAGCCTGATCTTCAGGGGAATTGTATCTTCTCCTGAATTTGTTATCTTGGTAGAATTTCTTGTATCTACCAAACCTTGTGTTGAGCTTGTCAAACCTTCTAGCCATCAAGGCTAGTTCTTCCTTCATTTCAGTCTTAGAGACTGACTTTGATGATCTGGGAGTGGGTTGCATTTCTGGTTCAGCAACTTTGGCTTTGAATGCCACTCCCTTAGTAGGATTTGAAGATTCCTCAACAGGCTTTCTTCTATTGAGGTCAAACTCATAGGCTTTGAGTTCTGAGAATATTTGTTGCATGGGCATGGTGGAGAGATCTTTGGTATTCTGCATCATCACAGCATAGACATCCCACTTTTGAGTGAGACTCCTCAAAATCTTTAATCCAACCTCTCTCTTGGTGTAGACCTTGCCCAATGAATTGATTTCATTCATCACATCAGTGAATCTACCAGCAAATTTATCAATGGACTCTTCAGAATCCATTGCAAACTGTTCAAATTTCTGCACAGCAACTTGGAGCTTGTTCTCCTTGATCTTTTCAGTGCCCTCACACATTTCAGCAAGGGTATCCCAAATTTCTTTAGCTGTGGTGCAGTGGTAGACTCTACCCATAACTGCATCTGGAATTGTTTGATAGAGGGTGTTCATGGCAAGATAATTCAAATTATCTTTCCTCTTTTCATCAGCAGTGAAGTCATCCTCATCTTTGGGAATCAGTTCCCTTATATCTGCTCTTTGCTCATCTGTCAATCTGGGGTTAGTTTGAGTAAACACAAAAGGTCCTCTTGTGATTACTCTAAGCATATCAGTATGAAGAGATGCAAGATGAGCCCTCATTCTAATTTTCCAGAAATCATAGTTGTCTATAGAAAACATGGGCAGTTTGTGATGAGAAATGTGATTGACTGGATTTGTGGCCATATTGTCCAAACCTTGAACAGCAGGTGGAGGGACAGCATTGTTGTTAGCCATATCTCAATAAGAGTCAATCAATCAACAAGTAATGGATTTCAGATAGAGATCAGTTCAGTGACCACACCAAATATGTGAGTTTTGAAAATCAAGATGGATTTTCAGAAGCAGTGGTCTTTGAACCCCTGCTCTGATACCACTTGTTGGTCCTGAAAGGAGTAGATAACAAGTGTATGGGGGGGGGGAATACACTTATATGCAAATTCTTTTCAACTAGATCAAACCAGAACTCAGCAAGGTTGTCTTGGACAACTCTGCTGAAGATGATTAACTCTTCTAAGATAATCAATCCACTAAGTACTATTGAGTACTTAGTTGAATAACTATCTAGGGGAGTTATATGTGCGGAATAGTGGTTGGCCCTTTAAGTTTAGACTCCTTTAATTTCTGAAATCACTTAGTCAATGCAACACAGTTCAGTTTAGCTTCAGGGAACTTGTCCAAATCAGTTTTGCACAGTCTTTGAGTATGTATCTTTGAAAGATCAGTTTAGTGTGCAGTGTTGAATGGATGTAAGTACTTGTAAAGTAAATCAACACAAGAGTTTATAGTGGTTCAGAGACTCAAGCTCCTACATCCACTTTCCCTGATTTAACAGGATAATTCCTTCACTCTTGGAATTAACTTGTTTTATAGTGCCAAGGTGCACTTGATCAAGAACACCACTCCTTGGTGAATTGATCCCTAGGATGTCTAGAGTCCTAGTACCCTCTTCTCAACTCAGAACTGTACTGTTCTTCTCTCAACAGTCAGTTCCTACCACTTCTACTACTACAACCTTCTCACTTTCACTCTTGAAAGATATAAGGGTTGAAGTAAGGTTCCAACTAATGAGATATCCTTTACAATGAAGATCAGTGTATAAGGATAGGATATCTCTCTAAGCTTGTGTATGGATATAAAATTTGGTTTAGCTTAGAAGAAGTGTTTGAAGACTAAGATAGTCTTTGAAAGCTTTGAAAGCACTCTAGCTTGTAAGAACTTTGAGCTAGGTTGGATTATGTTGAGGTCAGTTGGATAGTTGGATGCTTTCAAATGGTCTTCACACTTCTGTATTTATAGACAAAATGGAGGATTTGCCCGTTGGAGAGGCAGCCCCAAATTGTTATAAATGTCTTCCTTGAGTTCTTCAAACTGGAAGACAGATTCTTGATAGTGACATGTCCTCATTTGGGTAATAAACGGCTGTAACAGTTTTGTCTTCATTCTGCAGCACTTTTCCCAATGTTTGACTTCTTGTTAGGACTTGGACATGGCTTCTGAAGGTTGATCCAATGATAGGACAACATTCCTTATCATCTGGACAACTCTTCTTATTACTATCAGCAGTTTTGCTTTTCAGCATGGTTGACTTGCTCTTCTTCAGATGACTTGGCTCTTTCCCTTTGTTTCTCTTGTGTATGGTCTTAGCTCATTCCTTTGAGGACCTTTAGGGACTGGTTGTCTCAATCTCTTCAGCATAGTTGATCTTAGGCTTTCAGAGCACTTGATCTTGGTCAATTTAGCTGAGACAACTCCTCTGGACAACTCTTCTGATCAGCATGATTGGTCTTTTTGCATCAGAGCACTTTATACTTTAGAGTTGGCTTATCTGGACAACTCTCCTGATCAGTGTATTTAATCTTTTTGCATCAGAGCACTTTATGCATAGAGTTGGCTTCTCTGGACAACTCTCCTGATCAAAACCTTTGAGTAACTTTGTCCTCTTGAGCTAGGCAAGCTTGTTCTTGCATATGGCTATCTTCTTTGGACAATTCTCCTGATCAGAGCATATGAATATTTTCTCTGGACAACTCTCCTGATAAGAACATCTTAGATTTCATAGAGTGTCCTTGCTCTTAAGTGATTGTTCCAGATTTTGAGCCTTGAGGGGACTTGTTCTTGATTATCTTCAAAGCATAGGTTCCCCCTCAAATTGTGCATCTAATTGTCTAAGAGCTGCCTAACATTTCAGCTTCTCATCTAGCCTATAATCTATATGTTCTAACATTCTTAGAACATATTTATATTGACTTAGGCATGTCTCAGGGGGTTTTGGTATTCAATCAAAACATAGCTCATTTTATTCCCAACAGGCCCAATACAATTATTTGACCCACTAACTAAGTCTATATTCTTCCTTCGTACACATATCAAGTGAATCCATATTTTCGCCTCTTTAAACTCATTTAACCTTTTAAGAATAAAATGCTCAAAAAATAATCTAAGTTGCTTATATTCCATCTTTCTCTCTCAATAGCCTCCTCTTCAAGGTCTTCATGTTTATGACAAAATAATTGACAATCTTTTTACAAAATAGAAGGTTGTTCAACATACTAGTATTTCACCCGTGCTATGCACAGTCTAAGAGTTTACGAAATTTATTAATGTATAATTAAAACAATTGTTGGTCCCAAAGTTGAGTTAAGATTGATTAAGCTAGAAAATGTCTAGAGGGGGTGAATAAACTTTTTAAAATCTTTCAAAATATCAGAGTTTATAATGCGGAATAGTGTTTCGAATAGTATTGTTCTTACTCAGTCAGCTCAGTACTTTCAGTTTCAAGTTTTATACTCAGCTTTTATTTAGATCTTTATGTATCAACACTTAAAAAAATATCAAACAGTAAGTAAATCAACACAAAAGAGATTTATAGTGGTTCGACAAATGTCTACATCCACTCTCACAACTCCAGTTGTGAAGTTTTATTAACTATTCCTTCTTGAGTTTCTTGTGGCTTAAAGTCCCAAGATTAAGACTTTGATCTTTTCGATTACACTCCCAAGTGTATCTTCGATCGACTAGTAATTTCACAAGTAACTAGCACACTTGTTTACAACAAATCACAAACTAAAAAGTAAAGTAAAACTTCTCTTCGTAGTAGCCTTTGATTCTTCAATTCAAAACAGTGGCTTCTTTTCTTGATTTGATCTCCTTCAACTCTGTGAGTTCTTGAATACTTGAATGCTCTTTGATTGCTTTTGAATGCTCTTAGATCAATAGTCTTTTCAATAGAAGATCCTTCGGTATTTATAGAACTTAGATTGACAGTTAGCAGTTTGTGAAAGTAACTCTCAACTAACTCTAAAACCGTTTTTGTAACTTATCCTTTGTAACAGACTTAACTTCTTATTTTCAAGTCAGCATATCTTCAAATATATTCAGTTACACCTTTAAATAAGTTTTCCAAACTTATTCTGCTCCAGCACAATAAAATTACTCTTCTTCATTTTTATTGTTCTTAGTCCAACTCAGCACAATTCTCAACTTCTGTTCTGCGCTTCATCAGAATACTTCTCTTATGTCTCTGGACTTCATTTTTACTCCTCTTGATAGTCTTCTTACTTTGGAGTAGTCTTCTGAGTCTTCTTCAGTCTTCTGATCTTGTTCTAATCTACTGTTCTGAACTTTTACAATATTGTTAACCACAGAATACAAAACTCACACATATAAAACCTATCTATACTTCAACTGAACTACATACAAAAGAGTATATCTAAGTCATATACTATAAGTTGTCTATACAACATCAGCTTAGTTCCTAACAGTTCATAATATATTCACATATTTCACACATAAGATCAGTAAACTCAGAATATAAGTTTTCTTAAGATGACTTACAACCACATATATCATTAACTTTAAGTTCCTTTTTGTCCATCAAAACTCATAATCATCAACTAGAACATTGTTTCAAGGATTCATATCCCAACAACAATCATCGCTACATTTTTTAGGAAGAGAATCATGCACACTAACAAAGTTGGCATCAAACTTCCTGTAAGATGTACTTGAGGTGCAAACTGCAATCAATAATAATAAACCACCAAGGTTAAGAAAATAGATTGTACACATAATTACAATTATAAAAATAACTAATAAAAATCATACCATTAATTATGTCTGGTAAAGGACATACAGAAAATGAAAATAACGATGCTCCTACTGAAACTGGACTTTGATTACTTATATTATTACTACATCGTGGATTCTTATGTTCTGAAAAAAAAAATTAAACTGTCAAGATAAAAGATAAATATTTAATATCTATTTGTGCATCTATATATAAAATAACAACAACAAATAAGAAAAAGGTAATGGGATGAAATTGTGTAACCTATACACAATTGTTTGAATCCTTGATTTTTATCCAAAAATAACTAAAATATTACAGTAAATGTACATATTTGATGTATTGTTAAAAAATATATTCAAATATACACCAAAACCTAAATGAGTATATATTAAAATGGATAGAAGATAATTTAGTCTCATAATTTTTTACCTTTTTTGAAATGGTCCCAAAAAAATTAAATGTAACAAACTTAGTCCCAACTTTTTGTAATTAGTTTTGTTTTGGTTCCAAGAAAAGTTAAACGAATCAATTTAATCTAATTTTTTTTACAATTTGTTATGTTTTGGTCACAAAAAAAGGGGACTAAATTGGTACCTTTAATTTTTTTTGGACCAAAACAGAACAATTTGAAAAAAAGAAAAATGACTAAGTTAATACATTAAATTTTCCGGGACCAAACAAAAACTAATTGCTAAAAAGTGAGATTAAATTAGTACATTTAACTTTTTTTTTAACTATTTTAAAAAATGTTGAAAGTGTTGAGACTAAATTGACTTATATTCCATTAAAATTAATTTTTTTTCATTTTTTTATATACATAAAAAGTAATTCTTTTAATTTAAAGATACATTAATATTTTTGACATTTTAGGTTTTTTTTATTTCAAAAAATCTATACAGTATATTGTTATTCACGGTCCATTAGACTTATATTGCTAAGAGGAGGAGGCCCAATTTATTTTAATTTTGACATAGAATGAGTAGGGTTGCAAATTCACAGATCCCAATCTCACTCCTCACAAAATTTCATCAGTTTCTCAGAACTAAAACTTACAAAATTGCTAAAAATCGTCGCCTCTCTCCCTCTCTTCTCGTTCGCCAATCGCTGCCTCCCTCTCTCCCTCTCTTCTCATCCGCCGATCGCCGTCACCCTCTCTCCCACTACCAACCGCCGCCTCTCCCGATGTACAGTGGTACAGTCCCACGTAGGGCTGGCAAATCGTGCTATCGTGTCGTGTTTCGTGTCGACACGATAGTGACACGACACGATAAAGCCAAACACGAACACGATAAGGATATGTGTCGACACGAACACGATAATTTTCGTGTTGACACGGCATGACACGATAACAACACGATAATTTTCGTGTCGGCGTGACACGACACGATAACGACACGTAACACGATAACAACACGATAACGACACGATAAGAAAATAAATCAATTTAAAATTGTATTAAATATATAAAAAATAATATATTTATATAAATATAAAAAAATTATCGTGTCATTATCGGATACGTGTCATTATCGTGTCGTGTCATATCAGGTAAATAACAGGTTAACGGGTTGTTAACAGGTTAATGGGTTACCTGTTAATTTTATTGTGCTTAATGGGTTGACACGAACCCGACACAAAATTTTCGTGTCGTTATCAGGTCGACCCGATAACGACACGAACCCGATAAGGCCAAACACTAACCCGTAATTTTCGTTTTGGATTCGTATCGTGCTATCGTGTCGTGTCGAAAATTGCCACCCCTAGTCCCACGCAGCCAGGCGGTCGTGATTCACAGGTAAAGGATATCCCACGCACGACGATTGATCCCCACACACATGCAGTCGATCCCCGCGTACAGGCGGCTGATCCACACGGACAGGCGGCTGATCCACACGGACTGGCGGGCAAATCTCCGATCTCCCAAGGTATTAATTTTTTTCTTTTTCTTTTGTTGTTGTTTACAGTTTTTTTAAGATCAATTTTAAGTTTTAGGATTTTTTTGCAATTTTTTAGGATTATTGTTTCACCAACTTTTATTGAAGCCTACCGTCTGCTACCAATCGGAGCCGGAGCTAGTTGCGGAGTCACCGGCGGAGCCATTTTAGGCGGCGAGGAAACTCAAGTTTGGAATTTACTTCTCCACGTGGTAGGGGTTGAATGTGACTTTCAAATTGTTTATATTTATTATTTACTGTTAATTATGAATTTATTCATTCTTACGGGGGGGTGTTATACTTGATAGGCAACTTGCAGTTTCTTATGCGTTCCTATGGTTGTTTTATGTCAATATAAGTTTTTATGGGGGCCATGATCTCAAACTTGGTATTTGTTTTTAGTAACATATTCACATATTAGGGTTTTTTTAGTAGTAAAACTTATATATATATATATATATTTTTATACTTAATTTTTTTGTTATCAAATGGAGTATAACTTAATGAATATTATTAATTGTCTTATAAAATTCAATACAATGATCAGGGGCATTTATGGAATGTAGAGCATCTGGATTTCAAGTTGTGAATCTTCATGATAAAGGAAAAGTGTGGGAATAACTTGTTTATGGTAAGCTTTGTTTTATTTATTATTTTAGTTTATGCTTATAATTAAGTAAACCTGTTGCATGTTGAAATGTGTGTTCCTTAGATTGATATATCAAATGCACTATTGATTAATTTACAATAGATTGATATGACAATGATGGAAAAAAATTACAAAATACATATCGGAATGAGTTTCATCATTTCTTGTGCGTTTTCCTTTAAGTATTGTAGACCCCGTAAACTTTCTCATTTGTTGGTTGATGATGTATACATATATCAATTTGTCAAATAAAATGAAAAAAAGTGCATTAGGAAAGTGAGTTGAATAAAACTCTTATGCAGATTGATTTGTTTGAATTTTTTTTAACTATGTGCATACCTGGATGTGTTGAGCCATTGTTATTGTGTAATATCTGACTTTGTGATTGAATAAAAATGTGACCTTCTATTTGGATAGTTTGAACCTTCTTAGATAGATGGAGATGGTAATGGAATACAAAGTGGTATTGTTGTGACTGTGGTGAAAGTATTATGTGGTTGTGGTTAATGGTATTTATGGAAGGAAGTATTAGAATATGATAGGTTGTGATTGACTGCACTATAGAAAAAATATTAAACAAATAAACATAGTGAATTTGAAAGGTCATATCTACAAATAAACAATAAAACAAATATACATATTGCAGGTCAGTATGTCAAAAACAATTCTAACAACCTCATCAAAAACAAAAACCAAACCAAAATGTAGTTCTTCATTTCTCTAAGCATCCTCTTGCTTTTGTGAACACTTTTTTTTTTTGTCTGATGCAGTAGAAGAGTTCTTCATGTCAAAAACAATTCTAACACCTGATAGTTTTTGCTTCCAAATGCAGGTGCGCGATATGCTCGAATCAACTGAATCTTAAGAGCCCGCTGCGTCTTAAAAGAATCGATCTCCTTGATCAATCGAAAGCGGGGTGTCATCTTGAGGTTGCAAAAGGTATGGTGAGTACTCAAGAACTCACACTGCAAGTTGAAATGTTGGTGAGCAAACATTAAGTAACTAAGTTGGGTGTTTCATATGAATAATGCAATCTGCAGAATGCTTTATATAGAGAGAAAGGGAAAGCCCTTTTTAGGTGTATTGGAATATGAAGAGGTGCTTGGAATATGAAGATGCACTAATTATATTTTTTTTTATAGTTGTATTATAAATTTGAAGTGGTAAAGGCTGATGCAGGGACAAATTTGATTTGTTGATTTGTTTTAGATTTTTTATATTTATATTCTTTTAATTTTTTTAATATTTAAAGTGTGTTTTTCCAACATAGATTTGATTTCTATCTAGGTTCCTTTGAATTTTTTACTTATAATTTGCGTCAATATATTAGGTGTTTTTATGTTCTACAATCAGATTTTTTTTATGTTCTAGAATATTCGTGCTCTATTTTTTTTTATATATTGATTCCTTTTTTTTTTAATATTTGTATTATAAATTTAAATTGATACTTGCTGGTTGCAAGTGAACTGATCAGATTTATTTTGCATATTCACAAATTGTAAATAGAAGATTTGATTTGTCTATTTTTTAACTTTTTTTTACTTGATCAGATAAAATAATTATCAATACTTGTGTAAATATATTAAAAACTAAATAAAATATTTGATCAGCTAGCTATACCTAGGTTTGTCCTATATAAGCTGCCATATCAGACCGTCTGTCCGCAACAAAAGTAATTAGTTTAGAATTAAAAAAAAATCAAAATTAATACATTGAAATGGGCGGGAATCCACTATGCTGTTTTTATATATACTAGTATTTCACCCGTGCGATGCACGATTTACAAATATATAATTAATAGTGTCATTTTTTTTTAAAAATAATTATACTAATGTATATATATAACTAGATATATCAATTGTATTATTCAAGTGCTTATTTTTATATTATATTTCTTAAGAATATTAACTAATTTTTATGTTTCATGTGTACTAATTTTAAAAATATATTTGTAATATTTATCAAAATCAATAATGTTGTTACTTTTGAATGAAGTGATTCAATTAAGTGATATAACATTTTATTTTAATCACTATCTTAGAACTACAGTAATTTATATGGGGAGTGGTTTTTTTTTTCTTTGTTATTGTAATACCGTGATTTTATATTCAAAGAAGGTGTTAGTTTGAAATTTCTGTTAACGATAGAGATATTTAAGTCTCAACATTTGCAGGGTTAAGTCTCTTTCGACTAAATAAGTTTTAGAAAATCATTCTCAATGAAAAGGAATGAAGAATTCCTTGAAGAATTATATATTGGAAACATTGAATTATGTACAACAATTTTTCTTTCAAGAAGTAAATGTTGCTTCTTAGGGATAAAAAATTAATAACATCTAAGTTGACATTTGTTATGGCTATATATAATGGGATGAGCATGACTGAACTTTGTTGTGTTAAGATAAACAGCAATTTGCTTTGCAAATTTCGAAACCATGAAGAAGAGGATCTTAATTATCCCTCCATTTTTTTAAATTGTATGAAACAAACCAAATTTTTGTTCTGTAATGCAATAAACTATAGAATACAATTGTAGAAAACTCTTACCTCTAACAAATACCACAAATCTACTATCAGTGAATTGAAAAATTAATTCCCAACAATACCAATAATACAATTGTGATATTGAATGTACAAATAAATACCATCGAATAACAACATTTACGAATTCGATTGTGAAATCTGCTTGATCAAGATAAACCCATATCATAGAAGTTGTACCTCAAGAAACAAACAGTGAGAAATAAAGAAGGTATTTTGAAAAAAATTATAGAGTAGAAGGAAATTCTGATTACCTTGAGAAGTACTATTCACTCTTTTCAAAGAGCCTCCACGGATTCTAGAGAGTATTTTTGTTTACTTACTCACTCAATAGAAGACTACTCTTTAAGTTCAAAATTTAAGTTTATAAATATTAAGGTTTCAATTGACTCACTGATGGTATATAGTTATTCTAATACTACTTTTTTTTTTTTTAAACAATACAATAAAGAAATGTTTATTTCTTAAAGGAATGAGCAAAGACACTACAATAAATCAGCAAGGAGATCAAATGGGCTGAAGGTAAACCTAACAGTAACAAAAAACAAATCCCAAAGTAGAAGTCAAATCGTGTAATATTTAGGAATACTCAATTGAATATTGTCGGCAATTACCAGAATCTAAAAATCCACAAAATCCAAAATTTGAAAACACCAACTCTGCAAAACCCAAAAGCAGGTCGAATTTTTATTTGCTACGAATCCGATTGAAACACAAATATTTGTGGCATTCAACATTGTTGTATCAATTTTCGACGAGTATAAAACAGAGAAATTTCAATAAGCAAATGAATAAACAGAACTGAAGAACGTCAAAATAAAATGAAAATCATTGAATAAGAATATGAGTTATACGATTCAGATTATGAAACAGATCCAGAAACTTAATCTGCCTTCTAAAACCTGAACTGAAAAAATCGCCAGAAACAAAACAAAGTCGAATCCGAACTCCGAACCCAAAAGATTTAAAATAGAATTGCTAAGCCAAAACTCTATATAAGAATCTAAACAAAATAACCAATCAATTTTAAATTTCGAACAAACCAAGCAAGAATTAAATCAAAATAAACAAAAAAATTAGGAAACTAAAATTGATTCAATAATAAATATCTTCAAAACACAGAAAGAAAAATGGGTTCTAAAGTTGGAACAAACCAAGATAGAATTAAATCAAAATAAACAAAATTAGAAAACTGAAATTGATTCAATAATATATATTTTCAAAACACCGAAAATGGGAGACACAATGACGTTTTTTATTAACTGGGAAGTATTGTTCCCTGTTTTCAAAGAGCCTCCACAAATTCTAGAAAGTATTATAGAATGTTGTGATTTGAATGAGTTATCTTCATTGAGTAATTTACATCAATATATACAGCGGAGTCAACTATACAAAAAGGAAAAGCTATAATCGTGTGCATGATTCTAGGAATCATAATCAATCAAGGGATTTATACATTAATTCCTAAATATCTCTTATACGCCCCCGCAAAATTGACGTCCCGTCAGCGACGGAGATTTTGGATCTAAGAGTCTCGAATCGAAGCCGCGGGAGAGGTTTGGTGAGGAGATCAACGAGCTGGTCAAGAGTGTTGACGTAGGAGACACTAAGTAGCCCTTTGGAAGAAAGGTCCCGAACGAAGTGTATGTCAATGGCAATATGTTTTAACCTAGAATGTTGAATCGGGTGGAGAGCTAGGCGTGTGGCACTGACATTGTCACAGAGGAGCCGAGGTCGATGTCGGAGGGAAAGGTTGAGGTCTTTAAACAATTGCATGACCCAACAGACTTCCGAGGCAGCTGAGGCTAGAGCACAATATTCTACTTCAGTGGAAGATCGAGCAACACCCGTTTGCTTTCGAGAACGCCAAGATATGGGGCTGCTACCAAGGAACAATATATAAGCTGAGGTGGATTTGCCGTCCCGAGAGTCGCCCCCGTAATCAGAGTCGGAGTAGGCAGTGAGGGTTAAATCTGTAATCGGTCGAATGAGTAGACCATGATGCAGTGTCCCCTTCAAGTAGCGGAGCAGACGTTTCACTACACCCCAATCATCTGGAGTTGGAGAAGACATGGCCTGAGCTAGGCGATTAACAGTGAACGCAATGTCCGGACGAGTGAAGGAGAGATATTGTAGACCACCAATAGCACTACGATATGTAGTGGGATCGACAATGCCAGTAGAAGAACCAGGTTTTCCAGAGGAAGGAGTAAGTAAGGGCTTAGCACCATCCATCTGGAGACGATGAAGTAGATCAACTATGTACTTGTGTTGAGAGAGAAACAACCCCTGCTTGCAACGGGCTACCTCAATGCCCAAGAAAAAGGATAAGTCACCAAGATCCTTGACCGCAAACGGTGACTCTAGGTGAGTTGTAAGAGAATGAAGGAGTGAAGAGTCAGAGCCTGTAATAATTAGATCATCGACATATACTAGCACAATTAGCTGAGCAGGACCCTTAGTGTATGTAAATAGGGAGTGATCAGCACTGGATTGAGAGAAACCAAAGGCAAGGAGGGACGAGCTCAGGGCATGATACCAAGCAAGAGGGGCTTGGCGAAGGCCATAAAGTGACTTCCTCAATAAACAAACATGGGTAGGATGTTGAGAGTCAGTAAACCCTAGTGGTTGGCGCATATAAACTGGAGTAGAGAGTGTTCCATGCAGAAAAGCATTGCTAACATCAAGTTGGCGGAGAGGCCATTGGCGAGAAAGAGCTAAAGCCAGAACAGTGCGGATGGTGACTGGCTTTACTACTGGACTGAATGTGTCATGATAATCAACACCAGGGCGTTGATGAAAACCCTTAGCAACAAGGCGAGCTTTAAACTTGTCGATGGTGCCATCAGGTTTTCGCTTGATTCTAAAAACCCACTTGCAACCAATAATGTTGGCATGAGAGGGAGGAGTAACAAGATCCCAAGTTCTATGACGTTGGAGAGCTGTGAATTCATCGGACATGGCCGCCCGCCACCGAGGATCCGCAAGGGCGGCAGAAACAGTAGTAGGCTCGGTGTCCACGGGAAGTGGATGCTTTGTGACAGAGTGGAGCTGCTTGGGTTTGAAAATATGATTCTGACTTCTCGTACGCATGGCATGGGTACGAGTAGGTGGTAGAGTAGGATTAGTGTCCACTTGGGAATCCGGGACAAGAGAGGATGGGGCACTGGGAGGATCGACAACCAAACCCTGTTGAACATCAGGTGGAGTAATGAATAAGCGACCCTGGGACGGAGTATCAGGCACAACCCGTGGTTGGGAATCCCAGAACTTGCCCTCATCAAACTTCACATGGAGAGATAAGTATAAGCGCCCAGAAGAGGGATCAAGGCAACGGTAAGCACTCTGCGACATTGAATATCCAACGAAGATGCACGGTTTGGAGGGGTACGACAATTTTCCCGGAAAATAAGGACGGAGCCAAGGGAAGCATACACAGCCAAACGTCCGCAACTTTAAATAATTTGGATCTTCTCCAAAGAGACATAGAAACGGACTCTTGGAATTGAGGAGTGGTGTCGGAATTCTATTGATTAGATAGACAGTTGTTTGCACCGCAAAGGACCAAAATTGAAATGGAAGCCCTGCATGATGAAGTAGTGCCCGAGTGACCTCAAGGATATGCCTGTTACGCCTTTCAGAGATGCCATTTTATTGAGGTGTGTGTGGGGCCGTGGTTAGCCAAGAGATACCATGTGAGGCAAGATAAGATCGAAGAGCGAGGAACTCCCCTCCATTGTCCGAATAGAAATGTCGTATATGTGTATGAAATTGTTTCTCCACCATTAATCGAAATTGATGGATAACAGAGTGAACCTGTGATTTAGCCGTGATGGGAAAAATCCAGCAATAACGACTAAATAAATCCACCAACAATAGAAAGTAACGACTCCCGTCATGGGCAACACAAGAAGTAGGACCCCAAACATCAGCATAAATATAGTCCAGAGGACGAGTTGCAACAATAGAGGAATCAGTAAATGGCAAACGGTGAGACTTGCACACATCGCAAGAAACACAACTAAAACGTAAAGTAGAAATAGGTTTTGATATAGGTAAATTAAAATGTCTGATGATATCCGAACAGCGAGAGTGAGACGGATGGCCCAAGCGAGCATGCCAAGTATCACTTGAAGTTCGAACACCAAGAGCAGCAAAGCGAGTTGGGGTCTTAAGGTAATATGAGGGTGGCTTAATGTGATAGACACCGTCTTCACATTTTCCTCGAGCCAGAGGATCCCCCGTGAGACGGTCCTTAATAATAAAATGATATGGAAAAAATTCCATGGAAACATCATTAGCCTTAGTAAATTGGTGTACGGACAATAGGTTATGTTTCGCCGCAAGAACACAAAACACATTATTAAGAATAAAGTCACGAGATGGAAATCATAAATGAGAAGTACCAGTGTGAGAAATAGGAAGACCGGAGCCATCAGCAATCTGAATTTCGTCGGTACCACCATATTCAGAGTGGATCGACATGTGAGATAGATCGTTTGTCAAGCTATGGGAAGCACCAGAATCAACAAGCCACCCACCGAATGACGGGAGTGTGGAAGGAGACCTAGCCACATTTGCAGATGCATTGAGGCGACGACAAGTAGATGCCACTTGTCCCTTAAACCTACACCATTGACAAATGACTGGAGCTTGGTCGATAAAATCAATCGAGCCACGACCGCGACCAACAGGGCTGCTGCGATGGGTTCCATCCGAGCGGGCTGCCCCACGGTTGTTCGACCACTGTCCCCGACCAGGACAGCGACAAAAAATGGACGATCCATGAGGGTGCGCTGGGCCTTTGCGCACATTGTTGGCAGTGGCAACAAGTGAGGCATTGCTGGATTCCAAGGTGCGTAGGTACTGCTCATGGGCGACCAAAATATCATGAAGTTCTTCAAAACTGAGCGGTGTCTCACGAGATCGAATAACAGTAACGATGTCCCGATAATTATGGTCAAGCCCCTTAATAGCGAAAAGTGTGAGATCGTCATCGGACAAGGGAGTATCGATTAAGCCGAGTTCGTCCGCTTTGGATTTGATGGATTGCAAGTATGATGAGATAGACCTGTCTCCAAGGGAAACCTCCGCAAGATCAGATTTTAATTGGAAGACACGGGTACGGGACTTACCGGCAAACATACGTTCAAGTATAAGCCACGCGGAGGCTGTTGTTTTGGCAGTCGTAATCATGGGGAGAATGTCCACAGCAACAGATCCAAAAATTGCTACAAGAATCAGTTGGTCCTGCCGGAACCACTGGCGGTGGGAGGGATTGGTGGATGGAGGAGACGGAGTGGTGCCATCGATATGGCCAACAAGATCAAAACCGTTCAACACAGCGAGAAGATTCGCTCTCCAAGAGGTATATGTGGTGGAAGTGAGTTTAACAGGTATGTGGTGGTGACCAGTGATGGTGATTACAGACGGCGGCGGCGGCACGTTGACGGTGGTGGTTTGATTTGTGGGAGTGGTGGATGAGTAGCCAGACATGGTGAAAGCGGGAGAAATGGATCGCCGGTGACGAGGAATGGAAGCGTGATATTAGGATCGTATTCTCGTTAGAGAGGAAAATACTGATACCATATAGAATGTTGTGATTTGAATGAGTTATCTTCATTGAGTAATTTACATCAATATATACAGCGGAGTCAACTATACAAAAAGGAAAAGTTATAATCGTGTGCATGATTCTAGGAATCATAATCAATCAAGGGATTTATACATTAATTCATAAATATCTCTTATAAGTATTTGCTGACGGGCTCTTGAAGATTCTCTTTAACTAAAAAAATTAACTTTTTTAATATTAATGATTCAATTGGTTCACTGATATATGTGCACAAACATGACTATGCTCAAGCTCGCTCAGCGCCCCCAACTTACATTTGTAAACTAAAACGGTGAAAACCTATCCAAAGAAGAACTGTGAAATAGGTCAATATATGTATCAAATCAGTATGTCGATATATCCCTATATATATGAGAGTATGAGACCGTCTTATTTCAAATATAAGCAATATATGTATCAAATCATAATGTTGATATATGAATATATGCCTATATGAGTGAAAATATACCATCACCAACATATATCAAGTTATCAATTAAATGAGGATTACCAACAACATATGCAAAAATACCATTTAAATCAGCTCAATCATTAATTTTAGATCCAATAAATATATCAGTCCAAATGAAATCACATGTTAGAACCATACAATTCCATCCATCTAAAAAAGTTTTGTATTTCACAATTTCCATAATTTTTTATCAGTTTGGATCCTTGGCAAACACAAAGAGATTCGGAGCTGTGATTTTGTTGTTTTTGTTGTTAGCGAAGTAGACTTCAAAATATGCACATTTTTTTTTTCTAAATTATAGATTATGTTCAGATTTATAAATATACAGCTCTGTACTTTTATATATATTGCAGAAATCTACCTAAAGAAAGAATTGTGAAATAGATCAATTGTTTATTATAAATATTAATTATAGCGTACCTTGAAAAAGTAAGGTTCACTTTGTCTTTCTTGTTTATTATAAATATTAATTATAGCGTACCTTGAAAAAGTAAGTTTCACTTTGTCTTTCTTCATTCCGGACTAAACATCTGTGTGAACTGTGCAACTGGGGATATGATTATATGAACTGTGCAAAAAATCAACTTTCAAGGTAAAGTATTCAGTAAAATTTATAAACTAAGCTATAATAATCTTCAAGAATTTAAAATTTATTGAATTATAAAAATTAAGCAAAAAGGCACATTATGTTTTAGCTAAAGCATCATAAATACTCTGCACCTCAGAAGTAACACCGACTTCAATCCTTCCACCTTCAATCTCTGCGCTTGTCTACAATTAAACCCACGCCAGACCAAATAAGACACATCTTCATAAACCATTTTCTCTCATAAGCAAATATCTGCAAATTTGAAAATGAAGAAAAGTTTATTTTGAAATACATGTAGAAGGAATAGAAATTGAAAACAGGAATTAGGACTTTATTCTATCACAAATCATTTAAATTGGAAATCAGAAATAATCGAAACAGCTACTCCAAATTAAATCAAACTGAATATCACTTGAATAATCCCTAGAAATCTCGGAACTTGAATGAACACCAAAGTCCGAAGAGAAACAATAGTCCAATAACCCAGAACGGTCGCTGGAATTTGGGAAAGAAATCACGCAAAAACAATTGACTGATTTCATGTAATCAAAGAAAGAACGCTCGCCGGCCGAAATTTCGAAGAAGTGGAATGGTTTTATCATTTATAGACTAAATAATAAATTCTGAATAAGGCGTGTGGTATACTCTGAACGCAAACAATAGATTAATTAATAAATAGTGGTTGAAATAATATTACAATATTCTACAATTTGGGCGGGATCTTGCAGAGGAAGACACTATTGTCTTTTTATATATAAACTAGTATTTCACCCGTGCGATGCACGGTTATGAATATTACTATCGAGTAATGAATAATTAATAGTATTATGGTACTATTAATATTGTTACTAAAAAATGTGTATATTTTGTTGCTGTTAAAACTTATTTTTATAATATAAATTAAAGAAATTGGCTCAATTTAATATATTTGTGGATTCACATTTGTTTAAAATTTGAATAAAGTAAGAATAAAATTTATTTCGAATTTACTATTTTAAACTGTATAAATTATTGAAAGACATCGAGACATGTGAAAATAACCACATGATGTAAGAAATATAAATAAATCTTATTACAACTCTGAGTATTATTACACAAAATATATTATTTTTCTTTTAATTATTAAAGATGAATCAGAGATCTTTTTCAACTCACAACTAATTGAAATACAAATAGTAATCAATACACAATAAAATTAATTTATAAAATTAATACTCATTATTTTAAAATTATTATCCTAATATGTACTCCATTATTTAGGTGTTTAAGTATTTATTTTATGTTATATTATTTTTATCGTATACAAATTTAAAAAAAATACTCCAATGTTTCACAATGTATTATCCTACTCCAATTTTTATCAGTATCAACACACTTTTGAATGAAGTGATTAAATTAATTGATAAATCAATTCCTATTTGAATGGAGTAAGCTATTGACCAAATAAAATTCAGAAAACAAAAATATTATATGTAGGAGACTGTTCTTTATTATTATCAATACATACTTGCACAGTAACAACCATTATTATGTTCTTCATTCTTAAGTTTTAATATCTACACTCATTGTTGCAAAATTCTTTTTTTGTAAGTGTAGGTATATTGTCTTAATTAGATCACATATCATAACAGTGGATCCAAATTCGATTTTGTTTTTCCTTTTATGCGGCCAAAAAAAAATATATATATTTGAAGTTTAATTGTTGAAAAAAAAAATCAATAATTTTAATAGAGCGAGAAGCCTAAAAAATACTAAAACAAAAGTGATAGTCCATCTTGATAAAAAAAGAAGATATAGTAAACACTATGTTGAATGACTGTGAAACTAAACCACTGAAAACGTAGTATCCTAACATCGCTAGTAACCCCGAATCTGATGGAAAAGATAGAAAACACTGTATCAGCAAATGCTCATAAGAACAAATAAAGTGATCAAAACTAATGATAAAAATGTATTGCAACGAATAACCAACAAAGCGTAAATCTTCTAAATTGCATTTAAAATCTTAATTTAAAAATCTTGAAAAGAATAAATGTAAACTTGAAAGCGGATCAGAAAAACTGACTAAAACAAACCACATTCTTGTACCATATCCATAATGCAGTAAACTGAAGCTACTCAAACGATAGAATTCAATTGCAGAAGACTCTTACTGTTGCAAATACCACAAGCCTACAATCAAAATGGGGAGTATTAGAGTAACTTTATCAGCAAATTGAGAAATTAATTCCAAACACCCAATACAATCGTCGCGATTGAATGCATAGACAAATACCGTCGATTAACAACAATCAAATCCGTAGATTATGAATAAGTAATCCACACGCCAAGGTTCTTTAATCGGAACAGCTGAATAAAACATGAAAGCCCAACTTCTTATTGAACAACAACAACGTATGTGTTGTCTAAAAACAACGTAGAAGTATGTCGTATAAAAACGATTCAAAATAAAAAAAATCATCTATCAAGAATCTTGAGCCTACCATACACCATTGGAGTATGAATTCTGACCGTGAAACCTACTTGACCAAGATAAACACATATCTTAGGACATAGAAGATGCACATAATAAGAAACAAAAACTCGAAAAACCAAAAAAGTATTTAAAAAAAATTAAGAGGGTAGAAGAAAATTTTAATTACCTTCATTCGAAAGTACAGTTTGGATTTTTCAAAGAGCCTCCACGAATTCTAGAAAATATTCATTGACTTGTCGAGTAGAAGATTTCTCTTTTACGTTCAAAAATTAAAAACCTAACCTTAAAATAAAAAATAGCATGGCTAGTAATGTTTCAATTGACTCACATATGTGTACACAAAAAATATGACTATTGCAATGCCCAAGATCAGCACCCCCAAGTTACATTTGTAAACTGGAAAGTTGAGAAGCTATATAAATTATTCTACTTCATAATACTACTTTTTTGAAAATATTACAATAAAAAAATGGGCCAACAGTAAGGCAAACTCGACAACAATGTCTAAAGTAGAAATCGCCTGAATCTAGAAATCCATAAAATCCAAAACCTGGAAACACGACTCTACAATTTGAAACCCAAAAGCAAATCGAAAAAATTCTGTTACGAATCTGGTTAAAATGCAAACATTATCTGGGGTTAGACATTGTTGTATCCCATTTCCGACCGGAATAAAATAGAGAAATCCCTGCAAGAAAATTCATAAATGAAAGTGAAGATCATAACAGAAAATTAAGGATATTTCGCTTTTCCCATCTTCAATATTGATTTCTAAACTCCCTAAACCTCTAAAATTGATTCGCAAAATCTGTCACTGATCTGAGGAAACTCTTCTGTGTTTTGATTTTCAACTCAATACACAAAGCTTGAACCCCAAACCATAAACCCCAAGTTTTCGAAAGCAAACAACCAAAAAGCACTAAACAGGGTCTATTGAACTACAATGTTATGGATTCATATGAATTCACTTTAAGGAAGAAGAAAAAAGAACTCACTTGAACTCAGACTCGTCGTCGCACTACTACGCCGGAGACGTCGATATGTCGTCGCTGCTACGGCGAAGTGAAATTTAGCCCTAACTTGAATTATGCGTTCAGCAGCTTCGACTGTAATCAAACGGAACTGAAGATCATCGAAATCACAAACCGAAAATGTTCCGACAGTAAACAAAAACTTTTAAATATGAACAACTCGGAATAAAAATAAGAGTTTGATCTGTAAAAACAAAAGATTAAAAGGACACATAATACAATTGAATCCAAACATAGTCCAAACAAAAGATTAAAAGAGAACCTCAAAGCCGAAAACTCTAAACAATATAATCAATTGATTCTGAAGTTCAGAAAATAAAGCAAGAATAAAATCCAATTAACAGATTAGCAAATGAAATTGATATAATAGGTATTTTCAAAACACACAAAATAGCAGAGGCAGATGGAAGGACACTTTATATTGACTGGAAATGGAATGAGACGGGTGAAATAGATTCTTCCACTCATCCTCCAAGCAGTAATATACTATGAGCACTTAACAACCTTTTAAGTCAATTAGTTTACCAAAAATCCATAAAGCATCATAGTTTATTCAGGAAGACTTAACATATCATACTAAAAATGTTATGCACACAGTGCTAAGATTCACCTAGTCTTAACAACGAATTAATTAGTAAATACATTCTCATAAGTAATATTTTGGTTAGCTTCAATTCAAGATGATCCTAGTTAGTATTGTAACTACAACTTTAGATTTAGTACCAAGCATAGATAAAGGGGTCGATTGTACAACTATGAGCTGCAAAACATTTAAAAATGAAAGAATCAATGGCCCATTAATTTTTCATCCTTTCATAAATCAACCAAGTATCTTTGTGAGGACCTAAAACAAACAACTGATATGCACTTACAATATTCATTTCTCTATTGCTCAAGAGGGGGGAAGATGGTGGAGAACCAAGCCTGAAACAAATTTTCAGGGGTTTCTGAAATTGAATTAATCTCTTCATTTCAGGTATATTTCCATACAAAAGTGAGGGGTCGGGCCCTTTAATCCTTTGTTTTTCAATTTTTGATCTTAGTCTTTTGGGCTTCGAGAACGAAGTATCGAAAACCCTGAGAAAAAACACTAAAAAAGCTCTCGAAATTGGAATAGAAGATAAGAGCAAAGCAAAAATAGATCGGATCTAAGACATGAGAAAATAGGTCAAAAAAACCCCTGCATTTATTTTCAAAACATGGAAACAGCTACTCCCCAAATTGCAATAGAAGATAAGAGCACAGAAAAAATAGATCGGATCTAAGACATGAGAAAATAAATTACGAAAAACAATTAAAAAAATTAAGCAAAAATAAGAAACTCACAAACTCAGTCGTCCAGTGAACCCAGATCGCAAGACATAGAAACTCAGACCGCAAAATGGGTTAATAGAAAACCTTCCGTCGCCGATCTATGGTTCCGCCCTTGTCGACGGCGACTATAGCGTCAACAGCTCCTGTCGTTGAAGGCCTTCACCGGAGGAATGATTTTTGACTGAAATGCGACGGCATATCTGAGCTCACGCGCCGCCTTGATCTCTCTTCCACTCTTCATTCAGAACCCTTCGATCTAGTTTCCACAAGATTCGTCGGCCCATTTCACCGATCTAAGGCTTTGAGAGAATGGTTTTCAAAAAAAAAAAGGCTTTGAGAGAAGGGGAGAGAGAGAGATTTAGTAAAGAGAAATGAACTGCAGAATGAAATGATCGTTTGGATAAAGAGATGGACCCACTATTAGAATATTTTATTATCTAAAAAAATTTGGGCGGTAACTTCCTCAGCAAGCACTATTGTGTTTTTATATATATATATAGATATAGATAATATAGATATTTATTCTATTAGCACACTGTTTAAAAAAACATACTTAACATACATCTGATATATTTAAAATTTCATAAATACAGTACTACATAAGCTAGAAACAATTGAGGCTTTGTTTGGATGGAGGGATTTGATCTATGGATTTCAAATTCATCATTCAAATCCACTCCCTTGTTTGGATTAAAAATGAAATGAATGGATTTAAAATCCTAAACATATTTTTTTAGTTAAAATTGAGAGGATTTTAAATCCTCTCTAAAACCATGTCATTTGAAATCCATTTATTTTCAAAACCTTTAATTTGAAATACCTTCTCAAATCAAATCCTTCCATCCAAACACAACCTGAATGATTTCAGGACTAGCAAATGGAGTAAAAGTTTTAACATCCATCTGATATATTTAAAATTTCATGAATACTACATAAGCTAGAAACAATTGAATAACTTTAGGACGAGCAAAAGTTTTATTATAGTTTATTTTTTTATATTGTGAGTATCCCTTAAGTACAGGTATAACTTTGTGTATAACCAATACCATAACATTAATTTCATCATTCTTGTTCTTAAAATTCATTTAGTTTCACTCACATTCTGATTACTAGATCTATACACAAGTTTCCAAATTAACATGATTTTTTGTGAATTGATTCAACTTTTTTGCATGGCTATAATAAAGTTGAAATCTTGTAGGACTTATTTAGGTGTGTATTCAATTGGAATTCTATTGAATTTTTTTTTAATTTAAAAAATCTGTGAATTTAGAAAATTCATAGAGTCCATGTAGAGTTTGACTGACTTTTTTTATGGATTTATATGAATTTTCATAAATTTGACAGAATTGTGAAATTATACTTTTTTTTATTAATTTACATAGATTTTCATAAACTCCGGCGCTGAAACTATTGATGCAAATGTATATGAAACACACTTGTATATGCTCCAGACCCGTTCTAATTTATTATTCCCCGGACCCACCTCGTGCCCCGTTCTAATTTATTATTCCCCGGACCCACCTCGTGCCCCGTACGGGTCCTAGATAGTTGCCCCGTGCTCCGCCCCGTGAGTGTCGAGGACCCGCACCGTTTTTTCATATCATGTTGAATTTATTTAAGTTGTTTCTCACAATTGAAAACTTTTCATGCATATATACATATATTGAAACAATTCACAATAATATAAATATTTTTCATGTAATATATATATATAAAAAAAAGTATTTTACCAATAAAAATATATATATATATATATATATATATATACACATATATACTATATAAAGTTTATATAATAATTCGCGTCAGGTCGGATACTCGTGGGTCGAACATAAGACCTAGATCCGGTCCGTTCACATACGGGGCCGCGGGTTGGGTCAATATTGCCATCCACACTTCTTACATTTTGTCTTCAGAGTTCTCTGAGAGAATCCGTTGAAATCTCTAGTTTTTAGAAGAGATTTTGAATAGTGTAATTTATTTATATTTTTTGAGAAAAATCCAACAAAATGCATAGAGTATTAAAATCTATTGACAGTTGACTACCCAAAGATTTTTTAAGACTTTTAAAAATTTGTATTGAATACCTCAGAATTTTTAAAGATTTTTAAAATTTTAAACTGAATACCCCAAATTTAAAAGTCTAAAACTCCCTTGGCTTGGTTCCAACGTTTTAGTTCATTCCTCTTCAGCATTAGGTTTCATGTTAGTTGTTCCGACTCTTCACTATTCTATCTACATGTCGGCACCTCGATCATTTATCTTCTTCTTTATGTTGATGACATCATTGTTACGGGTAATGATCCGATCATGCTTTGTAAATTTATCTCTCTCACTCACTCTGAGTTTGCTATAAAGGACCTCGACCGGCTAAGCTATTTTCTGGGCTTCAAAATTTCATATACTCCGACTTGTTTATTTTTTAGCCAAACCAAGTACGCTAAGGATATCTTGGAGCGAGCTACTCTTCTTGACAGTAAATCCGTTGCCACTCCTCTCGCCCCTGGGATGTTTTGGTAAGCTCTGGTACTTCTTTTAAAGATCCTACTCTATATAGATCGCTTGTTGGTGCTTTGCAGTACATTTCCATCATTCGATCAGATCTTTCTTATGTTATCAATGTTGTTAATCAATTTTTGCATGCTCCTACGGATTCTCACTTTGCAGTTGTCAAACACATTCTTCCTTATGTTAAAGGAACAATTCATTTTGGCCTCAAATTTACTACTCGAATTGAGAGATCGATCGTCGGTTACTCAAATGTGGATTGGGCTCATTGCATTGAAACTCGTCATTTCACTTATGGCTACTCGATCTTCCTTGATGGTAATATCGTTTCTTGGAGTGCAAAGAAACAACCAACAGTTTCCCGATCTAGTTGTAAATAGGGGTGTGCACCGGCTCAAAACCGGACCGGGACCGGAATGTGTACTAAATGGCGGACCGGAGACCGGACCGTAATTAATCCGGTCCAGACCAGACCGAACTGGTAAATTTCGGTCCGGTCCGGGTTTGGACCGGTTGGACCAGATTTTTTTTTTTTTTAAGTTTATGGGAGTAAGAACAAGATTGATGAATTTGTCTATGAAAATTAAAATGTTTGCTCTTCACTACGCCAATGTGAATTTTATTTACATTATTATTAATGATCTTTTGACCCTAAAAATAAATTAAATGTGTTTGTTAAATTATATATTTGCAAAAAAATTTAATAGATCTCAACACATTTTCACCAATTACTTGGTTTTGAAAAATAATTGAGAGTGCATTAGTAAAAAAATATAAAAATAAAAAAATTTCGGTCCAAACCGGTCCGGACCGGAAAATTCCGGTCTTGGAACGGACCGGACCGGAAGACCGGAAACTAACCGGTCGGTCCGGTTCCGGTCTTTTTTCCGATCCGATTTTGTTTTTGAACACTCCTAGTTTTAAATCAAAGTATAGGACTTTAGCAAATGTCGTTGCCGAGCTCATTTGGGTCACGAATCCTCTTCGTGAACTCAAGGCCCTTCCATTTGTTCGCCCATTGCTTCTTCGTGATAACAAGACCGCTATTTTTTGGAGTCAAAATTCGGTTGCCCACAAACGGACTAAGCATATTGACATCGATTGTCATTTCGTCCGTGAACTAATCTCGATCGGAAAACTTGTTACTTAATTTGTTCTGTCACATTTTCAGCTAGTTAATATTTTCACAAGGAGTCTTTCTCGACCTGCCTTTGAGTTTCTTCGTTCCAAACTTTGCTTCAGTCTTCATCCCATGTAACACTTGAGGGGGATATTAGAGATAATAAGGATTAGTTACATTCATATGTTTTTGTAGATAAGATCTTATCATATCTTGTAAATTCAAATATTCAAATCTCAGTAATCTCTGTAACACAGTTGTAATCTCAATTATATAATATCATATTACTCCCTCACCAACGGTGAAACAAATATCTTTCTCACATATTATAGATAATAAGGATTAGTTACTATTGGGATATTGACATCCCTTATGTTTTGTATTTATAAACACTTGTAATAAAATAAGTTGTATTGTATAGACAAATTTATCATTCAACTTGTAATAGAGCTCTGTGAAATACAACTTCAAAGTTAACGGTAATAAGATATAATAATACTCAAGTAATTAAAATATAATAATACTCAAGTATTTTTTTTATTTATTTTTTTGCGAACCCAAATAATTAAATAGTAATGGTCCATTTATGGAAAAAAGGGTCTCTCTTGTTAATTCTGTGACCCCTTTCCTCTTGATTGAGCAGGATTCCCGCGATTTACTTCAAAATACGCTAATTAAACACAATGAAGTTCAAATTAAATACATTCATCAGATTTGGTTTAAGGTAATAGAACTTTAGTAAATTTTACATATTCAATTTAGGTTTTAAAGATAAAATTGAATTCTTAAATATTTTTATTTAAATTAGGTACAAAATTTAAAAGGCAATATATTGCAGAAAATATAAAAGAAAAAAAAAAGATATGGTATGCCATCAAGGTAGATATCGAAATTAAAAGAGAATAAATGATATGAGGGATGATTGAAAAACAAAAAATATTAAATAAAAAAAAATCTTAACTAAAATAGTAGAAAGAGGTTTGTGTTAGAATTTTATTTTTTTACTAAAGAGATTTAGATTAGATAAATTAAAACAAATAATTATAGACATATATAGTGGGGAAGGTTTGATATGAAAACAAATTATTAATTGCTTTCTAAAAAATACTATTAATTGGGTTCGCAAAAATAAAATAAAATAGTGAACGTAAGTATTCAAAAATTTGGAGCACATAAAAAGTTAACTTTAATTAACAAAATTTTAAGAAATGCAGTGGCAAAATTTTAGCAAATAATATACTCCCTGTTTCACCCGTTTCTTTTTTTTTTATAAATATTAATTGTGAAATGTTAGGTTTATAAAGATGGATAAATGTTGAATGTTAAAGAATATTTCCTTAATTAATATAAATATGTAGAGACAAAGTGGGATAGCTCAAGTGGTTAGAGCACCACTACCTAGGTCTTAGATCCTGGGTTCGAGTCATGGGGAGGGGAGGTATGCAAATTCTTTTCAACTTTGATCAAACCAGAGTTTAGGTATGCAAATTCTTCTTTTCAAAGATAACCAAGCTATTCAAAGATAACCAAGCTACTAAGTACTATTGGATTGTCTTACTAAGTACTATTGGATTGTCTTGGACAACTCTGCTGAAGATGTATAACCTTTTCAAAGATAACCAAGCTATTAAGCTATTAAGTACTATTGAGTATTGGATTGTCTTGGACAACTCTGCTGAAGATGTATAACCTTTTCAAAGATAACCAAGCTACTAAGTACTATTGAGTGCTTAGTTGAATGATTATCTAAATTGGTTATAAGTGCGAAATTAGTGGTTGGCCCTTTATAACCAAGCTACTAAGTACTATTGAGTGCTTAGTTGAATGATTATCTAAATTGGTTATAAGTGCGAAATTAGTGGTTGGCCCTTTAGTTTAAACTCCTTTAAGTTCTGAAATCACTTTAAGCAATACAGTCCTGTTTTCAGGGAACTTGTCCAATTCAGTTTTTGCACAGTCTTTGAATATATGTCCTTTGAAAGATCAGTTTTGTGTGCAGTGTTGAATGTATGAAAGTACTTTGAAAGTAAATCAACACAAGAGTTTATAGTGGTTCAGAGACTCAAGCTCCTACATCCACTTTCCCTGCTTTAACAGGATAATTCCTTCACTCTTGGAATTAACTTGTTTTATAGTGCCAAGGTGCACTTGATCAAGAACACCACTCCTTGGTGAATTGATCCCTAGGATGTCTAGAGTCCTAATACCCTCTTCTCAACTCAGAACTGAACTGTTCTTCTCTCAACAGTCAGCTCCTACCACTTCTACTACTACAACCTTCTTACTTTCTCACTTGAAAGGGGTAAGGGTTGAAGTAAGGTTCCAACTAATGAGATATCCTTTACAATGAAGGTCAGTGTATAAGGATTAGGATATCTCTCTAAGCTTTGTATGGATATACAATAAGTTCAGCTTAGAAGAAGTGTTTCAAGACTAAGAATGTCTTATGACTTTTGAAGCTTCAGAATGCTTGTTCAGTTGGATGTAGAATGGATGCTTCAAATGGTCTTCACACTTCTGTATTTATAGACAAATTTGAGGATTTGCCCGTTGGAGAGACAGTCTCAAATTGCTATAAGTGTCTTCCTTGAGTTCTTCAAAACTGGAAGACAGATTTTTTATAGTGACATGTCCTCATTTGGGTAATAAACGACTGTTAAGACTTTGTGACATGTCCTCATTTGGGTAATAAACGACTGTTAAGACTTTGTCTTCATTCTGCAGCACTCTTCCCAATGTCTGACTTTAAGATTCATTTGTTAATACTTAGACATGGCTTCTGAAGGTTGTTCCAATGATAGGACAACATTCCTTATCAAATGGACAACTCTACTTATCACTATCAGCATTCTTGCTTATCAGCATAGTTGGCTTGCTCTCTTCAGATGACTTGGCTCTTTACCCTTTGCTTCACTTGGAATTGATCTTAGCATCATTCTTTGAAGTCTTTTAGAGTGTAGTTGTCTTCATCTCTTCAGCATAGTTGACCTTTAAGCTTCAGAACACTTGTTCTGGTTCAATTGCACTGAGACAACTCTTCTGGACAACTCTCCTGATCAGCATACTTGGCCTTTAAGCTTCAGAACATTTGTTCTTGTTTTAATTATGCAGAGACAACTCTTCTGGACAACTCTCCTGATCAGCATACTTGGCCTTCAATAGCTTTAGTGATTGTTCCAGAATTTGAGCCTTGAGGGGACTTGTTCTTGATAGTCTTCAAAGCATATGTTCCCCCTCAAATTGTGCATCTTAACAACTAAGAGCTGCCTAACATATCAGCTTCTCATCTAGCCTTATTATATATGTTCTAACATGCTTAGAACATAATCATCTTAAGCTTAGGCATGTCTCAGGGGGTTTTGGTATTGAATCAAAACATATCTTATTTTATTCCCAACAATTTCCCCCTTTTTGATGATGCCAAAACCTATACATTTTATGCAAAAGTGACTTGACTACACCTATTACATTTATCTTTAGAAGACATGACTAGAGTCAATTTTCCTGAAAAAGAATGTGTTAGTGTACTCACCATTCATGTTGCAAATAGGTTTCAAAGATAGGCATAGAGAGATTTCTGCAATAATGTTTCTTGATTCAAAGTAAGTTCAACTACCATTCATTTGAAAAATCGTTACAAGCATGTTGATAGTTGAAGTTAACATATCAGAGCATGAATCCAAAACACTATTACATTAGAGCATTTCATTACAAGATATCAGAGCATATACTAAATACTTAATAGCATCTAGATCTTCAAGTATCAGATCACAAAAGCATATCAGAGCAAACATATTTTCAGGGCACACCACATCAGCATTCTTGACCAAACTTCAGCATAGATAACCAATTTCAGAAAATCAGTATTCAAGACAGTCAGATTCAGCAGAAAGGGATTAAGAGGACTTAGCCAATTTCAGAGATCATCTTCAGGAGGTGGCACCATCCCATATTGTGCCCACACTCTCTTCTTAAGCTCCATGGCCTCTTGATTAGTTCCCTTTGGTCCAAGTACCATCTTGTTCAGCTTCACAATTTCTAGGAACTCTTGGAGAATCCTAGATTGATCAATCCATCCTTCCAGCTTGGGAGGCATATAGATGATTGTCTTGGGAGCAGTGAATTCAATCCTTGCAAGATCAGCAGCTGCAAGTAGTTGCTGATAAAGGTCTCTGAAGTATTCAATCATGAATTCAGCAAAGGTGGTGTTAACTTCCCTTCCATTCCACCTATCAATGACATAATAGTCATAGACAAACTCCCTTTTGGCTTCCTCCCACGAGTCATTCAGTTGGATTGGCACCCATTTATCCAAGTGAGGATATTTGGTGTCCATGGGGATCAAGAGTTGTGGTTTCAACTTGTTGTAAATTGCTCTCTTTCTTCTGGACTTTTGAAAATTTGCTCTTCTTTGGTCTCTTGCTCTTTGTGCTTCATCCATCAAGTCTATTTTCTCTTGGGCCCTCATCATGGCCAATTTCTGTTGAGTTTCAGGGTCTTTGCCATACCCTTCATGAAACAGCTTTGATGGATCATTCAGCAACACAACTTTCTTCTTCTTTGGTCCTGGTCCAAAGCCTTCTTCATACAATTCTTCTATATCTTCAGCAGCTTTGGCACCATCAGAGGACTTAGTCTCATCAGACTTTTCTTTCTCAGAGGATTTATCTTTTTCAGCAATTTTGGACACTTCAGCAGCTTCGTCCTTTTCAGCATTTTTGGCCTTCTTGGAGGTAGGCACTTCATCATCAATTCTAAACTCAGGGGGCAGATCAAGGCTGTTGGGAAAGTCAGTAAATGTCTCAACTTTTCTTTTCTTTCCTTTGGCCTTGTTGATTTTTTCTCTAGTTTGGACACCTTCAGCATCTTTGTCCAAACCAGATACCTCTCCTCCTGGTCTTTGTTGTAGCCTCGCTCTTTCTTACTGTGCTGAAGCCATTGAGTTCTTCAAGGCAATTGCTAACTGCTCCTCTTCATCCAATTCTTCCAAGTTCAGTACTGCTGGTTCTTTGCCCTTATCTTAAGCAGCATTTTCCTTGCCCTTGTCTGAACCTCCAATAATCAAGGCACCTTTTTCCCTTGCTCTTTCCCTTTCCCCCTTTTTGGCAGCATCAAAGCATTGAGGTTTGAGCTCACTCATGGTTGTAGCCATCAGGGATTGGGCTAGGTTCAGAGACTTCATCTCTTCCAGCAGATATACATTCTCATCATGTATGTTCAGCATTCTATCACTGCTCAAGCTAAGGAAAGCTAGAACAGGCTTCATCTTTTGCTCAACAACCTCCTTCAAGGTTGCTTTCAGAGATGCATCCAATTGGGCTTTTAAGAGCTCAGTGAGGTTGGCCACTGCACCTTCAGCAATGTTGGCCATCACTTCTTGGGAAAATTTCTCTGAAGCAGCTTTCACCATTGCTAGCCTTTGTTCCTCGGCTCTTTTTCTTTGCAATGTTGTCTTCTTTCCAAGGGCTTCTTTGACAGTTAGTCTGAGAGCTTTGACATTTGCATTGTGATTATCTCTCAGCAGCTTCTGAGATTTTCTCCATGGTGGCTTTGGCCTTTTGGACTTCAGTGGAAATGGTTTGAAGACCAGATTCCACTCCTCCTATCCTTGCTTTCAATGTGGGTAGCACCACATCCTTAGAGCCTGTTAGCCTCATTTCCACAGATGCTAGAGTTCTTCCATGTTGATCCAAAGCTCCAGTGGTTTCTGCATGAGCTGATTGGACTTGATGAGTCAAGGAGTCCAACTTTGCTGATTGCATTCCAAGCAAGGCTTGTGCAGATCCTGAATCAACTTGGATGGGAGTATCTGTTAAGAAGTCATCTGCAAAAATTTGGTCAAATGATATACCTGCAAGATCAGACAAATTAAAAACACACTCATCACCCTCAGTTTCTTTTTCATAAGACTCTGATACATCAGCAGCCTTCTTCTCATTTTCAACTCTTTCTTTTCTTCCTTCATTAATAATGTCCTCACTCAAGGAATCAGGCCTCCTTTCATCAAGGGATTCTTGAAGTTCAGATTTGACTTCAAGAATAACCTGTCCTTCCTCACTTATACCACCCTCTATTTGTGGTACACTCACTATCTTAGTGATGATAACCTCTCTTTCATCCTCTACTCCCTCCGATTTTTCAACTAAGCTCTCCTTTTCAACACCTTCACCTATACCTGCAACATCTCCACCTTCAACAAGGTTCAAAGATGGCAGTTGTGGGGAGATCACAGTGCTTATTTCAGCAGCCACTGAGTCATCCTGAATGATTAAGGGCTGATCAGTGTCCAACTCTCCTGACACTGAATAGGCATTAATCAAACCAGCCTCTAAAGTAGGAACCTCAACATCTTTAGGTTGTGCCTTGGGTTCAGAAGAACCTTCATTGGCAGATGTATCTTTGGTTGTGTTACCACCCTTGGTCAACACCTCTGATGAAGCAGAGCCTTTCCTATAATAGGTTAAGAGAGGGGTTGAAGGCAGATTGGATACAGAAGGGTTGGGATTGGTTTCAGGAGGGTTGGGTTTTGAGGGGTTTGAGGGATCATCAGGGGAATCATCATCATTTGAGCTACTATCACGGTGTTTGATGCCCTTAGCTTTTCTTTCCTTCTCCTCAATGATCTTCTCATCTACTAACTTTGCAAACACATTTTCATCAATGAGAAATCTTGTTTTTAGCACACCAGCAAAGTGTAGTAGTCTGCTTTCTTCGACTTGCCACCAGTTTGCACCCTTATCTTGGATGACTTGTGATATCTCCATTATAGTTTTGTCTTTCACATCCACAAGCATCCTCAAATCATGAAATATCTTCTGAATTCTTGGAAATTCAGCAAGTTGTGGATACAAACTGTCCACAGTAGCCTTGGCTCCACCTCTGAGCATACTCTCATAAGTATACCTCTCCTCATCTCCACTTGACTGGGACTTTGGGTTATAGGGGAGTTGGCTCTGTCTTCTCCTAGAGTGGCTTCAGGGAGGTTAAGTTCAGGAATGTTGGCTTCAGAAGGGTTGGGTGCAGTTGAAGGTACTTCAGTTGCTTTTGAGAGCAATGGATCTGAAGGGGCTTTGCTCAGGGGGGTTGGCTCATGAAGTGTAGCTTCTAAAAGCTTTGAATAATTGAGCATAGATGAGTCAAGGGGTGATTGCAATATTGTCTCATCTACAGCTAAGTCTGCAAGCACATCTATCCCACTTCTTTCCACACTTCCTTCTGGAGAATATCTCTTTGTAAGATTGACAGGGGTGATTGGTTGGTTTGTGGGAGTAACATGAGTTTCAGGGGAGTTGGGATCAGGATTCTGAGTGTCAGGAAGGTTGGCCTCTATTGGTTGACCTTCAGGGACTTTGGATTCTGGAGTTCCAGAACCAGAAGAGTTGGTCCTTGATTTAGACTTGGTCCTGCTTTCAGCTCTGCTCCTCTTAGAGCAAGTTGTAGAGATTTTTCCTCTTGAAGCTCTAACACCTTTTCAGTAGCCTTGGCCCTTCTCTTGCTAGCTCTACTGCTCCCACTTCCTTCTCCATCCTTCTCAGGGACAACTTCCCTGATCCTCTTTTCACCCTTAGACTTTTGTCTAGTCTCATTGTATCTCTGCCTCAACTCTTCTGAGTGATCAGAAGGTACATGCACTCCTTCTTCATCAACTTCTTCAATTTCAGTTGAGGCTCCTGAGTTCTCTTCTGAAGGAATTTGAGACACCTTTCTTGTCTTCACAACTCTGGCCTTAGTCCCTTTCTTCAACTTTAGCTTTTCTTTAGCTTTTTCTTCAGCAGGTTTGGCCAGTTGCAACCTTCTTTGCTCAGTTTTCTTACTAAGCTTTCTGAACATGATTTTCTGGGCAGGGAGGGGCTTTGCAAAGGTTTGCATTTGTGAATAGTGGGAAAACCTTTCAATCAACAAGCTTGCCCTTGTGCAATACTTGAGTTTTCCTTCCAATACAACCTTATTGTGAGCTTTCACCTTGAATTTGGCCTTTTCCTTCATCATCTCAGACAAGATGAAGGTTCTCCAATCAAACTTGATGCCCTTGTCACTAGCATCAATAACTGCAGCCATAATCCTTATTCTTGGATGGCTGACCTGCTCCAAGCTTCCAGTGTTGCTCAAGAGACTCTTGGTAATTACCTCAAAAAGATTTAGAAATCTTGGCTTAAGAGTTCTCTTGTGTTGTGTTGAAGAGATGGGACCTGGGACCAATAGCCATTTTTGTGCTATCTCCTCTTCATGGTCAGCACCATAAAATCTGGATTCCTTCCCTTAGAATGCAATCCAAAAGCTCCTTCAAGGTCTTCCTCAGAGAATTTCACCCTGTGAAATCTCTCTTCCTCCTCTCCCTATGCTACATAAGAAAAGTCTTGTAGCAACTTCACCATCTTCAGGCTTACCTCTCCACTTGAGGAAAGCAAAGAACTCAGCCATATAGCTCTCCAGACAAGAGCTTGGCCTTTCTTCCATGAACTTCTTGAGTCCAGCTCTTCTCAGCCATCTAAGAGTTGGAGATACCTCAGGGTCTTCACTTTCAAAGGATGCAATAGGCTCAAAGTGAAAGCTGTTCTTGTTGCTTAGATAGCCAAAATCAAGATGTAGAGCCTTGTTGGAGAAATCAATGATCATTTCTGGTCTGACTTTGGGAGCCATTGAAGGTTACATAAATGAATTTGAGTGAGTTTGAGAGTGTTTAAAGAAGATGAAAGCTAGGGTTTCGAATACTTGGGGAAGAAGTGTTTGAGAGTGTTTGAAGAAGTATTTGAGTTTCGAATACTGAAGATGTATAACCTTTTCAAAAGATAACCAAGCTACTAAGTACTATTGAGTGCTTAGTTGAATGATTATCTAAATTGGTTATAAGTGCGGAATTAGTGGTTGGCCCTTTAGTTTAAACTCCTTTAAGTTCTGAAATCACTTTAAGCAATACAGTCCTGTTTTCAGGGAACTTGTCCAATTCAGTTTTTGCACAGTCTTTGAATATATGTCCTTTGAAAGATCAGTTTTGTGTGTAGTGTTGAATGTATGAAAGTACTTTGAAAGTAAATCAACACAAGAGTTTATAGTGGTTCAGAGACTCAAGCTCCTACATCCACTTTCCCTGATTTAACAGGATAATTCCTTCACTCTTGGAATTAACTTGTTTTATAGTGTCAAGGTGCACTTGATCAAGAACACCACTCCTTAGTGAATTGATCTCTAGGATGTCTAGAGTCCTAGTACCCTCTTCTCAACTCAGAACTGAACTGTTCTTCTCTCAACAGTCAGCTCCTACCACTTCTACTACTACAACCTTCTTACTTTCTCACTTGAAAGGGGTAAGGGTTGAAGTAAGGTTCCAACTAATGAGATATCCTTTACAATGAAGGTCAGTGTATAAGGATTAGGATATCTCTCTAAGCTTTGTATGGATATACAATAGGTTCAGCTTAGAAGAAGTGTTTCAAGACTAAGAATGTCTTATGACTTTTGAAGCTTCAGAATGCTTGTTCAGTTGGATGTAGAATGGATGCTTCAAATGGTCTTCACACTTCTGTATTTATAGACAAATTCGAGGATTTGCCCGTTGGAGAGGCAGTCCCAAATTGCTATAAGTGTCTTCCTTGAGTTCTTCAAAACTGGAAGACAGATTCTTGATAGTGACATGTCCTCATTTGGGTAATAAACGGTTGTTAAGACTTTGTCTTCATTCTGCAACACTCTTCCCAATGTCTGACTTTAAGATTCATTTGTTAAGACTTGGACATGGCTTCTGAAGGTTGTTCCAATGATAGGACAACATTCCTTATCAAATGGACAACTCTACTTATCACTATCAGCATTCTTGCTTATCAGCATAGTTGGCTTGCTCTCTTCAGATGACTTGGCTCTTTACCCTTTGCTTCACTTGGAATTGATCTTAGCATCATTCTTTGAAGTCTTTTAGAGTGTAGTTGTCTTCATCTCTTCAGCATAGTTGACCTTTAAGCTTCAGAACACTTGTTCTGGTTCAATTGCACTGAGACAACTCTTCTGGACAACTCTCCTGATCAGCATACTTGGCCTTTAAGCTTCAGAACATTTGTTCTTGTTTTAATTGTGCAGAGACAACTCTTCTGGACAACTCTCCTGATCAGCATACTTGGCCTTCAATAGCTTTAGTGATTGTTCCAGAATTTGAGCCTTGAGGGGACTTGTTCTTGATAGTCTTCAAAGCATATGTTCCCCCTCAAATTGTGCATCTTAACAATTAAGAGCTGCCTAACATATCAGCTTCTCATCTAGCCTTATTCTATATATTCTAACATGCTTAGAACATAATCATCTTAAGCTTAGGCATGTCTCGGGGGTTTTGGTATTGAATCAAAACATATCTCATTTTATTCCCAACACATCAATTTTTTATGGAAATATATGAAATGTTTCCTAAAATCAGCGCAAGACTTCTAAAATTAGTCAATTATGACCGAAATTAAGTTTTCTTATTTTAATGAGAATCAAATTGGATTTTCAATTAATTTTTAACTATTTGTTTATGTATAAATAGTAAAAAAGAAATTTTAATAAATTTGTATACAAATATAAAGAGTTGCAAAATATGCATTGATTCGGTGATTATTGTTGTATAATTCTGGGTGAATTAAGGGAGTAATTGTTTATTTAGTTAGTATCTTTTTTTAAATTAATATTGATGCATACACATATTTGAGTTGGTTTATATTTTCAGAAAATATATATATGAAAAAAATATTATCATAAATCATAAACGTTTTTTTTTTACAGGAAAAATTAAATGTAGCTAGAAGGTAAAATAGTAGAGAAAATACAGGGAAACTTTGAGAAAAACTATGCCCCTCCAGTTTGTGGGTGATCCCATTTCCTTCTTGTCTTGTACAATGACGATTCCATTTCCTTCTTGTCTTGTACAACAAAATTCCTCTTTCATAAAGCCCTACAAAAATATAACCCCTTGTATCAATCACGACATTTTTTTTAAGGCCTCACCACTACAAAAATATAATCCCTTGTATCATTCACTACATATTATATATATATAGGAATGTTTGAGGAGAAGTTGAGTGAATTGAGAAAAATGAAAGAGATAAGCTCGTATTATAATAAAATTAAGATATAATAGTTAAAATTAAATAATTAAATGAAGGGTAGGTCGAAGGAATTGAGTCCATTTTAAAAAATTGATAGAATTAATAATAATAAAAAATACGCAAAAAATATTTATGATAATTTATTAGCTCAAACGGTTGAAAATAGTCTATTTTACGATTTTCATGTATATTTTTTTTTAATTATAAAAGTGTATGTTGAAAATAAGAAAAAGTGTAACATGTATTTTACAATTTTTTAACATCTTATTTTACAATATTTGCAATAATAATTTCAGTTATAATGACATACACTTGTTAGTGATGTTATGTTACACATTTTAGATATATTTTGTTGCATTTTTCAGTTGTAGTGACTTACAATTTTCAACAATATTTTTTAGTTATATTGACTTACACTTTTTAGTAATGTTATGCTACATCTTTTAGTCATATTTTGTTGCACTTTTCAGTTGTTGTGACTTACAATTTCCAACAATGTGTTCAGTTATAGTGACTTACACTTTTGTAGTAATGTTATGTTACACCTTTTAGTCGTATATTGTTACACTTTTCAGTTATAATAACTTACACTTTTCATTAAAATATTGTGTTGCACTTATCAAGTATATTGACATGCACTTTTTAATAATATTGTGTTGCACTTTCTAGTTATACTAACTTGGATTTTCTAGTTATAATGACTTACACTTTTTATTAAAAGTTGTGTTGCACTTTTCAATTATAGTGATTTACACTTTTTAATAAAAAAATGTGTTACACTTTTTAATAATAATGTATTACACTTTTTTGTAATATTGACTTACACTTTTCAACACACACAATTTCGAAAAAAATTACCAATAAAAAATAATAATAATAAAAAAAAAATTGACCAAGTTAAAAAATTTATTCACAATATTCTTAAATATTTAGAGTTCACAATATTCTTGAATATTTAGGATTTAGGTTGACCAAGTCAACTCAATTCCTTATAAGGAATTGATTCTATATAAGACCAATCCTTAAATGAATGGTGAAGATTAAAGGAAAAAATGAAATGAATGAGGATGAAGATGAAGATTTTTTTAAATGAAAGGATTTAGAGAGGAGAGATTGAGGTGGAGTGGATGTGGTTGTGACATGTGTCATAAAAGAGGTTTGCAAATATATAAGATTAAATTTTGATTTAGATCTAATTCTTCAAATACATTTATTGGGCCTAGGTAGCTAATTTCTGGGCTGGATCTACTGCCTACAACTCTGTTTTGGGTTTTTGTGGAAGGCCACGGTCATATGCACACACGGACTTATTGAGTACATCTACCAAGATTTTTTTGTAAAATACTTGTGAAATGTAAGCTAAAATTAAATGAATTTCTAGTGATTGAGTACACCACTCGCCAAAATCATCCACACCTTCATCAAAATGCCATTTTGACCGGAGAATAGATGAAAAAAAAAATATCAAGCAGTCTCATTACAAAAAAAATAAAAAATACAGAAGTTGAAATGCCAAACACAAGCCGATCATAATGAATGCATTCCAAAAAATCGAAAAACAATACAAAAATCAAAATTTTCCTCGTAAACAATTTCGAAAAAAATATAGAAATTTAGAATATAAAAATCGAGAGAAGCAAAAAATTCGAAAAGAAAATCTGAACATCACATATTTTTTTTATTTTTCATTTTTCCAGATCTAAGAAACTTAAAAATCAACCTGAAAATCAAGAGATGAGGAAGGGTGGGAGACGAGGGAGGGGCGCGAACGGTTGACGTAAACGGAGTGGGGAGGAGGGAGCACGAACGACCTTCTTCGTCGCTAGCTGCGGCTGCGTCGCTTGAGGAGGAGGGGCGACGACGGCCACGTTGCTTAGGAGTGCACAAAAAAAGACCGGGCCGAAAAAAAGATCGGAACTGGACTGGATCGAAACCGGACCGACCGGTTAGTTTCCGGTCCGGTCCTTCAAATTTTGGATTCCGATCCGGACTAGTTTGGACCCGAATTTTTTTTTTTAAATATTTTTTTCCTAATGAGTTATTTTTCAAAATCAAGTAATTGGTGAGGTTGTGAGGTAAAATTGTTGATATCTATTACATTTTTTCAAATATATAATTTAACAAACCTATTTAATTTACTTTTAGGTTCAAAAGATCAATATTAATAATAATGTAAATATAATTTACATTGACGTAGATTGATTTCAAATAAAGAGCCAACACTTTAATTTTCATACACAAATTCATCAATCTTGTTCTTACTTCCATAAACTTGAAAAAAATATTTTAAAAAAAGAATTCGGTCCAAACCCGGACCGGATTAATTACGGTCTGATCTCCGGTCCATCCATTGGGACAGATTCTGGTCCCGGTCCAAACCTGTCCCGATCCAATTTTGGACCGGTGCACACCCCTGGCGTCGCTTGAGGAGGAGGACTGCCGACGACCGCATCACTTGAGGAGGAGGGGTGACAGCGGCCGCGTCGCTTGGGTACAGGGCGTCGATGTGTGTGAGCGGCGGCTACGACGTGGGCGACAGCAAGGCTTAACAAGGGCTTGAATTTTTTTCTACAGTATAGCGATAGCGACGTGGGGAGGGAGAGGGGAGGTCGTCGACGCTGTCAGTGCAACTGGGTAGGGAGAGGGGAGGCCGGCGCAGCTGGGAGGGAGGCTGGTGTTGCCCGCGCCGCTTGGGGGGAAGGGAGGAAAGAATGTGTAAAGATGGTGATTTTCAAAGTCAAAATCGACCAAGCTGAGAAATAGATATGGGAAAATGATTATAAGGTCAAGATGAAGCTACATCAAGTAAAGTAAAGTGATCGAAAACACGTTACCAATAGAAGCGCAACGGCGGCGGGGTCTACAAGGAAGAAAAAATACTTTAAAAAAATAAAAATTAGAAGTTAGAACAACTTTCTTAATTTAACTTAATCTAATATTTTAAAATTTTAAAATAATGTTTTAGTTTTACTAAATATGTATTTCGGTCTCTAAAAAAACATTTAATGATATTTAAATCTCCCACGCCAAATGCCTATTAAAAACTTTATAAAATCTTTAATGAATACTTGCAAAAAAAAAATTTAATAAATTAGTAGTATTAATTAAGTCCAATTGACCCTATAGAGTATAGACTATATATATATAAAAGGAAGAAATTTTTCTTCAGCTTCTGCTATGTCCTACTTCTGTCACGTGGCACTTCTATTCTTGCTACATGCCCTTTTATTTTTACGTGGCAATTAGGTGGATAATATTAATAGAATTTCAAAAGACTTTCGTTTCATGCTCCAAATTCCACCGTATCTCTTACACGCAAGCGGTCCTCCACATTCCGGCAATCGCCCTTGCAGCTATTCTTCCGCCGCGCCCAGAAAATACTGCCGCCAGCGTCGCCACCATCCGCCATAGCGCGCCACTGCATGCGAGCTTCCCAGAGACGATGCTGCAGGCTTCTCGCCCAATCACCTGAATTCGCCTCCTGTCCCATCAGCCTAGCCCCACGCATCGTCGTCCAAAAACTTAACCACCGCTGCAGCCAGGAAATCCGCCATGCACAGAGAGCGCCACCGTCGAAGGTCTGTCGCAAACCCCTATATATTTTTAATAATTTTGAACAATAGTGAGATCCTTGATACGATTGGCATTTGAAGCTTATACATTCTTCTTTTTCCAAATTGAGAAATCGTAGACAAGGTGGGACAAGGCAACTCGAAGCGCATCGTGAAGGGAGGACACATGGTGTTTGTAAAATTGTTTTTTTTTTTTTTTGGAATTACATTAAATACCCATCCCTTTTCCCCTCCCCATGACTCGAACCCTGGATCTAAAGCCTAGGTAGTGGTGCTCTAACCACTTGAGCTATCCAACTTCGTCATCTAAATCTTTTCTTGTGATTCTTGATAATAGTGGGAGGATGCTTGTGAAATTCTGTAGGATTCTTCTGTAGGATTCTTCTGCTTACTATAACCAGTGAAAGGTGGCCATTTGCAGACACTTTCTTTTGTAGGTGTTCTTTTCTATTTATTCATTTCTATCAGTTGTATATAGGGGTGGCAATTTTCGACACGACACGATAGCACGATACGAATCCGACACGAAAATTGTGGGTTAGTGTTTGGCCTTATTGGGTTCGTGTCGTTATCGGGTCGACCTGATAACGACACGAAATTTTCGTGTCGGGTTCGTGTCAACCCGTTAAGCACGATAAAATTAACAGGTAACCCATTAACCTATTAACAACCCGTTAACCTGATATGACACGACACGATAATGACACGTATCTGATAATAACACGATAATGACACGATAATTTTTTATATTTATATAAATATATTATTTTTTATATATTTAATACAATTTTAAATTGATTTATTTTCTTATCGTGTCGTTATCGTGTTGTTATCGTGTTACGTGTCGTTATCGTGTCGTGTCACGTCGACACGAAAATTATCGTGTTGTTATCGTGTCGTATCGTGTCGACACGAAAATTATCGAGTTCGTGTCGTGTCGACACAGATTCTTATCGTGTCGTGTTCGTGTTTGGGCTTATCGTGTCGTGTCACTATCGTGTCGACACGAAACACGACACGATAACACGATTTGCCAGCTCTAGTTGTATGAGTTCTACGGGTATTTTAGGTTGTGTTTGGATTGAGGGGTTTGATTTGAGGAGGTATTTCAAATGAAAGGATTTAAAATTAGATGGATTTCAAATGACATGGTTTTAGTGTGGATTTAAAATCCTCTCAATTTTAACTAAAAATTGTGTGAGCAAAAATCTAAGCATTTGAAAACCATTCATAATCCAAACAAGTGGGGTGGATTTGGATGGTTGATTTTAAATCCATATATCAAATCCCTCCATCCAAATGGAGCCTTAAAGAATTGTGAATGCCTCATTCTGGAAAATTTTCATGGACACGATGTGGTAGACCTATTTATATTTAATTAAACTTAACCAATTAGTACATTTTTTTTTTCTATGTTGAATCTTCAGACACTGTACGAAATTTGGGGGTAATTTTAAGGAAAAATTGAGAGATTTTGGAGGACTCGGTGCAGTGTTTGAAGTGGCAATGAGTTGTCATTCCATAATGGAGGTGTGAACCTGTATGTTTTTAATTATATATTTGAATGACATGGATTATATTATTACTGGGATGTCATTCATCTGTCAATGAAAAGAGGGCTCCCACAATATGCAATATAAAAAATTATGATTAAGAATGAAAGAAATGAAAGCCAAGATTAATCACGATTGAAGGGCCTCTGAGGTAATCACGAATTCACGATTGTATTTTCTCGTTGATTATTGATAATACAAATATGCGATTTGCAGATTTATACGCTTAAATCCAAGAAAAACCCTACTGGCTAGATCACATCTCTAACATTAGTGTTTGTAATTGAATCTTATATTATAATGAGAAATCCAGTTGTATCTTTCAGCGCCACAGTCTGTCCACCTCTGCCTCGACTGGCGCCGTCGTGATCCCCTGTCGCATTGTCCCTGCTTGAGCTCGCCTCCAGCAGCAGAGTGGAATGGAAAAAAAAAACTTATACTTTTGGTACCTTATTAGTGCATACTTTGCTTCCTGTTATGCGATTTCGGCCAGTGTGTTACTTGCAAATTTATTGGGCTGTAGGGAGAAAACTGAAAAGAGTGAGGTTCCCTAAAGGAAAGAAGGTTAAGCTGCGAGATTATGTTGTAAATTATTAGGTGATCTGAATTGAAGGTTGAAAAAACCTGAATGCTTTGTGTTTGACCACACGTCTGAATGAAAATTAAGCTACGGTACTTGAAAAAGAGTTTGCAAGGGTAACCTCTAAAACTCCCTTGTCAATGGTATTTTTTTATTTTATTATTATCAAGCAAGTACTTTCATTGAAAGTAGAAAAGGTTTACCAGATATAGGGCATCAGTAATGCCCTGAGAAAAAAGAGAGGTTACAAAGCATAAACAAATCAACTAAACATACTCAGCGGACTGACATGAAATGCATTCCCTAGGATTCACCAGCCAGGTATTTAACGAGGTGGAGCTAAGGGACGAATCAATCCATGAGAACCAACTTCATTCTAGGAGTTTGGGTTATTAGTGTGATTTTCAAGGTTAGAGTCTTTCAACATAGGTGTATTCTCCTTTTTTTTTTTTACAATTTTTTTACTCCATATTTTTATATCAGTTTTATATTCTCTATGTATCTCTTTTTATTATGTTTGCAGATTTTAGACTGGACATATCAATCGATTAAATCGGAATGCTTTGCTTAAATTTTCTAAGTGTTATAGGTATTGCTCTCTTTTTCTTTCTTTTTCGTTCTAGCAACCTATTTATTTATTTGTTTGAGTTTTTCTGAGATTTTCTATGAACGTGTATGCAATTCTTCTGATTTTTTTTTTTTTGCACATTTTTATTGAATCACAATTATATCGGCTCAATCATAATCTTGATTAACTATGGTCTTATGTCGACGAGGTCAATTACTGTTTTAAGTTATTGTGTATATGTGTGATTGGAAATGAAATGATGGAGCGAGGAGGTTTAACACCTATTAAAGATCGACTGCTAAACAAACTACTCTTAATTTTTGGGTCGTTTTAATTCGATACTTCTTTTTTTGGTAAAAATATTTGAATTGTATTCTTGGATATCTTTCTTGATAATATATGTGAGGTATATGCGTATAAATATTTTAGTTTTGTAATGTTATATGTAATCAAGAAAATGATGTGTAAATGATTAATTGAGTTTTTTTCCTCTATTTTTTTGTGAATTGTGATGTAGTGTCGCTTTAATTGAGGATTTGACAAGAGGGACAATGGTGAGTTGATTATTTATGTTTTTTTTTTTGGATAATCTTTGTCTGATTGATTACTTTAGGATGCATGCAAGATTTTGATGTTCTGGTTTATTGATTGCTTTTTATTTAATTTGTCTCAAGAAGATGAAGGTCCTGAGAGTCTAGCTCACCTAAAATTTGGACAATATAGAAAATATCCTACAGTAGAACCCAGCTTTTTGCCTGATAGGTGTGAAATTTAACCCCTTTCACTTTGTGTGCTTGAATTTCTGATGCCTCTACTTATCTACCTATATATATTTTGTATTTGGATCTCTGCCATGCTTTTCGGTCGGTTCTTTACTTATCCCTAGACTTTGATGTTTGAAGCATATAGTAAGAGAGAGAGGCTGAGGAATAATTAAGTCGACCGTGAACGATTGCGAAAACTGTGGCAAGCTGATCAAATAAGTAAAAGTATAAGCATGATGGGATGAGAAGACAAACGAATAAAGGTTGATCTGATCAGTAGTTTAATGCATTTAAAATAAGTTGATGGCTTAAATATTCTAAAATTGTTTGTCTATGCAAGGATATTAACATTAAGATAAAATATTAAATCTAAATAAATACTTTATATTTTCCTTGCATAATATTTTGATTCCTTTAGTACAGATTTGCAATCATCTAGATATCTGATTTATTTAGTAGTTTAAGTCACTAATCATACCTCTAATCAGATTTTGGATCTAATGATTTGTGAGAAATAATTCAAATTTCGACTACTATTTGTAAAAATGCTTTGATGACCCTCTATTCTACTGAAATAGGGGATGACAGACATTAATAGTTACGAAAGTGAGAAAGTCAACCGACACAAATCGTGGATATACAATAGTTCGGATCTCTTATAATGGAGACATAGTTGCATCTCCACTTCCGCAGTAAGTACTTGTGATATTCATTGTTAATTTTTTAGTACCTATTCTTAGATTAAAAACCAGTAGATTTACTCCATTTTTACAAAGATTATGTATTATAATTATGTGACAAAGAAAGCATAATTTGGTATAAAAGAATTGAATGGAATTGACAATGATAGTTAGGTGAAAGATTTAAAAGAAAACAAATTTTAAAACTAAGGAGTGTCATTGTTGGAATGCAAATATTTGGTTGCAGGAATCCTAAGTATTTTTAAACAGTTTAGTGATGCATTAGTATAAAATGATACACAAAACTTTAGCATGTATATTAAATGATGCAAAGAATGGCAAATGAGTGACTGCTTATGCTTCTTCTTAAAGAAAGAAAAAACTGAGTAAAATGGAAAAATAAAGACTGGAACATGTATCGAGATTAGAAATTTGCAACAAATTAACATTTTCATACTTTGATAAGCATGCATGTAATTCAATTACATATCCATGTTTATGTGGTCGGGTGTGTTTTTATTTTTATTTTTTGTGTGTGTATCAAATTTATTCGATTTATGTCCAACTGATTCTATTTTCATGTATTTTTTTCAATTTAAATTATGCAAGTTGTATTATGTGGGTAAAACTGTTCTATATTGACAAAATCACAATTTTCAGAAGTACGTCAAACCTTCGATTTTTATTTGCCACAATCTATTGTTAGGGACGGAACCAGGAACTTAGGTTGAGGGGGGCCAACATATAAAATTTAACACTAATGTATTTTTTTAATAAAAAAAACTGACATTTCATATTTACACTAAGTATATTAAATTTTATATTTAAATATCTCAAAATACAAAAATATATCCTTATTATACTAAAACTTAGAATTTCCCTCTTGCATATCATGAAAATCATCTACAAATATTAAGTCTATACTGAATTCTTTTGTAATTTGCTCTTAATATATATTAACATATAATATATCTGAAAGAAATTAATCCTATCGTGTTTTGAAGTGTAGCCTAACTAAACTAAGTTCATTGCAGAATATATTTTAATATATATAAATATTACAATATTATTAATTCACAAGTTAAATAAAAAAAATCTTAAAATTCTATATTTCTAAAATTTATAATGATCTAAAATTAAAATTAAAAATAATAAAATAAAATAATAATTAATACCCTCTATGTCCCGATGAAAGCTATTGGAAAGCTTTGAACACTATTAAAAAAATATAATAGAATAATTAGATGAATTAGAGGTGTAAAAAGTTTGGTACCTTTTACTGAGATGGAGAGTAGTATAAATACTACTAGTATATAAATAAAAGAAGGGTTAATTGCAAATTAAATCACCACATTTCTTTGAATTGCAATTTAATCTAAACCTTTGAATAATTGCAAATAAAATCACCACCTTTCAATATTGTTGCAATTTAAACTTTTAGACAATACCATTTGTGTCCGAATTTAACGTTTCGAGATTAGATCGAAATAAAAAAACAATGTTGTATCATTAAAGAGATGTCACATAACCTAGATACATTAGATTAGGGCACAAATGAAACTATCAAGAAGTTTAAATTGCAACAATATTGAAAGGTGGTGATTTTATTTGCAATTATTCAAAGGTTTAGATTAAATTGCAATTCAGAGAAAGGTGGTGATTTAATTTGCAATTAACCCATAAAAGAAATACCACTATTGTTCCTTCCCTCCTTTTTTCTTCTGTTCTGGCTACAGGATTACTTTGCGTGCATTGTGTTATAGTGGTAGCTTATGTTAGGTTTGTAATTTGTGAAGATGATTAATTGAGATGCTAAGTAATTAAAACATGGGTTTATACAATTGGGCCGACGATATGATTCGTTTATGGGCTAATGAAAATGGGCTCACCATATATATAATTATTTACAGAAAGAAAACAAGTAAATATAAAATTAAATAATTAATACCATATATATAGTAAAAAAAAAAAATCTGAGGGGGGCCAAGGCCACTCCCACCTTATGAGTAGTTCCGTCCATGTTTGGAAGGCTGTCGAAGACTCTGATTGTTCAATAGTATGTCAAGTTTCACTAAATTAAATCTTCTACAAGAAAAAGCAAAGGATTATGACGAGAAAAGTAAAAGTCTCCACCAATTATGACTCTATTCGATTTAAAGTTGTACATTAGTTCGGGATTAAATTTATGAACATGTTAAGTTTTGAAAGCATTTGTTTATTTTAAGATGAATATTTTTTATATAAAACAACAAAAAAATTATTACTTAAAAATATAAAATTACAAAAAGGTGGACGAGCAAAAAACTAGTTTTTTTAAAAGGAAGATCAATTCTAAATTAATTATGGAGTACATTAGATACTCAGGAATCTCATTTTTTTTTTTTAAGAAAGATCAATTCTAAATTAATTATGAACAACACTTGTATAAAATATTTTACATATAAAATATAGTATTTAATTAAAATAATTTTAAAAAATTTGTTAGTCATACCCGCATCTAAAAAAGTTGAGGGTCACAAGCAGATATGACCCATATAAAAAATAAATTAATTAAGAACGACCCTCCCATCACGTCATGTGACCTAATTAGTGATGTTTAACTACTTCGATTATTCTACTTGATGGATACGAATTCACATGGTATTTTTGGTTCTGTATCTCTAAAAAAATTTAGGTAATTTGAGGACCAAATTAAATTTCGAAATTAATTAGTATTTTTTTAGTGATTTATTATGTGCTATCAACATAAAAAAATCTACGAATTAATTCCCCACATCTCTACAAGTTCATACTTTTAGATGAGACATAATTCTATCAATCAATGATGTCAAAACTGGACTGGACCGGACCGGCCGGTTCAACCGGTTCGACCGTGCGACAGTACAGCACCGGTCCAAAAAGTGTCTCAAATCCGTTTTTATGGTCGGACCGGTCAAAAACCGGTCGAATCGGTCAAAACCGGCAAACCAGTGAGGAATTTGCAAAAAACGGGCGCTGAGTTTTCTCCGAACATGTTTTCTCCAAACATTCTCCAAATTCCAATTTTACAATTTCATTCTCTTAGTAAGAATTTAAGAACCCACCAAAACTATGGATTATAAAATCAATATCTTGAGTTTAATTGAAGAGATTATTTACCTGTATTTGTATATTTCAGCCAGCCAAAATATTTTAATTTAAAAAAAAAAGAGATTGCAGCCGATGTCAGAAATGGAGAAGTTGAAAGAAAATGTAACTTGAAAGTTGAAACCCTAATGCACCAATATATATAGTAATGTAAATGGGCCTGAGTTATTTAACATAGAAGGTCCAAGCAATATTGGGTTATTTAATATAAGGTCAATTGTTTTTATTTTACAAATTTATGTTTACATATATTTTTTAATCACCCATAGATAATATTGAAAAATATATATAAAAAATATTTTACCGGTTGGACCGCCGGTTCAACCGATCCAACCGGTTGAACCGTGAACCGGTGGCCTGTCCGGTTTGATCACCGATTCGGTTATGAAAACACTGCTTTCAATATTCAAATCAAATTACCATTATAATTGGGTCCATCAAGTTTTTAGTTTTTAGAGTGTTTTTACCATTAGAGTCATTCCTATAGCCCATCGTACAAATAAGGACAACAAAATGGAGTTAAAAACTCTATTTTACCCTTTTTTTTTTATTAAATCAAATATTAATTCAAATTATATTAAATGTCATTCATAAGCAGTGTTGTAAAAGTCGAAAATCAGTAATCGGGCGTTTTCAGCCGCCTAACGCTTAGGCCGCCTAGATTTTTTTTTAATTAAATATAGGCCCTGACAATATACCCATCCTGCTCTGTTAAGTATACTCCCTTGGATAGATGTACCCAACTGTAAATGTAAAATGTTAGAGGTACTCCCCGTGAAATACCTACTATACTCTTTGCACATCTTAAACATAATTATAGATACACTTCCCCAAACAAATATACTTTCCACATTCTCTTCTCCCATTTTAGCGCCTAACACACACCACACCTTCACCTTCACCGTAGTCGACAACCGTAGCGACACGGCACGACACCCACCACACCTTCACCGTAGTCAGCGGTCACAGCACGACACGACGAACGGCGGTCCGTCGAGGCACGACACCTGGGCGAACGATAGTCGCAAGGTTGTAGTATTGATGTTAGGGATTTTGAATGTTTTAATGTTAGGGATTTTGAATGGGTTAAGTTTGTAGTATTGATGTATGCTTTAAAATCTGTATTCTTTCATTTTTTATGTGCGGTGGTAGTGTTGTTGTTTTTGGGTGCAAAAAAATCGAATTGTTGCCGGCGATGAACCAGGGCCAAAGAAACAATTTTCCGTCGACAATGGTTCATCGACGGAGAGCAGCTTGGTCGATTAGGGGGTGGCGATAGGGTTTATCACCATCGATAAAGAGCTGTTGGTACAAAAAATAAATTGTTATTCACTTTTTCGAGAGGGTGTTGTCGACCAAAAGTGTTTTAGTCGACAATACTTTGTTGACCAAAAGGCTTTCTGTCGGTTACTAGTTGATGAAAATTACACGATAGAATTATATATGTAATTAAACTTTCAGCATATGTTGGTCGACGAAACATCACTTCATCGACATCGTCATGTCGACCAGAAGCGTCCCCGTCGAGGCGTCGACCAATTCGAACGGAAAAAACGCCATCACTAAACGCGCGAAAATACCCATACACCATTTTCATCTCAGTTTAAGTCATAAAATACCAAAAAACATGCAGGAAGCTAAAAACATTAACAAAAAACCATAAACCCTAGGTTTTTATGTCCACATTTCAAAACTTAAACAAAAATAGAACATAAGGACAAAGAACTCATGTATTTATAGCTCTCTTCATGTTTTTGAACCATTATGTTACACCTTGCTCTTGGAGAGATGTCAACAATATGAGTGTGAGTTTTTTGATTAAACACTCCAACTCCCACTTCCTCCCAAACGTGAGTTTTTTTGTGTTATTTGGTTTTGGTAATCATTGCAGTACGTAAGGAAAGTTAGCAGTCAAGAATCATCTAATAGAAGAGTGTAGACACACGCAAAACCGAACCGCCAAATCGCCGGTTACGGTTTAAAAACAGAACCGTAACCGTAAAATGGCGGTTCGATTACGGTTCAGCATTTTGACAAACCGCAAACCGCCGGTTTGACCGGTTTTGGCGGTTAACCGCCGGTTTGGGGTTTTTTTATTAAATTTTTTTTTAATACACAATTCTTCTATTTTTAATGTATAAATTTAAGTTATATAATTTTTATTCAATTCTAGTAATGTATTTTCTAAAAAATGAGTAAAAACGAATAAAAAACGAACGAAAACGGAGATAATATTTATAAAAAAAAACACAAAACCGCCAAATCGACGGTTTTCAAACCGAACCGGCGGTTCGCGGTTCGGTTACGGTTTGCCGAAACCACAAACCGTAACCGCCGGTTTCTAACCGAAACCGGCGGTTTTCAACCGTTGCCCATGTCTAGAAGAGTGTATCTATTTGTCTAAAATTACAAGAGGGACAGAATAGATATTTAACATTATTATTAAATTAATAAATTGGATGGGGGAGTATACTTAATAAGGCTGGAGGGGTATATAGCCAGGCCTTAAATGTATATTTGGTAGTTTTTATGTTAATTTCTTTTCTGGCCCAATAATATTGGCTAGTCAAATATATATTGGCCACGGTTATACACACACGAACTTATTGAGGACACCCACTGACCTAGAGCACACACCCTTACATGAGGACACCACTAGGAGTGTGAAAAAAAAAAAAAAAATTGGAACCGAACTGAAATAAATAAATAGTGTGAATGAAATTTGTAGGTCAAAATTGACTTGTGCACCGAAATATTAATTAATAACTAGATTAAATTGTCTAAATTCGTTATGCGTATTATAGGTTGAATATAAAATATAGTAAATAATCGAGTATTATTTAAAAAAAAAATGAGAATAATTTATGCACATAATAGGCATTTTCCAAAATTTATGCACAAGAGAGACGTACGGTTGTTTCCTGTCATTGTGAAGAGTCAAAAATCTCGTAATCCATTGCATACATGTAATATTGACCAATTAAGTCAATTGAGCTGAAAATATATATTATTGGGCTACCATTAATTCATTTGAGGTTAACTTTTAATCTATTTGTCAACTGACCCGCTTGTGTTTTAATTTTGAACGAAATTTTTAACCCATTTATTTTATTCGTTTCTGTGATTTTTTTATCTTTTATTTTATTGCCGAATGCGTGATATTAAATGTAGTAACTCAAATTGTAATATGTAGTAATACACATTATTTTATGTAGTAATAACACAAACTATTTATAAAATAATACAAATTCTTTTGTTTAGTAACACGTTTTTTTCTAGTGTTTTTATTGATGTAGTAACTCACATTATAATATGTATTAACATATATTATCGCATGTGTAAACACAATAGCCATGTTGTAATACAAATTGTTTTATTGGAGGATGATGCGAAAATATTAGATCATTTGATAAAGTTACATATAGTAACAAACGCCTATTCAATGTAGTAATTCAAATTGTAGTATGTAGTAACATATAATTTTTTATGTAGTTAAACACATTATTAAATGTAGTAATAACACAATTTTATATAGTAATATTGATTCTTTTATGTAGTAAAATATTTTTTTTCTATTATTTTTATTGATTAAGTAACCCACATTATAATATATAGTAACATGTATTATTGCATGTAGTAAGATATATTATTGCACGTAATACAAAATAACATTGACCCATAATAATTATTAAATAATATTTAAAAAAATATAAAAAATTTAAAGATTAAGACCGTCGTAAATTGCAGCGTCCGACCGCGGCCTGGGTTGACCGAAAACTGCTCGGAGAAGACGACCATGCTCAATTTCTGTCAGTGGGTGCATTTATAAAAAAACGTGGGTGTGAATTGAACTGTCAGTGGGTGTATTTATAAAAATGTGTGTGTGAATTAAGCTGTCAGTGGTGTATTTATAAAGAACATGTGTGTGAATGATTGAAATGCACATATGAAATATTTCACATAAGACTAGCCTTTCAAGGCAAAAACTTATATGCAATATTGATCAATTAAGGTAAATTAAGTTAAAATTCGTGGGTCAAATGTGAGTCAACGGGAGTCAACTTTAATTATAATATTTATTTTCGCTCTCAAAAATATTATCTTACTACATGACCAAAACTATGTTACTACAATACCTAAATTTTGTCACTACAAGACCAAAAGTGTATTACTACAATTCAAAAATATTCTGGACACTTATTTTTTTTTTTAAGCAAAATTACTAAAATAATTCTGATTTATTCGGCTACTACATGACTAAAATAATGTAATTACCACAAGACCAAAATTTTATCAGTACAAGGTCAAAGTGTATTACTACATGTCCAAAAATATTCTGGACAATTAATTTTTTGGGTGAATTTGCAGAATATTTTAACATGTAGTATTAAATGTTTGGCCTTGTAGTGGTAATTTTTTTACCTTGTAGTAACAATATTTTGATCATGTAGTAAACCACCTGTTTGCGACCCGCGAATTTTCTGGGCAACTCGGATCCGGGCTTATGACCCGCAAAATTTTTAAAATTATCTTAATTCGACTTTTAGACTAAATGGGCTTAGGGTTTTGACTTGATATAATTAGTATGAAATGCATGTATGAAATATTTCACATAAGATTAGCCCTAAGTTCAAATACACAAACACTTTCTAAATTAAAAATTATCTTCCATATCTTTATCAAGTACTCCTCTTCATTTCCTTCTCGTTCATCCTTACAATTTTCAACAACATTAGAGAAAGATCTCTCATTGAACAAAGTTGTCTCAGTACGTGCTCAATCCTCATCTATTTATAAAATACAATAGTTAAATAGTTGAACATAAAATATGACTTAAAATGTAATATAACTTACTGGTAGATGCAAAATTATACAAACAATTGTGAGTGCAAATTAAATATTAAAATTTCTCAAGCATATAACTTCAATACTTAGAACGCATATAAAAAATAAAAATAAAAAAGCTCGCGATCTATACGAACCCACTCCTAAATGAATTTTTAAACACTTAATCCAACCCACTATATTAATAGGGAGAGACTGGCACCCCCATTTTAACAACTCTACTTATTACTATTAGTTGAAAATTCAAAATTTAACATTTGTGCATATGTATATGATTGTTTATAAAACTTTAATTTGTTAAGCATAACCAACCTCTTACATTTAATTAATTGAAAATAAAAGCCACATATTATATTGCTATATACATTTCTTACGGAATAATATTTTAAAATGTTGTCCATCTTTGGACAATATTGTGATTAGTACTATAGGTTCATGAGTTGGTATCTCGTGGCACAATTAATATTTTGAATAAAATAATTAATACTATTTTTTTATTAACAAGCTAGTTTCACTATTCCTTTTATTATTTGCAAACTACAAATTGAAAATTTTACACACAAAATGCTCCTCATAACATCCCATATTTAGATCAAAATCATCAAATGCAATTACTGTATAAAGCAATCCAATCATAAAGTGTATTTTGTGACTAAATTTTCTGAAGTGCAACTTTTTCTTGTTTTATGAGAAAGAGAATAATATTTTCACCGAAATAACGGCATGATTGGTACAATGGAATGATTTTAGAGTTGAATGGAATGAATTCAAGAATGAAATGATGATGAGAAAGGAATGAAATAAGAATAGTAATTTTTATGATTGGTATTGAGAAGGAATGAAAAATATATTTCTTATGTGATTCTAATATATATCATGATCGATTGATATGCTACAATAAAATGTAAGAATTTTTAAAATAATTTTTAAAATTTGTTTTAAATGACTAAATTATCCTTGAACATGTAGTACGGAGTATTATTTTTAAAAACATATAAATTAATAAAAAACTGTGTAAATTTTAATAATTTTGCAAAACTTAAAATTCTTACGGAGTATTATTTTTTACATATTTTTCTATGTAAATTATTTCATATTTAATTTTAAAGTTATTTCTTAGCTTCAAATTATAATTAATAGTTGTTAAATAATTTTAATTAATAAGTAAATCAACTACAATTTTTTTTATGACAAGTAAAGTAAATCATTAAAATAATTAGGTAAAGTAAATTATTAAAATAATTAGGATTGAGGATAATTATGTAAACTTAAAAAATTAATGAATACTCCCTCCGTTTTTTAATAAGTGTCACTTTGACTTTTTAATTAATTTTAAAATAAGTGTCATTCTAGAGTTTTTTCTTTAATTTTGACTATTTTATCCTTATTCATTTACCATAAATATTTTTCATTAATAAATTCCACAAAAATTGTTTATACCAAAATTAATTTAGTCTATGAATACTAGCTACATTCTTAACTACATTCTTTGTCAAACAAAATTTCTATATTAAAATTAGTTATAATTAATGAAGGTAATATCGACCACAATTTATAATCTTAATTTGTTGAAAAAAGCCAAAATGACACTTATTAAAAGATGGAGGGAGTATAAATTAGTCAAAATAATTAATAATATCCTTAAATAACATTTCATCAAAAAATGGAATAGATAAAATTAGGTGGGAGGGAAGGAATTACTATTCCTAAATTTTTGGGAATAATCATTTCATATGGAATGAGTATTCAATACAATAAAACTTACCAATCATAGAATTAAGAATGCATATTTTATTCCTACTTCATTCCTTCGTACCAATCATGCCATAAGTACGGTAATAATTTCTAAAAGTACATATCTTGTATTTTTGCGTATAAATAAAGCTTTTTTTTTTTTTTTTAATTTTAATTTGGATTCATTAATCGTGCGAGGAAAAAAAATTGATCACCCATAAACCGTGGTGAGATATGATTTCACTCTCTCTCTCTCTATATATATACAATAACTAGATCAACCCCAGTGTATTAGGCGGAATATCTTAGACAGATTATGTACTTTTCATTTTACACTTTTTTTTTTTTCATTTTGAATTAACGTAACATATAATCTTTTAGTAAATAATTATTATAGTATTAATTTTATTTTCAATTGTCAAAATTTCCATATACACATGATTTTAAAAAATTGAAATTTAAATGACAACTCATATTTTCTAAAAGAATAAAATGATTGAATAAATAACGACACGTGTACTCAATTTATTCTAAAAATGACACATAAGTCAATTTATTGTAAATTTCACACATCATCAAGACTATCGGATGTAGAATGATTTATAAGGAAATAATATCATCCTATTACAAGAAAATAATCAACCCATATGCGAGAATATTTACACAGATTTTGTAGCATATATTATAGATCTAATTAATTCCCTCTTATATTATCCATATTATGTTTATAGTACTACTAAATAGAATCTAAAACATAATTAAACGATATAGGTTTTTCGATAGATCTAACAAATTTTGGTGTATATAGGAATTTAGGATAGGTTTTGCAACGTAATATACTACACAGCAAGTAATAAACTATATATATACCAGAAATGCATAGCAATTCTTTAAAAAAAAAAGGTTCAATTTCTTGATCAATTATAATATTAAACTATTTAATTCACCATGCAATATGAAGATATGTGTGATTTAATCGGTGCAGAAAGCTGGGTCGAATTCGATCCAGATGCGACCGCCGCCCTCTCACACGACCGCGGCGCATTTGGGCTGAAAATTCCACGGTGGCAGAGGCGGAGCATTGCGGCGGCGAAAGAATTCCCCCCGGTTATTCCGTCACTATCGCGGGCAACTTATAAGTACACTACTGATGACGGAAGGGTGGTCATCAAGGAGGATAAACTCCGCCACCGCGGTGAGTATCTGGTGGCCCACCGCTGCGACGGCCGTCTCGTCCTTAATTTGGTTCCCCTTGACGGCGGTGCCGATGTGGATGTGGAGGTTTCCGATGAGGTGGTGAATGAGTCAAGTATGGCGACGGCGGTGCATTCCGAGAAAGGTAAGTGTACGATGGAATCTATAGTGGGGATGAATCATCATACAACGGTGTACTGGAAATAATGCAATACAAAAAATAAAATAATGTTTTCTTTTACTATGTTTTTAAACAATTCTCTTTTAATATTCACAACTATATAATCTAATAAATTAATAACTATCCATTTTATTTCGAATAACTCTATTGACATGGTTCATTGTTGAAAATGTTTGTGCGTTTGTGATAATGGTGCTAAAACAAAGCGAATCAGAGCATATGGTTGCACCTTGTTTGTCTTGACTAACTTTTTTAGATAGTTCAAAATAGTTGATAAATTTTGAATTTTTTTAGAGGTTATTTAATTGAAAATTTAAATTATGTAAAGATTTAAATATATATGTACATTTTACAAATAGTTTAACAAAAACTAATATGGATTGATAGTAGAGCGGCCAACCAAGCCAAGAATCATCGCCCGAGATGTAAAGTGAATTTGGTGAGGCTTGAAGTTAAATGTAGATAAAAAATGAGTGACAATTTTAAAAATAAAATAATGTTGAAATATTAAATTTTGTGTGGTATTTTCATGTTAAAAGTGGGTAAATTAAATAATATTGAAACATCTCAATAAAAAAAATGTACAAATAACTACAAAACGGATGATATATAAAAGAAAAATCCAAAAAAAATTAGAATGGATTTGAACGAATGATAGGTGAAAGGTTAAAAGTTAAAAAAATATAATTAATAGACTGTAAATAAAATCTGAAAATTGAAAAAGAGGAATCGAATTGAATTTTCACACGCAAAACATTTTGATTTTCTTTTGTAAATCCTTTTAATTTTTTGCTCCATTTCGTTTTGGAATTTTATGTTTATTTCTTATATTTTTGAAAGAAAATGCTTGTACGAGTAGTTATTAAAAATATTACACGAGGATCTTGTGAAATATTGACTAATTAAATCAACATCAGTACTTAAGCCTATTTAGTTTAAAAGTCAAAATAAATAAAGTTCTTCATCACTTTAATTTAATCTCTATATATATTTTAATTTTTTTGATATAATAATTAAAAAAAATATTAGCTTTTTTTATTATTCCTTTGAAAAATAAATTAAATAATCAAAATACTATTTAATATGACTTGAATTGCTACATGTTAATTTAATATTATTACGGCATGATTGGTATGATAAAAGAAAATATGGGTGAATGGAATGAATGTGAGAACGGAATGAATTAGAAATGACAATTGTAATGATTGGTATGCACAAGGAATGAAAAATTGGTGTTGTTAAAATCATCTAAATTATTTTTGTTGTTGAGATGGTTTGTTATTATTACTATTTATTATTGATAAATTATTATTATTAAATATTATAGTATTATATTTTAATATATGTATTATTAACATATAAAAAATATTATTGTTGAGTGTTTAAATTACTATTATCAAATAATAAATAATTTCTTAATTAGAGGTATGTGTTATTAATATTTATATATTTTTATAATTATTATATATTAATGTATATTTAATTTTTAAATTTATTGTTTTTATTATTGATTTTCAAATTTTTATTATTGATAGTATTATTTATTTAAATGTCATAATATTAAATATTAATTTTTTAAATTATTATTATTGAAAGTGAAAAATAATATTGTAAAAATAAAAATAAATAATAATAATAAAATTCATTCCTTGCACATGGAATACATAATACCGAATGATTATTTCTTTATTTTTGGTAATGACCATTCCATTTGGAATGATCATTCCTAATAAATAAATATACCAATCATGATATTTAGAATGAATTAAAGAATTATAGTGTAAGTTGCTACATCAACAAACACACTAGAAAAAAACAATATTTTACTACATAAAAAAATATGCATTACTATATAAAATAGTTTGTGTTATTACTACATTAATAATGTGTTTAACTATATAAAAAATGATATGTTACTACATACTACAATTTGAATTAATACATTGATAAATGTTTGTTACTATATGTAAGTTTATCAAATGATTTAATATCTTTGCATTATCCTGCAATAAAATAATCGATATTACAACATGATTATTGTGTATTACTACATGTAATAATATATGTTACTACATATTATAATGTAAGTTACTACATCCACAAAAACATTGGGAAAAAAAATGTTTTACTACATAAAAAAAAAAAATCTTTATTACTATATAAAAATACTACATAAAAAATCATATGTTACTACATACTACAATTTGAATTACTACATTGAACATACAAATTATATATAACTTTATCAAATGATCTAAATATTTTTACATCATCCTGCAATAAAACAATTAGTATTACAACATGATTATTGTGTATTACTACATGCAATACTATATGTTACTACATATTATAATGTGGGTTACTACATTAACAAAAACATTAGAAAAACAACATAAAAGAATCTGTATTACTATATGTTGGTCCCAAAGTTGAGTTAATAATATTGAGTAAGCTAGTGAAAATGTCTAGAGGGGAGGGGTGAATAGACTTTTCAAAAATCTTTCAATATATCAGAATACACAATGCGGAATAATCAGATTACTAATGAGCCCAATCAAGTTTATACTCAACTTTTATCTAGATCTTTATCTTTGTTAATTCTACTGTTCTTAGTTAAACAGATATCAAACAGATATTAAACAGTAAAGTAAAGAACACAGAATTTTATAGTGGTTCGACAAATGTCTACATCCACTCTCACAACTCCAGTTGTGAAGTTTTATTACTCTTCTTGAGCTTCTTGTGGCTTAAAGTCCCAAGATTAAGACTTTGATCTTTTCGATTATACCACCAGGTATATCTTCGATCTACTAGTAATTCTACAAGTAACTAGCACACTTGTTTTACAAAATACAAACTTTAAACTAGAAAAGTAAAACTTCTCTTTGAATAGCCTTTGATTCTTCTCTACAATTCAGTGGCTTCTTCTTGCTTTGATTTCCTTCAACTCTGTGAGTTCTTGCTTGTAGACTTGCTCTTGAATTCTTTAAGATCAGTAATTTCTCAGTAGTAGCAGTAGTCTCTTCAAGTAGGAGATCACACAGTATTTATAGAACTTAGTATGACAGTTAGCAGTTTGTGAACTAACTTTCAACTAACTCTAAAACTGTTTTTGTAACTTCTTCTTGTAACTGACTTTGTAACTTCCTTCAACTTCCAAGTCAGCATATCTTCAATAAATCTCCAGTTACACCTTAAATAAGCTTTCCAAACTTATTCTTCAATTTCACTAAACCAGCACAGTAACTTACTGTTCTGATTTTTACTCTTCGGATTTTACTCTGCTGATTTTTACTCTTCTGACTCAATCAGCACAGTAACTAAAAACTTTCCAAAACTTCTTCAGATTTCTTCTAATCTCTTCTTCAACTCTTCTTTGAAGTCTTCTTAGTCTGAAGTAGTCCTCTGAGTCTTCTTTAGTCTTCTGATCTTCTCCTAATCTATTTCTAATCTAGTGTTCTGATTTTACTGTTCTGAACTTTACAATGCTGAATACAACAAAATACAACTTTACAAATATAAAACCTATCTATACATCAACTGAACTATATACAGATGAGTATTTCTAAGTCCTATACTATAAGCTGTCTATACAATACAAAATATCAGCTTAGTTCCTAACAATTCATATATCAGATCAGTAAATAATAAGATCAGTAACTCATAAGATCAGTAACTCATGTAAGTTCAATAACTTCCATATAAGATCAGTAAATATCTAAGATCAGTAAACACTTAAGATCAGTAACTTACATATCAGATCAGTAAACATATCTAAGATCAGTAAACAACCAAGATCAGTAACTTACATATAAGATCAGTAAGCACATCAGATCAGTAACTCAGATTAGTAACTCAGATTAGTAACTCAGATTAGTAACTCAGTTTCAAATATTTCATATAAGATCACTAAAAATATTCTCAGTTTCCACACTAAGATCAGTAATCTTATTTCACATGACTCAGTTAAGATCAGTAATTTTACTCTTAATATTACTCAATAAGATCAGTAAACTTACTTCAGTTAACATTAAGATCAGTAAACTCAATCTTAAGTTTCTCATCAGATTAGTAAACTTAGATTCAGATGACTTAGTTAAGATGACTTAGAACCACATATATCACTAACTTTAAGTTGCTTTTGGCCATCAAAACATACTTTCATCAATTAGAATATTGTTTATAGGATTCATATCCCAACAATTTCCCCCTTTTTGATGAAGCCAAAACTACTTAAATGTTAATAAATCAGTAGTTAAGTATGTAGTCAATCATAACAGTTCATCAATTTAAAATTCCAGATTCATATTCAAATAAGATCAAATATTACAAATAATCACAGAATATGAAAAACACAAAAATATAGAAATAAAGATTAAGGATAGAAATGTTATCTTCTGAGCTTTTCCTTCATCTTCATTCTGCATCTTCAAATTCTTAATGCCACATACATTCTTGCTTTGATATCCATCATGTGTTGATGGTCAGTGATTCCTTCTTCCTTGATAATCTCAGCAATAATGTTGTTAATTTCCTTGTAATCAGGTTCTCCACTTTCCAGTCTTGGAGGTTCCCAATTAGGTTCTTCAGGGCATAAAATCTTTGTTCCAGCACGATTAGCCACTTGTGCTATGTCTTCCCAGAATTCTTGATCAATATTCAACATGAATTCTTCAAAGTCAACAAATTCTGCTTCTTTGCTAGAATGATCACCAAACTTCTTCACAATGAAGTTAGCAATCTGCCACTTCTTCTTCAAATTTTTCCAGTATTCCATATGTTCAGTCAACACGATGAAATCCACAAAGTTTTCATCTTGAAAATCTTTGTCAAACAGTCCTTCAGCTTTCTTTTTAGCATTCATCTTTTTCTTCAAAGCTGTGACTCGATTATCAAATCTTGTCTTCAAGAACTTGACATCCTTTTCTTTCTTCTTTTTCAAGTTTTCTTCTTCACTTGTCAAAACAGCTTTCATTTTGCTCTTTGATCTAGTCATTCTTTCAGCTTCTTCCTCTTGTTGTTCTTCATCAGATAGAACTAGCTTCCTTTTCCTCTGACTTGAACTTCCAGGAATTTCAGGTCTTTTCTCAACAATCTCTTGACCTAGCTGTTTTTGTTGCTTTCTTTGCTTCAGCTTTTCATTCAGCATATGAATTTCAGCTCTTAATTCATCTTGACTTACAACCAGCTGAGCTTGTTGTGACTGTGTTTGTTCCATCACTTGTCTTGTCCTGTCTTCCCCCTTTTTGGCTTCATCATGCCACTCCTTCAGGGAAGATATGTGTTGCTCCAGCTTCTTATGCAACACCTGAGACAAATTCTTCTCTTGTACTCTATGAAGGTCAAAAATTTTGGACATTGTGTACTCCATTACCTTCTCATAAGAGTGTTCAGAATGCATCTTGTTCATCCTTTCAGTAGCTTCCTGAAACATTTGAACAGCAGCTTCCATCTTTGCTTGAAGTTCAGCATTCTGCTTTTTCAATATTTCAAACTCAGAAAGAACAGATTCCTTTTCAACAGTTTCTGTTCTGATCTCTTCTTGCACATCCTCTATAGGATCAGTAGATTGAATAGGAATGCTTTCCAATTCTTCAGCATTTACATCCTGAGTGTCAACAGCATCAGTTTCCTCAATCACAACAGTTTCCTCAAGTTCAACAGTGTTCTCAAACACCTCTGTTGCATTGATAATGTCTTCATCAATATCCATAAAATCTTCTTCAGCAGCAGTTTCTTCAACATCCTTCTCTTCACTAAATAAATCTTCATCAGAGACAGGAGTTGCAATCTTTTCAACAGTGTACTTGATCCCTGTTAATCTCTCAACAAGAAGTACAACAGCTTCTGGAGTGACTAACTCAAGAAAAGAGTTAACACCAGCTGCTTGCATTTGTTCTGCTTCCCAATCATCAAAGATTGAAGCACCTCCCATTCCTTCCATGATAGCTAAATTTTCCTTCAAAGAACTCCTCTTAAGATACACCCAAGTGCCTATCCTAAGGAGTTTCTCAAACTCAATTGAGCTTTCATCCAATCCAGGAAATTGTTTCAACAGTGCTATCCTTAAATCAATTCTGATTCTATCTTCCTTGTCACAAATAGTATACTCCATCAAATCAGCAGGTTTAGGAGTTATAAATTCAGTTTCAGGAGAAGATGAAATATCAATAGGTTCAGAAGAAGGCTCAAATTCATGTTCAGTAGAGTGAGCATGAACCTGTAATGGGGATTGATGTGGTGAAGATTAATGTGAAGTTTGTTGTTGAGGGGTAGGAATAGAAATAGGCTCAAAGGTAGTGAGCTGAGGTGATGAATGGGGAGTGTTCTGAGTCTCAGAAAAGTAGTGATCTGATCCTCCAGAACATGAAGGTTGAGGATTTTGGGGTTCAGGTTGGCTTGGTTCAGAATCAGAAGGGGTAGGGGAGATAACAACCAACTTCCTCCTAACACTCCTTGACTTAGTCCTCTTATGAATAACAATTGGACTAGGAACACTAACCTCTGGCTCATCTGAGCTTGATTGCACCACAGTTTCCACAAAATGAACTGTTGGTTGCGAGGCAGCAGTTGCAGACCTTCCTCTCCGTAGAGTAGTACTGCTCGGATCATGCCTAGATTTTGATCTAACCTCAGTTTGATCTTCCTCCGATTGGTACATTGAAGCTCCAGACTCCTCTGCTTCAATTTCTTGAGTGTGTTCCAAGGGGTTATCTTGTTCAAATTGAACAGACTCCTTCTTCATCAAGAACTTCCCATGATGGAATTTCTTGGGATTACTCCAATAAGGCTTTTTCACCAGCTGAGGCAGCAAGAAACTCAGCTTGTTTCCAAACCCTAACTTTGATTTCAGTGAGAATTCCAAAGTGTCCTCATCAAATAAAACCTTTTCCTTTTCAGTCAATAACCTTTCCAGGAAGAATCCTTGCCAATCACCTTCCACTCTGTCAATGATCGCAGCCATAATTCTAATTTTAAAACTCGATAAGGCATCCTGGCTATGATGTTGCCCTAACAAGCATTTTCCTGCAATATCCATCAAGAACTGCAACCCAGTAGGAAGTACATCCTTCTTCAAATTCGTCAAGGTTTCTGTCTCAACACCTGTCCATCTTCCGACGCACTCCTTTTCTTCTCCAGCTTTGTAGGTCATGATATCTACTGGACCTTGTGGTAAGTCCAACATTACTTCGAGAATGTCTCTCGTAATGGTGACTTTGTGTCCAGCAAGCATGGAGTGAACACCATTTTTGTCTCCTTGGAGTTGTAGATAGAATTCCACCGCTTCCGGTTCGTAGACATTCGCGGGAAATGACTCCAGAAACTTCCGTAGGCCGCATTCTTCACACATGTTTAAGATAGCTTGATTTTCTGCACTGTGTCTGCCATTGAAGTAGACAGCGTTCTCCACGAAAATTCCCTTCTTTCGCATCCATAAATTCGAATCAAAAGTTCCTGCGACTTGGTTAGCTTCATTGATAATATTGACAGTTGCCATTTGAGAATTTTGTAGGAATCAAATTTTGCAGAAGTTAAGAAGTTAAGAATTATCCAGAAATGAGTTCGTAAGAATGAAGAAGAAGAAGTGTGATTGTTTTTGTTATAATTCAAAACCAATCTAGGGCTAGGATTGAATTAGATTATTACAAAGAATGGTTGGGATTAAATCTCGAAATTCGAGTTAAACAATAACTGTTCACATTCTAGTAACATTCTCAATTTTTGGAGCCAACTAGTATTTGATAAATACACCACAATTTTTAGGTTAGAAATAGAAGAGTGTATTAATCTTCTCTATTAGTAATCTAAAAATTTGAACAATATTTGACTTAGAGTAATCTAAACCAAAAGACTGTTCTGATGCAAATCAGCACAGTAGTTTCCAAAACAATTTCACTTCATTTTCTTACAAGTATATAAAGAAAATTTCACTTATCTGGATCAGCTGAGTACTGTGATCAGCTGAGTAACCTTTTTAGAAATCAGATCAGTAGATGAATCAGCAGAGTAGATTTCAGATCAGTAGATGGGTCAGCACAGTAATCCTCAGATCAGTACCCAAATTCCCTGATTTCATCTTTTTGATATCAGCACAGTAATCCTCAGATCAGTACTGTGTCAGATTAGTAGATTTCTTGTAGACAGATTAGTAGTAAACAAGTCTTTCTGTAGACAGATTAGTCAGTAATCAGATTAGTTCTGTAGAATAACTGAATTGTAATCAGATCAGTACTGTAGACAAAGAAACTTTGTAATCAGCACAGTTCTGTAGACAAGTCAATTTATTAATCAGAATATATCTGTAGACTGTTATAGTCTGTAATCAGATCAGATTAGTAGACTTCTTCAATTTTGTAATCAGATCAGTTCCCTCTTCAATGGAGAATTCCTCTTCTGTGCCTGTTTTACCTTGGTAGAAGTGTTAGTTCATGAAATATAAGTGAAAAACAGTACAGATTAGTAACAATATGTTTAATTTAATGATCACATCAAGGTTTATGCTAAAGTGTCTTAGTGATCTGAGTCAACAAAAGGATCTTTAAGAAATCACAGATTCCCCCTTAATGTGTATTCTCAGTGTCCCTCAGCTTTACCAGCTTCCTCATTGGGATTAAGGTCACTTTAGTAACCTTGTTACCTGTTTTAGTGATCTGACATAGGATTGTCTAGATACCACTTGAGTTTTGATGTACTGCTCTTACTTTCTGCTTTATCTTTCTCTTGGTATAAGATCAGTACCTGAAATGTTAGCACAGTTCTATATACAAACAGAATCCATATCTATCAATCCTAAACTAATGCACAATTCTCTGAATCTCACTTCAGCCAATGGTTTTGTAAAAATGTCAGCTCTTTGAATATCAGTATGAATCTTTTCCATTCTAATATTCTTCTTTTCAACATGATCCCTAATAAAATGATGCCTAATATCAACATGTTTGCATCTAGTATGAAGAACAGGGTTTTGAGTGATGGCAATGGCACTATTACTGTCACAATATATAGGTACATTAGATTCTACAACATTGTAGTCTCTGAGTTGTTGTATTAGCCAAAGAAGCTGACTACAACAACTACCTGCAGCCATATATTCTGCTTCAGTAGTAGAAGTTGCCACACTTGTTTGTTTCTTTGAAAACCATGAAATGAGTTTAGTTCCTAAGAATTGACATGAACCTGAAGTAGATTTTCTATCTATTTTGCAACCTCCAAAGTCCGAGTTTGAATAACCACTTAAATATATATCATCATCTGCAGGATACCATAATCCTCGATTAATGGTCCCCTTTAGATATTTCAATATCCTTTTAGCAGCTTCCAGATGACTTTCCTTGGGGTTTGCTTGAAATCTTGCACATACTCCAACAGAAAAAGCAATATCAGGTCTGCTGGCAGTTAGATAGAGTAGAGAGCCAATTAAAGCACGATAGTGAGGTTGGTCAGAAGACTTACCTCCTTCATCAGGATCCATTCTGTATGTAGGTTGCATGGGCACACCAACTGTTTTACAGGTTTTAATACCAAATTTATCTAGCAAATTCTTAGTGTACTTTGCTTGATTTATAAAGATACCTTCTGAGGTTTGTTTTACTTGAAGACCAAGAAAATATGTCATTTCTCCCATCATAGACATTTCAAATTTACTTTGCATGAGTGTAGAAAAGCTTTCACTCAGATTTTTGTTGGGTGATCTAAAGATAATATCATCCACATAAATTTGAACAAGTAATATATCATTACCTTCTTGTCTTCTAAACAAAGTTCTATCAACCTTGCCTTTTGTAAAACCATTTTCAAGTAAGAATAGAGAAAGAGTGTCATACCATGCTCTTGGGGCTTGTTTCAATCCATAGAGTGCTTTCTTTAACCTGTATACTTGGTGACTATTCACTTCAAAACCAGGAGGTTGTTCTACATAAACTTCTTCAGCAAGTATACCATTCAAAAATGCACTTTTCACATCCATTTGATATACAGTAAATTTCATATGTGCAGCATAAGCAAGGAACAATCTTATAGCTTCTAGTCTAGCTACAGGAGCAAAAGTTTCATCATAATCAATACCCTCAGCTTGAGAGTAGCCCTGAGCAACTAATCTAGCTTTGTTTCTAACTACAAGATCTTTTTCATCCCTTTTGTTCTTGAAAATCCACTTAGTACCTACAACATTATGATTACTAGGTCTATCAACAAGTTCCCAGACTTCATTTCTAGTGAACTGATTAAGTTCTTCTTGCATGGCTATAATCCAGTTACTATCACTTAAAGCTTCAATCACAGTTTTAGGCTCAATAGATGATAGAAAACAACACCAGCAAAATAAAGACTTACTAGGTTCTTCCTTTGAATCAAACAATTGTTTTCTAGTTTTAACACCTATACTAGAATCACCTAGAATCAGATCAGTAGAATGAGCAGACTTCCATGTCCTTCTATTCTTAACAGTATCATCATTTACATCATGCAAATCATCATGCAGATCAGTATCATTTATATCAGCAGTTTTGTTCATAGGAGAGCAGTCATTCAATTCTTTTATTTCAGAAGTATTAGATGACTCACCTTTGTCTTTTACCTTTTCTTTGTCAGAATCTTGATCTAGAACATTCAGGAAAGGATTATAAGCTTGTACAGATTCATATATTCCTCCATCATCATCTTCATTGTTGATCTGAAGCTGTAGTTTGTCAACTTTCTTACTGAGCTGATGATCAGCAGAGTCCTGTACATTCTCATCAAAGACAACATGGGGTGTTTCTTCCACACATAGGGTAGAGTAATTAAACACTCTAAATGCTTTGCTTACAGAAGAGTATCCTAAGAATATCCCTTCATCAGCTTTTGCATCAAAAGTATTTAATTTACTTTTGCCATTGTTATGTATGAAACACTTACAACCAAAAATATGAAAATAAGAAACTCTTGGTTTTCTACCTTTCCATACCTCATAAGGTGTTTTACCATGTACCTTATTAAGAGCACTTCGATTTTGAGAGTGGCAAGCTGTGTTAATAGCTTCTGCCCAAAATTTCTGAGGTGTGTTGAATTCTGCAATCATGGCTCTGCAAGCTTCTTTTAGTGTTCTGTTTCTCCTTTCTGCAACACCATTTTGTTGAGGGGTTCTGGATGCACTTGTCAAATGCTGAATGCCAGACTTAGAACAATAGTCAGAAATGTAACAATTAATAAATTCAGTCCCCTTGTCACTTCTAATCTTGACAATGGGATGACCTTTTTCAACCTGCAATTTCTTCAATAGATCTGGAAGTAGTGTTTGTGTATCACTCTTTTTGTGTAGAAAGACTACCCAAGTAAACTTAGAATAATCATCTACAACAACTAGAGTATACCTTCTTCCATTTAATGTAGGAGGTGTGATAGGACCATGAAGATCCATATGCAAGAGTTCTAAAACTCTGCTTGTTGAAAGAGTAGGAATGGACTTAAATGAAACCTTTACCTGTTTACCTTTTTGACAGGAATCACATACTTGTGACTTGGAATAGATTTCATTAGGAATGCCCTCAACAAGATGTTCTCTAGCAATCTTGTTAATTATCTTAAAGTTTAGATGGCAGAGGCGTTTATGCCAGAGCCAACTATTTTCTTTAGGACTCTTAGTAATAAGACAGGCATTCTTAGGACAACTATTCCAGTTCACAATGTATATACTTCCTTGTCTTGTGCCAACAAGTAGAACATTGTGAGTCCTTTTATCAATTATTTCACATTTTCTGGTCTTGAACTGAACCTTGTATCCCCTGTCACAAAATTGAGACACAGATAACAAATTATACTTCAAACCTTCAACATAGGATACATCTTGGATTTCAACATCTCCATTCTTGATGAATCCAAATCCTTTTGTGATTGCCACTGAGCTATCACCAAAGATGACTTTTGGTCCTTCCTTCTCTTGATAGTCAGTAAGTAAGGCCTTGGTACCAGTCATGTGGTGTGAGCACCCACTGTCTATGTACCAGGTCTCACCAACTGAACCACCTTTCTTGTATAAGTCCAGTCGATCCTGCAAAGTAGTGATCTTAATAATTTAGGTACCCTAGTTTATTGGGGTCCTTGGGGGTTAGTAGCGAGAGGTACCCAAATGAACATTGAGGATTTGAATAAGTGGGACCTCTTCAATTTTCTTCCAAATTTATCACAAAACAGTACTTTATTAACCAATTCAGAATTATCAGCAGACTTAGGATCTATTTTTCTGAGATAGCCTTTCCTTGGTTCTATCCCTTTTTCAGTAAGATCAGTAGGCCTGTGATAGTTTGAATATGGTCTAAAAGCATGTGGACCATAAGGTTTATAAATTTGCTTTGGTCTTTTCTCTCCATAGAAATCATAAGATAAAGGAGGAGGATAAAGAACAGGTTTGTTATGATAATGAGGCACAAATCTCCTAGGTTTAGTTGAATACAGCTGAGACTGCCTTATAAAAGGAGGTCTAGGCTGTTCCCAACTAGCCTGTGCTTGTCTTGACCTACTGTTCTGAGTTTGTCTCTTCTGATACCAGGACTGATCTGATCTGGTCAGAGGAGTATAGCTCTTCTGGTATGGTCTTGACTGTACTGGTCTTAATACATTCTTCATTTTACCATTCTTGGTAGTAGGAGGGATGTATTTAGACTGTACTTTGAGTTTTGGATCATCATCATAAGTCATAGGTTCTTTTCCTTTATCTAGTTGCAAAGAACTTGTACTAGCTCCATTAGTGTTCTTAAATTCTGAAGTGGGTGGACTAGGCAGATCAGTACCTATTCCTCTTTTATCATTTGGAGCTCTATATCTGTCTGAGATTGTTTGATTAATCTTAGTAGAGTTAATCATCCCAGATAGCTTTCGATCTAGGCTCACTACTTCAGATTCTAAGAATCTATTGCGCTCTTCAAGTTTTTCACATTTAATCTTTAAGTCATTGAATTCATTAGTCTCTTTGGCTTGAGTTTTAAGCATACCCTGATATAGATTGTCAATGGATGCATACTTTTCTTGGAGTTGAGACAACTCTTCTGATAGTCTTGCATTTATGACAACTATATTAGGATCCACTTGTAACTGAGCTTCTTTCAGCTTAATGATTTCTTGCTTTAAAGATATATTCTCATCACTAATTTCCATGAATGCTTTGTTAGCTTGTAGAAGGTCTTCTTCAGTCACTCCTTGGGAATGATGAAGACTACTTCCTACACTGCTAACAGCAGCATCACTTTCATCAGTGTCAGAATTGTCACAAGATTGAAATGAGTTAACAGATGATACCTCATCATTTATTTTGGCCATCATTGCCAGTCCATCATCTGCTATGAAAGCTTCATCTTCATTGCTAGAAGGGTAGTCAGATGAAGTCGATGGTAACTCTTCTGATTCCGAATCAGAGTCATTGTAAGCCACCATTGCCTTCTTACCCTTAGCATATTTTCGATCTCTTCTGGCTTTCCTTTCTTCTCGATCTTCAGAACTCAGATCAGGACATTCATATATATAATGACCTGGCTTATCACAATTATAGCAAACAGGATTGTTAGAAGTTCTTTTAGGAGGAGAATGCTTTCTGTTCCTGTCATGCTTGTCAATTGAGTTCCTGTTTTTCTTATCAGAATACTTTCTGTTTCTCTTTTCAGATGAGTTCCTGTCTCTCCTGTTTTCATTAGAGATCTCATCCCTTCTTTCAGAAGAGTTTTGATCCCTTCTGTTCACAGAAGAGTCCCTGTTATTAGAACCCTTAGATTCCTTATAGAATCTCTTGTACCTGCCATACCTCTTGTTCAGTTTATCAAATCTTTTGATCATAAGGCTCATCTGATCTTTCAGACTTAGATCAGAACCATCTAGTTCATCTTTTATGCTTGAAGCCTTTGTTTTAGATGATATAGACCCCTTTGAGGTAGAGGCTTTGAAAGCTATGTCTTTAGAGACATCCTTATCCTTATGGATCACAGAAATAGGATCTTCTTCATCTAACTCAAACTCATGTGCCTTAAGTGTTTGGAACATAGTTTCTGCTGGCCAAGAATCAATGTCTTGTGTGGTTTTAATGATCATCTTGACCATTTTCCACCTTTCATCCAAGGCTTTCAAGATTCTCAAGTTAACTTCTCTGTCAGTATAAGTCTTTCCTAATACATCAAGATCATTCATAATTTTGGTAAATCGAGTATCCAATTCATCAATTGATTCTCCTGGCTTCATTTTGAATGATTCAAACTTTTGGACAGCAGTGGATAACTTGCTTTCTTTGATCAGAGTAGTACCTTCACAAAGAATGGCCAGTTTGTCCCACATCTGTTTTGCAGTCTTACATTTTAATACTTTACCAAGATACTCATTTGGTAAGGTATGTAAAATATAGTTCTTGGCAAGACTATCCAAATTGTTTTGTTTCATTTCTTCTGAAGTCAGTTCTGACCTGGGTTTGGGGACCAGTGCACCAACTGGTTTAGATGGATCCAGAACAGCAGTGTTTTCCACCATGATGACAATTGGTCCTTCAGTCACCACAGACACCATCAGATCATGGGTTGAGCTAAAGATGGCCTCCATCCTAAGCTTCCAGTAGTCATAATCTGCAATCTTGAACTTAGGCAACTTGTTCACATTAGTGTCATCCATGTTTGTTTATACAAATAGGATCAGAAGTATAGCAGATAGATTTCAAGTATTCAGATAGTAACAAGTATCAAGAAATAACAGTAAGATCAGTAAAGATAACCTTCAAGATTTACAAGGTTTATCAAGAAACAGCAGTCCAAAGAACTACTGCTCTGATACCACTTGTTGGTCCCAAAGTTGAGTTAATAATATTGAGTAAGCTAGTGAAAATGTCTAGAGGGGAGGGGTGAATAGACTTTTCAAAAATCTTTCAATATATCAGAATACACAATGCGGAATAATCAGATTACTAATGAGCCCAATCAAGTTTATACTCAACTTTTATCTAGATCTTTATCTTTGTTAATTCTACTGTTCTTAGTTAAACAGATATCAAACAGATATTAAACAGTAAAGTAAAGAACACGGAATTTTATAGTGGTTCGACAAATGTCTACATCCACTCTCACAACTCCAGTTGTGAAGTTTTATTACTCTTCTTGAGCTTCTTGTGGCTTAAAGTCCCAAGATTAAGACTTTGATCTTTTCGATTATACCACCAGGTATATCTTCGATCTACTAGTAATTCTACAAGTAACTAGCACACTTGTTTTACAAAATACAAACTTTAAACTTGAAAAGTAAAACTTCTCTTTGAATAGCCTTTGATTCTTCTCTACAATTCAGTGGCTTCTTCTTGCTTTGATTTCCTTCAACTCTGTGAGTTCTTGCTTGTAGACTTGCTCTTGAATTCTTTAAGATCAGTAATTTCTCAGTAGTAGCAGTAGTCTCTTCAAGTAGGAGATCACACAGTATTTATAGAACTTAGTATGACAGTTAGCAGTTTGTGAACTAACTTTCAACTAACTCTAAAACTGTTTTTGTAACTTCTTCTTGTAACTGACTTTGTAACTTCCTTCAACTTCCAAGTCAGCATATCTTCAATAAATCTCCAGTTACACCTTAAATAAGCTTTCCAAACTTATTCTTCAATTTCACTAAACCAGCACAGTAACTTACTGTTCTGATTTTTACTCTTCGGATTTTACTCTGCTGATTTTTACTCTTCTGACTCAATCAGCACAGTAACTAAAAACTTTCCAAAACTTCTTCAGATTTCTTCTAATCTCTTCTTCAACTCTTCTTTGAAGTCTTCTTAGTCTGAAGTAGTCCTCTGAGTCTTCTTTAGTCTTCTGATCTTCTCCTAATCTATTTCTAATCTAGTGTTCTGATTTTACTGTTCTGAACTTTACAATGCTGAATACAACAAAATACAACTTTACAAATATAAAACCTATTTATACATCAACTGAACTATATACAGATGAGTATTTCTAAGTCCTATACTATAAGCTGTCTATACAATACAAAATATCAGCTTAGTTCCTAACAATTCATATATCAGATCAGTAAATAATAAGATCAGTAACTCATAAGATCAGTAACTCATGTAAGTTCAATAACTTCCATATAAGATCAGTAAATATCTAAGATCAGTAAACACTTAAGATCAGTAACTTACATATCAGATCAGTAAACATATCTAAGATCAGTAAACAACCAAGATCAGTAACTTACATATAAGATCAGTAAGCACATCAGATCAGTAACTCAGATTAGTAACTCAGATTAGTAACTCAGATTAGTAACTCAGTTTCAAATATTTCATATAAGATCACTAAAAATATTCTCAGTTTCCACACTAAGATCAGTAATCTTATTTCACATGACTCAGTTAAGATCAGTAATTTTACTCTTAATATTACTCAATAAGATCAGTAAACTTACTTCAGTTAACATTAAGATCAGTAAACTCAATCTTAAGTTTCTCATCAGATTAGTAAACTTAGATTCAGATGACTTAGTTAAGATGACTTAGAACCACATATATCACTAACTTTAAGTTGCTTTTGGCCATCAAAACATACTTTCATCAATTAGAATATTGTTTATAGGATTCATATCCCAACACTATATAAAATAAATAGTTTGCATTATTACCACATAAAATAATGAATGTTACTACATTTTACAATTTGAATTACTCCATTTAATAGTGTTATGTTACTACATTAAAAAAAAAAAATCTGTCACAACAGCTGGAGGAAACCGTCAGAAGAAGAAATCGTCAACCGCTTGAGAGATAGAAAAGAGAAGACGAACTGAAATAAAAGAATTTGGAAAGACAAAAATAAAACCAGCGTTCGACAATAAAGTAAAAAATATAAAAATTCATAGAGTCGGGTCAAGTATTCCGGTCAAAATTAAAACATAAGCGGGTCAGTTAACAAATATATTAAGAATTGACTCAAATGAATTAACGGTGGCCCATTGACATATATTTCCAGCCCATTGACTTAATAAGTCAATATTTTCACCCCAATTGACTTAATTGATCAATATTGCATACCAAGTTTTTGTGATATTATACTATGTAGTTATTAAAAATATTGTATTGTACATGTAATTATATATATTTAGTTAGACAAATACTTGTGTGTACCATGTACACACATGTAACTTGTTTCAATTATTTAAATGGGTTGAATAATATTCATTGATTTTGGGCTGAGTTTCAGATAATTGATAATTCACCATTATTATTCCCTCTTTTTTTAATGATTTCACCCCCAATTTTTTTTAAAGAAAATTACATTTAAAAAAATTATATTATCCTTTTAACAATTAAATTACAACTTATTAAAATTTTAATTGTACATCCACCACCGAATCACCAACGAATCACCGCTGAGTTACATATTATACTTTTTTAAAAAAAAATTATTGTAAAAATCTATGAATATCGAAAAAAATTAATTACTGAAAAAAAAAAGTGAATAAAATTTTCAGATTTTTTTTTTCGAAAAAATCAAAAAATAAATGAAAATAAACTTCTCAAAAAAAAAAAAAAAAAAAAAACAAAACAAAACAAGGACTTTTTTTTTCCAAATTTTTTTCTAGATGGCGTTGTGATAAAAGTATGGTGGACTGCTATAAAGTATCACAAAAACTTATATGCAATATTGCATACATGAAATATGACTAATTAAGGTAGTTTGGTCAAAATTCGTTGGTCAACGTGGGTCAACACGGGTCAAAGCGGGTCAACCTTATAAATTAGAATATTTATTTTCACTCTAAAATATTATTTTACTACATGACCAAAATTATGTTACTACAAGAACTAAATTTTGTCACTATAAGGCCAAAAGTGTATTACTCAAAGTCTAAAAATATTCTGGACACTTATTTTTTTAGGGCAAAATTATTAAAATAATTTTGACTTAATTGGCTACTACATGACTAAAACAATGTCATTAGAAGACTAAAATTTTATCACTACAAGGTCAAAAGTGTATTACTACATGTTCAAAAATATTCTGGAGACTTAATTTTTTGGTGAATTTGTCAGAATGTTTTGACATGTAGTATTAAATTTTTGGCCTTGTAGTGGTAATATTTTGGCCTTGTAGTAACAATATTTTGGTCATGTAGTAAACCACCTGTTTGCAACCTGCGAATTTTCTGGGCAACCCGGATCCAGACTTATGACCCGCGAATTTTTTAAAATTGACTTAATTTAACTTTTGAACTTAGTGTTTTGACTTGCCTAATTAGAATGGATTGTATGTATGCAATATTTCACATAAGACTAGCCCATAAAGTATTGATCTGATCGTGAAGAGCTGCCTAGTGCAATAGTTGCAATTTGACATTTTACAATTAAATTTCAATATTTGTTTGTTGTAAACCCAATCAATATTGTGAAAATTATGTTCAACTTGGTGTTGAACTTTCTGTTATGTAATTGTTTTTACTACATGTTTGTTATGATCGAATACACATTGATGTTACTTCTATTTTTTATGATGATTTATCTAATATTGTTGACTTTATTTTATCAAACTTTTGATATAACTGTAGAAGTGAGCAACTTTGAGTTTATCACACACCTCTCCAATTATTACTATAATATTTGCTTAAATATATATAGTATAGTATTAGTCCATATACGGTATAGTATTAGTCCATATACGGTATAGTATTAGTTCATATACTGTATAATTTTACTTTGTCTAGTTTATTCAAGTATATCAACATTTATTATTTATTCTTTTTATACTAGAATGAGTAGTATAATTTTAGTTCATATACAATATAATATTATTTCACGTGCAATAATGTTTTAGTTTATATATTGTATAGTATTAGTTCATATATAGTATAATATTAGTTTACCAACTTATGTCAATCTTTTATGCCAAAGCATTGCATCATCAGTACTCATGACTATATCAGCTGACCCTGTAATTGTTTCCCCTACTAAAGAGTATAACCCATTTGTCTTCTTCTATTGCATCATTATCCTCTTATCTTTGGTAACCAGCAAACGCCCACTTTCTGTTCTGAACTCATACCCTAAAGCATTCAATGTGCTAAGAGATATTAGATTTCTCTTTAATTTCGGAACATACCTGACATTGGTTAGAATCACATGTTTCTCATTAAACATCTTTATCCTCACAATACCAATGCCCCTAACAGTGCAACTCTCGTCATTTTCTAACAACACTGATCCACCATCACTCATCTCTAAGTTCTGAAATCAAGATTTGGTAGGACACATATGAAATGAACATCCAGAGTCAAGTACCCATTCATTGTAAAGCTTGTTTTTTGTTACATTCATAACTTATGCACTTTCATATCCATCCTTAGCTTCTGTTACATAAACTTTGGGAGCTTCAGTAACCTTTTTCATCTCTGAACAATCTCTAATGAAATGTCCTTCTTTATGACATTTATATCACGTCTTCTTGATAAATCTAGTCTTATATTTATCAGCTGGGTTGGCATTCTCTTTCTTGCCATTTTTTAAATTTTACATTCACATCTTCCCTTTGGTTCTTGACCTTCTTGGAAGAGTTTTCCACATGCAAACACTTAGTTTTGAGAATAAATAAGACTTCTTTATACTTGACACTACCTTCTTTTGTAATCAGCAATGTATCTTTGAAGTTATCATAAGATGGTGGTAAGGCTTTTAAGAGTAGAAAGGACATCTCTCGATCTTCCACATTTTCAAGATCATCCACAACTTGCATAAACTCAATTAATTGCTCATCAAGTGTCTTCTCATTTGTCATCTTGAAGTTTGTGAGTTTCCTCTACATGAATATCTGATTTGACAAAGATAGAGTCAAATACAGACTATCCAGCATTTCCTATACATCAACTACATCATTTTCCTTAATCACCTCTCTCAAAACGTTGTCACTAGATTCAGAACGACAATATTGTGAGCTTTTTCCACCAGCTCTTCTTTCATGGCCTTGTCTGCCTCTAATGTAGCAGGGTCAAGAGGGACTAGGGCATCCTTTAGCCCATGATGTGATAAGAGTGCCTTCATCTTGATTTTCCACAAATCAAAATAATTTTTACCTGTGAATTTCTCCACTTCCATCTTCAGAGAACTCATCTTGATTCTTGACCTTATCTTTCGCTTCCCACAGACAACGTCAATTGTTATGGAATTGCCTCAAAGCAATACCAAATTCAAATGATAAATCAAGCACACTCAAGACGCAATGAAATGAACAAGTAAGAACAACACACAGGATTTACGTGGTTCAATCCAATTGATCTATGTCCACGGAGGATAAAGTCTCTCTTTACTAGTATGAGTAAAAGTGTTACAACTTACAAGTATGACTACCAAAGAACTTGCTCACTCACTCAAGTATTCAACATCGTGCTAACATCTATGCACTAAGGGTTGTATTTATAGAGATACAATGTCCATATGAACTGCCACAAACTAACTAACTACCTAACATAAATAACCGCTGTAAATTAACTCTGGAATAAACTGAAACAGACGACTTGACTCAGTTGATATGTCTATCAGCAAGCTTGGCTCAGACGACTTGGACTCCACCTCAGCTGATACAGATCAGGTGACAAAGACTCAATAGACTTGTCCTAAACCTATCAGACTAGATGACCCAAGATCAGACGACTTAGCCTTATCATCTGAGTTGACCTTACTCAGCTGATCTGATCCAGACCAAACGACTACGACTTCTCTTCTGTTAAACATACTAATCGGTTGACAACTTCAATATTGCATTACTTCTAACATAAGAGATTGAGGCTGTTAAAACAAAAAACATGGGACATTGTGCAATTACCTCCTGTTAAGAAATAGATTGGGTGCAAATGGATTTATAAGATCAAGAGAAAGCCCGATTGCATGGTGGATAGATATAAGGCACGATTTGTTGCAAAAGAATATAGTCAAGTGGAAGGGATTTATTGCTTTGATTTGTTGCTGTGAGACTTTTCATTGCTATATCTTCACAACATAGATGGGAATTACACCAGTTGGACATCAATAATCCTTCATGGTTATTTGAGTAAGGATGTATACATGCATCTACCACCTGGGTACACTAAGGCAAACTCTAATCAGGTTTGCAAACTATAGAGAAGTTTATATGGGTTGAAGCAGGCAGGCTTCGAGGGAATGGAATAATGAGCTTTGTTTGAAGCTTTCACAGTTAGGTTTAACTTAATCGAAATTTGATCATTGTCTTTTCACTATGTCTGTTGATGGATATTTTTTGGTAATGATTGTTTATGTTGATGATGTAGTTTTGATACAGCAGCTTAAGGATTATTTGGATGCCCAATTCACTATCAAAGATCTTGATCACTTGGCCAATTTTTTCCTTGACATTGAAATAGGATGAACCTCTGCTGGCACCTCTTTATGTCAAAGGAAGTACACCCTAGACATACTCACAGATACACAGGGCTATTGGGATGTAAACCTGCTCCTACACCATTTTCTCTTGGTACACATTTGACTTTTGTTGATGGTAATGCTTTGGCACAACCTAATCTTTACAGAAGGTTAATTTTATATCTCAACTTAACTAGGCCGGATATTACTTATGTTGTGCAGCAATTAAGTCAATTCATTAATTCTCCGCATTCATCCCATTGTGACGTTGTTGTTCATGTTTTGAGATACCTTAAAGGTACACCTTCGTTGGACTATTTTATTCTTCATCCGGTTCATTTCTCTTGGAAGGATATATACTCGGATGCAGATTGGGCTGCTCGTAGAACCATTACAGGTTATTGTGTTTTCTTGGGAGGCTCTTTGGTGGCTTGGAAAAGTAATTAAGAAGAAAACTACTGTTTCGAGGTCAACGGCCGAGGCTGAGTATCGGACGTTAAGTTGTACTGTTTGTGAATTACAATGTTCTTCAGGATTTCAAGATTCCTTTTCCTTTGCCAATTTGTCTTCAATGTGATAATAAAGCCGCTCTTCACATTACCTGTGTGTTTCATGAGAGAACGAAACACCTAGATATTGACTGTTATATTGTTGGTGAACAATAATTCAATATACAGCAAATCTGAGTATTACATATTTTATGAATTTAACAGTATCCAAAAGCAGTGAATCATTTTGTACAGAATTCCTTACTCAGTTTGAATAAAAAGTAGGAAAAAATAATTATATATAGCGCTCGATCTCTACATATTCAAAAAAAAAAAAAGAATTCGGACAATTATAATATCAATCCAAAAAAGGCTATGGACACTTTACAGAAAGAAGGCAGGCACTGTCTTAACAATCATTCATTATAATCCTCACCAAGTACCATAAATTTACCTAAGGAATTACTGAAACAGATGAGGTTGGTATACGTTTTATAATCAAAAAGTAATTCTGAGGCAGAAAGGAATTGGTGATCGATCGATGCTTATTTAATCTGTCTTATTTGAAGAAGCTGCTGCGTGATGCGTCTTCTTTTTCGAAAGGAACATGAAAAACTTTGGAAAGAATGATTTCTTCTTCTTCTTAGAAGCCTTGGTTTGGTCTGAACCTGCTGCTGCATTGGCTGCTGCGCTGGACCGAGGGCTCGACCTCTGATGAAGAGTAGATGAACCGGGGGATTCACCAGTACTGCGTCTTTGCTGGTGCTCGTCTCTCCATTTCCTCAACTCCTGCTCGACGTTGAGTTTCCCTTGCGTGGCATGCTCGGCCTTTTGAAGTGCACTTTCCAAGGCGTCCCGTTTTTGTGATATCTGGCGGCTAACTTCCTCCAGCTTAGTCATGCTCCTTAATTCCGACTTTCTGGCTAGTTCGATTTGAGCCATCGCCTCATTGACACGTGTCCTTGCTTCCTCTTCGGCCTCGTGGGCCCTCTTGCTAAGCATGTAATATTCGTCTAGAGAGAGCGTGACTCCTGTGGTTGGCGAGTCGTCTACTTTCCTCTCGGCACACTCACTTTCCTCCAGTGCACTTATAGCAGCAAGTGCCAGCTTCTCACCAGCTCTAGCAGCTTCTATCTCCTTGTTTACAGAAGCTAACTTGCTCTGCACACTGATCGCCTCTGCTTTTGCTTCTGCTGTTTCATGTTTCGCCTTCTCGAGCTCCCCACGAGCCGTTTCAGCAACTGCTTTCGCTTCCTCCGCCTCGTGAGTCGCCTCTTCCAAATGCTTTGGAAGCTCCGACATCCTCTCTCTTTCCTCTTTCTCTCTCATTTGAACTTTTACAATTTCTGATTTTATTCTGTTGAGCTCTGTTTCGAGAGAAGCAAGCGCAGCTGCGGCCGTTTCTTCCCTACCATGAACGGCCTCCAGATGCGCTGTTTCTTTCTCCAATTCCGATTTTAGTGACGTGGAGGCCACCTTGAATGCGTTAACTTCCTCTGTTGCTTTCTCGATTTTGTGCTTTACGTCTTGAAGATCCTTCTTAGCTGCAGCAACTGCAGCTTCGATATCCCCGCGTGTTTTAGCGCTAGGATCTTCTTCTCCGCCGGTTTCTGATTCCATCACTACAACAAAATGCATTTCTTGTAACGAATTTATTTGTAACGAAAGCTAAAATGGTTACAAAAAGTTGACTTATTTGTAACGAAATTATATTTTCGTCACAAAATGTTATATTTTAAATAATAATAATTATTGTCGTTTTTTTTTTTTTTTTTTTTGTTACAAGTTAAATACCCATCCCCTTTTCCCTCCCCATGACTCGAACCCAGGACCTCCATGACTCGAACCCAGGACCTAAGGCCTAGGTAGTGGTGCTCCAACCACTTGAGCTATCCCACTTTGTCTTTTGAGTCCAAATAGTTAATGACTTCAAAACGTATATATGTAAATCAAATACAATCTTCTTTATCCTGCCTTAAGTATCAATTTATCATTACGCTATATATATATACTTGACCTGCAAAAAAAATTATATCTTATTTATCTACGATATATATATGTATGTAAATTTTTTTTTTTATTATTTGAAATTTATAATATATAGGGAGTATTTTTTAACTTTTAAGGTTTAAATTAAAATTTTACTTTATTTAATTATTTGGGGTTTATATATTTTAGTAGTTTAAAAGTTATTTCAAGATCTTGATTTGAGAATAGTACGGTAAATTATTTTCTCTTAGAATTTTTTTTTAAGAAAGGCGGGTAAGTTTGGAGGGAAAATAAATCTCTAATTCTAAATCCCTAAATTTAAGCAAAAAATATATCAGCCTCAATTTAGAGGCTAAATCCACATATAATTTTAAAGTTTTAGGTTCAACGTAATTGATATTTACCGAGTATCTAATAAAAAGTGTGGTTACTCTAAATTCTAGAAACATATTAGACTGTGCACAAATAAAAATATGATTTTTAATCAAATGGAATTATAAAGATTAAAGAAAATCTCTTTATATATATTTTGTGGGCTTATATATGTTATAAGCATTACAATTAATTAAAAAATGTTTGTATCTTTTCTATTTTCAAAAGGTTATTTATATAATTTGCATTCAAATTAAAATATAAGAATTTAGTTACATCTTTATATTCATACATTTATAACAAAAAAGATTAGCTAATATTAAATTAGCAAAAATAAAAAAATGTGTATAAACCATTTCATACATGAAATATATCCATTTAAAGCAAAAACCTCGTAAATTATTACTGGGTCAAATGAGTTTGACGTCAAAAAAAAAATCTTGTATAAGCAAAACAAAAAACTCTCTTATGTCTTATGTTACTATGTGGGTAAGTGTGTGTTACTATAAGGACAATTATGAAAATGATCTTAATTGTGCATATTTCATGCGTGAAATGTTTTACACAAATGTTACTATTAAATGACAAATAACTCACAGTTATCGAAAAAATATATTGTAACATCGTTATTTCTAATTGTTTTAAAAAAAAATGTTATTAAGTACAAATGCCACACGTTCGAGTTAGAATGAAAAACAAGAGGGGCTAAAGTGAAAAAAAGTCAAGACCTATAATTAAAAGTATGAATAAAATATACTCCCTCTATCCTATAAAATTTTGTTCCCTTCTGTTTATATATGTTTTAAAAAAAAATCATATTTTAATTATAAAAAATATATGTCGGTATATACTCAATCTTGCTAATAAAGTAAAAAAATATTCAAAAGTTAACTATTTAAATAGAATAAACATATATTTTGTAAACCCAAAAATGGGTTTGAGCAAAATTTTACAGGACGGAGGGAGTAAATCTTAGCATACATTTACATACGACCAAAGGCTTTTGTAGCCTAGCAACCCTTTAACTCTACCATTATAAATGTAGAAATGAACAATGTCAAATATCAACACGAGTAGAAGGGGATCCATAGGCCTTTACGAAGGTGAAACTTTTTAGGTGGTCGCGTACTATAATGTGATAATCACAAATCATGGTTAAAATTTTCATAGTTAATCACATAACTAACCATACAGAACGCAAAACTTTGACTTTAAACGGGACCCCGCAAGTGAACAGTGTGATTGATCCACCAAATTAGTCGGTCCTCGAATCGGATATCGAGACTTCAAAAAAATGTAAAATTAATATATACATATATATATATATATAACATTATATTATATGATAAAATATATAATTAAATGTGAAATTGATATATATATATATATATAAATATAACTGTAAATGAAAATATAAAATTAAAAAAAAAGATATAAGCATCTTTTTATTAAATAAAATCATATCATATATTATAACTACATATAAATTATGATCAGAGGAAATAATTTTCAAAGAAAATATTTATTAATTTCTTTAAAATTTTGAAAAATAAGTGTAAAGAGTGGCGGTTCTTATCTCCTAAACTTTTTATTAATAAGATTGAAAATTTGGGAAAAAAAAGGGCGGTTAGTTCTTATCTCCCGCCCCTAGCCTCAAGTAAAAAAGAAAGAAAAGCTCTAGAGCTCTAAATTTCAAATATGAAATTCTCGTTTTCACGCTGGATCATAAAAATCCAAATGTCATGCCTTCTTAATCGTAATCCAATACTCAAATTTTACCTCCACGAAAAGAAAAACCCAACGCTTCTCTTCTTCCCCAATCTGATCGACAATTCCTGACTTGATCGAGAATTCCTAAATTCCTAAACGTACGCATCCTCAACTCACGCTGTTGCTATCTTAGGTAAATCTTTTCTTTACTTTTGTCCACTCTAAATCGCTGAGTAAATTGAATTTTGTTGCTGATCTAAATTTTAAATTCTGTTGTATTTATGTTTATGTGGACAGAGTAATTCTGATTTATAAATTATTATAAATGGATATTATAATAATTGAGTGTGGTACCAAGTTTGTGTTATGTAAACACGAGGATTTTCTCTCTTGTTAATTGCTTTTAAGTTATAGTGATCGCGTGGGTATATACATAAGTATATATGTGTGTGCGTGATCATATAATATATATATGTCTGTGTGGATATCATATATATATATATATGTGTGTGGGGATATCATATATATATATATATATATTATATATATATATATATATGTGATGTGTGCGTGTTATATATGTGCAAGTGTGGATATTATATATATACACATACTGTGTACATAGAAGTTTATGCATTATATATGTGTGTTACAACGTGGGTATATATATATATATATGCATGTGAATATCTTATAATATACGTATAATTTTTCCAGGATTGATATTTGCTGATTATTTTATAAAAAGTGTGGTTCAAATTGATTATTGTCCTTGTTCTTCTTTATAAATTCTATGAGTTTTTAATTGATGCGATGTGATTAAATTTACATGTATTGAAATTTTGAGTTAGTGGGTAGCCGAAACATGCCACCACAAGGAATAATACTACGTCGTCCTACCACAAGGAGCCGAAGCAATAGTAGTATAAACCAACAACCAACTGAGTACAGTTCAAATTTACTTAATTCTGTGTGATTACTTCTCACATTCAGATTTCCAGGTTTTTTGTTGTATACTTACACATACTTTACTTAATCTCATATTTTTTCTTTAGTGATAATTTTTCACCCTTAATTTTTATTGTAGAAAAAATCGAAAATAAATAGAGATAATAGGTCACATGTGCCATATCCTCATACCTCAGGCTCAAAAGCCTTTGTTACACGATTGATGGAAATGGTAGGTTTTATTATTTGAAACCTTTTTTTCCCACTCATTTTTTCAAATTACATCATCCTTTTCTTTTATAGGAAAACAGAAGTGAAGTGGATAACTTTGGGAACACTCATTTGAGGAAGAATGGAGAATATGTAAATGAGGATGCAACACAAAAGCATGTAAGTTAGTAGATTTGCTATTATTTATTGTTTTAAAATTTTGGGAGTACAATTAAATGTCAATGTATTGGTAAACTATATTTGTTTATGAATTATAGAATGATGAAGCAAAAATTAAATCAAGTTGACGAAAATGAAGAAAATCCACCTGAAAGAGAAATTATGATGGAGGTTCTTGGTACACGTAGTGGGTATGAGCGAGGTATGAGATACGGAGTAGTGCCATCTAGGAAAAGTAAGAGGGTAAGATGTGGTCCACCACAACTGCAGGAAACTCAAGAGTATCCAGGGCACAAAAAGTTACAAGATGCTATTTCTCTTATTAACTCTCAACAAGAACAAATCAAGCACAATGAAGAGCATTGCCAAAAGCAAGATGAAGAGATAGCCCGACAAAATTCTGAAATAAAAAGTCTGAAAGAAAGTCCCACATACATTTTTGTATAATTGTTTAGAACAGTTTTAGGCATATTTTGTTTTTAGATTAGCTTCAAATGATATTGATAGGGTTTTTTATTTTTATTAGTATGTTGACATCAATGTTGATTTAGTCCATTTAAAGAATTACTATTTTTTTTAAATAATATTAATGTATTTCGAGCCTATGTTTTTAAGCTTTTTCAAATCTTTGTATAGTATAACATGTATATAAATCTTATGAGTTATTTTTAGTAATTATTTATTTTTAAAATGAAATGAGCCGGTAAATGCTACAAAATATTAGTGACAAATCAACCATTTAGTACAAAATATATAGTTTTATGTAACAATTTATTTGTAACGAAATTGATATTTTGACTAAAATTTACAACAATTTGTAACAAAACTTTTGTTACCAATACTAAGATTTTTGTAACTAAACAAGGTGTCGTTACAATTGTATTGGTAACGAAATTAATTTTTTTCCGTTACAAAAATTTTTTGCAACGAGCTTTACAAGACCAAATTTTGTAACGAAACGTTTCGTTACAAAAAGTTTTTGTAACCAAAAAATTACTTTTTGTAATCAATTTTTTCGTTACGAAAAATGCATTTTCTTGTAGTGCATGTAAGCGGCCAGCTCCGCTTTCAAGTCCTAATAAAATTATTAGTATATAGATCTGTGTGTGTGGCACTCACTCACTATAAGAAAACTGATTTTTAGTAACAAAATCCTCTTATTATTATTGCTTCTCTAGTTAAAAGTCTGTTGTAGTACTAAAAAAGTCAATTTTGTTGTAGTGATTGTACCTGCAGCAAAGCAGTAGCCTCAGCCAGCTTGGATTTGAGGTCTTTAGTTGAGAGCATTTGGTTATTTAATTTGTCAAGCTCCTCTTCTGCGTGCTTCAATTCAAGCTCCCAGCTAAGGGAGTCTTGCTCTTTAGCCATAACAGCCCCCAATCTATGCTCTTCAGCTTCAAGATGAGTGGAATGCTCGGAATCCAACGACTGCTTGAGAGTGATGAGTTGGATGGTCAAATTCTCAACCTTCTTCTCCGACTGATGGGAAACCAAGACGGCTTCTTGGGCTCTTTTCTCAGCTGCATCTTTTTCAGCAATTATGAGGGCGTAGTCTTTACGCAGCTGCTGGAGCTCGTCTTTGACGGTTTTGAGCTCAGAGACAGCAGCTGCGTGGCGGGCCTTGGCGACCTCCAGCTGGGCCTTGGCAGCAAAGCTGGACTCGTCCGCGATGCCTTGCTCCATTTCCTCGACCCTCAGTTTTGCAAGCTCGGAATCCTGTTTGGCTTGCTGTTCTTCGGTTTGGGCTCTTTCCAGGTTCAGCTTTAGCTCTTCTATTAGTCTTTTGGTGCTCTCCAGCTCTTTCAGGACCTGCGTTTTCGCCTCTTCGGCTTCCTCACATTGTTGCTTGTATGATGGCATTTCCTCCTGCGCTTTCTCCAGTTCTATTTCTATAAACTTGCGCCTCTGCATGCAAATCACATTTTACTAATCATGGTAAAGATTCAGATGAAATAGGTGTGTATGTATGTTAACTAATCAATGAAATACCTCAACAGTGTGGACACGGTGGGCTTTCCAGTCGACAATGCCACCAAACTTAGAAACAGCAGCCTTGACGGATTCAAAGGGTGCGGCAGTGTCAATTTGAACTTTATCCGGGTTCTTAAAACTGGATTTGACACCGCCGTTAAGAGTGGGAACCTTAGCAGCAACGCCGACGGCATCCACGCTCACACATCGTCTGTGATGAGACGGCGGAACAGATGGTGCATAATCATCCTCAGGAGATGGCCTTGCTATTATTTTCGCTTCTCTCGGAGATGAAAAAGAAGCTTCTTCGGGAGGACCATTTTCTTCGAATATGTTACCACCCTCCATTCTGCACATTCATTTGAGATGATAGAATATTTTAACTGACCAAGATTCAATTATAAATCATGCATGTGTCTTTCCACCATTAATTGATGTGTACACAATTCAGTGTATTTACATATTGGATATAAATTTCATTTTAGATATATATGATTAGACATTTATCTTAGTTGAATCAAATTATCATTTTATCTATCACATTAGGGCTCCGGGTACATATAAACGTTTAATTGTTTCTGCATTGTAAAATACAACATGATTTTACATTAAAAATTCTTATACCAACCAAACATACACAAAAATTAAATTATCTCTTATCATTTCAGAATTTCCTAATATACAATTTCATTCCGAAACAAATATTATACCGATCGGTTTCATTCTATCTTCTTATTTCTCCATTTAATTTATTTCGTTAATTTGCATATTTCCTTTTTAATGAATTGGTGACATAAAGAATATATGACGTGAATAGGCACACCAATATTGAAGCAAATTCAGCACTTGAAACATTTTATGCCCTCCGTTGTTGGTTGATATATAAAGAGTAAAAAATTGCATGCATGCATGATTTACTAGAATGAGATTTATGACAAGGAACTAATGACGAAAATTGCTAATAATTTCATGTAAATTATAAAAGTAATAACAATCCATAGAAAACCAATCAATATTTAATCATTTATATATAAACGTTAGTTTTTTTTTTAATTCACACAAATTGCCAGAACAAAGTCCAAATAATATGTTGTTGATGTAATAACCTACCTTTAGGTTTCAATATAATTCATGAAATAACACTTAATTCATCTCTTTAAGTCATTGAATGCATGATCACATGATGATAATGAGAAACAAACATTTATCTGATGAATGATTTAATCCAAATTAATTTAAAAAAAAAAGATAAGAGAAGAGAAGTGGTACCGACAATCACCAGAAACGAGAGAGACAAAAGTCAAATGAACGAGAAGCAACAAATGACCTCCAAGAATAACTGGAAATGACATAAACCTTTTTATTCTCTTTTTTCTTCCTAATAACTCTCAACACCCAGAATTCACCATCCCCCAAAAATAGTAAACATTTTTAATTGAGTTTGTGTAATTTGTATAACACGTGGGTGGACGCTACGTACCTGTGTTTCTGGTTTACCTACGATTCTGCATGCCTTTAAATTTTGTTGGCTATATTTCTTTTTTATTTTCTTCTTTTTTAAATTAGTATTACTATTATTTGTTTGGAGAATCATTTTTTGTGCTTTCTCAAAGGGAGGTAGCTCTTGAAACCCGGCAATTTGTTTCTTTTAATTTGCTTTTCGCTAACATTATTATGAACGTTACATGCCTACAAGTAATTAATTATATGATACTAATTAATAAAGTTTGGTACTATATATACATATTTTGAGACCTAAGGAAAAAATATATGGTAAAGTCTTAAATACACTCCGTGTGCACTCGGATCATTGCTAGTAGCACCTTAATTTTAATTTTATGCGAAAAAGGAAGGAGCGCCTCCTTCAGAAATCGAATTTGGGTATCTTAAACGCTAATATATTGTTGCCCCGCCAAACTATACAAGACTTAATTGCAAATAAAAAAATTAGGATTAATTTTTCCAGGTTAAATTGACTCAGTGCACATAAGACCTAGCTACTCAAATTATATTTTACACTGCTGCTTGGAGCTAGCTTTATAAGGGAGAATAAGAATGAGAATGAAATGAAAACAATGTTTAGTTCAACACCCTTTATTGTTTTGCCACCTCCGGTATTTATCAATTAGTGTACTACAGCATATTCTTTTTTTTTTCTTTTACAATATTTATCAAACTAAAGTCAAGCTAGAAACATGGAAATTTAAATATACAAAGAATAAAATCTTATCTTCTACCGTCTTCCTTAATACGCTCCCGCAAAATAGACGTTTCGTCAGCAACGACAATTTTGGAGCGAAGAATTTCGAAACGAGACGAGGAAGTGACACTACAAAAAAAGGGCGTTTTAGAGACGGATTTACCGACGGAATTTCCGTCGGCCGCCGATGTTACCGACGGAAAGTCGGCCGTCCCCTTTTTCGTCGTCAGTATTTTTTACCGACGGATTTTTGAATTCCGTCGGGATTTCCGACGGATTTGCTGACGGATTTTCCGTCGGCATTGCCGACGGATTTACCGAGGGATATTCCGTCGGTATTTCGGACAACCCGTTTAACAAACCGGGTCAACATTCCGTCGGTAATTCCGTCGGAAAGAATGGATTAAAATAATTATAAAATAAATTAGAATGAATTAAAATAATTATAAAAGAAATTAATTTTTGAATAAATATTGATTTCGAAATTCACATGCCAACGGAATTTCCGTCGGTCATATGCCGACGGAATATCCGTCGGCGATTTACCGAGGGAATATCCGTCAGTAAAACAAAAAAATGAATAAAAAAAATATGATTTCGAAATTCACATATCGACGGAATATCCGTCGGCATTTGACCGACGGAATATCCGTTGGCATTTTACCGACGGAATATCCGTCAGTAAAACAAAATATTAATAAAAAAAATATGGGTGGCCGGGGAGGCCCCGACCAGAATTTCATTTTCCGACCACAATTAATTGGCATTGGTTTGTCGAAATATAATGCATGGATACAATAGAGGGGACAATTAATTGGCATTGGTTTGTCAAAATTACCACTAACACAAACCAATAAATTACATATACTACACTAGAATCTATAACAAATAGAGGGGGCAATCCAAACAAAGAGTAGTAAAGCATCGGAAGACATTTAACTAATAAGTCGATCAATTAATTAATCGTTGCTGCAGGAAGACATTTTTGAGGATCGTGAAGAAGAAATCAACAGAGGAATTCGAGAGCCTTCCGTACATTTGTACTCTCCTAAACTCATGTTTATGGACATATTATGGAATCATCAAACCTGAAACATATCTCGTTGCAACTGTCAATGGCTTCGGTGTGCTTGTTGAGCCCACAATTCGTCGTTTTCATCATCATCCGAAACTGAAATACAAAATCAAATCAGTTTGTTCAAACAACAAAATACAAATTGACAACTCAAAAAAAAAAAAGGAAAGCGTACCACGACAGAGAAAAGGGGAGGACGGCGGTTTACGACGCGGAGAGAGGACGGCGGAGGGGAGGAGGAGGAGGCGCCGCCACTGTGCGAGAGAGGCGACGACCATTTGCCGAAAAAAAAATCCTACTTGTGAAAGGTAAAAGGGAGGAAGGAGGGAGGAGGAGTGGGGGGAGAAGGTGGATACAGAGGTTTGGGTGGGGGAGGAGGCGGCGGCGGCGGCGTTGCTGGGCGAGGGAGGCGAGGAGGTGGAGGGAGGCGAGGTGGGAGAGAGGAAATTTCTGAAAGAAAACCCTAGGTTTAGGTTTTATATAAGGGTAAATACCGACGGATAATCCGTCGGTATTTTTCAAAAAGTAAATACCGACGGAAAGTGAATTCCGTCAGCATTTTGGCAATTTTTTTTTTTTTTTTAAATAATTCAATTTTTTCTATATACTTACTAAATTACCAAAATATTTTTTAAAAAAAATCACGAAATTCATTTGTTCCACATATATTAATAAATATATTGGTTGTGGCTTATATTTATAGTAAATTTAATTTTTATAATTTGTACCTAAATGATAAATAATTAATTAACTTTTATAAAATAAGAAATAAATACATTACATTAATTGAATTAATTTTCATCTTCATCGTCTTCATCCTCCTCCTCCTCATCATTTTCCTCATCCTCATCATCCTCATCATCCTCATCTTCTTCATTCTCCTCTTCATCCTCATCTTCATTCTCCTCTTCATCCTCTTCTTCATCCCCCTCATCTTCACCTTCAATTTCGATTAATTGGGGATTTGCAGCCGTCAAGGGTACAGAAAGATTGAAATTTCCCGTAAAGACTTCAGTTGGAGTCTCTATTTGTTCTGTTTGAAATGGAGATTCATCTTCAGTATTTCTGTCCTTTTTAGGGACTTCTACCATTGACCTTGCCTTTACTTTGCAAACAGCGTGCCATTCATAACCACGTGGAGCTCCCGGATATGTGCAGTAGTATACTTGAGATACTTGATGGGCAAATACAAATGGATCATCCGCAACATACGTCCTTTTCGAACTAACATCAACGAGCTTGTACTCCGGGTGAATTCTTGTTCCTAGATGGCCTGAATCAAACCAATGACACTTGAACAACACTACAGTCTTTGCTGGATATCCTGGATATTCTACTTCGACGACTTCCCGTAACACCCCAAAGTAATCACTTGCATCTGCATTGTAATTCGCACTGCTAACGCAGACGCCACTGTTGGTAGTCCCCTTTGTCGATGCATACCCAGACGTATGAAATCTGTAGCCCTTCACAATATAACCGTTGTAAGTCTTTACACGACGTAGTGGTCCCTTGCTGAGATCTCGTAAGAATGGACTGTCTAGAGCGTTATCCCGTCCCTATACGACTCAATTTAAAATTAATTAAAATAAATATTAATTTATTTACGTAAAACATAATTAATTAAATGGTACTCACATAACGTTCGAACCATCGGGAAAATTCACGTTGAATACGAGCATCTATATATGCATCTGAGATGTTTGGTTCTGCTCGTCGTAGTTCTTGAGCGTACATCCTAATTCACAACATTCAAAAACTTGGTTAATATTAAATGACATAAATGAAGTGGTATTTAAATAGACGATTTATATATGAAATACTTACTCGATGTATGGCTGAACTTCATCACAATTCAATAACACATACGTTTGTGCTATTTCCGCCTCCGAGTTCGTCTCCCAATATCGTTCAGTGGGTTTTCCTATTGGCCGTCCCTTAGACTTGAATATGGAGAGCATTCCATCGACCTCTTCACTGATATCGTCAGCGGATGTACCACCGAAGTTACGTGGAGCACTTCTTAACTTTGTGTTGACGTGGTCTTCAAAGTAATAAGAACAAAACATGCCAACCTCTTCATTCAAATAAGCATTCACAATCGATGCTTCAACGTTTGCCTTTTGTTTAGCATTACGTTTCAAGTTGTGGAGATACCTGATATACACACACACATATATATATATATATAAAACTTATAAGAATGCATGTGTAATTGTAATGAAATAAAAAAAAAGTAAGATTTTACCTTTCAAATGGGTACATCCACCTGTATTGCACCGGACCACAAATTCTCGCTTCATACGCTAAGTGAACGGGTAAGTGTTCCATCGAGTTAAAGAAGCTAGGTGGAAAAATTTGTTCCAACTTACACAAAATCACTGGAATGTCTTCATCTAAACGAATCATATCATCGATCGTGATCGTTGTAGCCGTTAAATCTCTAAAAAATAGACTTAATTCAGTGATAGCCCTCCACACATTGTTAGGAAGAAGTTCCTTGAACGCAATCGGTATCAAGCGTTGCATAAACACATGACAATCATGACTCTTCATCCTTGCAACCTTACCCGTTGTTGTGTCTACGCATCGACTCAAGTTTGACACGTAGCCGTCCGGAAAGTTCAACTCCTTTATCCACCTACACAATCTTTGTTTTTGTGGCTTATCCAGTGTGTAGCTAGCCTTTGGAAATTTACCTGTACGCTCATAATTGTCCTGACTCCCAAAGTGATGGTGGTGGATGTGGTTTCTTTGTATGGGCTGATACTCTAGAAAAGTGTGTTGTTGACAAGAATCAAGGATCTAATCAAAGTGACCAAGAAACTGAAGACATGAAGAAAATGACTCAAGAGATGAAGAAATTGGTTACAGAGATCAAGAATTTGGCTGAAGAAATCAAGGATTTAATCAAAGTGAACAAAATCATTTTGATTGTGCTAGTTGTCATGGTTGCATCTACCACCTTCAAGTGGTTTGGTTAAATATATGTATAATGCACTCTATATGAGGCTATTTTAATTTGTACTAAAATGCACTCTTCAAGTGGTTTAAATCTATATCTAGAATGCACTCTAAATGAGATTATTTTGTACTCAATGAAACAAATGAATGCACCCTATTTTCATCTATACACCAATAAACTACACAAATAAACTGCAATATATAGTTCAACATATTTTTCAACATAAACATAAATATATACATAAAGATAAATAAGTTCAACAGAAAATTAAATAAGTTCAACAGAAAATTAAATAAGTTCAACAAAAAAATAAATTAGTTCAACACAAAATTAAATTGTTCAAATTGTTCAACCAGGATAGTTGCCAGGATAGTTGCCAGTGCCGGGAAAGTTAAAATATTCATCCATATCATCATTCAAGTTGACGTTGCCACCGTCGGCCTGACCTGCATCTTGACCTGCAGCTTGATCTGGAGCTGGAGCTGGAGCTGAAGCTGGCGGTGGTTGCCCCATCGTCTGTTGATAGATGGCCTCGATCTGCTCAGCAGACATCCCCAACGTCCGACCCGCATTGGTACTCCAGAGGCGGAAGTAGTTCTCGAACGTTGCCATGACGTTCGGATCCGGGACGGCAGTGGAGGATACGGACGGCTGCGATGCACTCCGGGCCGACCGACCACTTGGTGTCCTCACGGCGCTGCTCATCCCACCAAGGCCAAGGACCCTTCCCTTGGAGGTCGGGGCAACGTCAAGGTAACACTGGTCCACGTCAACAACCGGAGGGGTACCGCTGCTTCCGGATTCAGCAGTAGTCGTGGCGGTGGCTTGCGTCTCAGCCTCTTCAATCCTCTGTCGGACGCTCAACTACATAATTAAAAAATTAAAATTAATTTAATTATCTATATATATATATATATATAATGTAATTAATACATAAATTTAATTAAACTTACGTGGAGGTCAGTAGTGCGCCCGTAGGTGGACGTCTGTGTATCGGTATTAAACGGATGAAGAAGACTCATCCGATCCAAGTGGGTGTGTGGACGTCCAGTCTCCCGCTCCTATTACGTATCAAATAAACATATACAAATTAATTTAGATAACTAATATAAAATAATTAACTATAATTATTTAATTTTTTAAAATTAATGAAAACTTACGATAGCAAGTGATTGCTCGAGGACGGACCGAGCTCCCCCCCGATGCACTGCCATCCCGCCTCCAACGTCGGTTCTGCGGTTGGCCCGAGCTTTGTCACACTTGTCTTGGTAATCCTGGTCCATCCACTTCTCAACCAACGACTCCCACAGGTCAACACCATCCTCGTCTTTCCCCAGAACAAGATTTTTGTCTTCATCACGCCAGGCCTTTCTCCAGTCGTACATCATGTTCGTGTACCGAGTAGAACAAAGATTGTACCACTTCTCGTAAATAGCGGCGTCCGAGTAGATCGTCGTATCCTAACGGGCCTTTTTCTATACAAATAAATATTCAACATATTTATCAAATAATATGAATAATTAGTTATTTAATAAACTTTAAATATTGTAATTATATACCTGGAACTCCTCGAAATAATCATCCTTTTTAGATTGTGGAACCTTCGACCAAGTGATAGCACCCTTAGAAATCTTGCAATCCTTAAAGGATTTTGTGCACATCCTGGACACCTCATTACCGGGCACCAACCTGTAAAATTATTAACAAATTTATAAATTAACACATTATAAATAAATAAATAAAGTTAATCGTTATTGAATCTCATCAAACATTAGAATTATTGACTTACGCTCCTGAAACGATGTCAATGACTTTCCTTTTGTCTCGAACAGGATGCTGACGAGAAGAGGATGACGAACCAACCGACATCGTAGTCGGCGGCGGCGGCGACACTGCCACAGGAGGAGGAGGAGGAGCCGTCACAGGAACTGATTCATCCCGAGACCTCCTTGCACGTGACCAAAGTGACGACCTACGACGTGAACCCGAACCCTGATTCGGTACTTGTTCACTCATCTGTTTCAATCAATAAAAAATACATAATTTTACTAATTATCAATTTAATGAACATATTGCTAATTTAAAATTTTTACTAATATATCATATTCCTAATTTAATCAACATATTCCTAATTTAAATCAAAACAATATATATATAACCTAATTACAACGTGATACCACCGTCGAACCATCTAATTAACTAATAATTTAAACAATTGATTGAAACATGCATCACCTACATTAAAAATATTTCTAAATTAACATATTCCTAAATTAACAAATCTAAACATAATTAAAATAATACTTTTCTAATTGGAGTTTTCTAATTATCAATTTAATGAACATATTCCTAATTTAATTTTTTTACTAATATAGCATATTCCTAATTTAATTAATCAACATATTCCTAATTTAATCAACAATAACCTAATTTAATTATTATTTTTCTACCTAACTTAATCAATAATAAAAAATTGAACATATATATTCCTAAATTAACAAACCTAAAACTAATTAAAATAATAATTTTCTAATTTAAACAATTGATTGAAACATGCACTACCTACATTAAAAATATTCTATATCAAAATTACACCATTAAATTAAACTAGTAATTAACTATATAACAATTAATTAATGTATACATATAACAATTAATTAATTAATTAACCTTAAAAACCTACTCGATCTATCAGAATTATTCTTAATCAACAAATTAAATTAACTAACGTACATACTAACATGATCATAATATTTTAACAACTAACTAAATCAATATAACATGCAAATCAACATTAAATTATTCATATTTACATATATCCATGCATAAACATATATAAGTATTAAAATTAAGTAATAAAACTAATTAAGAAAACGTACCGTATCAATGTAATCGAAGAAATTTGCTTCAATAGCCTCGTCCTCGTCTTCGTCTTCCCCACCGAATCCTCACTCACGCACGCCCCCTTTTTTTTTCTAAAACGAACTGATTGATTTGAGGCCCTTATATATTAAAAAAAAAATTTGCCGACGGATTTTCCGTCGGCATATCCCTCGGTAACCGCCCAATATTAATGGGAACAGTTACCTTTTTGGAAAACGAGGCGGTGCGGATTCAACGGGTCAGATGCCGACGGAATATCCGTCGGCATATATATTTCAAATATCTGTCAGCATTTTTCCTCGGTAAATGCTGACGGAACGGAAATCCGTCAGCATTTCCCTCGGTAAATGCTGACGGATCAGAAATCCGTCAGCATTGACGTTAACATTTCAATCCGTCAGCATTCCGTCAGCATTTCCGTCGGAAATGCTGACGGATTATAATCCGTCGGCATTGGTCCGTCCCTGTAGCGCGCGTTTTTTGTAGTATGACTTAGTTTGGACATCTGACAATTGGTCAAGTGTGTTGATATAGGAGACTGAAAGAAGGCCCTTTGAAGCTAGATCACGAACAAAGTGAACATCGATTGCTATGTGCATGCGAGAGTGTTGAATGGGGGTAAAGCGTCAGTCGAGTCACACTCATATTACGCATAGAAGTCGGGTCGCGCTGCAGAGATAGGGATGTCAAGCTATTTGAAAAGATTAGGAATCCATCCAAGTTCCAAGGCAGCTGAAGTTAATGCCGTTACTCGGCCTCCTTCGAAGAACGAGCAAATTCTATTTGTTTTTCTAGACCATAGGATTGTCCCCGAAAAATATTACGTGCGCGGATGTGGACTTGCAGTCCGTAAGGTCCCTCACAAAGTCTGAATCAGAATATGTCGTTAGCCGGAGATGAGTTCGTTTGCATAAAGCAGACCATGGTGGAGAGTGCCTTTCAGGTATCTGAATAGACGTTTAACTGCAGTCTAGTCGGATCTAGAAGGAGCAGACATACGTTGTGCCAAACGATGAAAGAGATATTCGGCCGTGTGAGAGCAAGATACTGTAAGCCCCCCATTCTACATTTTGAGGAATCCACTGTGATGTCATGCAAAGAGGTTGTGGGATTGTTGAATCCGTAAGAGCTTTGCTTCGTCCTTGCGATGGCGACGAAGCAAGTCGACCATATTGTTGGGAATAAAATGAGAAGTTTTGATTAAGATACCAAAACCTCTTAAGACATGCCAAATAGATAAGTCAAATTTAAATGAACATGTTTCAGGAATGTTGGAATATGTCGCTTAAGGCTAGTTGAGAAGCTGAATTGTTAGACAGCTCTTACTATTTTAGATGCACAAGTTGAGGGGGAATACATGCTTACAAGATTACAAGAATCAAGTCCCCTCAAAGCTCAGAATTAAGCTAGCCTTAAGTCTGCTGAAAATACCCAATGGACAACTGTGTTGATCAAGTCAATCTAGTTGTAGTGCAACCTATCTGAAGATCAATTGATTTGAATGCATCATCAAGACCAAGTCCACTGAAGCATATGTCAAAGATCCGAAGGTTTGGTCAGCAAAGATGTCTCAGCACAATTGAACCAGAACAGTTTCAAGACAAGCCCAACTGTGCTGATAAAGGTCAAAGCTACTGATCTAAAGCCATGAATGCTCAAAGACCATCAAGAGATATGCATGGAAAGAGAATGAGCCAGAGCCAAGTCATCTGAAGAGCAAAGCCAACACTGCTGATAAGCAGAGTTTGCTAAAGGTGATAAGCAGAACTATCCAAGAGATAAGAAATGTTGTCCTTATCATAGGACCAATCATCAGAAGTGATGTCCATGTTTGATAAAGTAAATCTTGAAGTCAGACATTGGGAAGAGTGCTTCAAAGTCAAGACAAAATGCTCACAACCGTTTACTTCCCAAATTAAGGACATGTCACTTTCAAGAATCTGTCTTCCAGTTGCAAAGTTCAAGGAAGACAAATATAGGTAATTTGAGGCTGTCTTTCCAACGGGCAAATCCTCAAATTGTTCTATAAATACATGAAGTGTGGAGACCATTGAAGGCACCCAACTAGTGATCAACAATTCTGAAGCTACAAGCTCATAAGCCTTTCATAGCTCTCAAAACACATTTTTAGTCTTTCATACACTTCATCTAAGCTGAACTACATTGTATATCCATACAAGCTTAGAGAGATATCCTATCCTTTTACACTGAGCTCATTGTAAAGGATATCTCAACCTAGTTGGAACCAAACCTCAACCCTTATACCTTTCCAAAAGAGAGATAGAAGGTTGTTGTAGTAGAAGTGTAAAGAACCTACTGTTGAGAGAAGAACAATAAGTTCTAAGTTGAGAAAGAGTACTAGGACTCTGATATCCTAGGGATCAAGGCACCAAGGAGTGGTGTGGTTGATCAAGTGCACCTTGGCACTATAAAACAAGTAATTCCAAGAGTGAATGAATTATCCTGTTAAATCAGGGAAAGTGGATGTAGGAGCTTGAGTCTCTGAACCACTATAACTCTTGTGTTGATTTACTTTCAAAGTACTTTCATTCAAACAACACATTCATACACTGCACAAAGTAACCTTTCAAAGAAATATACCTAAGACTGTGCAAAATTGTTTTGGACAAGTTCCCTGAAAACAATTTAAGTGTAAAACGGATTTCTGAACTAAAAGGGAGTTTAAACTAAAGGGTCAACCACTATTCCACACATGTAACTCACTTAGATAGTTATTCAACTAAGTACTCAATAGTACTTAGTAGATTGATTATCTTTTCAGAGTTAATCATATCAGAAGAGTTGTCCAGGACAACCTTGCTGAAACCAGTTTGGTTAAAGTTTGAAAAAGATTTGCATACAAGTGTATTCCTCCCCCCCCCCCTCATACACTTGTTATATACACATTTCTGGACCAACAAGTGGTATCAGAGCAGGGGTTGAAAGACCACTGCTTCTGAAAATCCATCTTGATTTAAAAAAAAAAAACATATTTTTCTGTGGTCACTGAACTGATCTTTCTGAAACTCTTTACATTGTATTATCTAACCCCTATTTCTGAGGTACGACAAAGGGCAACCACCACAACCAGAACCAGCAACAAAATCAAAATCAGCAGCATAATCAAAATCAGAACCAGAACTTTAATGTTGTTCCACATGATGTTGTTCAGACTATTAACAATATGGCCCCAGATCCAGTCAATCACATATCTCACCACAAGCTGCCAATGTTCTCAATTGAGAACTATGATTTCTGAAAAATCAGGATGAGAGCTCATCTTGCATGCCTACACACTGATATGCTGAGAGTCATAACAAGAGGACCATTCATCTTCACACAGGCAAATCCCAGAATCACTGATGCTCAAAGAGTTGATACAAGGGATGAGATTACCAAGGATGAGGATGATCTCACCACTGAAGAGAAAAGGAGAGATAATCTAAATTATCTAGCTATGAACACTCTGTATCAAACAATTCCAGATGTAGTAATGGGTAGAGTCTACCACTGCACAACAGCCAAAGAAATTTGGGATACCCTTGCAGAAATGTGTGAGGGTACTGAAAAGATCAAGGAAAATAAGCTGCAAGTTGTTGTGCAGAAATTTGAACAATTTATAATGGAGCCTGAGGAGTCCATTGACAAGTTTGCTGGTAGATTCACTGACATAATGAATGAAATCAACTCATTGGGCAAGGTGTACTCCAAGAGAGAAACTGCACTGAAGATTCTAAGAAGTCTCACTTAAAAGTGGGATGTATATTCAGTAATGATGCAAAATACCAAAGATCTCTCCATCATGCCCATGCAACAAATCTTCTCAGAACTCAAAGCCTATGAGTTTGACCTTAACAGAAGAAAACTAGTTGAGGAACCTTCCTTACCAACTAAAGGAGTGGCATTCAAAGCCAAAGTTGCTGAACCAGAAATGCAGCCCACTCCAAGATCATCAAAGTCAGTCTCCAAGGCTGAGATGAAGGAAGAAATGGCATTAATGGTAGATACAAGAAATTCTACCAAGACAACAAGGTCAGGAGAAGGTACAACTCTCTTGAAGCCAAGGCTGAGGACAAAAGGCCTGAAGAAAGAAGATCAGAGGACAAGTACTGTGATAGGAGAAAGTCCAGCAAAGCTGAACCTTCATCATCCAGAAGAAGAGATGAAATGAGGAAGGATGATGATGAAGAAAGGGCACTTTCAGTATGATTGCCCTGAACTCAGCACAAAAGAAAGAAAGGAGAGGCAAGCTAAAAGAGACAAAAAGTTCACTAATAGAAAAGCCATAATGGCTGGTGATGAGTCTGAAAGTGCTGAAAGCTTCAACTCCTCTGATGATGGACTGTTCTAGAATAGTGATGATGATGATGTGTGCAACATGGCTATAGAAGATGATGAGGTATCTTCTACTTCTAGCTCACCATCATTCCTATCACAAAACACTAGTGAGGTCAAACTGAAACTTTCATTTGGAAAGTTGATGGAAGATTTCACTAGGCTGCAAGAATTTCATGATAATTGTGTGAGAGAAAATGAAAGGTTATCCATTGAACTTGCAAAACCTTCTGAAGCAGTAGTTGATGTCAAGTCTACTGAGTTGTATCAACAAGTCTTGAGAGAACTTGATGAAGCTTCTCTCAGGATAGTTGACCAACAAAAGCAGATTGATGATCAATTGCTTATTCAGAAGAGAAAAGATTTTGAACTTAAAATTCTTCAAGCCAAGTTTGAAAACCTCTCACATGAGTATGGCATTCTTAAATCAAGTGAAGAGAGCCTGAGAATTAAGATGTCTGCTATGAATAAATCCTCTAAGGCAATAGAGGAAATTCAGAGCTTTCAAAGACCTATGGCTCAAAAGAGTGGGTTAGGATTTGACCCATTTGAATCTTCACCTTGTCTTAGTGTTGCTTCAACAAGTAACATTAAGAGAGTCTTTGTTAAGTTAGTGGCACAACAAGCTGAAAATGAATTAATTCAGCCACTGAACAAAGGAAATGGCAAAATGCATGAAGTGCCCACTCAAGTACTTAAGAGAACTAGGCCCATACCTAAGGAAAAGGCCAAAGTCCATGAATACAGGAGAAATGGTGTTCAGCAGAGTAGGCCCATTAGAAGGGTAACTCATCTGAACAACATTCAGAGAAGTTGTCCAAGGTATGTTCAGCATAGGTCAACTCCCCTGAGGAAACCTCAGCTAAACAGACCCAAGGTCAACTCTCCTTATGGGTACAATAAAATGAGACAACCAAAACCCTTCGTGCCAAAGAGTAATGGTCATATATATGCCCATCCTCAAAGATTCCATCAAGTAGCACAAAGAACTCATAAGTTCAGGAGAAATGATAACTCTCCTTAAACTTACAGAGTCAACACTTTCACACATTCTTTCCCAAAGGCATTTAAGGGAAAAACTGTGTATGTTGATGCTAGAGGAAATCAACTTAGCCACCTTGAATCAATCAGGATAATAAGGCAAGTTTGGGTTACTAAAGGTACAGCTAACCTCTCAGGACCCAAAATTCAAAGGGTACCTAAAGCTTGATAATTGCAGGTACCTAAGGGCCACAAGAAGTTGAGGAGCATAAGCAAAAAGACAGCTTGGTACTTGGACAGTGGATGTTCAAGGCACATGACTGGAAACAAAGATCTCCTCACTGAATTCACAGAAAAGGAAGGCCCTAATGTCACCTTTGGAGACAGCTCACAAGCAACTACAAAAGGTTATGGTACCTTGATAATTGGTAATATCAAGGTATCCAATGTGTCTTATGTGGCTGGTCTCAAATACAATCTCCTAAGCATAAGTCAGTTCTGTGATAAAGGATACAATGTTGAGTTCACTTGTGGAAAATGCCTAATCAAAGATAAAACTCAACAAACCTTACTGACTGGAACTAGGAAAGGAAATGTGTATTTTGCTGACTGGGACAAGTCTACTGATGCTGCATGCTTTATTGTCAAAAGCTCAAATGAACAAAGTTGGTTATGGCATAAAAGGCTAAACCACCTGAACTTCAAATCCATGAACAAGCTTGCTAGAAATGCATTAGTTAAAGGACTGCCTAATGAAGTTTTCATTAAAGCACGTGTTTGTAAACCATGTCAAGAAGGAAAACAGATTAAAGCTTCATTCAAAGGCAAACCAGTCATCTCTACTGAAAGGGTACTTAAACTGTTACATATGGACTTATTCAAAGGCAAACCAGTCATCAACACTGCATGCCACACTCAAAACAGATCCTTAATCACTAAAGGTCAAGGTAAAACTCCATATGAATTATGGAAAGGTAGAATGCCCACTGTTGCCTATTTTCATATATTTGGTTGCAAGTGTTTCATTCACAATAATGGGAAAGAGCAATTGAAAGCTTTTGACAGCAAAGCTGATGAGGAAATATTTGTTGGATATTCTCAAGTCAGCAAAGCTTACAGAGTCTACAATTGCAAAACCCTTGTTGTGGAAGAAACACCTCATGTTGTGTTTGATGAATCTGTTAATGAGTTCAGGGGATAGAAACCTGAATATTGATGAGATAACACAAAGAACAACTAGATTAAGGCTTCAAAGTAAGGAAACAGTGTTTGTAGATGTTGCCCAGCCTGAACTCAATGAAAATCAGAACCTGGACAACCTGCCTGATGGCAATCAACCAGAGGTCAACCAGCCTGAAGGAGAAATTGAACTGACTGACACCATCCCAGTTCAAAACTAGGTAACAACAACCAATGAATTAGCAGGCTCTGCTGAGGTAGTAAATGGATCCAATATTCAAGGGGGAACCAATGAAAATGTCAATTTTCCTGACAATGAGGTCAACAACCCTGAATATGATCCTGAACTTGACCATTCAATTAACTTTCCTGAATTTAATGAATCTAGTGATCCAACTTCAGAAGAGGACAATCCTCCTGAAGGAATCAGGTCTAGAAGGACTTGGTTGCAAGACCACCCAACTAGCATGATACTTGGAAATCCAAGTGAGGGGATCAAAACTAGGGGTGGCAATTTTTGACACGACACGATAGCACGATACGAATCTGACACGAAAATTTTCATGTCGGGTTCGTGTCGGGTTCGTGTCGGGTTCGTGTCAACCCGTTAAGCACGATAAAATTAACAGGTAACCCATTAACCTGTTAACAACCCGTTAACCTGTTATTTACCTAATATGACACGACACGATAATGACACGTATCTGATAATAACACGATAATGACATAATAATTTTTTATATTTATATAAATATATTATTTTTTATATATTTAATACAATTTTAAATTGATTTAATTTCTTATCGTGTCGTTATCGTGTTGTTATCGTGTTACGTGTCGTTATCGTGTCGTGTCACGTCGACACGAAAATTATCGTGTTGTTATCATGTCGTGTCGACACGAAAATTATCGTGTTCGTGTCGTGTCGACACAGATCCTTATCGTGTCGTGTTCGTGTTTGGCCTTATCGTGTCGACACGAAACACGACACGATAACACGATTTGCCAGCCCTAATCAAAACTATAAGATTTCATGGAGAAAGTGTTTTGTTTTGTTGTTTTCTTTCAGAACAGGAACCAAAGGATATGGAGGAAGCACTTCAAGACACAAGTTGGATCATTGCCATGCAAGAAGAACTGAATCAGTTCACCAGAAATGAAGTATGGGAGCTGGTGGATAGGCTAACTCATCAAGATGTCATTGGAACCAAATGGGTGTTCAAAAACAAGAAAAATGAAAATGACATCATTGTGAGAAACAAAGCCAGACTGGTGGCCAAAGGATACAGTCAATCTGAAGGGATTGATTATGATGAGACATTTGCACCAGTGGCCAGACATGAGGCAATCAGACTCTTCTTAGCATATGCAGCTCACATGAGGTTCAAAGTGTATCAAATGGATGTGAAAAGTGCATTTCTCAATGGAGTGCTGAAAGAAGAAGTGTATGTTGAACAGCCCCCAGGTTTTGAAGAAGGAGACAAGGTGTACAGATTAAAGAAGGCTTTATATGGATTGAAGCAAGCTCCAAGAGCTTGGTATGACACCTTATCACAGTTTCTTCTAGATCATGGTTTTGTCGAAGGCACTGTTGACAGAACATTGTTCAGAATCTGCGAAAGAGATGATATTTTGTTAGTCCAAATCTATGTGGATGACATTATATTTGGATCTCCAAATGAGAAATTGTGTGAGAAATTCTCAAAACTCATGCAAAGCAAATTCGAGATGTCCATGATGGGGTTGATGAATTTCTTTCTGGGACTCCAAGTCACCCAATCAAAGAAAGGGATATTCATCAATCAAGCCAAATATACAAGGGACATGATCAAGAAATTTGGATGTGCAACAAGCAAGCCAGTCAGGATTCCTATGAACACCAACTGGAAGATGGATCCTGATGAAAGTGGAATATCAACCAACTCCACTAAATACAGAGGCATCATATGATCCTTGTTATATCTCACTGCAAGTAAGCTAGATATCACATTTGCAGTTGGGGTATGTGCCAGATTTCAAGCAAATCCAAAGAAGAGTCACCTTGAAGCTGCCAAGAGGATTCTAAGATATCTCAAGGGAACTGAGAATCTTGGATTATGGTATCCAGCTGATGACAACATTGAGCTCACTGGATATTCAGATGCTGATTATGGAGGCTGTAGAATTGATAGAAAATCCACCTTAGGAACATGTCAATTTTTAGGCAGCAAGCTGATCTCATGGTTCTCAAAGAAGCATAACACAGTTGCCACATCAACAACTGAAGCAGAGTATATAACAGTTGGAAGTTGCTGTGCTCAGATACTTTGGCTCAGACAACAACTAAGAGACTACAAAGTTATCACTAATGAAGTTCCCATATTCTGTGACAATAATAGTGCAATTGCTATTTCACAGAATTCAGTGCTTCACACCAGGTGCAAACATGTTGACATCAAGCACCACTTCATTAGGGATAATGTGGAGAAGAAGGATATCAAGCTTGTTAAAATCCACACTGATAAGCAAAAAGTTGATATCTTGACAAAGTCATTAGCTGAAGCAAGGTTTTTGGAGCTATCAGCAGAGTTGGGCTTACTTGATCCAGGAAAGATGGAAAAATGAAGAAGGAAGTACAAATGAAGGGGGAAGTTCATTAAATTGAACTTCAGCAAAATTGACCAACCTCACTGAAACTGTCTGCCTTAAAGAAGAACTCAGTAGAGTTGTCCACATGGCCTTCAACAATATTGGTCAGGACAATTATTCTTATGGGGCCCAGTCAGCAACATTGGGACCCACTCTGGCATGTTGGTCGGATATTTTGATCAAAATAAAGGTCAAATCACTTATCAGGAAGTTTGTCCAAACTGATAAGGTGATAAGTGCTATTTTTAGCATTGATTAGACATTTAAGGGTATTCTTGGGCAAAGAGTAGTCTATTTTTAGGATGGCGTGTGCTATTTCGAATTTAGCCCCCAAATGGCTATTCTGCATTAAATGCAAAATCTCTTTAAAGATTGCATTAATTACTGAGCCCCTCATCAAAGCTATTGATTACCTTTTAACCTACATCTAACCATTCCTAAGCCACTACCCCGCTTTATCCATATTGTTTTATGATTTGTCCACCCTCTAATGCCATTGTCCAACGATTAATAAAACCACTGAAAACCCTTAAGAAAAATTCTGAAAACCTTCGAACTCTCAAACCTTTCTTACTCAAATCCAATCCTTTCTTTCCTTCAATCATCCATGGCTCCAAAACTCAAAAGAGAGGAACTTGTCAACTTCAATGATCCATCTTTGGACATTGATTTCACTTATCTCAACAACATAAACTCACTATGGTTCGAAAAGATTGTAGCTTTTGACAGTCCAGATAAGGAGGTCCATCCAGTCCTCAAATGGCTGAGAGATGCAGGACTTGAGCAGTTTTTGGGCACCAAACCTGATTCTTGCCTCAACCCCTACATGGCTGAGTTCTTTGCCTACCTCAGATGGAAAGGCAAAAAGGGTGATGTTTGCACTAAACTCGCCTATGCAGAAGAGGGAGAGGAAGAGGAGTCTCAACATACAATAATCTTCACCTCAGAAGATTTAGATGCCAGTTTTGGGCTACCCTCTGAAGGACTCAATCCAGAAGCCTATAGAGAAGGAGAGGAGCAGGAGTTCTCCAATGAGTGGATGAAGGTACCTCAAAAACTTGTAGGTGCTAAAAAAAAAGACTTTAAAGCTTAAATATGAGCATCTGTTTGATATTGTGGTGAAAACTTTGTTAAGCCATTCTGGGAGTGTAGAGCAAATTAGCTTGCCAAAGTTGAGAGTAATGGCAGTTGTGATTGATTCTACTGAAAGAGGAATCAAGTTTGATTGGAAAACTTTTATTCTGGGAAAAATGATGAATGAAAAGTTTAAGTTTAAGGAGATGAAGCATCACAAAGTTGTGGTAGAAGGGAAGCTTCAATATTGCACAAGAGCAAGCTTGCTCTTGGAAAGATTTGCTCATTACACCCATCTACATGCCAAACCCAAACACTTTCCTGCCCAGAAAGTGATGTTTAGAAAGCTCTCCACAAAGACAGAAAATAGGAAGCAAGGTGCTGCAGCAAAACAGGTCTTGACAGTTGCACGTGTTATCGGATCTTCTCCGAGAAAAAGGAAAGCTAAAACCACCAAAACCCAACCAAAGATGAAGAGGATGAAGCAGATTCTCAGTGAATCCTCACCAGAAAGTCAGTCCAAAAGTGAAGGTGCCACTTCTGAGGAAATTGACAGAGTTGAGCAAGAAGGGGTCAACCCTCCTGAAGCTGTTGAAGAGTTCAGGGAGATTGTCCCTCTGCAGCCTAAAGTAGTGAATGTGTTCAGAGACCTTGAAAAGCGTACAAGGTCTAAAAGAAGAAGGAGGATAATCAAAACTTCTGAAAAGAAGAAGTTAATGGAGGAGGAAAAACAGAAGAAGGAGTTCTTCAGGGAGATTAGACAGGCAAGTAGGTCTAACTCTAAGACAAGATCAAAGTCCAGGAGCCCTGGAGCAAATTCCCCTGATATTCAATCCCAAATAATATCACCAGCACATGAGTCTCCAAAGCCTGAAGAGGAGGAGTGCAAGATTCCTGAAGATGCTCCAATAATTGCCAAAAAGACCTACTCTCCTGAAGGTGCTCCTGACAGAGGAGGTATTGATGTTTTGGCTGATCTTGTTGACGAAGAAGATAGACATTTCTCTCCTCATGATCCAAGAATGATCTCCTACACTAAATTCTTTGAAAATGCCATTCTTGCTGATGATCAAACTCCATTTCCAGCCCTTCATCCTATCCCAACTAACCTACCTTCTAACCCCTCAGACACATTGCTCTCTACAGCAACTGAGACCAACCTGATCCCCATTTCTTCTGAACCCAATTTATCTGAACCTCAACTTATCCTTCCTGAATCCCAGACCAATCCTTCTGAATCCCAAGCTAACTCTTTTGATGACAATGATGATGAGGATACAGAGGAGTACACATATGAAGGGATGCTGAGACAAATTGCAAGGGCAAATGTTGATCAGCTGTATCCAGGATTGAAGGATTATCCAAGACTTCAGCAACAGTTCTATGATCTCAGAGCACTTGTTGAGATCAAAGACAGAACAATGGTGGAGACAGCTCAGGCTATCAAGGATAAAGGTGCTAGCTGGTGGCAGGTAGAAGAGAACAGGCTATTGCACTTTGCCAATGTCAAGAAATCCAGTGTGTTGACCACTGAGGCCTTGTTCTGCACCATTGTCCATGAGAAGGTGCTTGTTGAGAGAGAAATAATAGCTAAAGGAATCAAACACCCTGACAGCACCTCAGATGATGCAGATGATGATGATGATGACACCACCAATCCCAAACCTCCTGGACCCAATCCTGCTAAGGTACATTACTTGACCTATCCTTCAATTCAGGACTCTGAGCAATCAGAGGAGTTGACCAAAAGTGGTGACTCAGTCCAAGATGCATTGGCCAAGGATAGTTCTACTGAGCCTGAGGCACAGCTGAACAATGCTGAGACTTCCATAGGAGAAGCTGGTTTGACTAAAGCCTCATCAGTGTCAGAGAAGTTGGACACTGACCAGCCTTTAGTCATTCAGGATGACTCAGTGGACTTGGGAAGCCCAAGCACTGTGATCTCCCTTCAACTGCCCTCTGTGCATCCTGTTGAGGATATGGAGGTGTCAGGTTTAGAAACTGAAGGAGTTGAAAAGGTTAATAGTGATAAAAATTCAGAGGGAGAGGATGGTGAGTGTGTGATTATAGGTAGGAATAGTGCACCACCTAAAGAGGGAGATGAGATTGAAATGTTGGGTGAAGCCCAACATGAGAGTCAGGTTATTCTTCAAGTCAAATCTGAACTTCATGAATCCCTTGGTGAAAGGAGGCCTGATTCTCCAGTGAATGTGAGTCTAACAAATGAGAATGAAGAAAAGAAAGTAGTTGAAAATGAGAGCAAAGGTGCTGATGTATTAGACCTTATGGGAGAAGAAAAGAAAGAGGGTGATGAGGGTGATTTACCTAACCCTTTATGTTTTGCAGATTCAGTAGCTGTCACTCTAGAACAGATTTTTGCAGATGCTTCCCTCACTGACATTCCAGTCAACACAAATGTTGACCTTGAGGCAATTTCAGCCAACATGTCCACCCTTTCCAAGATTTACTTTGAACAGGCAAATGCAACAGAAGCAGGGCTGCAAATTGCTTCCCAGACTGCAACTACCATTGAGGAGCAGTCAGAGAAGTTGGATACTCTGGTCAAGGAAGTTGGGAAAGCTCATGCAGAAACCACAGTTGCTCTAGATGGCCAAGGAAGAACTCTAGCCTCTATTGAGATAAGACTCACAGGTTCTGAGGAAGTGGTGTTGCCAACCTTGGATGCCAGGATCAGAGGTGTTGAGACTGGTCTGCAAACAGTCTCAACTGAAGTAACAAAGGCAAAGGATGCAATGACCACATTTACAAAGACTGTGAAGAAAGAGCAGAAAAGCCTGAAAGAGAGCTACAAGCATAATGTGCTAGCCTTAAAAAGAACAATCAAGGATGCCTTGAGGCAGAGGACAACAGCTCAAAGGAAGAAAGCTGAAGAACTTAAAGCTGCAATGGTGAAGGAGGCTGCTGAAAAGTTCACAATTGAACTCATGGCCAAGGTCTTTGATCAGGTTGTGGCCAATCTCACTGATCAGTTGCAGGCCAAACTTGATCAATCCTTGAAGGCCACATTGGATGCAATTGTTGCCCAGAAAATGAAGTCAGTCCATGCCTTCCTCAGCATGGCAGATGACAAGATGCAAAACATTCATGATGAGAATGTTTATCTGCTGCAAGAACTAAAGTCCCTCACTCATGCTCACTCCCACCTCTCTGTCACAATGAGTGAGTTAAAGCCCCAGTGTTTCATAATGCCAAAAAGGGGGAAAGAGAGAGAGCAAGGGAAAAGGGAACATTGAAGATTGGTGAATCTAAAGGAAAGGACAAACAGCCTGAAGCTGAAGAGGAAGAAGAGGACACTGGAAAAGGCAAAGGGCCTATGAACTTTGAAGACTTGACACAAGAGGAGCAGATACAGATTGCAATGAAGAAGTCTATGGCTTCTGTCATTGAGGATCAGGCCAGATGGGAGCAGAGGCCTGGAGGAGAATCTACAGGCTTAGACCCTAAGGATAAGGTGATTGAAGTAAGGGGGAAGGTTGCTAAAGCCACTGAAAGAAAAAGGAAGGAGCAAACCTTCACAGATTTTCCAACTAGCCTGACACTGCCTTCTGACTTCCAAGCTGAAGAGGCAACCCAAGTGAGAAAAACAAAGAGGCTGAAGAAAGCAGCCAAGTTGCCTGAAATCCAGGAAGAGGAAATTGAAGAAAAGGAAGAGGACAAGGAGCCTGAAGTAAAACAGCCCAAGCTTGTTGATGATCCCTCAAAACTGTTTGAAGAGGGATTTGGGAAAGATCCAGAGACTCAAGAGAAGTTGGCTCTCCAAAGGGCCAAAGAAAAGATGGATCAGTTGGTTGAGGCCAACAGAGCAAGAGATGAGAGAAGGGCAAACTTCAAAGCTCCATGGAGAAGGGCCTCTTACAGAAGATTGAAGCCTCAACTGCTTAAGAGATGGGACACTCAATACCCTCACCATGACAAATGGGTGCCAATCCAATTGAATGATGCATGGGAGGAGGCCAAGAGGAGATTTGTTTATGACTTCTATGGCATAGGCAAATGGCTTGGAGAAAATGTGGATGCGATTTTTGCCCAGTTCATGTTTGACAACTAAGAGAGTTGTACCAGAAGCTGTTTGCAGCAGCTGATATTGCAAGGGTAGAATTCAAAGCTCCTGGTCACATCTTGTACATGCCTCCTAAGTTCAATGGGAATATGATTGATGAAGGGAAGATCTTGGAGGAGTTCATTTCCATCATGAAGATGGAAAAGATGAAGTTGGGTCCCAGAGGCACAAATCGAGAGATTTGGGAGCTAAAGAAGAGAGTCTGGGCTCAGTATGGGATTGCTCCTCAAGATGATGGTTCTTTCTGAAGAATAAGTGTTTTCTTCCCTTATCCACTCTTATCTATTGTATTTTTACTGTTTTAAAATTCAGCATAGTTAGTCATTTGTTTTTCAGTACTGTAATGCTTAATGATATATATAAGGACTTCTATTTTCATCAGAGATAACAACTCATTATCTCAACTAGCCTGACCTAACCTATATACTTGATTTATTATTGCACTAACAGTTTGTTTCAGGAGAATTGACCAGATCATCCTTTCTGAAGACAAAATTTAGTATAAGTCCAGTTCCCTTTGTAAATAGGTTTTGGCATCATCAAAAAGGGGAAAATTATTGGGAAATAAATTGATTTTGTTTAAGATACCAAAACCCCTTATTGATGATGGTCAGCATAATTGAGATAGTTACAAGAGAATATATCAGTCTAGTTGTCTCAAGGTAGTTAAGACAGTAAAAAAATGCCTAAGTCTAAATCTCAGAAATGCTGTGAGATTTATAGTTCAGGATAGTTGTCCAAAGCTGAAAATGTTAGGCAGCTTTGTGTGTTTAAGTCTGTTAGGACAAGTCTGCTGACTTCACAAAGACAAGTATGCTGAAGAGGACAACATAGTTGAATGATCAAGATAAAAGCCTAAACTGCATGCACTAATAAGAGCAGTATCAGATCAGTTGAAGTTTTGAAGATCAAGAGCATTGAATGATGCTTACTCAGAAGACAAATTTATTGAAGCATTAATGCCATCTAGCCTGAACCAGCATTGAAGACTTAGAAGAATTTAAGACTGATAAACCTTGAATGAAAGAAGAACATTCCACTTGCAGCAGGAATGATCAGAGCACTTGTCCCATCTGACTATTGGTGGAGTACAAAGTCTGCCACAATCAACATTGGGAAATGTGCAAGTTTGGAAGCTAACACAAGTCATTTCAGCCGCAATATTCAGAAGTTAAACATATCTATTCAAGCAACCTCTGAAGAACCTTCTTACACAGTGGATAATAGAAGGTTGATCTTCGTAGTCGTTTCAATGGAGCTGCAAATAGACAATTTGAAATGATATCTCTCCAACGGATAGTTGATCAAATTGTGTTATAAATTCAGAAGTGATCCAAGGATTCAAGCATCCAACTAACTGCTATCAAACTACTATCAAGCATTCAAAGGAAACCAAAGTTGTTCATTACAATCCCAAGTTTCCTAATCACTTCAAAAGCTAAGCCACTCTTGTAAAAATTCCAAGCTTAGCACTGAGATATCCTAAGCCTTTACACTATATTTATTGTAAAGGGTATCTTAATTAGTTGGAACCAAAACCTCAAACCCTTACCTCACTGAGTGAAGTAGAGTTTGTTGTAGAAGGGAGGAGTTAAGAGCTGTAAAGTGAAATACAGTCTTAACTCAGAGAGATTGAGCACTAGGACTCAGATTATCCTAGGGATCAAAACACTAAGATAGTGTTGTTGATCAGTGCACCTTGGCACTATAAAACAAGTTAATTCCAGGTGTTAAGGAATTATCCTATTCAATCAGGGAAAGTGGATGTAGGAGCTTGAGTCTCTGAACCACTATAACTTGATGTGTTATTTACATTGTGCATTATTTTCTAACTCACTTTACTTGCAAGAATCGCACTAAAAGGTCTAAGTCAGTAAAGTTGAGCAAAACTGTTTTTGGACAAAGTCCTTGACTAACTGGTTTTTCAGAAATTAAGTTGGAGTATCTTATCAAAGAAAAGGCCAACCACATTCCGCACTTAGCAACTCTTTTAGATAGTTATCCAACTGATTACTCAATAGTTTTCAGTAAGTTGATTATCTATTAAAGTTATCACTCAGAGTTGTTGTGAGACAACTTCCCTGATAAGGTTAAATCTGTTTTAAAAAGAAAGAATTTGAATACACAAGTGCATTTCCCCCCCCCCCCCATACACTTGTGCCATACTCCATCTAGGACCAACATATAGTGTCTGGGCTTATTGCAGTGGTAGCACACTGAATCCCCTTAGTTGGACACAGCTGATTTTCCATTATCAGCTCCATTGGGTTGACTAAACCCCTTCTTAGAGACAGACTTCTTCTGACCTCCCTTGATTGGCAATCCTTCTCCACTGCTGCTCCTATCTCATTGAGATGTCTTGTTGTGCAACAGCTTGGACTTGACATCCAACATTACATCCTCCAATATAATACTTTCCTTTCTACCATACAAGATGGTGTCATTTAGGATTTCAAAGGACTTAGGAAGAGCACTCAATAAGATCAGAGTCTTATCCTCTTCCTCTAACTTGATATCTAAATTCTCTATATCATCAAGGATCCTGTTGAACTCATTCAGCTGATCTGGAATAGGTTTGTCATCACCCATATTAAAGGCATACAACTTCTGCTTCGAATATAGACGGTTATCAAGGGTTTTCACCATGTAAAGTTTCCCTAGCTTGTCCCAGACCTCCTTCGCGGATTTCTCTTTAGCAACCTCCCTCAAACCCTTATCACCAAGGTAGAGCAAAATAGTGCTTCGAGCTTTCCTGAACATCTTGCTCCTTTCAGCTGCAACTGACGCAGATTCCCCAACTATTGCTACTGGTTCTTCGAGCGCATCTAATAAACCTTGTTGTTCTAGGAAAGCCTGCATTTTGACTCTCCACAGCCTAAAATCCCCCATGCCTGAAAACTTCTCAATGTTATACTTGGTGGAACTCTCCATCTTAGATCTGACAGCAACTCTGGAACGATTGATACCCTTGTTTCCCACAAACAGCGCCAATTATCAAGAAATCCACAAGATTAAACGTCTCCAATCACGTAGCACTCTTGATTGAGTATGCCAACTAAAATGGCAATTCACAAAAGTAAACAAATAAGAACGGAAAACAGAGCACACGAGAATTTAAGTGGTTCGGTCAATGTGATATACATCCACTGGACACACAACTTCATCTTTGATTGATCAAGAATGTTTACACACTTATTCACTCGAAATAGGATTTATCCTCACTTCGCTTGTGAACTCACAACTCAAAGACAAATGCTCGATACGCGTCAGTCTTTACAAAATACAAGTGATGGAGTATTTATACTAATCGAAGTTGATTGTTGCAAGTGTTGAAAGTGTGGTGTTATTCTATTGTAACCACCTAACAAACTCACGCGTTCTCCATGCCCAATCAAAATGACAATTTTTCCCTTTCTCTTGTAACTCGTAACAGATGACACCCATCAGAAGATTCATCAGCTGACTCCCCTCAGTTGATCTCCTCTTCTGATCTCCACACTTAATTAGTCAAAAGACTAACTCTACTGACAGACATCTACTCAACTGATACGACCTCTTCTGATCATACCAACTTAGCTGACTCTAAGCAAATTCTTCTTAGTTGACTGAAATTCTTCATCTGATCAGACCTAAGTTAGTTTACCTAACTCCACCATCAGCTGATACCCATCAACTGATTAACACAGCTGATATGAGATTATGAGATAACACTCACAGTTTAATACACAAACAATGTGCAGGGCATGAAATTTTTTAAAATTTGAAATTCTCGTGGAATTTTAAAAAATTGTTAGGGTATCCCCTAAAAGATGTAAAAAAATTGTTTATTCATATAAAATTTCTCGAGACTTAATTTTGTTTAAATTTTATTATATATCAGGAGTGATGTATTCATATTTCATAGTATAGTTTAAATTTTATTATGAAATTCTTGAAAATTCGACTTTCTCCTGAAATTTTAAAACACGATGTTAAATTTGGGGGTGTCAGGTGCGGTCCATTGGGTCCAACACATTGAAACACACCCAATAAGCAAATGTGACTAATTACACTCCTAATGAAATTCCATTTAAAATCAATTGGTGGTAGTAAGAGTAGCTCACTAAGTTTATGTATTAATTATACTTTTTTCAATGTTTTGGTGTGAAACAACTCACATATAAAATATATTATCCATTAAATATATTCAACTTATGGTGATGAAACTCCTTTAAAAACATAAGAAAATGGCCATAAAGCAAAAAGCCCAAAATTTAATCGAATCATTTAAGAGAATTAATTTAAATGAATCACATCCCTGATTTTACATTATAAATCCTACATTTTCTTGAGATAAAAGAGCAGTCCCATCAGTTTTGTCCCGTTTAATATCTCTATCAAACATTATCATATTTATATATGTGATATTCCTCCACTCCAGTCATGTTTCGTTTTAATTCCTTTTGTGTTTACAGCAGCTTTTACATTAAGTTTCTTTTTTCCTCTCGATCTGTGTGCAGAATATTTAATTAAAAGCTTAATAATTCAATAGTGCGCAGCATACTTTTGGCTACAATATAATTGTATCATATGAATTTGTGAAATATATACTCATATAGTTGGCAATGTGAGCATCTTTAATTGTACATTGGAAAATGCGAGAGCAATTCAAAATATCTCATCCTTACTTTTCACAGTCAACAAAAAGAGAAAAGATACTTGTTGCGTGCTTTTTTCCCTTTACTTTTGTCCGATTTTATCATTCACACAAATTATTTTTTATTAATTAGAAAATATCAAAAGATAACTGCAACTTTATTTATTACTAAATGATATTAATAAACTTATAATTACAAAGAAGGGTTGGTATTTTTATTAGGGTATTGATAAAAAAAAAATCTTTATTAATATTAATAAAGTGAAAAATAATTAAAAACACGATTTTGTATATAATTTGACAGATTAATCAGGAAAGGGGATGGAGTAGTATATAACATAATTTGTTGGAGTACAATTTTCCCATGGAATATGAGAGAAAGGAGCAATGGAAGGATGATAGACAGTATGGGTTAATTAATTACAAGGCCATGCCACCACATATGCACCCAAAGTATGAAAAACCAACCCCTAGTTTTATTAATTAGAGATGCAAAATATTGTCATACGTAGTAAGCTGAATTTTTGATGTCCTATAGAATACAAATTTTGTTTTCAAATAGAACATTAGAGAACTCTATCAAATCAATTTTTAACACTATAAAAAATTGATTTTTTTTTTTCAAAGAAGCAATTAAATTTGTGTATCAAAATACCCAAATCAAGGTTACATCAGGCCTACAATACTCAAAACATCTCACAATATCATCCCAAATAGAAATAAATAAGCATTTGGAAGGTTCTCTAATCCAATTCTCGAATGAAACCCTATAATGTACGGAGTATTTCGAAACTAGCCTTAAGCCATCAGAATTATATCGCTAACCTGGTCTTCTCCACGATTCGATCTTTCTTCATTGATGTCATTCTTGCTGATCCATAAGTTCCAAATAGTTCCATGCCACACACCCATGCATCCACGCCAATTCGCTAGTTTCGCCTCTTGAATTGATCTTTGTGGTTATTGAGATGAGTCAAACTTGTTCATGGTTTCTCTAGCTAGCTAGCTAAAAGTTATTAATAGTCAATTTTGTGACATTAACTTTTTTTAAGCTAGAAATGCTATAACAACATAATCCAATCATGCATATTGGGTCAAATAATGAAATTCATATATATGCATATATATCAAAATAAATGACACAACATGTGTAGGTAGATGGCAATTATGAATAAAATTAAATATGAAAAGAAATTAAAGATATACTAGTAATTAAGATTAAAAGAAAAGGGGTAGGCATGAAACATGGGCGGGCGGAGGAAGAAGAAGAATAGCGTGCGTAACACTTGGCCAAAAACATGTCCCCCCAGGGTGCACCCTGGCACTCACTTTTCAGCCGTTGGATGGCCTCCGATAAGCAATCGCGGCACTCCTCAATACTCAAGTCCTGCACACACTCAATCACGCCCTTCACTTTACCCGAACCACCCACCCCAAAGTACTGCCCCCCTCCACTCAGATACGCCAGCACAGCATCCCTCCGAGTCACCACCTCGCCCGAGTCGCCGTACACACTCGCCCCGCATTTGCTTGACACTGGAGTCTTGTCCTCAGCCCCTAAAAACGACGTGTTGTCGTATTTGACGAAGCAGCCCTCCAGCTGCAGGGCGGCGCCGGATGTGCCTACGCAGAATGTGCCGAGCCTGGTGACGGCGGAGGCGACGCAGTGGCGGCAGTCGGGGGTGGTGAGGTCGCCGCGGCACTGGAAGAGGCCGTAGACGACGTCGCTGGGCGTGGAGCCCGGGAGGGAAATCTTGAAGGTGTTGAAGTGGGAAATGGAGGCTGAGTTGACTACTGAGGCCAGTACTGAGTTCACGTTGGACTCGTACGGGGTGCCCGGGTTGTATTTCAGCTGCGTGCACCCCACGTACACGAACGATTCAGAAGAAGACGAAGAAAAAGGAGGAAAATGCGAGAGAGATATAGTAATAAGCAAAAGCAATAAATTGATGTTGTTCAACATCTTCACTTCAGTTCAGATGTAGAGGGAGGACCATGACCATAAATATAATCCCTCCGTCCCATTTTTATTTCATCATTTATCTTCAATGTGATCGTTATTTATTTATATTAAAAGAGATAAAGTAAAGGGTATACAAGTATTTTGAATAATAAAGTAATCACGTGTGTGATGTAATTTTGAAATATAATTTGAGGGCTAAAATGTAAGTAGCAATTATTTATGAAAAGGAAAAAGCTTGCCTAAATAATGGATTCCTCCAATTTTTGAAATATAACTGGTTTTGAATATAAATTCCTCCAATGTTGAATACACTTTCTTTCCGTTGTGTTCCGCTTCTTTTAAAGATATTTTGGGGCCACTTGGTTCAATAATGGATTCACAAGGATGGTTATATTACTAGTATACTGATCTCTTCTTTTTTAAAAGTTAATGTGAAAATTTTGTATCTTTTGATGTATATATATTTGGATGGTTGGGTACTAGTTAATTTTACTTGTGAAATGATGCTCACGAGATGACTATTATTTGGATAAGTAGTTAATAAAAAACTTATTTGTGATAAATTGGTTGAGTCTGCATTCTTACTTTAGTATTGGCAATTAAGACTCATTCCCATAATTCATATCTCACCTTTGATTTAGTAATTAGTTATCAAATATAGGTATATTTATCTTTCTTCGCCTTGCCGTTGAAATAACAATATTTATTCTTCCATCCACTGTTTTTCACTGAGAATTCAAAAATAAGTAGGCGGAATTTAGATCTATAGATTTTAAATTCAAAATTCAAATCCACTCTGGATTAAACGGCAAGTATTTAAAATTTCAAACAAGTGGAGTGAAATTAAAATTGCATATACAGTATATACTCTACAACAACATGTGAATCTTGTCCTCTGGTAATTACAACAAGTTTCCAAAGCGTTGAATCACAGTATAGCAAATTCGATCCACATAGGAAAAAGGTTGGTTAATTGGTGTTGTGAACAAACTTTGGATTAGTAGCAGCATATATGGAACAGTTTACATCAGGCTTTAAGTGAGTGAGGAGATGCTGTATATCCGGACGCAAACCTTCAGCTGCTCTTCCGATCAGTGCCAGGACTTCCGCTCTAGGTTTGCTGCTTGCCTGTACAGGTCCTCCTTGCCCTTCGTAATGTACAATATGATGCCTGAAAGTGAAACCCAAATTATTTAATTGCTCATTGTACGCACATATAATAAGGTAATCAAATTATGGAAATCAATAGTCTTACAAGAAATCTATTATATCAGTTATCTCTGACGCCTCAATAGGAGCTGATGCCTGTGAATTCCTTCCAAAGACATCAGTCATTACACTTAAGAGCACCGACAGCGTCTGCCAGAGAATACAAGACAACAAGCTAGTATTATAGTGCTGCTTACGACAGACACGTATGGCTGAAGAGGAAGTTAATTAGAACAAATGTGTTAACCGAACCAACATTCTAGGTACCTTACTGAAGAGGACTTGAGCATTGGCCAAACGGGGAAGCAAAGGGGCCATAATACGGAAAGCTATTCTCAGTCCAGCTATTGATGTCACAGGTTTGAGATGCTTAATCACGAGATGTGTTCCCTCAAGCCACTCTAGTGGAAGGTTACTGAAGAAAGCATGCAGCAGTGCCACCACATTACCTATACAAAAATGCCAAGGAATTCCTGCTTAGTTCATGTGTTTGTTCTGGAATGAAATAATATTAGCTTTCGCCATTTCCAGTCAGTTGTTGGTGTCACATAATTGAGACCAAGGTATAAATATATCATATGATCTCATTCAGTTCTGACATTGCAATGCAATGTCAGGTACCAATAAATGGCTACACCAAGGAATAGACAACTAGTAGTAGCATTGTATGAATAACCAAAATTTGGTAATTTGCAGAAATTCAAATGGCCAACAGCAGATCTTGATACTTGAAAAACTAATAAGGTTGTGTTTGGATTTGAAATTAATGGATTTCACATCCATCCAAATTAAAGTGGATTTGGAATCAACTCACATAGCTCAAAAGATAGTTTAAAATAAGTGATGAATTTCAAATCCATTTTAGAGAAAGCATCAATCCAAACAACCATCAATGGATTTGAGTTCATCAATTGTTTCTGCAATGATAAATGAAATTTGACAGAATACATACCAATGGCTGTGGAGGTATTGTCCTGAGCAGCCCATGTTGGATCTAATAAAGCATAGCAAACAGCTGATTCTAGTTCGGTGACTGATCTTTTCCCATCAGAAAGCCACCAACTCTCTTTTATTACACGTGCTGCCTCTATATAGAGTTGAATGTGAAATTCATGAGGAAGTTGAGCCAATAGAAAACCACAAGCTTGGATCAACAAGCAAGATAACTGTTGGCATGTATAGCCACTTCGCCAGACAAAGTTTGAGGTACATAATCCTGCAGAGACTGAAGGAGTCCTGGTGGAATCAGTGCTCCCTCCTCCAGATGGTGAAGTTGGCAGCACGCCAGTCGTCGAATGTAATCCACTGCTGGATTGAACCAGAGTTGGCTGAATGTGAACAACAATTTGAACAAGTGATGATACAATTTGGGATGCAGTTACAGGAAGAGACAGGATTTCTATCACAGCTGTTTCAAGAATCAGCTGGGTGTATGTGCCCGGATCCTGCAGTTGATAGAATGGTTTCTGATTTTCAGGAGCTATTGATGGAATTGCTTGAGCCTTGTTATGAGGCACCCGCGCACAACTGTTTGTGGTTTTCGAAGAGTTGCACAGTGGAGGAATTACATGGTTAACCAGACCCAGTAAAAGAGTTGCAAAGTAGTCCAATGGAGGACAGATTGATGCATTAGATGAGTTGATATGCTGAGGGAAGGACTCAGAAAATGGAATCTGAAAACCACAATGCTAGAAGGTCAGTTATAAAAAAATAAAAAATAAAATCATAATAAGTAATTTAATAACTTGAACCATCACCTTTTTCACATCTAATACTGTCAAAATCCGGAGAATAAGTTTCCCAGGAAGATGACTGTAGAAATATGCAAGTATATCCCGCACAAAAGTAAAATTTAAAGGATAGTAATGAAGGAACGCTGAATAAACTTGTAGAACTCTGTCAGCAGCATCAATAGCATCATTCTCAATAAGCCTATAAATGATCAAGGGAATCACTGGGAGCAATCTTGCAGCGATGTCATCAAAAAATGTCGGATACCTGGTATGATTGTTTAGTGTCAAAATATCAGAAATTTAGAATACAGTGTCTAAAAGGCAAGCTATCACATCGGACTATAAGAGAAGTGAGATGACTATATACCAATACCATATATGCTGCACGAGGACCATTGATTTGAGTTAAAAGACTCAGTATAAGCAGGATTTCAAACGACGAAATGAAAGAATAAACATTTAAATATATAACCAATGTTACAAAGAGAAGAGCTTTGGAAGCCTGATGCATAGCAGGCCGATAGGCAGCATATATCTTTTTTTCTACGGAAAAAATCATGCTATAAAACACAAATGGAACACACGATGAAACTGAAGAGCAACACTTTTACAATCACACCTTACCTTGGCCCCAAATGATACCCAACCCACCCACTTCTCCACTATGACATGGTATGAACTCACGAAAGCAGAGATATATATATTTAATATTAGAAGATAAAGAACGGGAAAAATTGACAAGAAATTAGAAGTGAAAGTATGAAGCAGGTAATGCGCTATAAACTTCTACGCTCATAGCAAATGTCAAAACAGCATAAACTAAGACTTATAGACATAGCATGTCCGCAAAACTGGTTCAGTCACTTAGCTTAGCTTTCAAGTCAATAAATTTAATCAATTTATTAAAATATCTTATGTTTGAGCATAATGTTTACTAATTAAGAAAAAGTACAGAGTTCAGCAAGGTCCTGGCCATACTTATTAGAGGCGCGCTTCGGTGCTTGAGACGCGAGGCACAAGGGGCAAGAAGGCCAGCGCCTCTATAGGCAAGAGGTGTACCATGTTTAGAGGCATGCGCATTTTTTTTTCCCGATGCCTGAACACCTCCTGTGCCTCAGGTGCACCTCCTGAACATCAGTATTTTTCCGACCCCCAAACATGTTTTTTTTTTAGTTGTCATATATATTGACTCGGCTTCTAATTATGTTTTTTTAACTTGTTTAATCAATTATTTAGTTTGTAAGTAATACATTTTTATATGGTGGAGCAAATAAAAGTAGACTGAATCAAATGATTAAAAGTACACATAGTTTTAGTTATTTTGCATCTAGTGTCCAACAGGTACACGCCTCTAACAGCTATGGTTGTTCAACAAGTCTAGCAACTTTATACAGAAATGGTGCAAGTAACACACCAGAGTACGGTGCTCTCTCTGGCAGCTGACCTTGTGTGCAGCAAACCAAATATGAAGAACATTCTTAAGATCGGATAAAAAGGCATGAACTATTGGGAAAATCCACTGCATAGATCAGATTTACAAAAATAATGTAATTTTGTGAGATTTATATATAGCAGTAATCTCATTCTTTTTAATTTTTCCTAAAACCCAGACACTAAAACTTCATATCATCAGCAGGTAAATTGCATGTTTGAAATAAAGGTGGTAGTGCAGAGGATATCACCTTTCCTTCCACGACAGATGATTCCCAAGTGATTTCTGCAATTCAACACGCTTGAAAGTTCCAGAGAAAAGCCAGTGCTCAGGTGGGCCACGATTCATAAGATACAGTTTCACTCGTTGTTGAAGCTCCTTGCTGTCAAGTATGCTTATCTATCATTGAAAAAATACAGGAAAATTGTGGGGAATTCATGAGTTTTCAAAATATAAGATAAATGCATTACATACACTTCTGAATTTGGGAATATGGAAACACAGTAACTATTAGAGAAATGCTTCCCCAACAGGATATTTAAACCTGTCCCAAGAATTAAAATCTAGAGTAATTCCTTTCTGCCATCCCCCTTTCTATGGAAGTCTGTATTTATAAAGAGCACATAAGGTAGAAATAACTTATGATAATTACTACCCATGAACTATGCTAAATTAGATCCCAAACTTCAGCCACTCTGATTGCTAATCTGTTTGGAACCCTTTAATAAATAATCCATGTGAAGTGCCTTCCTTATCAATAAAGGAAAAAAAAGAAACCAAAAAGAGAAGAAGTTTGAAGTCTAATGTTTTAAGAGAAAACTTATATGTTAACTGATAATATTTTTCCCTGCTCAGCACACAAAACAATGTTAATTTCAATAGTCTAATGGATTATGTGAACTAATTTGTGTACAACAACTTATAGGAGACTTGCAGTTGAAGATAATGAAACTCTACTTTGATAATAAAGTGGCTATTAGCATTGCTAACAATTCAGTGCAACGTGATCGGACCAAACATGTGGATCGATCGACAATTCATCAAGGAGAAGCTTCAATGAGGTGCACTTTGTTTACCCCTTTATGCCAAATTCCCAACAGACAGCTGACATGTTTACGAAGCTTTTTCTTGTATAACCAAGTTGGGTCTGACCGTCTGAGAGACATCTTTGACCCAACTTGAGACGGAGTCGTGGAATACTTTTAAGATTATGAAGATTTTTTCTAGTTTAGTTTCCTGTATTACAAAAGTTTTTCTAGGCAGCGTAGTTTCCTTATTTTATTAGTCAAATTATTACCTTTTTAGTGGCAGTAAATTAAGGCTTAATAGCTTAGATTATAAATTTTATATATAGTGTTGTATTCTTCTGATTATGAACATGCAGCAATTCAAATTCTTCTATCAAAGCTTATAGATCTTAAAGAAAAAAGGACTACATCCAAAGAAAATAGATATCTACCAGCATCATTAATAGTGATGTTATGGTTGAGGCAATAATTAAAAAGTCGCATGCCAATACTAATACTAAACCAAACATACCACAATACGCAAAGCGTGTGGATCATCATCACGGTCAATAATTGCTAACAATAATATGTCTAAAGGCAGTAGCTCATGGGTCCAAATGAAGAATGTCAGGTTCGCACAAGTTTTCAGCATAAGATCCTGATAAGAGAAAATTAGAATCATTGAGCTGTCACTACAAGCACATCACAATACCAATAACAGTAAATAATGAAATATGGAAGTTGAGAATAAATTAGGGGAAGGAGAGAAAGTACTTGCAAAGATCGTCCACGCTGCAGCTCTAAGTTAAAGTGATGCAATAGGACATCTACCATTGTATAAATATTGGCAGTAACTTCTTCAGGGGAAAATTCTCTCAGGACGCGACCCTATATACCATCATGTAATCCATTCATAAATGGGTGACAATAGAGAGTCCTCGCGGATGATAAAATGATAATTATATTTCATAATTAGAGAAACTTACAAGATGCATACTGTTAATGCTCTCAGGATGGCCATACATCAGTATCCATGCACCAGCACAAAGGTATTGGCGGTGTTGAGGAAAACTATGATTAATGTAAGTCATGACATATGATGGCTCAGCAGATGTAGAAAGAAGCTGGGTGCATTGATTAATCACAGTTGTTTCTGCCTGCCAATTGCCATATACATTTTAAAATTAAATTAATAGTATTACTCTTTTCCCAACAATGGAATAAATCATCAATCATTGCTTTCCATTATATTCTCATTTGGTCCCTTATCTTCAAACCCAGAAAAATTATTTTAAATGATTCCATCTTAATAAAACGACAAATATATCAAGATGATCAATTCTCCACTTTAGATTAACTATTTACCACATTTCAGGATTCTTATCATTCTAGCGGGCGAATGTGGTGCAGCTGGTGCCTTTGGTAAAACAATGATCATGCACAGGGTACTGGAATACAATAATGTTTTAGAGCTGTATCTAATTTAAAAGGCACAGGTCATTAAGACTTTTGCGCCCAACCCACCCCAAAAAAAATAAATAAATAAATAAAAAAACACGCACACATTTTAATGTTAAAATGCAGTCAATCCAATATAAATAAAAAGTACAGTCAACTTTTCAGCATAAGATGAAAAAATTCTTCATCTAATAGGCTGCTGCTGAACAGGAATGTGCATAGAAAGTACCTGCTGCCATGCCTGAATGGCCAAGCCCCTTTTATCTATCCGGCCTGCCAAGGCATCACGCAGTATAGAAGGGAAATGGCGAATGGTCTTCTCCGACCATGCATGTTGACTGGTGGCGAGTATCTGTTCCAACATAGTTTGGAGGTACAGCAGATGTTCAACCTCTGCAATCCCACGAGTTTTAATAATGATAGCAAGAGTAGTTACTGTAATCCGATTTAGTGTTTCTGTAAACTCAGTTGGACCCTGAACAAATGCATTCACAAGATAAAAGTAAGTCTGACCTCATATGCAAAGCCATTCTATTAAAGTAAGATAAACTAATATTTTCTTCCACCTTCCCATCTCTCTTAACATAGAAAAATTCTCTCATTGATAATATAAGATTCATGCATAAGTTTTCGGCCAGCCTAAAAGTGCGATGATCTCCACGTTTTCCTTTCAGTGAAGCAATTATTTTTGTGACATCGTGAATCAAGCCTTTGTTCTTCCCTTGGTACCTAGGAAAAAATAAAGATAAGAAGCATTTATCACCGTTGCCATTTATATGCATGCTGAACAATTCATAGATTGAGCAGGAACATAGTTTTCCACCTGTAGAGCGACAGCAAGCGGTAGTTCAGAATTTCAAACACCAAAATTAAAGCAGCAGGTTTGGATGATGGGTTTGGATTCTTCTGTGACAGTAACTGAAATCGAGTTTGAAGACAAAGCTAGTAAGTGCTTATACCACTAGAAAATAAAAGTATACCAGGTGCAGAACCACAAAATAGTACTCCCTCCGTCCGCCTGTAAGCTTCCCATTTTGCCATTTTGGTTTGTCCGCCTATTAGCTTCCCATACTCTTTTTGGCAAATATCTTTTAATTTTTTATTCTTACACTTCACTTTATATCTTGCTTTTTCTCTCTCTCTCTCAATCACATCACTTGTACTATATTTAAAATTTAATCATTTTTTCTTAATCTATGTGCCCAAAAGTAATGGGAAGCTTATAGGCGGACGGAGAGAGTATTTTATTCTTGAAAATATAATTAAATTAAGATTTAAAAGTAGCATTCACTATATGTAATGATTACGCATAGCACATAATTATACGGAGTGGGGAGAAAAGTTACCGCCATGAGAGAACGAAATAACGCATGAGGCGAAATGAGCATAATTCGAACATATGTTTCAACCATTGCAATGCTGGGCACAACCTATTGAGTTAAAAGGAAAGTAATCATCAATCAACAATGAAATAAGGATCTCTCAAGATCGACATCAACATGTCAATGATACAGAATCAACCGAAATTACTCATTTTCAAAGGATGATCAAAGTTCAAACATACAGCAGGAAATTTGTATAGATGCCCGTCCACTTGCATATGCTTAAGACTAGAAAGTAATGCCTACATTTTTTACCTGTCCAGAAAATATAGATTCCTCCATCTGCAACACCAGTTTCATACATAGATTTAGAGACAACCCAGATAACAATGATATTGGCAATGGGCTAACTTCCTGCATCACCATTAACCTCTCGCTCTGCTGTAGGTTTGGTCCAGGTAATATCTCTGTTACTCCAGCAGAGTTTAACCAGTTCATGATTGTTTCACAGGCAGGCTGCGCCATTGTGTACGAGACCACCCAAAACATCCCAATTGACCTTTCATCCATATTCATATAGTCCATGATGCGGTCACCTGAAATTTCAAGTCAATTCATTTTTTAAGCAATGGGTTATTGAAAATAATAATATTAATAACTAGTTTCCAGAAGAGTTCATTAATTATGGAAAGTAAAGTCTATGCTACTTTAATATAAATCAAGATCAGTAAAAAGAAATTAGCATTTTTATCTGAGGTAATTACACTTAATCATCGAAACTACCACCACTGTTTTATTTTATCTACCAAACATTTGACATATTTTATCCACCACTGAATCATGCGCAAAAACTTCATAAATTTCAAACTTTGCAAACTAAACTAAAAATTTAATTTACTAAAATATATAATTACATGCACTCGTCTCTTTTTCATTTTTGCATTTACAAAAAATAAATCTAACTAATATTACAATTGAATAAAAGTACTAACTACATTTAATTTTTGCTAAGATGCATGCATATACATATTTTGAATTAAGTGGAAAACGTGAAAATAATTACAAAATTTAGGTGCCAAAGCAAAAAATTCATATAGTTCTGTTGTTGAGGTTCAATGAAACAGTGACAAAATCTAATAAATCTCAAAGTTTGGATGCTTTTCTTATACTGAATTCACCAAGTGTTTTGGTTGCCTTGTGCCACAATAATAGCTCCTATCATGGATGGTCATGTGGTGCAAGCAACATTAATTGAAATTGATAGTATGTTAAAAAGTATCCTAGTAAGTGATATTTCTAAAATGACTACATTCTCAAATTATAGATAAGTACCTTTGCTAACTTGCCTCCACCATTCGTCAATTTGTTTTCCCTTTTGAAGCTGCTCATTGTTCAAATATTCTCTGGTTGATGTATTTAATGACCAAATACGCAAATTCTGGCAACTGCTAATGAAATCCAGCAAGATACTTTGGGGGTTATTAGGGTCAGAACTTCTGTCTTCTTTATGGAATGAGAGAAGTTTTCTGGTTGTCTCCACCTACCAGCATATTTATTTGCAAAGTCAAAATCAAAATACTCATTTATTTCAAATCCACGCAAATTAAGAAGAGCTTAGGATGCGTTGGATTGAAAATTTGAAATTGCTTTGGAATCAGTGAATTTCAAATCCACGCAAATTAGTGGATTTCAAATCCGTCCCAATCCAAAAAAACACCAATGGGTTTGTTATCATGGATTTTAACCTTAATGTTTTATAAAAGGCAAATATGATATTTTAAACAATAAATCCTAGTTTTCATGTTGAAAATGGGAAGAAAAAATGAAAATTTGAGAGAAATGTAACTATCTAAAAAAAATTATTATATGTACAACAGCATCTATATGAGTAAGGAAAACACTAAAATCATGGGATTTATAACCTTCAATTGTCTACTCATAATCATGGAATTGAAATCTCTAATTTTTTAAATTTTTTTATAAGAAACAGAAGTTTTATTAATTAGGGAGAGAAGAGGTCTCTAATCCTCTACCAATCAATTCTCATATCGAACCCCTTTTAAGTCTCTTTACTAATTGGGTGAACCTTCCTAACCAGACTCCTGAAGATTGCTTTAGTCTATAAGGATTTATTTAGATTGCAGACTTTAGAGTCAAATTCCTTGCAAAGCCAGGAGGAATATCCATATACACCTCTTCCTTTAAATCTCCATTGAAGAAGGCATTCTTCACGACTAGTTGTAGTGGACTAGTGGCCAATCTATGTTTGCAGCTGCAATAAACAATAGACTCTGATTGCATTTACCTTGGCAACAGGTGGAAAAAAAAAGAAGAAGTTGGACTAATCAATACCTTACGTCTAAGTATTCCTTTAGCATTGTATCTTTCCAGATAACAATCTGAATTTTATAATTTTTATTTAATAGTGAATACTGTATACTTGCCTTCTGGTGAAGTCACTACATTTTAGGTTTTGTTCTTCTCTCTTATGAGAGGAATTCTCTGAAATTCAGAGTATTATTGATCGAGACTCCCGTACCTATAGTGGGAGAAAAATGTCTAGGGTTACAACTAAAATTAGATAGACATAATAAACATAAAAGTAATAGAAATAGAGATCTACCTACTTAATATAGAACACCTAAGAAGCAAGGAATCATAATAATAATATTATCTTCATTATAATCTTTAACGCTCCCCACTGCCTAGCTAGAGACACAAAGGTCTGACGCAGGGTGTAACAGAATCCAAGTAGTACAGGCCACAAGACCACAATAAATAAATAAAGTCAAAGGACTAAGAACCTGAGGAAGCCATAGTAGAAACCATATTAGTCATAACACCACTATTTCTTCCATCAGACATTACAACTAAAAATTAGCCAAAAAGAACCACCGAACAATTTCCCAATAAACAGTCACTCAAATGGGGTAAACCAAAAAAACAAATGAAACTAGGGTTTTAAGTCCTTGGAAATTCAAGGGTCTTCATATTTCGGATCTAGTAAGAAATTAGAGTTTTACATTATAAGTATTTGTAACTTGTGTAAATCTACCTACTAATATATAAAGGATCCCCCATCCCTTACATTTTTCTCTTCATTAATAAAATTCTTATTTCCTATCAAAAAGGGGGTGCATTGATTTTATATTAATTCACGACCTTCAAATCAGATCTCAATTTTCACGACGTTCAATATATTTGTGTAAATTCACCACCTTTGTAGTTGTTCCAATCCGATACACATTTTTAAATTTCAGCCAGTTAGTATTGTCTGGGACTACAGGAGCTTCAGCACTCAGGTCACAAAAACACAAATTTCCAGAGCTGTGGCATTCAAAATTTGGCAATTGAGTGCACTAAACTGGCAGGCCTCACAATGTTTCCTCTTCTTACCTCAGCCTTTACCAATCGCAAAAAATCAGTATATGATCGGGAGATGATCTTCCATGGGCTTCTTAAGGTTGTATGGACAGCAATGCCAGCATCCCACTCACTCTCTTGACGACTATACTTACTGTGAATTACTCTTGCCCACAATGAGTTCCTCTCGTTAGTGAACCGCCAGCACCACTTGCTTTAAAAGCTTTATTTCTTTCTGAGAGAGTCTTCCAATGCCTAGCCCCCCAGCCCCCCACCCCACCCCCTCGGTTGAGAAGCTATCTCCCAAGCTACTAGATGTTTATAAAGTAATATAATTTCTTCCACAACTCAAAACCACAAAAACTCCTAAATTATGAAGAGAGAAAAGGAGTAAAGATGAGAAGGAAGTATTCAATGACAAAGAAGCATGAAAGACTACCTTTCTTGGGTCTGAATTTAGAGCACTCATCACAAGTTCAACACGGATAATTTGTGCAAGCAACCATGTAACATGATTTGTCCTAAGAATATGCTGCTGATCACCATCTTGAAGTCTATAAACTAGCTTGTCAACAAAATCAACAAAATCAAGGCATCCATGTTTCATAAGAAAAAAGAATACATCTGCAAAGATAAGCCACTCCTGCCAACAATTTGTCTCTGCAAGTTAACAATACGAAAAAAGATGAGAACATTAACAAAAGGCAAACAATAAAGTAGTGGTAAGATTAAAACATAGGAATGCATAGCTAAGCTCCCATACATTTGAACCACTATAAACACCAATCAGCCTCATCCAAGAAGTCTATCATGTATTTATAAAGTAGAAATAGTACGAGGTTCCGGGAAAAGAAGAGTATTCCAGACCAAATCTTCCAAAACCAGGTTAGATAACAGCATCTTTATATCAGGGGAGGAGTGGATCTAAGATAGTGAAAACTGATTTTTTAAATTCTGGGTTTTTGAGATCCTGATCAATAGCATATGTGTGTTTCTTTAGCGTTTTTTAGTAGGGAAGATTTAACTTTAAGTCAAATCAATGTGTAAGAGTGAATGATGTTGTATTACTCCCTGACTCCCTCCATCCAAACTTTGTATGTACGAGTCTTTTTCACAGGTTTAAGGAATATTAATTATTTATGTATAAAGTAGATGAGTTGAAGGGCATTATGGGTTATTATGGGGTCCACTTACAAATAAAGTGATTGTGTATAAATAAAGTGAATGGAAATTTGAGTAAATATGTGATGGTTGGAGGGTGTTGATAAAAATATTGTTTTCATTTTGAGGCATGCATATTATGTTTGGACGGACCAAAAAGGCTTGCATACAAAGTTAGGGCGGAGGGAGTATTATATTATCGTTGAGTATGATTGAATTATATGTATTATGATTAAAATATACTCCCTCCGTTTTTTAATAAGTGTCACTTTGGCTTTTTAATTAATTTTAAAATAAGTGTCATTCTAGAGTTTTTTCTTTAATTTTGACTATTTTATCCTTATTCATTTACCATAAATATTTTTCATTAATAAATTCCACAAAAATTGTTTATACCAAAATTAATTTAGCCTATGAATACTAGCTACATTCTTAACTACATTCTTTGTCAAACAAAATTTATATATTAAAATTAGTTATAATTAATGAAGGGTAATATCGACCACAATTTATAATCTTAATTTGTTGAAAAAAGCCAAAATGACACTTATTAAAAGATGGAGGGAGTATTAAAGTATTAGGAGAGAGAATTGATTGCATTGGAAATTGTGATTAAAATATTGATTTTTCAAAACCTGGGGTGTAAGATCTTAAAAACTAAAACCAAGTTTTTAAATCCCAAAAGAAAACATAGCCTGAATTAGTAAAAAAAGTAGTCAGGAAACTTAAATACAAAAGATATAAAAACATGAATCTTGCCTGAATTAGTCAACTTCAGTAATTCCACGATCCTATCAATTGTTGCCTCGCTAATCATTTCAGAGGTAAAAACAGCACCTGGAGTAGGTGGTTGTGGCTGGTTCCTATGGCAAGGTGCTAAAAGTAGCACACGTCTCCACCAGTCTGGAGATGGAGTGTTGCGGAATGAATGTCTCAAACACCGCATCGCTCGCTCCCAGTCAAGACTTCCTCTCTGAATGGATGCTACGAGTTCCTATCATAATAAAGTAAGTAGTCTAACAAATAGTATTGTTGATATTGTAGGAAATCCCATATGAGTAATCTCAAGATAAAATTCCGGAAAATTATTGCAGGAAATCAGGATTAATGATATGTCCAATAGTTCAAGAAATTGATTGTTGACTTTCCTTGTTTAGTGTGAATAATTGTATATATAAACTAGAATACATTGTAATTGATAAATAACAGAATGAATATATTATTGGTAAAATCTTTGATCAGATCCAGTTTGACAAAGTGTATGCAAGGAAAGGAGATCTCCCATCACGACTACAAGGCAAGAAGCCAAGAACAACCCTCTCAATCGAGCTCCGAAAATGAGGTAACAATGAGTAAATCAAATCTAAACTCTACACTACCTACTGAGCTTCTTCCAGCCCTGAACCTTTTTTCCCCGAACCTCTTAATCTTGACAAGGACCTACACCTACCTATTGTTGTAAGAAAAAAGACCCGAGAATGCACCAATAGACCTATACCCATTGTCTCACTTTGTGTCTTTTGAGAAGTTTTCCGAAGCCATCAAAGTTACCTTTCCACCTTAAACACAATTTCTATTCCTAGCTCATTGTCTGAAGCATTATCAAAGAAAGAACGGAGACTTGTTATGGAAGTGGAAATGGATGCATTAAAGAAGAATGAGACTTGGGAGTTGGTCGATTTACCAAAGGGTAAGAAAACAGTGGGCTGTAAGTGGGTTTTTAGTTTATACAATGAAATATAAGGCAAACGGGTCCCTGGAAGGCTACAAGGTGAAGTTAGTTGCAAAAGGATACACGCAAACATATGGACTAGATTATGAAGGAACATTTGCTCCGGTAGCAAAGACGACAGTGAAGATTTTGTTGTCCTTGGTTGTTCATATTAATTGGGAGTTGCAACAATATGATGCGAAGAATATTTTTCTTCACAGAGATTTAGAAAAGTAAATTGAGCAAGTCTTGTGTGAGACCGTCTCACCGTGAGACTGGTTGTATCACTTTATAATTGAATGTTATCACTTTTCAAAAAAATTGTACTCCCTCCGTCCATGAAATGTAGTCTCATTTGTCTTATATTCTTTGTTCACCAAATGTAGTCACATACACTTTATGAAAACTATCACCCTTCAATCATCACTTAATTACTCAATTTGCCATCAACTTTATTCACAATGGACCCCACAATACCCTATAATACTCTTACTTTATCTACCTTTTTCTTAAAACTTGTGCTCCACCCCAATGGGACTATATTTGGTGGATGGAGGGAGTATCACTTTTCAAAAAATATATGTGAAGTGTGTCATTTCAAGACAAAAGTTTGAAAAGCGATAAAAAGTGATAAATTTATGTTGAAAAGTGATAATGATCTCACACAAGTTTTTGTCAAGTAAATTCTGCACTAGGATATAGTGGGGTTGATAAGAACAAGGTTTGCCAAATAAAAAAAGTCATTATATGGCCTGAAACAATCACCACGTGCTTGGTTTGGACATTTTTCCAAGGTGATGATAGCTAGTGGCTACAAGCAAAATCAAGAAGATCACTAACTTTTTATCAAGCATTCTGCCACCGGGGGGGGGGGGGTAACAGTTTTAATTGTTTATGTGGATGGCATGATAGTGATAGGAAATGATGAAGTAGGAAGGCGGCCTTGAAGTTGTGTCTAGCCAAGGAATTTGAAATAAAAGTTTTAGGAAAATTGAAGTATATCCTAGGAATTGAGGTGGCTCGATCAAAGCAGAGAATTTTTATTTCTCAGCAGAAGTATGTGACTGGCTTGCTCAAGAAATCAGGCATGATGGCTAGAAAACCAGTTGGAACTCCCATTGAACAGAACCACGGATTAAGTGAGGTCCTTGGAGATAAGGCAGTGGACAAAGAGATGTACCCGACTGGTTGGGACTTGGGAAACTTATCTATCTTGCACATAGATAGGCACTTTATTAAAGAAAAGCTGGATAGTGGACTGATTTCTACTCCATATGTCCCGACAAGACTTCAACTTGCAGATGTGATGACGAAGGGATTGTGTAACAGCGTATTCCATGAGAATGTTAGCAAGCTGGGAATGGAAGAACTATATTCACCAGCTTGAGAGGGAGTGTAGGAAACCTCATTCATATGAGTAATCTGAGGATAAATTTCAGGAAAATTAGTGCAGGAAATCAGGTATTAGCGATCTATCCTATAGTTCAAGAAATTGATTGTTGACTTTCCTTGTTTAGTGTAGCATAATTGTATACATAAACTAGAATGTATTGTAGTTGAGAATAACATAATGAATACTCCCTCCGATCCAAAAAGTTTGTCGCATTTGGACTTTAAATTTGTTTCAAAAAGTTTGTCGCTTTTTCTAATTTTACTAATGATCTCCCTAAATTGCCCCTATTCTTTTGGAAATATATTAATTACGATTTTTTTTGGAAAGGTCAAAGAAATTGTGGAAGAGGAAGGTGGAAAAATAAAAGGAAAAAGAGAAGAAAGGGGGAGAAAATAATGAGGGGTAAATTTGTCAAAAAAATATGTTCCTTAATTCTATACAAAATGAGAAATGCAACAAACTTTATGAAACGGAGGGAGTATATTCTTAGAACCTTTCTTCAGATATTATCATCTTAGACACAGCTAGCCTCATCCTACCATGGAAACACTCAGATATTAATATCTCCAACAGATTAAATATCCACATTTTTAATCATCCAGAGAGCCTAGGAGATTATTCAATGGCTTTGAAAAGAAGGAAACGAACCCCTCTATCATATTTCTGAGCTCTCCCTTTGATTCTAAGACCAATGTTATGTTAGTTTAAATCTATACGAACCTCAGAATCACAACGACTGATCTTTGTTCTTGCAATATATTATATATGTATTTTCAAAATAGGTATAAAACGCAAATTCCGAAATTTACAGAATATGGCATACCTCTCCATGCAAGGGTTCTCCAAGCACACTTGGATATGTGATTGGTGAATATCTCACGTTAGTCACTGTTTCACTAGATGCATTGGTAGTGGCCTGAGGTAAGAGTCGAGGAGTACCGAATGTAGGGCAGTGCAGATGTTGATCCAACATTTGCATGTGTATTGCCATCATATCTCTCCTCCTGTGAATTTCTAAGATTAGGGTAAACAGTGCCTCATCATCTGGTATGTTATCAATAAATTGCAGCCCACTACGTATTAGTTCATAAAACGGCACACGGCATTTATTATCATCAACTAACAGCCAGATCACATCTAAACAATTGTGTAGCCATTCAATTAGGGCCTTGTCGGGCTTCCAGAATTGTGCACTATCAAACTCATCAAGACCTTGTTGTTTTTTATCCCAATTGACAAGCCAATTCATCATGTGGTTAAAGATATCTGCACGTGTGACCGGCATTATATTAGAGTCAAGGCCTATCAAAATTATCTTGCAGGAAAGTTGACGTAAACTGCTTATAACATTTTCCCTGACAGGTGAATTGGCCCTTGCTGATGGTTGACCAAAGCAGATAACTTCGTTAGACTTCATGGGAGATAAAGATGATGGCTCAGCAGCTGATTGTGAAGGGGATCCAATACCATGAATCGAAGGCAAGGGAGAAGCAGGATTTGATGACTGAAAATTAGTGGAATTGGGGACGACATTTGAAGGTGGTAGAACTCCTGACTGTGATGAAGTTGCAGAAGCAACAGCAGCTATAGCTTGATTACCCTGACCAACAGGAGTCTCTGCAGAAGAAACTGCAGAAAGAAGAGATGGCAAGAATGCATCCCAGTTTATATACCCTATACTGCACAGACTACGCAAAGCAAAGAGCAGGAACTCTGCCCTGGGAGCATGACTACAGCATTGAATAACCAGAGATATTAGGACAGACTCTGTTACAGCACGCAGTTGCTCCTGGTCCTGCAGGGAAAAAATAGAAAGATTATCAACCAACCAAAGATCTTTAATTTAATATATATATTTATATAATTGAAATTCACAAGAGTAATCAAATTTTACTGGAAATTGGCTCCGTATCTGCTCAAAATCAAAGAGAAATTGTTCGTTGGGAGGAGGAAGCTCCCTGTTAATAGCAGTAATTCGCTTCTGTGCTTTATTCCTGCATTTTATTTAACAAATATATTTTTTGTATTGATGAGAACCAGGGAAAATATTTTATTGAAAAATTAAATAAGTACATATAAATAGTGGACAAGAGTCACAAAATATCCCTCAATCACCTGAATGCAAAAACATCAAAGAAGTAAACTCCAATCCATATCCAAGTCTGAAACAAGTGGTTGAATTCTTTTGCTTTTGGACCCATAAAGCTACCCTAAACTTAACCTTATGCTGATATATTCATTAGAGGATAAATTTACATGGCAAACCATAAGCCACCCTCATACTCAACTAATATATTTATCAGGATTATAAGTGACAAGGCAAACTATAAGCCACCCAAAAACTTAGCCATTATATGTATCAAGGGAAAATTCATATGGCAAACCATAAATATAAAGGTGACATGAGGAATATAGAATGGGTTGCTGCATGAGTGCAGGCTGTGCAGCTTACATAGAAAGAATGCAAAAGAAATGGTAGTGCACCAATTTCTCTATCTCGTAAAGTGTAAGAATATAGTTTTCCATCAACTAGTTAGCAAAAAAAATGAAAAAGGCCTACTATATCTTTTTTTTAAATTACGGGAAAAAGCAACAACAAATAGGTTAACTTTAGCACTTCTGGGATTTAAAATCCCTAGATATAAACATCTCTAAAGTCTAAATTAAGAATATAAATTTGTATGTGTGTATGTAAAAATATATATAACTACATATTCATATGCAAACAATGGAATTTTATTGGTCTCCTTTTGCACTTTTTTGCTAATGTTTCTCATATCAGCAGTGATTATCTCTTGTGTTTATAGCCTTGGCCAGTGTTAGTGACCCAGAGAAAAGAAGACAGGCGTGTGCAAAAGTGGGAGACTGAAAACAGCTTCTACGTATTGCTCCCTCCGTCCCACAATTGTTTGCACATTTTCCTTATTCATCCGTCCCACAATTGTTTACACATCCCAAAAGAAAATTATTCTATAAACTTCGCCCTCACAATATTCACATATTTACACAAAATATCATTACTTTAATACTCAATTCTATCATTTTATTTACTTTATTCATAAAAATTACAAAAATTCACCCTTTATACTCCACTCATTACAGGCAGAGGAAGTATTAATTTTCGATTGACAAAACCTTGAACTTGCATATCAAAAGAATCTATGAAATAAAGTATTCGGTCGAAGGCCTTCAATTTATCATTTGTCATATACTAATAGTACCAATCAGTATTTTCAAATGTCAATTATCCAGAATAACAAAGAAGTATGGTGGATTTTCACAACTAAAAATTATTCGCAATCGAACAGCAGGAAAATATAAAGAGTAAGGAAATAAATATAGAAAAGGAGGAAATGTAACTCACGGAGGTTCTCTAACTAATTCATCTGATTTCTGCCGGGAATTTCTCTGCAAAGTTGAAAAAGAAATGAAAATCCAAGTAGAAGAAGTATAAAAGCAATAAAGATAGAGGTGTTATAGATTACGCAGCCTAAATAGAGATTGAAGAGGTCGAGAATGGAGGGGCGGGCGGGGTGAAAATGGTGGGAACGAGAAGAGGAGGAAGAAGAAGCTCGGTGCTGCTGAGATGGCGGCGGCGTGTTGTTCAGTTGTTGATCCATCTCCGTCGCCGAGGGCTGCGCAGGAGTCGGAGCCCTCTGCATCATCGTTTCATAAAACATAAAAGTAAAACTCAACTTTCATTCAGGATAAATTTGAATTGGGATAAAACTTTCTTCATTTGGTTTGTGGAAAAATGTGACTGTCTTTATCCAAGTAAAAAACATTTTCTAACTTGGAAACTACTTGGAAGTTGGAACCCCCACTTACCCAATGTGAAGTCCTCCTTGGTAAAATAATTTCTAATTTGGTAAAAAGATAAAAATTAAAAAAAAAATTGTTGGTCTTTAGTGCTAAAAAAAATTAGAAGGGTAATATCACTTCTTGGTGTCAAATGGTATTAACGTTTTATGGGGAGTGAATATACCCTTTCAAGTATTTTCAGATTTTCTATATAGTCATTTTTAAAGTTTTATCAAAGTAGAATAACACAAGGTTTAAGAAGTAAACACAAGCGTCTAGAGATCTAAAAAAATTGGTGGATGCTGCCCAACAGCCTCTTGTTCGCCGTTCATCGGCTCTCTTCGTCATATCCTTTTTTCGAGCTTAAGAGTTTCTTCAAGGTGTAGTTGGGATCAACTGATAGATCCTTCTTGACAGCGTCACGGTGGTCGATCGGATGAGTCGTTCATTGATCCTGTTTTACTGTTTTTCTTACTTGTTTTAGTCTAGTTTGTTTTATTTTTCAATTATGTTAGATTTTTTTCCAACATCTTGTGCGGTCTCTATTCCCTGTTATGGGACCTGTTTTGTGTTCTTGGGTTGGACTTGACCTATTTTTTTTTCTTGGGTTGGATTTGATAGTTTTAGGATCTTGGTGCTCGGTGGATCTTGACATTTCTTTTGTGTATTTATTATTTTTAACATGAGAACACCTTAGTGTTGGTTGTCTCATATTGAGAATGAAGATTTGGACTTTTTCTGTGGGTAAAGAGTATGTACACTCATCTTCCCACTTTCTCACGATTAGAGGGGGCAACAATACCATTTTAATCTATCTCAATTTAAAGGTCTTGATCACAACATTGTATTAATCATTTATAATGATCTTGTAAATCCTTAAAAAAAAGTTAATAGAATTACAAAGTTGACAACTAGATTTAAAAGGATTAATGTGTAAAAACCTTTACAATCGAGGTGTTTATGTTAACTAGGGTTTCTTTATAGTACTCTTTAGGGAGTAATACTTAGAGAGGTACTCTTGAGAGTAATCTATGCAACAGAATAACAATGTAATGATCTTTGAAACTTTATATAAAACTGTTTATGCAAGTCAAAACAAATTGTAATAACAAGTATGATGAATGTATAACTGTAAAGTAAATGTGCAAAACAAGTATGATGTAGCAGTTCAGATGTGTTATAATCCTCCTACGTTCATTGATACGCCCTTCTTGGTGTCAACTTCCACTAGACCATATCACAAGATTACGAAATTCCTATCATCTAGTTGGAAAACACTCTTTCCTCACTTGTTGATCTTACTCAGACTAATCACACAATTAGTTGGAGTCTTCCAGTCAGAAGAGAAGGTGATGCTTAGAGTCTTATCAGATGAGGTGTTCAGAAGAGTTCACATCAGCTGAGAGGATGTCTAGTAGCAGGGTTAGTCTTTTGGCTAAGTGTTGGATATCAGAAGAGGGTTAGTCTTTTGGCTAAGTGTTGGATATCAGAAGAACTAAACAGAAGAGGGAGGTCTTTTGGTTGTCTTCTAATCGATGTCAATTGTTACGAAAACAAGTGAAGGGCATAGTTGTCAATTCAATTTGGGCAAGCATTGGAAACATGAGTTTGTTAGGGAGTTGTAACAACCTGTCAGAGTCACGCAATCAACACACGCTGCATTCATCTTGATTCTTATAAATACATCATAGCTTGTAATTGTAAAGTTTGACGCGTACGAGCATTCGTTTTTGAGTTGTGAGTTCACGAGTGAAGTGAGGAGAAATCCTTTTCTGAGTGTTGAGTGTGTAAACATTCTTTTATCAATCAAGATTGAAGTCGTGTGTCCAGTGGATGTAGATCGAATTGATCGAACCACTTAAATTCTTGTGTGCTCTATTTTATGTTCTCTATTTTTATATTCTTGTGAATTGTTATCTTTTTGTTGGATTATTTGAGTTACTTATTTTCTAATTGTTTGGAAACGTTGGATAAACTTGACATCATCAAATACAGAATATATAACACATGTTATTCAATTAACATTTAGTACAATTCAATTCAAAATCAGCCTTAGTCTTTTCAAAGACTTGACAATTCAAGTTAAATGATGCATAACTATTGATATGTTTCTTTGATTAACTATTCTCTTTCTTGCTAGTTCTCATAATCTTCAAAGTTATACTTACCAACTGGTCTACTAAATCTTCAATACTCTACAATTGTCTCACTACAAAAAACCATCCATATGGAGAGGGTTTTGGCGAGGGAAAAGCCCTCGCTAAACGATTTGGCGAGGGCAGAGGCGAGGGGCAGTCGCCGTCGCCTAAGTGCTCCTCGCTAATTATTTGGCGAGGGCGCCCTCGCCAAATCCCGAGGGCAGAATCGCACTCGCGAATTAGCGAGGGCATACCCACTCGCGAATTGGCGAGGGCGCGTGTCGTCGCCTTTTCCCGAGGGCAAATCCCGTCGCCTTTTCCCGAGGGCAAATCCCCTCGCCAATACGCTGGATTTAAAAAAAAACAGACCTGGGTTTCGAACCCAGGTCTCTAAGGCCACTACCCTTACCCCTCACCACCAGGCCACCCTTTATTCATGTTTTTCGCACCTGGGCGCGCGCATGGGGGGTCGAACTCGCGACCTCCCGGATTCTGAAGAGTTTATGCGCCCCCGTGTGCCAATTAGGCTAGGAGCTTTAGTCGTAATATTTCAAATGCATTATATATTTATCCCTTTTAATTTCTGTTTTTATTCTTTAACTCAATTAATTTAATAAATTACCAACTATATGTTATTAAGTAAATTAATTATATTAGCTCAATACTTAATTAATTTAACAAATCCCTCATTACTAAATTTAATAACTTATACTTATATATGTATTAATTAATATATACTAAATTTAATAATTTATACTTATGTATGTATTAACTCAAATTTATTCTTTTATTATTAATTAAGTCAATTAATTGAATAGATTACTAACTCAATTAATTTATATATTAGCTCAATACTTAATTAATCTAACAAAAGCCCTTCATTAGCTAAATTTAATAACTTATTAACTCAATTACCAACTATATGTTATTAACTCAATTTATTTAATAAATTACCAACTATATGATATTAACTCAATTCATTTATATATTAGATCAATACTTAATTAATCACACACAAGCAATATGAATTAAAACCATATAAAATAAAACATTCTCTCGTACGTTCACTTCACTTCAATCTCTATACACGGGATGGTATTACGAATGACTTCCAATGAATTTATTTATTTTCAATTTTTTTAAAAATGGAACTATTGAAAATTGTCTACTTTCTTTTCCAATCTCCTTTTTCTTCTAGTAATCTAGTTAACTTTTTATTCAAAAGTTTAACACTAGTCTAAAAATATAAAAATTATCTTTACAATGTTGTTACCATTTCAAAAGTTTGTAGAACTTGTGGCAAGGATCAAAATGTTCAAGACTTTTTACATGTACTCATCAACACCATTCATGTGAAATAAATTACATCTCCAATTATTTGATCAATCAAATTACTATTAATTTAATCAATAAAAACGCATAAATTTACCGTAGAAATGAACCCCTCGAAGTGTAGAACAAAAATATCCAAAAATTAGTCTCGATCGGTAGCTCCGGCAGCGGCGGTGGTGCGGCTGTACGCGAAATTGGGGAAGGAGGAGGGCTTTTTAAATGGGCTTTAGGCGAGGGCAATTACGAGGGCCCCACCCCCCTCGCCAATTAGCGAGTGGTGGACCGTCGCCAAATCCCGAGGGCCACAATGCACTCGCCAATGAGCGAGTGCAAAACACACCGTCGCCATATCCCTCGCCAATTGGCGAGTGCATCTGTTTCCACTCGCTATTTAGCGAGTGTGATTCCGCCCCTCGCCAATCCCCTCGTTATTTGTGCCCCTCGTTAAATTCCTCGCCAAATAGCAAGGGTAAAATACCCCTCGCCAATTCCCCTCGTTATTTGAGCAATTTTTTGTAGTGTCTCTTCATTTTCAAACTCCACCATCTCCAAGTCTTCAAGGCAACTTCTCAAACCACTTAAAAATATAAAACATTGAGAGATTAAGAAAAAAAATGATTTACTTTCCATAACTTTTATCTTTATGATTAACTTCCCTTAGAGATTCAACCTTGTCTATCAAAGACTTGGTTGTTCGTGCTCTTCTTAACACGTGGAGTGTGTGAGAGATGGGGAGGGAATGCTCTTTGAGAAGAATAATTATTCTATGGTGAGTAGAAACTCTACCTATATTGAATAACGTCATCTTTTAGGCCATTTTCGACCCCTTCTTCATGAGGTTTCTTGAGAAACCACTTGACTCTAAGGGTTTAAGAGAGTACAATTTTGTATAGATGTTGAGCTTTATCTGAGTACTTTTTTTTTTTTTTTGAAAGGATCTGAGTACTTATTTGCTTTTGAAGACATCTTGGTGACACAATCTTCTTTAGTTGTTGAGTCTCTTTCAACTTCTCAGCTTGAGTCTCTTTAGACTTGACAATCTCAATTGGTTGTTGAGTCTTGTTGGACTTTACAACTTTAAATAGTTGTTGAGTTTCTTTTTCAACTTACTACCTTTTGAGCCTTGGAAAATGATTCACCTTCAAAGAGTTTTCTAGCCTTTGGTATCTTTTCACATATATCGCAAAAGTTACAAGAGAAGTGTTACCAAAAAGTGTTCAACCTTGTATTAAGGCTTACAAATTCCAAATAGTATAAGCTTAGAAGAAATCTCTTAAGAGAAATTTCATATAGTTGGAAATTAATTTACAAATCCATCTATCCTTGAGAGATCGAGTGTTAGTTCAAGTTTATTTACTATTAACTTTGTAAGAGGGTTGAAACCCGTATAAATTACAGGAGACAAAGCTCACAAAGAGTGACAAGTGTATAAATGTCCCTTAACACTTCAAACTAAGAACTATGTGGAAGGAATTAACTCAAGGCATAGTATGTGGAGTGGATGTAGAAAACTGAGTTTTCGAACTACTATAGATCTTTGTGTTATTTATTGTTTTGATGTATTATATATCTATCATCATATCATTTGTTTAACAAAGCATAGCACACTTTGCATCAATTGTGCACCAAACTAGTTGATCTAGTTTTAAAACTACATAAAACTAACTACTAAGAGTTTAAAGTAAGAGATGAGTTTTCATATTAGACGAGTATAAACGAAAGACTTACCTATTTCTGCATTGGCCAACTCTGTGAGTGTTATCTCATAATCTCAATATCAGTTGATGGTATCAGTTGGTGGAGTCAGGCAAGCTAACTTAGGCCTAATCTGATGAGTTAAAGGTTTCCATTCTGATGAGAAGGTGATGCTTAAAGTTAACTAAGCTATTATGATCAGAAGAGGTTGTATCAGCTGAGTAGATGTCTGTCAGCAGAGTTAGTCTTTTGACTAAGGAGTGTGGAGACCAGAAGAGGAGATCAAATGAGGGAGGTCACCTGATGAGTCTTCTGATGGTTGTCATCTATTACGAGTTACAAGAGAAAGGGCAAAGTTGTCATTTCAATTGGGCAATGCGGAACACGTGAGTTTGTTAGGCGGTTACAACAACCTGTTAGAGTCACGCTTTCAACACTTGCATCAATCAACCTTGATCAGTATAAATACCCGATCCCTTGCATTTTGTAAAGATTGACGCGTACGAGCATTTGTCTTTGAGTTGTGAGTTCACGAGTCAAGTGAGGATAAATCCTATTCCGAGTGAATGAGTGTGTAAACATTCTTGATCAATCAAAGTTGAAGTCCTGTGTCTAGTGGATGTAGATCACATTGATTGAACCACTTTGTGTGCTTTGTTTTCTGTTCTCATTCGTTTACTTTTCTGAATTGCTATCGTAGTTGGGTTGCTTCTTATAATCTTGATTGGAGACGTCTAATCTTGCGAATTACTTGAGAAAGTGAGAAACTCAAATAGTAGTCAGTGAGTTAGTTATATGTTTGATTTGAACACCTCACACTCTCAGCTAATTATCTAAGTTGGCTTTCTTGAGTTAATTACGTCAATTGTTCATGTGTTTTTTTTTTCTTTGAAAAAAGTTTAATCACCCATCCCTCTAAACTTTTTACTCTCTCTAACTCGTTCGGGACCCACACTTATTTTGTACCTAATGGTGACCGACTCTAAATAATATCCTAAAAACTAATGAAAATTATGAAACTAACCTTTCTCAACGCTTGGAGAATTTTTTGGTGGGTCGTCCTTACCGGTCTTCGTCTCACACTCTACGGTTGATGTTGTGTCTTTTTTTCTTAGGTATTGGTGTATTGCTTTGTTTTAAAATTATAGTTTAGAGGGGTGTATCTACTATTCTACAAAATTAAAATAAGTGAACTAATCATGTATGTGTATCTACTATCTCTACTAATACTGGATGTATACATAACCAACCCCTTGACACATGCATTTAAGTTGGGCCGAAAACAAAATTTTGTGAGCCCCTTGATTGAGATTGGGCTATTATGATAACCCTGAGTCATTTATATAATGAGATGGCACATTCTAGTATGCATCTTTGGAAATCAACAGGCGTGGGTTACACTACAAAAAACGCGTGTTATAGAGACGGACCTTTGCCGACGGATTCGTGTTGTTTGAAAAGTCAACGTACTTGCCGATGGAATTCCGTTCCGTCGGCATGTACCGACGGAATATGCCGACGGATTTTTTAAAATAGGCATACCGACGGAATAGCTGACGGAATATTCGTCGGCATTTGACCCGTTAGATTCGCACCGCCTCGGTTTCCAAAAAGATAACCGTTGGCATTAAAGTGGGCGGTTATCGACGGAATATCCGTCGGCAATTCCGTTGGTAACCAATTTTTTTTTATATAAGGAAGCGATTACAGAAGCTGTGTTAGAAAAAAAAACGAGGACGCGTTGATCGAAGGATTCGGGGGGACAGACGAGGACGAGGCTATTGAATCAAATTTCTCCGATTACATTGATACGGTACGCTTTCTTAATTAGTTTTATTACTTAGTTTTAATATTTATATATGTTTATGCATGCATATATGTAAATATGAATAATTTAATGTTGATTTGTATGTTATTGATTTAGTTAGTTGTTAAAATATTATGATCATGTTAGTATGTTATTTAATTTGTTGATTAAGAATAATTTTGATTGAGTAGTTTTTTAAGGTTAATTAATTAATTGTTATATGTATAGTTAATTACTAGTTTAATTTAATGGTGTAATTTTGATATAGAATATTTTAAATGTAGGTGGTGCATGTTTCAATCAATTGTTTAAATTATTAGTTAATTAGATGATTCGACCGTGGTATCACGTTGTAATTAGGTTATATATTGTTTTGATTTAAATTAGGAATATGTTGATTAAATTAGTAATTATTGATTAAATTAGGAATATGATATATTAGTAAAAATTTTAAATTAGGAATATGTTCATTAAATTGATAATTATTGACCCAATTAGAAAACTATTATTTTAAGGGTTGGTCTGTTATGGACTCGAGTGCATGTTGTGCACCCTAGTCCATGTTGCACTTTTCAGTTTTATTGACTTACACTTTTTGTGGTAAATGGTGTTGCACTTTTCAATTATTAAACTGTATAATAATATTTTTAATAATAATTGAAAAGTGCAACACCATTTATCAAAAAGTGTAAGTCAATAAAACTGAAAAATGCAACATGAACTAGGGTGCACAACATGCACTCGAGTGCATACTAGACTTTACCTTATTTTAATTAGGTTTAGGTTTGTTAATTTAGGAATATGTTAATTTTTTTATTATTGATTAAATTAGAAAAATAATAATTAAATTAGGTTATTGTTGATTAAACTAGGAATATGTTGATTAAATTGTTAATTATTGATTAGATTAGAAAATTTAAGGATCAAATTAGATTATTATTGATTAAATTAGGAATATGTTGATTACATTTTATATTATTGATTAGATTAGAAAATTATTAATGAAATTAAATTATTGTTGATTAAATTAGGAAAATGTTGATTAAATTGGTAAATTGTTGATTAAATTAGGAATATGCTATAATTAAACTAGTAAATTATTGATTAAATTAGGTTATTGCAAATTAAATTATGTATTTTTTATTGATTGAAACAAATGAGTGAAGAACCGAATCAGGGTTCTGGTTCACGTAGGCCATCTGGGTCACGTGCAAGGAGGCATCGGGGTCAATCAGTACCTGTGATGGCTCCTCCTCCTGTGGTAGTGTCGCCGCCGCCGACTACGATGTCGTCTAGTTCGTCAACAGCCGTAGGATCCTTCTCTCGTCAGCATCCCGTTTTATCCGTAGACCGTAGGCAAGAGGTTTATATCCATTTAGGAATGTATGTCAATAATTATAATGTTTAACAATATTCAATAACGATTAACTTTATTTATTTATAATGTGTTAGTTTATAAATTTGTTAATAATGTTACAGGTTGTTGCCTGGTAATGAGTTGTCCAGGATCTGCACAACATCCTTTCTGAAGTGCAAGATTGCTAAGGGTGCTATCACTTGGAAGATGGTGCCGCAAACTAAAAAGGATGAATACTTCGAGGAGTTCCAGGTATATAATTACAATAATTAAAGTTTATTAAATAATTAATTAATAGATAATTTATTATACATATTATTTGATAAATATGTTGAATATTTGTATAGAAAAAGGCACGTTGGGATACGGCGATCTACTCGAACGACATCATTTACGAGAAGTGGTACGGTGTTTGTTCTACTCGGTACACGAACATGATGTACGATTGGAGATTGGCCTGGCGCAACCGTAACAAGGAGCGTGTTCTAGGGAAAGACGAGGATGGTGTTGACCTGTGGGAGTCGTTGGTTGAGAAGTGGATGGACCCGAATTACCAAGAGAAGTGTGAGAAAGCTCGGGCCAACCGCAGAACCGACGTTGGAGGCGGGATGGCAAGGCATCGGGGGGGAGCCCGGTCCGTCCTCGAGCAATCAATTGCTCTCGTAAGTTTTCATTAATTTTAAAAATTAAATAATTATATTTAATTTATTTATATTAGTTATCTAAATTAATTTGTATATGTTTATTTGATACGTAATAGGAGCGGGAGACGGGACGTGCACCCACCCACTTGGATCGGATGAGCCTTATTCATCCGTTTGATGCCGAGACACAGACGTCCACCTACGGGCGCACTACTGACCTCCACGTAAGTTTAATTAAATTTATGTATTAAACTATATATATAGATAATTAAATTAATTTTAATTTTTTAATTATGTAGCTGAATGTCCGGCAGAGGATTGAAGAAGTCGAGACGCAAGCCGCGACTACTGCTGAATCCGGAAGCAGCGGTCCCCCTCTGGCTGTTGACGTGGACCAGGCTTACCTTGACGTTGCCCCGACCTCCAAGGGAAGGATCCTTGGCCTTGGTCGGATGAGCAACGTCGTCAGGTCATCAAGTGGTCGGTCCCGGAGTGCATCGCAGGCGTCCGTATCCTCCACTGCCGTCCCGGATCCGAACGTCATGGCAACGTTCGAGAACTACTTCCGCCTCTGGAGTGCCAACGCGGGTCGGACGTTGGGGATGTCTGCTGAGCAGATCGAGGCCGTCTATCAACAGACGATGGTGCAAGCCCCGCCAGGTGCAGCTCCAGATCAAGCTCCAGGTCCAAGTGCAGCGCAGGCCGACGATGACGACGTCAATTTGGGTGGCGATATGGATGAGTTTTTTAACTATCCTTGAACAATTTAATTTTGTGTTGAACTTATTTACTTTTGTGTTGAACTTATTTACTTTTTGTGTTGAACTTATTTATCTTTCCGTTAAACTATATATTTTTCTGTTAAACAACTTTTTTTGTGCGAACTTTTATTTTTATGTAGTATATGTGGTACAACGTAACAATTATATATGTTAGTGTTTTTAGTTTTTATACAACGTAACTGTTAAACAAATTTTATTTTTATACCAAACAAATTGAATTAATAAAGAAAAAAAAACCGCCACATTACCGATGGAATATATATTCCGTCGGAAATTACAATTTGATAAATGCCGACGGAAAATCCGTCGGTTGGATGTCATGCCGACGGAAAATTGGGCGGGTAATATGCCGACGGAATTAGCATTCCGTTGGAAAACACAATTTGATAAATGCAGACGGAATGATAATTCCGTCGGAAAACAAATGCCGACAGAAAATCCGTCGGTCTAACGTTATGCCGACGGAATATTGGGCGGGCAAAATGCCGACGGAATGACCTAAACTTTCTCCTGACGAATTTTTGTTCACTTTCATATTGCAAATTTGAGGTTTATGCTCTGGTATTCAGAAACATCAAATTATGGTACATTTTCTACCATTTTTACTCTATACATAAAATTCAATATATTGTAATTACATGTTTTATATTATAAGTTTTGTTTGAATTTATTATAAGTTTAGTTTAGTAATGTCTTGCTCCACTTAAATGTTTAACAGATGGATTTGCCTGACCGTCGTTGGATGTACTGTACTCCTAGATTGGTTTTAGGAAATGTGAATGTGGAATTTTATAATGAACTCGTGTTATTTGTTGAATTTGCAAAGCGTCACCCACATTACATGATTGGAGATTGCATTAGGTGTCCGTGTAATGCTAAGAAATGTCAGAATAAGCAATATAAAGAGATTGATGAGGTCCTAGTACATATTGTGAAGAATGGTTTCGTTGATAATTATTATAATTGGACTAGTCATGGTGAAGCACGTTGGCCTTATAGATTTGATGAAGTGTTATACTATTACACTGTTGGAATCTATCAACAAGAAGCAAATTTCGATCATGTTGGCACTAGTAACGAGGTAGAACAACAGTTTGGGGACGAAGAACAACAGTTTAGGGCAGAAGAACAACAGTTTGGGGAAGAAGAACCGAATATGTATCAAACAATGATCAGGGAAGCTGGTTTTTCAAACATGGAAAAGGAGCCGACGAATGAGGCATTTCGGTTTTATGAGATGCTCAAATTAGTCGAAGAAGATTTATATCTGGGTTGTGAATCTCACTCACAATTGTCATTTAATGCACGACTCATGGCCATTAAGACCGAGAACAAGCTTTCTAACAGGGCATATGAGCAAGTGACACAATTATGCAGTGAAATTTGTCCTCAAAATAATAAGGTGCCTACGACGTTTCATCAGAGCAAACAAATGTTGAAGAATGATGGTTTGCCGGTTGAGAAGATTGATTGTTGTGTGAACGGTTGCATGTTATATTGGGGTGACGAAGATAGCAGTCTGAAAATGTGTAGAATGTGTGGCCATCCCCGGTACAAAGAGGCACGTCGAAAGGGACCTGGTGGTCAATCGAAGAAGACAAAGAAGAAAGTGTCATATAAGAAGATGTACTACCTTCCTATCGTTCCTCGTTTAATGAGATTATATCAATCAAGTGCCACAACACAACACATGACGTGGCATGCTACAGATTCCTCTTCGCCTGAGTCGAGGGAGATGCGACATCCGGCAGACTCGGAGGCCTGGAAACACCTTGACAACGTGTTTCCAGATTTTGCTTGTGAACCGAGGAATGTGATATTAGGTTTGTGTACTGATGGTTTTGCACCGTTTGGGATGCATGGGAAGCAGTATTCCTTTTGGCCGGTGATACTGACTCCGTATAATCTTCCTCCGTGGATTTTCATGAAACCTCAAACAATGTTTCTGACTGTATTGGTGCCTGGTCCATCGAATCCAAAGGACAAACTGGATGTTTATCTCCAACCTCTTATAAAAGACTTGATCTTCTTATGGGAGAATGGAGTCCAAACGTACGATGTGTTTAGAAAGCAGAACTTCACGATGCGTGCTGTTATTTTGTGGACCATTAGCGACTTTCCTGCATATGGTATGTTGTCCGGGTGGAGTACGGCCGGAAAGAAAGCATGTCCGTATTGTATGGAGAATTCTGAAGCATGTCCACACTTGGATAAATGGGTGCCAATTCAACTGAATGACACATGGGAAGAAGCCAAAAGGGAGTTTGTCTATGACTTTTATGTCATTGACAGATGGAATGGAGGAGATGCAAACTCTGCCTTCACTGAGTTCATGCTAGAATACTACAGAGAGTTGTATCAACAACTACTTGCAGCTGCTGACATTGCAAAATTTGAACTCACAGCTCCCAAGCCAATCATATACATGCCTCCAAAGCTTGAAGGATGGATTGACCAAGCAAGAATTCTGAGGGAATTCACTGAGATCCTTAAGCTGAACAAGATGGTTCTTGGACCTAAGGGAACCAACCAAGAAGCCATGGCACTGAAAAGAAGAGTGTGGGCACGGTATGGAATGCTGCCACCTCCTGAGGATGATCTTTGAAATGGCTAAGTCTTCTGACCTTACTTGAATGATCAACTATGCTGAAATATGGTCAAGTTTGCTGATGTGTTAATCTGGTTGCTCTGATCTGTTAAAGATTGCTCTGATACAAGTTCTGTGCTCTGATGCTGAAAATATCATTTTGAATTATTGTAATGAAGTGCTCTGATATACTTAAGTGTTATTGATTCATGCTCTGATATGTTAATTTCAACTATCAACATGCCTGTAATGACTTTTGAATGAATGATAGTTGAACTTATTTTGAATCAAGAAACTCAAATCTCTCTATGCCTATCTTAAAACCTACTTGCAACAAAAACAGTGAATACACTAACACATTACTTTTCAGGAATATTGACCTCAGTCATGTCTTCTGAAGATACATGTAATAGGTGTAGACAAGTCACTTTTGCTTAAGTTGTATAGGTTTTGGCATCATCAAAAAGGGGGAAATTGTTGGGAATAAAATGAGCTATGTTTTGATTGAATACCAAAAACCCCCTGAGACATGCCTAAGTCAATGAAAAATATGTTCTAAGAATATTAGAACATATAGATTATAGGCTAGATGAGAAGCTGAAATGTTAGGCAGCTCTTAGACAATTAGATGCACAATTTGAGGGGGAACCTATGCTTTGAAGATGATCAAGATCAAGTCTCCCCAAGGCTCAAATTCTGGAACAAAGAGCAAGGACACTCTATGAAATCTAAGATGCTCTTATCAGGAGAGTTGTCCAGAGAAAATATTCTTAAAGCTCTGATCAGGAGAGTTGTCCAAAGAAGCTAGCCATATGCAAGAACAAACCTACCTAGCTCAAAAGGACAAGACTACTCAAAGGTTTTGGTCAGGAGAGTTGTCCAGATAAGCCAACTCTAAAGTATAAAGTGCTCTGATGCAAAAAGACCAATCATGCTGATCAGGAGAGTTGTCCAGAGGAGTTGTCTCAGCTAAGTTGACCAAGATCAAGTGCTCTGAAAGCCTAAGATCAACTATGCTGAAGAGATTGAGACAACCAGTCCCTAAAGGTCCTCAAAGGAATGAGCTAAGACCATACACAAGAGAAATAAAGGGAAAGAGCCAAGTCATCTGAAAAAGAGCAAGCCAACCATGCTGAAAAGCAAAACTGCAGATAGTGATAAGGAGAGTTGTCCAGATGATAAGGAATGTTGTCCTATCATTGGATCAACCTTCAGAAGCCATGTCCAAGTCCTAACAAGAAGTCAAACATTGGGAAAAGTGCTGCAGAATGAAGACAAAACTGTTACAGCCGTTTATTACCCAAATGAGGACATGTCACTATCAAGAATCTGTCTTCCAGTTTGAAGAACTCAAGGAAGACATTTATAGCAATTTGGGGCTGCCTCTCCAACGGGCAAATCCTCCATTTTGTCTATAAATACAGAAGTGTGAAGACCATTTGAAATGATCCAACTATCCAACTGACCTCAACATAATCCAACCTAGCTCAAAGTTCTTACAAGCTAGAGTGCTTTCAAAGCTTTCAAAGACTATCTTAGTCTTCAAACACTTCTTCTAGGCTGAACCAAATTGTATATCCATACACAAGCTTAGAGAGATATCCTATCCTTATACACTGATCTTCATTGTAAAGGATATCTCATTAGTTGGAACCTTACTTCAACCCTTATATCTTTCAAGAGTGAAAGTGAGAAGGTTGTAGTAGTAGAAGTGGTAGGAGCTGACTGTTGAGAGAAGAACAGTTCAGTTCTGAGTTGAGAAGAGGGTACTAGGACTCTAGACATCCTAGGGATCAATTCACCAAGGAGTGGTGTTCTTGATCAAGTGCACCTTGGCACTATAAAACAAGTTAATTCCAAGAGTGAAGGAATTATCCTGTTAAATCAGGGAAAGTGGATGTAGGAGCTTGAGTCTCTGAACCACTATAAACTCTTGTGTTGATTTACTTTACAAGTACTTACATTCACTCAACACTGCACACAAAACTGATCTTTCAAAGATACACATTCAAAAACTGTGCAAAACTGTTTTGGACAACTTCCCTGAAGCTTAACTGGACTGTTTTACATTGACTAAGTGATTTCAGAAATTAAAGGAGTCTAAACTTAAAGGGCCAACCACTATTCCGCACATATAACTTCCCTAGATAGTTATTCAACTAAGTACTCAATAGTACTTAGTGGATTGATTATCTTAGAAGAGTTAATCACCTTCAGCAGAGTTGTCCAAGACAACCTTGCTGAGCTCTGGTTTGATCAAAGTTCAAAAAGAATTGCATACAAGTGTATTCCCCCCCCCCCCATACACTTGTTATCTACTCCTTTCAGGACCAACAAGTGGTATCAGAGCAGGGGTTCAAAGACCACTGCTTCTGAAAATCCATCTTGATTTTCAAAACTCACATATTTGGTGTGATCACTGAACTGATCTCTATCTGAAATCCATTACTTGTTGATTGATTGATTCTTATTGAGATATGGCCAACAACAATGCTGTTCCTCCACCTGCTGTTCAAGGATTAGACAACATGGCCACAAATCCAGTCAATCATATTTCTCATCACAAACTGCCCATGTTTTCAATAGACAATTATGATTTCTGGAAAATTAGAATGAGGGCTCATCTTGCATCTCTTCATACTGATATGCTTAGAGTAATCACAAGAGGACCTTTTGTGTTTACTCAAACTAACCCCAGATTGACAGATGAGCAAAGAGCAGATATAAGGGAATTGATTCCCAAAGATGAGGATGACTTCACTGCTGATGAAAAGAGGAAAGATAATTTGAATTATCTTGCCATGAACACCCTCTATCAAACAATTCCAGATGCAGTTATGGGTAGAGTCTACCACTGCACCACAGCTAAAGAAATTTGGGATACCCTTGCTGAAATGTGTGAGGGCACTGAAAAAATCAAGGAGAACAAGCTCCAAGTTGCTGTGCAGAAGTTTGAACAATTCTCAATGGAGACTGATGAGTCCATTGACAAATTTGCTGGTAGATTCACTGATGTGATGAATGAGATTAATTCACTGGGCAAGGTCTACACCAAGAGAGAGGTTGGACTGAAAATCCTAAGGAGTCTCACTCAAAAGTGGGATGTCTATGCTGTAATGATGCAGAATACCAAAGATCTCTCCACTATGCCCATGCAACAAATATTCTCAGAACTTAAAGCCTATGAGTTTGATCTCAATAGAAGAAAGCCTGTTGAGGAACCTTCAAATCCTACTAAGGGAGTGGCATTCAAAGCCAAAGTTGCTGAACCAGAAATGCAGCCCACTCCCAGATCATCAAAGTCAGTCTCTAAGACTGAAATGAAGGAAGAACTAGCCTTGATGGCTAGAAGGTTTGACAAGCTCAACACAAGGTTTGGTAGATACAAGAAATTCTACCAAGATAACAAATTCAGGAGAAGATACAATTCCCCTGAAGATCAGGCTGAGGACAAAAAGCCTGAAGAGAGAAGATCAGAGGACAAGTCCTCTGATAGGAGAAGATCCAGTAGAGCTGAACCCTCATCATCTAAGAGAAGAGATGAATCCAAGAAGGATGATGATGAAGATCTGTGTTACAACTGCAAAAAGAAAGGGCACTTCCAATATGACTGCCCTGAACTAAGCTCTAAAGAAAGAAGAGAAAGACAAGCAAAAAGAGACAGAAAATTCACCAATAGAAAAGCCATGATGGCTGGTGAAGAATCTGATAGTGCTGAAAGTTTCAACTCTTCTGATGGATTGTTCTCCAACAGTGATGATGATGATGATGTCTGTAACATGGCTCTTGAGGATGATGAGGTATCCTCTACTTCTAGTTCACCATCATTTATCTCACAGAACACTAGTGAGGTTAACCTGAAACTTTCCTTGGGAAAGTTGATGGAAGATTTCACTAGATTACAAGAATTTCATGACAATTGTGTGAGAGAAAATGAAAGACTAGCTACTGAACTCACCAAGAACTCTGAGGTAGCTGTTGATGTCAAGTCTACTGAGTTGTATCAACAAGTCTTGAGAAAGCTTGAGGAAGCAAATCTCAGGATAGTTGACCAACAAAAGGAGATTGATGATCAACTTCTCTCTCAGAAAAGAAAAGAATTTGAACTTAAAATTCTAAATGCCAAATTTGAAAATCTCTCACATGAGTATGATATTCTTAAATCAAGTGAAGAGAGCCTGAAATTAAAGATGTCTGCTTTGAACAAATCCTCTAGAGCAATAGAGGAAATTCAAAGTTATCAAAGACCTATGGCTCAAAGAAGTGGATTAGGTTTTGATCCATTTGAATCTTCACCTTGTCTTAGTGTTGCATCTACAAGTAACACTAAGAGAATCTTTGTTAAGTCAGTGGCACAACAAGCTGAAAATGAAGTAATTCAGCCACTGAACAAAGGAAAGGACAAATTGAATGAAATGCCTACTCAAGTGATTCAGGAGAATAGGCCAAAACCTAAGGAAATGGCCAAAGCTCCTGAGCACAAGAGGAATATTGGTCAGCAGAGTAGACCCAATGGAAGGGCAACTCTCCTGAACAATGTTCAGAGGAATTATCCAAGGTATAATCAGCCTAGGCCAACTCATCTGAGAAAGCCTCAGCTGAATAGACCTAAAGAAAACCATCCTTTAAGGCAGAATAAAATGAGACAACCAAAACCCTTCATGCCAAAGGGTAATGGTCATAAAAAGGCCTTTCCTCAAAGATTTCATCAAGCTGCACAAAGAACTCATAAGTTCAGAAGGGTGGTCAACTCCTCTGAAACTTACAGAGTTAACACATTCACACATACTTTCCCAAAGGCATTTAAGGGAAAGACAGTGTATGTTGATGCACTAGGAAAACAACTTAGCCACCTTGAATCAATCAGGGTTATTAGGCAAGTTTGGGTTCCCAAAGGTACAGCTAACCTCTCAGGACCCAAAACTCAAAGGGTACCTAAACCTATCTAATTGCAGGTACCAATGGGCCACAAGAAGAGGAGCATGAACAAAAAGACAGCATGGTACCTTGACATTGAGGACAACACCCCTGATTATGATCCTGAATTAGATCCTGCATTAAATTATCCTGAATTCTATGATCAAAATGACTCACCTTCAGTAGAGGACAACTCTACTGAAGAGATCAGGAAAAGAAGGACCTGGTTATCTGACCATCCTACTGACCTGATACTTGGTGATCCAAGTATAGGAGTCAGAACCAGAAAGTTTCATGGTGAAAGTGCTATGTTCTGTTGTTTCTTGTCAGAACAGGAACCAAAAGATATTGAGGAAGCACTTCAAGATGCCAATTGGATCACAGCCATGCAGGAAGAACTGAACCAATTCACCAGAAATGAAGTATGGGAGCTGGTGGACAGACCCTCACATCAAAATGTTATTGGAACAAAGTGGGTGTTCAAGAACAAGAAAAATGAAAATGATGTGATTGTCAGAAACAAAGCAAGACTAGTGGCAAAAGGGTATTGCCAACATGAAGGCATTGACTATGATGAGACATTTGCACCTGTGGCAAGGCTAGAAGCAATAAGGCTCTTTCTAGCCTATGCAGCCCACAAGAGGTTCAAAGTATACCAAATGGATGTCAAGAGTGCCTTTCTGAATGGAGTCTTGAAAGAAGAAGTCTATGTGGAGCAACCACCAGGGTTTGAAATTGGAAACCAAGTTTACAGACTCAAGAAAGCTCTATATGGACTCAAACAAGCCCCTAGGGCTTGGTATGATACACTGTCACAATTCCTCTTGGATCATGGATTCACCAAGGGAACTGTGGACAGAACTCTCTTCAGAATCTCTGAAGGAGAGGACATCTTGCTTGTCCAAATTTATGTGGATGACATAATTTTTGGATCCCCTAATGAGAAGCTATGTGAGAAATTCTCCAAGCTCATGCAAAGCAAGTTTGAGATGTCCATGATGGGGTTGATGAACTTCTTTTTGGGCCTACAAGTCAAGCAATCTAAAGAAGGAATCTTCATCAACCAAGCTAAGTACACAAGAGAAATGATCAAAAAGTTTGGGTGTACAACCAGCAAGCCAGTAAGGATCCCTATGAACACAAATTGGAAGATGGATCCTGATGAGAGTGGTATTCCAACCAACTCTACTGAGTATAGAGGAATAATTGGTTCACTCCTCTATCTCACTGCCAGCAGACCTGATATCACCTTTGCAGTAGGTGTTTGTGCAAGATTTCAAGCAAATCCCAAGAAAAGCCACCTTGAGGCTGCAAAGAGGATTTTGAGGTATCTCAAAGGCACTGAGAATCTAGGCCTTTGGTACCCTGCTGATGAAAATATTGAGCTAACTGGCTACTCAGATGCTGATTATGGAGGATGTAGGATTGACAGAAAGTCCACTTCAGGGACTTGTCAATTCTTGGGCAACAAGCTTATTTCATGGTTCTCCAAGAAGCAGAACACAGTGGCCACTTCCACCACTGAAGCTGAATATGTTGCTGCTGGAAGTTGTTGTGCTCAAATTCTTTGGCTAAGTCAACAACTCAGAGACTACAAAGTCAACTCTACTGAAGTGCCAATTTTCTGTGATAACAATAGTGCCATTGCTATATCACAAAATCCTGTCTTGCACACAAGATGCAAGCATGTGGACATCAAGCACCACTTCATTAGAGATCATGTGGAGAAGAATGATATCAAGCTAGTGAAAATTCACACAGACCATCAAAAAGCTGATATATTAACCAAGCCACTTGCAGAGGCAAGATTTCTGGAGCTATCAGCAGAGTTGGGATTACTTGATCCAGGGAAGTTGGACAAATAAGTCCAAAGAAGCTCATTGATTAAGGGGGAAACAAACTCAAGCTTCAGCAGACTTGGTCAAGTCTACTGAAATTCAGAAACATGACCTTACCTCTTCAGGACACTTGTCCACAGTTCTTCAGGATACTTGTCCATGTAGGGTCAGATAAGTTGTCCTAGCTATCAAACCAAATCTTGGTATGATAAGCACCTATTTTTGGTGATCAAACCCTATTTCGAAATCTGTCCCATTGAAATACAGTTTTCACCTTTTTGGGATTTAATTTGTCTCCCACCCAAAAGGTCACTTTCCATGCATTAAATGCCAAGATTTAACTCTTGTTTGCATTAAACTTTTTGGGACATGATCTATCTCGAAAAATCCCCAGCCTTAAACAAACATTTAAAACCACCCACGTTTTGAATAAAACAGTTATTTCACTGTTACATTGGTTTTTGACCATTGGATCAAAAATGGACAACTCCCCTGAAATCAATCCTAGCCGTCCATTTTGGATTTCCATTTTTGCTCACCTTTGAATTGTATCAAGACCTTACCAACTCATTGACAAACATTCTTTTTAGAATATTCACAAGTCTTAAGATATCCACAAACACTTCTTCCCCAAGTATTCGAAACCCTAACTCAAAAGTTCTTCAAACTCTCTCATTCTTCATCAATTTTTTCTGCAATTTTCAATGGCCCCCAAGGTTAGACCTGAGATGCTTGTTGATTTCTCCAACAAGGATCTAGACCTAGATTTTGGCTATCTAAGAAACAAGAACAATCTTCACTTTGAGCCAATTATTTCATTTGAAAGTGAGGATCTTGAGGTTACTCCAACCCTGAGATGGTTGAGAAGGGCTGGTCTCCAGAAGTTCTTGGAAGAAAGACCAAGCTCTTGCCTGGAGAGTTATATGGCAGAATTCTTTGCCTTCCTCAAATGGAGAGGCAAGCCTGAAGATGGTGAAGTGTCAACCAGGCTATCCTACACAGCTGAAGGAGAGGAAGAGGAGAGATTCCATAGAGTTAGATTCTCCTCAGAGGATCTGGAAGGAGCTTTTGGATTGCCTTATGAGGGAAGGAATCCAGAAGTGTGTGGCACTGGACATGAAGAGGAAATAGCCCAAGAGTGGTTATTAGTTCCAGGCCCTCTCTCCTCAACTCAAAACAAGAAAACTCTCAAGCCAGAGTTTCTTAATCTCTTTGAGGTAGTTGCTAAGAGCCTCTTAAGCAACACTGGAAGCCTAGAGCAGGTCAGCCAGCCAAGGATCAGAATCATGGCTGCCATTATTGATGCCAGTGATAAGGGCATCAAGTTTGATTGGAGGACCTTCATCATGTCTGAGATGATGAAGGAGAAGGCTAAATTTAAGGTGAAAGCCCACAACAAGGTGGTGCTAGAAGGGAAAATCAAGTATTGCACCAGGGCAAGCTTGTTGATTGAGAGGTTTTCCCACTATTCCCAGATGCAGACCTTTGCAAAGCCCCTCCCAGCCCAAAAGATCCTGTTCAGAAAGCTCAGTAAGAAAACTGAGAAAAGAAGAATGCTATTGGCCAAGCCTGCTGAAGAACAGGAGGAAGAGAAGCCTAAGATGAAAAAGAGAACAAAGGCCAGGGCTGTCAAGACAAGGAAAATGTCTCAGAGAATCTCAGAAGAGAATTCAGATGCTTCAGCTGAGATTGAAGAAGTTGCTAGAGAAGGTGTACAAGTGCCATCTGATCATTCAGAAGAACTCAGGCAAAAGTACAATGAGACTAGACAAAAGTCTAAGGGTGATAAGAGAATCAGGGAAGTTGTCCCTGAGAAGGAAGGAAGTGGAAGTAGCAGGGCCAGCAAGAGAAGGGCCAAACCTACTGAAAAGGTGTTGGAGCTGCAAGAAGAGAGGTCTCTTCAATTGGCTCTAAGGGAGAGCAGAGCTGAAAGCAGGGCCAAATCCATGTCAAGGACCAATTCATCTGGTTCTGGAACTCTAGAATCCAAAGTCCCTGAAGGTCAACCCATAGAGGCCAACCTCCCTGAAATTCAATATCTTGAGCCCAACTCCCCTGAAACCCATGTCACCCCTTCCAACCAACCCATTACCCCTGTAAATCTCACTAAGAGATATTCTCCTGAAGGAAATGTGCAAAGAAGTGGCATAGATGTGCTTGCTGACTTAGCAGTAGATGAGACAAGACTCCTGTCTCCCCTTGAATCATCCATGCTGAATTATTCAAAACTCTTAGAGCATGCACTCAATGAGCCAACACCCTTGAGTAAAGCCCCTTCAGACCCATTGCTCTCAAAAGCAACTGAAGATCCTTCTACTGCACCCAACCCTTCTAAAGCCAACATCCCTGAACTTAATCTGCCTGAAGCTTTGATAGGAGAACCCAGAGCCAACTCCCCTATAACCCAAAGTCCCCATTCAAGTGGAGATGAGGAGGAGTATACCTATGAAAGTATGCTCAGAGGAGGAGCCAAGGCTACTGTGGACAGTTTGTATCCACAACTTGCTGAATTTCCAAGAATTCAGAAGGCCTTTCAAGATTTAAGGATGCTTGTTGATGTGAAAGACAAATCCTTGATGGAGATATCACAAGTCATCCAAGATAAGGGTGCAAACTGGTGGCAGATAGAGGAGAACAGATTGCTACACTTTGCTGGAGTTTCAAAGATAAGATTCCTCATAGATGAGGAGATTTTTGCAAAGTTGGTAGCTGATAAGATTGAAGAGGAGAAAGAAAGAAAAGCCAAGGGAATCAAACACCCTGACAGTGGCTCTAATGATGATGATTCCCCTGATGATCCCTCAAACCCTTCAAATCCCAACCCTCCTGAAACCCCTCAAGCCAACCTCCCTGAATCCCTTCAACCCAAGTCTTCTGTAGCAGATAGACTTTCCAATCCTCCCAAAACCTATCATAGGAAAGGCTCTGTAACTTCAGAGGTGTTGACCAAGGGTGGTAACACAACCAAAGATACATCTGCCAATGAAGGTTCTTCTGAACCCAAGGCACAGCCTAAAGATGTTGAGGTTCCTGTATTAGAGGCTAGTTTGATTAAGGCCTATTCAGTGTCAGAAGAGTTGGACATTGATCAGCCCTTAATCATTCAGGATGACTCAGTGGCTGCTGATATAAGCACTGTGATCTCCCCACAACTGCCATCTTTGAACCTTGTTGAAGGTGGAGATGCTGCAGGTTTAGGAGAAGGAGTTGAAAAGGAGAGCATAGTTGAAAAATCAGAGGGAGCTATGGATGAAAGAGAGGTAGTCATCACTAAGATAGTGAGTGTACCACAATATGAGGGTGGAATAAGTGAGGAAGGACAGGTTATTCTTGAAGTCAAATCTGAACTTCAGGAATCCCTTGGTGAAAGGAGGCCTGATTCCTTGAGTGAGAACATTATCCATGAAGGGAGAAAAGAACAAGTTGAAAATGAGAAGAAGACTGCTGATGTATCAGAGTCTTATGAAAAAGAAATTGAGGGTGATGAGTGCTTATTTCCTAACTTGTTTGATTTATCTGATGTTGCAGGTATTTCTCTTGACCAAATTTTTGTAGATGAGTTCCTCACAGATGCACCTATCCAAGTTGATACAGGCTCAGCTCAAGCCTTACTTGGCATGCAATCAGAGAAGTTGGACTCCTTGGCTCATCAAGTCCAATCTGCTCATGCTGAAACTTCAGGAGCATTGAATGAGCAAGGAAGGACTCTAGCATCTGTAGAAATGAGGCTCACTGGCTCTGAAGATGTTGTGCTACCAACCCTTGAGGCAAGAATCAGTGGTGTGGAATCTGGTCTTCAAACCATCTCCACTGAAGTTCAAAGTGCCAAATCTACCATGGAAGCCATCTCAGAGGAGGTCAAGAAAGAACAGAAGCTGCTGAGAGATAATCACAATGCAAATGTCAAAGCTCTCAGGCTCACTGTCAAGCAAGCTCTTGGAAAGAAGACAGCACTACAAAAGAGAAGAGCTGAAGAGCAAAGGCTAGCTATGGTCAAAGCTGCCTCAGAAAAATTTTCCCAAGAAGTGTTGGCCAACATTGCTGAAGGTGCAGTGGCCAACCTCACTGAGCTCTTAAAAGCCCAACTGGATGCATCTCTGAAAACAGCCATGGAAGAGGTTGTCCAACAAAAGATGAAGCCTGTTCTAGCTTTCCTTAGCTTGAGCAGTGACAGAATGCAGAATATACATGATGAAAATGTATATTTGTTGGAAGAGATGAAGTCCCTAAACCAGGCCCAATCCCTGATGGCCTCAACAATGAGTGACCTAAAGCCCCAGTGCTTTGATGCTGCCAAAAAGGGGGAAAGGGAAAGAGCTAGAGCAAAAGGTGCCTTGGTGATTGGGAGTCCAGTGAAAGGGAAGGACAAAGTCCCTGAAGGGAAGGGAAAAGAGCCAGAAATGCTGAATTTGGAAGATTTGGATGAAGAGGAGCAGTTAGCATTGGCATTGAAGAACTCAATGGCCTCAGCTCAAGAAGAAAGGGCAAGGAAACAGCAAAGACCAGGTGGTGAAGTGTCAGGGTTGGACAAAGATGCTGAAGGTGTCCAAACCAGAGGAAAAATCAAGAAGGCCCAAGGAAAGAAGAGACAAATTGAGAAATTCACTGACTTTCCTAGCAGCCTTGATCTTCCACCTGAATTCAGAATTGATGAAGATGAGCCTACATCAAAGAAAGCCAAAACTGCTGAAGAGGACAAATCTTCTGAATCTGGAAAAACTGCTGAAGGTGCCAAATCAACTGAAGAGACTGAAGAGTTATTTGCTGAAGGATTTGGATCTGAACCTAAGAAGAAGACAACTGTTCTAGCCCATGATCCATCAAAGCTGTTTCATGAAGGGTATGGCAAAGACCCTGAAACACAACAGAAACTGGCCATGATGAGGGCCCATGAGAAAATTGATCTGATGGAAGAAGCCAACAGAGCAAGAGATGAAAGGAGAGCAAACTTTCAGAAACCAAGAAGGAGAAGAGCAACTTACAGCAAGATGAAGCCTCAGCTTCTAATCCCAATGGACACCAAATATCCACACTTGGATAAATGGGTGCCAATTCAACTGAATGACACATGGGAAGAAGCCAAAAGGGAGTTTGTCTATGACTTTTATGTCATTGACAGATGGAATGGAGGAGATGCAAACTCTGCCTTCACTGAGTTCATGCTAGAATACTACAGAGAGTTGTATCAACAACTACTTGCAGCTGCTGACATTGCAAAATTTGAACTCACAGCTCCCAAGCCAATCATATACATGCCTCCAAAGCTTGAAGGATGGATTGACCAAGCAAGAATTCTGAGGGAATTCACTGAGATCCTTAAGCTGAACAAGATGGTTCTTGGACCTAAGGGAACCAACCAAGAAGCCATGGCACTGAAAAGAAGAGTGTGGGCACAGTATGGAATGCTGCCACCTCCTGAGGATGATCTTTGAAATGGCTAAGTCTTCTGACCTTACTTGAATGATCAACTATGCTGAAATATGGTCAAGTTTGCTGATGTGTTAATCTGGTTGCTCTGATCTGTTAAAGATTGCTCTGATACAAGTTCTGTGCTCTGATGCTGAAAATATCATTTTGAATTATTGTAATGAAGTGCTCTGATATACTTAAGTGTTATTGATTCATGCTCTGATATGTTAATTTCAACTATCAACATGCCTGTAATGACTTTTGAATGAATGATAGTTGAACTTATTTTGAATCAAGAAACTCAAATCTCTCTATGCCTATCTTAAAACCTACTTGCAACAAAAACAGTGAATACACTAACACATTACTTTTCAGGAATATTGACCTCAGTCATGTCTTCTGAAGATACATGTAATAGGTGTAGACAAGTCACTTTTGCTTAAGTTGTATAGGTTTTGGCATCATCAAAAAGGGGGAAATTGTTGGGAATAAAATGAGCTATGTTTTGATTGAATACCAAAAACCCCCTGAGACATGCCTAAGTCAATGAAAAATATGTTCTAAGAATATTAGAACATATAGATTATAGGCTAGATGAGAAGCTGAAATGTTAGGCAGCTCTTAGACAATTAGATGCACAATTTGAGGGGGAACCTATGCTTTGAAGATGATCAAGATCAAGTCTCCCCAAGGCTCAAATTCTGGAACAAAGAGCAAGGACACTCTATGAAATCTAAGATGCTCTTATCAGGAGAGTTGTCCAGAGAAAATATTCTTAAAGCTCTGATCAGGAGAGTTGTCCAAAGAAGCTAGCCATATGCAAGAACAAACCTACCTAGCTCAAAAGGACAAGACTACTCAAAGGTTTTGGTCAGGAGAGTTGTCCAGATAAGCCAACTCTAAAGTATAAAGTGCTCTGATGCAAAAAGACCAATCATGCTGATCAGGAGAGTTGTCCAGAGGAGTTGTCTCAGCTAAGTTGACCAAGATCAAGTGCTCTGAAAGCCTAAGATCAACTATGCTGAAGAGATTGAGACAACCAGTCCCTAAAGGTCCTCAAAGGAATGAGCTAAGACCATACACAAGAGAAATAAAGGGAAAGAGCCAAGTCATCTGAAAAAGAGCAAGCCAACCATGCTGAAAAGCAAAACTGCAGATAGTGATAAGGAGAGTTGTCCAGATGATAAGGAATGTTGTCCTATCATTGGATCAACCTTCAGAAGCCATGTCCAAGTCCTAACAAGAAGTCAAACATTGGGAAAAGTGCTGCAGAATGAAGACAAAACTGTTACAGCCGTTTATTACCCAAATGAGGACATGTCACTATCAAGAATCTGTCTTCCAGTTTGAAGAACTCAAGGAAGACATTTATAGCAATTTGGGGCTGCCTCTCCAACGGGCAAATCCTCCATTTTGTCTATAAATACAGAAGTGTGAAGACCATTTGAAATGATCCAACTATCCAACTGACCTCAACATAATCCAACCTAGCTCAAAGTTCTTACAAGCTAGAGTGCTTTCAAAGCTTTCAAAGACTATCTTAGTCTTCAAACACTTCTTCTAGGCTGAACCAAATTGTATATCCATACACAAGCTTAGAGAGATATCCTATCCTTATACATTGATCTTCATTGTAAAGGATATCTCATTAGTTGGAACCTTACTTCAACCCTTATATCTTTCAAGAGTGAAAGTGAGAAGGTTGTAGTAGTAGAAGTGGTAGGAGCTGACTGTTGAGAGAAGAACAGTTCAGTTCTGAGTTGAGAAGAGGGTACTAGGACTCTAGACATCCTAGGGATCAATTCACCAAGGAGTGGTGTTCTTGATCAAGTGCACCTTGGCACTATAAAACAAGTTAATTCCAAGAGTGAAGGAATTATCCTGTTAAATCAGGGAAAGTGGATGTAGGAGCTTGAGTCTCTGAACCACTATAAACTCTTGTGTTGATTTACTTTACAAGTACTTACATTCACTCAACACTGCACACAAAACTGATCTTTCAAAGATACACATTCAAAAACTGTGCAAAACTGTTTTGGACAACTTCCCTGAAGCTTAACTGGACTGTTTTACATTGACTAAGTGATTTCAGAAATTAAAGGAGTCTAAACTTAAAGGGCCAACCACTATTCCGCACATATAACTTCCCTAGATAGTTATTCAACTAAGTACTCAATAGTACTTAGTGGATTGATTATCTTAGAAGAGTTAATCACCTTCAGCAGAGTTGTCCAAGACAACCTTGCTGAGCTCTGGTTTGATCAAAGTTCAAAAAGAATTGCATACAAGTGTATTCCCCCCCCCATACACTTGTTATCTACTCCTTTCAGGACCAACAGGGTTGAAAAAAAGTACTGAGGAAAATGCAGCGGAACACAACAGACGAATTGAGGGTGGTTGGAAGAAAATGAGTATTTTTTGGGACTTACCATACTGGAGTTCACTATTGATACGACACAATTTGGATGTGATGCACATTGAAAATAATGTGTTTGACAATGTGTTCCACACAATCATGAACACGGAAGGCAAGACGAAAGACACTCCAAAGTCTCGGGAGGAGTTGAACACTCTTTGTCGCCGTGAAGAGTTGAAAAAGGATGTACGTACATGTAAATTTCCAAAGGCTAGCTACACACTGGATAAGCCACAGAAACAAAGATTGTGCAGGTGGATAAAAGAGTTGAACTTTCCGGACGGCTACGCGGTCCAATATCTTTGGGGGCCCACTTTATGCCAAACGAGCTCATCTATATATTCTTAAAATGCTCCAAATTTACCTGAATTAAATAAGAAAATTAAATATCAAGGTAATTGAAGGACATGTAATAATAAATCGAGAAACACAATAAAATCTCAAATTAATTCTCAAATAATATCTAATTAAACCACAAAAATATGCAATAATCTCGACTCATCACTACGTGTCGAACTTGAGTCGATGCGTAGACACAACAACGGGTAAGGTTGCAAGGATGAAGAGTCATGGTTGTCATGTATTTATGCAACGCTTGATACCGATTGCGTTCCGAGAACTTCTTCCTCTCAATGTGTGGAGGGCTATCACTGAATTAAGTCTTTTTTTAGAGATTTAACCTCTACAACGATCAAGATCGATGATATGATTCGTTTAGAGGAAGACATTCCAGTGATTTTGTGTAAGTTGTAACAAATTTTTCCGCCTAGCTTCTTTGACTCGATGGAACACTTACCCGTTCACTTAGCGTATGAAGCGAGAATTGGTGGTCCGGTGCAATACAGGTGGATGTACCCATTTGAAAGGTAAAATCTTACCTATTTTATTTCATTACAATTACACATGCATTCTTAGTTATATATATATATATATATATATATATCAAGTATCTCCACAACTTGAAACGTAATGCTAAACAAAAGGCAAACGTTGAAGCATCGATTGTGAATGCATATTTGAATGAAGAGGTTGGCATGTTTTGTTCTTATTACTTTGAAGACCACGTCAACACAAAGTTAAGAAGTGCTCCACGTAACTTCGGTGGTAGATCCGCTGACAATATCAGTGAAGAGGTCGATGGAATGCTCTCCATATTCAACTCTAAGGGACGGCCAATAGGAAAACCCACTGAACGATATTGGGAAACGGACTCGGAGGCGAAAATAGCACAAACGTATGTGTTATTGAATTGTGATGAAGTTCAGCCATACATTGAGTAAGTATTTCATATATAAATCGTCTATTTAACTACCACTTCATTTATGTCATTTAATATTAACCAAGGTTTTGAATGTTGTGAATTAGAATGTACACTCAAGAACTACGACGAGCAGAACCAAACATCTCAGATACATATATAGATGTTTGTCTTCAACGTGAATTTTCCCGATGGTTCCAACGTTATGTGAGTACCATTTAATTATGTTTTACGTAAATAAATTAATATTTATTTTAATTAATTTTAAATTGAGTCGTATAGGGACGGGATAAAGCTCTTGATAGTCGATTCTTACGAGATCTCAGCAAGGGACCACTACGTCGTGTAAAGACTTACAACGGTTATATTGTGAAGGGCTACAGATTTCATACGTCTGGGTATGCATCGAGAAAGGCGACTACCAACAATGGCGTCTGCGTTAGCAGTGCGAATTACAATGCAGATACAAGTGATTACTTTGGGGTGTTACGGGAAGTCGTCGAAGTAGAATATCCAGGATATCCAGCAAAGACTGTAGTGTTGTTCAAGTGTCATTGGTTTGATTCAGGCCATTTAGGAACAAGAATTCATCCGGAGTACAAGCTCGTTGATGTTAGTTCGAAAATGACGTATATTGGGGATGATCCATTTGTATTTGCCCATCAAGTATCTCAAGTATACTACTGCACATATCCGGGAGCTCCACGTGGTTATGAATGTCCCGCTGTTTGCAAAGTAAAGACAAGGTCAATGGTAGAAGTCCCTAAAAAGGACAAAAATACTGAAGATGAATCTCCATTTCAAACAGAACAAATAGAGACTCCAACTGAAGTCTTTACGGGAGATTTCAATCTTTCAGTAGCCTTGACGGCTGCAAATCCCCAATTAATCGAAATTGAAAACGATAGTGGAGGTGAAGAGGAGGGGGATGAAGATGAGGATGAAGAGGAGAATGAAGATGAGGATGAGGAGGAGGATGAGGAGGAGGATGAGGAAGATGATGAGGAGGAGGATAAGGATGAAGAAGAGGATGAAGACGATGAAGATGAAAATTAATTCAATTAATGTAATGTATTTATTTTTATTTTATAAAAGTTAATTAATTATTTATCATTTAGGTACAAATTATAAAAATTAAATTTACTATAAATATAAGCCACAACCAATATATTTATTAATATATGTGGAAGAAATGAATTTCGTGATTTTTTTTTTAAAAAAAATGAGTAAAAAAGGTTTAAATATGCATATTTCAGAATTTTAATAAAAATGTTAAAATTAAAATTTAAACATATAAATTATAAAAATTTAATTTAATATAAATATAAGTTAAACAATATATTTATTAATATATGTGAAATAAATATAATTTGTGAATTTAAAAAAAAAATGGGTCGAAAATGAGTACATATACAATTAATATTACAACTATAAACAAAAAACAGACTTGTCCGAGTGGTAGGCGCCCCTCACTAGGCGCCCACACACCCGGGTTCGAGTCTCAGCAAGGCCGAAATGTTGGCCAATTTATTACAAAATGCTACAGTGTCGGGCCGGGTCGGAGCGGGTCTGGGCCTGGTTGGGGCCTCCCCGATCCCACCCATATTTTTTTTTAATTATTTTGTTTTACCGACGGAATTTCCGTCACTATAAAGGCGACGGATATTCCGTCCCTATATTACATCCGAAATAAATTTGATCAAAATTAATTCTGTCGGAATTCCGACGGACTATCCGACGGAATTGCCGATGGAATTTCCACCCATATTTTTTTTTAATTATTTTGTTTTACCGACGAAATTTCCGTCACTATAAAGGCGACGGATATTCCGTCCCTATATTACATCCGAAATAAATTTTATCAAAATTAATTCTGTCGGAATTCCGACGGAATTTCCGACGGACTATCCGACGGAATTGCCGATGGAATTTCCGATGGAATGTCCGACGGAATTGCCGATGGAATTTCCGATGGAATGTCCGACGGAATTGGCGACGGAAATTCTGACGGAAATTCCGTCGGAATTTAATTTCTTTTTTAATTATTTTAATTAATAATTACCGACGGAATATTAACCCGAATTATTAAACGGATTGTCCGGATTACCGACGAAAATATTCCGTCGGAAAACATGACTGAAAATATCCGTCGGCAAAAAATGCCGACGAAAGAAATGGAGACGTACAATATTCCGTCGGTATTTCTGTCAGCATGCAAACCGGTCGACGGAAATTCCGTCGGTAAATCTGTCTCTAAAACGCGTGTTTTTTGTAGTGTTATATAACCCTCAATCACAGGGACGGACCCAGAAATGAAGATTATGGGGGCCAATTTTTTCAATTATATTTTCTTCATCTATCTTATTTTTATTTTAAGGGGCTAGATTTTATTTATTTGTATAATACTATGTATATGAGCTAATTGCAAAAGAGTTTTAAAAATACTAAAGTACTACAAAAGTAATTCCCTTTTTATCAATAATAGTTTTAAACATGTAAAATATAATACTTTTGAGATAAATTTTATAATTAAAATACTTAAAAAAATATAAGTATTTTATATATAAATACCAAAAGTGTAATAAACAAATTCTTTTGAGATAACTTTTACAATAAATTGACTTCTAAAATAATTTATTAGTATTAATTTCACTGAAATTTAATTTAATATTTTTTTACTAAAAATAATATATTTTAATATATATAATATATATTTAGGGGGTGGGTGGGGTGGGGTGGGGTTGAGGGGGCCAGGGCCCCTAGGAACATCCCTGCTCAATCCTCAACAATGTTAGATAAATTCCCTCTTTAATTTATTATTTTAACAATGTTGTGAAATATCCACAATACCCTTTTAGATATAAACCCTAATTTTTAATTTAGTAGATACACTACCCCGTCCAACATATTGTCAAGGCCATCGGCGATGCCGTCAAATTGAATTTTTTTTTTTCAGAAATCTAAAAAATAAATCTGAGAGAAAAGGGTATCATGGGATCCATTGATGGTAAAATGATTTTTGTGAGTAAAATTGATTGACAATTTGAGTAATTATGTGGTGGTTGGAAGGTGGTGCTAAAATGAAAATAAATTATGTTTCCATAAAAGAAATGTGCATACTTTTGATGAACGAATAAATAAGGTAAGTGAACATATTTTTGGTGGATGAAGGGAGTACTACATTTTTTGACAAATCAATGAATTTGCGAAATGATATCTGTTTTAATGAAGGAAAATTGGATAGAAGGAAAATAGTGGAAACTATCATACTCAGGTTGAAAACGTGGATAGGCAACAAATGCAGCAGGGCCAAGGAGTGCTCCATTAGTGATTGGAGAAATAATCCCACAGTGTGGCTAGAGGGAGAATAAACAGAACAAGGGAGGAAGGGTAAGCAGCTGCTGCTATGCCCCTTTACATTCAAATTAAAGAGCATGAGTATGTACTATAATTAGGAACTTGGTGCACGTGAAATATGTTTCAATATTGTAAGGGTTGAGTACTCCTTGTACTCGTTTTTACAATGAAATCACTTTACTGATAAAAAAAAAAGTCAAATATACACTCTTTCGGGACAGGTTAATATTTGGTGGTTAAGGCCTAATTGACAGTCTTCAACCCAGGTAATATTGGTGCGGTAGAGCTTAAGGCAATTGAAATAGGTGTTTCAAAGTGTATTTGCAATGGGTTGGTTGTTAACGGTATCCGCTCGAATGCACTAGCAGCAGTTGAGGCAATCAAGTCCGCTTCTTCTTTTAGTGGTTTAGAGGGTGCTATTGTTCAGAATATCAAGCGCATGTTGCGAAAAAATCTAGTATGGAATTGTTCGCTTCTTCTTTTTGTGGTTTAAAGGGTGCTATTGTTTAGAATATCAAGCGCATGTTGCGAAAAATCCTAGTATGGAATTGTCAGCATATATTACGAGATTCTAATGGTTCGACTCATGCGTTGGCATAAAAGGCTTTTGATTCTTCAATTCCTCATGATTGATTTGAAGATACTTTATCTCGAGTATTTCAAGGAATTGACTCTTGATTTATAATCTTGTTATAGGACGTACTCCAAAAAGAAAAAGAAAAAAGAGAGAGACAGGCTTTAATCAATATTGATGGGCCAAATAAAATTATTGGACTGTTGAACCTAGTTAATTAACCTAAGTTGTTGCATGATCAGTGACGGAGCCAGAAAATCTTGGTAGAGGGGCCCGATTAATATTACTTTAAAGATACAATAATATGTACTTATTATACTTATCGAAATTTTACATGATAAAATTTTCAATACATTTCATTAAATTAAATTGAACAAGCTGTCTTACATTTTGTTTTGAAGTTTTGATAGTTCGATTCAAAATGAAGCGAAACAATTTAAAAATTGCTAAAATATTTTACGATTCTTAGCAAAAACTTAGACAATAATTCTCAAATACACCATCAATCTATATTATTAACTCTGTTGAATAAATAATTTATTTTTGGAGTATTAAGAAACAAATTTAAGTAAAAAACATATGAAAAAATATATTCTTCCTCAAAAAATATACATCTATATACATAATATACTTTTATTTTCATATATATATATATATATATATATATAATATGAGAATAACTATTATCACATAATATATATAATTATTATAAAATATTTAATATATATATATATATATATATATATATATAAAACTAAACCCTAAACTCTAAACCCAAAAAAATTGGTGGGGGTCACTGGGCTCCCTGACCCCAACGTGATACCGTCCCTATGCATGATATTTGGTTAATTAATTCAAAAGTTTTGACTCGTATAATTGGTCGAAAATTACTCACGATTAAATGGTGGCAATTAAGGTTTTAATTGAATTTGTGTTTGAGAGTATAAATTATAATTTGAATTTAATCCAAAATGTATAGACTTATATAATTTGATCGAAAATTATACTCTTATTAATAAAGTCACAAAAACTTATATGCAATATTGCATACATGTAATATTGACTAATTAAGTCAATTGAGTTGAAAATATTGACTTATTAAGTCAATGGGCTGAAAATATATATTATTGGGCAACTATTAATTCATTTGGGTTAATTCTTAATTTATTTGTCAACTGGCCCGCTTGTGTTATAATTTTGACAAAAAAAAATTAACCCGTTTATTTTGTCAATTTCTATGATTTTTTTATCTTTTATTTTATTGACGAACGCGGGATATTAAATGTAGTAATTCAAATTGTAATATATAGTAACACACATTATTTTATGTACTAATAACACAAACTATTTTATATAATAATACAAATTCTTTTATTTAGTAACCCGTTTTTTTCTAGTGTTTTTGTTAATGTAGTAACTCACATTATAATACGTAGTAACATATACTATCGCATGTAGTAAAAACAATAACCATGTTGTAATGCAAATCATTTGATAAAGTTACATATAGTAACAAACGCATATTCAATGTAGTAATTCAAACTGAAGTATGTAGTAACATATAATTTTTTATATAATAATACCGATTCTTTTATATAGTATTTTTTTCTAGATTTTTATTGATTAAGTAACTCACATTATAACATATAGTAACATATATTATTGCATGTAGTAATATAAGGCCGTCGTAAATTGCAGCGTTCGGCCGCGGCCTCGGGTGGCCGAAAACTGTTCGGAGAAGACGACTAAGTACAATTTCTGCTAGTGGGTGTATTTATAAAAAACATGGGTGTGAATTGAACTGTCAGTGGATGTATTTATAAAAAATGTGGGTTGAACTGTCATTGAATGTATTTATAAAGAATGTGAGTGTGAATGACTGAAATAAATATTTGCAATATTTCACAAAAAACTAGCCCTAATAAATTTCATATTTTCTCATGTGAGCGTAGACACGGGTGGTTACAAACCGGAAAACCGCCGAACCGTGAAAACCGGCGGTTTCGGTTTCAAAACCGAACCGCAACCGTATTTTCACGGTTCGGTTTCGGTTGTTGATTTTGAAAACCGGCGGTTTCGGTTAAACCGGCGGTTTTCCGGTTAACCGTCCAAACCGCCGATTTTCGGTTTTTAATTTTTTTTATTTTTATTTTTAATTTTAATTTATAGTTAGATTACTTTGTCATTTTACTCATCATTTTTCGTTTTAAATTGTTTTAACTTGTAATTATATGAACTATAAGTTACCACTTTCTCATTTAGTCACAAATTCACAATTACTAAATATAATTACATAAACATTTAACTTAAACATTTTGAATAAAAATTACTAAACTAAGCATTAGAATTTAGAAGTAAACATACATAAGCATTTAACTTAAAAACACATAAACTATAAATTAAAATTACTAAACATAAACACATAAACTAAAAATTAAAATTACTAAACATTTGAATAAAAACATAAACACATAAACTAAAAATTAAAATTACTAAACAATAAACATAAACACATAAACTAAAAAATAAAATTACTAAACATTTGACTTCAAATCTTCAAACTTCAATGTAGCCATGTAGGGCATTATATTTTGTCCGGATGCTTGTTTTGCATGTGATTCACGTATGTTCCGTATCCTCCCCCGCGCTTAAATTTATATTGCGTACCAAAATAGTTGCAACAAAGTTGATATGATCCATCAATTGGATTTTGACGGATTACACGAAAGTGATTTTGAAGGGATCTTTGAAAACGAAAATTGGGGGGGGGGGGGAAAAGGAAAATCGAGTTGTTGTTGAACTCGAACCGTCGGCGGCGGAGGTGGTTGAATGGGTTGATCGACTTCCTCTTCGTTTGTAGGATTGACATTCAAATTTGTTACAATTGAATGATTTGATGATCCTTCATTTGCCATTTGAATTGAAATTTGAAGTTGGGGAAATGAGAAAATTAAAATAAGACTATAAGAGAATAAGAGATTGAGTTTGGTGTGAAAAATGAGTTGGAAAAGGGGGTATTTATAGGACAAATTGTTAAAATACGAAATTAATAAAAAAAAAAAAAAACCGGCAACCGGCGGTTTGGAATTCAAATTATCTGACCGTTGGAAATTCAACGGTCCAGATCTGTTGACCGTTTGAAATCCAACGGTCGAGATAAATCCGGAATTAAAAAAAAAAATTACAACGCCGGTCTGGTTAACTGCCGGTTTGACCCGGTTTGCTTTAATTCAAATTCTGACCGTTAGAAATCCAACGGTCCAGATCTGTTGACCGTTGGATCTCGACGGCTCAGATTGAAACGCGTGGCGGTTAACCGCTGGTTAACCGGCGGTTTGCCGGAATTTTTATTTTTTTATTTTTTATTAATTTCGAATTTTGCTCTATAAATACCCCATTTTCCAACTCATTTTTCACACCAAACTCAATCTATTCTCATAATCTCATTTCTCAACATTCATTCTCAAATCTCAAATTTCTCAATTCTTTCTCAATCTCTTACTCTTATAAATTAGTTTTTAATTATTACTTCTAGTTTTACTTACTTTACTTTACTAAATTCTCAAATTACTTTCTTACTATACTAAAAATTTCAATCTCTTAAAAATTATAATCTTATTTACTTAATTACTTTACTAAATTCTATTTCACTTCTTCTTACTTTCTTAATTCTGAACTTCTTACTAATTAAGTAATTATACTAATATGTCTTCTTCAAGAGGAAAGGCTATTGGAACTTCTTCATCTTCTCAAAGACGCATTCCATTATTCAACGAAGAGGAGGATCGAAATATGCGTAGAGTTCTTGGTGACAACATCGTTGAAGATGTTATTAACACTCTTGCCTCGGATGATGATGATGAAGAAGGTGCCCGCCCAACTCAAGAAAGTGCAACCGAAAATCCAACTCCAATGGAGGAAGGAGTTGGGGTTCCTTCACAACAAAACCCCATTTTGAAGTCCGAAATTTTTGCACGTCACTTTCGAAAAGTGCCAACCGCCGAAACCGATAAGTTTATTGTTTTTTGTAATTATTGTACAAAGCAATATAAGTTTAAAAAGGGAGGAGGATATGGAACATTTAGACTCCATTTGAGGTCCACACATCCGGATAGAGTGGGAATTGAAACGAGTCAAACACAACTACGAGGATTTACCGGGTCCTCCGGAGGTGGAGTTCAAGGCGAGGTAAGTAATTCGACTTCTATTTTTAAATATGATCAAGCATATTTTAGAAAAATGTTAGCTAAAATGATAAGTGTTCAACATCTTCCTTATAGTTTTGTGGAAAATTTTGCTTTCAATGATTTGGTACAACTTTTCCTACAACCATGCATGAAAAAAGTTTCTCGTTCTACGATTACTCGTGATATTGCTAATGTTGTTGGTGAATATAAATATGCTTTGATCAATACTTTTAGAGCATTAACAAGTAAAGTTTCTATTTGCGCCGATATTTGGAGTGATAATTTTCAAAAACATTCTTATATAGGAATTACTTGTCATTGGATTGATGATTCTTGGACTTTAAACAAAAGATTAATTGCTTATAAGGACTTTGATGATATTCATAATGCCGAAAATATTAAAACAAAAATTGTTGATATTTTAAATGATTATGGTTTAAATTATAAAAAATTTTCTATTGGTTTTGATAATGCTAGTGCTAATAACGCTAGTATCGAAGAACTTCAAAATGAGTGTCAACCGTATGTTGGTGGAAAAAAATTTCATATTAGATGCATGTGTCATATTTTAAATTTATGTGTTCAAGATGGTTTAAATGCTTTGAAAGTATATGTCGCTCCTATAAAAGATGCTATTACTTACTTGACGAGGCGTAGTAGTTTGATGAAAAAATGGAAAATTTTTTGTAGAACTAAGAATGTGCATCCAAAAAAATTTTCTCTTGATGTGAACACGGTGGAATTCTACTTATAAATTGTTAAGAGAGTCGGTTGAGTATAAAGAAACTTTATGTGGTTTTTTCGCACAAGAACATTGTGGTTTTCGTTTACATCCTCAAAATTGGGATCATTGCATAAAAATTATTGAGATTTTGGAAACTTTTAATGATGCTACTTTTGCTATGTCTAAAGTTTACGAACCTACTTCTCATTTGGAAATTGAACATTGTCTTAAAATTGTTGGAGTATTAACACGTTATAAATATGATCCATTATTACATGATGCTATTGTTCCTATGTTGCAAAAATGGAAGAAATATTTTAATCAAATTCCTCCTATATTTTTAGTTGCTAAAGTGTTTGATCCTAGATATAAGTTAGATGGTGTACATGACATGTTAGAGTTGTATTATGAAAATTTATATCCTAGTGACGAAATTAGTTCTTCTAGTTCTAATCGACCGGATCCCGAAGAAATCGTAAGTGGTGTTAAACAACTTATATTAGCATTAATTAGGGAGCATATGGATTCACATGGTTCTTCTTCTTCTTCTTCTTCTTCTTCTTCTTCTTCTTCACATAGTGCTACTAACGTTCCAAATTTGGCCAATATGGATGCTATAAATAGACTTATTTATCAACGTAATCATAAGAGATCACGATCATCATATACTTAAGAATATGAAAATTATATCATGAATTCGACAATGGAAAATATGGAAGGAGATTTTGACATACTAAAGTGTTGGTCGACGGTGAAACTTGTATTTCCGACAATGTCAATGCTCGCAAGAGAAATTTTATCGGCTCCCGCCTCAACTGTTGCCGTTGAGCAAGCTTTTAGTGTAGGAGGTTATACTTTGGATGCAACGAGATCAAATATGACCGTTGAAAATGTAGAGAACCAATGCTTGCTTGATGATTGGGTAAGAGCCGAAAAAAGAGCCCAATCGTTAGAAGAGGATAATGAAGAAGACGAGGAATGGACCTCTACGGGCGGAAGTGAAGAATGAAGAATCGAGCCACGATCATTCAACAACAACGTCAACGGGTAAGTTGAGGTAAGAGAACTACGTGGACTTTGATTCCAACATGTTGGATACGTAGGCAACTTAGTTTTAAAATTTTGAACTTAGAATTTCTAAGTTTAATTCTTAAAATTAAGCTCAAGTCCAATTCCCCCCCCCCCCCCTCCCAATTTGTTGTAATTTATTTTGTAAGTCACTAAGTTTTTAAATTTGTAAGTTGTAATTTGTAAGTTGTAATTTATACTTTTGTAATTTGTAACTTAAAAGTAATTTATTCTTTCCAATTTTTATAATATTTCATCAATTATTTCAATTTTTTACATAATTTATAAAATATTTCATCAATTATTTCAAACTTTAAAACTTACAACAATTTATAAAATTTAAATAATAAGTTATATAAACTATAAAGTTAAAACGAACAAAAAACAAAAGTCGAAAAATCGCAAAAAGTCCAAAAAACGAGCCAAAAAAAAAATAATAAATAAATAAATAACCGCCGAACCGGCGGTTGCTAAACCGTAACCGTAACCGGCGGTTTGCCGGTTCGGTTTCGGTTAGGAAAAATGTAAAACCGAAACCGCCGATTTTTAACCGTAACCGGCGGTTTCTGGCGGTTGGACATGTCTACGTGAGCGTACGTTACTTAATTTGTTAGCAAATAAGAAAATTTCGTGAGGGCCAATCCAATTTGACGGTGGATTTAAAACCGATCGATGAACATTAATTAATATTTTTTCCCTAAATTACTCTATAATTTCTTATTTAATTTTTTTTTATATCTCTCTTTCTGGATAATTATTCATTCACTTTTATTTTTCTTAATTTTCTTTTAATTTTCCTTTTTTTTTTAATGATAATGGAGGGTAAATTTGTAAAATTATTATATGCATTAATTATATAGTATAAAACACCAAGCTGCACATGTTTGTTTAGGGACTCAAATATCCGGATGTGGAACTTAATGTCCTTCGTCTTGTTCTAGTTCAAAATTTCACAATTCAATTACATTCACTTCTAAAAATACATTATATTTTACTATTACACAATTGATTTGACATAAAGTTACATTATATAACACAACATCACACACACTTACATAATTGATTTGCAATGAAATTACATCATATCCTACTCAATATCTCAAAATAAATATACACAATCACTATTTATTGTACTTTCTTCAACCAGAATTCACTACAAGAAAATTGACTTTTAGTGACAGAAATTATATTATTATAACTTCTCTAACTAAAAACTTTTAATGACAGGAGTTGACTTTTAGTGACAAGTCCTGTCATTAATTTTCAATTTCCTGTCACGGTAGACTTTTAGCTAGAGAAGCAATAGTGAGAGGATTTTGTTACTAAAAATCCATTTTCTTGTAATGATTTCATCATCCGAATTTTCCCCCTCCGACTTGCCAACACAAAAACTTATATGCAATATTGCATACATGCAATATTGACTAATTAAGTCAATTGGGCTGAAAATATTGACTTATTAAGTCAATGAGCTGAAAATATATATTATTGGGCCACCATTAATTCATTTTGGTTAATTCTTAATTTATTTGTCAATTGGCCCGCTTGTGTTCTAATTTTGACAAAAAAATTTAACCCGTTTATTTTGTCAATTTATGTGATTTTTTTTATCTTTTATTTTATTGCCGAACGCGGGATATTAAATGTAGTAATTCAAATCGTAATATGTAGTAACACACATTATTTTATGTAGTAATAACACAAACTATTTTATATAATAATACAAATTCTTTTATTTAGTAACCCGTTTTTTTTCTAGTGTTTTTGTTAATGTAGTAACTCACATTATAATACGTAGTAAACACAATAACCATGTTGTAATGCAAATCATTTGATAAAGTTACTGTTGATATGCCTTGAATCACACACTTCGCTGAGTTGTTCGGGCCCAACAGTATGCAGTATTGGGCTTTAGGCTCAATTTGGGTGTTTTATCTCAGTACTATATATAAGGTCTTTGAGATCTGTAATCTGTAACCCTAATTGATAATAAAATCCGTTCTCCTCTCTGCCCGTGGACGTAGCCAATTTTTTGGTGAACCACGTAAATCACTTGTCTTCTTTACGTTTCTTGTTCATGCTCTATAATCCTATTCTGTCACAACAGTTACATATAGTAACAAACGCATATTCAATGTAGTAATTCAAACTGAAGTATGTAGTAACATATAATTTGTTATATAGTAATACCGATTCTTTTATGTAGTATTTTTTTCTATAACATATAGTAACATATATTATTGCATGTAGTAATATAAAATAACCTCGATCCATAATAATAATCAAAGAATATTTAAAGAAATAGAAAATATTTAAAGATTAAGGCCGTCGTAAATTGCAGCGTTCGACCGCGGCCTCGGGTGGCCGAAAACTGCTCGGAGAAGACGACTAAGTATAATTTCTGCTAGTAAGTGTATTTATAAAAAATATTTCTGCTAGTGGGTATATTTATAAAAAACATGGGTGTGAATTGAACTGTTAGTAGATGTATTTATAAAAAATGTGAGTTGAACTGTCATTGGGTATATTTGTAAAGAATGTGAGTGTGAATAACTGAAATTCATATATGCAATATTTCATAGAAGACTAGCTCTAATGCCAAAACAAAAATATATAGCCCAAAAGCTGACATGCGGATAAATAATGCCAATCATCAAAGCACAAAGGTGCCAAGATTTGCGGTAGTAGAATAGATCACATTGGTATCAATGTAGTACTAGTTAGTTATATCATCATGTCGTTTGACTTTAATTTTTCAAATTTTCTTTTGAATCTTGCTCCATATGTAGGGACCTCTCACGATCTCATTGCATACCTTATTTGATCAAAATTTCCTCTTTTCATTTGTGTAAGTTTTATATATACTGTATAACATATGCATAAGACACTACACTATAGATCAATAATGGTGAAATACGAAAAATGAATACAAACTCTTCTCTTTGATAGCAATATTCTCTCTTTCTCAGACTTGCAATATAAACAAGTGTAATGTACGTATATGACACTCACATCTAGACAATAAGAGCTACTCCGTATAACTTTTTATATATCATTGAGTTGAGGGGGACATAATTTCCGGTCACAAGCCATGATTTTTGGCTGGGAGTGGGACAAGGAAATTATAATCATTTCTTTTACAAAATTAAATGATTTGAGAGAGGAAGACTGACTTGAACGAAATTTTTAGTCACTATATTTTGACTAACTACTTCCCCTCAAGCATAAGGGATCGTAGTAGTATACACGTAAGTATTTCGACCAAGTAGTATCGAACCACGGGAGGTGGGCTAGTGCAATGGATCCCTAGAGTTGTATGTCGTCATACTAATGTAGCTACGGTTTCGGGAGCAATTTGAACTAAAACTAAGAGACAATCGAAAGATAATAAATTAAGCTAAACGCAATGCTAGTAAGTAAAATTAACTACTAAACTAAGAAAACGAGAAAAATGACAATTAAAGTAAAGAACAACTACGAATCTAAATTCGGAGAAGTGCAATGGTTGGGAATGCTTCGGGTATTCTCTACCTAGTGAAATCGAGCGGGATTGCTTATACCGTTTTTATGCTTCAATTTGGATTTGCTAAGAGCATCAAGATGCTAGGATGAAAATCGTTTCCCTTCGGGTACTATAGCCTTACGTCTAAGGTGTTCCCAAACCCGGTAATAAGACATCTTCCTAATCTTCACCAACTACCCAAATAACCATTCAAGTAATTAATGTCTCCTAATGGGGTTCTAATACAATTAACTCTCTCTCGACGAATTAAAAGTATAATAAACGCATTTGTATACCAACAACTCACACCATAAATTTAAACATGTTCATGTAACTCTCGTCTACGCTAAACATGTCTCAAAATATGGATTAATAGAAGCTAATACTCAAAGCACCAATAAAACCCAATAAGAGAAGCAACAATCCAAATATCAACAATAATCAAAGCATAAACAATTTTAACACTAAATATTCACATGGTTTCAAACACCCAAAGCATAAAAAGCTTAGCACATGGTGTTTGATGAAACACTCATGGCTAAAATAACAAGAGAACTAGAAATAGACATGAAAATAACAATATTATAGAAAAGAGAGAGTTTGGGTGGAAGTCACCTTGATGATTCTTCAACAATCTAAGCTATTACAAGTGAATGTAGCCAAAATCTTCAAGAACCCAACCTAAATACTAAATTTGAAGCCAATCTATGGAATTAAACTTGCAAAATATGTTGAAAATCTATCTAAGAATGAAACTAGGGTTTAGTGTGTGAAAAAGTGAGGCCAAGCCTCTCAATAATCTGATTTGGGGAGCTATTTATAGCTTGGAAGAATTCTTGAGACGAGATTTGCACTTAGGCCCTTGAAATCCTTTAAAATTCTCGATTTTTCGCGCATCAGCAAGTTGACTCGGTCAACCGAGTGGTTTGACTCGGCCAACCGAGTGAGTTGGAAGTCCAGAAACTGACCTGGAAGCAGATTTCACTCGGTCAACCGAGTGGGTTGACTCGGCCGCCCGAGTGGATTCTGCTACAATTCCGCACTTTATCGTTTTGATCATATCTTGAGCTTCCGACCTCCGATTGACTTGATTCTTTTTTTCATTCCACTCAGTTTTTCGAGACGCATCCAATGGTGCAGTTGTCCTCTTGACTTCATGAATTCCCAGGCACGTATTTTGCTTCCAAATAAGTTCAATTTACCTAAAAAATAACAAAACACATACCTTTCTCATTTCAAGTGCAATTAGTCAATTTAGTGTGAATAATGCAACAAAACCCTCAAAATTATGTAAAATAAACACATGAATTTCAAGCAATTTTCACACTAATCAACCCCCCCAAACTTAAAGTGTTGCTCGTCCCCGAGCAACGAAAGAAATATAGAACAAGTGGGAGGATTGCGAAGAAATTCAATCAAAATTGAATGAGTGATTGTCAACTTTCCTCAATCTAGTCAAGCCAAGAGGTACAAAAGTCCACAAACAAGTTCACAAGTTATGCTCAAATCAATGCAAGATTAAGTGCTCAATTCACAATTTCCTCACAAGTGTATCTCTCATCACTCAAAGTGTATATCAAGGAAATGTATGCTCTCAAAATCAAATCACACAAATGCACCACCATATGCTTGCCAAATGTCTAAGTTCTCCACCACATGAAAGTGTTCAATCAATGAATCAATAAGGACTTCACATTTGGTTGTAATGTAGGTTTTTTGGTTAAGGTAGGGAAGATTTGGATAAAGTGACTCATAAACTAATGGAGCAAGAAGGAAAGTTGCAATTGATCAAGTTGCAACTCAAAGTTCTCTATCTCACATAATTTACTTACTTCTTTTCTTTTTAAGAACATTCTTCACCACCAACCAACCAACACTTTTGAATTGAAGCTCTACCAAATTTTTGTGCACAAGAGAGTTTTCTTTTTCGATTTTTCTTTTCTCATCAACTCTATCTTTTTTTTTTTTTTTTTTTTTGCACAACTCACAATTCATATTTTTTCTCTTTTTTTTCTTTTCACTTTTCAACCAAACAAATCCGCCAAATTCACATTTCACCTCAATTCAACCACATTTGTCAATATTCAAGCTCCACTAGTTCATATGAAAATTTAGGCTCACAAAAGATAGACAAATAGGCTAAATTTGTAGGTTGCCAAAGAATATAGGTCAATATGCTCAAAGTGGCTAACTACGGAAACATTTCATTTGGTATGGAAAATTTGGTCAAGTGACTATTCAAAACAAAGATGGCCTTATATCACTTCCAAAGATTTCACACAAATAGTAGCCTCAAACAAGACAATTGGCAAGTTCTAGAGCACACAAGCATGAATGATACTCACATGAAGGAAAATAGACCATAATATATGAAAGTCTAAGGCTCTAAAGCTCACGGGCTTGTCTAATCATGAATCAAAAGCACCAAACCAAGCACAAATTTTCACAAAATCAAGTGAACAAGCAAGCATCAATCAATACCAACAAGCTCAACCAAATCTCAAAAACTAACAATCACCATCAATTACGCCTCAAATACCAACAATCCACAAGATAATCAATCACCAAAACTAGGAACAACAGTGCAATATAAATGAAGGAAACACATGAAACCCCCCCAAACTTAAATGAAACTCTAGTTGAATGCAAAGTTTGGGAATGAGTGTGTTACCTTAGAATTTGTCCCTTGAACCTTTAGCACCAAAGTACCACTACCCTTGAGCTCCACCATGCATATCTCTCATCCTTGACCACCAACACAACACTCAACCTACAAAACAAAAACTAAACAAAAGATCAAACAAGCTACAAATCTAAAAATAAAAGAAAGCAATAAAGAATGGGTTGCCTCCCATTTAGCGCTAAGTTTAACGTCTTCAAGCCGGACGGAAATTAATGGGCTCATCGAAAAGGCCATGGATATCGATCCTCCTTCCCATTGTATTTCAACTTTTGAGCTTCAAAATCATGGAGGCTCTCATGAATGGAAGACCAATCCCTTGCATCTTTCTTGCATATTTCTCTCAATGACCGTTCTTCTTGCTCTTCCTCCATCCTCTTTTTCCATTGCTCTCCATTTTTCTCAAGAATGCCCAAGCACTTCTCAATTTCTTTCTTTGGATCAAAGTGATCGAGAGGTAAAATGAAATCAATAGAAGCATCAATATCAAGTAAAGTGTAAATTGAAGAGTTTAAAGGTTTAGAAATGCTCATTTCGCTCTCCAACTCATCTTGAGATGCTTTTTGATCTTCTTGTTCTTTGTTGCTCGTGTCCATCAAAGGACATTCCTCTTTATCATCTTCAATCACCATTAAGCTCATTCCCATGCTCATGTCTTCAAGTGGATATATTTTTGCATCCATTCTCTCCTTCATGTGTGCAATGAAGAGCTTTTCGATAGTAGTCCTACCCTGTGGCCAAAACTCATTGCTTTCCCACTCTTGATAATGTACTTGATGAAGCTCTTCCATAAGTGGAGGAGGAGGTGGACGATACACCTCTTGAGGTGGTGGGAGAGGATATGGATATGGGTGATATGGGTGTTGTGGAGGATAAATCATACCATGTTGATCATAGCAATGATTCAATGGGTATTGATTATATCCATCCATCTCAATGAAGTGCACATTTACAAAGAACCAAAGTATCAAATTTCTCAAAATGAAAAGAAAATAAAGCAAGTAATGTAGCTAACACTAGTACTCAACTAACTCTAAGTCCCACTTAAAGCACTACGTCACCTCCCCGGCAACGGCGCCATTGACTTGAACGAATTTTTGGTCACTATATGTTTTGACTAACTACTTCCCCTCAAGCATAAGGGATCGTAGTAGTATGCACGTAAGTATTTCGACCAAGTAGTATCGAACCACGGGAGGTAGGCTAGTGCAATGGATCCCTAGAGTTGTATGTTGGCATAACTAATGTAGCTACGGGCTCGGGAGCAATTTGAACTAAAGCTAAGAGAAATCAAAGGAATTTAATTAAACTAAACACAATCCTAATAAGTAAATTAACTACTAACTAAGAAAACAAGGAAATGACAATTAAAAGCAAATAACCACTACGAATGAAATCCGAAGAAGTGCAAGTGTAGGAATGCTTCGGGTGTTCTCTACCTAGTGAAATCGAGTGGGATTGCTTATACAATTTTTATGCTTCAATTTGGATTTGCTAAGAGCATCAAGATGCTAGGATGAAAATCGTTTCCCTTCGGGTACTATAGCCTTACGTCTAAGGTGTTCCCAAACCCGGTAATAAGACATCTTCCTAATCCTCACCAACTACCCAAATAATCATTTAAGTAATTAATGTCTCCTAATGGGGGTTCTAATACGATTAACTCTCTCTCGACGAATTAAAAGTATAATAAACGCATTTGTATACCAACAACTCACACCATAAATTTAAACATGTTCATGTAACTCTCGTCTACGCTAAACATGTCTCAAAATATGGATTAATAGAAGCTAATACTCAAAGCACCAATAAAACCCAATAAGAGAAGCAACAATCCAAATATCAACAATAATCAAAGCATAAACAATTTTAACACTAAATATTCACATGGTTTCAAACACCCAAAGCATAAAAAGCTTAGCCCATGGTGTTTGATGAAACACCCATGGCTAAAATAACAAGAGAACTAGAAATAGACATAAAAATATCAATAATATAACAAAATAGAGTTTGGGTGGAAGTCACCTTGATGATTCTTCAACAATCTAGAATATTACAAGTGAATGTAGCCAAAATCTTCAAGAACCCAACCTAAATACTAAATTTGAAGCTAATCTATGGAATTAAACTTGCAAAATATGTTAAAAATCTATCTAAGAGTGAAACTAGGGCTTGAGTGTGTGAAAGTGAGGCCAAGCCTCCAAATAATCTGATTTGGGGAGCTATTTATAGCTTGGAAGAATTCTTGAGACGAGATTTGCACTTAGGCCCTTGAAATCCTTTAAAATTCTCGATTTTTCGCGCATCAGCAAGTTGACTCGGTCAACCGAGTGGTTTGACTCGGCCAACCGAGTGAGTTGGAAGTCCAGAAACTGACCTGGAAGCAGAATCCACTCGGGCAGCCGAGTCAACCCACTCGGTTGACCGAGTGAAATCTGCTTCCAGGTCAACCCACTCTAAAAAATAACAAAACACATACCTTTCTCATTTCAAGTGCAATTAGTCAATTTAGTGTGAATAATGCAACAAAACCCTCAAAATTATGTAAAATAAACACATGAATTTCAAGCAATTTTCACACTAATCAAAGACTCCCCCTAGTCCCTAGATATATAAAAAAAAAATTTAAAATAAAATGAATCAAAGAAATAAAGATGGATCAAACTCGATTGGATTAAAACAAAAAAATCAAATCACTCTAATAGGTGGGGCTAAACAGATCGGGCCCAACAATATTCATTAAAGGGAAAGTCTTATACGCACCCTACACACCAAAGTGATGTGGTGCACTCACTTTTTTAACATTTTTTTTTGTTTTTTTTAACCACTTTTTTTCTGTTTTTTTTTAACTCCTTTTTTTTAACGCTTTTTTTTACTCCGCTTTTTTTTTTTCTGTTTTTTTAACCACTTTTTATTATTTATTTGAGAAAATATGTAAACTCTAAAAAATATACACATCTTTCACTATGTTTGTCTTCACACCATAGCCGTCGCCTTCCTCAGTTCCGACCATCTGCTCCTACTCCAGGTTCCTCTTCCGACCGTCCATGGAGACCGTTGCCTCAGTTTATGATGAAGCATGTTAGCAACCTTCAAACCAGATTGAGCCATTGTAACCGTTTCACCGGTGACTACTTCATGTAAACTTTCTGTCTTTTTAAATAATAAGGGTTTGACTAGTGACATAGTGTGCACAAAGAGAACATTAACTTTCATTAAATGCATTAGAGTGCAAGATATATGCATAGGAAACATTGTATGAGAATATGTAATTGGAGCAATAATCCGTGACAACCAAAATTCAATAATTGACTCGTGACTTAATTTTACTATTTGATGTTTTAGAATTTGTTTGTGAAATTAAGGATGATTTTAAGTGTCATTAATTAATAAATGTAAAGTTAACATTATTATAGGAGATTTTTGGAACTGATATAAGGATAAAATGGGGGGAAAATGCAAAAAAACATCTGAAACATCACATAATTAAAAGTAAGAATGCGACACTAAAACATCAATTAATTATAAAATAAGGGAGTGATAAATAAAGGTTAGGTACTCCTTGAGACAAGGAGGGATACATGTAGATTCAGCAAATTGGGGCGAACCGAAACTTGCGGCCAAAGCGAAACTGAAATATTTGTAGTTCAATTCTTCAATTTCATTTGATGCTACCTAAAAATATTCTACACATAAAATATATCTATTTAAAATTTTTTTAAAAAAAATTGTGAGTCAAAAGTCTAAATTTGAATCACCTAAAAAAATATGTGGATGGCAAGCACACAATTTACTATATGATCAATATATTATTACTACAAATTTAAAGAATTATCACTACTCCATAAAACTAAAAATGTATTACTACATGTCAAAAAATATTCTGAAGAATTGACTCAAAATATATTTTGATCATGTAGTAAAACAATACTTGAAAGCATAAATTATCTATATTTTATATAAATTTTTGTGTACCCTAAAATACTTAAACCATCACAATAAAAAAATAGAGGATTTGATTTTTCTGTTTAATTAACTTTTTAATATTAATATAGAGTGGAAAATATCATTATTAATTCAATGGATTTCCTCTTTACTTGTTCGGCGCCTTTTTTTCATTTTAATGTACGCGGTTGTTATCAGTAGTTACTAGTTAGTTATAAGGTGCGACATTTTGAAGCACACCTTTTCCCTTTCTAAACCTTATAATCCCAAAAGTGGGCCCACATTTTCAGCCACCAAAGCTTCTACATTTCATACATTCATTTGGATTTTATACCTAGCCTAGCTACATAATTAAATTAAATTTCTTCAAACATCAAACGCTATAGCTGCCCTCCAAAAACTATATCCCTAGCTTGTCTTTTCTTAAAAAAACAATTGCTGCATAGTCCTTATGTGAAATCTTATGTGTCTAGATGGATTAATCAAATAATAAATTTATGTGGGGAGGCCCTAACTTATGTTGTTTTGTTGAATTGTTATTTAGATGGCCGATTAGGTTGCCCATGAGATAGCGAGCAAGGTTACCGATGTGACACTATGGATTTATCTTCAAAGTGTTGATTCTCGATCGATCTTCACTGACTCTGAGTTGTTCTCATCTTATTGGTTGATCATCGTGGTTATTAGGACGCGCAAACTCGTTGACTTAACTTTATTATTGAACATAGGATGTAACATCAATTTATATAATTTATGTTATTAAATCATATAAATAAATTGACTGCACACATCTATCATATATGTTAATATGCTTATATATGTAATATGTACAAGCGCACTCTAAGTTTGTCTAATTTACTATTACCATTTTTTTTTTGAAGATATATGGCCGTTTCACGTTGATATTAAATACTATAATTTAAACATGACAGTTTTAATAAATGTTAATTTCTCAACATCATGAAACCAAGTCATGCAAATTTTACACTTTTCTTTCTTTTACAATTAGTTATTAATTAATGATTACCTTATATCAGTGCGCTAATTAGGCCTATAATTTACCATATATTTCCTTTCAGATTGTGAATAGCTAGTGAATGCCTTAATAGACCAAACTAATCATACTCGCATGTGCCATGGAGAGAGAGATTGTCAAGGAAAGGCAATAAAGCAAAAAAAAGGTCTAAGTAGGGCGTAGTAGTAATTTCACCCAACTCACTACCATTACTTAAACTTGAATTCACAAACCACCATATTCTTCAATTCAAACACGACACAATGAGAATCACACCACCGTATTTCCTTCTCCTCCTCCTCCTCCTCTTTCGGGTGGGCTCGGCGGCTGCCAACGCCACAGACTTCATCCGCACCAACTGTGAAACCACGCTCTATCCCACACTCTGCTACCACTCCCTCTCCGGCTACGCGAATTCCGTACAACAAGACCCGGCTCAACTCGCGCGTGTAGCTGTGGGCGTCAGCCTTTCCCGAGCGAAGCACATGGCCATCTACGTGGCCAACATCTCCCGACAAGCCGACTACTCGGCCGACCCCCGAGCCGCGTCCGCCCTGCACGACTGCTTCTCCGTGCTGGGCGACGCGGTCGAGCAGATACGAGAGTCGCTGAAGCAAATGCGGAGGCTGTCGGGCAGCGGCGAGGAGCTGAGGTACCAGTTGAGCAACGTGCAGACGTGGATGAGCGCAGCACTGACCAATGAGGACACGTGTGTGGACGGATTCGACGATGTGGCAGATGGCCCCATCAGAATGGACGTCTATGATCGGACGCTCAAGGTCAAGGAGGTCACCAGCAATGCTCTGGCTCTTGTCAATATGTTTGTTTCTAAGGTTATGCTCCCGTGGTGAGGCTTATTTAGGTTCCATAATTTAATCGGCTACTTTCATAGTTTTTTTTTTTACTCTTAAATACATCTATATATCTTCTTCGCAAAAATTCTAGTATATCGTTCGTCTAGCCGTTTTTGTTATTATTTGAACTTTTTACGGCGTCAATTCCAATTTGAACAATTGAACACACTTTTTCTTAAGTAAGATCGGCACTATGAGCAAAACATGTGGCTTTGCCATGATGCAAGGGCGGAGCTACAGCCTGGCCAAGGGCGGAGCCAGGAAAAAAATTTAGGATGGGCTAGAAGCGTGAAATAAATATATATAGTAAAAAAAATAAATGTAAAAGATTTTTTTTTTGCATAAGTTACACCCTACAATTTTTTTATCTTATAGAATTCATCGATAATGTACTGTTACTTTGGATTTTGGTTTGTTTTGAAAATCATCAAGATAAATTTTGTAGGTGAGATTATAAATAAAACTCTCATTAAATAATCTGAGGTTGTGTTTGGATGAGGGGATTTAATTTTAGAGATGTTTCAAATAAAATGATTTAAAAATAGATGGATTTCAAATTACATGTTTTTAGTAATAATTTAAAATACTCTCAATTTCACGTCTTTGAATCTATTATTGATAGTCAACTGAGTATTTATTGCATTGTTAAAGACAACTAGGTTTACATGGAAGTCACTAATTCGAATTTGATAGATTTTTTACATTACAAGTTTGAAATTGAGGGATTTAGCAAATTAGTTTAGAGTTTGTTATTTAATTAAAATTTTAAATTAAGTAAAGATTTTAAATAAGTATTCTTTTACAATTAATTTAGTAAAAACAAAGAGTATGAATTACTGGTAAATATCTCGCCTATTTTTGTGGAAGTTGTTGTTTGAATCGTAAGATTGCATGGATTTTTTTAAAAAAAATATGTATATATATATAATTATTATTTAAAAAAAAAATAGGGTGGGCTATAGCCCTCCTTAGCCCATGAGAAGATCCGCCCTTGCAGCCTGGCTAAGGGTGGCTGTAGCCCACCCCAATTTAAATTCTTGTTTTTTTCTATATATATTATTTTAAAGAGTATTTTCCACTAAATGAGATTCAATTTTGCTAAGATGTTTGTAAAAATATATGTATTTAACTCTTTATTGAAATTAAAATTTTAATTAAATAATAAATTAAATCATTGGTTAAATTATCAATTCAAACCTCTTAAATAGTAAAAAAATCGGTGACGAAATGGTATAATTCAAGTGGCTAGAGCACCTTAACTAGATCGTGAGGTATTGGATTCAAGTCATGAGGAGGGGTTGAAAATATTTTTGAAAAAATCGATACTTTTTATTTTCTTCTACTCGTTAGTCTCTTTATTTCAAACTTTCAGCCCGTCCTAAAAAAAAATTCTGGCTCCGCCCTTGCCATGATGCATACCTCTTTTTTGGTAAAATTCTATAGGTGAAAAATAATATTTTTATATATTTTGACATTATTTTTGTAAGATTTAATTTCTGTAGGAACCTCTTTGCAATTTCCTAGTTTAACAGATTTTATATCCAATTTTCAACTTCTGCAACCTTTATATATAATAAATTGTAACAAAGTTATTAGTAATACTCTCCCTGTTCTAATGAAACCTATCATTTTTTTTTTCTTTCGTTCTATTGAAAATTACTCATTTCTTTTTTAGTAAATTATTATTTCTTACATTTCATTATAATCCTTTCTCTTTTAATAACATCCTTTTTAATACATTTACTTAATTTTATCATATTTTTTAATCTCTGTGTTCAAAACTTATGAGTAGTTTTTATCGATAACGAGAGTAATCCGTATCAATTATGTCCATGGTTTTATGCATGCACATACAATTAAGTGACTTTTAGGACAGTATATTTGGGACTATATTTATAATGCATATGTGTAGTGATGAATGAAGAATTTAAAATTTAGGTACGAAAAATAGTATATAATGACAAACCGTGCAATAGATATCCTTTTTAAAGGTAAAGGCGTAAAGCGTTTCAATTAAAAAAAAAAATTCTTAATATATGATACAATCGATCTTCCTTTTTCGACTGATTTTTGTTGAAAAATATGGCCATGCTCGATTTATCTTGGCTGAACAAGTTTGTGTTCGATCTTTTTTTTTTAATTCAAGATAATTTTTTTATTTAGTTTAACACATCAATTCGTATTTATTAGTCGGTTTAATTGTTGGGTTATTTTATTAATGTATTTGATTTGAACTTGAAAGTTTTGGATTAAAGGTTCTGTTATTATTGCAGCATGCTATAGTAATTTAATGTTTGTATGTAATTGCTATTGACTGTTCTTTTAATTGTGAATTTGTTTAGTACTAGTACAATTATATAATCACAATTTATGTAACCTTATTATTTACTATCAATTCAATTATAAAACAACAAATAATGTATATATATATATATATATATATATATATATATAAATATAAATCAAAGAAACTCAAGATAATGGAAATACAATTTTATCATCGATGATGCCATAGACCGCTTTAAATTTTATTGAGTTATACAAGTGTTAAGTAATATTTAATTAATTATTTTCGTACCCCAACTTAATTTTTTTGGATTAGTCACTTTTTAGTGAAAAGACTCCCAATCCCCAGCACTATAAGGTCAATATATAAATTGGTGAAGTGAATTTGACATAATTAATTAATTCTTCAAATCACTTTTGATAATATTTAATGCCAATATACGACTTTTTTTCTTTTATTTCCTTCAATAGTCTAAAATTTACAGCAACAATCGTAATATGATATTATGATGTTCCGAAATAGCCCCTAAACAACAGAGTTGTAATTATTTTTTTAGACAAACAGAGTTGTAATTATTATGTTTAGCTTTTTAACTACTTTTATAATTGGCATGCATGATGGTTGTTGTCGCATATGGTTATCATTATTTCATTGCATATGATGAAATCATTGCATTGACAAGCACGACCACTTAGCGCGTATAACGGGTAAACTCTCCCCTCAATTTTTTACAAAAGGCTTGGTATGCTATGGACTCGAGTGCATGTTGTGTACCCTAATTTATGTTGCACTTTTTCAGTTTACTGACTTACACTTTTTGGTAAATGGTGTTGCACTTTTCAATTATTAAACTATATAATAATATTTTTAGTAATAATTGAAAAGTGCAACACCATTTACCAAAAAGTGTAAGTCAGTAAAACTGAAAAGTGCACATGGACTAGGGTGCACAGCATGCACTCGAGTGTATTTCATTATATATAGTCAGTTGGTATACCGATCATACTGAACCATATCGATAACCGAAAATTTCGGTATTGAAAAAATTCATACCGTTACCGTATCGAAAATTTCGGTATACCGAAATTTCGGTATGTAAATATTCATACCGATACCGTACCGTAATTTTGGTATACCGAATTTTCGGTACGGTATACCAACATACCGTACCATATCGATATACTGATTCATATCGAAAATATGGAACCATCATTTCATATCGAAATACCAATATACCAATTCATATCGAAAATATGCATGATTTTATATCGAAATTAATTATTTAAGGTTTATTTTATTTAAATTTTAATAATTAAAGTTATTTTTTAAATTAAAAATAATATAAAATTAAAAATTATATTATAAAATTATTATTTTATTAAGGTTTCGGTATTTCGATATACCGATATATCGTTTCATACCGAATACCGAAAATATTTTGGTATATCGAAACACCGCGGTATGATCATATTTCATACCGTTATAGTACCGAAATTTTCGATACGATATCATACCGTACCGAAAAATTTGGTATACCGAAAATTTCGATATATTTTCAGTACGATAAGCTCGATATACCGAAATTTCAGTATATCTACCCACCCCTACATATACTCATACTCGTCTCATAATAACTTTTACATTCTTAAAATAAAAAATTATTTATAAATTACTTTCATAATATTCACAAGTTTACACAAAATGTCAATATTTTTGAATCCACACATACACACAAGTCAATTCATGTTTTTTACTTTATACATAAAAGTTTACAAAATTATCCCTAAAAAATAATCTTGATCATTATTATTACACTTTTTTAGTATGTGTGTCAACTTGCATATGAAAATTATTATTGAATGGGAATGAGTAACATTCATTCACTAATAATTACTCTCTTCGTTCAAATTCATAATGCTCATTTTTTCGAGCACATATTTTAATGAATTGATTAGTTTATATATAAAGTAAATAGACTAAAGATGTGATGGAGTATTGTGAAGTCTACTCATAAATAAAGTGATTATATATGAATAAAAGAAATGACAATGTGTATAAATAAGTGATGATTAAAGTGTGAAGATAATATAGTGTAAACATTATTATTTTAAAAAAGGAAATGCACATAATAAAATTGAACAATCAAAAAACGAAATTGAGAATAATGAAATGGATGGAAGGAGTATTATTTTTATAAAGAGCAACACTTTGTGAAATGTTACGTACACACATGAAATTTGTTTGATTAAGACCGTTTCTAAAATTTCGTGAGTCACAATCCCAGATTCGAGTCGCTCAAAAAATTTATGGGTCACAAACGAGTGTTTTACTACAATGCCAAAATAAACTACTACTATAAGACAAAAATAAAGTTACATTAATGTTAAAACATATTGCAAGGACAGTAACACATGCACACTTTTTTTTTTTTGGGAGAATTAGTATTAAGTTGGGCTTATGGTAACATATTTGGGTGTTATAGTAACATAATATTTTGACCTTTCAACCCACGAATTCGTCCAAAAAAAATTAAGTACTTGTTCTTATAGTATATTTTGACCTTACAGTAGTATATTTTGGAATTGTAGAAAAACAATATTGGGAGTGACAAAATTGTTTCAATTAAATTTAATCTGTGTTGATCCGCGTCTTTATATTTTCTCTTTCATATTTTGCTCTACTTTTTTTTTTTTATCACTTCTCACCAACTAAAAACTCCTTCCGTTCACAAATAAGTTACATTTTGGCATCTCATCCCTGTTCACAATTATATGGTGTTTTAGAATTTTTTGCACCATTTCTCACAATTTTATCCTCCTTCTAACTTTAGAAAATATTCATAATTTCTAATTTACCTTTATTAATTATGAAATCTCTCTCATTAATTAATTTTGGTTACATGCTAAATCTTCTCTTTATACAAACTTGTCGATATATAAAAATATAGAAGCCTAAAATTATGGAATGTGTTAAGAGATTCAATTTCATTAATGAATAACAAACTTATCAATACATACCACTTCTTAATTTCACTAAAAAAAAGCTAAACCACCACTTATTTATGAACGGAGGAAGTAATTTTAATACTATATTCTTTAACACATGTGTAAAAAACAAACGAATCAATTATATAGGAATTAATAAAGTATATAATATAGTAGCAATGAATAAAAAATAAACATATACTCCCTCCGTTCCATTTTTTTTTTCATCATTTGCTAAAAATAGACGTCCCAAATTAATCCACCGTTTCTTAATTTGGTAGTAAAACAAAATTTTCATTTTAAATTATACCCTTCAAATATCTCAAAGTCACACCACATGTCATTACTTTATTATTCAAAAGACTTTCATATATACCTCATACTTTATCTTTTTTAATACTAATAAACAACTCCAACATTAAACTCCGCGCACACATTAAATGTTAAATATGAAATAGGATGAGGGAGTATATTCCCTCCGTCCAAACTTTGTGTATACGTATGATTCATTTTCATCAGTTTAATAAATATTGTTTGTTTATATATGAAGTAGATGTGTAAAATAAAAAATGGACGATGTATTAATTAGTGTATTTGAGGAATAAATATTTCCATTTATTAAAGTGTACAGTTTGAACGGACCAAAAAATAATACTTACACAGAAAGTTTGAACGAAGGGGGTATAATATAATAGTAATACATATATAATCGTTCAAGTATTCAATATATATTTTATACTTTCTGTCCCATAAATATTTGCACACTTATCATATTAGGATGACCCATATTAATTTGCACACTAAAAAAAACATTTTCCACTGCAAGAAAAAAGACCTTTTATCACACGCTTTTTGTCACACTATAAAATAAATGTTGTAAAAAGTATTATGTAGTCATGTGTCAATATGTGTTTTTATAAAGACATTGAATAATAAGTGTGTGATCAATATATACTCAATTACCACACACAATAATAAATATTGTCTATTGTCACACCCCTTTTAACACATTAAAAATAAATGTGTTTATAAGTACCCGTTAAATACATTATATTTTAGGTGTGTTAATAAGTATGTTATTTACACACTAATAAAAAAAATGTTGTGTTAATATTAACTCTAATGCCACACTATTGTGTTAGAATTATAAAAATTCAAAATTAATATTAATTTTTTTTTCATTTTATATTTGGCTGATAAAAAATTGTAATTTTTTTTTTTACTTAGATGATTTTTTTTTTCATAAATTAAAATTTTAAGAATAAATAAAAATTAATTTGAATGGGTTTTCAAAAAAAAAAAAAAAAAGAGTGTCATTCCTAAACACGTGCAAATCACTTTTTTTTTTTCGTTTTCTATTAAAAAGTTTATAATCACATTGAAATATAAGAGTTTTTTTTTTAATGCACTTTAAGGAAAAAATTATTTGTACTACATTTGATTTTATATACATATATATATTCGCGTATTTTTATAATACTAAATGAGTTGTTGCATAATGGCAAAGTAATCACATTACATTCCAAAGGTACATGATTCGTTGTAAACAATATTTTAATTTATATTTTTGAGTAAGTAATTATTTTTTTATAGTATGAAAATTGAATAAAAAAATAATCTTTTAATTAGGCACAGATTTAATAAATTGTTATTCTATTTGAGAGATTAAAAAAAGTAATTTTGATAGCAAAAGAGATTATTTCATATAGTATTAAAAAAATAGAATAAAGAAGTATGGTTTTTATTAATAAAATAAATCAATATACAAAAATTACAAATTTATATATAAAAAAAATTGTATACAACATTTGTTGCATGTTAACATGTTTTTCTATTTAAATAGAGATAAATAATTTTCAATCCGTTATAGCTCTTGAATTTAGAGGCTGCGTTGTATGATTGTCCGTGTGTGAACACATGACTTGTAAGGTACACACCTATTGTTGAAAGGGACGGATCAATATAAATTACAAACTTCGAATTCTCTTCGAGAATATCTATATTTGCAAAAACCCTCATCATTGTCTCCAAGATCCTCGTCCCCAACTTTCAAAATCCAACTTGAGAATTCAGACCATCAGAATTTTTAGTTGCAACCTCATGTTCCTCGTTAAATATCTTGTAACGTTCTCATACATATAATGAATTGATGGTAAAGTGAACTATAACGCACTTTTCTAGAACCCTCCGAAATAACATGAAGAATTTGATAGAAGTTTCCATAAAAAAATGACTGACTTTTATCCAAAAGGAAAATCAGACATGGACCCACCAAGATTTCTAAATATGTCTTTTAGGCTTCGATTAAGTGCCTTAAAAAACATGATATGTTAATCCTCGGTTCCTCATTCCATAATATTAGCTTTGACTTTATTATAAGTTCTGATAAATGAATATCAAACATTATGTTGCAGATAGATGATTCAATAATATTTATTGGAATTGAAAGCCTCGAATGTGCAGTACATCCCCAAGGCAATAAAAGAAATTCTATACCACTTAATGCAACGTTAAGAATTAAATCTATGTGAGATCTAATGGCTGTAGAAAGTGTTCTCCATATAAAACGTGCATGACCCTTGCATTCATATAAAAAGAACACTCCACCAGCATTGGAACAAACAACTTCATTATTTCTTTAGCATAAATAATTCAAATATTATCATATAATTAGCTCATTATTACACATGCACTTTATATATTATTTGTTATAGATTTATTAAAAGTAAATTTGTATACTACATGTTATGTATAAATTGAGATTTTAATGAAAATTAAGAACAAATAAATAATCTTAAAAGTATTATTTGACAATTTTAGAAGATACACGCCTACTGTTGACAACGATTAACCTTGGATTTTATTTATTGTTATTGCAAAAGACAAAAAGATCAGAAAATGAATTATCTGAAACTTAACGGGAAGTGTTCGATCAGAATTAATCAACGTCATTTGTGGAATGTATATCGTATTGTCAATATTTCTTCCTAAAATTATTTTTTATTCGAGTATATGATTTTCATATTTGTAATAACCAATCTTGTTTCATTGCACAATTCATACTTTTGGTCGATATTTCTTAGAAGTATTATAGACACACCAATCTTCATTATCAAATTGTGATTCAACATTAATTTAGGTATAACTCCCATAATAAAATATGGTTAACCTTAAAACTCACTACATTTGAAATCGATCAATAATCATAATCATTAAAAAATTATATTACACATTAAAATCATTAATTCACCAAAATTTTGAAAATTCATTTATATTGAGATTTGATTATTAATAATTTAAATTAATTATAACAAATTAAAAACTGGAAAAGAGATATTAAATGTAAATTATAATCAACAATCAATGTGCTTAATCTCTTCAAATTTAACATTAATTTATATATAAATCCAATAATAAAATGTAAATTAATCAACAATCAATTGTGCTTAATTAATATCTTCAAATTCACTACATTTAAAATCAATAATCATAATCACTATAAAATTATATTACACATCAAAATCATTAATTCACCCAAAGTTTGAAAATGTCTTTCTAATGAGATTTGCATATTAATAATTTAAATTAATTATAACAAACTAAAAACTTTAAAAGAGATAATAAATGTAAATTAATCTAAAATCAATTGTGCTAAATATCTTCAAATTTAACATTAATTTCGATATAACTCCCATAATAAAATGTAAATTAACCAACAATCAATTGTGCTTAATATCTTCAAATTTAACATTAATTTAGATATAACCTCCATAATAAAATGTAAATTAATCAACAATCAATTATGCTCAATATCTTCAAATTCAGTATATTTAAAATCAATAATCATAATCTTATAAAATTATATTACACATCAAAATCATCCATTCACCTAATGTTTAAAAATTTATTTCTATTAAAATTTGCTTATTAATAATTTAAATTAATTAAAACAAATTAATTTTTTTTAAAGAGATGTTAAATGTAAATTAATCAACAATCCATTGAACTTAATATCTTCAAATTCAACATTAATTTAGATATAACCCCCATAATAACTTTAAGAACTCACAATATTTAAAATAAATAATCATAATCATTATAAAGTTATATTACAAATCAAAATCATTAATACAATTTTTTTCTTCATAAATCTATTTCTTCACTTCATGTTTTTTTATGCATTCCAAAATCTTCGTCATTTGCTTTTCTCGAATTTCTTTCTTCATTTCACCTCCACATCACAACAATTTTTTTAACCTACACATCACAACATATTTTTTTCTTCACTTCTCCATCATTCAAACTCTCAAATCTCAAAGTCTCCCACCTTCTCAAGATAAAAGGACAGTATGTCCAAGCTACCACTGCCCCTGCAAGGAGTCGTCGATGCCGCTGCAATACAACTTGAGAAGGAACAAAGATATGTCTTATCAACATAAATAATACATGTAACATTTGATAGTCATGATCAAAACAATATCAACCGTGAATATATGTATGGAGAGAGTATTAAATTCGTTGTTTTACCTAGAATAGTGATACCCCACGAATTAACCGAGAATATTTCTCATTTCTAAGGACAAATAAATATTTGAACAAATGAAATATGAGGCGATTGAAATGAGAGAAAGTTGTGGAGGTTTATATAGGAGTAAGTTTAAGAATGACGGGTGGAGATGCAACCCTAAAATGGAGGGTTGAGATTAAAAGATAAAATTGTAAATGAATGAGAGTTGAGATTTTTTGAAATGAAGAGATTTTAAGAAAAGAGTTTAAGGTAGAAGTTGGTGGTGACATGTGGCAATGGAGATGTTTGAAAATATATAGAATTAAGATATGACATTACTTTTGGGTCCCACACACTCTCATTCTACAATTTTTTTTTACTTTATTCATAGAGTTTATAAAACAGTCTTTCGAAACTCTACTCATTACATTTTTTCGTAAAATGTGTGCACTCATAAGGATGCAAATACCTTTAGGACGAAGGGAGTAATACATAGTTTAGATGAAAAAAAAAAATGATAGCAACTAATATGTGATTATCTTTAAAAAATGAATCTTTTTTTTTTCTATTTTTATTTGTAATCGATTCGATGAAGAGAATTGATAGGAACATTTGCATTTGAATATTGCTTTATGGACTATTTGATAGATTTTTTATTACCCTTCTATTTGTTAATTCTTTGATAAATCGTTCTTATTTTCTCATTTTGAGATTTAAAGAGTTAATTGTTATAATTTGACGATTATACAAGTGATACATGAATTTATTTAGTAAATTGGACACTACAAAACATTCAAAAGGTTTTCAGACCAAATCTATTTATAAAATTATGTACACCGATCATTAAAAAAATATATATATGATAAACAATAAAATAAGCTTTACCTTAAAAAATTAAACACCAAACACATACCTTTTTATAAGAAGTCTGACCTGAACTATTTTCACCGCTAATCGGTGTCCACTCCAATTTATCTCTCCGATTCAGTTATAATAAGACTAATTTTAAGATTGTAACCTAGTTTTTTTTTCCACCAGTAGTGTAGATGTAAATGATGTAATTATGTTGATGAATAAAAACTACTATTTCTTTTTTACTTTTTAAGGTACATGTATATATGTAGGTTGGACTTGGAATGACGAGCAACAAAAAAATTGCAAATGATTCATCGAATAATCAGATCTTTTAAAAAAAAAAAAAAACAGACGAAAAAAATAATGAACGAAGATTTATGTTACTATATGAAAATAAGAGTGATATTTGTGTACATTCCATTGTATGGTGCGAGAAATACGGAAAAACACATAACCAATATTCTCTATTTGGTAGGGAAGTAGTTGTGTCTCCCCAGTCCATTGACATCTTATTTGTCGTTGTTTTTATTTCCATCTGTCTAGTTTTTCTTCTTCTTTTGGGCCTCATGTACATTGATATCAAAAGGGCCACATACCAACATTCTAGTTTGCTTAGAAAAAAGAATGGACCGACTGGTTGTATTTATTAAAACGGTACGGTTATTTTCACCTTCAATTTTGTAAAATACACTCTAAATCTTTATTTAATATTTTAATGTGATTCTGAAATACTCAATATACCATTAGTAGATACACTCCTCCTTTTTTAAAACACACAAATAGTCATGTGTAGATACACCTCTCCTCTTCCACCATGCACAATCACTGGCGCCCTCTACCCTAGTCGTCTGTATGAAGTAAATAATTATGACACACAAACATAGATATCATTATAGATATGTGTTCGAAATAAATAAGATTTTGATTAAGATACCAAAATCCCTGATGATAGGCCACAATAGCTGAAGTAAATTTGATTAAGAATGTGTTGGGAAAGAATTGATTTTGATCAAGATCCCAAAACCCCTGATAGTTAAGTTCAGTGTAGTTGATATATGTTAGATGAGTGTTATAATGATCAACAATTTTGTCTCAGTATAGATGAGACTTAGTCAGCTCAAATGCTCAATTTAATAGATTTTATATCAGCTTAGTTGTCTGAGAGTAGATGAGATAGACTAGTGAAATTGGCTAAGTGTAGATATCAGGACAGTTGAGTTCCTAGATATTCAGGCTAGTTGTCCAAAGCTGAAACGTTAGGCAGCTTGTGTTTTGTCTAAATTCAGATGAGTTGTCTAGATCAGAAGAATGATAAAGATCAGAAGAGCATTCAGATCAGAAGAGCAATCAGATCAGTAGAAATCAGAATCGGAAGAATAACTCAGATCAGAAGTGTACTTAAAGGATACAACTCAAATGGACAAAGTTTCTGAAGAAGAAGAGCAGAAGACAAGAAGCCTGAAAGTCCAAGCAAGCTGATATGGACAAGTGGTCTGATATGACCAGAAGAGCTGAATGACCAAGTGAGCTGATCAAGATGAATGATAAGCTCTGTCTCAGATCAATACTTATTTATTGAAGTCTCTGCAAGAAGCAATCAATGTAAGATGAAGAAGGCAAGAGGTTAAGAGCATTAAAGCACAACAAGCCTGAAGTTCCATCAAGAAGCATTAAAGGCAGAAGACTATTAAAGACAAATGTTGTGTACTGAACATTCTCATTGCAGCTGAATGTTTCAGAGGAGTTAGCCAATCCAACCGTTTGAAGAAGGATAGATTCTGACACAATCTACCTTGGAAAATGTGTCTAGGACTTGGCACATACTTTCTAGGCTACTATTCATCAACAGTAAAGTTCCAGCCACCCTACTTACCTCAAAAGGAACTGCTAGCTGCTGTGAACATCAAGCAAGAGTGCAAGAGAAGCTACAAATAGTGAATTCGAACGTTAGACTCTCCAACAATCTAAAGTTTAAGTTCTCTATAAATATTGAAGTGATTCAAACCTCAAAGTAGGTCCAACACACAAGAAAGCAAGGAAACACAAAGCATTGAAAAGCAAAGAGCTCTGATACATACTCTTAGTATCCAGTTTCCTTAATCTCTTCAAGCTAAGCCAACTTGCAAATCCAAAGCTTAGCAAAGAGATATCCTATCCTTTTACATAGAACTCATTGTAAAGGATATCTCATTAGTTGGAACCAACCTTAAACCCAAACCTTTCAAGGAGTGAAAGTAGTAGAGTTTGTTGTAGAAGTGAGGAGCTAAGAACTGACAAAGAAAACTCAGTTTTAGTTCGAAGTAGTAGTTGAGTACTAGGACTCAGAATTCCTAGGGATCAAGGCACTTTAGAGTAGTGTGGTTGATCAGTGCACCTTAACACTATAAAATAAGTTAATTCCAAAGTGATAAGGAATTATCCTGTTCAATCACGGAAAGTGGACGTAGGAGCTTGAGTCTCTGAACCACTATAACTTCAGTGTTATTTACTTTGTGCTTTGCTTTACATTTGATCATATTCACTCACTGCACACAAAACAGTCCAGTTCAAGAAGCATTGTTGTTAAGTATTAAAACCTGTTTTGGATAAGTTCCCTGATATGATTGTTTTTCAGAAAAAGTTAAGGAGTTTTCATAAGTATAAAGCCCCACCACATTCCGCACTAAAAGACTAACTTAAATAGTTGTCCAACTGAATACAGTACTTGAATAGTTTTCAGTAGGTTGATTATCTAAGATCAGTTTACACAAATGTGTCATACTCCTTCAGGACCAACAAATGGTATCAGAGTAGGGGTTCAAAGACCACTGCCTCTGAAAATCCATTTTGATTTTCAAAAGTTCACATTTACTTTGGTCACTGAACTAATCCATATTTTCTAAAAAATATACTCTTGTGTGATTTGCATAAATATATACTGTGATTATGTCTAACAATGCAGTTGCAGGTGATGCAGTAGAGGGCATCAACAACATGGCCCCAACTCACTGAATAACATTTCTCATCAGAAACTGCCAATGTTCTCTTTAGAGAACTATGATTTCTGGAAGCTAAGAATGAGAGCTCACCTTGCTTGCCAACATGATGAGATGTTGAAGGTGATATCTAAGGGACCATTCATCTTCACAAAGATTAATCCCAAGTTCACTGGTGAGCAGAAGGCAGATCCAAGGGAGTTACTGCCAAAAGATGAAGATGATCTGACTGTAGATGAGAGGAAAAGACATAATCTTAATTATATTGCTATGAATACTGTTGGTCCTTGGTGGAGTATAACACAAGTGTATGGGGGGGGGGGGGGAATGCACTTGTGTATGCAAATTCTTTCTTTTTGACAAAATTGTCTTATCAGGCAAGTTGTCTCACAACTGGCCTGAGTGGGAACTTTGATAGATACTTGTCCTACTGATTACTATTGAGTGATCAGTTGGGTAAATATCTAAAAGAGTTGCTTAGTGCGGAATGTGGTTGGCCTTTGACTAAAGAAATACTCCAAGTTAATTTCTGAAAATACAGGATATCAGGGACTTTGTCCAAAATAGATTCTCTTACTTACTGAGTTATGAATCTTTAAAATATGTTTGAATGAAGTGAAGTTAAGAATGTAGTAAGTAAATGAGACACAAGTTTATAGTGGTTCAGAGACTCAAGCTCCTACATCCACTTTCCCTGATTGAACAGGATAATTCCTTCTCAATGGAATTAGCTTGTTTTATAGTGCCAAGGTGCACTGATCAACAACACTCTCTTAGTGTTTTGATCCCTAGGATAACTTGAGTCCTAGTGCTCAATCTCTCTGAGTTAAGACTGTGTTTCTCACTAACAGCCCTTAACTCCTCACTTCTACAACAAACACTCTCTTCACTAAATGAGATAAGGTTTGAGGTTTGGTTCCAACTATTTGAGATATACTTTACAATAAGAACAGAGTAAAGGCTTAGGATATCTCAATGCTAAGCTAGGATGGTTACAAAGATTGGCTTAGCTGACTTGAAGTGATTCAGGAAACTTGGAATTCTAGAGAACAGATTGGTTTCCTTTTGAAAGCTTGATGATAGTTTGATAGCTTGTAGTTGGATAGTGAATCCCTTAGATCACTTCTGTATTTATAGGCAATTTGAACAACTAACCGTTGGAGGAATTAGCAATTCAAATATGTCTATTTGCAGCACCATTGAAACGGCTATGAAGCTTGGCATCCTTTTATCCACTGTGTAAAAGGGGTCTTCAATGGTTGCTTGAATGAATGTGTTGACTTCTGACAAAGGCGGCTGAGAAGACTTGTGTCAGTTTCCAATTTTGCACATTGTCCTAGGTTGATTTGTGGCAAATTCTACACTCAACCAACGGTCAGATGGGACAAGTTCCCTGAACATTCTTGCTGCAGTTTTAGAATGTTCCAACATTCATTCAATGCTTCACTCTTTAATGCTCTAAGTCTTTAATGCTTGGTTCAGGCATGATTGGCAATAAATGCTTCATTGAATGCATCTTCTGTAAGCTTTTGACATTTAATTCTCTTGATCATTTGTACTTCAACTGCCTAGATCTTTTGCATTTATGAGCACAGCTTCAGTATACTTGAACTCTTCAGCCAGGTTGTCCATTTGGTCAGTTTGTCTTGAATAGATCAGTAACTTTGTCCTATAGACCTATCAAACTGCCTAACATTTCAGCTTTGGACAACTATCCTGATCACTAATATCTCATAACATTTCTGAGATTTTAACTTAAGCATACTATACATCAAGTGTTCTGGGACAACTTGCCTGAACAATACTTTGAGCATATCTCAACTAAACTGTACATCATCAATCAGGGGTTTTGGTATCTTGATCAAAATCATTTTATTCCCAACAATTTCCCCCTTTTTTGATGATGCCAAAACCTATTACAAAGGAACCTTGACTTATACTCAATATTACCTTCAGGGAGAGTGAACTGGTCAACTTGCCTGAAAGAAACTGTTAGTACAATAAATCAAGTAATATTTGTCATGTTAGGTTAGTTGAGATAATGAGTTGTTATCTCTTGATAGAAAATCATTGGTCCTTTTATATATCATGGAGCATTACAGATCAGAAAATTAAAAGGACATACTAACTGATACAAGAATAATAACATCATCAGCAAACATAAAAACAAGAGTAGGGAAGGGATAAACTTATCCATCAGAGAGTTCCATCATCTTGGGGAGCAATGCCATATTGAGCCCAGACCCTCTTCTTCAGCTCCCAAACATCCTTGTTGGAGCCTCTAGGGCCTATCTTCATCTTCTCCATCTTCATGATGTTGATGAACTCCTCCAGAATCTTCCCCTCATCAATCAAGTTCCCATTGAACTTAGGAGGCATGTACAGAATTGGACCAGGGGCCTTGAACTCCACTCTAGCAATATCAGCTGCTGCAAACAGCTTTTGGTAGAGGTCCCTATGATTCTCAAACATGAACTGGACAAAGACTTCATCTACATTTTCTCCAAGCCACTTCCCTATGACATAGAAGTCATATACAAAGCTTCTCTTGGCCTCCTCCCATGCATCATTCAGTGAGATTGGAACCCACTTATCATGGTGAGGGTATTGAGTGTCCCATCTTTGTAGCATTTTAGGTTTGAGTCTTCTGTATGAGGCTCTCCTTCTTGGGGCTTTGAAATTTGCCCTTCTTTCATTCCTTGCCTTGTTGGCCTCAACCAATTGCTCCATCCTCTCTTTAGCTCTCTGAAGAGCTAGCTTCTCTTGGGTTTCTGGATCTTTTCCAAAACCTTCTTCAAACAATTTAGAGGGGTCATCAGCAAGTTTGGGCACACCAACTTCAGGCATTCTGTCCTGTCCTTCCTCTTCAACTTCTTCTTCTTCAATGACAGGCATTTGAGCTGCTTTCTTCATTCTCTTGGATTTCCTTGCTGGAATAGATTCTTCAGATTGAAATTCTGAAGGCAAAGTCAGGCTGGTTGGGAATTCATTGAAGGTTTCCAGTTCCTTCCTCTTTCTTTCAGATGACCTTGTCACCTTCCCCCTTACTTCAGCAATCTTCTCTTTAGGTTCAAGTCCTGTAGACTCACCACCTGGCCTTTGAACCTTTCTTGCCTGACTTTCCATAGCTGACATCATGGACTCCTTGACATCTATTTGAATCTGCTCTTCCTCAGTTAAATCTTCAACATTCATTGGGCCTTTGCCTTTCCCAATGTCTTCTACTGCTTCCTCCTCAACCTCAGGGACCTTCTCCTTTCCCTTGGATTCACCAATCACCAAGGTTCCCTTTGCCCTTGCTCTCTCTCTTTCCCCCTTTTTGGCATTATCAAAACACTGGGGCTTCAATTCACTCATAGTAACAGAGAGATGTGAGTGGGAATGAGTGAGGGACTTCAATTCCTGCAGTAGGTAAACATTCTCATCATGAATGTTTTGCATTTTATCATCTGCCATGCTAAAAAAGGTGTGAACTGGCTTCATCTTCTGGGAAACTATGGCATCCAATGTGGCTTTCAGTGATTGATCAAGTTTGGCCTGAAGTTGTTCAGTGAGATTGGCCACAACTTGATCAGAGACTTTGGCCATGAGTTCAACAGTGAACTTCTCAGCAGCTTCCTTCACCATTGCAGCTTTCAACTCTTCTGCCTTCTTTCTCTGTGCTGCTGTCCTCTGCCTTAAAGCATCCTTGATTGTCTTTCTCAATGCTTTCACATTGTGCTTGTACAAAGTTTTGAGACCCTGCTGCTCTTTCTTCACAGATCTAGTGAATTTACCCATAGCATCTTTAGCTTTTGTCACTTCAGTTGAAACTGTTTGCAGTCCAGTTTCAACTCCACAAAGTCTTGCATCAAGAGTAGGCAAGATCACTTCTTCTGACCCTGTGAGCCTCATTTCCACAGAGGCTAGAGTCTTGCCTTGGCCATCTAGGGTATCAGCAGTGGTTGCATGAGCCTTCTCAACTTTCCTGACCAGTGTGTCCAACTTCTCTGACTGCTCTTCAATGATGGATGCAGTCTGAGTAGCCATCTGAAAGTGAGCCTCAGAGGTGTTGGCTTGTTCAAAGTAGATCTGGTTAAGTGTGGACACATTTGCTGATACTGCTTCAAGATCAGTGTCAGCATCAACTGGTATATCTGTCAGGGAGGCATCTGCAAAAATCTGCTCAAGAGTGACAGCAACTGAATCTGCAAAACTGATAGTGTTAGTAAAAACTCCCTCATCACCCTCTATTTCTTTTTCTCCCATAAGGTCTGATACATCAACACCTTTTCTCTCATTTTCAACTTTATTCTTTTCTTCTTCATTTTCAAGAGATAAACTCACATTCACTGGAGAATCAGGCCTCCTTTCACCAAGGGATTCATCAAGTTCAGATTTGACTTGAAGAATAGCCTGACTCTCATATTGGGCTGCACCCAATATTTCTTCTTCCTCACCCTCTATTTGTGGTGCACTCAAGGAACCAGTGATCACACACTCCTCACCATCATCTCCCTCTGATTTTTCAGTACTCTCAGCCTTTTCAACTCCTTCAATTTCTAAACCTGACACCTCTATATCCTCAACAGGATCCACAGAGGGCAGTTGTTGGGAGATCACAGTGCTTGGGCATCCCAAGTCCACTGAGTCATCCTGAATGACTAAAGGCTGGTCAATGTCCAACTTGCCTGACATTGATGAGGCTTTAGCCAAACCAGCTTCTCCTATGGAAGTCTCAGCATTGTCAAGCTGTGCCTCAGGTTCAAAAGAACCATCCTTGGCCAATGCATCTTGGACTGAGTCACCATCTTTGGTCAACTCCTCTGAATGATCAGAGTCCTTCACAGAATGAAAAGTCAAGTAATGTACCTGAGCTGAGTTGATACCAGGGGGATTGGGATTTGTGTGATCATCATCATCATCATCATCATCAGATGGGCTGTCAGGATGCTTGATTCCTTGTGCTATCCTCTCTCTTTCTGCAAGCACCTTTTCATGAACAATGGTGCAAAATAGGGCCTCAGTGGTTAAAACACTGGTCTTCTTCACATTTGCAAAATGCAACAGCCTATTTTCCTCAACCTGCCACCAGTTGGCACCCTTATCCTGAATAGCCTGAGCTATTTCCACAATAGTTCTATCTTTGATCTCAACAAGTGCTCTGAGATCATAGAATTGTTGTTGCAGCCTGGGATAAGCCTTCAATCCTGGATATAATTCATCCACATTGGCTCTTGAAATTTGCCTCAACATCCCCTCATAGGTATATTCTTCACCACTATCTTCTCCAGAAGAGTTGGTTTGGGATTCAGGGGGGTTGGACTGAGATTCAGGTAGGTTGGGTTCAGAAGGATTGGGTTCAGGAGAGGTCAAAACTAGTTGGGATTCAGGTGCTTTTGAGAGCATTGTGCCTGAAGAGGTAATTGGAATGGCTGGAATGGGTGGGAAAACAACTTGATCACCTTCTTGAAGAGCAGTTTCAAGAAGTTTGGTATAAGAGAGGAGTCTTGGATCAAGTGGGGAAAAGGGTCTATCTTCAAGATTGACCAAATCTGCCAGCACATCAATACCTGATCTATCAGGTGCACCTTCAGGGGAGTACACCTTCTTGGCAATGATTGGTGCATCTTCAGGAGTCTTGCACTCCTCTTCTTCTTGCCTTGGAGATATTCTTCTAGATTGAATATCAGGGGAGTTGGCTTCAGGGCTGTTGGGTTTTGACTTGGATTTGGAGTTAGACTTGCTTGCCTGTCTAATCTCCTTGAAGAACTCTTTCTTCTTCTTTTCTTCCTCCATCAACCTCTGCTTCTCAGAAGTCTTGATTATTCTTCTTTTTCTTTCATACCTTGTTGGCTGGTCAAGGTCTCTGAATTCAGTTATGCTTTCAGGCTGTAAGGGGACAACCTCTCTGACTTCTTCACCTTCTTCAGGAGGGTTGACTCCTTCCTCAGCAACCTTCTCTATTTCCTCAGAAGTGGCTCCTCCACTTCTTGACTGACTTTCTGGTGAAGATTCATGCAAAATCTTCTTCATCTTCTTCATCTTTGGTTGAGCTTTTGGTGGCTGGGCTTTCCTCTTTCTAGGAGAGGCTCTTGGGACTGGAACAATTGCAACAGCCTTCTTAGAAACTGCATCCTGCTTCCTTTTCTCTGTCTTAGAAGACAGCTTCCTAAACATTACCTTTTGTGCAGGAAAAGGTTTTGGTTTTGCTTGGAGGTGGGTGTAGTGAGCAAATCTTTCCAAGAGCAGGCTGGCTCTTGTGCAGAACTGGAGTTTTCCTTCTACCACCACCTTGTGGTGTTTCATTTCCTTAAATTTAAATTTTTCATTCATCATTTTGTCAAGAATGAATTTCTTCCAGTTGAACTTGACTCCCTTCTCAGCAGAGTCAATCACAGCAGCCATCACTCTCAATTTAGGCATACTGATTTGTTCAACACTCCCTGAGTGGCTCAACAGGCTCTTTACTACACAATCAAACAAGTGCCTAAACACTGGCTTTAAGGTGTTTTTGTTTTGTGCACTCACAACCCTTTTAGGTTCTATCATCCAAGAGTAATAGAACTCCTGATCATCTTCTTCCTTGTACATTTCTGGATTCATGCCTTCAGAAGGTAGTCCAAAACTAGCTTCTAAATCTTCTGCAGTGAAGATGATTGAGTGTTGAGTCTCTTCTTCTTCATCTTCCTCAGCATATGTGAGCTTAGTGCACACATCTCCCTTTTTCCCTTTCCATCTGAGATGGGCAAAGAATTCTGCCATGAATGGAGTCAGGCAGGAATCAGGCTTGGTGCCAAGAAATTTTTCTAGCCCTGCCTCCCTCAGCCATTGGAGGACTTGTTGAACTTCTTAATCTGGGCTATCAAAAGCTACCAGTTTTTCAAACCAAAGGGAATTTGGGTTGCTAAGATAAGAGAAATCAATGTCCAGGGAGGAATCATTGAAGTCTACAAGCTCTTCTCTCTTGATCTTAGGTGCCATGGATAATATGAGAGATGGAAGGTTTTGGAGAAAAATTGCAGGTTTAGAGGTTTTGAGACTTCAAAGGTTTTGGGAAATATGAGTGCGTAAGGATGGTGGTGAAAATTGAGAAGTTTATATATGGAAGGAATTTATTAACCGTTGGTTAATGGAATGTAACAGTGGGTAATTTGAAAAACCGTTTGAATATAGTGGGGTAGTGGACTTTCAATGGTTCGATGAAGTTTTGAATGCAATTTAATGGTTTTGATGAAGGCTCAAGAATTCATGCAATCTTATTAAGATTTCTGCATTAAATGCTGATTTGCCTTTTTGGTAGTAAAAATCTTTATAGCACACTCCATCCTAAAATGGCCTACTCTTAGACCAAGAAATCTCTTAAATGTCTAATCAATGCTAAAAATAGCAATAATTATCCAATTAACTAGGACAAACATCCTGAGATGTGCTTTGGTTTCTGTGTGGGTCAAATTGCCTGATTGCTTTGCCTGAGTGGGTCCCAAAGTTGCTGACTGGGTCCCACTTGGACAAATCCCCTGACCAACATTGCTGAGCATTACAGGGACAACCTTGCTGAGTTTCCCTCTGTGGCTGACAGCTTCAGTGAGGTTGGTCAACTTTGCTGAAGTTCAGCTTTGATGAACTTCCCCCTTCATATGAGCTTTACTTTCCTCATTTGTCCATCTTGCCTGGATCAAGTAACCCTAATTCAGCTGACAACTCCAAGAACCTTGCTTCAGCTAGAGGCTTGGTCAAAATATCAGCTTTTTGTTTATCAATGTGGATTTTGACAAGCTTGATATCTTTCTTCTCCACATGATCCCTTATGAAATGATGCTTGATGTCCACATGCTTGCATCTGGTGTGGAGTACTGGATTCTGTGAGATGGCAATTGCACTATTGTTGTCACAGAATATTGGCACTTCATTAGAGATGACTTTGTAATCTCTCAATTGTTGCCTGAGCCAAAGTATCTGAGCACAGCAACTTCCAGCTGCTACATACTCAGCTTCAGTTGTTGAAGTTGCAACTGTATTTTGCTTCTTGGAGAACCATGAGATAAGCTTGTTCCCCAAGAATTGACATGTTCCAGAGGTGGATTTTCTGTCAATTCTACATCCTCCATAATCAGCATCTGAGTATCCAGTGAGCTCAATATTGTAATCAGCTGGATACCACAATCCAAGATTCTCAGATCCCTTGAGATATCTTAGAATTCTCTTGGCAGCATCAAGATGGCTCTTCTTTGGATTGGCTTGAAATCTTGCACACACTCCAACTGCAAATGTGATGTCAGGCCTGCTTGCAGTGAGATATAGCAGTGATCCTATGATTCCTCTATAGTTAGTGGAATTTGTTGACTCTCCACCTTCATCAGGATCCATCTTCCAGTTAGTATTCATAGGAATTCTGACTGGCTTGCTTGTTGCACATCCAAATTTTTTGATCATGTCCCTTGTGTACTTGGCCTGATTGATGAATATTCCCTTCTTTGATTGAGTGACCTGAAGTCCTAAGAAGAAATTCATCAATCCCATCATGGACATCTCAAACTTGCTTTGCATGAGTTTGGAGAACTTCTCACATAGCTTCTCATTTGGAGATCCAAATATAATGTCATCCACATAGATTTGGACTAACAAAATATCATCTCCTTCACAGATTCTGAACAAGGTTCTGTCAACAGTGCCTTTGACAAAGCCATGATCTAGAAGAAACTGTGATAAGGTGTCATACCAAGCTCTTGGAGCTTGTTTTAAGCCATAGAGGGCTTTCTTCAATCTGTACACCTTGTCTCCTTCTTCAAATCCAGGGAGCTGTTCCACATACACTTCTTCTTTGAGCACCCCATTGAGAAATGCACTCTTCACATCCATTTGATACACCTTGAATCTCATGTGAGCTGCATATGCTAGGAAGAGTCTGATTGCCTCAAGTCTGGCCACTGGAGCAAAAGTCTCATCATAATCAATTCCTTCAGATTGACAATATCCTTTGGCCACCAGTCTTGCTTTGTTTCTCACAATGATGTCATTTTCATTTTTCTTGTTTTTGAACACCCATTTAGTTCCAATGACATCTTGATGAGTTGGCCTGTCTACCAGCTCCCATACTTCATTTCTGGTGAACTGATTCAGCTCTTCTTGCATGGCTATGATCCAGTTTGTGTCTTGTAGTGCTTCCTCAATGTTTTTAGGTTCCTGTTCTGAAAGAAAACAGCAAAACAGAGCACTTTCTCCATGAAATCTTCTAGTTTTGATCCCTTCACTTGGATTACCAAGTATCAGGCTAGATGGGTGGTCTTGCAACCAAGTCCTTCTAGACCTGATCCTTTCAGGAGGATTGTCCTCATCTGAAGTTGGATCAGTAGATTCATTAAATTCAGGAAAGTTAATTGAAGGATCAAGTTCAGGATCATATTCAGGGGTGTTGTCCTCATTGTCAGATAAGTTGACATTTTCATTGGTTCCCCCTTGAATAGTGGATCCATTAACTACCTCAGCATTGCCTGCTTCTTCATTGGTAGTTGTTACCTGGTTTTGAACTGGGATGGGGTTAGTCAGTTCAATTTCTCCTTCAGGTTGGTTGTCTATTGGTTGATTGCTATCAGGTAGGTTGTCCAGTTTTTGATTTTCATGAAGTTCAGGCTGGGCAACATCCACAAACACTGTTTCCTTGCTTTGAAGCCTTAATCTGGTTGTTCTTTGTGTTATCTCATCAATATTCAGGTTTCTATCCCTGAACTCATTAATAGATTCATCAAACACAACATGAGGTGTTTCTTCCACAATAAGAGTTTTGCAATTGTAAACTCTGTAAGCCTTGCTGATTTGTGAATATCCAACAAATATTCCTTCATCAGCTTTGCTATCAAAAGCTTTCAATTGCTCTTTCCCATTATTATGGATGAAACACTTACAACCAAATATGTGAAAATAAGCAACAGTGGGCAATCTACCTTTCCATATTTGATATGGGGTTTTACCTTGTCCTTTGGTGATTAAGGACCTGTTTTGAGTGTGACATGCAGTGCTAATGGCTTCAGCCCAGAACCTTTTAGGCAGTTTGGATTCAGCAATCAAGGTTCTAGCTGCCTCCTTCAAGGTCCTGTTCCTTCTTTCAGCAACCCCATTTTGTTGAGGTGTCCTTGCTGCTGAAGTTTCATGAGTGATGCCATTCTTGCTGCAATACTCATTGATGTATGAGTTTATGAACTCAGTGCCTTTGTCAGATCTGATCTTGACAATGCTTAGGCCCTTTTCATTGCTCAATCTCATCATCAATTCAGGTAGTTTGACTTGGGTCTCCTTTTTGTTCAGCAAGAATACTACCCAAGTGTACCTGGAAAAATCATCAACAACAACTAAGACATATTTTCTTCCATTTATACTTACTGGGATTATTGGCCCAAATAAATCCATATGCAGTAGTTGAAGAACTCTCTCAGTTGAGATGACAGGTTTTCCTTTGAATGAGGCTTTGATCTGCTTTCCTTCCTGACATGGCTGGCATATGTGTTCTTTGGTGAACACTTGATTTGGCAGCCCTTTAACTAGAGAGTTTCTTGCAATCTTGTTGATGGTTTTGAAGTTCAGGTGATTCAGTCTCTTGTGCCATAGCCAGCTTTGCTCATTTGTGCTTTTGGCAACAAGACAGACTGCTTCAGGGGTTTTGCTCCAATATGCAAAATAAACATTTCCCTTTCTCACCCCTGTTAGTAGCACCTGTTGTGTTGATTTGTTTTTGATAGTACATTCATTTGGTGCAAATTCAACACAATATCCTTTGTCACAAATTTGACTTATAGACAACAAGTTATATTTTAGGCCTAGAACATATGAGACATCAGTAATTTTAACACTACCAATGTTTAATGTACCATAGCCTCTTGTGATGCCTTGAGAGCTGTCTCCAAAGGTTACTGAAGGACCATCTTTTTCTATGAAGTCAGAGAGAAGCTCCTTGTTTCCAGTCATGTGCCTTGAACATCCACTGTCCAGGTACCATGCTGTTTTCTTGTTGATGCTTCTCTTCTTTTTGGGGTCCTTGCAGTCCTGCAAAGTCAAAATTTAGGTACCCTTTGAGTGTTGGGTCCTAGAGGGTTAGCTGTACCTTTTGGAACCCAAATCTGCCTGATAACTCTGATTGATTCAAAGTGATTGACTTGGTTTCCATTTACATCTACATACACAGTTTGACCCTTAAATGCCTTGGGTGATCTCTGTGTATAAGTGTTAACTTTGTAGAGTTCAGGAGAGTTGGTAAATTTCTTTGGGACATTTCTCCTGAAGTTACTAAGCTTAGGTGCAGCTGGGTAAGACTTTTGAGGATAGGCTTTTGGATGGCCTTTTCCATTTGGCAAGTAAGGTCCAGGCTTCCTGAATGTTTTATACCTATCAGAGGGTATTGGCCTTAATCCATTCAGTTGAGGTTGCCTCATTTGAGTTGGCCTCTTCTGAACAGGTTTTGGACAACTCCTCTGATGATGATTCAGATAGGTTGGCCTTCCATTGGTTCTACCTTTCTGAACCTCATTCCTCCTGTAAGCAATGTCTTTAACCTTTTCCAAAGGTGTGGGTTTAGGTACATTGTTTACCTGAGTTGGTATAAAAATTCCTTTTCCCTTATCCTTGATCAGTGGTTGATTTACTTCAATTTCATTTTGTTGTGCCACTGATCTCACAAAAGTCATCTTAGAATTGCTTGATGAAGCAATACTAAGACCAGGTGAGGGTTCAAATGGATTATAGCCTAATCCATCCCTTTGAGCAAATGGTCTTTGAAACCCTTGAATTTCCTCTATTGCCTTAGCAGATTTGTTCAAGGCAGACATTTTCATTTTCAAGCTCCCCTCACTTAATTTTAGAGTATCAAATTCTCTTGAGAGATTGTCAAATTTAGCTTGAAGAGTTCTAGAGTCAAAATCCTTTTTCTTTAGAGTCTGATTTTGTTCATCAATGAGCTTTTGTTGTTCAGAGACTTTGAGAGACATTTCTTCATGTTCTCTCACAATCTGTTGATACAACTCAGTTGATTTAATGTCAACTTCAGATTCAGGAGGATTGGACATTTTGACTTTAGACCTCAACTGTTCATTTTCTCTCAGAGCCATATTGCATACTTCTTGTATTCTGGTGAAATCTTCCAACAACTTTTCAAAGTCAAGATGGATTTCACTAGATTCATGTGTGTTAATTGACAAGTTGGAAGTTGAACATACCTCCTCATCTTCAAGTGCCATTTGACAGTCGTCATCACTGTCACTGTTGGAGAACAGTCCATCATCAGAAGAGTAGACACTCTCTTCACTTGCTGAATCTCCAGCTACCATAGCCTTCCTGTTGTTCAGCCTTTTATCTCTTTTGTTTTGCCTTTCCTTCCTTTCTTTTGCACTGAGGTCAGGACAGTCATACTGAAAATGACCCTTCTTCTGGCAGTTGTAACACACATCTTCATCATCATTCTTCTTGCTTGAGGACTCCTTCCTCCTTGATGATGATGGTTCACCTTTGCTGAATTTCTTCCTATCAGCATATCTGTCTTCTTTCTTTTCATCAGAGACTTTGTCCTCTGATTTATGTTCAGGAGAACTGAATCTCCTTCTGGTTCTGTTATCTTGGTAGAACTTCTTGTATCTACCAAATCTGGAGTTGAGCTTCTCAAATCTTCTAGCCATGAGTGCCAGCTCCTCCTTTATTTCAGATTTTGAAACAGATTGAGAGGATCTTTGTGTACTCTTCTTTTCTGTTTCAGCAGCTTTGAAGGCAATACCTTTGTTTAAAGAGGATGGCTCTTCATGCACCTTCTTTCTATTGAGATCAAACTCATATGCTTTGAGTTCAGAGAATACTTGCTGCATTGGCATGTTGTCAAGATTGCTGGTATTTTGCATCATGACAGAATATATGTCCCACTTGGATGTGAGACTTCTCAAGATCTTCAAAGCAACTTCTCTTTTGGCATAGAATTTGCCAAGAGAGTTTATTTCATTCATGATGTCAGTGAACCTGCCATCAAGATGATCAATAGTTTCATTGGCTTCCATAGAGAATTGTTCATATTTTTGGATAGCCACTTGAAGCTTGTTCTCCTTGATCTTTTGAGTACCTTCACACATTAGTGCTAAGGTATCCCAAATCTCTTTAGCTGATGTGCAGTGGTACACTCTCCCCATCACTGCATCTGGAATTGTCTGGTACAATGTGTTCATTGTAATGTAGTTCAGGTTGTGCCTTTTTCTTTCTTCAGCTGTAAGGTCATCTTCATCTTTTGGCAGCAACTCCCTTGGATCAGCTTTTTGAGCATCAGTGAGCTTGGGATTTGCTTTAGTGAATGTAAATGGCCCTCTAGTGATGACTTTAAGCATCTCATCATGCTGGCAAGCAAGATGTGCTCTCATCCTGATCTTCCAGAAATCATAGTTCTCAATTGAGAACATTGGCAGTTTGTGATGAGAAATATGATTGACTTGGTTTGGACCCATATTGTTGATGGTGTTGACAGCATCTCCTGGAACTGCATTGTTAGCCATTTCAACAAATGTAATATAAGATGAACACTGATAAATTTTTCAGAAATTTGGATCAGTTCAGTGACCACAGAAAATGTGATATTGAAAATCAGTTGGATTTTCAGAAGCAGTGGTCTTTGAACCCCTGCTCTGATACCACTTGTTGGTCCTTGGTGGAGTATAACACAAGTGTATGGGGGGGGGGGGGGAATGCACTTGTGTATGCAAATTCTTTCTTTTTGACAAAATTGTCTTATCAGGCAAGTTGTCTCACAACTGGCCTGAGTGGGAACTTTGATAGATACTTGTCCTACTGATTACTATTGAGTGATCAGTTGGGTAAATATCTAAAAGAGTTGCTTAGTGCGGAATGTGGTTGGCCTTTGACTAAAGAAATACTCCAAGTTAATTTCTGAAAATACAGGATATCAGGGACTTTGTCCAAAACAGATTCTCTTACTTACTGAATTATGAATCTTTAAAATATGTTTGAATGAAGTGAAGTTAAGAATGTAGTAAGTAAATGAGACACAAGTTTATAGTGGTTCAGAGACTCAAGCTCCTACATCCACTTTCCCTGATTGAACAGGATAATTCCTTCTCAATGGAATTAGCTTGTTTTATAGTGCCAAGGTGCACTGATCAACAACACTCTCTTAGTGTTTTGATCCCTAGGATAACTTGAGTCCTAGTGCTCAATCTCTCTGAGTTAAGACTGTGTTTCTCACTAACAGCCCTTAACTCCTCACTTCTACAACAAACACTCTCTTCACTAAATGAGATAAGGTTTGAGGTTTGGTTCCAACTATTTGAGATATACTTTACAATAAGAACAGAGTAAAGGCTTAGGATATCTCAATGCTAAGCTAGGATGTTTACAAAGATTGGCTTAGCTGACTTGAAGTGATTCAGGAAACTTGGAATTCTAGAGAACAGATTGGTTTCCTTTTGAAAGCTTGATGATAGTTTGATAGCTTGTAGTTGGATAGTGAATCCCTTAGATCACTTCTGTATTTATAGGCAATTTGAACAACTAACCGTTGGAGGAATTAGCAATTCAAATATGTCTATTTGCAGCACCATTGAAACGGCTATGAAGCTTGGCATCCTTTTATCCACTGTGTAAAAGGGGTCTTCAATGGTTGCTTGAATGAATGTGTTGACTTCTGACAAAGGCGGCTGAGAAGACTTGTGTCAGTTTCCAATTTTGCACATTGTCCTAGGTTGATTTGTGGCAAATTCTACACTCAACCAACGGTCAGATGGGACAAGTTCCCTGAACATTCTTGCTGCAGTTTTAGAATGTTCCAACATTCATTCAATGCTTCACTCTTTAATGCTCTAAGTCTTTAATGCTTGGTTCAGGCATGATTGGCAATAAATGCTTCATTGAATGCATCTTCTGTAAGCTTTTGACATTTAATTCTCTTGATCATTTGTACTTCAACTGCCTAGATCTTTTGCATTTATGAGCACAGCTTCAGTATACTTGAACTCTTCAGCCAGGTTGTCCATTTGGTCAGTTTGTCTTGAATAGATCAGTAACTTTGTCCTATAGACCTATCAAGCTGCCTAACATTTCAGCTTTGGACAACTATCCTGATCACTAATATCTCATAACATTTCTGAGATTTTAACTTAAGCATACTATACATCAAGTGTTCTGGGACAACTTGCCTGAACAATACTTTGAGCATATCTCAACTAAACTGTAAATCATCAATCAAGGGTTTTGGTATCTTGATCAAAATCATTTTATTCCCAACAAATACTCTCTACCAGTGAAGATGGAAAGCCAACTCAACTGAAGAAGCATGACAACACTGCTGATCTAAGCCAAGTCGGCTGATATGATAAGGATGAGCACAAATCAGTGAAGTTCAACATAAGAAATGTTGTTCTAAGATAAGAATCAACTTTCAGGAAAGATGTCTTCAAGTTGACCGTTAGAGATCAAATCTGACACATTGGAAGAAGTGCAAGACTGCAACTCAAGTCAAGACAAAGATGTTTAGCCGTTTCTTCCTCAAATTGAAGACATGTCACTTTCATGGATCCTGAATTAATGCAAGATGCTCATTTCTAAGAACTGGAAAAAGAAAATTTTGAGCTTGTCTCTCCAACGGACAAATCCTCAATTTGCTCTATAAATAATGGAGTTTGAAAATGTTGGGAATAAAATAAGTTTTGATTATGATACCAAAACCCCCCTGAGACATGCCAAGTAGATAAGTCAATTTGTATGAACATGTTTCAGGACTGTTGGAACATGTAGACTAAGACAAGTAGATCAGCTGATGTGTTAGGCAGCTCTTAGAATAATAGATGCACTAGTTAAGGGGGAAAACATGCTTACAAGTTTATTATGTTCTAATCCTCTCAAAGGCTCAGTTTCTGCATTGACCCCAAGTCTGCTGAAGGACAAGTATGCTGATCAAGGAGAATCAGTCTAAAGACAACTTAGTAAATGTCAACATGAGTTAAGATGCATCATTAAAGGATTAATCTACTGCATCACACAAAGCTCATAAGGTTTGTCCAGCTAGAGTGTTTCAGAAGAGTTGTCTCAGCACACTTGAACCAAAATCTGTCTCAAGGCCAACTATGCTGAAAAAGGTCAAGTCCACTCTTCCAAGACATATATGCTCAAATGACAACACAAAGAAGAAGTGGAAAGAGAAAGAGCCAAGTCATCTGAAGAGCTAAAAAGCCAACACTGCTGATAAGTGAACTCTGCTGAAACTGATAAGCAGAGTTGTCCAAGAGATAAGGAAGGTTGTCCTTATCATAGGACTAATCATCAGAAACCATGTCCATGATTGACCAAGTGAATCTTGAAGTCAGACATTGGGAAAAGTGCTGCAGAATGAAGACAAAGTGGTTACAGCCGTTTATTTCCCAAGTTAAGGACATGTCACTATCAGAATCTGTCTTCCAGTTTGAAGATTTCAAGGAAGACATTTATAGACATTTGAGGCTGCCTCTCCAACGGGCAAATCCTCAAATTTATCTATAAATACAGAAGTGTGAAGACCATTTGAAGCACCAACTACGAACCCAACTATCCTACAAAGCTCAAGTGCTTTCAAGCTTTCAAAGAGACTATCTTAGTCTTCATACACTTCATTCTAAGCTGACTGTTGAGAGAAGAACAGTTCAGTACTGAGTTGAGAAAGGGTATTAGGACTCTTGACATCCTAGGGATCAAGGCACCAAGGAGTGGTGTGGTTGATCAAGTGCACTTTGGCACTATAAAACAAGTTAATTCCAAGAGTGAAGGAATTATCATATTAAATCAGGGAAAGTGGATGTAGGAGCTTGAGTCTCTGAACCACTATAAACTCTTGTGTTGATTTACATTCAAAGTACTTTACATACATTCAACACTGCACACAAACTGGACTTTCAAAGATACATATCACAAAGTGTGCAAAACCTGATTTGGACAAGTTCCCCGAACTAGATAAACTGTTAAGGTGATTTCAGAATTTAAAGGAGTTTAAATTAAAGGGCCAACCACTAATTCCGCACATATAACTCACTTAGATAATTATTCAACTAAGTACTCAATAGTACTTAGTAGTTTGGTTATCTTAGAAGAGTTAATCATATCAGCAGAGTTGTCCAGGACAACCTTGCTGAAGACTGGTTTGATCAAGTTTTCAAAAAGAAATTGCAAACAAGTGTATTCCCCCCCCCCCCATACACTTGTTATATACTCCTTTCAGGACCAACAAAAAACTATACAAGGTACGGAAACTATAAGCATTCTAAGCACATGTGCTTTCAAACTCTCAAACATAAATCATTCTTAATTTCCTAACACTTCCAGTTCCCATCTAAGCTGAACCAATTTTATACTTCCAAAGCTTAGAGAGATATCCCATCCTTATATAATACTCCCTCCATCCCACAGGAATTTGCACACTTTCTATATATGGATGTCCCATACCAATTTGCACATCCCATAAAAGGAAATATCTTCATAACCCCCACCCTCAAAATATACTCTTATTTACCCATATGCTATTACTTTTCCACACTCAATCTACTTTTTACTTTACTTTATTCATAAAACTTTACAAAACTACCCCTCAAAACATCACTCAATACACCTTTTCTTACACATTTATTAAATTGTGTGCCATCCCAGATGTGCAAGTTCCTCTGGGACGGAGGGAGTACTTCACTGTAAAGGGTATATCACACTTAGTTGTAACCAACCTCGACCTTTAAACCTTTCTAGTGAAAGAATGACAAAAGTGTTGTTGTAGAAGTGTAGAACTAGAACTGTCAAGTGAAGAACAATTTAGCTTAAGTAGAGAAGAGTACTAGGACTCAGAATTTCATGGATCAAGATACTAAGGAGTAGTGTGGTTGATCAGTGCACCTTGGCACTATAAAACAAGTTAATTCCAAAAGAGAAGGAATTATCCTGTTCAATCAGGAAAAGTGGACGTAGGAGCTTGAGTCTCCGAACCACTCTAACTCTTTATGTTATTTAATTACTGCATATTTTCATTATAACACATAAATACACTACACACAAACCTGTTTCTAAAATATAACTATTCAAACTTGTGTAAAACTGTTTTAGGACAAGTCTCCTAAAAAGCAGTATCAGTGTTAAAGAAGTTTTCAGAAATTAAAGGAGTTTAAATATAAAGGGCCAACCATTATTCCGCACATATAACTTACTTAGATGGTTGTTAGGATATGAATCTTAGAAACAAAGTCCTAATTGATGATAATAAGTTTTGATGGCCAAAAAGCAACTTAAAGTTAATAAGATATGTAGAATAAGTCATCTTAGCTAAGTCATCTTGAGAAGTCATAATAACTAAGTTTTACTGATCTTATGTGTTATATGAGTGAAATATTCTAACTGTTAGGAACTAAGCTGAATGAATGATTGTACAGACAACTTATAGTATAGGACTTAGAAATACTCTATTAGTTGAAGTATTGATAGGTTTTATATTTGTAAGTTTGTATTGTATTGTAAATAACAAAGTTAGATATGAGAAGACTAGTCAAGATCAGAAGACTAGTTGAGATCAGAAGATTACAGACTCAGAAGACTACTCAGAAGCAGAAGACTATAAGCTAAAAAGTATTTGAAGTCATACTCTGAAGAAGCTAAGTACAGAAGATAAGAAGAGTACTTAAGCAAAGTACATGACAAGAGTAAAAACTGAGAAGAGTATTTTACTGTACTGAAGACAAGATGGAGAATAAGTTTGGAAAACTTATTAACTGAAGGAAGTAACTGAATAACTGAAGGAAGTTATAAAGACTGACTTAAGGAGTTGAAGTTAGTTGGAAAACAAGTTACAAGAAACGGTTAAAAGTTAGTTATGAGTTAGTTTTCACAAACTGCTAACTGCCTAACTAAAGTCTATAAATACCAGATGTTCTTCTACTGAAAAGACTACTGAAAGTACAAGCATTGAAAGAGCAATTCAAGTCTTAGAAGCATTCAAGAAACTCATAGGGTTCAAGAAGAGAAGATCACAAGAAGCCAAGTTTTGAAGAAGCATATTCGCAAGGCTACACAAGAGAATTTTTACTGTTTTAGTTTATGATTTCATTTGTAAACAAGTGTGCTAGTAAACTTGTGTGAATTACTATTAGATCGAAGATATACCCGGTGGTATAATTGAGAAGATCGAAGTCTTCGTCTTGGGACTTAAAGCAACAAGAAACTCAAAAGTTAATAAACCTTCACAATTGGGTTTGTGAGAGTGGATGTAGACAAGTTGTCGAACCACTATAAATTTTGTGTTCATTTACTTACAATTTGATATTTGTTGAAGTTCTTAAAAAATTCGTATAAACAACTAGATTGAGAAATCTTGTTGAGTAGACGAATTACTTCATACTGAGAACAATATTGTTTATTGAGTAAAATTCATAATCAAAGAGTTGAGTATAAACTTACTTAAAGGCTCACATTAATATTCATATTGAGAGTACTAAGCTGATCTGATATAAGCACAGTACTGTATAAGAACACTATTTCCGCATTATAACTATGATATTTTAGAAAAGTTTGAAAAGTCTATTCAACATTCCCCTCTAGACCTTTTGACTCGTTCTAATCTTAACTCAACTTTGGGACCAACAAGTGGTATCAGAGCAGTAGTTCCAAAAGGACTGCTGTTTCTAGATTACCAAGAAGACTTTGAGGGACAGTCTTATTGTTCTACTCGAACTGATCCGTGAATTTTACTTCTATTCAGTTCCAGTAGTATCTTTGATCTCTTTACTTAACTAATCTTATCTGTCTTCAAATAGGATACTAATGCTACAAAATTGCTTAAGTTCTCAGTTTCAGACTATGATTACTAGAAGCTTCGAATGGAGGCAATCTTCAGTTCCACTCACGACCTAATGGTTTCTGTTGTAAGGGATGGTCCAATTGTCACTATGACGCCAAAAACCGCTACATTGGAGCCTTCTAAAGCAGTTGGGGTAATGGTTCCAAAACCCAGGTCAGAACTTACTACTGATGAAATGAAGCAAAATAATCTGGATAGCATAGCTAAAAACTTCATTTTACATACCTTGCCAAATGAGTATCTAGGCAAAGTATTAAAATGTAAGTCGACTAAGGAAATGTGTGATGTGTTAGTGGTCCTATGTGAAGGCACTAGCCTGATCAAGGAAAGTAAACTATCCTCTACCGTTAAGAAATTTGAATCATTTAAAATGAAAGCTAGTGAATCCATAGACCAGCTAGATACTCGCTTTACTCACATTATGAATGATCTAGAAGTTCTTGGCAAGAAGTATACCCCTATAGAGATAAATATTAGGATCTTTAAGTCTTTAGATGAGAGGTGGAAGATGATCAAAATGATTATCAAAACCACTCAAGATATAGATTCTTGGTCCGCTGAAACTCTCTTTCAAACTTTAAAAAAACATGAGTTTAAACTTAATGAAGAAGATCCATTATCTGGTAGTGATCAGGACAAGACAACCTCCAGGAATGTTGCTTTTAAGGCTTCTTGCTTTAGAAACTCCAAAACCTCTAAGTCCAAACCTTCTAGTATTAGAGATGAGTTAGAGAAGTCTGATCTTAGCCTTAAGGAACAGATGAGTCTGATGATCAAGTATTTTGATAAGCTGAATAAGAGGTATGGCAGGTATAAGCGTTTCTATAAGGATTATAAGGGTTCTGATAACAAGGACTCTTCTGGGACCAGAAGAGATCGCACCTCTTCTAAAAGAAGGGATGAGGTCTCCAATGAGAACAGAAGAGATATGAACTCTTCTGATAAGAAGGGAAAGAACTCTTCCGATAGGAAGGACAAGAACCATGAATGTTCTCCTATTAAAAAGTCTACTAATGATCCTTTGTGCTATAATTGTGATAAGCCAGGTCACTACATTTATGAGTGCCCTGATCTAAGCTCTGAGGACAGAGAATAAAGAAAGGCAAGACGCGATCGAAGGTATGCAAGAGGTAAGAAGGCACTATTGGTACACAATGACTCTGATTCGGATTCAGATGAGTTACCATCGTCTTCTTCTGATTACCTCTCTAACAACGAAAAGGAAGAAGTTCTCATTGATGATCTAGCCATGATGGCAAAAATAGAGCTTGAGGTATCTTCTGTTACTTCATTTTGTTCTTGTGATAGTTTTGATTCTGATTTAAGTGACACTGCTGATAGTGAAGTAGGAAGTAGTCTTCATTCCAAAGGAGTGACTGAAGAAGACCTTCTACTTGATAATAAAGCATTCATGGAAGTCAGTGATGAGAACATCTCTTTAAAACAAGAAATCATTAATCTACGTGAAGCATAGTCTAAAGTTGATCCTAATATAGCTACCTTGAATGAGCGCTTATCAGAAGAGTTGTCCCAACTCAAAGATAAGTACACATCCACTGATAAGTTATATCAGGATATGCTCAAGACTTAAGCCATAGAGACAAATGAGTTCAATGCTTTAAAGATTAAGTGTGAAAAACTCGAAGAGCGCAATAGATTCTTAGAAACTGAAGTACTGAGCTTGGATCTAAAACTAGCTGATATGATTAATTCTTCAAAAATTAATTGTTGGTCCCAAGTTGAGTTAAGATTGAGTAAGCTAAGAAAGTCTAGAGGGGAGGGGTGAATAGACTTTCAAAAATCTTTCAAAATATTAGAGTTTAATGCGGAATAGTGTTCTGAATAGTACTGTTCTTACTGAATCAGATCAGTACTTTCCAGCTTAGTTTTATACTCAACTTTTAATCAGATCTTTACTTAGTAAATTCTACTATTCTTGGTTAAACAAATATTAAACAGAAAAGTAAAGAACACAGAATTTTATAGTGGTTCGACAAATGTCTACATCCACTCTCACAATCCCAGTTGTGAAGTTTTATTAACTCTTCCTTGAGTTTCTTGTGGCTTAAAGTCCCAAGATTAAGACTGTGATCTTATCGATTACACTTCCAAGTGTATCTTCGATCGACTAGTAATTTCACAAGTAACTAGCACACTTGTTTACAACAACACAAACTTAAAATGAAAAGTAAAACTTCTCTTGAGTAGCCTTTGATTCTTCTCTTCAATTCAGTGGCTTCTCCTTAGTTTGATTTCCTTAACTCTGTGAGTTCTTCAAATTGCTTTGTAGACTTGCTCTTGAATTCTCTAAGATCAGTAAATGTTCAGTAGTCTTCAGCAGTAGGAGATCACACAGTATTTATAGAACTTAGTATGACAGTTAGCAGTTTGTGAACTAACTCTCAACTAACTCTAAAACTGTTTTTGTAACTTCTTCTTGTAACCGACTTTGTAACTTCCTTCAACTAATTCCAAGTCAGCACATCTTCAATAAATCTTCAGTTACACCTTAAATAAGCTTTCCAAACTTATTCTTCAAATTTACCAACTCAGCACAGTAACTTACTGTTCTGATTTTTACTGTTCTGAGCTAGTCAGCACAGTTCTCAAAACTGTTCTAACTTCTTCAGAATTCTTCTAAGCTTCTCTTAAACTCTTCTTTGAAGTCTTCTTATTCTGAAGTAGTCTTCTGAGTCTTCCATAGTCTTCTTATCTTCTTCTAATCTAGTTATAATCTACTGTTCTAAACTTTACAATGCTGAATACAATAGAATACAAATATAAAACCTATTTATACATCAACTGAACTATATACAGATGAGTACATCCAAGTCCTATACTATAAGCTGTCTATACAATACAAAACATCAACTTAGTTCCTAACAGTTCTTATATCAGATCAATAAACACAATAAGATCAGTAACTCAGTTTTCAATATCTCATTAAGATCAGTAAACATATTTCAGATGACTTAGTTAAGATGACTTAGAACCACATATATTACTAACTTTAAGTTGCTTTTGGCCATCAAAACATACAATCATCATCTAGAACATTGTTTCAAGGATTCATATCCCAACAATTTCCCCCTTTTTGATGAAGCCAAAACTACTTAAATGTTAATAAATCAGTAGTTAAATATGTAGTCAATCATAACAGTTCATCATGTCAAAATTCCAGATTCATATTCATAATCAGATCAGATATCACATTTTACACATAATCATGAAATATGAAATAAACAGAAAATATAGAAATAAAGATTAAGGTTAAGAAATGTTATCTTGTGAGCTTGTCCTTCATCTTCTTTCTTCAGATTCTGAATGCAACATAAAACCTTGCTTTGATATCCATCATATGTTGATGATCAGTGATACCTTCATCTCTAATGATCTCAGCAATTATGTTACCAATCTCTCTGTAATCAGGTTCTCCATTCTCAAGTCTTGGAGGATCCCAGATTGGTTCTTCAGGACATAAGATCTTTATCTCAGCACGAGCAGCAACTTTTGAGATATCTTCCCAGAAATCTCTATCTATGTTCATCATGAACTCTTCAAAATCAGCAAATTCAGCTTCCTTGTTCAGATGATCACCAAACTTCTTCACAATAAAGTTTGCAATCTGCCACTTCTTCTTCAGATTTTTCCAGTAATCCATACTCTCAGGTAGGACTATAAAATCAACAAAATTTTCATCTCGAAATTTTTTATCAAATTCTTTTCCTTTAGCTTTTCTCTGAGCTTTCATTTTCCTTCTCAAAGCTGCAACTCTATTGTCAAATCTTGTTCTTAAAAACTTAACATCTTTAATTTTCTTCTTTTTCAGCTCTGCTTCTTCAGCTTTCTTTTCCTTCAACAATTCAAGCTTTTCTTTTTCTTCACTTGAAACACCATGCTTCAATTTGCTTCTGGATCTGGTAATTCTACCAGTTTCTTCTTCTTGTTCTTCTTCATCAGACAAGATCAGTTTTCTTTTCTTCTGAATAGAACTTTCAGCAACATCAGTTTTCTTTTTCTCAACAACTTCTTGACTTTGTTGTTTCTGTTGTTTCCTAAGCTTGATTTTCTCATTCAAACTTGCAATTTCTTCTTTTAATTCATCTTGACTCACAACTAGTTGAGCTTGTTGTGATTGAGTTTGTTCCATTACTCTTCTTATCTTATCTTCCCCCTTTTTGGCTTCATCATGCCACTCTTTCAAGGGAGTCATGTGTTGCTCCAACTTTGCATGCAACACCTGAGATAAGTTCTTTTCTTGAAGTCTATGGAGATCATAGATTTTAGACATTGTATGCTCCATAACTCTTTCAACTGAATTTTTCTGAATGCATCTTATTCATTCTTTCAGTAGCTTCTTGAAACATTCTCACAGCAGCTTCCAACTTGGCTTGAAGCTCTTCATTCTGCTTTCTCAACAATTCAAAGCTAGAATTGTCAGATTCCTTTTCAACATGAACTGTTCTGATCTGTTCCTGCACATCTTCAGGAATGATAGGTTCAGCAGACTGAAATGGCATGCTTTCCAGTTCATCAACATTCAAATCTTGATTTTCCAAAACTTCTGTTTCTTCAAGTACAACAGTGTTCTCAAACACCTTTGTTGTATTGTCACCAGCTTCATCAACTTCCATAACATCTTCTTCAACAACATTAGCAACTTCATCAACTACCCTTTCTTCACTTTCCATAACAACATCAACATTTTCATCTGCAGCAGCAGTGGCAACATTTTCCACAGAATACTTAAATCCTGTTAACCTTTCAACAAGTTGCACCACTGACTCTGGGGTTAGTAACTCAGTAAAGGAGTTATCATCAGCTGCAAGCATCTGCTCTGCTTCCCAATCATCAAAGATTGAAGCACCACCCATACCTTCCATAATAGCTAGATTCTCTTTAAGAGTACTTCTCTTAAGATACACCCATGTGCCGATCCTAAGAAGTTTTTCAAACACAACTGAGCTTTCATCTAAACCATGAAACTCCTTCAACAGAGCCAATCTCAAATTTATCCTAATTCGATCTTCTTTATCACAGATAGGATATTCCATTAAACCAGCAGGTTTAGGCGCTATATATTCAGGTTCAGGGGATGATGAAATGTCAATTAGTACAGAAGAAGGCTCAAATTCATGTTCAGTAGGGTGATCATGAACTTGTGTGGGTGAATGATGTGGTGTGGGTTGGTTTTGAGGACTTGAAACAGGAGTAGGACGAATAAAAGTGTCCTGAGGGGATGAATGGGGAGTGTTCTGAGAAATTGGAAAATAGTGAGCTGATTCTCCAGAACATGAGGGTTGGTGGTCAATGGGATCTGTTGGGCTAGAATCAGAATTTGAAGGGGTAGAAGAGGAATCAACAAGCCTTCTCCTAGGTCTAGAAGCACTGCTTTCTTTGGTTCTTTTATGTAATACAACAACACTTGAAGTACTAACCTCTTGTTCTTCAGAACTTTCTCGCACCACAGTTTCAATAAAACGAACTGTTTGCTCTGAGGCAGCTTTAGCAGACCTCCCTCTTCTCGGTCTAGTACTGCTCGAATCATGCCTCGCTTTGGATCTTACCTCTGGTTGATCATCATCAGACCGATACATTGAAGCACCAGATTCTTGAGCTTCATGTTCTTGAGGCAACACCAAAGGGTGCTCTTGTTCAAATCGAACAGATTCCTTTTTCATTAAGAATTTTCCATGATGGAATTTCTTAGGATTACTCCAATACGCCTTCTTGATGACTAACTGAGGCAACAGAATGCTCAGCTTGTTTCCGAACCCTAACTTCGACTTGATCGAAAATTCCATTGTATCCTCATCGAACAAGACTTTTTCTTTCTCACTCATTAATCTTTCTAAGAAAAGCCCTTGCCAATCACCTTGCACACGATCAATGATTGCTGCCATGATTCGGATTTTCAAATTTGTTAGAGCATCCTGACTGTGATGTTGACCTAACAAACATTTTTCAGCAATGTCCATTAAAAATTGAAGACCAGTAGGAAGCACATCTTTCTTAAGATTGCTTAGAGACTCTGGTTCTTCACCCGACCATCTGCCCACGCATTCTTTCTCTTCTCCTGCCTTATAGGTCAGAATATCCACTGGGCCTTGAGGTAAATCCAACATGATTTCAAGGATTTCTCTGGTAATCGAGACTTTGTGCCCTGAAAGCATTGAATGGACACCATTGTTATCACCTTCAAGCTGTAAAAAGAATTTCATGGCTTCTGGTTCAAACACATTGTTTGGAGATGATTCAAGATACTTTCTCAGCCCGCATTCTTCGCACATAGTCAGAATAACTTGATTTTCTGCACTGTGTCGGCCGTTGAAGTAAACTGCATTTTCCACAAAAATGCCCTTTTCTCGAAGCCAAAAATCAGAATCAAACGTACCTGCGACTTCGTTAGATTCACTGATAATATTGATAATCGCCATTTTAGGATTTTTGTAGAAGATAGAGTATTGAGACTTGAAGCGATTTTGAGTTGAGAGTTTTTCAGGAATGTAAGTAATGAAGATGAAGTTAAGAGAGATCGTGTTTAATAAATTCAAACCAAATCTAGGGCTTGGATTGATTGTATTTTGCACCGATGAATGGTTAGGATTTCATCTCGAAATCTGTAAATTAAAAAAACGTTCCAAATTCTAGAACCCTTCCAATTCTTGGAACCAAATTGTGTTTGATAAATACACCAAAAAAAATTAGGTCAAAAATAGAGGAGTGTACTAATCTTCTCTATTAGTAATCTAAAATTGAGCAGTTTTTGACTTAGAGTTATTCTAAGGCAAAATACTGTTCTGATGCATATCAGCACAGTAGTTTCCAACAACTTTTTCACTTCATTTTCTTACTTTAAAAGAATTAAAATATACTTATCTGGATCAGCTGAGTAAACCTTTTCAGACATCAGATCAGTAGATGGGTCAGCACAGTAGTTTTCAGATCAGTTCCCAACTTTTCTGATTTCACCTTTTTGATATCAGCACAGTAATCCTCAGATCAGTACTGTGTATCAGATCAGTTCTATTATGTAGACAGATTAGTAGTAATCAAATCTTTCTGTAGACAGTTTAATCAGTAGTCAGATTAGTTCTGTAGAATAATTGAATTTGTAATCAGATCAGTTCTGTAGACAAAGAAACTTTGTAATCAGAACAGTTCTGTAGACAAGTCAATTTATTAATCAGAACAGATCTTTAGACTGATATAGCCTGTAATCAGATCAGATTTGTAGACATTTCAAATCTGTAATCAGATCAGTTCCCCCTTCAGTGGAGAACTCCTCTTCTGTGCCTGTTTCACCTTGGTAGAAGTGTTAGTTCATGAGATATAAGTGTAAAACAGTACAGAGTAGTAATGTTATAATTAAATCAATGATCACATCAAGGTTTATGCTAAAGTGACTTAGTGTTCTGAGTCAACAAAAGGATCTTTAAGAAATCACAGATTCCCCCTTAATGTGTGTTCTCAGTGTCCCTCAGCTTTACCACCTTTCTCATCGGGATTAAGGTCACTTTAGTAACCTTGTTACCTGTTTTGATAAAAGTAGTGGTCTGACATAGGATTGTCTCTTCTGAATTTAGGCATTTGATGTACTGCTCTTAGTTTCTGCTTTATCTTCCTCTTGGTATAAGATCAGTACCTGAAATGTTAGTGCAGTTCTATATACATATAGAATCCATATCTATCAACCCTAAGCTAATGCATAACTCTCTAAATCTCACTTCAGCCAATGGTTTTGTAAAAATGTCAGCTCTTTGAATATCAGTATGAATCTTTTCCATCCTAATATTTTTCTTTTCCACATGATCCCTAATAAAATGATGTCTAATATCAACATGCTTGCATCTAGTATGTAAAACGGGATTTTGTGTGATGGCAATGGCACTATTACTGTCACAATATATAGGTACATTAGATTCTACAATATTGTAGTCTCTGAGTTGTTGTATTAGCCAAAGAAGCTGACTACAACAACTACCTGCAACCATATATTCTGCTTCAGTAGTAGAAGTTGCCACACTTGTTTGTTTCTTTGAAAACCAGGAAATGAGCTTAGTTCCTAAGAATTGACATGAACCTGAAGTAGATTTTCTATCTATTTTGCAACCTCCAAAGTCAGAGTCTGAATAACCACTTAAGGATATATCATCATCTGCAGGATACCATAATCCTCGATTAATGGACCCCTTTAGATATTTCAATATCCTTTTGGCAGCTTCCAGATGACTTTCTTTGGGGTTTGCTTGAAATCTTGCACATACACCAACAGAAAAAGCAATATCAGGTCTGCTGGTAGTTAGATAGAGTAGAGAGCCAATTAAAGCACGATAATGAGGTTGGTCAGAAGGCTTACCTACTTCATCAGGATCCATTCTGTATGTAGGTTGCATGGGCACACCAACTGTCTTACAGGTTTTAATACCAAATTTGTCTAGCAAATTCTTAGTATATTTTGCTTGATTTATAAAGATACCTTATGGAGTTTGTTTTACTTGAAGACCAAGAAAATATGTCATTTCACCCATCATAGACATTTCAAATTTACTTTGCATGAGTGTAGAAAAGCTTTCACTCAAGGTTTTGTTGGGTGATCCAAAAATAATATCATCCACATAAATTTGAACAAGTAATATATCATTACCCTCTTGTCTTCGAAACAAAGTTCTATCAACCTTGCCTTTTGTAAAACCATTTTCAAGTAAGAATAGAGAAAGTGTATCATACTAGGCTCTTGGGGCTTGTTTCAGTCCATAGAGTGCTTTCTTTAACCTGTATACTTGGTGACTATTCACTTCAAAACCAGGTGGTTGTTCCACATAAACTTCTTCAGCAAGTATACCATTCAAAAATGCACTTTTCACATCCATTTGATACACAATGAATTTCATATGAGCAGCATAAGCAAGGAACAATCTTATAGCTTCTTGTCTAGCTACAGGAGCAAAAGTTTCATCATAATCAATACCCTCAGCTTGAGAGTAGCCCTGAGCAACTAATCTAGCTTTATTTCTAACTACAAGATCATTTTCATCCCTTTTATTCTTAAAAATCCACTTAGTGCCAACAACATTATGATCACTGGGTCTATCAACAAGTTCCCAAACTTCATTTCTAGTGAACTGATTTAGTTCTTCTTGCATGGCTATAATCCAGTTACTATCACTTAAAGCATCATTCACAGTTTTAGGCTCAATAGAGGATAGAAAACAACACCAGCAAAATAGAGACTTACTAGGTTCTTCCTGGGAATCAAACAATTGTTTTCTACTTTTAACACCTTTACTGGAATCACCTAGAATTAAATCAGTAGAATGAGTTGACTTCCATGTCCTTCTATTCTTAACAGAAATACTATCATCATTTATATCATGCAAATCATCATGTAGATCAGTATCATTGTTTTGCATTAAATCAGCAGATTTGTTCATAGGGGAGCAGTCATTCAATTCTGGCATATCAGAAGTTTTAGATGACTTGCCTTTGTCTTTTCAATTGAGGATTTGAATAGATGGGACCTCTTCAGTTTCCTACCATATTTATCACAAAACAGTACTTTGTTAACCATTTCAGAACTATCAGCAGACTTAGGATCTATTTTTCAGAGATAGCCTTTCCTTGGTTCTATCCCTTTTTCAGTAAGATCAGTATGCCTGTAATAGTTTGAATATGGTCTGAAAGCATGTGGACCATACGGCTTATAAATGCGTTTTGGTCTTTCCTCTTCAATGATATCATAAGATAAAGGTTTGTTATGATAATGAGGCACAAATCTCCTAGGTTTAGTTGAATACAGCTGAGACTGCCTTACAAAAGGAGGTCTAGGCTCTTCCCAACTTGCCTGTGCTTGTCTTGACCTACTGTTCTGAGTTTGTCTCTTTTGATACCAGGACTGATCTGTTCTGGTCAGAGGAGTATAACTCTTCTGGTATGGTCTTGACTGTACTGGTCTTAATACATTCTTCATTTTACCATTCTTGGTAGTAGGGGGGATGTATTTAGACTGTACTTTAGGTTTTGGATCATTATCATAAGTCATAGGTTCTTTTCCTTTATCTAGTTGCAAAGAACTTGAACTAGCTCCATTAGTGTTCTTAAAGCCTGAAGTAGAGGAACTAGGCAGATCAGTACCTATCCCACTTTTATCATTTGGAGCTCTATATCTATCTGAAATTGTTTGATTAATCTTGGTAGAGTTAATCATCCCAGATAGCTTTCGATCTAGGCTCACTACTTCAGATTCTAAGAATCTATTGCGCTCTTCAAGTTTTTCACATTTAATCTTTAAATCATTGAATTCATTAGTCTCTTTGGCTTGAGTTTTAAGCATACCCTGATATAGTTTGTCAATGGATGCATACTTTTCTTGGAGTTGGGACAACTCTTCTGATAGTCGTGCATTTATGACAGCTACATTAGGATCTACTTTCAACTGAGCTTCTTTCAGATTAATGAGTTCTTGCTTTAAAGATATGTTCTCATCACTGATTTCAATGAATGCTTTGTTAGCTTGTAGAAGGTCTTCTTCAGTCACTCCTTGGGAATGATGAAGACTACTTCCTACACTACTATCAGCAGCATCACTTTCATCAGTGTCAGAATTTTTGCAAGATTGAAAAGAATTAGCAGATGATACCTCATCATTTATTTTGGCCATCATTGCGAGTCCATCATCTGCTATGAAAGCTTCATTCTCATTGCTAGAGGGGTATTCAGATGAAGACGATGGCAACTCTTCTGACTCCAAATCAGATTCATTGTATGCCATCATTGCCTTCTTACCCTTGGCATATTTTCGATCTCTTCTGGCTTTCCTTTCTTCTCGATCTTCAGAACTCAGATCAGGACATTCATAAGCATAATGACCTGGCTTATCACAATTATAGCAAATAGGACTGTTAGAAGATCTCTTAGGTGGTGAATGATTTCGGTTCCTGTCATGCTTGTCAATAGAGTTCATATCTTTCTTATCAGAATACTTTCTATCCCTCTTATCAGATGAGTTCCTATCTCTCCTGTTCTCATTAGAGATCTCATCCCTTCTTTCAGAAGAGTTTTGATCCCTTCTGTTCCCAGAAGAGTCCCTGTTACTAGAACCCTTGGTTTCCTTATAGAATCTCTTGTATCTACCATACCTCTTATTTAGTCTATCAAATCTTTTGATCATAAGGCTCATCTGATCTTTCAGACTAAGATCAGAACTATCTAGTTCATCTTTTATGCTTTAGGCCTTAGACTTAGATGATCTAGACCCCTTAGAGGTAGAGGCTTTAAAAGCTATGTCCTTAGAGGCATCCTTATCCTTATGATTCACAGTAATAGGATATTCTTCATCTAACTCAAACTCATGTGCCTTAAGGGTCTGGAACATAGTTTCTGCTGGCCAAGAATCCATGTCTTGTGTGGTTTTAATGATCATCTTGACCATTTTCCACCTTTCATCCAAAGCTTTCAAGATTCTCAGGTTAATTTCTCTTTCAGTATAAGTCTTTCCTAACACATCAAGATCATTCATAATCTTTGTAAATCGAGTATCCAATTCATCAATTGTTTCACCTGGCTTCATCTTAAATGTTTCAAACCTTTGGATAGCTGTGGATAATTTGCTTTCTTTGATCAGTGTAGTACCTTCACAAAGAATAGCCAATTTGTCCCACATTTGCTTTGCAGTCTTACATTTTAACACTTTGCCAAGATACTCATTTGGCAAGGTGTGTAAAATATAATTCTTAGCAAGACTATCCAAATTGTTTTGTCGCATTTCTTCAGAAGTCAGTTCTGACCTTGGTTTAGGGACCAGTGCTCCAACTGGTTTAGAAGGATCCAGAACAACAGTGTTTTCCACCATGGTGACAATTGGTCCTTCAGTCACCACAGACACCATCAGATCATGTGTTGAGCTAAAGATGGCCTCCATCCTAAGCTTCCAGTAGTCATAATCTGCAATCTTGAACTTATGAAGTTTGTTCACATTAGTGTCATCCATGTTTGATCAGAAAAATAAGATCAGAAGTATAGCAGATAATTTTCAAGTATTCAGATATTGACAAATATCAAGAAATAGTAGCAAGATCAGTGAGATTTCCCTCAAGATCTACAAGGTTATCAAGAAACAGCAGTCCAAAGAACTACTGCTCTGATACCACTTGTTGGTCCCAAGTTGAGTTAAGATTGAGTAAGCTAAGAAAGTCTAGAGGGGAGGGGTGAATAGACTTTCAAAAATCTTTTAAAATATCAGAGTTTAATGCGGAATAGTGTTCTGAATAGTACTGTTCTTACTGAATCAGATCAGTACTTTCCAGCTTAGTTTTATACTCAACTTTTAATCAGATCTTTACTTAGTAAATTCTATTGTTCTTGGTTAAACAAATATTAAACAGAAAAGTAAAGAACACAGAATTTTATAGTGGTTCGACAAATGTCTACATCCACTCTCACAATCCTAGTTGTGATGTTTTATTAACTCTTCCTTGAGTTTCTTATGGCTTAAAGTCCCAAGATTAAGACTGTGATCTTATCGATTACACTTCCAAGTGTATCTTCGATCGACTAGTAATTTCACAAGTAACTAGCACACTTGTTTACAACAACACAAACTTAAAATGAAAAGTAAAACTTCTCTTGAGTAGCCTTTGATTCTTCTCTTCAATTCAGTGGCTTCTCCTTAGTTTGATTTCCTTAACTCTGTGAGTTCTTCAAATTGCTTTGTAGACTTGCTCTTGAATTCTCTAAGATCAGTAAATGTTCAGTAGTCTTCAGCAGTAGGAGATCACACAGTATTTATAGAACTTAGTATGACAGTTAGCAGTTTGTGAACTAACTCTCAACTAACTCTAAAACTGTTTTTGTAACTTCTTCTTGTAACCGACTTTGTAACTTCCTTCAACTAATTCCAAGTCAGCACATCTTCAATAAATCTTCAGTTACACCTTAAATAAGCTTTCCAAACTTATTCTTCAAATTTACCAACTCAGCACAGTAACTTACTGTTCTGATTTTTACTGTTCTGAGCCAGTCAGCACAGTTCTCAAAACTGTTCTAACTTCTTCAGAATTCTTCTAAGCTTCTCTTAAACTCTTCTTTGAAGTCTTCTTATTCTGAAGTAGTCTTCTGAGTCTTCCATAGTCTTCTGATCTTCTTCTAATCTAGTTCTAATCTACTGTTCTAAACTTTACAATGCTGAATACAATAGAATACAAATATAAAACCTATTTATACATCAACTGAACTATATACAGATGAGTACATCCAAGTCCTATACTATAAGCTGTCTATACAATACAAAACATCAGCTTAGTTCCTAACAGTTCTTATATCAGATCAATAAACACAATAAGATCAGTAACTCAGTTTTCAATATCTCATTAAGATCAGTAAACATATTTCAGATGACTTAGTTAAGATGACTTAGAACCACATATATTACTAACTTTAAGTTGCTTTTGGCCATCAAAACATACAATCATCATCTAGAACATTGTTTCAAGGATTCATATCCCAACAATTTCCCCCTTTTTGATGAAGCCAAAACTACTTAAATGTTAATAAATCAGTAGTTAAATATGTAGTCAATCATAACAGTTTTATGATCACAAACCTACTGTTCTTACTCAAAAAGAGGTTGAACCAAGAAAATTTTACCTTAGAAGAGTAGATCCAAAATCTGCTGATAGATCGGATAAGGTCAACAAAGTACTGTTTTGTGATCGAAAGGGTAAGAAATTAAAGAGGTCTCAACTATTCAAAACATCAATGTACATTTGGGTGCCTCTTACTGCTACTAACACTCAAGGACCCCAATGAATAGAGGGTACCAAAATTATTAAAATCACCAATTGCAGGGTCGACTCGACCTCTGTAAGAAGGGTGGTTCAGTGGGTGAAACTTGGTACATAGACGGTGGTTGTTCGCACCACATGACTGGTACCAAAGAATTACTCACTAATTACCATGAGCAAAAAGGCCCAAAAGTGATTTTTGGTGATAGCTCCATGGCTATAACAAAAGGCTTTGGAATGATAAGGAATGGTGACGTAGAGATTCAGGACGTCTCATACGTACAAGGTTTGAAGTATAATTTGCTTTCAGTTTCACAATTCTGTGACAGAGGTTATATAGTAAACTTTAAAAGCACAAAATGTGAAATTATTGATAAAAGAACACACAATATTCTACTTGTCAGCATCAGACAAGGTAGCATCTATATAGTGAATTTGAATAGCTGTCCAAGGGATGCTTGTCTTCTTATTAAAAGTCCTAAAGAAATCAGCTGGCTATGGCATAGACGCCTATGCCATATGCACTTTAAGATTATTAATAAGATTGCAAGAGATTACCTAGTTGAAGGTGTTCCCAACAAAGTCTATTACAAGACACAAGTATGTGATGCTTTCCAAAAAGGTAAACAAGTGAAGGTTTCTTTCAAGTCAATTCCTACTCTCTCAACTAATAGAGTTTTAGAACTCTTACATATGGATATCCATGGTTCTATTAAACCTCCAACATTGAATGGTAGGAGATACACCCTTGTTGTGGTTGATGATTACTCAAAATTTACTTGGGTAGTCTTCTTGCACAAGAAGAGTGATACTCAGACACAACTACCTGATTTGTTGAAAAGGTTACAAGTTGAGAAGGTACAATCCATTGTCAAAATTCAAAGTGACAAAGAGACTGAATTCATAAATTCTTATATCAATGAATACTGTTCTAAAGCTGGTATCCAGCACTTGACTAGTGCAACAAGGACTCCACAACAGAATGATGTTGCTGAAAGAAGGAACTGTACACTAAAAGAAGCTTGTCGAGCAATGCTAGCAGAGTTCAACACTCCACAAAAGTTTTGGGCAGAGGCAATCAACACTGCTTGCCACACCCAGAACAGAAGTGCTCTCCATAAGGTTCATGGTAAGACACCTTATGAGGTATGGAAAGGTAGAAAACCAATAATTTCATATTTCCGTATCTTTGGATGTAAGTATTTCATTCACAACAATGGGAAGAGCAAGTTAAATGCTTTTGATACCAAAGCAGATGAGGGGATATTCTTAGGATACTCCTCGACTAGCAAGGCATTTAGGGTGTTTAACTACTCCACTCTCTGTGTGGAAGAAACACCACATGTGGTCTTCGATGAATTTGTACAGGACTCGGCTAACCATCAACTCAGTAAGAAAGTAGACAAATTGAAACTTCAAACCAATGATGAATCTGAGGTGTATGAATCTATCTAAGCATACAACCCATTCCTAAAACATCCTAAATGATGATGATGATGAACAAAAGGTAAAAGAGAAAGGTAACTCTACTAGACCCATTGATATGCCAGAACTAGATGACTGTTCTCCTATAAACAAGTCTGCTGATATGCATGATGTTGTAGATGTTTAGATGATGAGAGTGTGCTTGTTAAGAGTAGAAAAACCTGGAAAACTGTGCACTCTTCTGATTTAATCATAGGAGATTCTAGTAAAGGTGTTAAAACCAGAAGACAACTATTTGAATCGCAAGAAGGAACTAATCGATCTCTCTTTTGCTGGTGTTGTTTCCTCTCTTCTATTGAGCCTAATACTGTGAAAGAAGCCTTGGCTGATAGTATTTGGATAATAGCCATGCAAGAGGAGCTGAATCAGTTCACTCGAAACGATGTATGGGAACTTGTTGATAGACCCATTGGACACAATGTGGTAGGCACTAAATGGATTTTTAAGAACAAAAGGGATGAGAATGGTCTTGTAGTCAGAAACAAAGCTAGATTAGTTGCTTATGGTTACTCTCCAGTAGAGGGTATAGACTATGCTGCTCATATGAAATTTACTGTCTATCAAATGGATGTAAAAAGTGATTTTCTTAACGGTGTACTTGTTGAGGAAGTTTATGTAGAACAGCCTCCTGGTTTCGAAGTTGAAGGAAACCAAGTATACAAATTGAAGAAGGCTCTTTATGGGTTGAAGCAAGCCCCACGTGCCTGGTATGACACTCTTTCACTCTTCTTATTAGAAAATGATTTTACTAAGGGCAAAGTAGATCGTATTTTTTTAGAAGACAAGAAGGGAAAGACATCTTACTTGTCCAAATTTACGTAGATGACATCATTTTTGGGTCACCTAATAAGAGCATGAGTGAGAGTTTCTCAAAACTCATGCAAAGTAAATTTGAGATGTCAATGATGGGTGAGATGACTTACTTTATCGGTCTTCAAGTAAAACAATCAGCAGATGGCATTTTCATAAATCAAGCAAAATACACACGAAATCTATTGGATAAATTTGGTATTAAGACCTGTAAATCTGTTGGAGTACCCATGCAACCTACATATCGAATGGATCCAGATGAACAAGGTAAGTGTGCTGATCAATCCTATTATCGTGCATTAATTGGATCTTTACTATACTGTATCTTACTACTAGTAGGCCGGATATTGCATTCTCAGTTGGTGTTTGTGCTAGATTTCAGGCCAACCCCAAGGAAAGTCATTTGGAAAATGCTAAAAGGATATTTAAATATCTAAAGGGGACCATTAATCGTGGATTATTGTATCCTTCAGATGATGATCGATCCTTAAGTGGTTATTCAGATTCGGGGTTTGGTGGTTGCAGGATAGATAAAAAGTCAACAGCAGGATCTTGTCAGTTCTTAGGTACTAAGCTCATATCATGGTTTTCAAAGAAACAAATGAGTGTAGCAACATCTACCACTGAAGCAGAGTATATGGCTGCAAGAAGTTGTTGTAGTCAGCTACTTTGGCTAATGCAACAACTTAGAGACTACAATATTGTAGAATCTAATGTACCTATATTCTGTGACAGCAATAGTGCCATTGCTATAACTCAAAATCTCGTTTTACATACTAGATGCAAGCATGTAGATGTTAGGCATCATTTCATTAAGGATCATGTTGAAAAGAAAAACATTCGAATGGAGAAGATTCATATTGATCTTCAACGAGCTGATATCTTTACCAAACCTTTGGCTGAAACCAGATTTAAAGAACTATGCATTAGTTTATGATTGATAGACTTGGATCCTACTTGCATATAGAACTGTACTAACATGAATGGTACTCTACTGATACCAAGAAAAGCAGATCAATAAAACATGAGAACAATACATCAGAAGGGTAATCCAGAAGGGTAGACTATACCAGATCAGTTACATTCTCTCACATCAGGTAACAAGGTCACTAAGGTGACTACCCAATGTGGAAGCTGGTAAAGCTGAGGGAAAATAAGAATATACATTTAAGTGGGAATCCTTGATTTCTTAAAAATTCTTATGTTGACTCAAAAACATTAGTCATCTTAGAATGAACCTTTCTGAACCTTGTTTTAATTATTCTTATCTGCTATGTTGTATTTCACCAATATTGCTTAAACTAACACTTCTACTAAGGTGAAACAGGCACATAAGATGTTCTCAGCTGAAGGGGGAACTCAGCTGAAGTTACTATTCAGATCTTTAGAGGAGATCAGAACCCCAAGAAAGTCATACTCACCTGATCACAGTACTCAGCTGAATTCAGATAAATAGTTTTCATTGTTATTAAAGTGATAAAAATGATGTAAAAGTTGTGTTGGAAACAACTGTGTTGATAGCATCAACACCAAAGATTTATAGTGGTTCGACAAGTTTCTACATCCGCTCTCACAACTTCAGTTGTGAAGTTTTATTAATTCCTTCTTGAGTTTCTTGTGGTCTTATCGATAACACTTCCAAGTGTATCTTTGATCTACTGGTAATTCTATAAGTAACTAGCACACTTGTTTACAACAAATCACAAACTAAAAAGTAAAGTAAACTTCTGTTTAGTAGCCTTTGAATATTCTCTTCAAATCTGTGGCTTCTTCTCTTCTTTGATCTCCTTCAACTATGTGAGTTCTTGAATGCTTCTTAGACTCTTAATTGCTCTTTGAATACTCTTAGATCAGTAGTCTTTGCAGTAGAAGATCATACAGTATTTATAGACTTTAGTATGACAGTTAGCAGTTTGTGAAACTAACTCTCAACTAACTCTAAAACTGTTTTTGTAACTTATCTTTTTGTAACCGACTTAACTTCTTTTTCCAAGTCAGCATATCTTCAGATATATTCAGTTACATTCAAATTAATAAGTTTTCCAAACTTATTACTCCTCAGCACAGTAAAATTACTCGTCTTCTATTTTACTGTTCTTGGTCCAATCAACACAGTTCTCAACTTCTGTTCTGAACATCTTCAGAATGCTTCTGTTCCTTTCAACTCTTCTAAGATTAGTCTTCTTACTCTGAGTAGTCTTCTTCTTCTGAGTCTTCAACTTCAGTCTTCTGATCTTGTTCTAATCTACTGTTCTGAACTTACAATGCTGATTACAACAGAATACAAACTTATACATATAAAACCTATCTATACTTCAACTGAACTACATACAGAAGAGTATATCTACGTCCTATTCTATAAGCTGTCTATACAATATGAACATCAGCTTAGTTCCTAACAGTTCATATATATTTTCACATATAAGATCAGTAACTCAGTTTTCATGACTTATCAAGATGACTTAGTTAAGATGACTTCCAACCACATATATCATTAACTTTAAGTTGCTTTTGACCATCAAAACTCAATCATCAACTTAGAATATTGTTTATAGGATTCATATCCCAACAATTTCCCCCTTTTTTATGAAGCCAAAACTACTTAAATGTTAATAAATCAGTAGTTAAGTAATTAGTCTATCACAACAGTTCATCAAGTTAAAATGTCATATTCATATTCAGATAAGATCAAATAATTCACATAATTACAAATATGCCAAAATATGAAATATAGAAATAAAGACAAGGTAAAGAAAATTTATCTTGTGAGCTTGTCCTTAATCTTCATTCTCCAATCTTCAGATCTTGTATGCCACATACAACCTTGCTTTGATATCTCTCATGTGTTGAAGATCAGTGATGCCTTCATCCTGAATAATCTTCTCAATGATTCTTCCAATCTCTTCATAGTCAGGTTCTCTAGATTCCAATCTCGGAGGTTCCCAAATAGGCTCTTCAGGGCATAAAATACTTATTCCAGCAGCACTTGAAGTTAACAAATGTCTTCCCATAACTCTCTTGCAACATTCATCATGAAGTTTTGAAAATCTTCATACTCATCCTCTTTGCTTGAATGAACTCCAAATTTCCTTATTATGAAATTTTCTAACTGCCATCTTTGCTTGATGTCATTCCAGTAATCAAGATTTTCTGGAATCACAATGAAATCAACATAGTTCTCATCTAGAAACTCTTTATCCTTACTTGATTTCATTTTCTTCTTAAGAGCTGTAACTCTTCTTTTAAATTTCTTTCTTGTAACTTCATCATCTTTCAACTTTTGCTTTCTTAATGCTTCATCAGCTTTCTTCTTTTCTTGTAACTCTGCCTTCTTCTGAGCTAACATAGTTTTAGAAGTATCAACACCTTCAACCATCTTCTCTTCACTGGGTTGAGCACTTGTAACAATATGCTTCAGCTTACTTCTTGATCTGGTCATCCTACCAGTTACTTCAGCTTCTTGTTCAACTTCCTCATCACTTAAGACGACTTTCCTTTTTCTTTTCCCTGAGCTTTCAGCAACATTTTTCTCAGAAATTTTCTCAACACTAGCAAGTTTCTCAACAACAACTTGAGCTTGTTGTTTCCTGAGCTTTATCTTCTTATTCAGATCATAAATTTCTTGCTTCAACTCATCTTGACTCACAACTAATTGAGCTTGTTGTGTCTGAGTCTGTTCCATTACTTTCATTATGTTCTCTTCCCCCTTTTTGGCTTCATCCTGCCATTTCTGCAAGGGTATGAGATGTTGCTCCAACTTACTATGCAACTCTTGTGAAAGCTTCTTCTCTTGCAGCCTATGAAGATCATAAATCTTCGATATAGTGTGCTCCATTATCTGTTCATAAGCCGATTCTATAGTAAGCTTAGTAAGCTTCTCAGTGACATCCTGAAACTGCTTCACTGTTGCTTCTAACTTTGCTTGCAACTCCTCATTGTGCTTCTTCAACTTCTCAAAGCTGGAGTTATCTTGAGCTTGCTCAGCATTATCTGTTCTGATTTCATCCTGAACATAAACAGGAACAGTAGCAGGGTGCACATCCAATCTTTCCTTAACACTTGCCTCATAAATATTTTCAGTAACAATAACAGGTGTGCTCTACACCTCATCAACAACCATATCTTGCTCTTCCAACACTTCAGTGTTCTCAATAACCACTGTGTTCTCAAACACCTCAGTAGATTCAACATCAACTTCCTCTTCAACATGTTCATCAATGTTGACATCAGTATCAACATTCTCAGCAACAAAATAAGAAAATCCAGAAACACTCTCCACCATCTGAACAACTGATTCTGGGGTTAACAACTCAGTGAATGAGTTAACACCAACAACATCTTTCTGCTCTTGTTCCCAGTCTTTGAAAACTGCCGAACCACCCATGCCTTCCATGACTACCAAAAGCTCATCAACATCTACTCTTAGTTATACCCAAGTGCCGATCCTAAGAATTTGCTCAAAAGCAGTAGAGTTTTCATCAATGCCATGAAATTCCTTTAAAATCACATTCCTCATATTCATCCTAATTTTTTCTTCTTTGTCACAAATGGGATACTGAATCAAAAATGCAGGTTGGGGTTCAATGTGTTCTGGTTCAGGGAAGGATTGAGGTTCAAAAATTGGTTTAGAAACGGTTTCAATAATGGGTTCATGAGATATTTGAGGAGTGGGTTGATTAGGTTGAGGACTCGATTGAAAGATAGTGTTCTGGGGTGATTAAACATGACTGTTATGATGAATGGGTGAGTAGTGTACTGACTCATCAAAACGGGTAGGTAAAGGCTTTTGATCAAGAGGTTGGGCAGGGATGGGATCAGAATTTGATGGGGTAGAAGAAGTGTTCTTGGGTTTTCTCCTAGGTCCAGTAAGACCTCTACCCTTTGTTCTCTTATGAATAATAACAAGACTTGGAGAACTTACCTCCTTCTCCGATTCTGACTTCTCCTTCACAATTTCCAAGGACTGTTCTGACTGCTCCGGGGTCAGTTGTTCAGTAATGATCTTCTTAGATCTCTCACGGTGTGGATCATGCCTAGCCTTTGATCTCACCTCTTGTTCATCATCATCCGATCTGAACATAGATCCACCAGACTCTTGTTGTTGTTCAAATTCCAGGGATTCCTTCTTGAAAAGAAACTTCCCTTGATGGAATCTCTTCGACTTACTCCAATCAACCTTATTGCTTGCAATAGTTGGCAAAAGAATGCTCAACTTGTTTCCGAATCCAACCATCGCCTTAACAGTGAATTCGTTTGAATCATCATTAAAATGATTTTCTCTTTTTCACTCAGCAGCCTCTCATGGAAAAATCCTTGCCAATCTCCATCAACTCGATCAATAATCGCTGCCATTACCCGAATCTTTAAATTTGTAAGAGCATCTGGATTGTGATGTTGCCCTAACAGTATCTTTCCGGCAATATCCATCAATAATCGAAGGGGCTCTGGAAGAATTGCCTTTTTCAGATTCAGCAACGTTTTTGGTTCTTCGCCGGTCCATCTTTCAAGGCAAACCTTTTCTTGCCCTTCCATGTAGGTGAACAGGTCCATCAGGTAGGTCAAATGCATTGGCTAGATGGTCTCTTGCCAATGTTACCCTGTTTCCTGAAAGAAACGTCTCAGGTTCAAAAACCTTCTTGGGAAAGGATTCTAGATACTTTCTCAGACCGCACTCTTCGCACATATTGAGAATGGCTTGATTCTCCGTCTTTTGCCTTCCGATGAAGTAGACGACATTTTCAACGAACACACCCTTCTCTTTGACCCATTTAGTAGGATTGAAAGTACCTACAACTTCGTCATTTTCGTTTAGGAGCTCGATAATTACCATTGATGGAAGTAGAGAAATGTAGAAGATAGAATAAGAGGGTTTGGAAGTTTTCAGAGTTCGTAAACTTTCAGAAATGTAAAAGTAAAGAAGATGAAGTTTTCAGAGTTCGTAAACTTTAAGAAGGATGTTCCACATTCACAACCCTTTCCAATTTTGGAGCCAAAGTGTTGTTGATAGATACACCATTAAATTAGGTCAAAAAAATAGATGAGTGTATTAATCTTCTCTATTAGTAATCTAATTTTGAACAAATCTTGACTTAGAAATTTTCTAAGGCAAAATACTGTTCTGATGTATATCAGCACAGTTGTTTCCAAAACATTTTGCTTCATTTTCTCACTTTTATAATAATGAAAATTACTTATCTGGATTCAGCTGAGTACTGTGATCAGCTGAGTATCTTTTTCTTGACGATTAGATCAGTTCTTAAGGTCAGCACAGTAACATCAGATCAGTTCTCTAACTTTTCTGAATGTTATTTTCTGGACATTTTGAGCACTTTTTGACATTAGCACAGTACTATCATATCAGTACTATGTCTCAGATCAGTTCCCCATTCAGTAGAGAACTCTTCTTCTGTGCCTGTTTCACCTTGGTAGAAGTGTTAGTTCATGTGATATGGGTGAAGTACAGTACAAAATAGTAAAGAATAATTAAATCAATATATCTATAAGTTTTGTTCTAATGTGACTAGTGTTCTGAGTCAACAGAAAGGATATTTAAGAAATCATAGATTCCCCCCTTAAATGTATATTCTCTATTCCCTCATCTTTACCAGCTTCCTCATCGGGATTAGGCACCTTAGTAACCTTTTTACCTGATTGTGATGTATGTAGTTGTCTTGACATAGTCTTATTCTTCTGGATTACCCTTTTGATGTATTGTTCTTGGTTTAATGATCTGCTTCTTGGTATCAGTACAATACCTGAAATGTTAGTACCATTCTATATACATGTAGGATCCTTGTCTATCAACCCTAAACTTATGCATAACTCTCTAAATCTAGTTTCAGCCAAAGGTTTTGTGAAAATGTCAGCTCTCTGAATATCAGTATAGATCTTTTCCATTCTAATGTTCTTCTTTTCAACATGATCCCTAACATCTACATGCTTACATCTAGAATGTAAAATGGGATTTTGAGTGATAGCAATGGCACTATTGCTGTCACAGAATATAGGTACATTAGATTCCACAATATTGTAGTCTCTGAGTTGTTGCATTAGCCAAAGAAGCTGACTACAACAACTTCCTGCAGCCATATATTCTGCTTCAATAGTAGATGTTGCTACACTTGTTTGTTTCTTTGAAAACCATGAAATGAGCTTAGTACCTAAGAATTGGCATGGACCAAAAGTTGATTTTCTATCTATCTTGCAACCACCAAAGTCAGAATTTGAATAACCACTTAGGAATAAATCATCATCTGAAGGATACCATAATCCTCGATTAATGGTGCCCTTTAGGTATTTCAATATCCTTTAAATATCCTCTGCTTCTTGGTATCAGTACAATACCTGAAATGTTAGTACCATTCTATATACATGTAGGATCCTTGTCTTTCAACCCTAAACTTATGCATAACTCTCTAAATCTAGTTTCAACCAAAGGTTTTGTGAAAATGTCAGCTCTCTGAATATCAGCATAGATCTTTTCCATTCTAATGTTCTTCTTTTCAACATGATCCCTAACATCTACATGTTTGCATCTAGAATGTAAAACGGGATTTTGAGTGATATCAATGGCACTATTGCTGTCACAGAATATAGGTACATTAGATTCCACAATATTATAGTCTCTGAGTTGTTGCATTAGCCAACGAAGCTGACTACAACAACTTCCTGCAGCCATATATTCTGCTTCAGTAGTAGATGTTGCTACACTTGTTTGTTTCTTTGAAAACCATGAAATGAGCTTAGTACCTAAGAATTGGCATGGACCAGAAGTTGATTTTCTATCTATCTTGCAACCACCAAAGTCAGAATCTGAATAACCACTTAGGGATAAAACATCATCTGAAGGATACCACAATCCTCGATTAATGGTGCCCTTTAGGTATTTCAATATCCTTTTAGCAGTTTCCACATGACTTTCTTTGGGGTTGGCCTGAAATCTAGCACGTACACCTACTGCAAATACAATAACCAGCCTACTAGCAGTTAAATAGAGTAATGAACCAATTAGAGCACGATAATAAGATTGATCAACACACTTACCTTGATCATCTGGATCCATTATGTATGTAGGTAGCATTGGCACTCCAACAGTTTTACAGGTCTTAATACCAAATTTATCTAGAAGATTTCTTGTATATTTTGCTTGATTGATAAAAATACCATCAGATGATTGTATTACTTGAAGACCAAGAAAGTAAGTCATTTCACCCATCATTGACATCTAAAATTTACTTTGCATGAGTTTTGAAAAGCTTTCACTCATGCTTTTGTTGGGTGAACCAAAAATGATATAATCCACATAAATTTGGACAAGTAAAATGTCTTTCCCTTCTTGCCTTCTGAAAAAAGTACGATCTACTTTGCCCTTAGTAAAACCATTTTCAAGTATGAACAGTGAAAGAGTGCCATACCAGGCTCTTGGGGCTTGTACACTTCGTTTCCATTCACCTTAAATCCAAGGTGGAACTAGTGGAGCACTAGTTGAGTATGTGTCAGACGAAGCTATGATTGAGCCTGTTGATTCTGAAGCAACGGAATCAAATGAGTCTTTAGAAGAAGAGATGGAGACTAAGGAAGAATACAATGAGAGGATTCGCAAGCTAAGAGAGTCTTTGCCTGCACCTCCTTCTCCACCACACTCTACTCAACTAATGGCTGAGACAAGTTCGCCACCAGTCAAGAAGGCAAAAACAGTTAGTACATCTTCTACCGTTTCTGATATTATTTCCTCTTCTATTCCCATAAAAACCAGAACACATCTTTCTAAACCTGTTTCCCAAACCACTCCCAAGTTTGTTCAACACCTAAGCTCACTCCTTACCCAAGACACTACTATATATGCATCTGCTGATACTTCTACAGCTGGTCTACTTGACCAAACCACATTACAGCCCCATGAAACCACCATCCAAAATTTACCATTACCCACAACAGAAAATGTTGACCCGAACCCATCTATTTTGGGAACTCCACTAGCTGACACTTCGGCTACTGAGCTGAGGACCCCACTCACTCAAACCCCTCCCAAAAATAGATTTCCTAGCCCGGTCGATTATCCAATGTGTCCGAGAGAAAAGAGGCTCTGTGCACAAATGACCAAGAATCTGAAGAAGATATTGGCATCGATTGAGATCGATACATCTTCAGAAGCCTATGAAAAGTTGATCCGCGTCTGCACATGGGTTGCCTTGAGAGAAGGACCATGTGAAGATATGTTTGAAGTAATCAATGGCATGGGTGGCATTTCCAACTTTCAAGACTGGGAACTTGAACAAAAGGAGATCAGTGGAGTCCGAAAACATGCTGAACTAAGGACTGGTGAAGCCTTAACCAATCTGGTTAAAAGACTGCTGAACATATCTGATGAAGTATTGCCAAATACTATCAGATCAAGTATTGGAATTCAAGTCTCAGAAGACGACTTGATGGTTGAAGCAGAAGAGTTGGAGTCTTTTGATCCGATTTTTGATTGTTTCTTCTTTACAGCGGGAACCCTTCCTTCATTTGTTAAACTCAATTTCTTTCCACAAAAGATACTCAAATATCTTAGCTCTTGTCCGGCCGCATATAACTCAACATCAATTGAACCCTGCTTCAATTCGAGTTTCTCATCCAACAACTCTCTGGTTAGCTTCACCCTCTTTCCTCCAATAAAGGCCTCAATGTACTCGCCTCTATGGGTAGCAGTCGCATAAAACTCAAGAACCTCTTCCCCGAACACAGTTTCTGGAACCATCTCCAAATATGGCTTCAAACCGCACCGGAAACACTTGATCAAAATCTCCTTGTTGTCTTCCGAGTGCCTTTCTCTGAAGAACACTGAACTCTCCACATGCACTTTATTTTCTGAGGCATACTTCGTTACATTGAATGGTGCCTGTATGTTAGAATCAGGATCGAAAATCGATACAACAGTCATTTTGAATTGGAGAAATATAGGTTTCAAACACAGAAGATTAGTAAGGTATAAAAATCTGGAGTGCTTGAAGATAGGAAAGTAGAGAAAACATGGGGAGTAATTTTCAGAATGGAGGTTTTATGAATTTGGGGTTTTTGAATGAGTGGTATAGATCGAATGCGAATTGATCTAACGGTAGATCAGAAACCTTTCGAATTCATTGTTGTTTTTAAGAATATTATGTGTATTGATATTGTAAATTTTGGAATCCACCTTTGTTATTGGTTAGAATAGAAGAGTGTACTCATCTAACCTAGGATAGTAGATTTGGGCGGGAAACTGGGTGTATGCACCTCATTAAGTGGGGTGTATAAATCCAGTTCTAGGTATTCCATAATTTCGCAATTCAAATTACATTTCTACCCTTAATATAGCTTTAACCACTTAGAAAAATACACAGTATGTAAGATCTTATCTTGTCTGTTCGAGTTCATCAGAACAGATTAGTAGACATAAGTTGCACTAGATGAGTTCCCCCTTCGACTGTGCTTGTCTGTCTGACGAGCGAACCATCGTCTTGTACCTATCTATATTGATCGATATGTGAGAATAGATACTAGAAGTATAGCAGAATAAATAATTTTTGATATCAATCATAATGCGTAAGCAAGGTTGGAACAAGATGACTTTTAACGACTTAGGAGGCAACATGAGGTTATTTAAGAATTCACAGATTCCCCCTTAATTGTATATTCCCCAAGTATACCCTCAGCTTTACCAGCTTCCTCATCGGGTTGTTTGGTTATCTGGTCTGACCTTGTTTACCCGAATCTAGTCGAGTCTGAAAGAATGTTGTATGATTGTGTTGAACTCATCAGTTTCTGCTTTTTCTCTTGAAATAAGTACATGTCTTGTTAGTACAGTACTATGCACAAGTAGGGTCAATATCAATCAATCTTAAACTAATGCATAACTCTCTAAATCTTACTTCAGCCAATGGTTTAGTGAAAATATCAGCTCTTTGAATGTGAGTATGAATCTTTTCCATGCGAATGTTCTTTTTCTCAACATGATCCCTAATAAAATGATGTCTAACATCTACATGCTTGCATCGAGTATGTAAAACGAGATTTTGAGTGATAGCAATAGCACTATTACTGTCACAGAATATTGGTACATTAGATTCTACAATGTTGTAGTCTCTGAGTTGTTGCATAAGTCATAGTAGCTGACTACAACAACTACGTGCAGCCATATATTCAGCTTCACATAGTAGAGGTTACTACACTTGTCTGTTTCTTTGAAAACCATGAAATGAGTTTAGAACCTAAGAACTGACAAGAACCAAATGTGGATTTTCTATCAATTTTGCAACCACCAAAGTCCGAGTCTGAATAACCACTTAAGGATAGATCATCATCTGCTGGATACCATAATCCTCGATTAATGGTTCCTTTTAGATATTTCAAAATCCTTTGAGCAGTTTCCAGGTGACTTTCCTTGGGGTTGGCCTGAAACCGAGCACATACACCCACTGCGAATGTTATGTCCGGTCTACTGGTAGTCAAGTAGAGTAATGAACCAATTAGAGCACGATAATAAGATTGATCGACACATTTACCTCTCTCGTCTAGATCCATGCGGTAGACGGGTTGCATAGGTACTCCGATAGATTTACACGTTTTTATACCAAATTTATCGAGTAGATTGCGTGTATATTTAGCTTGATTAATGAATATGCCTTCAGATGATTGTTTTACTTGAAGTCGAAGAAAATAATTCATCTCACCCATCATTGACATTTCAAATTTACTTTGCATAAGTTTGGAAAAACTTTCACTCATGCTTTTGTTGGGTGAACCAAAGATGATATCGTCCACGTAAATTTGAACGAGTAGGATGTCATTACCTTCTTGTCTTCTAAACAAAGTTCGATCGACTTTGCCTTTAGTAAAACCATTTTCAATTAGAAATAGTGAGAGAGTGTCGTACCAGGCACGTGGAGCTTGTTTCAGTCCGTATAGAGCTTTCTTTAATCTGTACACTTGGTTTCCTTTGACCTCAAAACCAGGAGGTTGTTCTACATAAACTTCTTCAGCAAGTATACCGTTAAGAAATGCACTTTTAAAACACAGTAAATTTCATATGAGAAGCATAGGCAAGAAACAGTCTTATGGCTTATAGTCTAGCAACAGGGGCGAAGGTTTCATCATAATCTATACCTTTAGCTTGAGAGTAACCTTGAGCTACTAGTCTAGCCTTATTTCTTACGACTAAATCATTCTCATCTTTCTTGTTTTTAAAGATCCACCTAGTACCAACTACATTATGGTTGTCTGGTCTATCGACAAGTTCCCAGACGTCGTTTCGAACAAATTGATTCAGCTCCTCTTGCATAGCGATGATCCAATTGCTATCAGCCAAGGCTTCTTTAATAGTCTTAGGCTCAATAGATGAGAGGAAACAACACTAGCTAAAGAGAGATGAACTAGTTTGTTCTTGCGACTCAAAGAGTTATCGTCTAGTCTTGTCACCTTTACTGGAATCACCTTTACCTAGATTTAATAGGAGCACTATCATCTAAATCACCTATAACATCATGCATATCTACATCTTCAATACTAGCAGATTTATTTAGAGGAGACGAGTCAACTAGAGCAGGCATGTCTACTGGTCTAAAAGACTTACCTTCACCTTATACCTCTCCTTCAGAATCTTGTAGAACTTTCAGAAGTGGATTGTAGGCTTGTACGGATTCGTACACTTCGGATGTATCATCAGGTTGAATTTGAAGTTCACTCACCTTTTTACTGATCTGGTGCGTAGAAGAGTCCTGTATAGATTCATTGAAAACAACATGTGGTGTTTCTTCCACACAAAGAGTAGAGTAGTTAAACACTCTGAATGCCTTGCTTGAAGAGGAGTATCCTAAGAATATTCCCTCATCGGCTTTAGCATCAAATGCATTTAACTTACTTTTCCCATTGTTGTGAATGAAGCATTTGCATCCGAAAATATGAAAATATGAAATTCTTGGTTTTCTTCCCTTCCATACCTCATAAGGTGTTTTACCATGCACCTTATTTAAAGCACTTCGATTTTGGGTGTGGCATGCAGTATTGATAGCTTCTGCCCAAAATTTATGAGGGGTAGTGAACTCAGCTAGCATAGCTCTGCAACCTTCCTTTAGAGTTCTGTTCCGTCTTTCTGCAACTTCATTTTGTTGTGGGGTTCTGGTTGCACTTGTTAGATGCTGAATTCCATACTTAGAACAATAATCAGTAATGTAAGTGTTTATAAACTCAGTCCCCTTATCACTTCTTATCTTGATAACAGGCTGACCTGTTTCGACTTGCAACCTCTTTAAAAGATCTAGTAGAAGTGTTTGTGTATCACTCGATCTTTTTGTGTAAGAAGACTACCCAAGTGTACTTTGAATAGTCGTCTACCACAACTAGAGTGTACCTTCTTCCATTTAATGTAGGAGGTTTGATAGGACCATGAAGATCCATGTGCAACAGTTCTAGTACTCTGCTAGTTGAAAGTGTGGGTATTGACTTAAAGGAAACTTTTACATGTTTAACTTTTTGACATGAATCACACACTTGTGACTTGTAATAGATTTTGTTAGGGATACCTTCTACAAGGTGTTCTCTTGATATCTTATTAATAATCTTAAAGTTCATGTGGCATAGGCGTCTGTGCCATAGCTAGTTGGCTTCTTTAGGACTTTTAGTAAGAAGACAAACATCCCTAGGACAACTATTCCAATTCACAATGTAGACACTACTTTGTCTTACGCCGACCATGAGAACAGTATGAGTTCTCTTGTCTATAATCTCACATTTACTGCTCTTGAATTGAACTTTGTATCCCCTGTCACAAAACTGAGAAACAAATAACAAATTATATTTCAAACCTTCAACATAAGATATGTCCTGTATTTCTACATCACCGTTTCGAATATATCCAAAAACTTTAGTAATCGCCATGGAGCTATCACCAAAAATTACTTTGGGTCCTTCTTGTTCATGATAATTCGATAGTAGAGCCTTGGTACCAGTCATGTGGTGCGAACATCCACTATCAATATATCAAGTCTCTCCTACTGAACCACCTTTCTTGTACAAGTCGAGTCGACCCTGCAAATGATGATATTTAATAATTTAGGTACCATTTCTGTTCATTGGGGTCCTGGGGGGTTAGTAGTAGTATGAGGTATCCAAATATACATAGGAGTCTTGAATAGATTGGACCTCTTTAACTTTCTACCATGTTTATTGCAAAACATAACTTTGTTTGCCTCATCTGATCGATCAGCAGCCCTAGTGTCTACTTGTGTGAGGTATCCTTTGGATTTAACCTCTACTTGAGTAGGCATAGAAAGCCTTTGATAGTCGGAATAAGGTCTAAAAGCATTTTGACCATATGGTTTATAAACTCATTTAGGTCTTTGATTAGACATTGTATCATATGATAAAGGAGAAGGGTATAAGACAGGTTGAATACGATGTTTTGGAGCAGTATTCCTAGATCTTGTTGAGTAGAGCTGAGACTGCCTTATGAAAGGAGGTCTAGGCTCATTCCAACGAGTCTGTACTGGTCTAGAGTTAGTCTGAGGAGGATACCAATCTTTGTATCTGACTTGATTTGGTCGTCCACGATTAGTAGACCTCTTCTAATTTGGTCTAGACAAGACAGGCCTGTTGTTAACATTTTTTTTACCATTCTTGATAGCAGGAGTGTTAACTCTAGTCTGTCGTTGTACATTGCCTATGGGTGGTGCATGCTTCATTATCGTACTCAATTTGTCTTTTACCTTTATCCAATGTTAAAGAACTTGAAATAGCATTAGTAGGGTTCTTAATGATTTGAGTAGACAAGCTAGGCACATCAGCACCCAACCCAGTCTTGTCGTCTAGAGCCCTATATCTATCTGACAATTGTTGATTAATTCTTGATGAATTAACCAAGTCAGCTAGTTTAAGGTCTAGATTTACGACTTCAGTCTCTAAGAACTTATTGCACTCTTCAAGCTTTTTACATTTGTTCTTTAAAACATTGAAAGCATTAGTCTGTTCGGCTTGGGTCTTTAACAAATCCTGATATAACTTGTCTGTTGACATATACTTGTCTTTGAGTTGTTTCAACTCTTCTGTCAAGCGTTTGTTTAAGACATCTATATTAGGATCTATTTTAGACTGAGCTTCACGAAGATTAATGATCTCTTGTTTTAAAATGATGTTCTCATCACTGACTTCCAACAAAGCTTTATTAGCAAGTAGGAGGTCTTCTTCATTTACCCCAGTGGAATGTTGAAGACTACTCCCTACTCCACTATCAGCAGTATCATGTTCATCAAAATCAGAACTGTCACATGAATGGAAAGAAGTGGCAGAAGACACCTCTAGTTCGATCTTTGCCATCATCACCAGTCCATCATCGATAATGTTAGATCATTCTTCATTGCTTGAAGGGTAGTCAAATGAAGACGAAGGCAACTCTTCTGATTCCGTCTCAGAATCATTGTATGCCATCATTGCCTTCTTTCCCTTGGCATATCTTCGATCGCGTCTTGCTTTCCTTTCTTCTCTATCCTCGGAACTCAGATCAGGACACTCATATGCGTAGTGACCTGGCTTATCACAATTATAACACAAAGGTTCATTAGTAGACCTTTTAATAGGTGAGCAGTTACGGTTCCTGTCCTTCCTATCAAAGGAGTTCCTATCTCGCGTCTCAGATGAGTGTCTATCTCTCCTATCAGACGAGTTCCTATCTCTTCTGTTCTCATTAGAAATCTCCTCCCTTCTTTCAGAAGAGTTTCGATCTCTTTTGGTCTCAGAAGAGTCTCTGTTATTAGAACCCTTAGTCTTCTTATAGAATCTCTTATATCTACCATATCTCTTATTCAGCTTGTCAAACCTCTTAATCATTAAAGTCATCTGATCCTTAAGACTAAGATCAGACCCGTCTAGTTCATCTTTTATGCTTGAGAACTTAGACTTAGATGATCTAGACTTCTTAGAGGAAGAAGCTTTGAAAGCAACATTCTTAGAGATTCCCTTCTCTTTATCACTACCAACTACTGGGTCTTCTTCATCCAACTCGAATTCATGTGCCTTAAGAGTTTGGAACATAGTTTCAGCAGGCCATAAGTCTATATCTTGAGTGGTCTTGATGATCATCTTGACCATCTTCCACCTTTCATCCAGAGCCTTAAGAATTCTCAGATTAATCTCTCTATCTGTATAGGTTTTGCCCAAAACTTCAAGATCATTCATAATGCGCATAAAAGGAGTATCGAGTTGGTCAATAGTTTCACCAGGCCTCATTTTAAATGACTCAAATTTTTGAACCGCCGTGGACAGTTTACTTTCTTTGATCAGACTAGTGCCTTCACAAAGAATTACTAGTTTGTCCCACATTTCCTTGGCAGTCTTATATTTCAATACTTTGCCAAGATACTCGTTTGGCAAGGTATGTAAAATATAATTCTTAGATAGGTTGTCCAAATTATTTTGTTTCATTTCTTCTGTAGTTAATTCTGACCTTGGTTTTGGTACACGAGTTCCAACGGCTTTAGATGGGTCTAGTGTGGCAGTGTTGGATGTCATAGTGACAATTGGACCTTCCTTTACCACCGACACCATGAGGTCGTGAGTTGAACTGAAGATTGCTTCCATACGAAGCTTCCAATAGTCGTAATCTGCAATTTTGAACATAGGCAACTTGTGAATGTTAATGTCATCCATAGTTGATAGACATATAGAAATCAGTAGAATAGCAAGTAGATCAGGATTTATCAGATATTTGGTTCGAAAAGAAAAGTTCAAGGATCAATTCGATTAGGACAAAAGACTTCCCTCAAAGTCTTCTGGGTAATCAAGAAACAGCAGTCTAGAAGAACTACTGCTTTACTACCGCTTGTTGGTCCCAAGTTGAGTTAAGATTGATTAAGCTAGTAAAAGTCTAGAGGGGAGGGGTGAATAGACTTTTAAAAATCTTTCAAAATATCAGAATAGCAATGTGGAATATCAGATTTAATATGCCATTAAACAGATTATACTCAACTTCCAATATGAACTTTTACTCGTCATTTCTGCAAACAACACTTGTCCAGTTTATTCAATTTTAACAATTAATCAAACAACAAACAAATAAATGCAGTAAGTAAATCACACAAGATTTATAGTGGTTCAACAAATGTCTACATCCACTCTCACAACTCCAGTCGTGAAATTTTATTAACTCTTCTTTAGTTTCTTGTGGCTTAAAGTCCCAAGACTAAGACTTCGATCTTCTCGATTATATCACCAGATATATCTTCGATCTAACAACTAGTGATTTGGTAAGCAACTAGCAAGCTTTATACAACAAAAACAATAAAGAAAAACTTCTCCGTTTTCTTCAGTATACGCCTTCTGGAATTTGCACTTGTCTTCTGACGTCTTCAATCACGAACTTGATTGCTTCTAACTTTGCGAGTTTTCTTGCTTTGATTTCTTCAGTAATCTCAGTATACGTTTAGTAATCTCAGTTTCAGTAGTCTCAAATCGTTGAATGCCTTCACGTATTTATATACTTCTTAATATCAAGGTAAGTTTGTTATCCAACAACCTTTCTTGATAAATTCTCTTAACAAACTTCTTATAACCGCTTTTTGTACTTATCCTTCAATTCGTCGGTTATTTAGTTATTTCCATAACTAACTTTATATCTTCAATCTTCTAGATACGAACTTAATTTCTGACTTATCTTCAACTTGACTTGTCTTCAGCACTTAGAATATTTCAGCTTCCTTCAGTACTTGTCTTGTCTGGTCGTCAAGTCTTCTTGTCTCTGTAGTCTTCTTGTCTCTATCCTAACTAGTCTATCTAGTCTAGTACATTACTTTAATCTTTATAAAACAGCTTAGTCAATCTAAAGACTATTACAACATTAAAAAAATATAAACATAAGCTTCTATACAATAATTCAAGCTTATCATCCTATAGTAAACTGTATCTTTTATACTTAGTTTATTTTCAGTATTACTTTTTTACTTGTCTGATCTTGTCTCATAAGACGACTTTCATAACAGATCAGTCAACACTTAGAATATATTCAAGTCTTCTTTTTGGCTTATCAAAACTATACTTTTTCATCAATTAGGACTTGTCTTAGGATTCATATCCCAACACCTACTAAAACCATGACATTTGAAATTCATCTATTTTTAAATCATTTCATTTGAAATGTCTACTCAAATCAAATCCCCTCATACAAACACAATCTAAAAAAAAATTGAAGATATTTTTATTGTCTGGACAAATCCCCCTATATACGAAGAGAGTTTAAATTGCTTATGTGTCATCTCCTCATTCATTTTGCTTATGTTTTATCTTCTCATTCATTTTGCTTATGTGTCATCTCATCATTCATCTCATGTGTCAATATTACAATGAGTTGCATATTTACTTCAAATTTATTTTTTGGAAAGTTGAACTATCACAATACTAATTATAAGTAAATACTTAATTATATTGTTATACTAATTGCGAAGAGGAATAACAAAACTTTCATTGTTTTTCTGTCGATAGATCGAACAAATTAAAAGGAGGAAACTTTTTCATTCTTTTTCTGACCAAACGAGATTCCATTTTTTATTTTTTTTACCTAAAATATACTTCATATCCATCTTAATAAAATAAAATTAAGAGTATCTAAATTTTATTATTATATGTTAATTCAATAAATTATTGAAATTAATACTTATATTATAAGTATTGGAATTATAAAAAATAAAGTTTATATAAATTACTCCTACTATTTATAATTTTTTTAAAATACGAATTATACTCTTAATACTCACTCCTTCTACAAAACATAGTCCCATTGAAAAGGACATATTTAAAAAAAAAAAAAACAAAGTAAAAGCATTGATTGTATTGTAAGGTATTAAGGTATTATGATGTCTAATGTGGATAAAATGATTGTTTGTACACTACAAAAAAGAGGTGTTTTACCGACGGATATGCCGACGGATATTCAGTCGGTATTGGCTCTTGCCGACGGATTTACCGACGGATTTCATCCGTCGTCAATGAATTGGTCGGTATTGGTTACCGACGGAAAATATGCGTCCGTCGGTATATACCGACGGATTCAAATCAACCTGTTTTCAAACCGGGTCGCCCGTACCGACGGATTCAATTCCGTCGGCAGTCAAGCCAACCCGTTTTCAAACCGGGTCAAGATTCCGTCGTAGAGCCGTCGGTATATTTTGGACATAAAATTTATTATTTTAATTTACCGACGGAAAATTCCGTCGGTAAGTACCAAACATTTTTAAAAAAAATTATATTCCGTCGGCCTGTCCGTCGGCATTACCGACGCTAAACCGACGGACTATTCCGTCGGTAAGTACCAAAAATTTTTAAAAAAAAATTATTTGTGATCGGGATCCGACCCGATCAAAATTTCTTAAATAATTCAATACACAAATATACATTAGATCCAACAGAATAAACAAAATCGAACTCAGTTGGGTGGCATAAATCTACATTAGATCCAACAGAACAAACAAAATCATCGTCCTTTGCTTGAGCAAACAGCAACTTGTTGGTTGATTTTTGAAACATTACTTTCAATATCATCCTTTTGGCTTTAGGCGTTGCTTCATATTTTATTAATCTAGCAACCTTTGTGTGTGTTGTAGTATTGAGTAGGAGATCAGACAGCGGAGTTTGAGAAATTAAAGACAGCTCCACAACCTATTTTTCACATAAGGAAATTAATTAATATATAAAATTACAAGAGGATTATAAGATAAATCGTTTAAAAAAAAATTACAAGAGGATTATAAGATAAATCGTTTAAAAAAGAATTACAAGAGGTAAAAATATTATTTTCCATTTATTCACAGAGTAAGAATTAGATCAGTTTAATTACCAGGAAAGAGAAGAACTTGATTAAACTGTCATTCGCCGACTCCATCCCTGCCATTTCAAAATCAATTCCAAAGAATCAAGATTCAATTGTCATTTTATATATTTAAACATAAATTAAATTATCAAAAAAATTGAACATACCTCAACAATACTACGAGATCCAGTAACTTCATTAGGCTCGCATAGTTTCGGTCGGTCTCAGCAAATATTCGATATGCTGGTAGTTCAAAGATAAGAGCTTTAGAGTACAATAAATAAATCAATAACCAATACAAAACATAACAAAATATTTTTAGTCGACACACACGAGATTTTGAATCTGACAAGAAAATGTAACATCATCAAATTACAACAAGATTTTATAGATATCTACCATTCATTTGTTCATACACATATACATGACTGAGAGCCTCCTCCATATGAATTAACTGATATGGTAACTGGTAACTACATAATCACAACAACACACACCAAACATAGATAGATAGCAACTCGTTTCACCATAAATCCATATGAATTTGCTAAACAAAACAGCGTTTAGATCCTAAAGTACTAAATTAGCAATATAGCAACTCGTTTCACCAAAAATCCATAGGAATACGCTAAACAGAACAGTATTTAAATTCTAAAGTACTAAATTAGTAATATAGCAACTCGTTTCACCATAAATCCATTGGAATATGCTAAACAGATCAGTGTTTAGATCCTAAATTACTAAAATAGATCTAAAATTCCTTACCTTGTTGTCGAGAAAAACTAGGATAACACTAGGAACTCGGTTGAATTTATGGTAAACAGGTCCCACAACAGCCGTAACGGCGTGTTCAACCTTTCCGACGGTAGATTTGAGGGGGCCAGAGTTGTGCTTGGCGTAGTCGTACAGATTCGACACCACCACGGCGGCGTTTATGGCCAGGATTTTCACAAAACTTAGGTGCCTCAATTGCACATCATTCCTCTCAACCTCAACCTAATTCAGTAGAAAATACGACCAAATTCAGTATGAAATTAACAATATCAAACTCGAACAAACACAATTATCCCAAAAATTAGTAAACTTACCTCAGATGGAGAAGGAGGTGGCGCCGCTGCGAACGTGGGCAAGGGGCCTTGTGAGACGGTCGGAAGGGGATGCGTGGAGTGGGGGAGAGGGAGAGACATAGGGAGAGGGAGGGAAAATACGCGTGGAATGAGAGAAAGTTACATTTATATTCGGAAATGGCGACGGAAATGGCGACGGATATGTCGGTCGGCTTTGGGGTCGGTGCCGTTAGCGACGGATATGCCGACGGATATGTCGGTCGGCTTTGGCTCGTTGCCGTTAGCGACGGATATGTGCCGTCGGCTTTGGCTCGTTGCCGTTAGCGACGGAAATGGCGACGGAAATTTTCCGTCGCCCTTGAATTTTTAAAACCAAATGATAAATAATTAAATTATAAGTTATAACATAACCAAATGATAAATGATTAAATTATAAGTTATAACCAAATGATAAATAATGAAATCTTATAAATTGTACAAAATAAAATAGTTAGGTTACATTAATTTAATATTCATCTTCATCTTCGTCTTCATTTTCATTATTTGCCACATCTTCCTCCTCATCTTCTTCATCCTCCCTCTCGTCATGTTCATCCTCCTCCTCATGTCCACTATCGTTTTCAATAACAATCAATTGTGGATTTGTAGCCGTCAAGTCTACCGAAAGATTAAAATCTCCCGCAAACACTTCAGTTTGATTCTCTATTTGTTCCATTTGAAACGGAGGTTCATCTTCATCGTTGTTTTCCTTTTGGGGGACCTCCACCATTGACCTTGCCTTCACTTTGCAAACAGCGTGCCATTCTGATCTATTACGTTTTCCAGCTCCTGGATACGTGCAGTAGTAGACTTGAGATACCTGAGAGGCAAATACAAACGGATCATCCCCGCTATACTTCCTTTTCGAATTAACATCCACAAGCTTGTACTCCGGATGAATTTTGGTTCCTAAAGGGGATGTGTCAAACCAATGGCACTTGAACAACATTACGGTTTTCACTGGATATCCCGGATATTCAATTTCAACGACTTCGTGCAACACTCCAAAGTAATCACTTGCATCTGCATTGTAATTCGCACCCCTAAGACAAACACCACTGTTGTTAGTCGTTCTTGTTGATGCATACTCTGATGTATGAAACCTGTAGCCTTTCACAATATAGCCGTTGTAAGTCTTAACACGCCGTAGTGGTCCTTGGCTGAGATCCTGTAAGAACCGGCTCTGAAAATCGTGTGATTGTCCCTATACGTACAGTTAAAATTAACATTAATCAAAACAATTATTTGTTCACGTAAAATTCAATTAATGATACTCACATAACGTTGGAACCATCGGGAAAATTGACGTTGAAGACTAGTATCTATGTCTCTATCTGAGATGTTTTGATCTGCATGTCGTAGTTCTTGTGTATACATCCTAATAATTCACAACACAATTAGATGATAAATGACGCACGTTTAGTGCTATTTAATTAGATGATAAATATATGAAATACTTACTCAATGTAAGGCTGAACTTCATCACAATTCAATAACACGTACGTTTGTGCTATTTCAGCCTCTGTGTGTGTTGACCAATATCGTTCAGTGGCTTTTCCTATAGGTCGCCCCTTAGACTTGAATACAGAGAGCATGCCATCGACTTCTTGTTGCGTACCTCTACCATCGAAGTTACGTGGTTCATTCCTGATCCTCGTGTTGACATGGTCTTCAAAATAATATGAACAAAACATGTCAACCTCTTCATTCAAATACGCATTAACAATCGATGCTTCGACGTTTGCCTTTTGTTTACCATTGCGCTTCAAGTTGTGGAGATACCTAAAATTATAATAGTTAACAAATTAAAATAAGGCTCCTTATACTAAAAACTAATTAATGAGAGAAATAGAATTGTTCACCTCTCAAATGGGTACATCCACCTGTACTGCACTGGACCACAAATCCTAGCTTCATACGCTAAGTGAACAGGTAAGTGTTCCATCGAGTCAAATAAGCTAGGTGGGAAAAAACGTTCCAACTTACACAAAATAACTGGAATGTCTCGTTCCAAACGATTCATATCATCAACCTTGATTGTTGTAGACGTTAAATCTCTAAAAAAGAGACTTAATTCAGTGACAGCCCTCCACACATTCAGAGGAAGAAATTCTCGAAACGCAATAGGTATCAAGCGCTGCATAAAAACATGACAATCATGACTCTTCATCCCTGCAACTTTGCCTTTTGTTGTGCCTACGCATCGACTCATGTTTGACACGTAGCCGTCTGGAAATCTTAACTCTTTAATCCACCTACACAATTCCTGTTTTTGTGCCTTATCTAGTGTGTAGCAAGCCTTTGGATATTTACCTGTACGGGTATCCTGTTCCAACTCATCACGGCGACAGATAGTGTTCAACTCTTCCCTGGACTTTGGAGTATCTTTCGTCTTGCCTTCTGTGTTCATGATTGTGTGAAACACATTGTCAAACACATTCTTCTCAATGTGCATGACATCCAAATTGTGTCGGAGCAATAGTGAACTCCAATATGGCAAGTCCCAAAAAATACCCTTTTTCTTCCAGTTACCTGGGATTCCTTTGTTGTGTTCTTCTGCATTTTCCTCCGTAGTTTTTTTCAAACCCGTCCACTCAATCTCATGTAACAGACTTTGTCCTGTACGATTAATACATGTTAGAATAAATGTAACCCAAAAAAACATGTTAAAATAAATGTATAAAATACCATTTCGAAGGGGCGGTCGATTGTTTGTGACTGTTCTATTCTTCGTGAAGTCCACCTTATTCCTTCGAAATGGATGATCTCGAGGTAAAAACCTTCGGTGATTATCGAACCATGAAACTTTTCTACTCTTCGGGAGACTGAAAGCTTCAGAATATTCCATACAATACGGACAAGCTTGCTTTCCGGCTGTACTCCACCCGGACAACATAGCATATGCAGGAAAGTCGCTAATGGTCCACAATAAAGCAGCACGCATCGTGAAGTTCTGTTTCCTAGAAACATCATACGTTTAGACTCCGTTATCCCATAGGAAGATCAAGTCTTTAATAAGAGGCTGGAGATAAACATCAAGTTTATGCTTTGGATTCGACGGACCAGGCACCAATACAGTCAGAAACATTGTTTGAGGTTTCATGCACATCCATGGAGGTAGATTATACGGAGTCAGTATCACCGGCCACAAAGAATACTTCTTTCCATAACTCCCAAACGGTGCAAAACCATCAGTACTCAAGCCTAATCTCACATTCCTCGGTTCACAAGCAAATCCTGGAAACACGTTATCAAGGTGTTTCCAGGCTTCAGAGTCGGACGGATGTCTCATATCCCCAGCCTCAGTATCTTCAGAATTTCTTGCATGCCACGTCATGTGTTGAGCTGTAGCACTAGATTGAAACAATATCATTAAACGAGGAATGATAGGAAGATAATACATCCTCTTGTGTGGCACTTTCTTTTTTGTCTTGCTCGATTGACCACCTGGTCCCTTCCGTCGTGGCTCTTTGTACCGGGGATGGCCACACATTCTACACATAAGAAGATCGCTATCGTCATCACCCCAGTATAACATGCAACCATTCACACAACAATCAATCTTCTCAACCGGCAAACCCATATTCTTCATCAGTTGTTTGCTCTGATGAAACGTCGTAGGTACTTTATTATCAACAGGACAAATCTCACTGCATAATTGTGTCATTTGCTCATATGCTCTGTTAGATAGCTTGTTCTCCGTCTTGATAGCCATAAGTCGAGCATTAAATGACAACTGAGAATGAGAATCACACCCTGGGTACAAATCTTGATCGACTAATTTGAGCATCTCATAAAACTGAAATGCTTCATCCGTTGGTTCCTCCTCTATATTTGACATACCGGCTTCCATCACCATTGTTTGATACATATCGGGTTCTTCCACCCCAAACTCTTGATCGTTACTGGTGCCGACATGCTCAACGTGTACTGGTTGTTCATAAATTGCAGTAGTGTAATAGTACAAGACTTGATCAAAATTATAAGGCCACCGTTGTTCGCCATGACTTGTCCAATTATAGTAATTATCAACGAACCCATTCATAACAACGTGGCATAAGACTTCATCAATGCTTTTAAATGATCTATTCTTACATTTCTTAGCATTACACGGACACCTAATACAATCCTCAGACATGTAATGTGGGTGTAGCTTTGCAAATTCAACAAATGACACGAGTTTATCATAAAATTCAACATTCACATTTCCTAAAACGAGCCTAGGAGTACAATACATCCACCGACGATCCGGCAATTCCATCTGTTAAACAATTTGACCAAATTAAAATTACACACTAAAAATTAAACACTAAAAGTAAAAATTATGTAGTAAAATTACACACTAAAAAATTAAACACCAAATTAAAATTACACACTAAAAAACATACCTTAAATTTTCGCTCCACTCCAAATTTTTCCCTTAATTTTTTGCTCCACTCCAAAATTTTCGCGTGTTTTGAGGTTCTGGAACATTTTTCAATACTACATGCCGACGGAAATGTCAGTCCGTCGGTATATCACGCGCCAAAATTCCGTCGGTATTGCCAATACCGACGGATAATTTCAGTCGGTAACACATATTTCAAATGTATATCACGCGCCGAAATTTCGTCGGTATTGCCAATACCGACAGATAATTTCAGTCGGTAACACATATTTCAAATGTATGTCAAATCAGTCAGATTCCGTTGACCAAATTTCAGTCGGTAATTACATTGCCGACGGAAATTTCCGTCGGCATTAAAACATGTGTAAATACCGACGGAATCACTTTCCGTCGGTAAAAGACGCGTATAAAAAAAATTAAATTGCGTATTCTTAACACTCCAACCACACTCAAAACAACCTACTTCTTCACAAACATCAAAAATTAAAAAAATACAGAAACTCATGTCTTCATCTTCGACGTCCATGAAAATTGTGGTATGCCATTGTAGAAAAGAAGCTCGTGTGTGCATGTCGAAGCAAGAAAAAAGCAGAGGTAGACTATTTTATACTTGCCCAGATTCACTAAATGGTTCTGGATGCTCCTTTTTTGTTTGGGCCGATGAACACGAAATTCACGGACAAGGAACGAGTTCACACGGAATGTTTCCGGGCATGGTGAGGAGAATTGACTCACTTTTGCTTGAAAATCAAGAGCTCAACAACAAGTTGAATCATGCGCAACTAGTTGGGGATATGTATAAGGATACATCTGACCAACTAACCTCAGAATTAGGATTTGAAGCTGGAAAAGTTGAAGAGCTAAAGAAGCAGAGGAACTTTCTTGTTGTGGCCATAGTATTCTGTGTTCTACCCTATGTGTTCAAGTTTATAGGTTGGATGTAATCCTAAGTTTATGTCTCTAATATGTATTGCTAAGTTTATGTAATGTTAAGTGTATGCATGTAATGTAACCACAACAACAGCCTTTCTTCAAGGCAATTTTCAATGAAAATGTTGTTTATCTATCACATAAAACATCCAAAATTAAATATACACATTCTTAACACATAAAACACACATAACTAAAATTAAACAACTGATACTTAAACATAAAAGTAAATAGTTCAACAAAAATGCAGATAAAAAATAAATAGTTCTACGAGACATAAAAGTAAATAGTTCTACGAGACATAAAAATAAAATTGTTAAACACATAAAAAAAAAAATTGTTCAAAGTCAATCATTCACCATAGAGGAATATATCAATGTCATCGTTGCCAACGTACTGCTGACCCATGATGTCATCATCCTGCTGCATGGTCGGGACATAGGCTGAGGGGGCTGGGGGAACAGGCACGTTCACGTTGGCCGTCGGTGGAGGAGCTTGCATGGTTCTTCGATAAACCTCCTCGATCCTCTCGTCCGACCACCCCATCTCTCGACCCATATTCACATGCATCACATGCATGTAATGGTTGAATTGTGCCATCGTCACATCAGGAGTTGGGGTGGAAGATACGGAACCCTGCGATGCCGTCTGGGACGGACCAGCGCCGGACATGACATCAGCGCTCATACGACCAAGGCCTAGACTTGCCCACGGTTCATGAACCGGCGGTTACGGTTCGGAACCGCCGGTTCGGCGGTTTTGGAAACATGGAACCAAAACCGGACCGGCTAAATGGAAGAGACGGTTTCGGTTTTGACGGTTCCGGTTCCGAACCGCCGGTTCGGCGGTTTGAACCGTACAATATATATATATTTTTTTTCAGTTACTTTTTTTTTTTTTACTTTTTTATGTTATAAAATAACAAATTTTAAATGTACAATATTGTAAATACTAGTATACACTAATAATACAAATTATACAATAACAATTTATTCAAAATTAAGTTTCATTCAAGTATTATTTAAAATTGGACAATACAATATTACAAAGTGAAGTAGTGAAACTATGAAAGTAAACTACTTATAAAATTACAACATTATTACTTAAAATTTATGAAAGAAAAAAAAAGGCAAAAAGAATTAACATAACATTCTATTATTAACAGATTTTCAACTTAGAAATTAGACAAAGTTTCCAAATTTCAACTTATAAATTATAATTACAATTGAAAAGGAAAAATCAACATTTCAAAAATGTTGTCCAGACAGTACACTCCAGTACTCCTTCCGCCTAGTCGCCTAAGTAATACGTATTACATATTTACATAATTTACAATGGAAAGGAAAAAAAAATAAAAATTGGACTTGAGCATAATTTTAAAATTCAAACTTAGAAAATTCCAAGTTCGAAACTTAAAATTATGTTGCCTACGTATCCTCTCGGAATCAAAGTCCACGTAGTTCTCTTACCTTGTAATTTACCTCTTGTCCGTTTAGCAATCACTTTCGTCGGTTGTGTTGTCGTTCATCAAACTTTCTTCACTTGAATCGGTGCTTTGAGCTATATCTTGTGATCGATCTTCGGCTTTCACCCAATCATCGATCAAACATTGATTTTCTAAGTGCTCAACGGTCAATCTTGAACGTCTTTCATTCAAAACATGTCCACCCATACTAAAGGCTCGTTCAACGGCTACGGTTGACACCGGACATGCATATATCTCTTTTGCAATCAAACTCAATGTTGGAAAAACGGCATATTTTCGAGCCCACCACTTTAAAATATCAAAATTATCTAATTCCCCAACTTGATACTCCATTGTAGGTGCATTTAGAAAATTGTCAATCTCCATCATAAAATTTGATGCCGTTTCTTGTTGTTGATAATGCTCACGATCATAATCTACAAAAAACTTCATCTTTTCTTGCATATTATAGTTAGAACTTCGACTAGAATATAAATTACCGCTTCTACTACTACCACTACTACCACTACTACCACTAGGAGTAGGAGGAGTAACAAAATCGTTAATAGAACAATATGTACCTTTATACTCCACAAAAATATCCGTAAGAAGTTTTCTAGCATCATAGGTAATTTTAGTAGGACAAGGAGTGTTTTCATCTTTCAAAGGAAATAAATTATCATAATAAAAAGTTAACATTCTTTCCAAACCTTTAACTCTAGTTCTAGGATCAAGTAGTTTAGCAATTAAAAACGCATCGGGTATATAAGTAAAATATTTCAACCATTTAATTTTCATTGAACTAATAGCATTATATAAAATCATATCATCGGTAGTAGCACAAGTAAATACAACCGAAACTTTTGCACAATGATCTAAAGCAATTAACGAAGTAGGATAATAAACACCGGATAATGATACGGTAGCATTATTAAAAACTTCTAATATATCACATAATTGTGAACATGCATCCCATTGAGAAGGAAATAAAGTAAAACTATCACTTTCTTGTGCAAAAAAAGTGCATAATGCATTTCTATACTCATAAGATGAATTTAACATGTTGGGATATGAATCCTTGAAACAATGTTCTAATTGATGAAAGTATGTTTTGATGGCCAAAAGCAACTTAAAGTTAGTAATATATGTGGTTCTAAGTCATCTTAACTAAGTCATTTGATGATAAACTTAAAATGAGATTACTGATCTTAATGATATCTGAAATAAGTTTACTGATCTTATTGAGTAATATTAAGAGTAAGATTACTGATCTTAACTAAAGAATACTGGAATAAGATTACTGATCTGAGTATGGAAACTGAGAATAATTTTAGTGATCTTATGTATTTGAATCTGAGTTACTGATCTTATATGCTTACTGATCTTATATGAAAGTTATTGATCTTACATGAGTTACTGATCTTATTGGTTACTGATCTGATATATGAACTGTTAGGAACTAAGCTGATGTTTTGAATTGTATAGACAGCTTATAGTATAGGATTTAGATATACTCATCTGTATGTAGTTCAGTTGATGTATAGATAGGTTTTATATATGTAAAGTTGTATTCTATTTGTATTCAGCATTGTAAAAGTTCAGAACAGTAGATTAGGAATAGATTAGAAGAAGATCAGAAGACTAATGAAGACTCAGAAGACTACTTCAGAATAAGAAGACTTCAAAGAAGAGTTGAAGAAGAGCTTATAGGAAATCTGAAGAAGTTTTGAACAGTTTTAAGTTACTGTGCTGACTGGCTCAGCAGAGTAAAAATCCGAACAGTAAAAATCAGAACAGTAAGTTACTGTGCTGATTTGGTGAAATTGAAGAATAAGTTTGGAAAACTTATTTAAAGTGTAACTGAAGATATATTGAAGATATGCTGACTTGGAATAAGAAGGAAGTTACAAAGTCGGTTACAAGAAGAAGTTACAAAAACAGTTTTAGAGTTAGTTGAGAGTTAGTTCACAAACTGCTAACTGTCATACTAAGTTCTATAAATACTGTGTGATCTCCTACTGCTAAGACTACTGATCTTAAAGCGTTTACAAGCAATCTAAGTCTACAAAGCACAAGAAGAACTCACAGAGTTGAAGGAGATTAAAGAAGAAGAAGAGCCACTGAATTGAAGAGAAGAATCAAAGGCTATTCACAGAGAAGTTTTACTTTTCAAGTTTAAGTTTGTATGTTGTAAAACAAGTGTGCTAGTTACTTGTAAAATTACTAGTAGATCGAAGATATACCTGGAGGTATAATCGATAAGATCACAGTCTTAATCTTGGGACTTTAAGCCACAAGAAACTAAAGAAGGAAGAGTTAATAAAACTTCACAATTGGGATTGTGAGAGTGGATGTAGACATTTGTCGAACCACTATAAAATTTTGTGTTCTTTACAGTTTCTGTTTGATATTTGTTTGAATTGTTTAACTAAGAACATTAAGAATTTACTAAGTAAAGATCTATAGAAAAGTTGAGTATAAACTAGTAAGGCCCATATTGTTCTGAAAAGTACTGATCTGAGCTAAGTAAAGACAGTACAGTACATAAGAAGACTAAATTCCGCATTGCATATTCTGATATTTTGAAAGATTTTAGAAAGTCTATTCACCCCTCCCCTCTAGACTTTCTTAGCTTACTCAATCTTAACTCAACTTTGGGACCAACAAGTGGTATCAGAGCAGTAGTTCTTTAGACTGCTGTTTCTTGATAACCTTGCAGATCTTGAGGGAAAACTTACTGATCTTGCTACTCTTTCTTGATATCTGTCACTATCTGAATACTTGAAATCTATCTGCTATACTACTGATCCTATTTGTCTAATCAAACATGGATGACACTAATGTGAACAAACTGCCTAAGTTCAAGATTGCAGATTATGACTACTGGAAGCTTAGGATGGAGGCCATCTTTAGCTCAACCCATGATCTAATGGTGTCTGTGGTGACTGAAGGACCAATTGTCATCATGGTGGAAAACACTGCTGTTCTGGATCCATCTAAACCAGTTGGAGCACTGGTCCCTAAACCAAGGTCAGAACTGACTTCGGAAGAAATGAAACAAAACAATTTGGACAGTCTTGCCAAGAACTACATTTTACACACCTTACCAAATGAGTATCTTGGTAAAGTACTAAAATGTAAGACTGCAAAACAAATGTGGGACAAATTGGCTATTCTTTGTGAAGGTACTACACTGATCAAAGAAAGCAAGTTATCCACTGCTGTCCAAAGGTTTGAATCATTTAAGATGAAGCCAGGAGAATCAATTGATGAGTTGGATACTCGATTTACCAAAATTATGAATGATCTTGATGTATTAGGAAAGACTTATACTGATAGAGAAGTTAACCTGAGAATCTTGAAAGCCTTGGATGAAAGGTGGAAAATGGTCAAGATGATCATTAAAACCACACAAGACATTGATTCTTGGCCAGCAGAAACTATGTTCCAAACACTTAAGGCACATGAGTTTGAGTTAGATGAAGAAGATCCTATTACTGTGATTCATAAGGATAAGGATGCCTCTAAGGACATAGCTTTTAAAGCCTCTACCTCTATGGGGTCTAGATCATCTAAGTCTAAGGCCTCAAGCATAAAAGATGAACTAAATAGTTCTGATCTAAGTCTGAAAGATCAGATGAGCCTTATGATCAAAAGATTTGATAAACTGAATAAGAGGTATGGTAGGTACAAGAGATTCTATAAGGGAACTAAGGGTTCTAATAACAGGGACTCTTCTGTGAACAGAAGGGATCAAAACTCTTCTGAAAGAAGGGATGAGATCTCTAATGAGAACAGGAGAGATAGGAACTCATCTGAAAAGAGAGATAGAAAGTATTCTGATAAGAAAGACAGGAACTCAATTGACAAGCATGACAGGAACAAAAAGCATTCTCCTCCTAAAAGAACTTCTAACAATCCTGTTTGCTATAATTGTGATAAGCCAGGTCATTATGCTTATGAATGTCCTGATCTGAGTTCTGAAGATCGAGAAGAAAGGAAAGCCAGAAGAGATCGAAAATATGCCAAGGGTAAGAAGGCAATGATGGCTTACAATGACTCTGATTCGGAATCAGAAGAGTTACCATCGTCTTCATCTGACTACCCCTCTAGCAATGAAGATGAAGCCTTCATAGCAGATGATGGACTAGTAATGATGGCCAAAATAAATGATGAGGTATCATCTGCTAACTCTTTTCAATCTTGCTACAATTCTGACACTGATGAAAGTTATGCTGCTGTTAGCAGTGTAGGAAGTAGTCTTCATCATTCCCAAGGAGTGACTGAAGAAGACCTTCTACAAGCTAACAAAGCATTCATTGAAATTAGTGATGAGAATATAACTTTAAAGCAAGAAATCATTAATCTGAAAGAAGCTCAGTCAAAAGTATATCCTAATATAGCTGTCATAAATGCAAGGCTATCAGAAGAGTTGTCTCAACTCCAAGAAAAGTATGCATCCATTGACAAACTATATCAGGGTATGCTTAAAACTCAAGCCAAAGAGACTAATGAATTCAATGATTTAAAGATTAAGTGTGAAAAACTTGAAGAGCGCAACAGATTCTTAGAATCTGAAGTAGTGAGCCTAGATCGAAAGCTATCTGGGATGATTAACTCTACTAGAATTAATCAAACTATCTCAGACAGATATAGAGCTCCAAATGATAAAAGTGGAATAGGTACTGATCTGCCTAGTTCCTCTACTTCAGAATTTAAGAACACTAATGGAGCTAGTTCAAGTTCTTTGCAATTAGATAAAGGAAAAGAACCTATGACTTATGATGATGATCCAAAACTCAAAGTACAGTCTAAATACATCCCTCCCACTACCAAGAATGGTAAAATGAAGAATGTATTAAGACCAGTACAGTCAAGACCATACCAGAAGAGTTATACTCCTCTGACCAGATCAGATCAGTCCTGGAATCAGAAGAGACAAACTCAGAACAGTAGGTCAAGACAAGCACAGGCAAGTTGGGAACAGCCTAGACCTCCTTTCATAAGGCAGTCTCAGCTGTATTCAACTAAACCTAGGAGATTTGTGCCTCATTATCATAACAAACCTGTTCTTTATCCTCCTCCTTTATCTTACAATATCATTGGTGAGGAAAGACCAAAACGCATCTATAAGCCGTATGGTCCACATGCTTTTAGACCTTATTCAAACTATTACAGGCATACTGATCTTACTGAAAAAGGGATAGAACCAAGGAAAGACTGTCTCAGAAAAATAGATCCTAAGTCTGCTGATAATTCTGAATTGGTTAATAAAGTACTGTTCTGTGATAAATTTGGAAGGAAACTGAAGAGGTCCCATTTATTCAAATCCTCAATGTTCATTTGGGTACCTCTCACTACTAACCCCCAAGGACCCCAATAAACTAGGGTACCTAAGTTATTAAGATCACTACCTTGCAGGATCGACTGGACTTATACAAGAAAGGTGGTTCAGTTGGTGAGACCTGGTACATAGACAGTGGATGTTCACACCACATGACTGGTACCAAGGGCTTACTTACTGACTATCATGAGAAGGAAGGACCAAAAGTCATCTTTGGTGATAGCTCAATAGCAATCACAAAAGGATTTGGATTCATCAAGAATGGAGATGTTGAAATCCAAGATGTCTCCTATGTTGAAGGTTTGAAATATAATTTGTTATCTGTATCTCAATTCTGTGACAGGGGATACAAAGTTCAGTTCAAAACCAGAAGATGTGAAATAATAGATAAAAGGACTCACAATGTTCTACTTGTTGGCACAAGACAAGGAAGTGTATACATTGTGAATTGGAATAGTTGTCCTAAGAATGCTTGTCTTATTACTAAGAGTCCCAAAGAAAACAGTTGGCTCTGGCATAAACGCCTCTGCCACCTGAACTTTAAGATAATCAACAAGATTGCTAGAGAACATCTTGTTGAGGGCATTCCTAATGAAATCTATTCCAAATCACAAGTATGTGATTCCTGTCAAAAAGGTAAACAGGTAAAGGTTTCATTTAAGTCCATTCCAACTTTTTCAACAAGCAGAGTTTTAGAACTCTTGCATATGGATCTTCATGGTCCTATCAACCCTCCTACATTGAATGGAAGAAGGTATACTCTAGTTGTAGTAGATGATTACTCTAAGTTTACTTGGGTAGTCTTTCTACACAAAAAGAGTGATACACAAACACTACTTCCAGATCTATTGAAGAGGTTGCAGGTTGAAAAAGGTCATCCCATTGTCAAGATTAGGAGTGACAAGGGGACTGAATTTATTAATTGTTACATCTCTGACTACTGTTCTAAGTCTGGCATACAGCATTTGACAAGTGCAGCCAGAACCCCTCAACAAAATGGTGTTGTAGAAAGGAGAAACAGAACACTAAAAGAAGCTTGCAGAGCCATGATTGCAGAATTCAACACACCTCAGAAATTTTGGGCAGAAGCTATTAACACAGCTTGCCACTCCCAAAACAGAAGTGCTCTTAATAAGGTGCATGGTAAAACACCTTATGAGGTATGGAAAGGCAGAAAACCAAGAGTTTCTTACTTTCATATTTTTGGATGTAAGTGTTTCATTCATAACAATGGCAAAAGTAAATTAAATGATTTTGATGCAAAAGCTGATGAAGGGATATTCTTAGGATACTCTTCTGTAAGCAAAGCATTTAGAGTGTTTAATTACTCTACCCTATGTGTGGAAGAAACACCCCATGTAGTCTTTGATGAGAATGTGCAGGACTCTGCTGATCATCAGCTCAGTAAGAAAATAGACAAATTACAGCTTCAAATCAACAATGAAGATGATGATACAGGAATATATGAATCTATACAAGCATATAATCCTTTCCTGAAAGTCCTAGATCAAGATTCTGATAAAGAAAAGGTAAAAGACAAAGGTGAGTCATCTAAAACTTCTAAAATACAAGAATTGAATGACTGCTCTCCTGTGAACAAATCTGCTGATATAAATGATACTGATCTGCATGATAATTTGCATGATAAAAATGATGATAGCATTTCTGTTAAGAATAGAAGGACATGGAAGTCTGCTCATTCTACTGATCTGATTCTAGGTGATTCTAGTATAGGTGTTAAAACTAGAAAACAATTGTTTGATTCCAAGGAAGAACCTAGTAAGTCTCTATTTTGCTGGTGTTGTTTTCTGATTTATCGTGAGATTGCTCGAATTTGTGGGTGAATTATGCTCTAGAAATCAAGAAATTCTTACAACTTTCGTGTAATCATGAGCTAATTGTTAGATATGTTGATACATGAATGTGTTGTTTGATTTTTAGGTAAAGCAAGGAGTTTCGAAGCAAATCACGAGAAATCCAGCCGTTGGATCAATCCAATGAGTCATCCACAAGAAAGGCATCAAGAAGAGGGTCAAAATGAGACGAGAATCGAGCCGATCGGGCATCGGGATGGAGAGTTATGCAAGAAACGAGAAAGGGAGGACCCAACTCGGCTGAGTGACCTTACTCGGCCGAATCTGCAAGTTTTGGATTTACTGCCAACTCGGCCGAGTGACCTTACTCGGCCGAATCTGCAAGTTTGGGGTTCACTGCGCACTCGGCCGAGTAAGCCAACTCGGCCGAGTAAAGTTAGATGCAGTATGTTCTGGAATTGAAGACCACTCGGCCGAGTCGCGGATGGATAAAGCGCAAGCACGTTTTTTTAATTGATCCACTCGGCCGAGTGACCCTAACTCGGCCGAGTTACAGAGAAAAATTGCCCCACTTCGTTTTTGACCTAGAAACACGTGCCAAGCTCAAGGGGGAGAGTATAAAGGCCACAAGTTTGTTTTTCAAGGGGAGGCAGCCATTAGAAGAATACTCAAGCTCCCCAAATCGAAATTTCACCATCATTTGCTTGTTTTTCTTAGTTTTAGCCATAGAACTTAGTGAATTTCCATAGATAGGTTATCTTTGAAGTTGTAATTTCATTTCCAAGGTAGAGATTGAAGATTGTGTTGAAGTTTTGAAGGTTTATTTCATATTTGCAAGACAAGAGGTGATATCTTATTTTAATTTGAGTAATTTGTTATTATTAAGCATGGGTATGATTGTTTTCTCACTTATCTTCCTCAATTTCCCTAAATTAGCCATGAGCTAAGCATATTGGTGTTTGGGTGTTGTAGAATTGTGATGGAATTAATGTTTTAGGTTGATTTCAATTGTGGAATTCATTGGTAGGATTATTGGTTAGGTTTATGGGTTTTGTTAGATTATTTGCAAGAACTCAACTATTAGGTTGTATTAGAAACTCAATTAATGCAACGAGAGTTGGTTAATCGGGGGTAGATAGTATAATCGAGGGTTGGGAGTCGAGTGAATGAGTTAATATTGGTTTATCGCAACGAGAGTTGGGTAAATTTCATTAGAACCCCATTTATCTACATTAATTGCTTTAATTAACATTTAAGTGATTAATGAGAAGGTCATAGGAGCTTGGTTGTTAGTATTCAAGTGGAAAAGCATATCTAGGGATTAGTTTAGTATAATTTAGGTAGAGTCGAACCCCCTAGTCGTGTGATTACCCGAGTAAGAAACCTTCTATTCATCCTCTCGATCCTAGGTGCTTTGATCGATATATGCCTTAGTGATTGCTTCTACCAAATTCCATCCCATGAATTACACATAAACTTTGACTTTTAACATCGATTCCACGCAAGGACGAACACCCGAACACTACCCCTCTCACTTGATTTTTATCATCATATCTTAGTTATAGCTCATCATTGATTGTTATTTGATAGTTTAATTTACATTTTCTTGCACAAAACATGATTTCTCATTATATTCAAAGAACAACATACACACTAAGGCTACTTTCACAATCTAGTCCCACGGATCGATAATTTAACCGGGCCTTGCTTTTATTACACGCGAACCTCTTATACTTGAGGGGAACGTGTTGGTAAAAACACGTGTCAAGTTTTTGGCGCCACTGCCGAGGACTAGTTTTGTTTTTAAGTAACTTAGTGTTTGTTGGTCTTGAGTACTAGTGATTTTATTTTTCTTTTTAGTAAGTTCTTTGTTGACTTGTCTTTGGAATTTGATACTTGATTGATTCTATAGGTGCATGAACACAAGAGCAAGTGGGATCGACCCAATTCCTATTGATTTGGAAATTGAAGCTACCGCACGAAGAAGAAACCGAGATCGAAACCAAAGGCTTGAACACGAGAGATTGATGGCGGAAAACAACAATCAAAACATCATTCACCCTCCGGTTGACAACCGAGTCATTGGAGCGGGGAATGAGGGTGGAGTCGGTCATGAGGAAGAGAGAACCATTCGGGATTATTTTGAACCCCCGGTTCAAAGGTACTATGATGGAATCGAGCGCCCTCCGATTGCGCCGAACAATTTCGAAATTAGCCCGAGTCTAATTCGAATGCTAGAGAAGAGGCAATTTGGGGGTGAGCCACTTGAAGATCCCAATCAACACTTGTCCCGATTTTTGGAGTATGCGGATACGGTTAAGATCAATGGGGTACATGAGGACACTTTGAAGATGAGGCTCTTTTCTTTCACCTTGAAAGATAAAGCTAAGGAATGGCTTACCTCAATGATCAACAACCGAGTAACAACATGGGACGAGCTAAGCAAGAGGTTCTTATTGAAGTTCTTCCCTCCATCCAAGACTCTTCAATGCAAGACCGAGATTACTCAATTTCTCCAAAGGGAGAATGAAAGGCAATGGGTTCGCCGAAGAGAGATTCCAAGGTCTTTTGAGGAGATGTCCTCAACATGGGTTCGCCGAAGAGCAAACAATTAGCTTCTTCTATAATGGATTGGGGCTCTCTTCAAGGCAATACATTGATGCATCCGCGGGTGGGCAATTGTTTGCAAAGAGTGCAAGAGTAGCAAAGGAAATCATTGAAGCAATTGCTACAAACACCTACGATTGGCCTATTGATGGAAATAGGCCCAATAGAGTTGCTCAAATTGGGAATAACTCAACATCATTGGGTGATACAATCAAGATGCTCTTGGACAAGGTTGAGTTGATGGAAAACAATCAAAGGAGAGAAAACTTTGGTGGGGGAATGGAGATGCCAAACATGTTGAACCAAGTTGAGGATGCTAACTACATGGGAAGGCCCCAATATCCTCAAGGGAATTTTCAAGGAAATTTTCATCAACCACCTTTCCCAAACCAAGCTCCTAACCAAAACCGTTTCCAACAACATGCCCAAGCCCAATTCCAAGGAAATCCTCCTTACAACCCAAATGCTCGGAAGCATGAAAACTTCTCTTATGGAAATCCTAAAGCCGCTCTCACCCTCCCTCCGGGATTTGATCCGGGTGCTCGTGCACCAAACAACGAGGGGAGACCTCAATTGGAAGACATGTTGTATACCTTCATAAACATGAACAAAGAAAAAATGGACAAAGTGGAGGAGCAAATGGTTTCACTTACTAAGCAAATGAAGAACATGGAGTTTCACATGAGTCAAATTGCTTCATCGAGTGGGGTAAATCAAAAAGGCAAGTTCCCTTCTACTACGGAAGCAAATCCTAGAGAGAATTGTATGGCAATTAATCTCCGTAGTGGCACTCAATACGAGGGACCAAGCATGCCAAATGAAGACGAAGATGGGGAAATGAGGATAAGAGAAGAGATGGAAAAAGAAGAGAAGAAAGAAGAAAAGAAAGAAGAAATGATACCGAAGTGGAAGAAAGCTAAGGAAGCAAGAGAAGCAAAGTATGAAGAAAAGATAGAGTGTGATGGGTGGGGAGTTCCAAAAACACTTGTTCCACCACCATTTCCCCAACGGTTTATGAGAAAGAAGCTCGATGAGAAATTTGGAAAGTTTCTTGAAATTTTCAAGAAAGTCACCGTGAATGTACCCTTCTTGGAGGCTCTTGAGGAAATGCCCACTTATGCAAAATTTATGAAAGAGATTCTTTCAAAGAAAAGAAAAGTGGAAGAATGTGAGACGGTGAATCTTCCTATGGAATGTAGTGCTTTAATCCAAAAGAGTCTCCCTCAAAAGTTGAAAGATCCCGGGAGCTTCACATTGGTATGTGAGTTGGGCAATGGAGAAAAGAAGAAAGCTCTTTGTGATCTTGGAGCTAACATAAATTTGATGCCCCTCTCAATGTATGATCGTTTGAAGCTTGGAAGTATGAAGCCAACCAACATGACTCTACAATTGGCGGATCGTTCCATAGTTTACCCGAAAGGGGTTGTAGAAGATGTAGTGGTGAAAGTGGATAAATTTAGCTTTCATGCCGATTTTGTGGTGATGAATATGGAAGAGGACCCCGAAATTCCTTTGATTTTGGGGAGACCATTCTTAGCTACGGGGGGAGCAACAATTGATGTGAAAGATGGAGAGATCAAGTTGAAAGTGGATGAGGAGGAAGTGACATTTGTAATGAAGGATATGCAAAATTCCTCAAACTCAAGCATAAGCAATGCTATACTCTCCACTTCTCAAATTCTTAATGATTCACATTGTTCTAATAAATCTTGTGTTACTAATATTAACTTTCTTTGTGGCCTAGGAAGAAAAGTTAAGAAAAGAGTTGATCCAAGCTCAAAAATTCTAAAGAAGAAAGTGAAGGATTGGTATGACAAGAAGAAGAAAATGAAGAACAAAGCAAAGAAGCACCACTATGCTTCTTCTTCAAAAGAAGTTGGTGGTGTTAAGATGAAAGAGGAAGTTTGAACTCTATAAGTTCCGTCCGGCTTGAAGACGTTAAACTTAGCGCTAAATGGGAGGCAACCCATTTTTACTTGCTTTTGTAGTGTAGTTTCTTTTATGTTTTCGATGATGCTTTTGATGGTTGGATGAGCTTGTTGGTTGTAGGTACATTCTTATGGACGTGTGGTCTAAAGGGAGAAGAAAGATATAAAAGTGGAACCAAGTCGAAGTGATAGATAGAGAAGTGAAAGGGGGTGATAGCCATCATGGAAGGTACAACCTTTCCCAAACTTGGATTGCTTAGCAATTCTCAAGTTTGGGGGGGTAGAGAAATTTTTCTTTTATTTTTGTACTTGGAGTTTATTGCATATGAGCACATGCATGTGGTGATTGAGATTGATTTAGAATATTGGATTGTTGTGTGCTCTTAATTGATTTTCATGATGGTGAAATTGTGTGTGATATAGTGTTGGTTGTGAGTAATTGTTGGTACGTGGTGCAATTTAATTTTAACACTTATTTTCCAAACTTTTAATTGCATAGCAATGAAAAAGTTTGGGGGGATGTGTTCATTTTTAAAAGTAAATTTGCACCAAGCACATGAGAGTCATTGTTGTTGGGTATTTGGTGAATTGTTGAGGCCTAACAAAAATTTTCAAGGAAAAAGTAGGGGATTAATTCGAAAAGAAATGCATGGAGAATGGGATTTGAGAAAGAAATCATGTGGAATCGCGTGTGGAAATGCTCGGAGCTGGAAGAGACCATATTCGGCTCGGTCGAACGAGTGCCCTGACTCGAATCGAGCCGAAAATCAGGTTAGCATTTGAAAATGTAAAAAATTGGGAAAAGCAGGTACTCGGCCGAGTAACCTTACTCGGCCGAATCTGCAAGTTTGGGGTTCACTGCGCACTCGGCCGAGTGACCTTACTCGGCCGAGTTGAGTCTCTTTCAAAAATGTTTCTGGAAATAAAAACACTCGGCCGAGTTGACCTAACTCGGCCGAGTACCTGTTCGCGCACACCTCCATATATAAAGCCATTTCCCCATTTTTTCACTCATTTCCCCAAACCCTAGCACCAAAATTCGCCTCCCTCCTCATTCCTACCCAAAAAAATCGACCAACACTCACCATTACACCCAAAAATCGGCCAAAACTCTTTCCAAAACACCAAAATCAACCACTCCTCTCTCCATTCTCCATCATACACCAAGGAATTCGAATTTTTGGGCAAAGAGGAAAAGGGAGTTCTTGCTTTCTCACAACTTCAAGCTCTAATTTATTGTATTTCATCACTCAAGGTATGTTTCCTATGTAAATTTATGCAAGGTGAAGCATTTATTTTTGAGTTTTGGTGAAATTAAATTGTGATGTGAAGAAAGTATGAATCTTTTTGAATTTTTGCTTGAATATGAAGTGTGTTTGAGTATTTAGGATGGATTGTGGTGATGTTGCATGTTTAGAGTAGCCAGGAACTCAAATTTGGTGTCAATTTTGCATGGGTAGGTGGAATTTGTCTTCAATTTTGTGAATTGAATTGATACTTTCATTGAAGCATTTTCACAAACACTTTGTATGCACCAAAGTTTGAGTTCAAATTGATGGTTTGTCTTGAAAATTTCACCATTCATTGTTAGAGCTTCATTTGAATTGATGTTTTGTTGAGGATATTGTCTTGAAAATTTGTAAATAACATGTTTGGTGGAAAATTTTGTTGAAAATGGGAAGAGTGCATATTTGTGAGTTTAATTGAGAAAATTTACTTGGTGTAGGAGCCTAGGAAAGATGTCCGGTGACGAAGATGAGCAGTGGGTTGCAAACAAAGTGAACACAAGAAAAAGAAAGGTCACCCCATTCTCTTTGGGGATTGACTTTTCACAGGAAGAGTTAAATCGTCTTGAACCACTGTTCTTGAGGATCGTAGATGAAGTGGCAAAAACAAGATTCCCAGACAATAGATGTATGAACGAGATGGGTATAGCTGGGGATGTTTATGGTATGTTCGAGAAGGTAGGAATGGGAGACTTCATCATTAAAGAGCCGAAAACCTATGCAAGACTGACGGCCGAGGTTCTATGCACGATAAAAGTGGAGAAAGAAGCTAGAACCCATATCCCAACCCACATCACCTTCCGAATGTGGAATGAGCCTAGGACCCTCTCCCTCGACGTCATTAATGAGATATTGGGCGCACCAAGGGATAGGGAGAGAAGGTTAATAGCTCAAAAGAAGGCATTCAAGGAGCAAGAATTTTGGAGGTTGATCACATCCTCCAACGAAGCTTATCACTCCACCCAAGCCAAGGCCACCAATATCCGAAACCCTGCTCTTAGATACATAGAGAAGATCCTTTGCAACACTCTTTTGGCTAGGGCAGAAAGTGGATCGATAAATAAGGATGAACTCTATATCATGTGGTGCTTAGTGTACGGGCAAAAGTTCAATGCCGCGTACTACTTTGTACACCAACTCGAGAGGATTCGGAACAGCTGGGCTATAAAGTCGAAGGTCATGATTGGGGGGATGATCACTCTGTTTGCCGACCACTTTGGCATCGACACCTCGGGTTTAAGGGAAGTTAGGGGAGACGACTTGGGAATACATGTGATGAAGAAGATGCTCATCTTGAAAGAAGAAGGTGGAAGATTGTTCTACAAATGTGCAAATGGCCAAGAATTCCCTCTCCCTAACACAAGCCTAACCACTCTCGTTAAGGGAAAAAAGAAGATTCTTGAGAACCTTGGCCTCAACACCAATGCACACATTCGAGTGATTCGAGAAAGATCAATTAATAATCAAGAAGAAGAGGAGGTGCTTGGAATTGAAGGTGGAGGTGCTCAAGAGCATGGAGAGAATGAGGGTAACGAGGACGATGGAGCCGGTCCCTCCCGTGCACAATGGGAAAACTATATGAAGGCTCAAGAGGACTTTGCACGGGAGCAAGAGCAAAGATGGTTGGGGCAAGAGACATTCTTTAATGACCAAAGAGCTAGGTGGAATGTGGAGGACGGCTATAGGAGAGATGATGAAGCACGTTGGGCAGCGGAGGCATCCTTTCGAACGACCCAAGATGATCGTTGGACACAAGTGAACGATGCAATCCAACGCATGGAGTCGTGGCACATCGGGCAAGGCCACTACCAATACCCACCACCATCCGATCAATGAAAGGGAGTCCTTTTCTCCACCCTTCTATCTCTTACATTGAAGTTGAACACTTAAGACTTTCATTTCGATTTGGTTGTACCACTTGTATTGAAACTATTTTCTTTCTTTTTGTTGTTTGATGATACTCTTGGGATCTTGGTTTGTACTTGATGAATTTGTGTTTTTAATTTTCCCTATGGTGTGATGATGTTTATCTTATCATGATTGATGAATGGTTTGATTGTGAATGAAGTTTGGATTGTTGGTGAATGTTGATTGAATGATTGGGCTTGTGAAATTCTATGTGATGAAAGTTGACTCATGGATGAGCTTACCTTGTGAATGTGTGTTGTGAGAAGAACTAGGTTTATGATAATGCTTGTATTCACATCTTTGAAAACTCGGTGAGAATTGATCCTTGAACCAATCATGAGCCGGTTGTTTATTTGAGAGTGGATTGATCATTGTCCATAATTCTAGAATTTGCCATACATCTTACTTGAAACCACAAGTGTGTGAAATAATGGGACATGATTTAGGCCATCTTTTGTTATTAATAGTCACTTAGCCAAATATTCCCATACCAAAAAGAAGTTTCCGTAGTTAGCCAATTTGAGCCTTAAAACTTGATCTTTTGGCAACCTACAATGTTTAACCTCTTGAACTTTATAAGCCTTTACCCTTTACTAGTGGAGGACAAGTGAAAAGTGGAAAAACATGAGTTTTGATTGATATGTGTGTGGGGTGTTTGAGCAAAGAGAAAAAATAGAAAAAAGAGAAAGAAAAGATGAGAAACAAAAGAAAGGGAAATAAAAAATGGAAGCCCCTAGAAAAGAGTGTGAAAAATAAAAAATAAAAAAAAAAAGAGAAGAGGGGATCTCCCAAAAACATGGGCTTAAGAGCAAAAGTGGACTCTTGAAAGAAACAAAGGAAGAAAATTCTTGAGAATGAAAAGAAAAGTGAGGATGATGGATGGTTTGTTTTGAATGAAATGAGAAAGATGAAAAGAAGAAAAAAATGGTTTGTTGTCCTCCACTAGTCGAGTCACATTTTCCAAATTCTTCCCACCGTTTCCAAAGAGCCAACGTTACGTCCAAATCGAAGTCCTTTTGATCCCATTGTGAAGCATAACAAAGTGGTAGATAGATGAGATTTGTGGCAAGCTTATGGTGATTATGTGATGTGATTCAATTGATGAGTGAAAGCATGGCCTCAATTTACATGTGTGAATGAGAGAAACACTTCTTGTGAGGATTGTGAATCAAGTGCTTGATTTTGCTTTGTTTTAATCACAACATGCATGAAGTTGGTTGGGGAATTCATGGTTGATAAGGTTCATTGGAAGTGCACTTGATCATATCATTGTTTTAATTGGATCCATAGTTCAAATTCTTCACAATCACTCTCCTTTGTTATTTTCTTTCTTTGCTTGGGGACAAGCAAGTCTTTAAGTTTGGGGGGGTGATTTGTCGTGAGATTGCTCGAATTTGTGGGTGAATTATGCTCTAGAAATCAAGAAATTCTTACAACTTTCGTGTAATCATGAGCTAATTGTTAGATATGTTGATACATGAATGTGTTGTTTGATTTTTAGGTAAAGCAAGGAGTTTCGAAGCAAATCACGAGAAATCCAGCCGTTGGATCAATCCAATGAGTCATCCACAAGAAAGGCATCAAGAAGAGGGTCAAAATGAGACGAGAATCGAGCCGATCGGGCATCGGGATGGAGAGTTATGCAAGAAACGAGAAAGGGAGGACCCAACTCGGCCGAGTGACCTTACTCGGCCGAATCTGCAAGTTTTGGATTTACTGCCAACTCGGCCGAGTGACCTTACTCGGCCGAATCTGCAAGTTTGGGGTTTACTGCGCACTCGGCCGAGTAAGCCAACTCGGCCGAGTAAAGTTAGATGCAGTATGTTCTGGAATTGAAGACCACTCGGCCGAGTGACCCTCACTCGGCCGAGTCGCGGATGGATAAAGCGCAATCACGTTTTTTTAATTGATCCACTCGGCCGAGTGACCCTAACTCGGCCGAGTTACAGAGAAAAATTGCCCCACTTCGTTTTTGACCTAGAAACACGTGCCAAGCTCAAGGGGGAGAGTATAAAGGCCACAAGTTTGTTTTTCAAGGGGAGGCAGCCATTAGAAGAATACTCAAGCTCCCCAAATCGAAATTTCACCATCATTTGCTTGTTTTTCTTAGTTTTAGCCATAGAACTTAGTGAATTTCCATAGATAGGTTATCTTTGAAGTTGTAATTTCATTTCCAAGGTAGAGATTGAAGATTGTGTTGAAGTTTTGAAGGTTTATTTCATATTTGCAAGACAAGAGGTGATATCTTATTTTAATTTGAGTAATTTGTTATTATTAAGCATGGGTATGATTGTTTTCTCACTTATCTTCCTCAATTTCCCTAAATTAGCCATGAGCTAAGCATATTGGTGTTTGGGTGTTGTAGAATTGTGATGGAATTAATGTTTTAGGTTGATTTCAATTGTGGAATTCATTGGTAGGATTATTGGTTAGGTTTATGGGTTTTGTTAGATTATTTGCAAGAACTCAACTATTAGGTTGTATTAGAAACTCAATTAATGCAACGAGAGTTGGTTAATCGGGGGTAGATAGTATAATCGAGGGTTGGGAGTCGAGTGAATGAGTTAATATTGGTTTATCGCAACGAGAGTTGGGTAAATTTCATTAGAACCCCATTTATCTACATTAATTGCTTTAATTAACATTTAAGTGATTAATGAGAAGGCCATAGGAGCTTGGTTGTTAGTATTCAAGTGGAAAAGCATATCTAGGGATTAGTTTAGTATAATTTAGGTAGAGTCGAACCCCCTAGTCGTGTGATTACCCGAGTAAGAAACCTTCTATTCATCCTCTCGATCCTAGGTGCTTTGATCGATATATGCCTTAGTGATTGCTTCTACCAAATTCCATCCCATGAATTACACATAAACTTTGACTTTTAACATCGATTCCACGCAAGGACGAACACCCGAACACTACCCCTCTCACTTGATTTTTATCATCATATCTTAGTTATAGCTCATCATTGATTGTTATTTGATAGTTTAATTTACATTTTCTTGCACAAAACATGATTTCTCATTATATTCAAAGAACAACATACACACTAAGGCTACTTTCACAATCTAGTCCCACGGATCGATAATTTAACCGGGCCTTGCTTTTATTACACGCGAACCTCTTATACTTGAGGGGAACGTGTTGGTAAAAACATGTGTCATTTTCTATCATCTATTGAGCCTAAAACTGTGATTGAAGCTTTAAGTGATAGTAACTGGGATAGTAGCCATGTAGGAAGAACTTAATCAGTTCACTAGAAATGAAGTTTGGGAACTTGTTGATAGACCTAGTAATCATAATGTTGTAGGCACTAAGTGGATTTTCAAGAACAAAAGGGATGAAAATGATCTTGTAGTTAGAAACAAAGCTAGATTAGTTGCTCAGGGCTACTCTCAAGCTGAGGGTATTGATTATGATGAAACTTTTGCCCCTGTAGCTAGACTAGAAGCTATAAGATTGTTTCTTGCTTATGCTGCACATATGAAATTCACTGTGTATCAAATGGATGTGAAAAGTGCATTTTTGAATGGTATACTTGCTGAAGAAGTTTATGTAGAACAACCACCTGGTTTTGAAGTGAATAGTCACCAAGTATACAGGTTAAAGAAAGCACTCTATGGATTGAAACAAGCCCCAAGAGCCTGGTATGATACTCTTTCTCTATTCTTACTTGAAAATGGTTTTTCTAAAGGCAAGGTTGATAGAACTTTGCTTAGGAGACAAGAAGGTAATGACATATTACTTGTTCAAATTTATGTGGATGATATTATATTTGGATCACCCAACAAAACCTTGAGTGAAAGCTTTTCTACACTCATGCAAAGTAAATTTGAAATGTCTATGATGGGAGAAATTACATATTTTCTTGGTCTTCAAGTAAAACAAACTTCAGAAGGTATTTTTATAAATCAAGCAAAATACACTAAGAATTTGCTAGATAAATTTGGTATTAAAACCTGTAAGACAGTTGGTGTGCCCATGCAACCTACATACAGAATGGATCCTGATGAAGGAGGTAAGTCTTCTGACCAACCTCACTATCGTGCTTTAATTGGCTCTCTACTCTATCTAACTGCCAGTAGACCTGATATTGATTTTTCTGTTGGTGTATGTGCAAGATTTCAAGCAAACCCCAAGGAAAGTCATCTGGAAGCTGCCAAAAGGATATTGAAATATCTAAAGGGGACCATTAATCGAGGATTATGGTATCCTGCAGATGATGATATATCTTTAAGTGGTTATTCAGACTCGGACTTTGGAGGTTGCAAAATAGATAGAAAATCTACTTCAGGTTCATGTCAATTCTTAGGAACTAAGCTCATTTCATGGTTTTCAAAGAAACAAACAAGTGTGGCAACTTCTACTACTGAAGCAGAATATATGGCTGCAGGTAGTTGTTGTAGTCAGCTTATTTGGCTAATACAACAACTCAGAGACTACAATGTTGTAGAATCTAATGTACCTATATATTGTGACAGTAATAGTGCCATTGCCATCACTCAAAATCCTGTTCTACATACTAGATGCAAACATGTTGACATTAGGCATCATTTTATTAGGGATCATGTTGAAAAGAAGAATATTAGGATGGAAAAGATTCATACTAATATTCAAAGAGCTGACATTTTTACAAAACCATTGGCTGAAGTGAGATTCAGAGAATTGTGCATTAGTTTAGGATTGATAGATATGGATTCTGTTTGTATATAGAACTGTGCTAACATTTCAGGTACTGATCTTATACCAAGAAGAATATGAAGCAAAACTAAGAGAAGTACATCAAAACTCAAAATTCAGAAGAGACAACCTTATGTCAGATCACTACACTGAAAACAGGTAACAAGGTTACTAAAGTGACCTTAATCCCGATGAGGAAGCTGGTAAAGCTGAGGGACATTGAGAACATACATTAAGGGGGAATCTGTGATTTCTTAAAGATCCTTTTGTTGACTCAGAACACTAAGTCACTTTAGCATAAACCTTGATGTGATTATTAAATTAAACATATTGTTACTAATCTGTACTGTTTTACACTTATATCTCATAAACTAACACTTCTACCAAGGTGAAACAGGCACAGAAGAGGAATTCTCCACTGAAGGGGGAACTGATCTGATTACAGATTTGAAAAGTCTACTAATCTGATCTGATTACAGATTTGAAAAGTATACAGATATATTCTGATTAATAAATTGACTTGTCTACAGAACTATACTGATTACAAAGTTTCTTTGTCTACAGTACTAATCTGATTACAATTCAGTTATTCTACAGAACTAATCTGATTACTGACTAATCTGTCTACAGAAAGATTTGATTACTGACTAATCTGTCTACAGAATTTTACTAATCTGACACAGTACTGATCTAAAGATTACTGTGCTGATATCAAAAAGGTGAAATCAGGAAAATTGGGTACTAATCTGAACACTACTGTGCTGACCCATCTACTGATCTGAAATCTACTGTGCTGATTCATCTACTGATCTGATTTCTAAAAAGGTTACTCAGCTGATCACAGTACTCAGCTGATCCAGATAAGTAAAATTTTCTTTATATATAAGTAAGAAAAAGAAGTGAAATAGTTTTGGAAACTACTGTGCTGATTTGCATCAGAACAGTCTTTTGGTTCAGAATACTCTAAGTCAAAAATTGTTCAAATTTTAGATTACTAATAGAGAAGATTAATACACTCTTCTATTTCTAACCTAAAAACGGTGGTGTATTTATCAAACACAAGTTGGCTCCAAAATTAAGAATGGTACTAGAATATGAACAGTTTATTTTTAAAACACAGATTTCGAGACTTAATCTCAACCATTCTTTGTGATAATCATATTCAATCCTAGCCCTAGATTGGTTTTGAATTTGACAAAAACGATCACTCTTCATCGTCTTCTTTCTTACGAGTTCATTTCTGGAAAGCTCATAACTTCATAACTACTGATAAATCTGGTTTCTACAAAATTCTACAAATGGCAACTATCAATATTATCAGTGAAACTAACGAAGTTGCAGGAACTTTTGATTCAAATTTCTGGGTTCGAGAAAATGGCATTTTTGTAGAAAATGCTGTATACTTCAATGGCTGACACAACGCTGAAAATCAAGCCATTCTGACAATGTGCGAGGAGTGTGGGCTGAGGAAATTTCTGGAATCATCTCCACTGAATGTCTATGAACCGGAGGCTATGGAATTTTATTTGCAACTCAAAGGAGATAACAATGGTGTTCACTCCATGCTTTCTGGGCATAAGGTCACTATTACAAGGGAAATCCTAGAAGTAATGTTGGATTTGCCTCAAGGCCCAATGGACATTATGAATTACAAAGATGGAGAAGAGAAGGAATGTGTAGGAAGATGGTCAGGTGTTGAAACAGAGTCCTTGACTAATCTGAAGAAGGATGTTCTTCCTACAGGTCTTCAATTTTTGATGGACATAGCCGGAAAGTGCTTGTTAGGGCAACATCATAGCCAGTATGCTCTATCAAGTTCCAAGATTCGAATTATGGCCGCAATCATTGACAGAGTTCAAGGTGATTGGCAAGGATTTTTCTTGGAAAGGTTATTGAATGAGAAAGACAAAGTTTTGTTCGATGAGGATACTATGGAATTTTCGATTAAATCGAAATTAGGGTTTGGAAGCAAGCTGAGTTTCTTGTTGCCTCAGCTGGTTAAAAAGCCGTATTGGAGTAATCCCAAGAAATTCCATCATGGAAAATTCTTGATGAAGAAGGAGTCTGTTCGTTTTGAACAAGAGAACCCCTTGGAACAACCTCAAGAACTTGAAGCACAAGAGTCTGGAGCTTCAATGTACCGATCTGATGACAATCAACCTGAGATTAGATCGAAGGCGAGGCATGATCCGAGCAGTATTAGACCAAGGAGAGGAAGGTCTGCTACAGCTGCCTTAGAGCCAGCAGTCAGATTTGTTGAGACTGTGGTGCAATCAAGCTTAGAAGAGCAAGAGGTTAGTGTTCCTAGTCCTATTGCTTTGCATAAGAGAACTAAGAGAAGAAGTGCTAGGAGAAGGTTGGTTGATGTTTCTTCTACCCCTTCAAACTCTGAACCAAGCCCAGCTGAAAACCAAAACCCTCAACCTTCATGTTCTGAACAATCAGCTCACTATTTTTCTGTGACTCAGAACACTCCCCATTTATCCCCTCAGAACACTAATTTTTATCCTACCCCTATTTCTAGTCCTCAACATCAAACTTCACATCAACCTTCACCACATCATTCCCCAACACAGGTTCATGATCACTCTACTGAACATGAATTTGAACCTTCTACTGAACCAATTGACATTTCATCATCTCCTGAACCTGAATTTATAACTCCTAAACCTGCTGATTTAATGGATTACACTATCTGTGATAAAGAGGATAGAATCAGGATAGATTTGAGGATAGCTTTGTTGAAGCAATTTCCTAGATTGGATGAAAGCTCAGTTGAGTTTGAAAAACTCCTTAGGATAGGCACATGGGTGTATCTTAAGAGGAGTACTTTGAAGGAAAATTTGGCTATCATGGAAGGTATGGGAGGTGCTTCAATCTTTGATGATTGGGAAGCAGAGCAGATACAAGCCGCTGGTGTTAACTCATTTCTTGAGTTAGTTACTCCAGAATCTGTAGCTCACCTTGTTGAAAGGCTGACAGGAATTAAGTATTCTGTTGAAAAGGTTGCAACTCCTAATACAGATGAAGATTTGTTTATGGAAAGTGAAGAGAAAGGTGTTGATGAAGCTGAGAATGCTGCTGAAAAAGATTTTATGGAAATTGATGAGGATGTTGACAATGCAACAGAGGTGTTTGAGAACACTGTTGTGATTGAAGAAACAGAAGCTTTGGAAAATCAAGAGTTAAATGCTGAAGAGATGGAAAGCATTCCAATTTACTCTACTGATCCTATTATTCCGGAGGATGTGCAGGAACAGATTAGAGCAGTTCCTATTGAAAAGGAATCTGACAATTCGGACTTTGAAATGTTGAAAAAGCAGAATGCAGAGCTTCAAGAAAAATTGGAAGATGCTGTGAAGATGTTTCATGAAGCTACTGACAGAATGAATAAGATGAATTCTGAAAACTCTTATGAAAAGGTTATGGAGCATACAATGTCTAAAATTTATGATCTTCATAGATTGCAAGAGAAGAACCTGTCTCAAGTGTTGCATAAGAAGCTGGAGCAACACATATCTTCCTTAAAAGAGTGGCATGATGAAGCCAAAAAGGGGGAAGATAAGACAAGGAGAGTGATGGAACAAACTCAGTCACAACAAGCTCAATTGGTTGTGAGTCAGGATGAGTTGAAAGAAGAAATTGCTAGTTTGAATGAGAAAATCAAACTAAGGAAGCAACAGAAACAACAAGGTCAAGAAATTGTTGAGAAGAGACCTGATATTGCTGAAAGTTTTATTCAGAAGAAGAGAAAGTTAGTCTTGTCTGATGAAGAACAAGAAGAAGAAGAAACTGGTAGACTTACCAGATCAAGGAGCAAATTGAAAGTTGGTATTTCAAGTGAAGAGCAAGAAAAACTTGAAGTTTTGAAGAAAAAGAAAGCTGAAGAAGCAGATCTGAAAAAGAAGAAAGAAAAGGATATCAAGTTCTTAAAAACAAGATTTGATAATAAAGTTGCTGCTTTGAAGAAGAAATTGAATGCTCAAATGAAAGCTGAAGGAAAAGAGTTTGATAAAAACTTTCAGGATGAGAACTTTGTGGATTTTATTGTTCTAACAGAAAATATGGAACATTGGAAGAATCTGAAGAAGAAGTGGCAGATTGCAAACTTCATTGTGAGGAAGTTTGGTGATCATTCGAGCAAAGAAGCTGAATTTATTGATTTTGAAGAGTTCATGCTGAACATTGATCAAGAGTTTTGGGAAGACATAGCACAAGTTGCTGCTCGTACTGGAACAAAGATATTATGTCCTGAAGAACCGAATTGGGAACCTCCAAGACTGGAAAATGGAGAACCTGATTACAAGGAGATCAACAACATAATTGCTGAGATTATCAAAGAAGAAGGAATAACTGATCATCAACATATGATGGATATCAAGGCAAGGATGTATGTTGCATTCAGAATCTGAAGATACAGAATGAAGATGAAGGACAAGCTCAGAAGATAACATTTCTTAACCTTAATCTTTATTTCTATATTTTGTGATCATTTCATATTTTGTTAGTATGTGTAATATGTGAAATATCTGATCTGATTGTGAATATGATATGTTTTTTGAATTGATGAACTGTTATGATAGACTACATACTTAACTACTGATTTATTAACATTTAAGTAGTTTTGGCTTCATCAAAAAGGGGGAAATTGTTGGGATATGAATCCTTGAAACAATGTTCTAATTGATGAAAGTATGTTTTGATGGCCAAAAGCAACTTAAAGTTAGTAATATATGTGGTTCTAAGTCATCTTAACTAAGTCATTTGATGAGAAACTTAAAATGAGATTACTGATCTTAATGATATCTGAAATAAGTTTACTGATCTTATTGAGTAATATTAAGAGTAAGATTACTGATCTTAACTAAAGAATACTGGAATAAGATTACTGATCTGAGTATGGAAACTGAGAATAATTTTAGTGATCTTATGTATTTGAATCTGAGTTACTGATCTTATATGCTTACTGATCTTATATGAAAGTTATTGATCTTACATGAGTTACTGATCTTATTGGTTACTGATCTGATATATGAACTGTTAGGAACTAAGCTGATGTTTTGAATTGTATAGACAACTTATAGTATAGGATTTAGATATACTCATTTGTATGTAGTTCAGTTGATGTATAGATAGGTTTTATATATGTAAAGTTGTATTCTATTTGTATTCAGCATTGTAAAAGTTCAGAACAGTAGATTAGGAATAGATTAGAAGAAGATCAGAAGACTAATGAAGACTCAGAAGACTACTTCAGAATAAGAAGACTTCAAAGAAGAGTTGAAGAAGAGCTTAGAGGAAATCTGAAGAAGTTTTGAACAGTTTTAAGTTACTGTGCTGACTGGCTCAGCAGAGTAAAAATCCGAACAGTAAAAATCAGAACAGTAAGTTACTGTGCTGATTTGGTGAAATTGAAGAATAAGTTTGGAAAACTTATTTAAAGTGTAACTGAAGATATATTGAAGATATGCTGACTTGGAATAAGAAGGAAGTTACAAAGTCGGTTACAAGAAGAAGTTACAAAAACAGTTTTAGAGTTAGTTGAGAGTTAGTTCACAAACTGCTAACTGTCATACTAAGTTCTATAAATACTGTGTGATCTCCTACTGCTAAGACTACTGATCTTAAAGCGTTTACAAGCAATCTAAGTCTACAAAGCATAAGAAGAACTCACAGAGTTGAAGGAGATTAAAGAAGAAGAAAAGCCACTGAATTGAAGAGAAGAATCAAAGGCTATTCACAGAGAAGTTTTACTTTTCAAGTTTAAGTTTGTATGTTGTAAAACAAGTGTGCTAGTTACTTGTAAAATTACTAGTAGATCGAAGATATACCTGGAGGTATAATCGATAAGATCACAGTCTTAATCTTGGGACTTTAAGCCACAAGAAACTCAAGAAGGAAGAGTTAATAAAACTTCACAACTGGGATTGTGAGAGTGGATGTAGACATTTGTCGAACCACTATAAAATTATGTGTTCTTTACAGTTTCTGTTTGATATTTGTTTGAATTGTTTAACTAAGAACATTAAGAATTTACTAAGTAAAGATCTATAGAAAAGTTGAGTATAAACTAGTAAGGCCCATATTGTTCTGAAAAGTACTGATCTGAGCTAAGTAAGGACAGTACAGTACATAAGAAGACTAAATTCCGCATTGCATATTCTGATATTTTGAAAGATTTTAGAAAGTCTATTCACCCCTCCCCTCTAGACTTTCTTAGCTTACTCAATCTTAACTCAACTTTGGGACCAACATAACATTTTATAAGTAGAGTTCCATCTAGTAGAAACATCAAGTGAAAAATTTTTAGGAGGAATTTTTTCAACAATACAAAACTTTTTCCATTTTTTCAAAACTTGTGAATGTCTAGTTAAATAAGAAAGTGCTTGTTTAATAGGAGCAACATGTGATTTTAAAGAAGATAAAGCATCTTGAACACACAAATTTAAAATATGGCACATACATCGAACATGAAAAAATCTACCACCAATCGAGGGTTGACAATAACCAATAAGATGTTCTAAACTAGCCGTATTGGCACTTGCATTATCAAACGAAATAGAAAAAATTTTCTTTAAAATTTTGTATTCTTCTAAAATCGTACGAATTTTTTGAGCAATATTAATGGCGGTATGCTCTTGATCAAATTCTCTATATGCAATTAAACGTTTTTGAATTTTCCACGAATCATCAATCCAATGACATGTAATACCCATATAGTTATGTTCTTGAAAATGATCACTCCAAATATCCGAACAAATAGAAAGTTTTTGAGTTAATCTTGAAAACATTTTGACCATTTCGATTTTAATTTCCTTAGCCATTAAATCAATTTCACGAGTAACACTTGTCCTTGAAAAATTTTTAGCCGAAGGGTTATAAGCCGTACTAACCCATTTTTCAAAACGAAGATCATTTGCAAAACGAAAAGGAAGATGTTTAGAACAAATAACTTTAGCTAATTCTCTTCTAGCAATTTTTTCATCATATCTATATAAAGAGGTAGGATTAGAGTTACCTTCACAAGACGCCGTGAATCCTCGTAGTTGGGTTTGAGATGTTTGATAACCCATTTCGGCAATGTGAAAACTTTCCAAGTGCCTCTTTAGTGTTCCATACCCATTACCCTTCAAATATTTATAAGCTTTAGGACAATAGTTACATTGAGCACTAAATACGTTTACCTCGTTCGTAGGAATTTTTTTGAAGTGGATGGTGAAAATATCGGAAGTAGGAGCTCTTGATGGTGTAGCCCTTTTTCCTCTTCCTCTCTCTCTTTGAGTGACTTCTTCGGGTTGGGGAGGTTCGGCTTCGTCGCGCCCTTCGCCTTCACCATCGGTTGCATCCGGTTCGGTAACATAATTAACATTTTGCTCTTCATTTGGAGAAAAAGTGTAATCCACCGTCGTCGCCTCTATTTCCTCAATACTCCACGGAAGGTTAATATCGTCGTTAAAGTGTGGAACCGGAGGAGTAGAAGTCATTGGGGCCTTTCCTCTAGATGAAGATGATGAACCTCTCCTTGACATATTTTTTCTTTAGTAGCAAATAAAGTATGGAGGCTACGTAATAAAATTATTAAAAACTAGAGTTGAAGATTGGAGGAATGGAGGCTACGTAATAAAATTGGAAAATATGTTGGCTACGTAATAAACTTAGAAATTATGGAATAATGAAAAATTGCACTTTGAAGGCTACTGTAATAAACTGTGATTTTGGATTTTTGGTAATAAAACTAGAGTTGAGAATTGAGAGTGAAGAAGAATACTTGATAAATTTAGATCAAGTTGGTGTGATTTTTTCATACACAAATGAGAGGTATTTATAGAGCCCAAAAAAAACGACTAGTTTTTTTCGACCATTGGATCGAAAAACGGCTAGTTTTAGATCAATCCGGACCATCGAATTTGAATTAAAAAAAAAAATTCCAGCGGTGAACCGGCGGTTCGAACCACCGCCGGTTTGCATCTCAACGGTCAACTCTGCAAGTCTGCAATCTCTGATATTCAATATCAGATTATTAGGCTTTATCATCTGACACACAATTCAATTTCAAAGAAATTACCGTTGGGCGTTGGCTGCATTAAAAAAAAAATTATTTCACTGAACCGTCGGTTCGAACTGCGGAACCGGCGGTTTCGAACCGGCGGTCCTTAAAACCGCATGAGATGAACCGAAACCGGACCGTAAATTACACGGTCTCGGTTCGTGTATGTGGCGGTTCCGGTTTCGACGGTTCCGGTTCCGACGGTTCCGGTTCCGAACCGCCGAACCGCCGGTTCGGAACCGTTTGGGCAACTCTACCAAGGCCCATAACTCGTCCACGGGTGGTGGGGGCAACTTCCAAATAAGCCCGGTCCACCTCCTCGACTGTAGGGGCACTGCTGGTTCCGGCTTGAGTAGGGTCGACTTGAGTTCCGATCTCGGCCATCCTCCGGTTCATCTCCAACTACATAATTAATAATTTTAAATTAATAGAATAAATTATAAAGAATGTATTTAATTAAACAATTTTATTACTTACGTGGAGGTTAGTTGTGCGCCCGTATGTGGATTGCTGTGTATCAGCATTAAACGGATGAGCAATGCTCATCTGGTCCAAGTGAGTGGGTACACGCCCCGTATCCCGTTCCTAATAATTAAATTTATGTATTATATATATTAAATATATAATTAAATTTATTGAAATTAATTAAAAAATTAATAAACACTTACAATGACCATCGACTGCTCAAGGATGGACCGGGCTCCAGTCCGATGCCTGGACATCCCACCCCCAACGTCGGATCTCCGGTTGGCCTTAGCAATCTCACACTTCCTGATGTACTCCGGATCCAGCCACTCCCTCGTCAATGAATCCCACAACACAACATCATTATCATCCTTACCCAAGCTCTGCGTCGTCCCATCGCTCCGCCATGCCATTCTCCATTCGTACATTAAATCCTTATACCGTTGTTGCGTCGATTTACAGAAGTACTTGAACATAGCCTGGTCTGAGTACATATTCCGATCCCAAGTGGTTTGTTTCTGCACATATAATAAATTGTTTATTATTGAACAAATTAACAAACATTAATTAAATAATTAAGTAATTAATTACTACCTGAAATTCCTCGAAGTACGCCAATTTTTTTTGTTTTGGGACCTTCGACCAGGTAATTGCACCCGCAGAGATCGGTAAAGAGCCAAAAGCAATCGTGCATGCCCTGGAGACCTCGTTACCAGGTAACAATCTGTGACATTAATTAACAAACAAAACACATTATAAATTAAAACGAATGTGAAATTAATTAATTATTAATTATTAAACAATAAAAGTATTTAATTACTTACACTCCTCCACTTGTAGCCCAAACGCGCTCCCGGCCATCCCGAGCAGGAACAACAGGATGGTCCCGGACAGACGAATGAGACGACGACTGATCAGGTGACGGGTGTGGAATGGGTGGCGGAGGCGACGATAATGGTGTTGGTGGCAGTGTAGGCGCCGGCGCCTCGGGTCTAAGTTTGGATCGACTCTTCCTCGATCGGCTACGTGACCCGGAGGCCCCGTGAGATCCCGAGCCACCAGAGGCACCAGCACCATTTCCAGTCATCTATTTAATTTAAACATTTAAATTAATAAATTATATATATAATACTAATTAATTAATAATAAATTTCTTAATTTAATAAAAAACAATAATCTAATAAATTAAAATTTAATCCCTAAATAATAACCTATTTTAAGAAATAATAACCTATTTTAATAAATAATTTTTTATTCAATCAACAATACCTAATTTAATCAATAATAACCTATTTTAATAAATAATTTCCTATTTTATTCAACAATAACTAATTTCCTATTTTATTCAACAATAACTAATTTATTCAATAATTTCCAACTTTAATTAACAATTTTCTATTTTAATTAACAATCTATAACCTAATAAATTTAGTAACAATTTTTTCTAACTTTAAAATAACAATTTCCTAATATAATTAACAAAGCCCCTAATTTAATCAATAATTTCATAATTAGTAAATCAACAATATTAATCTAGCTAATTATAACGTACAATATCATAATTTAATTATGTAATTAACTCCACTCCAACGTATATGCAAATTAAACAATAATATCAACTATATATATAACATCAATTATGCAAAACATTCAATATCGATCTTAACAAATCACATCAATTTATTATAAATAACTATATACATCAACTACCTATATATATAGGCAATTATCCACTTACAATATCAACTAATTAATTAGATATATCAACTACATACATTCAAAATAATTAACTATATACATCAACTACAAACAATTAATTTCATATTAATCTATATAACAATTTAAATTAACACATGCAATTTAATTCATAATTATAGGCAATACAATATAACTTAAAAATTAATTACTAACAAATTAAGAAAGCGTACCGTATAGATTTTCTAATCGAGTCGAGAGATCACCTCGGCCGCTAAGACTCGAAACAGGGAGGAGGGAGGAGGGAGGGTTTCTTTCTCTCGAAAGAGAAAGAATGAATTTGTTCTTCAGTTTATATACAAAAAAAATTGTCTTTACCGACGGAAATTTCCGTCGGTAATGACCAGATTTAATTTTGGTAGTTAATGCGGGTCGGTTACCGACGGAAATATCCGTCGGTAATGACCACATTTAATTTTGGGAGTCGATCAAGAAGGAGGTTAGTTAATGCGGGTCGGTTACCGACAGAATATTTACAATACCGATTGAACAATCCGTTGGCCAGTGACCCAAAAACGACACCGTGTAGAGAGTTCTGAGTGTCCGTCGGCATATTCGTCGGTATCCCGTCGGGAAAGCCGACGGAAATTGAATTCCGTCGGCAGAGTCTTCTGACTTTGAATTCTGTCGGTAATCCGTCGGTACAGCCGTCGGAAAGGTAATCCGTCGGTATACGTCCGTCGGCATAAACGAGCGTTTTTGTAGTGGTAAATAAAGGTGAATTGCAATTTGAGTAATTAAGTGATCGTGAAATAGTGAGGATAACTTGACCTTTACCACTAAATGTATGAGACTAGATTTTGTGAACGGACAAATAAAACAAATAATCAAGACTATTTTTTTTTTTTTGAATTGAGGGATATACTATGAATATTGATTTTATGAACATTCCGCGTAATACGCGGGAGATTAACTAGTAAAGTATGGATTAAAGATTTTCAATTCAATAAGTTGAACTAATTTTGAATTTGGTCCATACGAATTGCACATTTTGATTTCGATCCAATAAGTATGCCCAAAATTTTAAAAATTGTACTTTTACCTATAATAACAAGTCACCAAAGCAGTATACATACATGTGAATTTTAATTTTTCTTTATGTAACGTATATGTGACATTTTTTTTAATATTTTTATATCAATTAAAACTTATTTATATTTATTAATTCATTAAAAATATGAATATTAGTTAAAATACTAAATATTACTCCACTTTTTTTAAAAATCTGAAAAAATAGATTGTGTTGACCTGCTATTATCAGTAAAAGGACCGTTTTTAAAATTTGAGCATATTTATTGGATCGAAATTAAAATGTAATGTGTGTGCACTAACAGAGTGTTCATGTATTTCACAACTCTAAAATACACGACCGCAAGTATACGGTGTATATTGTAGCGAAGTAAGTACGAGGTCGATCCCACAGGGAGGGGGAGTGTAAAAGTGGAGTTTGTTGATTTAGTTATAAATAGACGTGATCGAAAGTTTTAAGTGTTTTAATTATCCCTAATTGTCTACCAACGTGTCACAAGTAAACAATAAACGAGTAATAAGAAAATCGATCAAATAGACTCATACAAATCAAGAGAATATAAGTAAAATGGATTAAACTCAATAAAGAGAAGAGAGGTTACAAGGCATATGCAATACTAATGATTTAATTTATTAATAAAGGCTCACTTAAGTGGTATTGTGTATCTTCCTATAGTGTTGATCACTAAATAATGAGTTATAAGTTTTTTCAATCCAATTAACTCAAGAAAAACATAATCCAACTTAATATCTCTACCAAAATTGCATCATATAACTCAATAAAGCTCATAGGATCATCATACACTCTCCTAACAATTGATCATCTCTCAATTTCACAATATATTTGGTTGAATATTTGCATTCCATTAATCAAAGAGATTTCTCAATCCAATTTCAATTAACTAAGACCAAACATATCACTATGTACATTAATGACATACTTTGCAATGAAACTCAAACATTCAAATAAGATTAAAACACACAAATACCAAATAAATAAGAATTCAATTCATAAACATCCTAAAAAATGTCTACATAGCCCTAGAACAAAAAAAATGTTATAACCAATCACGAACCTAATCAAAATTCAATGACAAAAGTAAATAAAAAGTAAGGGAAAGAGGAAGCTTAGTGTAAAGAATGGTGGGCGGTAGCAATTCCAAGTTTTTGGCTCCAAATTCTACTCCAAATTGATGAGAATGGAAAAAGGGGATGATATATATCTCCAAGTATGTGTGATTGTGTGAGAGTTTCTTGTATAAGGGATGGTGACTGTGGAAAATCTGATAAGAGGGTATTTATAGTGTTGGGGTAGGGTTTAAAATCGAGTTTTGCAAGTAGACCCTCGAAAATAGGTGAAAATGCACAAAAACCATCGAGACAGGGGCAACTCGGTCGAGTTAGGACGAAAGTTAGGTTGTATGCCGGCTCGAGCTCGGCCGAGTCTGATCAACTCGGGCGTGTTGGCTGTCCTCTTCAGCTCGGCCGAGTCGTTGGCTGTCCATGTTGAAGGTTGTGTGCTCGGCTCGACCGATTTTGAGCAACTCGACTGAGTTGTCTCATGTCGTCCTCTCCAGCTCGGCCTTCGACTTTCGATTGGCCCGATTCTTTTTTCCATACCACTCCGTTTTTCGAGCCAAATCCAATGGTGCAATTCTCTCTTCGGTCCAGTGAGTTATGGTAAGTGTTTTGCTTCCAAAATCCTTGTTTTTCCTACAAAATCGATAAAAACACTACATTTCTCAATTTGACCAAAACATCCATAATTGATCAATAAAACAATGAAATCATCAACAAAATGAGCTTTACATGTGCATTAAAAACGTGCAAATTCCACCCGAATCACAGAGTCATAAATTTTTAGTAGGGGGGCCGATTAACATTATTATAAAGATAAAATAATACTCCTTATGTCCACTAAAAGCATGCTCACTTTCCTTATTTGCCTGTTCACCAAAAGTATGTTCATTTCCTTTTATGAAAACAATCTCTTTATTTCTACCTGACAACAACGCCACAACATCCTTACTTTATCTATTTTATCTATTTTTTCTTCAAACCTTTTATGAAAACAATCTCTTTATTTCGTCTCAAAATAAAACGAAACAATTTAAAAATTGCTAAAACATTAATATCTTTAATTCTTTAAAAATCATGTTTTTCTTCGGTTATAATTTTTAATTCCCAAACAAACATATGTCAAAATTTAATCTATAGTTGACTCTAAAAGATATATATTTGAAAAAAATAAAATTAAAATACTCACTCATTCCAAACTTTATATGCAAGCATTAATGTTTAGTCCGTTTAAGCTTAATATATATGGCTCAAAATGTAAATTTACTTTTACATCATTTTTTAAATCATCATTTATTTCTTCAAATTATGATTAATTTTATTCACAAACAATTAATTAATTAATAAGTGGACTCTGCATTATTTCATAATACCCTCAAATTCATGTATTTTATATATACATAATCAATATTATTTAAAATTGTAAAATGGATTATACATACAAAATTTAACAATTATTATTTAAAAAATTAATATATATATATATATTATTATTATTAAAATTGGTGGGGGCTTACTAAGCTCTGTATTTCCCCGTCCCTATTTATATGAATTAAATTCAAAATCAATCAACTTATATAATTGGAGATGAGAGTAGTTTTTTGTCCTTAAATGAGCAAATATTATTAGCAAATAAAAAATTAGAATGCAAACAGTAAAAATAGCGTAAAATTGTGTGTCCACCAGTAAGGTGGCGACACGCACGTGGTTTGAGAAATGCAATGCAGGATATACTTTCCCAACATCTCAAATTGAGGACAAAGAATAACATGAACAAATAACACAACCACGTCATCGATCCATGTTCTGAAGCATCTCAGCCGTTAGATGAGAGCACATGGATAACCCCTGACCGTCGATGTAAAAGCCTTTAACTCTCTTTCTTTTTCATTTGTTTCCCCTTTTATAACCAGTCTCCCCTCCCAATCTTTCTCTTCATTCAATTCCCAAACTCACTTACCTAAATTATTCACTTACAATTACACTACAAGCTTTGCAGATCATTCGAGATTTTGTATATAGATCAACAATGGCGGGTGAAGAGCTGCTAATGGCTAATGATCTTCAACTTCCGCCGCCGCCGCCGTCTGCCACTTTGCCGCACTATCCGGAGGTACATTGCATTACATTTTGATTTTGCCCTAATTCGTCATCCGATTTGATGTTTAAATTCATTGAAAATTAATGATTCAGATGATTATATCGACAATCAAAGCTTTGAACGACGTGAATGGCTCAAACAAATCGGCAATTTCGAAGCACATCGAATCCACTTACGGTACCCTCCCGCCGGCACACACCACGCTCCTCACCCATCACCTCAACAAGCTTAAATCCTCCGGCCAGTTACAATTCGTCAAAAATAACTACGTTATACCCGACCCCAATTCCCCGCCCCGTCGCGGCCGCGGCCGCCCTCCCAAACCAAAACCGAATCTCCCATCAGGCGGCGTCGTTCCACTCTCTCCCCGCCCACGCGGCCGTCCCCCCAAATCAAGTGACCCAACTGCTCCTCTAGCCTCGCCTAAACCGGCGGCAGTTTCCGGCAGGAAACGTGGCCGCCCGCCCAAGGTAGCCACCACTTCCGCAGCTCCGCCTGCGGCTCCGTCTGCGGCTGTAGGTGGTGCTCCTCGCGGCCGTGGACGGCCCCCTAAAGTGAAACCTGCTGCCACTGCTCCTGTGGGGGCTTAATTGGGACTAGAGTTTTAGTAGTTTAGTAGGGGGGTTTTTATGATGTTTATTGTTAATTTTGTTGGTTTTTATTGATGGAGGTTTGAGTTAATTACTTATAAATTATTAGTAGGATGGTGAGTGACACGTTGATTGTACTTTGTTGTAATTTTAATGGGAGAGGATGAAATGAAATGGGATTCATTTTAGCATTTTGTTTAAAAGGATTTTATTTTCAAGTAATATTTGCATGAATTTGGATTCATATACATTGAAATTTTATGTGTTTATTTTGTGGTACGAAGTTTAGAAAAAAAATTGTAAAGATTAGAGTTTTGGGGTAATTTATAAAGTAATTGAATTGAATATAATGTGGATTGTAAAATTTTAAAAGTAATGACATATGAAAGATAAATATCTATATATTGATAGGGTGAGTGTACAACTTTTTTTTTTTTTTTTTTAGGGATGAGGGAATAATGCGAATTAGATTCATAATACTTCCTTCGTTCCATATTTGAAGAACCAAAATAATTGGACATGAATTTTAATGAATGAAATTGTTTACTATTGTGTAAGATAAAGTGGGGATAACAAAAACTTTTCAACTTTATAAATAGTAATAAAGTTACTTTTTAATATAATAAATAGTGACATTTGTTGTAATATTGTGATATTTTAAGAAGATTGTTTAAAAGTAAAATAGTAAAATTGGTCTTCAAGTATGAAACGGAGGGAGTAAGTAGGTTTTAGTTTTTTAATTACATATTCTTATTTAAAAGTAATTGAAGTATTAGTGATAATTTAGTATATACCGCAGCTATATTTAAAAAGTTTTAAGTGATTATAGTTTTTGTATAATACAGTATTTATATTTGAATTTTTGTTGTTGATGCTTTTGATTTTTGTTACTTTGGTTGGTGTCTTTTGAATTAAAAGGAGTGTGCATATGGAGTAATTCTTTATTTGGTGAATAGAAAATAAAATTGGGTGGGATAAAGATAAAGCTTCAAAAAGAAAAACAGGTAGCTGTTTGAATAGGCTTTTGGCGGGTGAGAATTCTCGATTTTTTAAAAACTCAGCACATGCAATGCAGCTAAAGGGTGGATTAAACAATTTTTCTTTATTATAACCACATTTAATGTTAAATTGATGACACTGTTTACTTATTCCATTTTCAAAGCAAAAGTCCTTTGATCGAATAAAAACATAGCTTTATGCTTACATTTTCCAAAAGTTAATTTGATTTCTCAAATAATTAGTATAAAGATAGTGCGAAATTAATAGAAATAAAACTAGGGTTGAAGCGTGAAGAGGGTGAGATAGTGTAATTTTGTGTGTTTCTAATTTACAATAAAACCCTCCATTTATACCAGCGAGAAACAAATCTGATTGAAGGAGGATTGATACATTGACATGTCTGTACTCTTTTCGTGTTATCCATAAGCTTTGGACACGGAGATAGAATAAGTAATGTATTAACTAGAAAAGAAGTGATGTGATTCAGTAATTGTGAGAGGGAAAAAAATATAATGAAATATGAAAAAAAAGTAAAAAAATGGATAAATCAATAAATTACACACCTATAAATGTAAATATGCATATAAAAGACAATAAAAAATGGGGTAAATATATTTTTATTAAGAATTTGAGTTACAATCCTATTTGATCTCTTGATTCCTCTCTCTAAACACATGTGATACCGGGGTCCAGCGACTTGTTCCGGCGGGTTTGTGACTTATTCCATTTATTCTCACTTTCATTTTTTTGGTAGTCCAATTTCATTATGTTCATTCATTTTTTAGAAATAATATTATTCACACTAGTTTGTCTCTACCCTTTAACTATTACTTATTTACCCAAATTGTCATTGATTTTATTCATAAACAATCATTTTATCTATAAATGGACTACACAATATTTCATCATACCCCCAATTTATCAACTTTACATATAAACTAATCAATATTTATTAAAACTAGTATTTGAGAAATGAACATAATTAAACTAAATGGAGTGAATATATTTCAGGTGTAAAACAACATGTTTTGAGTATGAACTTATTATTATTATTATTTCCGCTACAAATTTCAAACTCCTCAAATTCATATTAATTCCTTTAATTAGTTTTTTTATTATCTTTAAAATTGTAATTTGATTGATTAGAAAAGTGACCAATGTCACACATACAAGTAGGTTTGTAAGTAATCTTGATTAGTTACCTAACTAATAACTTAACAAACTAAGTTTTAATTTGTTGACATACCCCCATTAACTTAGACGGATGGGAACATATTCAAACAAGCGACAAAGATTTTTTGTGAAGATGTCTGTCACTTTCAAGTTGAAAGGCACGAACTGTGTAGACAGGCGACAAGCGACGACTAACTCGCGAACGAAATGATAATCGATATCTATATGTTTGGCACTTTTGTGTGCGACATGATTCTGACTTAGAAAAAGATCACTCTTGTTGTCGCATATGAGGCGAGGAGGTTCAACGGGTAAGGCCTGAAGTTCGCGAAGGAGAGACGTAACCTAGATGAGTTCGGATGCAGTATAAGTCATAGCTCGGTATTCAGATTCACAACTCGATATAGATACAGTAGGTTGTTTTTTGGCGCTCCATAAGACTAGATTAGGACCGAGAAAGATAGAGTAACCATATGTTGACCGACGAGTGTCTAGGCAACGAGCCCAATCAGCGTCGGAGTAGGCGAGGAGATGAGGCGGTCTGTGAGATAAGTCAAGACCATATTGGAGAGTGTCTTTGACATACCGTAAGATGCATTTGACCGCCTGGAAGTGATCGATCGTTGGAGAGGATTTAAATTGGCTAAGGGTGTTGACAGCGAAGGAGAGGTCTGGTCGCGTAATCGTTAGATATTGTAAGGCGCCGACTAGGGAACGGTATTTTGTGGTATCCGAATAAGGGATGTCGAGGACCCGAAGATGGTCGGTAGAAGAGAGAGGAGTGGAAACTGGTTTAGAGTCTATCATGTCGGCACGGGAGAGGATATCATGAGCATATTTAGATTGGCTGAGAAAGAGACCAGACGAGGTGTAAGTAATTTCTAAGCCGAGAAAGTAGGTGAGTTTACCAAGATCTTTGATGGCAAATTCTTTTTGGATACGAGTAATGAGGCGAGCTATAAGGGAGTCGTCATTTCCGGTGATGATGATGTCATCAACGTAAACGAGGAGATAAAGAGTTGTGGTCGCCTGATGAAAGAGGAAAAGAGTAGTGTCAGGTTTACTTTCAACATAGGTGTCTGTTTTAAACCATAAATAATGTTGTTAAGGCAGTAGACAAAGTCTGGGCGAGCAGGATCAGTGTAGCCAGGAGGCTGCTCCATGTAGACAGGTTTGGTAAGGTGACCATGGAGAAAAGCATTGTTAACATCCAATTGGTGAAGAGACCACTTGTTGAGAACTGCAAGGAGAGAATGATGCGAACAGTAGAAGCTTTGACGACCAGACCGAAGGTATGGTCGTAATCAAAACAAGGATATTGAGAAAACCCTTGGGCAACGAGGCGAGCTTTGTGGCGATCAATGCTTCCTTCAGATAGGTATTTAGTTCGGAACACCCATTTAGAGCCTATGATATTTTCAATTGTGAGGCGAGGAACAAGCGTCCACGTATTATTGGAATGAAGGGCATAGAGCTTGGAATCCATGGCTACAACCTATTCCGGAGATTTGGAGGCAGATTTGAAGCCCTTAGGTTCTTTTTAAGAGTGAATGGAGGCGAGCAGAGCATTAGTGGAGAGAAAAGAAGCATTGATCAGATGTTTTGGCATGAAGATGCCATCCTTAGAACGAGTGCGCATAGTATGCATTGGGTGATGAATATCCTGCCGATGAGGAGGAGAGCGAGCAGGAGGAAAATGAGGATAGCGAGGAGTAGGCAGAAGAGGTGGTGCAGGCGAAGGAGCAAGAAGGGGAAGAGAGTCATCTGCAGATATGCAAATAGAGCATGGTGAGGAGGAGCGAGCAGGAGATGGCTTCATATAAGTTGAGAGATCGAGAGAAGTAGGCAAGGACGAACATGATGGAAGAGTTTTGAACGGAAACTGTTGTTCGTCAAACTGAGCATGTCTAGTAACATAGATCCGAGACGAGGAGGGATCTAGACAGCAGAAACCTTGTTGGCGAGAATTGTAGCCAATGAACACACAATGAATGCTACGAGGAGAAGCTTGTTAGAAGCATAGTCACGAAGATTTGGAAAAACATGGCAACCAAAAACATGTAAGTTATCAAAGCGAGGGGGAGAAGAGTAGACGAGTTCATGAGGGGTTTTATATTTTAAAACAGAAGAGGGAAGGCGATTTATGAGATATACAGTCGTCCCAAAGACTTCAACCCAATATTGGGAAGGAACCGAGGAGTGAAATAGAAGGGATAGACCACTTTCAGTAATGCGTCGATGTTTTCTCTCTGCTCGGCTATTTTGAGCAAGAGTGTACATATATGACATAGTATGAAGAATTCCAGCTTGTGAAAACAAGGTTTGAAGTTTATTATTAGTGAATTCAGTGCCCACATCAAAGTGAAACTTTTTAATTTTAGTGTTGAGTTGATTTTCCACGAATTGTTTAAATTGGACGAACACAAGATAAAAGACACGTTTTTGTTTGAGAGAGTAGAACCATACAAAGCGAGAATAATCATCAATAAATATAGCATAATATCGGTATCCATCGCAAGAAGTAGTGGGAGAAGGTCCCTATAAATCACAATGAACAAGATCTAACAATGACTGAGCTCGATTGGTGTTTTCATGAAAAGAAGTGTGAGAACCCTTAGCAATTTGGCATGCAGTACAAAATACAGGAGCAGGCAAAACAGAGGTAACAAAAATTAAATGAGTTCTAATCTAGCAAATAGTTTTACATTGCCAAAGTGAGTGTGACCAAGACGATCATGCTATAGTTCGTAAGATGCCTTGGTTTTATGAGTATAAAAAGCATAAAAGAGTGAATCAAACGAACAATCCAAAATATAAAGACCATTTTCACGTTGCCCCTTGGTGAGCAAAGTCCTTGTAGATTGATTCTGAATTTCAAAGGAAGAATTAGTGAAGAAAGCGGAAACAGGAAGATAAGATGTTAGTTGACTAACAGAAAGTAAGTTTTTAATCATATTAGGAACAACAAGGACATTAGAGAGAGAGAGAGAGAGAGAGAGAGAGAGAGCGAGAGAGAGAGAGAGAGAGAGAGAGATTAAAGGTTAGAGTTTTAGAGCCGACATGTGTGATCGACAGTGAGGTACCATTGCCGACCACGACGCGGTCTTAACCTGAATAAGTCGAGGAGGAATCGAGGGCAGCCGTCGAGGAGACCATATGAGCAGAGGCTCCTATGTCAATGTACCAGTCAGAGATGTTGGAAGGAGTGATCGAGGAGTGAGCCGGTAGGGCTTCGACATAGTTGGATTAACGAGCATGATGAGTTGTATAGCGTTGAGGACAAGAATCAGCAGAATGACCATTGAACTAGCATATTTAACATCTTGGGGTGTAGGGACCACGATTACGTCCTCCCGGGTGATTTTGAAAGCAACCAGGCGAGAAAGCATAGCCACGACCAAGAGGACCGCGTCCTCGTCGAGGAGGGCGAGCAGTTTGGGCAAAAAATGAGGGAATATTAGGTGCCGATGTGAAGGTATTATTGAGGGATCTTGTAAACAGATCGTGAGACTCAGCCATGGCGAGGAGATAAAAAAAGCTGGGAAGGGGAGAAACATTGATTTGAGAGGTAGAGAAGCCATGGAACTCTGAGCAAAGGCCGCGGAGAAACCAATGAGATTTATCTGTGTCATCAAGAACACATCCCATGGATGATAATTGGTCGCATATGTGTTTGAATAGAATGCCATACTCGGTAACTATGCGATAACCTTTCTTGATAGTTTGAAGCTCATCCTTGAGACGGATTTCGCGAGCCATAGATGGTTGGTTGAACGCCGTGGCAAGATTAGACCATATTTCTACTGAGGATTTGCAACCAACAATAACGGCCATAGTTTCCTCCGTGAGAGTGGAAACCAAGAAGACACGAACGATTTGATCTCGAGAAGACCAAGAGGCAAATTCTAGACTCGGTTTTGAGCGACCAGTTGTGGAGATGGTGGGCGATGGTGCCAGAGAATATCCATCAACAAATGGAAGAAACTTTTGGGTGACCAACAAGGGGTGGATTTGGGCGAACCACATGGGGTAGTTTGTGGATTTCAGTTTGACGGTGACTAGATGAGTCATAGCATGTAAGGTAAGAGTTGAATCGAACACGGAAGTGGCCGTGGTGGTGGAGGTCGTTGGATCTGCTATGAAAGAAGAGGAGAAATGAGTTTTCAGCGGTTAGGTTGATACCATGTGAGAGTATTTAAAATGATTTGATTTATTAGAAAAGTGACCAATGTCACATATATATACAAGTAGGTTTTTAACTAATCTTGATTAGTTACTTAACTAAGGTCATCTCCAATCCTCGGACTCAAATTGCCACAAAAATCACCAATTTGCCACCAAATTTGAGTCAAATAGTAAAATTATCTCCAATCATCAAACTCAAATTTTAATTCATATTCTAAAAAAACATTCTTAATGTTATCTTTTATTAAATATTTGTTTATCATCATATATATAATTTCATATTTATATTTTAATTAATTAACAAAAAAAGGTGATATATTTAATATAAAAATATAAAAAAAACAATATGTTGTATTATTAGTAAAAGTCCTAGTATTTATGTTTAAGTTGTATTTCATTTTCTTATTTATGTTTACGTATGTTGTAATAAATTTAGTATTTCTGTTTTCTTAGTTAATTTTTTATTGTATTTTGTAATTTAAATTCTTAGTATGTATGTTTTTATTCTATTGTATTTTATAATTAAAATTTTTAATATATGTATATTTTGTTTCCTATTATATTTTGTAATATAAATTATTAATGTTGTCTTACAATTAAATTATATGATTTTCAATTTTTAAATATTCCATAATTGTTAATCATAAAATTAAAAATTGTTTCATTATTTAATTTAAATAATAATTATGAAATAATACTCTAAATAAATTGAACAATAAATTAATAAAGAAAATGAAAAAAAAAAATATAAACTTTTGAAAAAGTGAATTGTGGAGGTTAAATAGGGCATAAGTTTTTTTAAGTCCAACTTTGAGTTGGGGGCAAATTTGCCACCAAAAATTGGATTGTGGCAAATTGCCACCAATTTTGCTAATTTATTGGAGAGAAATTTAGAGGCAATTAGAGTTTTTAGTTATGCATTGGAGATGCCCTAACTAACAACTTAACAAACTAAGTTGATATGTTCACAAAAATCATCAACCTTTTCTTCTAACCAATTACTTATAACCCTGTTTTGCCACAACACGGGGCGGATGATAAAACCGTTTGGTTCCCTACTAGACGAGGCAAATACACGGTGAAGTCGGCATATGAAACACTCATGTAAAATAGAGTCGACTAGTCTTTGAGAACTGGAAATTTGGGACATGTTTGGAAGCTTGAAACGCCTCCACGTGTAAGAGACTTTCTGTGGAGGGCAACTCGCGACTGTTTGCCAACAAAAACGAAACTCTATTCCAGACAGGTTGTGCAGGAAACTAGCTGCGTAATGTGTGACGTAGGGTCAGAGGATGCGTGGCATCTATTTACGGCGTGTAGATATACACGAGCTTGTTAAACAGTTACCGGTTTATTAAGTAAGGTGGATGAATGTGGGTAGCGTGGAGATACTCTTTCTGAATTTATACTTCACATTGTTGGTGGCTCTATCAAAGATGTGGCAGCGTGCTTTGGTATGGTGTTATGGCAAGTTTGGAGAGAGCGCAACTCGATGGTATGGAACAACAACTGTAACAACCCTACAACAATTGTACACCTCTCTACTAGCAACTGGATGGAGTGGAAAGGAGCAGCACCGGGTGGTCGCGGAGGGGCTCGAAGTACTCGCAATAGGGAGAGTTGTGATGTTTGGCATAGACTGCCTGCCAGAGTTCGGAAATTAAATATTGATGCTGCTTTTTTCAGTGAATCGAATCAGACAAGACTAGGATGGGTTGTTCATGACTCACAGGGAAAATTTGAGCTGGGGAGAATGATGGTGTTCAGCGAAAGTGTGGAGGTCGATATCGGTGAGGCAATGGGATTCTATGAAGCCCTGTCATGGGTTAAAGAGCAAGAGATGAGCAATTGGGAGATAGAAGGAGACGCAAAAGTGGTGGTCGATGCAATAAATTCCATAGAGAGGTACGATTCCATCTTTGGAGACTATGTTGGTGCTTGTAGAGCTATCATAGCTCAACTTAATAATGTTTCAATTTCGTATATTAGTAGAAGAAGAAATATAATCGCTCATGCTTGGCTAGAAACTCTCGCTTTTATGTTGGTTCGAATAATTGGATTGACCCACCAAACTTTGTGGTTGGGCTTCCCCATCCTCCTTGTTTAGGGTTAGTCTTGTGTGAAATATTGCATACATGCAATGCATCCCAATTAGGCAAGTCAAAACCTTAAGCTCAAAAAGTCAAATTAAGTCAATTAAAAAAATTTGCGGGTCATAAGTCTGGATTCGGGTTGTCTAAAAATTCGCGGGTTGCAAACAGGTGGTTTACTACATGACCAAAATATTGTTACTACAAGACCAAAATATTACCACTACAAGGCAAAAAATTTAATACTACATGTCAAAACATTCTGACAAATTCACCAAAAAATTAAGTTTTCAGAATATTTTTGAACATGTAGTAATACACTTTTGACCTTGTAGTGATAAAATTTTGGTCTTGTAGTAACATTATTTTAGTAATTTTGCCTAAAAAAAATAAGTGTCCAGAATATTTTTGGACTTGCAGTAATACACTTTTGGCCTTGTAGTGACAAAATTTAGGTCTTGTAGTAACATAGTTTTGGTCATGTAGTAAGATAATATTTTAGAGTGAAAATAAATATTCTAATTAAGGTTGACCCGCGTTGACCCACAAATTTTGACTTAATTTACCTTAATTAGTCAATATTGCATGTATGCAATATTGCATATAAGTTTTTGCCCCTTGTTTATGCAATAATAAAAACTAAGACTTCTTTGGTTCGAAAAAAAAAATTGAACAAAAAATTATGAACCAAATTAGGTTTAACACAAGTAAAATTCGAGTCAAACTTAACTGAAATAATTTTTTCCGCTCTCTGGTATTGTCTTATTACAAGACCAAAATATGCTACTACAAGAGAATTTTTTTTTGCAACTGCAAGGACAATAAACAAAAAAATTATGGGTCACAAGTATATGTTTCCGAATATTTTGGTTTTATACGTAGGAGCATAAATTGCTCTTATAGTATCATATTTTGATCTTGTACTAGTCTATTTTAGTCTTGTAGTAGCATAATATTTTGGTTTGCGACTTGCAAATTTTCCTAGACAATGAATTATGGGTTACTGTCCTTAGGGGTGTGAGTGAGAGAACCAAAATTTAAATTTTGGTTCGGCTATTTTGTTTATCGGTTCGATTATGATTCTCAATTTTACAATTTTCGATTCTTTTTACAGAAAAAATTGAATTTAAAATTGTAACCAAATTATATATTATATTATATTTATAATTATATATTAATATATTAACAAAACAAACCCTAATTTACCTACCTCGTCCCCCAAGTCCCAATCCCACTGTTTTTCTCCCCCTCACTCTCACTCACAAATTCATCGCCACTTTCTCTTCTCATCTACCGACCTTCGTCACCCTCCGGTTCCTCTCCATTACCCCCGCCTATCTTTCTTTACTCATCTCAATCCTAAAACACGTTTTCTCTTACTTTTCCCGTTGAAATATTCAACAAACTACTAAGAGCATCTCCAATGGATGTATCCATCCAACCAACTTCTCTTCTCCACATCACCAATTCATCAAATATTTTATTTTATGAGCAAATACTCCCAATGGTCATCCATCCATAAATATATTCCACTAAAAATTAAATTATAAAAAATGTTTGAAAGTTTCAAGTTTCATCTCTCATTACTCCATGTGGGCCTACCGTTTTATTTTTATAATACAAAAGAAAGACAAATATTGTATTTTTCTGTAAACCTCCTTGATTAATGGGTGTCCAAAACATTGGACAAATTCTAGTCTCAGCCACAATGGTTATGGACGTCCATCCAATCGTTGAACACTCATATGGACGGTCATTGGAGGTGCTCTAAGAAAGGTTGTTCTCAATTTGTTGGGAATAAAATGAGATATGTTTTGATCTAATACCAAAACCCCCTGAGACATGCCTAAGTCAAGATAAACATGTTCTAGAAATGTTAGAACATATAGAATATAGGCTAGATGAGAAGCTGAAGTGTTAGGCAGCTCTTAGACAATTAGATGCACAATTTGAGGGGGAACCTACTTTTAAGATGATCAAGATCAAGTCCCCTCAAGGCTCAAAATTCTGGAACAATCACTTAAGAACAAGGACACTCTATGGAAAACCAAAGCTCTGATCAGGAGAGTTGTCCAAAGAAGCTGTCCATATGCAAGAACAAGCTTACCTAGCTCTAAAAGGACAAGACTACTCAAAGGCTTTTGATCAGGAGAGTTGTCCAGAGAAGCCAACTCTATGAGTAAAATGCTCTGATGATAAAAGATCAAGAATGCTGATCAGAAGAGTTGTCCAGAAGAGTTGTCTCAGCATGATTGAATCAGAACAGAAACTCTAAAGATTGAAGGTCAACTATGCTGAAGAATTAAGGACAACCATACCCTAAAGAAATGCAATATGGCAAGATCATCTTAGAGTAAAATAAAGGGAAAGAGCCAAGTCATCTGAAGAAGAGCAAGCCAACCTTGCTGAAAAGCAAAACTGCTGATAGTGATAAGGAGAGTTGTCCAGATGATAAGGAATGTTGTCCTATCATTGGATCAACCTTCAGAAGCCATGTCCAAGTCCTAACAAGAAGTCAAACATTGGGAAAAGTGCTGCAGAATAAAGACAAAGTCTTACAAGCCGTTTATTACCCAAATGAGGACATGTCACTATCAAGAATCTGTCTTCCAGTTTGAAGAACTCAAGGAAGACATTTATAGCAACTTGGGGCTGCCTCTCCAACGGGCAAATCCTCCATTTTGTCTATAAATACAGAAGTGTGAAGACCATTTGAAAGCACCTCAACCTTGACAAGAATATCCAACTATCCTACAAGTTGACAAGTGCTCTCAAGCTTTCAAAGAGACTATCTTAGTCTTTATACACTTCTTCTAAGCTGAACCCAATTGTATATTCATACACAAGCTTAGAGAGATATCCTATCCTTATACCTTGATCTTCATTGTAAAGGATATCTCATTAGTTGGAACCTTACTTCAACCCTTAACCCTTTCAAGTGAGAAAGTGAGAAGGTTGTAGTAGTAGAAGTGGTAGGAGCTGACTGTTGAGAGAAGAACAGTTCAGTTCTGAGTTGAGAAGAGGGTACTAGGACTCTAGACATCCTAGGGATCAATTCACCAAGGAGTGGTGTTCTTGATCAAGTGCACCTTGGCACTATAAAACAAGTTAATTCCAAGAGTGAAGGAATTATCCTGTTAAATCAGGGAAAGTGGATGTAGGAGCTTGAGTCTCTGAACCACTATAAACTCTTGTGTTGATTTACTTTACAAGTAATTACATTCACTCAACACTGCACACAAAACTGATCCTTCAAGATACATATTCAAAGACTGTGCAAAACTGATTTGGACAACTTCCCTGAAGCTTAACTGGACTGTTTTGGTTTGGGAAAGTGATTTCAGAAATTAAAGGAGTCTAAACTTAAAGGGCCAACCACTATTCCGCACATATAACTCCCCTAGATAGTTATTCAACTAAGTACTCAATAGTACTTAGTAGTCTGATTATCTTAGAAGAGTTAATCTTCTTCAGCAGAGTTGTCCAAGACAACCTTGCTGAACTCTGGTTTGATCAAATTAGCAAAAGAATTGCATACAAGTGTATTCCCCCCCCCCATACACTTGTTATATACTCCTTTCAGGACCAACAAGTGGTATCAGAGCAGGGGTTCAAAGACCACTGCTTCTGAAAATCCATCCTGATTTTCAAAACTCTCATATTTGTGTGGTCACTGAACTGATCTCTATCTGAAATCCATCACTTGTTGACTAACTGATTATTTGTGAGATATGGCCAACAACAATGCTATTCCTCCACCTGCTGTCCAAGGTTTGGACAACATGGCCACAAATCCAGTCAACCACATTTCTCATCACAAATTGCCCATGTTTTCAATAGACAATTATGATTTCTGGAAAATTAGAATGAGGGCTCATCTTGCATCTCTTCACACTGATATGCTCAGAGTAATCACAAGAGGACCTTTTGTGTTTACTCAAACTAACCCCAGATTAACAGATGAGCAAAGAGCAGATATAAGAGAACTGATTCCCAAAGATGAGGATGACTTCACTGCTGATGAAAAGAGGAAAGATAATTTGAATTATCTTGCCATGAACACCCTCTATCAAACAATTCCAGATGCAGTAATGGGTAGAGTCTACCACTGCACCACAGCTAAAGAAATTTGGGATACCCTTGCTGAAATGTGTGAGGGCACTGAAAAAATCAAGGAGAACAAGCTCCAAGTTGCTGTGCAGAAGTTTGAACAATTCTCAATGGAGTCTGATGAGTCCATTGACAAATTTGCTGGTAGATTCACTGATGTGATGAATGAGATTAACTCATTGGGCAAGGTCTACACCACGAGAGAGGTTGGACTGAAAATCCTAAGGAGTCTCACTCAAAAGTGGGATGTCTATGCTGTGATGATGCAGAACACCAAGGATCTTTCCACCATGCCCATGCAACAAATCTTCTCTGAACTCAAAGCTTATGAGTTCGACCTCAATAGAAGAAAACCTATTGAGGAACCTTCAAATCCTACTAAGGGAGTGGCATTCAAAGCCAAAGTTGCTGAACCAGAAATGCAACCCACTCCCAGATCATCAAAGACAGTCTCTAAGACTGAAATGAAGGAAGAACTAGCCTTGATGGCTAGAAGGTTTGACAAGCTCAACACAAGGTTTGGTAGATACAAGAAATTCTACCAAGACAACAAATTCAGGAGAAGATACAACTCCCCTGAAGATCAGGCTGAGGACAAAAAGCCTGAAGAGAAAAGATCAGAGGACAAGTCCTCTGATAGGAGAAGATCCAGTAGAGCTGACCCTTCATCATCTAAGAGAAGAGATGAATTCAAGAAGGATGAAAATGAAGATCTGTGCTATAATTGCAAAAAGAAAGGGCACTTCCAGTATGACTGCCCTGAACTAAGCTCTAAAGAGAGAAGAGAGAGACAAGCTAAAAGAGACAGAAAGTTCACCAGAAAGGCCATGATGGCTGGTGATGAATCTGAAAGTACTGAAAGCCTCAACTCTTCTGATGGATTATTCTCCAACAGTGATGATGATGATGATGTCTGCAACATGGCCCTTGAGGATGATGAGGTATCCTCTACTTCTAGCTCACCATCATTCATCTCACAGAACAATAGTGAGGTCAACTTGAAGCTTTCCCTTGGAAAGTTGATGGAAGATTTCACCTTGTTACAAGAATTTCATGATAACTGTGTGAGAGAAAATGAAAGATTGGCCATTGAACTTGCCAAAAATTCTGAGGTAGTTGTTGATGTCAAGTCTACTGAGTTGTATCAACAAGTCTTGAGAGAGCTTGAGGAAGCAAATCTCAGGATAGTTGACCAACAAAAGGAGATTGATGATCAACTTCTCTCTCAGAAGAGAAAAGATTTTGAACTTAAAATTCTTAATGTCAAATTTGAAAATCTCTCACATGAATATGATATTCTTAAATCAAGTGAAGAGAGTCTGAAATTAAAGTTGTCTGCTTTGAACAAATCCTCTAGAGCAATAGAGGAAATTCAAAGATTTCAAAGACCTATGGCTCAAAGAAGTGGATTAGGTTTTGATCCATTTGAATCTTCACCTTGTCTTAGTGTTGCTTCTGTAAGTAACACTAAGAGAATCTTTGTTAAGTCAGTGGCACAAACTGAAAATGAAGTGATTCAACCACTGAACAAAGGAAAGGGCAAAATGGATGATCTGCCTACTCAAGTGTTTCAGGAGAATAGACCAAAACCTAAGGAAATGGCCAAAGCTCCTGAACATAAGAGGAATGTTGGTCAGCAGAGTAGACCCAATGGAAGGGCAACTCTACTGAACAATGTTCAGAGGAGTTATCCAAAGTATTATCAGCCTAGGCTAACTCTTCTGAAAAAGCCTCAGCTGAATAGACCCAAGGATAACTTTCCTCAAAGGCAAAATAAAATGAGACAACCAAAACCCTTCATGCCAAAGGGTAATGGTCAAAAGAAAGCCTTTCCTCAAAGATTCCCTCAAGCAGCACAAAGAACTCAGAAGTTCAGGAGATTTGACAACTCTCCTGAAACTTATAGAGTTAACACTTTCACACACACTTTCCCAAAGGCATTTAAGGGGAAGACAGTGTATGTAGATGCTAGAGGAAGACAACTTAGCCACCTTGAATCAATCAAGGTTATTAGGCAAGTTTGGGTTCCCAAAGGTACAGCTAACCTCTCAGGACCCAAAACTCAAAGGGTACCTAAACCTATCTAATTGCAGGTACCAATGGGCCACAAGAAGAGGAGCATGAACAAAAAGACAGCATGGTACCTTGACAGTGGATGTTCAAGGCACATGACTGGAAACAAGGAACTCCTCACTAACTTCATTGAAAAAGAAGGCCCAAATGTTACTTTTGGAGACAGCTCACAGGCAACTACAAAAGGTTATGGTACTTTGATTATTGGTAACATCAAAGTAACCAATGTGTCTTATGTAGCTGGTCTCAAATATAACCTCCTAAGTATCAGTCAATTCTGTGACAAAGATTTTAATGTTGAGTTCTCAAGTGGAAAGTGTCTAATTAAGGATAAAACTCAACAAACCCTATTGACTGGAACTAGGAAGGGAAATGTGTATTTTGCAGACTGGGACAAGTCTACTGATGCTGCATGTTTTATTGCTAAAAGCTCTAGTGAACAAAGTTGGTTATGGCACAAGAGGCTAAACCACCTGAACTTCAAATCTATGAATAAACTTGCTAGAAATGCATTAGTTAAAGGACTGCCTAATGAGGCTTTCATTAAAGAACATGTGTGTAAGCCATGTCAAGAAGGAAAACAGATTAAAGCCTCATTCAAAGGTAAACCAGTCATCTCCACTGAAAGGGTACTTGAACTACTACATATGGATCTGTTTGGACCAATTAACCCTACGAGCATAAATGGGAGAAAATACACATTGGTGGTAGTTGATGACTTCTCTAGGTTCACATGGGTAGTATTTCTCCTTAATAAGAAGGAAACACAAGTCAAACTACCTGAACTTCTTAAGAGATTGTCAAATGAGAAAAGCCTTAGCATTATCAAGATAAGATCTGATAAAGGCACTGAGTTCATTAATTCTTACATCAATGAGTATTGCTCATCTAATGGGATAGCTCATGAAACCTCAGCAGCTAGAACTCCCCAACAAAATGGAGTTGCAGAAAGAAGAAATAGAACTTTAAAAGAAGCTGCTAGAACCTTAATTGCTGATTCAAATTTACCTAAGAGGTTTTGGGCTGAAGCTATAAACACTGCATGCCATACTCAAAATAGATGTTTGATCACTAAGGGGCAAGGCAAAACCCCCTATGAACTCTGGAAAGGAAGAATGCCTAAAGTGTCATATTTTCATATATTTGGTTGTAAATGTTTCATTCACAATAATGGGAAAGAACAGTTGAAAGCTTTTGACAGCAAAGCTGATGAGGGAGTATTCCTTGGATACTCTCAAATCAGTAGAGCTTTCAGAGTCTACAACAAGAAAACCCTTATAGTGGAAGAAACACCTCATGTTGTGTTTGATGAGTCTATCTTTGAGATCAGGAATGATCATTTGGAACCTGAAGAAATCACACAGAGGACAACCAGACTAAGCCTTAAAGACAAAGACACTGAATTCATAGATGTTGTCCAGGCCAATCTGCCTGAAGAACCTACATTGGACAACAATCCTGAAGGCAACCTTCCTGAGACAAACCCCACAGATGGAAATGGTGAACTGAATGAACCAATCCCAGTTCACATCCAGGTAACAACTACCAATGAAGAAGCAGTTCCTGCTGAGGTAGTTAATGGATCAAATAATCAAGGGGGAACTCAAAATGCTGAAAATGCCAATGTCCCTGACATTGAGGACAACACCCCTGATTATGATCCTGAATTAGATCCTGCATTAAATTATCCTGAATTCTATGATCAAAATAACTCACCTTCAGTAGAGGACAACTCTACTGAAGAGATCAGGAAAAGAAGGACTTGGTTGTCTGACCATCCTACTGATCTGATACTTGGTGATCCAAGTATAGGAGTCAGAACCAGAAAGTTTCATGGTGAAAGTGCTATGTTCTGTTGTTTCTTGTCAGAGCAAGAACCAAGTAATATTGAGGAAGCACTTCAAGATGTCAATTGGATCACAGCCATGTAGGAAGAACTTAACCAATTCACCAGGAATGAAGTATGGGAGCTGGTGGATAGGCCTTCACATCAAGATGTTATTGGAACAAAGTGGGTGTTCAAGAACAAGAAAAATGAAAATGATGTGATTGTCAGAAACAAAGCAAGACTTGTGGCAAAAGGGTATTGCCAACATGAAGGCATTGACTATGATGAGACATTTGCACCTGTGGCAAGGCTAGAAGCAATAAGGCTCTTTCTAGCCTATGCAGCCCACAAGAGGTTCAAAGTATACCAAATGGATGTCAAGAGTGCCTTTCTGAATGGAGTCTTGAAAGAAGAAGTCTATGTGGAGCAACTACCAGGTTTTGAAGTTGGAAACCAAGTCTACAGACTCAAGAAAGCTCTATATGGACTCAAACAAGCCCCTAGGGCTTGGTATGATACACTGTCACAATTCCTCTTGGATCATGGATTCACCAAGGGAACTGTGGACATAACTCTCTTCAGAATCTCTGAAAGAGAGGACATCTTGCTTGTCCAAATTTATGTGGATGACATAATTTTTGGATCCCCTAATGAGAAGCTGTGTGAGAAATTCTCCAAGCTCATGCAAAGCAAGTTTGAGATGTCCATGATGGGGTTGATGAACTTCTTTTTGGGTCTACAAGTCAAGCAATCTAAAGAAGGAATCTTCATCAACCAAGCTAAGTACACCAGAGAAATGATCAAAAAGTTTGGGTGTACAACTAGCAAGCCAGTAAGGATCCCTATGAACACAAATTGGAAGATGGATCCTGATGAGAGTGGTATTCTAACCAACTCTACTGAGTATAGAGGAATAATTGGTTCACTCCTCTATCTCACTGCCAGCAGACCTGATATCACCTTTGCAGTAGGTGTTTGTGCAAGGTTTCAAGCAAATCCTAAGAAAAGCCACCTTGAGGCTGCAAAGAGGATTTTGAGGTACCTCAAAGGTACTGAGAATCTAGGCCTTTGGTACCCTGCTGATGACAATATTGAGCTAACTGGCTACTCAGATGCTGATTATGGAGGATGTAGGATTGACAGAAAGTCCACCTCAGGGACCTGTCAATTCTTAGGCAACAAACTCATATCTTGGTTCTCCAAGAAACAAAATACAGTGGCCACCTCCACCACTGAAGCTGAATATGTTGCAGCTGGAAGTTGTTGTGCTCAAATCCTTTGGCTAAGACAACAACTCAGAGACTACAAAGTCAACTCTACTGAAGTGCCAATTTTCTGTGATAACAATAGTGCCATTGCTATATCACAAAACCCTGTCTTGCACACTAGATGCAAACATGTGGACATCAAGCACCACTTCATTAGAGATCATGTGGAGAAGAAGGATATCAAGCTAGTGAAAATTCACACAGACCATCAAAAAGCTGATATGCTAACTAAGCCACTTGCAGAGGCAAGGTTCCTGGAGTTATCAGCAGAGTTGGGACTTCTTGATCCAGGGAAGCTGGAAAAATGAGTCCAAAGAAGTTCATTGATTGAAAGGGAAATAAACTCAAACTTCAGCAGACTTGGTCAAGTCTACTGAAAATCAGAAATATGACCTTACTTCTTCAGGACACTTGTCCATTAACATTCAGGACCCTTGTCCACTTCTCTTCAGGACACTTGTCCAAATAAGGTCAGATAAGTTGTCCCAGCTATCAAACCAAATCTTGGTATGATAAGCACCTATTTTTGGTGATCAATACCTATTTCGAAATCTGTCCCATTGAAATACAGTTTTCACCTTTCTGGGATTTAATTTGTCTCTCACTCAAAAGGTCACTTTCCATGCATTAAATGCCAAGATTTAACTCTTGTTTGCATTAAACTTTTTGGGACATGATCTATCTCGAAAAACCCCCAGTCTTAAACAAACATTAAAAACCACCCACGTTTTGAATAAAACAGTTATTTCACTGTTACATTGGTTTTTGACCATTGGATCAAAAATGGACAACTCCCCTGAAATCAATCCTAGTCGTCCATTTTGGATTTCCATTTTTGCTCATCTTTGAATTGCTTCAAGACCTTACCAACTCATTGACAAACATTCTTTTTAGAATATTCACAAGTCTTAAGATCCCCACAAACACTTCTTCCCCAAGTATTCGAAACCCTAACTCAAATTTTCTTCAAACTCTCTCAAATCTCTCTCTGCAAATTTCAATGGCCCCCAAAGTTAGACCTGAGATGCTTGTTGATTTCTCTAACAAGGATCTAGACCTGGATTTTGGCTACTTAAGCAATAAACACAATCTTCATTTTGAGCCAATAGTATCCTTTGAGAATGAGGATCCTGAAATCACACCAACCTTGAGATGGTTGAGAAGAGCTGGACTTCAAAAGTTCATGGAGGAAAGACCAAGCTCTTGCTTGGAAAGCTACATGGCAAAATTCTTTGCCTTCCTCAAGTGGAGAGGCAAACCTGAAGATGGTGAAGTATCAACCAGACTATCTTACACAGCTGAAGGAGAGGAAGAAGAGAGATTCCACAGAGTAAAATTCTCCTCAGAAGATCTGGAAGGAGCTTTTGGACTGCCTTATGAGGGAAGGAATCCAGAAGCTTATGGCACTGGCCATGAAGATGAGATAGCCCAAGAATGGCTATTAGTTCCAGGCCCTCTCTCCTCAACTCAAAACAAGAAAACTCTCAAGCCAGAGTTTCTCAACCTTTTTGAGGTAGTTGCTAAGAGCCTCTTAAGCAACACTGGAAGCTTAGAGCAGGTTAGTCATCCAAGGATCAGAATCATGGCTGCCATCATTGATGCCAGTGATAAGGGCATTAAATTTGATTGGAGGACCTTCATCATGTCTGAGATGATGAAGGAGAAGGCAAAATTCAAGGTGAAAACCCACAATAAGGTGGTGCTAGAAGGGAAAATCAAGTATTGCACCAGGGCAAGCTTGTTGATTGAGAGGTTTTCCCACTATTCCCAGATGCAGACCTTTGCAAAGCCCCTCCCAGCCCAGAAGATCCTGTTCAGAAAACTTAGCAAGAAAACTGAACAGAGAAGGATGCTCATGGTCAAACCTGCTGAAGAACAGGAGGAAGAGAAGCCTAAGATGAAAAAGAGAACAAAGGTCAGGGCTGTCAAAACAAGAAAGATGTCTCAATTGTCTTCAAAAGAAGCCTCAGGAGCATCAGCTGAAGTTGATGCAGTGGCAGAAGAGGGAGTGAGTGTGCCTTCTGACCACTCAGAAGAGTTGAGGATGAAGTACAATGAGACTAGGCAAAAGAAGAAGGGTGATAAGAGAATCAGGGAAGTTGTCCCTGAGATGGAAGGAAGTGGAAGCAGTAGGGCCAGCAAGAGAAGGTCCAAACCTACTGAGAAGGTGTTGGAGCTTCAAGAAGAAAGGTCTCTTCAATTGGCTCTAAGGGAGAGCAGAGCTGAAAGCAGGACCAAATCCATGTCAAGGACTAATTCTTCTGATTCTGGAACTCCAGAATCCAAAGTCCCTGAAGGTCAACCTATAGAGGCCAACCTCCCTGAAACTCAGTACCTTGAGCCCAACTCCCCTGAAACCCATGTCACCCCTTCCAACCAACCCATTACCCCTGTAAATCTCACTAAGAGATATTCTCCAGAAGGGAATGTGCAAAGAAGTGGCATTGATGTGCTTGCTGATTTAGCAGTAGATGAGACAAGACTCCTGTCTCCCCTTGACTCATCCATGCTCAATTATTCAAAGCTCTTAGAGCATGCACTCAATGAGCCAACCCCCCTGAGTAAAGCCCCTTCAGACCCATTGCTCTCAAAAGCAACTGAAGATCCTTCTACTGCACCCAACCCTTCTGAAGCCAACATCCCTGAACTTAATCTGCCTAAAGCTCTATTAGGAGAACCCAGAGCCAACTCCCCTATAACCCAAAGTCCCCACTCAAGTGGAGATGAGGAGGAGTATACTTATGAAAGTATGCTCAGAGGAGGAGCCAAGGCTACTGTGGACAGTTTGTATCCACAACTTGCTGAATTTCCAAAGATTCAGAAGGCCTTTCATGATTTAAGGATGCTTGTTGATGTGAAAGACAAATCTATGATGGAGATATCACAAGTCATCCAAGATAAGGGTGCAAACTGGTGGCAAATAGAGGAAAACAGATTGCTACACTTTGCTGGAGTTTCAAAGACAAGATTTCTCATTGATGAGGAGATTTTTGCAAAGTTGGTAGCTGATAAGATTGAGGAGGAGATAGAAAGAAAAGCCAAGGGAATCAAACACCCTGACAGTAGCTCCAATGATGATGATTCCCCTGATGATCCCTCAAACCCTTCAAATCCCAACCCTCCTGAAACCCCTGAAGCCAACCTCCCTGAACTCTTTCAACCCAAGTCTTCTATAGCAGACAGACTTTCAAACCCTCCTAAAACCTATCATAGGAAAGGCTCTGTATCTTCAGAGGTGTTGACCAAGGGTGGTAACACAACCAAAGACACATCTGCCAATGAAGGTTCTTCTGAACCCAAGGCACAGCCTAAAGATGTTGAGGTTCCTGTACTAGAGGATAGTTTGATTAAGGCCTATTCAGTGTCAGAAGAGTTGGACACTGATCAGCCCTTAATCATTCAGGATGACTCAGTGGCTACTGAGATAAGCACTGTGATCTCCTCACAACTGCCATCTTTGAACCCTGTTGAGGGTGAAGATGCTGCAGGTTTAGGAGAAGGAGTTGAAAAGGAGAGAATAGTTGAAAAATCAGAGGAAGTTGAGGATGAAAGAGAGGTAGTCATCACTAAGATAGTGAGTGTACCACCATATGAGGGTGGAATAAGTGAGGAAGGACAGGTTATTCTTGAAGTCAAATCTGAACTTCAAGAATCCCTTGATGAGAGGAGGCCTGATTCCTTGAGTGAGAACATTATTAAAGAAGGGAGAAAAGAACAAGTTGAAAATGAGAAGAAGACTGCTGATGTATCAGAGTCTTATACAAAAGAAATTGAGGGTGATGAGTGCTTATTTCCTAACTTGTTTGACTTGTCTGATGTTGCAGGTATTTCTCTTGATCAAATTTTTGCAGATGAATTCCTAACAAATGCACCTATCCAAGTAGATTCAGGCTCAGCTCAGGCCTTACTTGGAATGCAATTAGAGAAGTTGAACTCCTTGGCTCATCAAGTCCAATCTGCTCATGCTGAAACTTCAGGAACCTTGAATGAGCAAGGAAGGACTCTAGCATCTGTAGAAATGAGGCTCACTGGCTCTGAAGATGTTGTGCTACCAACCCTTGAGGCAAGGATCAGTGGTGTGGAATCTGGTCTCCAAACCATCTCCACTGAAGTTCAAAATGCCAAATCAACCATGGAAGCCATCTCAGAGGAGGTCAAGAAAGAGCAAAAGCTGCTGAGAGACAATCACAATGCCAATGTCAAAGCTCTCAGGCTAACTGTCAAACAAGCTATTGGAAAGAAGACTGCACTGCAAAAGAGAAGAGCTGAAGAGCAAAGGCTAGCCATGGTGAAGGCAGCCTCTGAAAAGTTTTCCCAAGAAGTGTTGGCCAACATTGCTGAAGGTGCAGTGGCCAACCTCACTAAGCTTCTGAAGACCCAATTGGATGCATCTCTTAAGGCAACCATGGAGGAGGTTGTTCAACAGAAAATGAAACCTGTTCTTGCTTTTCTTAGCTTGAGCAGTGACAAGATGCAAAATATACATGATGAGAATGTATATTTGTTGGAAGAAATGAAATCTCTAAACCAGGCCCAATCCCTGATGGCCTCCACAATGAGTGACCTCAAGCCCCAGTGTTTTGATGCTGCCAAAAAGGGGGAAAGGGAAAGAGCTAGAGCAAAAGGTGCCTTGGTGATTGGGAGCCCAGTCAAAGGGAAAGACAACATTGCTGAAGGAAAAGGCAAAGAGCCTGAAGTACTGAATCTGGAAGAATTAAATGAAGAAGAGCAATTGGCACTTGCTTTGAAGAATTCTATGGCCTCAGCTCAAGAAGAAAGGATGAGGCTACAACAAAGACCAGGTGGTGAAGTATCAGGTTTGGACAAGAATACTGAAGGTGTCCAAACTAGAGGAAAGATCAAGAAGGCCCAAGGAAAGAAGAGACAAGTTGAGAAATTCACTGACTTTCCCAACAGCCTTGATCTTCCACCTGAATTCAGAATTGTTGATGATGAGCCCACATCCAAGAAAGCCAAAACTGCTGAAGAGCCCAAATCTACTGAAAAGGACAAATCTTCTGAATCTGGCAAAACTGCTAAAGGTACCAAGTCCTCTGAAGACATTGAAGAGTTATTTGCTGAAGGATTTGGACCTGAACCTAAGAAGAAGACAACTGTTCTAGCCCATGATCCATCAAAGCTGTTTCATGAAGGGTATGGCAAAGACCCTGAAACACAACAGAAGTTGGCCATGATGAGGGCCCAAGAGAAAATGGATCTGATGGAAGAAGCCAACAGAGCAAGAGATGAGAGAAGAGCAAACTTTCAGAAACCAAGAAGGAGGAGAGCAACTTATAGCAAGATGAAGCCTCAGCTTCTAATCCCAATGGACACCAAATATCCACACTTGGATAAATGGGTGCCAATTCAACTGAATGATACATGGGAAGAGGCCAAAAGGGAGTTTGTCTATGACTATTATGTCATTGACAGATGGAATGGAGGAGATGCAAACTCTGCCTTCACTGAGTTCATGCTAGAATACTACAGAGAGCTGTATCAACAACTACTTGCAGCTGCTGACATTGCAACAATTGAACTCACAGCTCCCAAGCCAATCATATACATGCCTCCAAAGCTTGAAGGATGGATTGACCAAGCAAGAATTCTGAGAGAATTCACCGAGATCCTTAAGCTAAACAAGATGGTTCTTGGACCTAAGGGAACCAACCAAGAAGCCATGGCATTGAAAAGAAGACTGTGGGCACAGTATGGAATGCTACCACCCCTGAGGATGATCTTTGAAATGGCTAAGTCTTCTGACCTTTCTTGATTGATCAACTATGCTGAAATATGGTCAAGATTGCTGATGTGGTGTGCTAATCTGTTTGCTCTGATCTGTTATGGATTGCTCTGATACAAGCTCTGTGATCTGATGCTGAAAATCTTATTTATGTCTTGAATTGTTAGAATGAAATGCTCTGATGTATTTAAGTGTTATTGATTCATGCTCTGATATGTTAATTTCAACTATCAACATGCTTGTAATGATCTTTGAATGAATGATAGTTGAACTTATTTTGAATCAAGAAACACTAATCTCTCAATGCCTATCTTGAAACCTACTTGCAACAGAAACAGTGAATACACTAACACATTATCTTTTCAGGAATATTGACCTTAGTCATGTCTTCTGAAGATACATGTAATAGGTGTAGACAAGTCACTTTTGCTTAGATAATGTAGGTTTTGGCATCATCAAAAAGGGGGAAATTGTTGGGAATAAAATGAGATATGTTTTGATCTAATACCAAAACCCCCTGAGACATGCCTAAGTCAAGATAAACATGTTCTAGAAATGTTAGAACATATAGAATATAGGCTAGATGAGAAGCTGAAGTGTTAGGCAGCTCTTAGACAATTAGATGCACAATTTGAGGGGGAACCTACTTTTAAGATGATCAAGATCAAGTCCCCTCAAGGCTCAAAATTCTGGAACAATCACTTAAGAACAAGGACACTCTATGGAAAACCAAAGCTCTGATCAGGAGAGTTGTCCAAAGAAGCTGTCCATATGCAAGAACAAGCTTACCTAGCTCTAAAAGGACAAGACTACTCAAAGGCTTTTGATCAGGAGAGTTGTCCAGAGAAGCCAACTCTATGAGTAAAATGCTCTGATGATAAAAGATCAAGAATGCTGATCAGAAGAGTTGTCCAGAAGAGTTGTCTCAGCATGATTGAATCAGAACAGAAACTCTAAAGATTGAAGGTCAACTATGCTGAAGAATTAAGGACAACCATACCCTAAAGAAATGCAATATGGCAAGATCATCTTAGAGTAAAATAAAGGGAAAGAGCCAAGTCATCTGAAGAAGAGCAAGCCAACCTTGCTGAAAAGCAAAACTGCTGATAGTGATAAGGAGAGTTGTCCAGATGATAAGGAATGTTGTCCTATCATGGGAAAAGTGCTACAGAATAAAGACAAAGTCTTACAAGCCGTTTATTACCCAAATGAGGACATGTCACTATCAAGAATCTGTCTTCCAGTTTGAAGAACTCAAGGAAGACATTTATAGCAACTTGGGGCTGCCTCTCCAACGGGAAAATCCTCCATTTTGTCTATAAATACAGAAGTGTGAAGACCATTTGAAAGCACCTCAACCTTGACAAGAATATCCAACTATCCTACAAGTTGACAAGTGCTCTCAAGCTTTCAAAGAGACTATCTTAGTCTTTATACACTTCTTCTAAGCTGAACCCAATTGTATATTCATACACAAGCTTAGAGAGATATCCTATCCTTATACCTTGATCTTCATTGTAAAGGATATCTCATTAGTTGGAACCTTACTTCAACCCTTAACCCTTTCAAGTGAGAAAGTGAGAAGGTTGTAGTAGTAGAAGTGGTAGGAGCTGACTGTTGAGAGAAGAACAGTTCAGTTCTGAGTTGAGAAGAGGGTACTAGGACTCTAGACATCCTAGGGATCAATTCACCAAGGAGTGGTGTTCTTGATCAAGTGCACCTTGGCACTATAAAACAAGTTAATTCCAAGAGTGAAGGAATTATCCTGTTAAATCAGGGAAAGTGGATGTAGGAGCTTGAGTCTCTGAACCACTATAAACTCTTGTGTTGATTTACTTTACAAGTACTTACATTCACTCAACACTGCACACAAAACTGATCCTTCAAGATACATATTCAAAGACTGTGCAAAACTGATTTGGACAACTTCCCTGAAGCTTAACTGGACTGTTTTGGTTTGGGAAAGTGATTTCAGAAATTAAAGGAGTCTAAACTTAAAGGGCCAACCACTATTCCGCACATATAACTCCCCTAGATAGTTATTCAACTAAGTACTCAATAGTACTTAGTAGTCTGATTATCTTAGAAGAATTAATCTTCTTCAGCAGAGTTGTCCAAGACAACCTTGCTGAACTCTGGTTTGATCAAATTAGCAAAAGAATTGCATACAAGTGTATTCCCCCCCCCCATACACATGTTATATACTCCTTTCAGGACCAACACAATTCATAATAATACAAAATGAATATTCCACTCAAATGCCAACTCAATAAATGCTAAAAGGAGTTAGAGTTTAAAGTATTAAAGACAAACAACTAAGCACCAAAAGTCATTTTTATAACCTTTAACATACATCTAATGTTGATCAATAAGATGATGACACATAACACTTGTTGTTCCCTGAACGAGTAGTGAATGGGATTAAAGTCTAGAGGGGAGGGGTGAATAGACTTTAAAACTTTTTCAAACAGAGTTGGGAACCTCTTCTGATTGCTATGTCAACTGGACTGCAAGTCTGCTGGTCCAGATGACTATAGTGATCTGACTGAAGAGGTTATATGCGGAAATATGGTGGCCCTGGTTTAGACTCGTTCTTGTAACTTGTTTTACTTAATGAAACTACTCAGCTGATGCTGGTTTGAAAGTTATGGCCCCTTTTTTTTTTGAAGAGTGTTGAAATCACAGTATGCACTATATAACAATGAATGTAAAAGCAGAAATGTAAAGTGCAGAAAGTAAATAACACCGGATTTATAGTGGTTCGGATATACGATCCTACGTCCACTCTCACGTCCTAACGTGATGTTTAATCCCTTTAATTTCCACAAATTACAAGGGTCTTGTTCTTTATAGTCCCAAGGTTAGGACTTTGAGATCTGAGCCGTCCTAACAGCTGCGGTCTCCACAAGTGATTGTAAGCACTTGCACTTTGGGGGGGGTTTCAAAAACTTTAACCTTTTGGTGAGGGTTTGGGGTTTTTGAGATGTATCCAACTAATGGTTCAAGCTTATAATTTGCTTAACCACTATGCCTAAAACAACTGATATACAATATGAACAAGTTTCAGGTTCTTAAGGGTTGGATAGGAAGCACTTAAGAGCTATGGATAATCTAATGGATTTCTGGCTCTTGGAGAACTCTTAGAACAATGTGGCTTTTTGCTTGATTGCTTGCTTAGCTTGTGAATTCTCTCTTGTTGCTTCTGTGTTCATCCTCTTGTATTTATAATGGAGATTGAGTGCAACTAGCCGTTGGAGTTGACTAGCCGTTTGAGCAATCTTCCCATAATAGCTTGATTCCTTGATTCCAGCCGCTTGATTGCTTCAATCCTGGGATCATGCCAATCTTCTAAATAAGGTAGGTCTTCGTTTAAATTGCAAGATGACTTGGGAATCAGCCGAGTCCTGGAAGAGCACATAGTCTTCTGATCTGTACTTCTAGTCTTCTGACTACTCTTCTGGCCTTAGGTCTTCTGTCTTCTGATATCAGACGAGTACTACTCTTCTGATCTGGAAATTCTTTGTACTGCTTTAGGCCATCTTCAATCTGGGACTCCATCAGATAAGTAGGTATACAAGCACCTTAACATATCTGGTCTTCAAGGATCTTCTAGTCTTCATGTCTTCTACTCTTCTTATCTTGAGGATAGGCATGTAAGACATGACTGTGCTGATCAGCTGCTATCAATACAGTTGATCACACAAGACTAGTCTAAGCTGTTCTCTACAAGTCAGCTGATCCTATTACATTTATAAACTCTAAGTGTTTTGGCCATCAAAACTATTCTAACATCAAGTGGGGCTTAGGGTGAATTTATATCCCAACAATTTCCCCCTTTTTGATGAAGCCAAAACTATATATATGATAAATGCTCTTAATGAGATAAGATAGGAGTTTATAAACTTCATAAAACTGAAGTATCTGATGAAGACAATGAGAGTTTGTCTTGAAAGCAAAGAGAACTAAACTTGAATATATAGAACTTTTACAGATTACAAGTAATAGTTTCTTAAGGCTTTGAAAGTGGTCTTCATCAGGTCTTCTGATCTTCAGATGCGGAAGGCAAGGTACAGACGAGATCGAACTTCTTCCATGTGCTGCAGGTCTGTAACATTCTCCTCTTCATAGATCTTCTCTAGGATCCTTTTGACTTCAATGAAGTCTGTTCTTCCAGAATCCAGAGTGGGAGGGTCCCATTTGGGTTCTTCAGGAGTTAGGATTCTGCAGTTGTCAAGTTCTTTGGCTGTCTTGACTACTTCTTTCCAGAACTCTGGATCTTCAATGTTCATGAATTGATTGAACTGGAAGAATTCATCTTCATAGGTTGGGAGAGGGCCAAATTTTCTTACAATGTGGTGTTGAATTTGCCATTTCTTCTTCAGAGGGTGCCACCTTGGTAGCTCGTCTTGAAGGGCTAGATAGTCCACATAGTTGCTATCAAACACCAGAACTTTATCTTTCTGTGCCAGAGCATTTTCTTTCAGTGCTTTCTCCTTGAGAACTTTCCTGAGTTTGGCTATCTTCCTGTCAAATTTGGCTTTGACTGCTTTCGCATCTTTTAGCTTCTTTTGTTTAAGCTCTTGAGCTTCAAGCTCTTTTCTTTTCTTCAACTCTAAAGCCTCTTTCTCTTCTGCAGTAGGCTCTGCTGGAGTTGACTTCTGAGCTTGCTCATCTGCTTGCTCATCTGCCTTCCTTTTCCTAGTCATTCTTTTCTCGGAAACTTGTTCTGTAGAGGCAGTGATCTGCAGACTTTTGGCAGTTGCTTGAGTGGGAGCTTGGATGTCTTCTTGAGCAATTTCTTTGCCTTTGCCTTTCTTGCTCTTGATTTTGCTTGATAAATCACCCAAGGTTTCGTTCAACTCATCTTGAGATACTACCATTACAGCTTGCTGTGCAGTAGTCTTCTCTAGAGCTTTTATCAATACATCTTCCCCCTTTTTGGCTTCAGCAAGTGCAGCCGCAAAAGGCTTCATGGCATTCAGAATCTCCACTCTAAGAGTTTGTTGAAGAGCCATGGCGTTGACTCTGCCAACATGAGTCAGATGTGTGATGCTATGGTCTAGAATCTGAGCATGAGAGTTGGAGGAGGAGGCAGCTTCTAGTTTAGCTGTAATTGCTTCCAGTCTGGTTGCTGTCTCCTTCAGCTGAATCTGAAGTTTTTCATTCTCTGCTGTAGCTGATTGGAGAAGAGCTCGACCTTCAGTAGCTCTTGCTTCAGCATCTTCAATTCTTGTCTTGTAGGTGTTTTCCATGCGGTTGACCTCATTGGTGTAGAGATCAGCAAACCTGGTGGAATGGTCACCTGCCATCTTCAGAATGCTGGTCAGATACTCACTTATCTGATCGTGAAGAGATTCTCCAAACTTGTCTTCAATGTCAATGATCTGGTTATGAAGACGAGTTCTCTGCTCCTTGACTGCCTTTTCAACATATCTTCCAAGCTGTAGGCCTAAACCCTTTTCAAAGTGTAGGTCTATAGCAGTCTTGACCTGTGAGCATATGTCTGCTGTATAGTCAGCTGTTGGAGTAGAAGTTGAGGCTGTACCTTGAGGCTTTCGATGGACTGTTAGGGCTTTGCCTCTTTCTTCAGCTGAAAGGTACTCTTCATTGAGAAATGAGGTAGTGGCCTTAACCAGGTGTGACATGATGGTGTCTCCTTTGTCAATGAAGTGAGGTAGAGTATCCTTAGGCATGAAGTGATCAGGAATAGTGATTACTTCTCTTTCAATCTCGGTTCTGTCAGCTGGTTCAGCTGAGTCTTCCGCAGGAACGGACGCAGCTGAGTCATTCACTGTTGCTGTGCCAGCTGTCTGATGATCTGATATGCCTTCTGGGATAGAGGCATCATTAGGTGGAATTCCTAGAATTCTGTGGCATACTGCTGTAAAGGCTTCTTCGGGCAGCAGTTGAGCAAAAGATGTAACTTGAGCAACTTCTTTTTGCTCCATTTCCCAGTCGAGGAAATTAGCTTTTCCTCCCATTCCTTCCATGACCTCAATAAGGTCATCAACATCATCTCTCCTGAGTTCAATCCAGGTGCAGATTCTGAGAACTTGTTCGAACTGAACTGATTCCTCATCAATACCAGGAATAGTAGACTTGAGCAGGTTTGCTATCTTTATCCTCATTATCTTCTCCCTTGTGCACATAGGATAGTGCACCATTCTGTAGTGAGGTTGAGAGGGACCAGCTTGAGCAAGGTCTTCTGGTGCCATGTCTTCTGGAACAGAAGAAACAATGATGGTAGGAGTTTGAGTATTTGGGGTAGTGTCCTCTGCTGTGTGAGTATCAGCAGGGATTTGGGAAGTGATATGTTCTTGATCTTCAGTGATCTGTTCGTCAGCAGGGTTTTGAGTCTGCTGGTCTGGTATAGTATCTTCATGAAGATCAGTAGAAGGTTGAACCTGTAGATCTTGGACATCAGCAGGGGTAGACAATAGAGATTCAGGGGTTGAAGTAGGTTGAGCTTGGTCCTCTGCTGTGTGAGTATCAGCAGGGATTTGGATATCAGTGTTTGAGTGGCCAGATGGGTTGGAGTCATCAGAAGGGTTGAAGGATGCAATCGGGGCTATTAACATGGGAGTAGGAAGCCTCGATTTCTTGGACTTTTTGTTGGAAGAAGAATTATTCTTCTTTCTCTTCTGACCCTTTGACAATTTAGAAGGAGTAAAAGAGGGAGAGGGTTTAGAGGTACCTGCCTTCTTCAAGGGAGAGGCAGTGGGAGTGGCATCTGAATCAGATGGGGAGATGAGCCCAGATCTGATTAGATATCTTCTTTGTGCTAAGGTCTGATTGTCATCATCATCATCCTCAGCAACCTTCTTCTGAGCCTCTTCTTTGGTTGGCTCCTCTTCTTCTTCAGCAGAGTCATGATCAGACTCTTGTGCTGCCTTCTCAGCCAACAGCTTCCTCTTTTCTTCTTTTAACCTTTCTGCCTCAGCAAGAGCTTCCTTTCTCAAATAATATTTGGAGGTGTGAAAGGTCTTATGAGGTCCCATCTTGTACTTCTTTGGGAGAATATCTGGAAGGATGATGCTCAGCTTGTTGACAAAGCTGACTGTAGCTGCTACCTTCCATACCTTCGATTGCAAGTCCAAAGTGACTTTCTTTGCCTCAAGAGCAATTCTTTCTAAGAATAGTCCTTGCCAGTCTCCATCGATCTGATCCCAGATTGCAGCCATTACTCGAACCTTTAAAGTAGTAACAGCATCATGACTGAATGTGTTACCAAGTAACATCTTTCCTGCAATATCTAACAAGGTTTGGAATTTTGGTTCAAGTTGGGATTTCTTTAGCCCAGTTGCATCAGTAGCCTTGATTCTTCCACCAGTAAACATCTCCATATACTCCTTTTCTCTATTCATGATGTAGTTGGAAATATTTATTTTCCCCCTTGACAGGCCAAACAATTCCTGAAGGATTTCCCTTGTAACCTTGACTTTGTGTCCATTCATGACACTTTCGACATGAGAACCCTTCATCACGGCGTTTGCATAGAATGTCAGAACGTCTTGTTCATAGACATTAGTTGGAGCTGCTTCCAGAAAGTCTCTGAGTTTAAGATTGACGCACCGAAGCAATATCTCCTTGTTCTCATCTGAGTGTTTGCCTTTGAAAAACAGAGCATTCTCCGTAAAAATCTTCCCTTCCTTGGACCACTTTGCAGCATCCAAGGTGCCAGTATTCTTGGTCTTCTCGTCGTAAATTTCAATGATTGCCATAGTAGAGTCTGAGTGTTAGAGTTTGAAGGCTTGAAAGAAATTTGCAGAACGAGAGAGAGTAATGTGATTAATCGAGTAATATGAGCGACAGGGTTTGGGAGAGGTTTTAGGGGTGTGAATATATACTCCAGAAAATTTGATCTAACGGTCAGATTTGTGTTTGAATTTGGAGTAGAGCCCAAGATTTCCTTCTTTGATTTCTTAAATTTGCCGGCTGGTTATGCCATTTGGCAATTGTTGATTTGTTGGCAATATGGTACTTGAGTATTAATGACATCATTACCAAAAATAGCCGTTGAGACTAATTTATGGTAAGAATTGATCATCAAGGCCGTTTTCTATAAGAAAATTGCATTCCTTATATAAGCCAATTTGTTTAATTACATTCAGGAATAAATCTAGAATGAATTACATGATCAAGACTAGTCATTATACTCTAAATTTGTGTGATTTGATCAGCAGAGTGAGGTCTTCTGAGTTCTTCAAGATGTCTGCTGATTGTCTTTGAAAAGTCTTCTGGTCAACTGAGTTGGTCTTCTGATCAGCTGAGTAGAGGAAACGGTGTTTGCTGTGATGATCCAACCTGGATGGATCCTTCCAGCTTTATTGTGAGTGATGATCCAACCTGGTTTGATGGATCTTTCAACTCCTTCTTTAAATCAAGTGGAGCTAGTCTAGACATAGTCCCACTGATTTAAATGTTTCTCACCATCGGATGTTCCTCATCATCAGATGGGATGTAGCATCTAATGTGCTCTTGTTGAATTTCTTCGCTTCTCTTGAAGGGGAAGGAAGGTTGAGGGGTGCTTCAATGGAGTTGAAGAGAGGGCCATGGACTCAGCCTTCATGTTCTGTTTAGACACAGTAGCTTTGCATAACAAGCTTTCCATGTAGAACTTCCTTCTGGAGAAGAAGCTCTGCTTGCTTGCTACTTTGTCCTCTGCATCTCTTCCTCCTTTAGCTTTCAACAAGAACGTCTCTTCTTCCTTTAGCTTTCATTAACATACTTATGTTGAGTAAGCCATGTATATGGATCTGCATCATCTTCATTTTCTGGACAAATCTTCATCTCCTTCACCCAAGATTTTGGTTGAAGAATGATCTCCATTCCATCTCTTCTTTCAATTGTCTCCATACCTGAAATAAGAAAAGTGTTAGATGTTTTGTGTTCTTAGGTGTTCTCATAACTTCTCCTTTTATAGGGGTAGAAATGAGGTAGTGGAGAGAAAAATGACAAAACTATAGAGGTGATAGGTCTGAATTTCTGAAAAGTGATTTCTTAAGATTAGCAGTGAGTTTCTTGATCCAAGGGTGCACATTTAAAGATATTCAGACTTTATCTAATGGAATGCAGAAATTATAAATTTTGACCATGAGTTATTTGAAATCCGTACTGTGCATGCATACTGTTGAGTCGGTGAGGATGGTGTATTAATCCAGCCAAGTATGACTCAGTAGTATACTGTATTTATGTATATGAATAAAGTATTTTATGAAGAATAGTTTATTAACATACATAGTTATACATTGCTTAGAGTAAAGAGATCAAATAACTTTGTTCAAGTCTGCTATATATATATATGTATATGTATACTATGCAATGCAGATTTTAGAGTATTTCATCAAGGATTCTTAAGGTATCATTGATTCCCCCTTGATTAGATAACTCTATGTTTTCCCTCAGCTCTATCTGTCTTCATTGGGAAAGAACTTACCTGAAGATGAGGGTGTCTATTCACCTCATCTGATTCTCCTAGTCTGCTGCACTTGGGTCAGCTGAGGTTTTCAGCTGATCTTTCCTTCTTCATGTGCTTGGGTCCAGGAGTCCTAAGCTGTAACATAAGGTCTTGAACCTTTCTTCAGCTAGGGGCTTAGTCAAGATGTCTGCTCTTTGGATATCTGTGTGAATTTTCTCCATCTTGATGTCCTTCTTTTCAAGGTGATCTCTTATGAAGTGGTGTCGAATGTCGACATGCTTGCACCTTGTGTGGAGGACTGGATTTTGAGTGATGGCAATGGCGCTGCTGCTATCACAATAAATAGGGACTTCTCTTGCCTCTACATTGTAATCCTTGAGTTGTTGAACTAGCCAGAGCAGCTGACTACAACAACTACCAGCTGCCATGTATTCTGCTTCAGTGGTGGAGGTTGCAACTGAGGTTTGCTTCTTAGAGAACCATGATATCAGCTTGTTTCCTAGAAATTGACAGGTTCCTGATGTGGACTTCCTATCAATTCTGCATCCTCCATAGTCTGAGTCAGAATAGCCACTCAATTCTAGATTGTCATCAGCAGGGTACCATAGTCCTAGGTTGACTGTTCCTTTTAGGTACTTGAGAATCTTCCTTGCTGCTTCTAGATGACTTTGCTTTGGGTTTGCTTGAAACCTAGCACATACTCCTACAGCAAATGTTATGTCTGGTCTGCTAGCTGTAAGATATAGTAGAGATCCAATCAGTGCTCTATATTCAGCTTGATCAACTGCCTGTCCAGACTCATCTGGTTCCATTTTGAAAGATGTCATCATTGGAATCCTTGCAGTCTTGCTTTGTAGAGCTTTGAATCTTTCTAATAGACTTTTGGTATACTTGGACTGGTTGATGAAGATCCCTTCTGAACTCTGCTTGACTTGAAGTCCTAGGAAATAATTCATCTCACCCATCATGCTCATTTCGAATTTTCCTTGCATAAGTTCAGAGAACTTCTTGCACATTTCTTGATTTGGTGATCCAAATATAATGTCATCTACATATATTTGTACCATTAAAATGTCTTCTCCTTCTTGTATTCTGAAGAGAGTTCTATCAATTTTGCCTTTTGTATATCCATTGTCAAGTAGGAATTGTGACAATGTGTCATACCAAGCTCTAGGGGCTTGTTTTAGACCATAGAGAGCCTTCTTCAGTCGATATACTTGATCACCTTTTTCAAATCCTGGAGGCTGCTCTACATATACTTCTTCTATCAGAATACCATTTAGAAAAGCACTCTTGACATCCATTTGATATACCTTGAAGCCCATATATGATGCATAAGCTAGAAATAGTCGAATGGCTTCTAATCTGGCTACTGGTGCAAAAGTTTCATCATAGTCAATCCCTTCAGATTGTGAATATCCTTTTGCAACTAGCCTTGCCTTATTTCTAGTTATCACATCATTTTCGTCCTTCTTGTTCTTGAATACCCACTTTGTTCCTACTACATTGTGGTTTTCAGGACGATCTACCAATTCCCAGACTTCATTTCTTTCGAATTGGTTTAGTTCTTCTTGCATAACAGTGATCCAATTGCTATCTGTCATTGCTTCTTCTATGTCAGCTGGTTCAATGTTGGAGAGGAAAGCACACCAGCAGAACATAGATGATTGAGAATTCTGATTCAGTTGTCTTCTTGTCTTGACACCTGATTCTGCTCCTCCTAAGATGAGGTTTGATGGATGGTTGTTCCTCCATGTACGCCTCACTGGAGTATCTGCATTGGTTGAGTTTGGATCCTCATCTGATCTAGTGCCATCAGGAGGGTTGACTTGATTAGGTCGATCATCGTCTGTACCTTGAGTGTCAAAGAGATCATTCCCCGTGGCATTTGGGATTGATGCATCTTGATTCTGGTCAGCTTGTCCTACTTGAGTTTGAGATCTAGTGACAGGTCTATGAGGCTTATCTTCCTCTGGTTCTTCAGGGAAAGGTTCATTGACTTCAATGAACTCATCTGGTTTGGACTTGATCACTAGATGTCTCATCTGATCTGCAGCTGAGTTTGTTTCTACTGCATTCTTTTCACACGATTCATCAAAAACAACATGAGGTGTTTCTTCCACAAGAAGGGTTCGTTTGTTGAGTACTCTAAATGCTTTGCTAGTTGAGGAGTATCCTAAGAATATCCCCTCATCTGCTTTGGCATCAAAAGCATTCAACTTACTCTTCCCATTGTTGTGAATGAAACACTTACAACCAAATATATGAAAGTAAGATACTCTAGGTTTTCTTCCTTTCCACAGTTCATATGGAGTTTTCTCATGTATTTTATGAATACCTGACCTGTTCTGAGTGTGACAAGCTGTGTTGATGGCTTCTGCCCATAGCTTCTTGGGAGTAGAAAATTCAGCAAGGAGTGTTCTGGCCGCTTCTTTGAGTGTTCTGACTCTTCTTTCAGCTACACCATTCTGTTGTGGTGTTCTTGCTGCACTTGTCTCATGCTGAATACCATTAGAAGTACAGTAGGCAATTATATAAGAGTTAATAAATTCAGTGCCTTTGTCACTTCTAATTTTCACGATTGGTTCTCCTTTCTCTACTTGGATCCTCTTCAATAGTTCAGGGAGCTTCTGCTGTGTTTCACTCTTCTTGTATAGGAAGGTAACCCAAGTAAACTTGGAATAATCATCTACAACAATAAGAGTGTACTTCCTCCCTGTTAAAGTGGTTGGAGTGATTGGTCCAAAGAGATCCATGTGAAGCAATTCAAGAACTCTGCTGGTTGATGCTGTCTTCTTGGTCTTGAAGGAGACCTTTGTTTGCTTTCCTTGTTGACATGCATCACAAACCTGATCTTTACAGTAGAGTTCATTAGGCAGACCATCAACTAAGGATTCCCTTGCTAACTTGTTCATAGTCTTAAAGTTCAGATGGCTAAGACGTTTGTGCCATAGCCAGCTGACATTTTTAGGGCTCTTCACAAGCAGGCATGTATCCTTAGGACAGCTGTTCCAATTTGCAAGATACATACTTCCCTTTCTAGATCCTGTTAGAAGGTTTTGTTTTGTTCTTTTATCACTTATGAGACATTCATCTTTAGAGAATTTAACTGAATAACCAGTGTCACAAAAATGAGAAACAGATAATAAATTAAACTTAAGACCTTCTACATATGATACATCATGTACCTCAATGTCACCATTTTTAAGGGTGCCATATCCTTTTGTGCTACCGTGCGCGTTATCACCAAAGAAAACTTTTGGACCTTTCTTCTCTATGTAGTTGGTCAGCAGGGTTTTGGTTCCTGTCATGTGAGTTGAGCATCCACTATCTATGTACCAAGTTTCTCCTGCTAGACCTCCTCTTCTGTATAGGTCCTTCCTTTCCTGCAAGAAAAGTTAAGTTTTAGGTACCCATTTTGTTTTGGGTCCTTGGGTGTTAGTACTACCCTTGGGAACCCACATATACATTGGTCGTTTAAACAACCTTGAACATTTGAGTTGTTTCCCTCGGGCATCACAGAACCAAATCTTACCAGTCAGCACCTTGGACTGATCTGATTTGTTCTTGGTGTCAGCTAAGTAGTAGTCAAATGGTTTCCCTTTATAGGAGTGTACATACATGATCTTTTGACTAGTTACATTCGGCCTGGGTGCATTAGCTGGTCGATGCACACGATTATATGGACCATACTCTTCTGTTCTCACAATATCATAAAAGATAGGGGGTGCAAAGAGAACAGATTTGTTTGAAGAAGATTTCTTCTTCTTGGCTGGAGCAGCATACAGCTGAGACTGTCTCAGCCGAGATGGTCTAGGCTGTTTGCTGTTCCTCTGCACAGGCTTGGGGTTAGCTTGTCCTTTACCATTTTTGGTTTTGGGATAGTTAGCCTTAGCTGGTACAGATGCCTTTTGGTTCATATTGAGTTCATTGTGTTTAGAACACTCACCCTGTTCATGTGTCTGAGTAGTGCACTTGTTAGGTGTACTACCCCCAGCTGGAGAGGATGTTGATGGATTAAGTTCATAGCCTAAACCCATCTTATTGCCATTTGATCTATAATATTCAGAGATACTTTCAATAGTAGTCGAAGCTTTATTGAATTCTGATATCTTTTGATCTAGGCATTCCTTCTCCTTTTCTAAGAGCTTATGTGTTTGGAAGAGATCATCGAACTTAGATTGAAGTATACGAAATTCTTTGGTTTCTAAGGCTTGAGTTTCTAACATCCCCTCATACAACTGAGTTGTTGTGGTATTTTCTTCCTTAAGAAGTTCCACTTCTTTGGTCAACCTTTCATTCATGGTGACTAACTCAGGGGTGTTATCAAACTTTACCTTTTTCAACCTAGCAATTTCTTTCCTTAAATCCTTATTCTCCTCTTCCACTTCTATAAAGGCTCTAGTGGCAATATCCAGATCACCTTTTACCTTTCTTAAAGATTGATAATAGGTGTCTTCTGATTCGCCTTCAGATGAGTTTATGTCATCTGTTTGTGAGAAAATAGGTGATTGGAAAGTAGTAGTATAAGAGTTTACCTCATTTTCTCCTATGGCCATCATAGCTAGGTCGTCTGAATCATCTGAAAAGATTTGATCGTCTGGTGACGTAGGGAGTTCATCACTTTGGTATTCAGATTCTTCAGTCACCATTGCCTTTTTGTCTGAGGTTCTTCTTGGCCTTCTTTCTTTCTTGTCATCCAAATCCAGCTCAGGACATTCATAGACATAGTGTCCTGGTTTGCCACAGTTGAAGCAAGATCGAGGTTTCTGATTTGAGTTGCCTCTCCTTGGAGGAGTGGCATCTCTTCTTCTAGATCCTCGGCTGTCAGATGACTCCACATCCTTTCTAGGATGTCTTTCTGGTGTTCTTTCTCTGGAACCTCTGGAAGGTGAACTTGCTCTTCTATCTTTGTAGTTTCTATAGAATTTTCTATATTTACTGTTGAGGGTGTTCATCCTTTCAAATCTCTTGATCATAAGTGCCATTTGCTCTTTCAGGCTCATGTCTGATCCTTCACAGTCTTCTGTTTTCAGAGAGGTCTTGCCAGATGAGGTGCTTGCAGCTTTTGTATTGGCTGCCTTGAAGGCTACAGTCTTGGAGGTAGATGGGGCTGCAGTTGGCTCATCACTTCCTGAGTTCTCTTCTCTTTCAAGATCATATTCATGGGCTTTCAGGTTCTGAAATAGAGTTTGTGCAGACCACTTCTTGATATCTTGAGTATCTTTGATGATGGTCTTCTTGTGTCTCCATTTCTTGGTTAGAGAATCTAAGATCTTTAGATTTTTCTCTCTATTTGTGTATTTCTTGCCCAGAGATTCTATCTCATTGATGATCTTGGTAAATCTGTTGTCTAACTGATCAATAGACTCTTCTGGTTGCATCTTGAAGTGTTCGAACTTCTTGACTGCTGTAGACAACTTGGATTCTTTGATCAGCTCAGTTCCTTCACAAAGAAGTGCCAATGCCTCCCACATCTCTCTGGCTGACTCACAATGGATTACCTTTGCAATGTACTCATTTGGAAGAGTTTGCATTATGTAATCTTGAGCAATGCTATCAAGACTTGATTGCTTCATCTCTTCTGGTGTGAGGTCCTTCATGGGCTTGGGAACCAGTTCTCCAACTGGGACTTCTGGATCACCATTTGCAGTGTTGACTGTCATGATGGTGATCGGGCCTTCTGTGATTACAGACCACATCTTGTAGTGGACTGATGTGAGATTCTTCCTCATCCTGATCTTCCAGTAATCATAATCCTCCACTGAAAACTTAGGCAACTTACGCATATTAGCACTCATGCTGTATGAGTTTTCGAAAACAAGTTTTTAAAAAAAAAGATCTGTTCAAGAGGACTACAGAGAGACTCCCTCAAGTCTTCTGATAATCTAGAGACAGTAGTCCGTTAGAACCACTGCTCTGATACCACTTGTTGGTCCCTGAACGAGTAGTGAATGGGATTAAAGTCTAGAGGGGAGGGGTGAATAGACTTTAAAACTTTTTCAAACAGAGTTGGGAACCTCTTCTGATTGCTATGTCAACTGGACTGCAAGTCTGCTGGTCCAGATGACTATAGTGATCTGACTGAAGAGGTTATATGCGGAAATATGGTGGCCCTGGTTTAGACTCGTTCTTGTAACTTGTTTTACTTTGTGAAACTACTCAGCTGATGCTGGTTTGAAAGTTATGGCCTTGTTTTGAAGAGTGTTGAAATCACAGTATGCACTATATAATAATGAATGTAAAAGCAGAAATGTAAAGTGCAGAAAGTAAATAACACCGGATTTATAGTGGTTCGGATATACGATCCTACGTCCACTCTCACGTCCTAACGTGATGTTTAATCCCTTTAATTTCCACAAATTACAAGGGTCTTGTCCTTTATAGTCCCAAGGTTAGGACTTTGAGATCTGAGCCGTCCTAACAGCTGCGGTCTCCACAAGTGATTGTAAGCACTTGCACTTTGAGGGGTTTCAAAAACTTAAACCTTTCGGTGAGGGTTTGGGGTTTTTGAGATGTATCCAACTAATGGTTCAAGCTTATAATTTGCTTAACCACTATGCCTAAAACAACTGATATACAATATGAATAAGTTTCAGGTTCTTAAGGGTTGGATAGGAAGCACTTAAGAGCTATGGATAATCTAATGGATTTCTGGCTCTTGGAGAATTCTTAGAACAATGTGGCTTTTAGCTTGATTGCTTGCTTAGCTTGTGAATTCTCTCTTGTTGCTTCTGTGTTCATCCTCTTGTATTTATAATGGAGATTGAGTGCAACTAGCCGTTGGAGTTGACTAGCCGTTTGAGCAATCTTCCCATAATAGCTTGATTCCTTGATTCCAGCCGCTTGATTGCTTCAATCCTGGGATCATGCCAATCTTCTAAATAAGGTAGGTCTTCGTTTAAATTGCAAGATGACTTGGGAATCAGCCGAGTCCTGAAAGAGCACATAGTCTTCTGATCTGTACTTCTAGTCTTCTGACTACTCTTCTGGCCTTAGGTCTTCTGTCTTCTGATATCAGACGAGTACTACTCTTCTGATCTGGAAATTCTTTGTACTGCTTTAGGCCATCTTCAATCTGGGACTCCATCAGATAAGTAGGTATACAAGCACCTTAACATATCTGGTCTTCAAGGATCTTCTAGTCTTCATGTCTTCTACTCTTCTTATCTTGAGGATAGGCATGTAAGCCATGACTGTGCTGATCAGCTGTTATCAATACAGTTGATCACACAAGACTAGTCTAAGCTGTTCTCTACAAGTCAGCTGATCCTATTACATTTATAAACTCTAAGTGTTTTGGCCATCAAAACTATTCTAACATCAAGTGGGGCTTAGGGTGAATTTATATCCCAACAACACTGACTTGAAAGAAAGTCTGCAGTTGAACAGAGCAAATAGTTATAAAGTATGTGAATTGTAGAAAGGCCTTACCTTAAAAACTAGAAAAAATATGAGGCATATCTTTTAAGGACGATTCATATAGCCGCAAATAGTATAGTTCATTATAGCTCTCCAACGACTATATTTCAAACTACACTATAAATATAAGGCCACCTTCATAGCTAAGAACACATAAATTCTACAAGTGGAGCCTTTACATCAAATAACAAGCGTATTCTCAAGAATTTCCAAAGATCCTAGAAACTAGATACATATCTTAAGCTCTAAAGTGTTCTTTCAGTCTTGGTCTAAGCATATAAATCCATATCCAAAACTTAGATCGAATTCATTCAAAGTTGTTGTTTGAAGAATTCATTAGTTGGAAATACTTCAAACCTTTATCTTTTGTATCGAGTTTGTTGTAAACACTTGTAAGAGTACTTGTTCTCATCATAACAAGTAGGACCATATACATTGGAGGACCATGTCCAAAGTGTTATTCTTGAAAGTATAAATTACAAGTCATTCGTATAAGAAATTAGAGAAAGTTTCGAATACACCATACACACCAAATCAATTTGGTGCACTATATTTTTTTAAACGTTTTTTTCTTACAAATTTCTTCTCCTCCATTTTTTTCTCTTTATTTTTCTCTGTTCTCAAAACGCGTTGTCCAACCAGACCTTCAATCTCGGCCTCAACCGTTTCGCCGATTTGACCAACAAAGAGTATTACAAATTCCATTTATTGGAGAGAGAAAGGCACCGCTGTACCCAAGAGCAAGGCGGATGTGCTCTCTCACTTCAATTTCTTCTAAAACCCTTATTGGTAAGTTTCTATTAATAGACAAATTGAATTTTGATTAATTCCACACGAATTGATTCAATTCTTTACTTATTTAATCATTAAAGTTTTTCCTAATTTTTTTATTGTGAAAAATTTGTTTTTATTTGAAAAATGATAATTTTATTATTGAAAGTGGTAATTTTGTTATTAAAAAACGAAAATTTTTATTACTGAAAAATCTAAGTCGATCTTGCTATTGAAAAGTGCCAACTTGTTAGTGAAAAATATAGTTCTTTTTCATCGAAAAGTGGCAATTTTATTACTAATAAGTGGTAACTATTATTATTGAAAAGTGATAATTTTGTTACTGAAAAATGGTAACTATTATTATTGAAAAGTGATAATTTTGTTACTGAAAAAGTGGTAACTGCTATTATTGAAAAGTAGTATTAAAAAGTTGTATTTAAAAAAACATTGAAAAGTTGTATTTTAAAAAAAACTATTATTATTGAAAAAACTATTATTATTATTGAAAAGTTGTAATTTTGTTACTGAAAAGTGATAATTATTATTATTGAAAAATGTACTCCGTAGTTCTTTCATATTCAAAAGTGCTAATTTTGTTAGGGGCAGTTACACCTAAGGACACTCCACTGAGAGTATTAACAAAAAGATTTAAATTAAATATGAAGTAACAATTAAGAACAAATTGGAATGCAGCTGGACTGAAATACCCTTACATTCAATTTCATTGACATTTTTGAATTAGTCAACATTATTTTACATTTTAAATTTCTAATCAAATTGGTTTCCCGCATTTCAAGACTAAGATTTCCATAAATCACTACCTTTCCAAAACAGATTCGCGCAATCAATTCAAAAAATCTACAGAAATTTTCGAGCTAAAACACCTTCATTTCCGCATAATCGAGCTAGGGTTTCTACATTGGAGCGTTTAAGACAATTATGTTTATTTTATTTGAATATATATTTATAACATATGCAATTGTAACTTTTATATTTATTAATTTATAAAACATTTTAGATAATGTTGGTCCTGAAAGGAGTATATAACAAGTGTATGGGGGGGGGGGGAATACACTTGTATGCAATTTCTTTTTCAAACTTGATCAAACCAGAGTTCAGCAAGGTTGTCCTGGACAACTCTGCTGATATGAATAACTCTTCTAAGATAATCAAACTACTAAGTACTATTGAGTACTTAGTTGAATAACTATCTAGGGGAGTTATATGTGCGGAATTAGTGGTTGGCCCTTTAGTTTAAACTTCTTTGAATTCTGAAATCACTTTAATCAAACAATCTAATTTTCAGGGAACTTGTCCAAATCTGTTTTTGCACAGTTTATGATATATGTCTTTGAAAGGTTCAGTTTTGTTGTGCAGTGTTGAGTGTATGAAAGTGCTTGAATGTAAATCAACACAAGAGTTTATAGTGGTTCAGAGACTCAAGCTCCTACATCCACTTTCCCTGATTTAACAGGATAATTCCTTCACTCTTGGAATTAACTTGTTTTATAGTGCCAAGGTGCACTTGATCAAGAACACCACTCCTTGGTGAATTGATCCCTAAGATGTCTAGAGTCCTAGTACCCTCTTCTCAACTCAGAACTGAACTGTTCTTCTCTCAACAGTCAGCTCCTACCACTTCTACTACTACAACCTTCTCACTTTCTCACTTGAAAGGGGTAAGGGTTGAAGTAAGGTTCCAACTACTGAGATATCCTTTACAATGAAGATCAGTGTATAAGGATATGATATCTCTTCTAAGCTTTGTATGGATATACAATAGGGTTCAGCTTAGATGAAGTGTATGAAGACTAAGATAGTCTCTTTGAAAGCTTGAAAGCACTTTAACTTGTGGGATAGTTGGCTTGGTAGTTGGTGCTTCAAATGGTCTTCACACTTCTGTATTTATAGACAAATTTGAGGATTTGCCCGTTGGAGAGGCAGTCCCAAATTTCTATAAATGTCTTCCTTGAGTTCTTCAACCTGGAAGACAGATTCTTGATAGTGACATGTCCTCATTTGGGAAATAAACGGCTGTATAGACTTTGTCTTCATTCTGCAGCACTCTTCCCAATGTCTGACTTCAAGATTCACTTGATTAAGCTTGAACATGGCTTCTGAAGGTTGATCCAATGATAGGACAACATTCCTTATCAAATGGACAACTCTGCTTATCACTATCAGCAGACTTTGCTTATCAGCATAGTTGGCTTGCTCTTTTTCAGATGACTTGGCTCTTTCCCTTTGCTCCATTTGGATGTGATCTTAGCATGATTCTTTGAAGATCTTTTAGGGTTTAGTTGTCTTGAACTCTTCAGCATAGTTGGTCCTTAAACTTCAGAACACTTGTTCTGGTTTAACTTTGCTGAGACAACTCTGCTGAACATTTCTTCAGCATACTTGTCTTTCAGTAGATTTAGCAATCTTTCCAGAATTTGAGCCTTGAGGGGACTTGATCTTGATAGACTTCAAAGCATATGTTCCCCCTCAAATTGTGCATCTATTCAGCTAAGAGCTGCCTAACATATCAGCTTCTCATCTAGCCTTATGCTATATGTTCTAACATTCTTAGAGCATATTCATCCTTGACTTAGGCATGTCTCAGGGGGTTTTGGTATTAAATCAAAATTCTTCTCATTTTATTCCCAACAATTTCCCCCTTTTTGATGATGCCAAAACCTATACATTTTATGCAAAGGTGACTTGTCTATACTCATTACATTTATCTTCAGTAAGATTGACTAAGGTCAAGTTCCCTGAAAGAAAATGTGTTAGTGTATTTTCTGTTATTGTTTGCATATAGGTTGGCACATCAGATAAATTGAGATAATGTTTCTTGATTCAAAATATGTTCAACTATCATTAAAATGAGGATCATTACAGCATGTTGATAGTTGAACAAACATATCAGAGCATGAGAAACATTACATCAGAGCATAAATTGACTACAAAAGCAATACTCAATCAGGATATACTATCAGAGCATTTAATCATTAGTCCTTGAGTATCAAAGTAATCATCAGAGCAAAAACACATCAACATAGTTGAGCATCTTCAGCATAGTTGACCAAATAACCAATTTAGCAACCAAGTTAAGTTTTCATCCATTTCAGCATATAAGAGTCAGGAAAACTTAGCCATTTTAGAGATCATCTTCTTTAGGTGGCACCATCCCATATTGTGCCCACACTCTTCTTTTTAGCTCCATGGCTTCCTGGTTGGTTCCTTTTGGTCCAAGTACCATCTTGTTCAACTTAACAATTTCTAGGAATTCTTGGAGAATCCTAGATTGATCAATCCATCCTTCCAGCTTGGGAGGCATATAGATGATTGGCGTGGGAGCAGTGAATTCAATCCTTACAAGATCAGCAGCTGCGAGTAGCTGTTGATACAAATCTCTGAAATATTCAATCATGAATTCAGCAAAGGTGGTGTTAACTTCCCTTCCATTCCACCTGTCAATGACATAATAGTCATATACAAACTCCCTCTTTGCCTCTTCCCATGAGTCATTCAGCTGAATTGGCACCCATTTATCCAAGTGAGGATATTTGGTGTCCATGGGGATCAGTAGCTGTGGCTTCATCTTGCTGTATGTTGCTCTTCTTCTTCTTGGCTTTTGAAAGTCAGCTCTTCTTTTATCCCTTGCTCTATTTGCTTCCTCAATTAGATCCATCCTTTCTTGGGCCCTCATCATGGCCAGCTTTTGTTGTGTTTCAGGGTCTTTGCCATACCCTTCATGAAACAATTTTGATGGATCATTCAGTGTTACAACTTTTGTTTTCTTTGGTCCAGGTCCAAAGCCTTCATCATACAGCTCTTCTATGTCTTCAGTAGCTTTGGCACCTTCAGTAGATTTAGTCTCAGCAGACTTTTCAGCTTCAGAAGACTTGTCTTTTTCAGTAGTCTTGGACACTTCAACAGTTTTGTCCTTTTCAGCAGTTTTGTTCTTCTTCTTGGGAATGGATTCTTCTACAACTCTGAACTCAAGAGGAAGTTCTAGGCTGTTGGGAAAATCAGTGAATGTTTCAGCTTTTCTTTTGTTTCCCTTGGCCTTCTTGATTTGGCCTCTTGTTTGGACACCTTCAGCACCTTTGTCCAAACCAGAAACTTCTCCTCCTGGTCTCTGATGAAATCTAGCTCTTTCTTCCTGTGCTGATGCCATAGAAGCTTTCATTGCTATGGCTAACTGCTCTTCTTCTCCAAGATCTTCCAAATTTAGAACTGCTTGCTCTTTACCTTTATCTTCAGCAGCCTTTTCCTTGCCCTTCTCTGAACCACCAATAATCAAGGCACCTTTTGCCCTTGCTCTTTCCCTTTCCCCCTTTTTGGCAGCATCAAAACACTGAGGTTTGAGCTCACTTATTGTTGTAGCCATCAGGGATTGGGCTAGGTTCAGAGATTTCATCTCTTCCAGCAGATATACATTCTCATCATGTATATTCTGCATTCTATCACTGCTCAAGCTAAGGAAAGCTAGAACATGCTTCATCTTTTGCTCAACAACCTCCTCCAAGGTTGCTTTCAAGGATGCATCCAATTGGGCTTTTAGGAACTCAGTAAGATTGGTTACAGCACTTTCAGCAATGTTGGCCATAACCTCTTGGGAAAACTTTTCAGATGCAGCTTTCACCATGGCTAGTCTTTGTTCTTCAGCTCTTTTCTTTTGTAATGCAGTCTTCTTTCCAAGAGCATGCTTGACAGTTAGTTTGAGAGCTTTGAAATTTGCATTGTGATTGTCTCTGAGCAGCTTCTGTTCCTTCTTGACCTCTTCTGAGATGGACTCCATGGAGGTTTTAGCCTTTTGAACCTCAGTGGAAATGGTTTGGAGACCAGTTTCCACTCCACTTATCCTTGCCTCTAATGTAGGGAGCACTACATCTTCAGAGCCAATTAATCTCATCTCCACAGATGCTAGAGTTCTTCCTTGCTCATTCAGTGCTCCAGAAGTTTCAGCATGAGCAGTTTGGACTTGATGAGCCAAGGAGTCCAACTTTGCTGATTGCATCCCAAGCAATGCTTGTGCTGATCCAGAATCTACTTGGATGGGAGCATCTGTTAAGAACTCATCTGCAAAGATTTGGTCAAGAGACATACCTGCAATGTTAGACAAATCAAAAATGTTAGGGAATAAACACTCATCACCCTAAATATTTTTTGCATAAGACTCTGATACATCAGCAGCCTTCTTCTAATTTTCAACTCTTTGTTTTCTCCCTTCATTTAAGATATCCTCACTCAAAGGATCAGGCCTCCTCTTATCAAGGGATTCTTGAAGTTCAGATTTGACTTCAAGAATAGTCTGTCCGACCTCACTTATACCACCCTCTATTTGTGGTACACTCATAATCTGAGTAATTACTACCTCTCTATCATCCACAACACCCTCTGGTTTTTCAACTATGTTCTCCTTTTCAACTCCTTCATTTAAACCTGCATCAACTCCACCTTCAACAAGGTTCAGAGATGGCAGTTGTGGGGAGATCACAATGCTTCTATCAGCAGCCACTGAGTCATCCTGAATGATTAAGGGCTGATCAGTGTCCAACTCTCCTGACACTGAATAGGCCTTAACCAAACTAGCCTCTAAAATAGGAACCTCAACATCTTTAGGCTGTGCCTCAGGTTCAGAAGAACCTTCATTGGCAGATGTGTCTTTGGTTGTGTCACCATCCTTGGTCAACACCTCTGAGGAGACAGAGCCTTTCCTATGGTAAGTAACAAGAGGTTCTGAGATCCTGCTTGATTCAGAAGGTTTGGGTTGGGAAGATTCAGGGGGGTTGGTCTGGGAGGGTTCAGAAGGGTTGTCTTGGGGAGGGTTTGAAGGGTCATCTTTTCCATCATCACTAGAGCTGCTATCAGGGTACTTGATCCCTTTAGCCAGTCTCTCTCTTTCTTCATCAATCTTTGCTGCTACTAACTTGGCAAAAACATCCTCATCAGTGAGGAATCTTGTCTTGAGTACACCAGCAAAGTGTAGCAGTCCACTCTCCTCCACTTGCCACCAGTTTGCACCCTTATCTTGGATGACTTGAGAGATCTCCATCATTGTTTTGTCCTTGACATCTACTAGCATTCTCAAGTCATGGAACATCTTCTGAATTCTAGGAAATTCAGCAAGCTGTGGGTACATGCTATCCACAGTAGCTCTCGCTCCACCTCTGAGCATACTTTCATAAGTATACTCCTCCTCATTCTCATTAGATTGAGAACTTTGGGCTATAGGGGAGTTGGCTGTGGTCTCATTAAGTGCAGCTTCAGGTAAGTTGAGTTTAGGAGGGTTGGCTTCAGAAGGATTGAGCTCAATTGAAGGTACCTCGGTTGCTTTTAAGAGCAATGATTCTGAGGGGGCTTTGCTCAGGGGGGTTGGCTCATGAAGTGCAGTTTCTAAGAGTTTGGAGTAGTTGAGCATAGATGAGTCAAGAGGAGACAGGAGCCTTGTCTCATCCACTGCTAAGTCTGCAAGCACATCAATGCCACTTCTTTGCACACTCCCTTCTGGAGAATATCTCTTAGCAAGATCAACAGGGGTGATGGGTTGGTTGGAAGGGGTAACATGGGTTTCAGGGGAGTTGGGATCAGGGTTTTGGGTTTCAGGGATGTTGGCTTCTAAGGGTTGGCCTTCAGGAATTTTGGACTCTGGGTTCCAGAACCAGAAGAGTTGGTCCTGGACTTAGATTTTGTCCTGCTTTCAGCCCTGCTCTCCATTAGAGCAATTTGAAGATGTTGGGATATAAATTCACCCTAAGCCCCACTTGATGTTAGAATAGTTTTGATGGCCAAAACACTTAGAGTTTATAAATGTAATAGGATCAGCTGACTTTGTATAGAACAGCTTAGACTAGTCTTGTGTGATCAACTGTATAGATATCAGCTGATCAGCACAGTCCCGGCTTACATGCGCTACCTCAAGATGAGAAGAGAAGAAGACATGAAGACTAGGAGATCCTTGAAGACCAGTTAAGTAAGGTGTTTGTATACCTACTTAACTGATGGAGTCCCAGATTGAAGATGGCCTAAAGCAGGACAAAAGAACTGCCAGATCAGAAGAGTTTTACTCTGCTGATATCAGAAGACAGAAGACACAAGGCCAGAAGAGTAGTCAGAAGACTAGAAGTTCAGATCAGAAGACTATGTGTTCTTCCAGGACTCGGCTGATTCCAAAGTCATCTTGCAATTTAAACAAAGACCTACCTTATTTAGAAGATTGACATGATCCCAGGATTGAAGCAATCAAGCGACTGGAATCAAGGAATCAAGCCATTATGGAAAGATTGCCCCAACGGCTAGTCAACTCCAACGGCTAGTTGCAAGCAATCACCACTATAAATACAAGAGGATGAGAAATCACAAGTACGAAGTCACAACGAGAGAATTCAAAAAAGTCTAGCAAGCAATCAAGCTAAAGTCATACTGTCTCAAGAATTCTCAAAGAGCCAGAATCCATTAGATTATCCATAGCTCTTAAGTGATTTCTATCCAACCCTTAAGAACCTGAAACCTATTCATATTGTATATCATTTGTTTTAGGCAAAGTGATTAAGCAAATTATAAGCTTGAATCACTAGTTGGATACTCTTCAAAAACCCCAAACCCTCTCCGAAAGGTTAAAGTTTTTGAAACCCTCAAAGTGCAAGTGCTTACAATCACTTGTGGAGACCGTAGCTGTTAGGACGGCTCAGATCTCAAAGTCCTATCCTTGGGACTATAAAGGTAAAGACCCTTGTAATTTGCGGTAAATTAAAGGGATTAAATATCACGTTAGGACGTGAGAGTGGACGTAGGATCGTATATCCGAACCACTATAAACCTGGTGTTATTTACTTATTGCACTTTACATTCTGTCATTTCATTAACTGTTATATAGTGCATACTGTGATTTCAATATTCTTCAAAACAAGGCCACAACTTTCAAACCAGCATCAGCTGAGTACTTTCATTAAAGAAAACAAGTTAAACACTTTCACAAGAAACAAAAGAACGAGTCTAAACAAGGTCTACCATAATTCCGCATATAACCTCCTCTATCAGATCACTATAGTCATCTGGACCAGCAGACTTGTAGTCCAGCTGACATAGCAATCAGAAGAGGTTCCCAACTCTCTTGAAAAAGTTTTAAAGTCTATTCACCCCTCCCCTCTAGACTTTAATCCCATTCACTACTCGTTCAGGGACCAACAAGTGGTATCAGAGCAGTGGTTCTAACGGACTACTGTCTCTAGATTATCAGAAGACTTGAGGGAGTCTCTCTGTAGTCCTCTTGAACAGATCTTTTTCTTTTGAAAAACTTGTTTTCGAAAACTTATACAGCATGAGTGCTAATATGCGTAAGTTGCCTAAGTTTTCAGTGGAGGATTATGATTACTGGAAGATCAGGATGAGGAAGAATCTCACATCAGTCCACTACAAGATGTGGTTAGTAATCACCGAAGGTCCAATCACCATCATGGCAGTCAACACTGCAAATGGTGATCCAGAAGTTCCAGTTGGAGAGCTAGCCCCCAAGCCGATGAAGGATCTCACACCAGAAGAGATGAAGCAGTCAAATCTTAACAGCATTGCTCAAGATTACATCATGCAAACTCTTCCAAATGAGTACATTGCAAAAGTAATCAATTGTGAAACAGCTAAGGAAATGTGGGATGCTCTAGCACTCCTCTGTGAAGGAACCGAGCTGATTAAGGAGAGCAAGTTGACAACGGTAGTCAAGAAGTTTGAACATTTCAAAATGCAACCAGAAGAGTCTATTGATCAATTAGACAATAGATTTACCAAGATCATCAATGAGATAGAATCTCTGGGCAAGAAATATACAAATAGAGAGAAAAATCTAAAGATATTAGACTCTCTAACCAAGAAATGGAGACTCAAGAAGACCATCATCAAAGATACTCAAGACATCAAGGAGTGGTCTGCACAGACTCTATTTTAGAATCTAAAAGCCCATGAATATGATCTTGAAAGAGAAGAAAACTCAGAAAATGATGAACCTATTGCTACTCCATCTACATCCAAGACTGTAGCTTTCAAGGCAGCAAATACAAAAGCTGCAAGCACCTCATCTGGCAAGACCTCTCTGAAAACAGAAGATTGTGAAGGATCAGACATGAGTCTGAAAGAACAAATGGCTCTTATGATCAAGAGATTCGAAAGGATGAACACTCTCAACAGCAAATATAGAAAGTTCTATAGAAACTACAAAGATAGAAGAGCAAGTTCACCCTCCAGAGGTTCCAGAGAAAGAACACCAGAAAGACACCCTAGAAAGGATGAGGAGTCATCTGACAGCCGAGGCTCCAGAAAAAGAGATGCCACACCTCCAAGGAAAGGCAATTCAAATCAAAAGCCTGGAGTATGCTTCAATTGTCGTAAACCAGGTCACTATGTCTATGAATGCCCTGAGCTGGATGACAAAGAAGAAAGAAGGCCAAGGAGAGACAGAAGAAATTCAGATAAGCAAGCAATGCTGACTGAAGAATCTGAATATCAAAGTGATGAACTTCCTACATCACCAGACTGTCAAATCTACTCAGATGATTCAGACGATCTAGCTATGATGGCCATAGGAGAAAATAAGGTAAATTCTTACACTACTACTTTCCATTCACCTATTTTCTCACAAACAGATGACATAAATTCATCTGAAGGTGAATCAGAAGACACCTATTATCAATCGTTAAGAAAGGTAAAAGGTGATCTGGATATTGCCACTAGAGCTTTTATAGAAGTGGAAGAGGAGAATAAGGATTTAAGGAAAGAAATTGCTAGGTTGAAAAAGGTTAAGTTTGATAACACCCCTGAGTTAGTCACCATGAATGAAAGGTTGACCAAAGAAGTGGAACTTCTTAAGGAAGAAAATACCACAACAACTCAGTTGTATGAGGGGATGTTAGAAACTCAAGCCTTAGAAACCAAAGAATTTCGTATACTACAATCTAAGTTCGATGATCTCTTCCAAGCACACAAGCTCTTAGAAAAGGAGAAGGAATGCCTAGATCAAAAGATATCAGAATTCAATAAAGCCTCGACTACTATTGAAAGTATGTCTGAATATTATAGATCAAATGGCAATAAGATGGGTTTAGGCTATGAACTTAATCCATCAACATCCTCTCCAGCTGGGGGTAGTACACCTAACAAGTGCACTACTCAGACACATGAACAAGGTGAGTGTTCTAAACACAATGAACTCAATATGAACCAAAAGGCATATGTACCGACTAAGGCTAACTATTCCAACACCAAAAATGGTAAAAGAAAAGTTAACCCCAAACCTATACAGAGGAACAACAAACAACCTAGACCATCTCGTCTGAGACAGTCTCAGCTGTATGCTGCTCCAGCCAAGAAGAAGAAATCTTCTTCAAACAAATCTGTTCTCTTTGCACCCCCTATCTCTTATGATATTGTGAGAACAGAAGAGTATGGTCCATATAATCGTGTGCATCGACCAGCTAATGCACCCAGGCCGAATGTAACTAGTCAAAAGATATTGTATGTTCACTCCTATAAAGGAAAACCATTTGACTATTACTTAGCTGACACAAACAACAAATCAGATCAGTCCAAGGTGTTAACTGGTAAGATTTGGTTCTGTGATGCCCGAGGGAAACAACTCAAGTGCTCAAGGTTGTTCAAACGACCAATGTATATGTGGGTTCCCAAGGGTAATACTAACACCCAAGGACCCAAAACAAAATGGGTACCTAAGACTTAATCTTTCTTGCAGGAAAGGAAGGACCTATACAGAAAAGGAGGTCTAGCAGGAGAGATATGGTACATAGATAGTGGATGCTCAACCCATATGACTGGAACCAAAGACCTGCTGACCAACTACACAGAAAAGAAAGGTCCAAAAGTCTTCTTTGGTGATAACGCGCACGGTAACACAAAAGGATATGGCACCCTTAGAAATGGTGACATTGAGGTACATGATGTATCATATGTAGAAGGTCTTAAGTTTAATTTATTATCTGTTTCTCATTTTTGTGACACTGGTTATTCAGTTAAATTCTCTAAAGATGAATGTCTCATAAGTGATAAAAGAACAAAACAAAACCTTCTAACAGGATCTAGAAAGTGAAGTATGTATCTTGCAAATTGGAACAGCTGTCCTAAGGATACATGTCTGCTTGTGAAAAGCCCTAAAGATGTCAGCTGGCTATGGCACAAACGTCTTAGTCATCTGAACTTTAAGACTCTGAACAAGTTAGCAAGGGAATCCTTAGTTGATGGTCTGCCTAATGAACTCTACTGTAAAGATCAGGTCTGTGATGCATGTCAACAAGGAAAGCAAACAAAGGTCTCCTTCAAGACCAAGAAGACAGCATCAACCAGCAGAGTTCTTGAACTATTACACATGGATCTCTTTGGACCAATCACTCCAACCACCCTAACAGGAAGAAAATACACTCTTATTGTTGTAGATGACTACTCCAAGTTTACTTGGGTTATCTTCTTATACAAGAAGAGTGAAACTCAGCAGAAGCTTCCTGAACTGTTAAAGAGGATCCAAGTAGAGAAAGGAGAGCCTATTGTGAAAATTAGAAGTGACAAAGGCACTGAATTTATTAACTCCTATATTATTGCATATTGTACTTCTAATGGTATTCAGCATGAGACAAGTGCAGCAAGAACACCACAACAAAATGGTGTAGCTGAAAGAAGAGTCAGAACACTCAAAGAAGCTGCAAGAACACTCCTTGCTGAATTCTCTACTCCTAAGAAGCTTTGGGCAGAAGCTATCAACACAGCTTGTCACACTCAAAACAGGTCAGGTATTCACAAAATCCATGAGAAAACCCCATATGAACTGTGGAAAGGAAGAAAACCTAGAGTATCTTACTTTCATATATTTGGTTGTAAGTGTTTCATTCACAACAATGGGAAAAGTAAGTTGAATGCTTTTGATGCCAAAGCAGATGAGGGGATATTCTTGGGATACTCCTCAACTAGCAAAGCATTTAGGGTATTCAACAAACGTACCCTTCTTGTGGAAGAAACACCACATGTTGTTTTTGATGAATCTTGTGAAAAGAGTGCAGTAGAAACAACCTCAGCTGCAGAACAGATGAAGAAACTAGTGATCAAGAAGAGGTCTGATGAGTTTATTGAAGTCAATGAACCATTCCCTGAAGAACCAGAGGAAGATAAACCACTCAGACCAGTCACTAGATCTCAAACTCAAGCTGAACAAGTTACTCACAATCAAGATGCAACAATCCCAAATGCCAGGGGGAATGATCTCTTTGACACTCAAGATACAGATGATGATCGACCAAATCAAGTCAACCCTCCTGATGGAAATAGAACAGATGAGAATCCAAGTTCATCTAATGCAGATACTCCTGTAAGACATACATGGAGGAACAATTATCCATCAAACCTCATATTAGGAGGAGCAGAATCAGGTGTCAAAACAAGAAGACAACTGAATCAGAATTCTCAATCATCTATGTTCTGCTGGTGTGCTTTCCTCTCCAACATTGAACCAGCTGACATAGAAGAAGCAATGACTGATAGCAATTGGATCACTGCTATGCAAGAGGAACTAAACCAATTCGAAAGAAATGAAGTCTGGGAATTGGTAGATCGTCCTGAAAACCACAATGTAATAGGAACAAAGTGGGTATTCAAAAATAAGAAGGACGAAAATGATGTAATAACTAGAAATAAAGCAAGGCTAGTTGCAAAAGGATATTCACAATCTGAAGGAATTGACTATGATGAAACTTTCGCTCCAGTAGCCAGATTAGAAGCCATTCGACTATTTCTAGCCTATGCATCATTTATGGGCTTCAAAGTATACCAAATGGATGTCAAAAGTGCTTTTCTAAATGGTATTCTGGCAGAAGAAGTATATGTAGAGCAGCCTCCAGGATTTGAAAAAGGTGATCAAGTATATCGACTGAAGAAGGCTCTCTATGGTCTAAAACAAGCCCCTAGGGCTTGGTATTACACATTGTCACAATTCCTACTTGACAATGGATATACAAAAGGCAAAGTTGACAGAACTCTCTTCAGAATACAAGAAGGAGAAGACATTCTAATGGTACAAATATATGTAGATGACATTATATTTGGATCACCCAATCAAGAGATGTGCAAGAAGTTCTCTGAACTTATGCAAGGAAAATTCGAAATGAGCATGATGGGTGAGATGAACTATTTCCTAGGACTTCAAGTCAAGCAGAGTCCAGAAGGGATCTTCATCAACCAGTCCAAGTATACCAAGAGTCTACTAGAAAGATTCAAAGCTCTACAAAGCAAAACTGCAAGGATTCCTATGATGACATCTTTCAAAATGGAACCAGATGAGTCCGGAAAGGCAGTTGATCAAGCTGAATATAGAGCACTGATTGGATCTTTACTATACCTTACAGCCAGCAGACCAGACATAATATTTGCTGTAGGAGTATGTGCTAGGTTTCAAGCAAACCCAAAGCAAAGTCATCTAGAAGCAGCAAGGAAAATTCTTAAGTACCTAAAAGGATCAGTCAACTTAGGACTATGGTACCCTGCTGATGACAATCTAGAATTGAGTGGCTATTCTGACTCAGACTATGGAGGATGCAGAATTGATAGGAAATCCACATCAGGAACCTGTCAATTTCTAGGCAACAAGTTGATATCATGGTTCTCTAAGAAACAAACCTCAGTTGCAACATCCACCACTGAAGCAGAATATATGGCAGCTGGAAGTTGTTGTAGTCAGCTACTCTGGCTAGTTCAACAACTCAAAGATTACAATGTAGAGGCAAGAGAAGTCCCTATCTTTTGTGACAGCAGCAGTGCCATTGCCATCACTCAAAATCCAGTCCTCCACACAAGGTGCAAACATGTCGACATTCGACACCATTTTATAAGAGACCACCTTGAAAAGAAGGACATCAAGATGGAGAAAATTCACACAGATATCCAAAGAGCAGACATCTTGACTAAGCCCCTAGCTGAAGAAAGATTCAAGACCCTATGCTATAGCTTAGGACTCTTGGACCCAAGCACATAAAGAGCACAAGATCAGCTGAAGACCTCAGCTGATACATTTTGCAGCAGACTAGGAGGATCAGATGAGGTGAATAGACCCCCTCATCTTCAGGTAAGTTCTTTCCCAATGAAGACAGATAGAGCTGAGGGAAAACATAGAGTTATCTAATCAAGGGGGAATCAATGATACCTTAAGAATCCTTGATGAAATACTCTAAGATCTGCATTGCATAGTATATATACATACATACAGCAGACCTGAACAAAGTTATTTGATCTCTTTACTCTAAGCAATGTATAACTATGTATATTAATAAACTATTCTTCATAAAATACTTTATTCATATACATACATACAGTATACTACTGAGTCATACTTGGCTGGATTAACACACCATCCTCACCGACTCAACAGTATGCATGCACTGTACGGATTTCAAATAACTCATGGTCAAAATTTATAATTTCTGCATTCCATTGGATAAAGTCTGAATATCCTTAAATGTGCACCCTTAGATCAAGAATCTCACTGTTGAAATCACTTTTCAGAAATTCAGACCTATCACCTCTATAGTTTTGTCATCTTTCACTCCACTACCTCATTTCTACCCCTATAAAAGGAGGAAGTTATGAGAACACCTAAGAACACAAATCATTTAACACTATTCTTGTTTCAGGTATGGAGACAATTGAAAGAAGAGATGGAATGGAGATCATTCTTCAACCAAAGTTTTGGGTGAAGGAGATGAAGATTTGTCCCGAAAATGAAGATGATGCAGATCTATTTACTTGGCTTACTCAACATGAGTATGACCATGAAAGCTAAAGGAAGAAGAGACGTTCTTGTTGAAAGCTAAAGGAAGAAGAGATGCAGAGGACAAAGTAGCAAGCAAGCAGAGCTTCTTCTCCAGGGGGAAGTCCTACATGGAGAGCTTGTTATCAAAAGCTACTGTGTCTAAACAGAACATGAAGGCTGCGTCCATGGCCCTCTCTTCAACTCCATTGAAGCACCCTTCAATCTTCCTTCCCCTTCAAGAGAAGCGAAGAAATTCAACAAGGACACATTAGATGCTACATCCCATCTGATGATGAGGAACATCCGATGGTGAGAATCATTTAAATCAGTGGGATCTTGTCTAGGCTAGTCCCACTTGATTTAAAGAAGGAGCTGAAAGATCCATCAAACCAGGTTGGATCATCACTCACAATAAAGCTGGAAGGATCCATCCAGGTTGGATCATCACAGCAAACACCGTTTCCTCTACTCAGCTGATCAGAAGACCAACTCAGCTGACCAGAAGACTTTTCAAGGAAAATCAACAGACATCTTGAAGAACACAGAAGACCTCACTCTGCTGACCAAATCACTTCAATTTAGAGTATAATGACTAGTCTTGATCATGTAATTCATTCTAGATTTATTCCTGAATGTAATTAAACAAATTGGCTTATATAAGGAATGCAATTCTCTTATAGAAAACGGCCTTGATGATCAATTCTTACCATAAATTAGTCACAGCGGCTATTTTTGGTAATGATGTCATTAATACTCCAGTACCATATTGCCAGCAAATCAAATACTGCCACATGGCAAAATCAGCCGACAAATTTAAGAAATCAAAGAAGGAAATCTTGGGCTCTACTCCAAATTAAATCCAAATCTGACCGTTAGATCAAAATTTTCTGGAGTATATATTCACACCCCTAAAACCTCTTCCAAACCCTGTCGCTCACATTACTCAATTAATCACAATACTCTCTCTCGTTTTGCAAATTTCTTTCAAGCCCTCAAACCCTAACACTCAAACTCTACTATGGCAATCATTGAAATTTACGACGAGAAGACCAAGAGCACTGGCACCTCGACTGGGAAATGGAGCAAAAAGAAGTTGCTCAAGTTAAATCTTTTGCTCAGCTGCTGCCCGAAGAAGCCTTTACAGCAGTGTGCCACAGGATTCTAGGAATTCCAACTAATGATGCCTCTATCCCAGAAGGCATATCAGGTCAGTAGACAGCTGACACAGCAAAAGTGAATGACTCAGCTGCGTCCGTTCCTGCGGAAGACTCAGCTGAACCAGCTGACAGAACCGAGATTGAAAGAGAAGTAATCACTATTCCTGATCACTTCATGCCTAAGGATACTCTAACTCACTTCATTGATAAAGGAGACACTATCATGTCCCACCTGGTTAAGGCCACTACCTCATTTCTCAATGAAGAGTATCTTTCAGCTGAAGAAAGAGGCAAAGCCCTGATTGTTCATCCAAAGCCTCAAGGTACTGCCTCAACTTCTACTTCAACAGCTGACTATACAGCAGACATATGCTCATAGGTCAAGGCTGCAATAGACCTACACTTTGAGAAGGGTTTAGGCCTACAGCTTGGAAGATATGTTGAAAAGGCTGTTAAGGAGCAGAGAACTCGTCTTCATGACCAGATCATTGACATTGAAGACAAGTGTTGGTCCCTGAACGAGTAGTGAATGGGATTAAAGTCTAGAGGGGAGGGGTGAATAGACTTTAAAACTTTTTCAAACAGAGTTGGGAACCTCTTCTGATTGCTATGTCAACTGGACTGCAAGTCTGCTGGTCCAGATGACTATAGTGATCTGACTGAAGAGGTTATATGCGGAAATATGGTGGCCCTGGTTTAGACTCGTTCTTGTAACTTGTTTTACTTAATGAAACTACTCAGCTGATGCTGGTTTGAAAGTTATGGCCCCTTTTTTTTTTGAAGAGTGTTGAAATCACAGTATGCACTATATAACAATGAATGTAAAAGCAGAAATGTAAAGTGCAGAAAGTAAATAACACCGGATTTATAGTGGTTCGGATATACGATCCTACGTCCACTCTCACGTCCTAACGTGATGTTTAATCCCTTTAATTTCCACAAATTACAAGGGTCTTGTCCTTTATAGTCCCAAGGTTAGGACTTTGAGATCTGAGCCGTCCTAACAGCTGCGGTCTCCACAAGTGATTGTAAGCACTTGCACTTTGGGGGGGTTTCAAAAACTTTAACCTTTTGGTGAGGGTTTGGGGTTTTTGAGATGTATCCAACTAATGGTTCAAGCTTATAATTTGCTTAACCACTATGCCTAAAACAACTGATATACAATATGAACAAGTTTCAGGTTCTTAAGGGTTGGATAGGAAGCACTTAAGAGCTATGGATAATCTAATGGATTTCTGGCTCTTGGAGAACTCTTAGAACAATGTGGCTTTTTGCTTGATTGCTTGCTTAGCTTGTGAATTCTCTCTTGTAGCTTCTGTGTTTAGTGATTCCTCATCCTCTTGTATTTATAATGGAGATTGGGTGCAACTAGCCGTTGGAGTTGACTAGCCGTTTGAGCAATCTTCCCATAATAGCTTGATTCCTTGATTCCAGCTGCTTGATTGCTTCAATCCTGGGATCATGTCAATCTTCTAAATAAGGTAGGTCTTCGTTTAAATTGCAAGATGACTTGGGAATTAGCCGAGTCCTGGAAGAGCACATAGTCTTCTGATCTGTACTTCTAGTCTTCTGACTACTCTTCTGGCCTTAGGTCTTCTGTCTTCTGATATCAGACGAGTACTACTCTTCTGATCTGGAAATTCTTTGTACTGCTTTAGGCCATCTTCAATCTGGGACTCCATCAGATAAGTAGGTATACAAGCACCTTAACATATCTGGTCTTCAAGGATCTTCTAGTCTTCATGTCTTCTACTCTTCTCATCTTGAGGATAGGCATGTAAGCCATGACTGTGCTGATCAGCTGCTATCAATACAGTTGATCACACAAGACTAGTCTAAGCTGTTCTATACAAGTCAGCTGATCCTATTACATTTATAAACTCTAAGTGTTTTGGCCATCAAAACTATTCTAACATCAAGTGGGGCTTAGGGTGAATTTATATCCCAACAATTTCCCCCTTTTTGATGAAGCCAAAACTATATATATGATAAATGCTCTTAATAAGATAAGATAGGAGTTTATAAACCTCATAAAAATTGAAGTATCTGATGAAGACAATGAGAGTTTGTCTTGAAAGCAAAGAGAACTAAACTTGAATATATAGAACTTTTACAGATTACAAGTAATAGTTTCTTAAAGCTTTGAAAATGGTCTTCATCAGGTCTTCTGATCTTCAGATGCGGAAGGCAAGGTACAGACGAGATCGAACTTCTTCCATGTGCTGCAGGTCTGTAACATTCTCCTCTTCATAGATCTTCTCTAGGATCCTTTTGACTTCAATGAAGTCTGTTCTTCCAGAATCCAGAGTGGGAGGATCCCATTTGGGTTCTTCAGGAGTTAGGATTCTGCAGTTGTCAAGTTCTTTGGCTGTCTTGACTACTTCTTTCTAGAACTCTGGATCTTCAATGTTCATGAATTGATTGAACTGGAAGAATTCATCTTCATAGGTTGGGAGAGGGCCAAATTTTCTTACAATATGGTGTTGAATTTGCCATTTCTTCTTCAGAGGGTACCACCTTGGTAGCTCATCTTGAAGGGCTAGATAGTCCACATAGTTGCTATCAAACACCAGAACTTTATCTTTCTGTGCCAGAGCATTTTCTTTCAGTGCTTTCTCCTTGAGAACTTTCCTGAGTTTGGCTATCTTCCTGTCAAATTTGGCTTTGACTGCTTTCGCATCTTTTAGCTTCTTTTGTTTAAGCTCTTGATCTTCAAGCTCTTTTCTTTTCTTCAACTCTAAAGCCTCTTTCTCTTCTGCAGTAGGCTCTGCTGGAGTTGACTTCTTGCTTGACTTCTGAGCTTGCTCATATGTTTGCTCATCTGCCTTCCTTTTCCTAGTCATCCTTTTCTCGGAAACTTGTTCTGTAGAGGCAGTGATCTGCAGACCAGATGCTTGAGTGGGAGCTTGAATGTCTTCTTGAGCAATTTCTTTGCCTTTGCCTTTCTTGCTCTTGATTTTGCTTGATAAATCACCCAAGGTTTCATTCAGTTCATCTTGAGATACTACCATTACAGCTTGTTGTGCAGTAGTCTTCTCAAGAGCTTTTATCAATACATCTTCCCCCTTTTTGGCTTCAGCAAGCGCAGCCGCAAAAGGCTTCATGGCATTCAGAATCTCCACTCTAAGAGTTTGTTGAAGAGCCATGGCGTTGACTCTGCCAACATGAGTTAGATGAGTGATGCTATGGTCTAGAATCTGAGCATGAGAGTTGGAGGAGGAGGCAGCTTCTAGTTTAGCTGTAATTGCTTCCAGTTGGGTTGCTGTCTCCTTCAGCTGAATCTGAAGTTTTTCATTCTCTGCTGTAGCTGATTGGAGAAGAGCACGACCTTCAGTAGCTCTTGCTTCAGCATCTTCAATTCTTTTCTTGTAGGTGTTTTCCATGCGGTTGACCTCATTGGTGTAGAGATCAGCAAACCTGGTGGAATGGTCACCTGCCTTCTTCAGAATGCTGGTCAGATACTCACTTATCTGATCGTGAAGAGATTCTCCAAACTTGTCTTCAATGTCAATGATCTGGTTATGAAGACGAGTTCTCTGCTCCTTGACTGCCTTTTCAACATATCTTCCAAGCTGTAGGCCTAAACCCTTTTCAAAGTGTAGGTCTATGGCAGCCTTGACCTGTGAGCATATGTCTGCTGTATAGTCAGCTGTTGAAGTAGAAGTCGAGGCAGTACCTTGAGGCTTTGGATGCACTGTCAGGGCTTTGCCTCTGTCTTCAGCTGAAAGGTACTCTTCATTGAGAAATGAGGTAGTGGCCTTAACCAGGTGGGACATGATGGTGTCTCCTTTGTCAATGAAGTGAGGTAGAGTATCCTTAGGCATGAAGTGATCAGGAATAGTGATTACTTCTCTTTCAATCTCGGTTCTGTCAGCTGGTCCAGCTGAGTCTTCCGCAGGAACAGATGCAGCTGAGTCATTCATTTTTGCTGTGCCATCTGTCTGTTGACCTGATATGCCTTCTGGGATAGAGGCATCATTAGGTGGAATTCCTAGAATACTGTGGCATACTGCTGTAAAGGCTTCTTCGGGCAGCAGTTGAGCAAAAGATGTAACTTGAGCAACTTCTTTTTGCTCCATTTCCCAGTCGAGGAAATTAGCTTTTCCTCCCATTCCTTCCATGACTTCAATAAGGTCATCCACATCATCTCTCCTGAGTTCAATCCAGGTGCAGATTCTGAGAACTTGTTCTAACTGAACTGATTCCTCATCAATACCAGGAATAGTAGACTTGAGCAGGTTTGCTATCTTCATTCTCATTATCTTCTCCCTTGTGCACATAGGATAGTGTACCATTCTGGATTGAGGTTGAGAGGGACCAGCTTGAGCAAGGTCTGCTGGTGCCATGTCTTCTGGAACAGAAGAAACAATGATGGTAGGAGTTTGAGTATTTGGGGTAGTTTCCTCTGCTGTGTGAGTATCAGCAGGGATTTGGGAAGTGATATGTTCTTGATCTTCAGTGGTCTGTTCATCAGTAGGGAGTTGGGTCTGCTGGTCTGGTATAGTACCTTCATGAAGATCAGTAGAAGTTTGAACATGTGGATCTTGAACATCAGCAGGGTTAGGCAATAGGGTTTCAGGGGTTGAGGTAGGTGGAGCTTGTTCCTCTGCTGTGTGAGTATCAGCAGGGATTTGGATATCAGTGTTTGAGTGGTCAGATGGGTTGGAGTCATCAGAAGGGTTGAAGGATGCAATCGGGGCTATTAGAATGGGAGTAGGAAGCCTCGATTTCTTGGACTTTTTGTTGAAAGAAGAATTATTCTTCTTTCTCTTCTGACCCTTCGACAATTTAGAAGGAGTAAATGAGGGAGAGGATTTAGAGGTACCTTTCCTTCTTCAAGGGAGAGGCAGTGGGAGTGGCATCTGAATCAGATGGGGAGATGAGCCCAGATCTGATTAGATATCGTCTTTGTGCTAAGGTCTGATTGTCATCATCATCATCATCCTCAGCAACCTTCTTCTGAACCTCTTCTTTGGTTGGCTCCTCTTCTTCTTCGGCAGAGTTATGATCAGACTCTTGTGCTGCCTTCTCAGCCAACAACTTCCTCTTCTCTTCTTTTAACCTTTCTGCCTCAGCAAGAGCTTCCTTTCTCAAATAATATTTGGAGATGTGAAAGGTCTTATGAGGTCCCATCTTGTACTTCTTTGGGAGAATATCTGGAAGGATGATGCTCAGCTTGTTGACAAAGCTGACTGTAGCTGCTACCTTCCATACCTTCGATTGTAAGTCCAAAGTGACTTTCTTTGCCTCAAGAGCAATTCTTTCTAAGAATAGTCCTTGCCAGTCTCCATCGATCTGATCCCAGATTGCAGCCATTACTCGAACCTTTAAAGTAGTAACAGCATCATGACTAAATGTGTTACCAAGTAACATTTTTCCTGCAATATCCAACAAGGTTTGGAACTTTGGTTCAAGTTGGGATTTCTTGAGTCCAGTTGCATCAGTAGCCTTGATTCTTCCACCAGTAAACATCTCCATATACTCCTTTTCTCTATTCATGATGTAGTTGGAGATATTTATTTTCCCCCTTGACAGGCCAAACAATTCCTGAAGAATTTCCCTTGTAACCTTGACTTTGTGTCCATTCATGACACTTTCAACATGAGAACCCTTCATCACGGCGTTTGCATAGAATGTCAGTACGTCTTGTTCATAGACATTAGTTGGAGCTGCTTCTAGAAAGTCTCTAAGTTTAAGATTGACGCACCGAAGCAATATCTCCTTGTTCTCATCTGAGTGTTTGCCTTTGAAAAACAGAGCATTCTCCGTAAAAATCTTCCCTTCCTTGGACCATTTTGCAGCATCCAAGGTGCCAGTGTTCTTGGTCTTCTCGTCGTAAATTTCAATGATTGCCATAGTATAGTCTGAGTGTTAGGGTTTGAGGGCTTGAAAGAAATTTGCAGAACGAGAGAGAGTAATGTGATTAATTGAGTAATATGAGCGACAGGGATTGGAAGAGGTTTTAGGGGTGTGAATATATACTCCAGAAAATCTTGATCTAACGGTCAGATTTGGGTTTGATTTTGGAGTAGAGCCCAAGATTTCCTTCTTTGATTTCTTAAATTTGCCGGCTGGTTATGCCATTTGGCTATATTTGATTTGCTGGCAATATGGTACTTGAGTATTAATGACATCATTACCAAAAATAGCTGTTGAGACTAATTTATGGTAAGAATTGATCATCAAGGCCGTTTTCTATAAGAAAATTGCATTCCTTATATAAGCCAATTTGTTTAATTACATTCAGGAATAACTCTAGAATGAATTACATGATCAAGACTAGTCATTATACTCTAAATTTGTGTGATTTGATCAGCAGAGTGAGGTCTTCTGAGTTCTTCAAGATGTCTGCTGATTGTCTTTGAAAAGTCTTCTGGTCAGCTGAGTTGGTCTTCTGATCAGCTGAGTAGAGGAAACGGTGTTTGCTGTGATGATCCAACCTGGATGGATCCTTCCAGCTTTATTGTGAGTGATGATCCATCCTGGTTTGATGGATCTTTCAGCTCCTTCTTTAAATCAAGTGGAGCTAGTCTAGACATAGTCCCACTGATTTAAATGTTTCTCACCATCGGATGTTCCTCATCATCAGATGGGATGTAGCATCTAATGTGCTCTTGTTGAATTTCTTCGCTTCTCTAGGTTGAGGGGTGCTTCAATGTGCTCTAGATTGGGAGTTCTGAATCAGTTGTCTTCTGGTCTTGACACCTGATTCTGCTCCTCCTAAGATGAGGTTTGATGGATGGTTGTTCCTCCATGTACGCCTCACTGGAGTATCTGCATTGGATGAGTTTGGATCCTCATCTGATCTAGTGTCATCAGGAGGGTTGACTTAATTAGGTCGATCATCATTTGTATCTTGAGTGTCAAAGAGATCATTCCCCCTGGCATTTGGGATTGATGCATCTTGATTCTGGTCAGCTTGTCCTGCTTGAGTTTGAGATCTAGTGACAGGTCTATGAGGTTTATCTTCCTCTGGTTCTTCAGGGAAAGGTTCATTGACTTCAATGAACTCATCTGGTTTGGACTTGATCACTAGATGTCTCATCTGATCTGCAGCTGAGTTTGTTTCTACTGCATTCTTTTCACACGATTCATCAAAAACAACATGAGGTGTTTCTTCCACAAGAAGGGTTCGTTTGTTGAGTACCCTAAATGCTTTGCTAGTTGAGGAGTATCCTAAGAATATCCCCTCATCTGCTTTGGCATCAAAAGCATTCAACTTACTCTTCCCATTGTTGTGAATGAAACACTTACAACCAAATATATGAAAGTAAGATACTCTAGGTTTTCTTCCTTTCCACAGTTCATATGGAGTTTTCTCATGTATTTTATGAATACCTGACCTGTTTTGAGTGTGACAAGCTGTGTTGATGGCTTCTGCCCATAGCTTCTTGGGAGTAGAGAATTCAGCAAGGAGTGTTCTGGCCGCTTCTTTGAGTGTTCTGACTCTTCTTTCAGCTACACCATTCTGTTGTGGTGTTCTTGCTGCACTTGTCTCATGCTGAATACCATTAGAAGTACAATAGGCAATTATATAAGAGTTAATGAATTCAGTGCCTTTGTCACTTCTAATTTTCACGATTGGTTCTCCTTTCTCTACTTGGATCCTCTTCAATAGTTCAGGGAGCTTCTGCTGTGTTTCACTCTTCTTGTATAGGAAGGTAACCCAAGTAAACTTGGAATAATCATCTACAACAATAAGAGTATACTTCCTCCCTGTTAAAGTGGTTGGAGTGATTGGTCCAAAGAGATCCATGTGAAGCAATTCAAGAACTCTGCTGGTTGATGTTGTCTTCTTGGTCTTGAAGGAGACCTTTGTTTGCTTTCCTTGTTGACATGCATCACAAACCTGATCTTTACAGTAGAGTTCATTAGGCAGACCATCAACTAAGGATTCCCTTGCTAACTTGTTCATAGTCTTAAAGTTCAGATGGCTAAGACGTTTGTGCCATAGCCAGCTGACATCTTTAGGGCTCTTCACAAGCAGGCATGTATCCTTAGGACAGCTGTTCCAATTTGCAAGATACATACTTCCCTTTCTAGATCCTGTTAGAAGGTTTTGTTTTGTTCTTTTATCACTTATGAGACATTCATCTTTAGAGAATTTAACTGAATAACCAGTGTCACAAAAATGAGAAACAGATAATAGATTAAACTTAAGACCTTCTACATATGATACGTCATGTACCTCAATGTCACCATTTCTAAGGGTGCCATATCCTTTTGTGTTACCGTGCGCGTTATCACCAAAGAAGACTTTTGGACCTTTCTTTTCTGTGTAGTTGGTCAGCAGGTTTTTGGTTCCTGTCATATGGGTTGAGCATCCACTATCTATGTACCATATCTCTCCTGCTAGGCCTCCTTTTCTGTATAGGTCCTTCCTTTCCTGCAAGAAGGGTTAAGTCTTAGGTACCCATTTTGTTTTGGGTCCTTGGGTGTTAGTACTACCCTTGGGAACCCACATATACATTGGTCGTTTGAACAACCTTGAGCACTTGAGTTGTTTCCCTCGGGCATCACAGAACCAAATCTTACCAGTTAACACCTTAGACTGATTTGATTTGTTGTTTGTGTCAGCTAAGTAATAGTCAAATGGTTTTCCTTTATAGGAGTGAACATACAATATCTTTTGACTAGTTACATTCGGCTTGGGTGCATTAGCTGGTCGATGCACACGATTATATGGACCATACTCTTCTGTTCTCACAATATCATAAGAGATAGGGGGTGCAAAGAGAACAGATTTGTTTGAAGAAGGCTTCTTCTTCTTGGCCGGAGCAGCATACAGCTGAGACTGTCTCAGCCGAGATGGTCTAGGCTGTTTGCTGTTCCTCTGTACAGGCTTGGGGTTAGCTTGTCCTTTACCATTTTTGGTTTTGGGATAGTTAGCCTTAGCTGGTACAGATGCCTTATGGTTCATATTGAGTTCATTGTGTTTAGAACACTCACCCTGTTCATGTGTCTGAGTAGTGCACTTGTTAGGTGTACTACCCCCAGCTTGAGAGGATGTTGATGGATTAAGTTCATAGCCTAAACCCATCTTATTGCCATTTGATCTATAATATTCAGAGATACTTTCAATAGTAGTCGAAGCTTTATTAAATTCTGATATCTTTTGATCTAGGCATTCCTTCTCCTTTTCTAAGAGCTTATGTGTTTGGAAGAGATCATCGAACTTAGATTGAAGTATACGAAATTCTTTGGTTTCTAAGGCTTGAGTTTCTAACATCCCCTCATACAACTGAGTTGTTGTGGTATTTTCTTCCTTAAGAAGTTCCACTTCTTTGGTCAACCTTTCATTCATGGTGACTAACTCAGGGGTGTTGTCAAACTTAACCTTTTTCAACCTAGCAATTTCTTTCCTTAAATCCTTATTCTCCTCTTCCACTTCTATAAAGGCTCTAGTGGCAATATCCAGATCACCTTTTACCTTTCTTAAAGATTGATAATAGGTGTCTTCTGATTCGCCTTCAGATGAGTTTATGTCATCTGTTTGTGAGAAAATAGGTGAATGGAAAGTAGTAGTATAAGAGTTTACCTCATTTTCTCCTATGGCCATCATAGCTAGATCGTCTGAATCATCTGAGTAGATTTGACAGTCTGGTGATGTAGGAAGTTCATCACTTTGATATTCAGATTCTTCAGTCAGCATTGCTTGCTTATCTGAAGTTCTTCTCCTTGGCCTTCTTTCTTCTTTGTCGTCCAGCTCAGGGCATTCATAGACATAGTGTCCTGGTTTGCCACAGTTGAAGCAAGATCCAGGTTTCTGATTTGAGTTGCCTCTCCTTGGAGGAGTGGCATCTCTTCTTCTAGATCCTCGGCTGTCAGATGACTCCACATCCTTTCTAGGATGTCTTTCTGGTGTTCTTTCTCTGGAACCTCTGGAAGGTGATCTTGCTCTTCTATCTTTGTAGTTTCTATAGAACTTTCTATATTTGCTGTTGAGGGTGTTCATCCTTTCAAATCTTTTGATCATAAGAGCCATTTGCTCTTTCAGGCTCATGTCTGATCCTTCACAGTCTTCTGTTTTTAGAGAGGTCTTGCCAGATGAGGTGCTTGCAGCTTTTGTATTGGCTGCCTTGAAGGCTACAGTCTTGGAGGTAGATGGGGTTGTAGTTGGCTCATCACTTCCTGAGTTCTCTACTCTTTCAAGATCATATTCATGGGCTTTCAGGTTCTGAAATAGAGTTTGTGCAGACCATTTCTTGATATCTTGAGTATCTTTGATGATGGTCTTCTTGAGTCTCCATTTCTTGGTTAGAGAATCTAAGATCTTTAGATTTTTCTCTCTATTTGTGTATTTCTTGCCAAGAGATTCTATCTCATTGATGATCTTGGTAAATCTGTTGTCTAACTCATCAATAGACTCTTCTGGTTGCATCTTGAAGTGTTCGAACTTCTTGACTGCTGTAGACAACTTGGATTCTTTGATCAGCTCAGTTCCTTCACAAAGAAGTGCCAATGCCTCCCACATCTCTCTGGCTGACTCACAATGGATTACCTTTGCAATGTACTCATTTGGAAGAGTTTGCATTATGTAATCTTGAGCAATGCTATCAAGATTTGATTGCTTCATCTCTTCTGGTGTGAGATCCTTCATGGGCTTGGGAACCAGTTCTCCAACTGGGACTTCTGGATCACCATTTGCAGTGTTGACTGTCATGATGGTGATCGGGCCTTCTGTGATTACAGACCACATCTTGTAGTGGACTGATGTGAGATTCTTCCTCATCCTGATCTTCCAGTAATCATAATCCTCCACTGAAAACTTAGGCAACTTACGCATATTAGCACTCATGCTGTATGAGTTTTCGAAAACAAGTTTTTTTTCAAAAAGAAAAGATCTGTTCAAGAGGACTACAGAGAGACTCCCTCAAGTCTTCTGATAATCTAGAGACAGTAGTCCGTTAGAACCACTGCTCTGATACCACTTGTTGGTCCCTGAACGAGTAGTGAATGGGATTAAAGTCTAGAGGGGAGGGGTGAATAGACTTTAAAACTTTTTCAAACAGAGTTGGGAACCTCTTCTGATTGCTATGTCAACTGGACTGCAAGTCTGCTGGTCCAGATGACTATAGTGATCTGACTGAAGAGGTTATATGCGGAAATATGGTGGCCCTGGTTTAGACTCGTTCTTGTAACTTGTTTTACTTAATGAAACTACTCAGCTGATGCTGGTTTGAAAGTTATGGCCCCTTTTTTTTTTGAAGAGTGTTGAAATCACAGTATGCACTATATAACAATGAATGTAAAAGCAGAAATGTAAAGTGCAGAAAGTAAATAACACCGGATTTATAGTGGTTCGGATATACGATCCTACGTCCACTCTCACGTCCTAACGTGATGTTTAATCCCTTTAATTTCCACAAATTACAAGGGTCTTGTCCTTTATAGTCCCAAGGTTAGGACTTTGAGATCTGAGCCGTCCTAACAGCTGCGGTCTCCACAAGTGATTGTAAGCACTTGCACTTTGGGGGGGTTTCAAAAACTTTAACCTTTTGGTGAGGGTTTGGGGTTTTTGAGATGTATCCAACTAATGGTTCAAGCTTATAATTTGCTTAACCACTATGCCTAAAACAACTGATATACAATATGAACAAGTTTCAGGTTCTTAAGGGTTGGATAGGAAGCACTTAAGAGCTATGGATAATCTAATGGATTTCTGGCTCTTGGAGAACTCTTAGAACAATGTGGCTTTTTGCTTGATTGCTTGCTTAGCTTGTGAATTCTCTCTTGTAGCTTCTGTGTTTAGTGATTCCTCATCCTCTTGTATTTATAATGGAGATTGGGTGCAACTAGCCGTTGGAGTTGACTAGCCGTTTGAGCAATCTTCCCATAATAGCTTGATTCCTTGATTCCAGCCGCTTGATTGCTTCAATCCTGGGATCATGTCAATCTTCTAAATAAGGTAGGTCTTCGTTTAAATTGCAAGATGACTTGGGAATTAGCCGAGTCCTGGAAGAGCACATAGTCTTCTGATCTGTACTTCTAGTCTTCTGACTACTCTTCTGGCCTTAGGTCTTCTGTCTTCTGATATCAGACGAGTACTACTCTTCTGATCTGGAAATTCTTTGTACTGCTTTAGGCCATCTTCAATTTGGGACTCCATCAGATAAGTAGGTATACAAGCACCTTAACATATCTGGTCTTCAAGGATCTTCTAGTCTTCATGTCTTCTACTCTTCTCATCTTGAGGATAGGCATGTAAGCCATGACTGTGCTGATCAGCTGCTATCAATACAGTTGATCACACAAGACTAGTCTAAGTTGTTCTATACAAGTCAGCTGATCCTATTACATTTATAAACTCTAAGTGTTTTGGCCATCAAAACTATTCTAACATCAAGTGGGGCTTAGGGTGAATTTATATCCCAACAACAAGTTTGGAGAATCACTTCACAATCAGATAAGTGAGTATCTGACCAGCATTCTGAAGAAGGCAGGTGACTATTCCACCAGGTTTGCTGATCTCTACTATAATGAGGTCAACCGCATGGAAAACACCTACAAGAAAAGAATTGAAGATGCTGAAGCAAGAGCTACTGAAGGTCGAGCTCTTCTCCAATCAGCTACAGCAGAGAATGAAAAACTTCAGACTCAGTTGAAGGAGACAGCAACCAAATTGGAAGCACTTACAGCTAAACTAGAAGCTGCCTCCTCCTCCAACTCTCATGCTCAGATTCTAGACCATAGCATCACTCATCTGACCCATATTGGCAAAGTCAATGCCATGGCTCTTCAACAAACTCTGAGAGTGGAGATTCTGAATGCCATGAAGCCTTTTGCGGCTGCACTTGCTGAAGCCAAAAAGGGGGAAGATGTATTGATAAAAGCTCTAGAGAAGGCTACTGCACAGCAAGCTGTAATGGTAGTATCTCAAGATGAGCTGAATGAAACCTTGGGTGGTCTATCAAGCAAAATCAAGAGCAGGCAAGGCAAAGGCAAAGAAATTGCTCAAGAATACATCCAAGCTCCCACTCAAGCAACTGCCAAAAGTCTGCAGATCACTGCCTCTACAGAACAAGTTCCTAGGAAGAGGATGACAAGGAAAAGGAAGGCAGAAGAGCAAGCAGATGAGCAAGCTCAGAAGTCAAGCAAGAAGTCAACTCCAGCAGAGCCTACTACAGAAGAGAAAGAGGCTTTAGAGTTGAAGAAAAGAAAAGAGCTTGAAGCTCAAGAGCTTAAGCAGAAGAAGCTAAAAGATGCGAAAGCAGTCAAAGCCAAATTTGACAGAAAGATAGCCAAACTCAGGAAAGCTCTCAAGGACAAAGCATTGAAAGAAAATGCTCTGGCACAGAAAGATAAAGTTCCGGTGTTTGATAGCAACTATGTGGATTATTTAGCCCTTCAAGATGAGCTACCAAGGTGGTACCCTCTGAAGAAGAAATGGCAAATTCAACACCACATTGTAAGAAAATTTGGCCCTCTCCCAACCTATGAAGATGAATTCTTCCAGTTCAATCAATTCATGAACATTGAAGATCAAGAGTTCTGGAATGAAGTAGTCAAGACAGCCAAAGAACTTGACAACTGCAGAATCCTAACTCCTGAAGAACCCAAATGGGATCCTCCCACTCTGGATTCTGGAAGAACAGACTTAATTGAAGTCAAAAGGATCCTAGAGAAGATCTATGAAGAGGAGAATGTTACAGACCTGCAGCACATGGAAGAAGTTCGATCGCGTCTGTACCTTGCTTTCCGCATCTGAAGATCAGAAGACCTGATGAAGACCACTTTCAAAGCTTTAAAGAAACTATTACTTGTAATCTGTAAAAGCTCTATATATATTCAAGTTTAGTTCTCTTTGCTTTCAAGACAAACTCTCATTGTCTTCATCAGATACTTCAGTTTTTATGAAGTTTATAAACTCCTATCTTATCTTATTAAGAGCATTTATCATATATAGTTTTGGCTTCATCAAAAAAGGGGGAAATTGTTGGGATATAAATTCACCCTAAGCCCCACTTGATGTTAGAATAGTTTTGATGGCCAAAACACTTAGAGTTTATAAATGTAATAGGATCAGCTGACTTTGTATAGAACAGCTTAGACTAGTCTTGTGTGATCAACTGTATAGATATCAGCTGATCAGCACAGTCCCGGCTTACATGCGCTACCTCAAGATGAGAAGAGAAGAAGACATGAAGACTAGGAGATCCTTGAAGACCAGTTAAGTAAGGTGCTTGTATACCTACTTAACTGATGGAGTCCCAGATTGAAGATGGCCTAAAGCAGGACAAAAGAACTGCCAGATCAGAAGAGTTTTACTCTGCTGATATCAGAAGACAGAAGACACAAGGCCAGAAGAGTAGTCAGAAGACTAGAAGTTCAGATCAGAAGACTATGTGTTCTTCCAGGACTCGGCTGATTCCAAAGTCATCTTGCAATTTAAACAAAGACCTACCTTATTTAGAAGATTGACATGATCCCAGGATTGAAGCAATCAAGCGACTGGAATCAAGGAATCAAGCCATTATGGAAAGATTGCCCCAACGGCTAGTCAACTCCAACGGCTAGTTGCAAGCAATCACCACTATAAATACAAGAGGATGAGAAATCACAAGTACGAAGTCACAACGAGAGAATTCAAAAAAGTCTAGCAAGCAATCAAGCTAAAGTCATACTGTCTCAAGAATTCTCAAAGAGCCAGAATCCATTAGATTATCCATAGCTCTTAAGTGATTTCTATCCAACCCTTAAGAACCTGAAACCTATTCATATTGTATATCATTTGTTTTAGGCAAAGTGATTAAGCAAATTATAAGCTTGAATCACTAGTTGGATACTCTTCAAAAACCCCAAACCCTCTCCGAAAGGTTAAAGTTTTTGAAACCCTCAAAGTGCAAGTGCTTACAATCACTTGTGGAGACCGTAGCTGTTAGGACGGCTCAGATCTCAAAGTCCTATCCTTGGGACTATAAAGGTCAAGACCCTTGTAATTTGCGGTAAATTAAAGGGATTAAATATCACGTTAGGACGTGAGAGTGGACGTAGGATCGTATATCCGAACCACTATAAACCTAGTGTTATTTACTTATTGCACTTTACATTCTGTCATTTCATTAACTGTTATATAGTGCATACTGTGATTTCAATATTCTTCAAAACAAGGCCACAGCTTTCAAACCAGCATCAGCTGAGTACTTTCATTAAAGAAAACAAGTTAAACACTTTCACAAGAAACAAAAGAACGAGTCTAAACAAGGTCTACCATAATTCCGCATATAACCTCCTCTATCAGATCACTATAGTCATCTGGACCAGCAGACTTGTAGTCCAGCTGACATAGCAATCAGAAGAGGTTCCCAACTCTCTTGAAAAAGTTTTAAAGTCTATTCACCCCTCCCCTCTAGAGTTTAATCCCATTCACTACTCGTTCAGGGACCAACAAGTGGTATCAGAGCAGTGGTTCTAACGGACTACTGTCTCTAGATTATCAGAAGACTTGAGGGAGTCTCTCTGTAGTCCTCTTGAACAGATCTTTTTCTTTTGAAAAACTTGTTTTCGAAAACTTATACAACATGAGTGCTAATATGCGTAAGTTGCCTAAGTTTTCAGTGGAGGATTATGATTACTGGAAGATCAGGATGAGGAAGAATCTCACATCAGTCCACTACAAGATGTGGTTAGTAATCACCGAAGGTCCAATCACCATCATGGCAGTCAACACTGCAAATGGTGATCCAGAAGTTCCAGTTGGAGAGCTAGCCCCCAAGCCGATGAAGGATCTCACACCAGAAGAGATGAAGCAGTCAAATCTTGACAGCATTGCTCAAGATTACATCATGCAAACTCTTCCAAATGAGTACATTGCAAAAGTAATCAATTGTGAAACAGCTAAGGAAATGTGGGATGCTCTAGCACTCCTCTGTGAAGGAACCGAGCTGATTAAGGAGAGCAAGTTGACAACGGTAGTCAAGAAGTTTGAACATTTCAAAATGCAACCAGAAGAGTCTATTGATCAATTAGACAATAGATTTACCAAGATCATCAATGAGATAGAATCTCTGGGCAAGAAATATACAAATAGAGAGAAAAATCTAAAGATATTAGACTCTCTAACCAAGAAATGGAGACTCAAGAAGACCATCATCAAAGATACTCAAGACATCAAGGAGTGGTCTGCACAGACTCTATTTCAGAATCTAAAAGCCCATGAATATGATCTTGAAAGAGAAGAAAACTCAGAAAATGATGAACCTATTGCTACTCCATCTACATCCAAGACTGTAGCTTTCAAGGCAGCAAATACAAAAGCTGCAAGCACCTCATCTGGCAAGACCTCTCTGAAAACAGAAGATTGTGAAGGATCAGACATGAGTCTGAAAGAACAAATGGCTCTTATGATCAAGAGATTCGAAAGGATGAACATTCTCAACAGCAAATATAGAAAGTTCTATAGAAACTACAAAGATAGAAGAGCAAGTTCACCCTCCAGAGGTTCCAGAGAAAGAACACCAGAAAGACACCCTAGAAAGGATGAGGAGTCATCTGACAGCCGAGGCTCCAGAAAAAGAGATGCCACACCTCCAAGGAAAGGCAATTCAAATCAAAAGCCTGGAGCATGCTTCAATTGTCGTAAACCAGGTCACTATGTCTATGAATGCCCTGAGCTGGATGACAAAGAAGAAAGAAGGCCAAGGAGAGACAGAAGAAATTCAGATAAGCAAGCAATGCTGACTGAAGAATCTGAATATCAAAGTGATGAACTTCCTACATCACCAGACTGTCAAATCTACTCAGATGATTCAGACGATCTAGCTATGATGGCCATAGGAGAAAATGAGGTAAATTCTTACACTACTACTTTCCATTCACCTATTTTCTCACAAACAGATGACATAAATTCATCTGAAGGCGAATCAGAAGACACCTATTATCAATCGTTAAGAAAGGTAAAAGGTGATCTGGATATTGCCACTAGAGCTTTTATAGAAGTGGAAGAGGAGAATAAGGATTTAAGGAAAGAAATTGCTAGGTTGAAAAAGGTTAAGTTTGATAACACCCCTGAGTTAGTCACCATGAATGAAAGGTTGACCAAAGAAGTGGAACTTCTTAAGGAATAAAATACCACAACAACTCAGTTGTATGAGGGGATGTTAGAAACTCAAGCCTTAGAAACCAAAGAATTTCGTATACTACAATCTAAGTTCGATGATCTCTTCCAAGCACACAAGCTCTTAGAAAAGGAGAAGGAATGCCTAGATCAAAAGATATCAGAATTCAATAAAGCCTCGACTACTATTGAAAGTATCTCTGAATATTATAGATCAAATGGCAATAAGATGGGTTTAGGCTATGAACTTAATCCATCAACATCCTCTCCAGCTGGGGGTAGTACACCTAACAAGTGCACTACTCAGACACATGAACAGGGTGAGTGTTCTAAACACAATGAACTCAATATGAACCAAAAGGCATATGTACCGACTAAGGCTAACTATTCCAACACCAAAAATGGTAAAAGAAAAGTTAACCCCAAACCTATACAGAGGAACAGCAAACAGCCTAGACCATCTCGTCTGAGACAGTCTCAGCTGTATGCTGCTCCAGCCAAGAAGAAGAAATCTTCTTCAAACAAATCTGTTCTCTTTGCACCCCCTATCTCTTATGATATTGTGAGAACAGAAGAGTATGGTCCATATAATCGTGTGCATCGACCAGCTAATGCACCCAGGCCGAATGTAACTAGTCAAAAGATATTGTATGTTCACTCCTATAAAGGAAAACCATTTGACTATTACTTAGCTGACACAAACAACAAATCAGATCAGTCCAAGGTGTTAACTGGTAAGATTTGGTTCTGTGATGCCCGAGGGAAACAACTCAAGTGCTCAAGGTTGTTCAAACGACCAATGTATATGTGGGTTCCCAAGGGTAATACTAACACCCAAGGACCCAAAACAAAATGGGTACCTAAGACTTAATCTTTCTTGCAGGAAAGGAAGGACCTATACAGAAAAGGAGGTCTAGCAGGAGAGATATGGTACATAGATAGTGGATGCTCAACCCATATGACTGGAACCAAAGACCTGCTGACCAACTACACAGAAAAGAAAGGTCCAAAAGTCTTCTTTGGTGATAACGCGCACGGTAACACAAAAGGATATGGCACCCTTAGAAATGGTGACATTGAGGTACATGATGTATCATATGTAGAAGGTCTTAAGTTTAATTTATTATCTGTTTCTCATTTTTGTGACACTGGTTATTCAGTTAAATTCTCTAAAGATGAATGTCTCATAAGTGATAAAAGAACAAAACAAAACCTTCTAACAGGATCTAGAAAGGGAAGTATGTATCTTGCAAATTGGAACAGTTGTCCTAAGGATACATGTCTGCTTGTGAAAAGCCCTAAAGATGTCAGCTGGCTATGGCACAAACGTCTTAGTCATCTGAACTTTAAGACTCTGAACAAGTTAGCAAGGGAATCCTTAGTTGATGGTCTGCCTAATGAACTCTACTGTAAAGATCAGGTCTGTGATGCATGTCAACAAGGAAAGCAAACAAAGGTCTCCTTAAAGACCAAGAAGACAGCATCAACCAGCAGAGTTCTTGAACTATTACACATGGATCTCTTTGGACCAATCACTCCAACCACCCTAACAGGAAGAAAATACACTCTTATTGTTGTAGATGACTACTCCAAGTTTACTTGGGTTATCTTCTTATACAAGAAGAGTGAAACTCAGCAGAAGCTTCCTGAACTGTTAAAGAGGATCCAAGTAGAGAAAGGAGAGCCTATTGTGAAAATTAGAAGTGACAAAGGCACTGAATTTATTAACTCCTATATTATTGCATATTGTACTTCTAATGGTATTCAGCATGAGACAAGTGCAGCAAGAACACCACAACAAAATGGTGTAGCTGAAAGAAGAGTCAGAACACTCAAAGAAGCTGCAAGAACACTCCTTGCTGAATTCTCTACTCCTAAGAAGCTTTGGGCAGAAGCTATCAACACAGCTTGTCACACTCAAAACAGGTCAGGTATTCACAAAATCCATGAGAAAACCCCATATGAACTGTGGAAAGGAAGAAAACCTAGAGTATCTTACTTTCATATATTTGGTTGTAAGTGTTTCATTCACAACAATGGGAAAAGTTAGTTGAATGCTTTTGATGCCAAAGCAGATGAGGGGATATTCTTGGGATACTCCTCAACTAGCAAAGCATTTAGGGTATTCAACAAACGTACCCTTCTTGTGGAAGAAACACCACATGTTGTTTTTTATGAATCTTGTGAAAAGAGTGCAGTAGAAACAACCTCAGCTGCAGAACAGATGAAGAAACTAGTGATCAAGAAGAGGTCTGATGAGTTTATTGAAGTCAATGAACCATTCCCTGAAGAACCAGAGGAAGATAAATCACTCAGACCAGTCACTAGATCTCAAACTCAAGCTGAACAAGTTACTCACAATCAAGATGCAACAATCCAAAATGCCAGGGGGAATGATCTCTTTGACACTCAAGATACAGATGATGATCGACCAAATCAAGTCAACCCTCCTGATGGAAATAGAACAGATGAGAATCCAAGTTCATCTAATGCAGATACTCCTGTAAGACATACATGGAGGAACAATTATCCATCAAACCTCATATTAGGAGGAGCAGAATCAGGTGTCAAGACAAGAAGACAACTGAATCAGAATTCTCAATCATCTATGTTCTGCTGGTGTGCTTTCCTCTCCAACATTGAACCAGCTGACATAGAAGAAGCAATGACTGATAGCAATTGGATCACTGCTATGCAAGAGGAACTAAACCAATTCGAAAGAAATGAAGTTTGGGAATTGGTAGATCGTCCTGAAAACCACAATGTAATAGGAACAAAGTGGGTATTCAAAAATAAGAAGGACGAAAATGATGTAATAACTAGAAATAAAGCAAGGCTAGTTGCAAAAGGATATTCACAATCTGAAGGAATTGACTATGATGAAACTTTCGCTCCAGTAGCCAGATTAGAAGCCATTCGACTATTTCTAGCCTATGCATCATTTATGGGCTTCAAAGTATACCAAATGGATGTCAAAAGTGCTTTTCTAAATGGTATTCTGGCAGAAGAAGTATATGTAGAGCAGCCTCCAGGATTTGAAAAAGGTGATCAAGTATATCGACTGAAGAAGGCTCTCTATGGTCTAAAACAAGCCCCTAGAGCTTGGTATTACACATTGTCACAATTCCTACTTGACAATGGATATACAAAAGGCAAAGTTGACAGAACTCTCTTCAGAATACAAGAAGGAGAAGACATTCTAATGGTACAAATATATGTAGATGACATTATATTTGGATCACCCAATCAAGAGATATGCAAGAAGTTCTCTGAACTTATGCAAGGAAAATTCGAAATGAGAATGATGGGTGAGATGAACTATTTCCTAGGACTTCAAGTCAAGCAGAGTCCAGAAGGGATCTTCATCAACCAGTCCAAGTATACCAAGAGTCTACTAGAAAGATTCAAAGCTCTACAAAGCAAAACTGCAAGGATTCCTATGATGACATCTTTCAAAATGGAACCAGATGAGTCCGGAAAGGCAGTTGATCAAGCTGAATATAGAGCACTGATTGGATCTCTACTATACCTTACAGCCAGCAGACCAGACATAACATTTGCTGTAGGAGTATGTGCTAGGTTTCAAGCAAACCCAAAGCAAAGTCATCTAGAAGCAGCAAGGAAAATTCTCAAGTACCTAAAAGGATCAGTCAACTTAGGACTATGGTACCCTGCTGATGACAATCTAGAATTGAGTGGCTATTCTGACTCAGACTATGGAGGATGCAGAATTGATAGGAAATCCACATCAGGAACCTGTCAATTTCTAGGCAACAAGTTGATATCATGGTTCTCTAAGAAACAAACCTCAGTTGCAACATCCACCACTGAAGCAGAATATATGGCAGCTGGAAGTTGTTGTAGTCAGCTACTCTGGCTAGTTCAACAACTCAAAGATTACAATGTAGAGGCAAGAGAAGTCCCTATCTTTTGTGACAGCAGCAGTGCCATTGCCATCACTCAAAATCCAGTCCTCCACACAAGGTGCAAACATGTCGACATTCGACACCATTTTATAAGAGACCACCTTGAAAAGAAGGACATCAAGATGGAGAAAATTCACACAGATATCCAAAGAGCAGACATCTTGACTAAGCCCCTAGCTGAAGAAAGATTCAAGACCCTATGCTATAGCTTAGGACTCTTGGACCCAAGCACATAAAGAGCACAAGATCAGCTGAAGACCTCAGCTGATACATTTTGCAGCAGACTAGGAGGATCAGATGAGGTGAATAGACCCCCTCATCTTCAGGTAAGTTCTTTCCCAATGAAGACAGATAGAGCTGAGGGAAAACATAGAGTTATCTAATCAAGGGGGAATCAATGATACCTTAAGAATCCTTGATGAAATACTCTAAGATCTGCATTGCATAGTATATATACATACATACAGCAGACCTGAACAAAGTTATTTGATCTCTTTACTCTAAGCAATGTATAACTATGTATATTAATAAACTATTCTTCATAAAATACTTTATTCATATACATACATACAGTATACGACTGAGTCATACTTGGCTGGATTAACACACCATCCTCACCGACTCAACAGTATGCATGCACTGTACGGATTTCAAATAACTCATGGTCAAAATTTATAATTTCTGCATTCCATTGGATAAAGTCTGAATATCCTTAAATGTGCACCCTTAGATCAAGAATCTCACTGTTGAAATCACTTTTCAGAAATTCAGACCTATCACCTCTATAGTTTTGTCATCTTTCACTCCACTACCTCATTTCTACCCCTATAAAAGGAGGAAGTTATGAGAACACCTAAGAACACAAATCATTTAACACTATTCTTGTTTCAGGTATGGAGACAATTGAAAGAAGAGATGGAATGGAGATCATTCTTCAACCAAAGTTTTGGGTGAAGGAGATGAAGATTTGTCCCGAAAATGAAGATGATGCAGATCTATTTACTTGGCTTACTCAACATGAGTATGACCATGAAAGCTAAAGGAAGAAGAGACGTTCTTGTTGAAAGCTAAAGGAGGAAGAGATGCAGAGGACAAAGTAGCAAGCAAGCAGAGCTTCTTCTCCAGGGGGAAGTCCTACATGGAGAGCTTGTTATCAAAAGCTACTGTGTCTAAACAGAACATGAAGGCTACGTCCATGGCCCTCTCTTCAACTCCATTGAAGCACCCTTCAATCTTCCTTCCCCTTCAAGAGAAGCGAAGAAATTCAACAAGGACACATTAGATGCTACATCCCATCTGATGATGAGGAACATCCGATGGTGAGAATCATTTAAATCAGTGGGATCTTGTCTAGGCTAGTCCCACTTGATTTAAAGAAGGAGCTGAAAGATCCATCAAACCAGGTTGGATCATCACTCACAATAAAGCTGGAAGGATCCATCCAGGTTGGATCATCACAGCAAACACCGTTTCCTCTACTCAGCTGATCAGAAGACCAACTCAGCTGACCAGAAGACTTTTCAAGGAAAATCAGCAGACATCTTGAAGAACACAGAAGACCTCACTCTGCTGACCAAATCACTTCAATTTAGAGTATAATGACTAGTCTTGATCATGTAATTCATTCTAGATTTATTCCTGAATGTAATTAAACAAATTGGCTTATATAAGGAATGCAATTCTCTTATAGAAAACGGCCTTGATGATCAATTCTTACCATAAATTAGTCACAACGGCTATTTTTGGTAATGATGTCATTAATACTCCAGTATCATATTGCCAGCAAATCAAATACTGCCACATGGCAAAATCAGCCGACAAATTTAAGAAATCAAAGAAGGAAATCTTGGGCTCTACTCCAAATTAAATCCAAATCTGACCGTTAGATCAAAATTTTCTGGAGTATATATTCACACCCCTAAAACCTCTTCCAAACCCTGTCGCTCACATTACTCAATTAATCACAATACTCTCTCTCGTTTTGCAAATTTCTTTCAAGCCCTCAAACCCTAACACTCAAACTCTACTATGGCAATCATTGAAATTTACGACGAGAAGACCAAGAGCACTGGCACCTCGACTGGGAAATGGAGCAAAAAGAAGTTGCTCAAGTTAAATCTTTTGCTCAGCTGCTGCCCGAAGAAGCCTTTACAGCAGTGTGCCACAGGATTCTAGGAATTCCAACTAATGATGCCTCTATCCCAGAAGGCATATCAGGTCAGTAGACAGCTGACACAGCAAAAGTGAATGACTCAGCTGCGTCCGTTCCTGCGGAAGACTCAGCTGAACCAGCTGACAGAACCGAGATTGAAAGAGAAGTAATCACTATTCCTGATCACTTCATGCCTAAGGATACTCTAACTCACTTCATTGATAAAGGAGACATTATCATGTCCCACCTGGTTAAGGCCACTACCTCATTTCTCAATGAAGAGTATCTTTCAGCTGAAGAAAGAGGCAAAGCCCTGATTGTTCATCCAAAGCCTCAAGGTACTGCCTCAACTTCTACTTCAACAGCTGACTATACAGCAGACATATGCTCACAGGTCAAGGCTGCAATAGACCTACACTTTGAGAAGGGTTTAGGCCTACAGCTTGGAAGATATGTTGAAAAGGCTGTTAAGGAGCAGAGAACTCGTCTTCATGACCAGATCATTGACATTGAAGACAAGTTTGGAGAATCACTTCACAATCAGATAAGTGAGTATCTGACCAGCATTCTGAAGAAGGCAGGTGAATATTCCACCAGGTTTGCTGATCTCTACTATAATGAGGTCAACCGCATGGAAAACACCTACAAGAAAAGAATTGAATATGCTGAAGCAAGAGCTACTGAAGGTCGAGCTCTTCTCCAATCAGCTACAGCAGAGAATGAAAAACTTCAGACTCAGCTGAAGGAGACAGCAACCAAATTGGAAGCACTTACAGCTAAACTAGAAGCTGCCTCCTCCTCCAACTCTCATGCTCAGATTCTAGACCATAGCATCACTCATCTGACCCATATTGGCAAAGTCAATGCCATGGCTCTTCAACAAACTCTGAGAGTGGAGATTCTGAATGCCATGAAGCCTTTTGCGGCTGCACTTGCTGAAGCCAAAAAGGGGGAAGATGTATTGATAAAAGCTCTAGAGAAGGCTACTGCACAGCAAGCTGTAATGGTAGTATCTCAAGATGAGCTGAATGAAACCTTGGGTGGTCTATCAAGCAAAATCAAGAGCAGGCAAGGCAAAGGCAAAGAAATTGCTCAAGAATACATCCAAGCTCCCACTCAAGCAATTGCCAAAAGTCTGCATATCACTGCCTCTACAGAACAAGTTCCTGAGAAGAGGATGACAAGGAAAAGGAAGGCAGATGAGCAAGCAGATGAGCAAGCTCAGAAGTCAAGCAAGAAGTCAACTCCAGCAGAGCCTACTACAGAAGAGAAAGAGGCTTTAGAGTTGAAGAAAAGAAAAGAGCTTGAAGCTCAAGAGCTTAAGCAGAAGAAGCTAAAAGATGCGAAAGCAGTCAAAGCCAAATTTGACAGAAAGATAGCCAAACTCAGGAAAGCTCTCAAGGACAAAGCATTGAAAGAAAATGCTCTGGCACAGAAAGATAAAGTTCCGGTGTTTGATAGCAACTATGTGGATTATTTAGCCCTTCAAGATGAGCTACCAAGGTGGTACCCTCTGAAGAAGAAATGGCAAATTCAACACCACATTGTAAGAAAATTTGGCCCTCTCCCAACCTATGAAGATGAATTCTTCCAGTTCAATCAATTCATGAACATTGAAGATCAAGAGTTCTGGAATGAAGTAGTCAAGACAGCCAAAGAACTTGACAACTGCAGAATCCTAACTCCTGAAGAACCCAAATGGGATCCTCCCACTCTGGATTCTGGAAGAACAGACTTAATTGAAGTCAAAAGGATCCTAGAGAAGATCTATGAAGAGGAGAATGTTACAGACCTGCAGCACATGGAAGAAGTTCGATCGCGTCTGTACCTTGCTTTCCGCATCTGAAGATCAGAAGACCTGATGAAGACCACTTTCAAAGTTTTAAAGAAATTATTACTTGTAATCTGTAAAAGCTCTATATATATTCAAGTTTAGTTCTCTTTGCTTTCAAGACAAACTCTCATTGTCTTCATCAAATACTTCAGTTTTTATGAAGTTTATAAACTCCTATCTTATCTTATTAAGAGCATTTATCATATATAGTTTTGGCTTCATCAAAAAGGGGGAAATTGTTGGGATATAAATTCACCCTAAGCCCCACTTGATGTTAGAATAGTTTTGATGGCCAAAACACTTAGAGTTTATAAATGTAATAGGATCAGCTGACTTTGTATAGAACAGCTTAGACTAGTCTTGTGTGATCAACTGTATAGATATCAGCTGATCAGCACAGTCCCGGCTTACATGCGCTACCTCAAGATGAGAAGAGAAGAAGACATGAAGACTAGGAGATCCTTGAAGACCAGTTAAGTAAGGTGCTTGTATACCTACTTAACTGATGGAGTCCCAGATTGAAGATGGCCTAAAGCAGGACAAAAGAACTGCCAGATCAGAAGAGTTTTACTCTGCTGATATCAGAAGACAGAAGACACAAGGCCAGAAGAGTAGTCAGAAGACTAGAAGTTCAGATCAGAAGACTATGTGTTCTTCCAGGACTCGGCTGATTCCAAAGTCATCTTGCAATTTAAACAAAGACCTACCTTATTTAGAAGATTGACATGATCCCAGGATTGAAGCAATCAAGCGACTGGAATCAAGGAATCAAGCCATTATGGAAAGATTGCCCCAACGGCTAGTCAACTCCAACGGCTAGTTGCAAGCAATCACCACTATAAATACAAGAGGATGAGAAATCACAAGTACGAAGTCACAACGAGAGAATTCAAAAAAGTCTAGCAAGCAATCAAGCTAAAGTCATACTGTCTCAAGAATTCTCAAAGAGCCAGAATCCATTAGATTATCCATAGCTCTTAAGTGATTTCTATCCAACCCTTAAGAACCTGAAACCTATTCATATTGTATATCATTTGTTTTAGGCAAAGTGATTAAGCAAATTATAAGCTTGAATCACTAGTTGGATACTCTTCAAAAACCCCAAACCCTCTCCGAAAGGTTAAAGTTTTTGAAACCCTCAAAGTGCAAGTGCTTACAATCACTTGTGGAGACCGTAGCTGTTAGGACGGCTCAGATCTCAAAGTCCTATCCTTGGGACTATAAAGGTCAAGACCCTTGTAATTTGCGGTAAATTAAAGGGATTAAATATCACGTTAGGACGTGAGAGTGGACGTAGGATCGTATATCCGAACCACTATAAACCTGGTGTTATTTACTTATTGCACTTTACATTCTGTCATTTCATTAACTGTTATATAGTGCATACTGTGATTTCAATATTCTTCAAAACAAGGCCACAACTTTCAAACCAGCATCAGCTGAGTACTTTCATTAAAGAAAACAAGTTAAACACTTTCACAAGAAACAAAAGAACGAGTCTAAACAAGGTCTACCATAATTCCGCATATAACCTCCTCTATCAGATCACTATAGTCATCTGGACCAGCAGACTTGTAGTCCAGCTGACATAGCAATCAAAAGAGGTTCCCAACTCTCTTGAAAAAGTTTTAAAGTCTATTCACCCCTCCCCTCTAGACTTTAATCCCATTCACTACTCGTTCAAGGACCAACAGAAGAGATCTTTCTTCCTGAATTTCCAGCACCTTCTCAGTGGGCTTGGCTCTCCTCCTGCTTGCCCTACTGCTTCCACTTCCCTCTACTTCCTTCTCCTTCTCAGGGACAACTTCCCTGGGCCTTTTATCACCCTTCTTTTTCTGCCTTGTCTCATTATACTTCAGCCTCAACTCTTCTGAGTTGTCAGAAGGCACATTCACTCCCTCTTCTGCCACTTCATCAACTTCAATTGAAGCTCCTGAGGCTTCTTCTGATAGTACTTGAGACATCTTCTTTGTTTTGACAGCCCTGGCTTTTGTTCTTTTCTTCATTGTGGGCTTTTCTTCAACCTCTTCAGCAGGTTTGGCCAGTTGCATCCTCCTTTGTTCAGTTTTCTTACTCAACTTTCTGAACATCACTTTCTGGGCAGGGAGGGGCTTTGCAAAGGTTTGCATTTAAGAGTAGTGGGAAAACCTTTCAATCAACAAGCTTGCCCTGGTGCAATACTTGAGTTTCCCTTCCAATACAACCTTGTTGTGAACTTTCACCTTAAATTTGGCTTTTTCCTTCATCATCTCAGACAAGATGAAGGTCCTCCAATCAAACTTGATGCCCTTGTCACTGGCATCAATAACTGCAACCATAATTCTGATTCTTGGAAAGCTAACTTGCTCCAAGCTTCCAGTGTTGCTCAAAAGACTCTTGGCAACTACCTCAAAGAGGTTGAGAAATTGTGGCTTAAGAGTTCTTTTATGTTGGGTTGAGGAGATGGGGCCTGGAACTAATAGCCATTCTTGAGCTATTTCTTCTTCATGGTTGGCACCATAGAATTCTGGATCCCTTCCCTTAGAGGGCAATCCAAAAGCTCCTTCAAGGTCTTCTGCAGAGAATTTCACCCTATGAAATATCTCTTCCTCCTCACCTTCTGCCACATATGACAGTCTTGTAGCAACTTCACCATCCTCAGGTTTACCTCTCCACTTGAGGAAAGCAAAGAACTCAGCCATATAGCTCTCCAGACAGGAGCTTGGTCTTTCTTCCATGAACTTCTTGAGTCCAGCTCTTCTCAGCCATCTAAGAGTTGGAGTGATTTTAGGATCCTCACTCTCAAAAGAGACAATAGGCTCAAAGATGAGACTGTTCTTGTTGCTCAAATAGCCAAAATCAAGGTCTAAATCCTTGTTTGTAAAGTCTACAACCATTTCAGGTCTGATTTTAGGAGCCATTAGGACACAGTAAGGTTTTTGAGAGAATTTGAAGGTTTGAAAACTAGGGTTTCAAGAGTGTTTGAGTGCGTGAGGAAGAATGAAGTGTTTTATGGCTTCTTAAGACTTGTGAATATTCCAAAAGGAATGTATGTCAATGAGTTGGTGAGTCTTAAGGTAATTCAACGGTTTACAAATGTGGAAATCCAATTTGGACGGCCAAGATGAAGTTAAGGGGAGTTGGCCAGTTTGATCCAATGTTCAAAAATCAATGAAACAGTGAGAACTGTTTTTATTCAAAACGTGGGTGGAGTTTTAATGTTTGTTTAAAGCTGGGGGGTTTTCAAGGTAGATCATGTCCCAAATGGTTTAATGCAAACAAGAGTTAAATCTTGGCATTTAATGCATTGAAAGTGACTTTTTGGGTAGGGGACAAATTGAATCCTTGAAAAGGTGATATCTTGAAAAGGAATGAGACAGATTTTGAAATAGGCAATGATTACCCAAAATAGGTGCTTATCAAACCTAGATTTGGTTTGATAGCCAAGACAACTTATCTGACCCTACATGGAGAAGTGTCCTGAAGAGATGTGGACAACTGTCCTGAATTTCAATGGACAAGTGTCCTGATAAATGGAGGTCATTTCAGTAGACTTGACCAAGTCTACTGATCTTTGATTTCAGTTCCCCCTTAATGAATAAACTCCTTTGGACTTATTTGTCCAACTTCCCTGGATCAAGTAGACCCAACTCTGCTGATAGTTCCAGAAACCTTTCCTGTGCAAGTGGTTTTGTCAATATATCAGCTTTTTGATGATCTGTGTGGATTTTCACCAATTTGATATCCTTCTTCTCCACATGGTCTCTAATGAAGTGATGTTTGATGTCCACATGCTTGCATCTGGTGTGCAATACAGGATTCTGTGATATTGCAATGGCACTGTTATTGTCACATAAGATTGGCACTTCAGTAGAGTTGACATTGTAGTCTCTTAATTGTTGTCTCAACCAAAGAATCTGAGCACAACAACTTCCAGCAGCAACATATTCAGCTTCAGTGGTGGAGGTGGCCACAGTGTTCTGCTTCTTAGAGAACCAAGAAATGAGCTTGTTCCCTAAGAATTGACATGTCCCTGAGGTGGACTTTCTGTCAATTCTACATCCTCCATAGTCAGCATCTGAGTAGCCAGTGAGCTCAATGTTGTCATTAGCAGGGTACCAAAGGCCTAAATTCTTAGTGCCTTTGAGATACCTCAAGATCCTTTTTGCAGCCTTTAGATGGCTTTTCTTAGGATTTGCTTGGAACCTTGCACAAACACCTACTGCAAAGGTGATGTCAGGTCTACTGGCTGTGAGGTAGACGAGTGAGCTAATGATTCCTCTATACTCAGTAGAGTTGGTTGGAACACTGTTGGGATATGAATCCTATAAACAATGTTCTAGTTGATGAAAGTATGTTTTGATGGCCAAAAGCAACTTAAAGTTAGTAATATATGTGGTTCTAAGTCATCTTAACTAAGTCATCTGAATATAAGCTTACTAATCTGATGAGAAACTTAAATTGAGATTACTGATCTTAATGCTAACTGAAATAAGTTTACTGATCTTATTGAGTAATATTTAGAGTAAAACTACTGATCTTAACTGAGTCATGTGAAATAAGATTACTGATCTGAGTATGGAAACTGAGAATATTTTTAGTGATCTTATATGAAATATTTGAAACTGAGTTACTAATCTGAGTTACTGATCTGATATGTTTACTGATCTGATATGTAAGTTACTGATCTTATGTGTTTACTGATCTTAGATATTTACTGATCTTATATGGAAGTTATTGAACTTACATGAGTTACTGATCTTATGAGTTACTGATCTTATTATTTACTGATCTGATATATGAACTGATAGGAACTAAGCTGATGTTTTGTATTGTATAGACAGCTTATAGTATAGGACTTTGATATACTCATCTGTATATAGTTCAGTTGATGTATAGATAGGTTTTATATATGTAAAGTTGTATTCTATTGTATTCAGCATTGTAAAGCTCAGAACAGTAAAATCAGAACACTAGATTAGAACTAGATTAGATGAAGATCAGAAGACTAAAGAAGACTCAGAGGACTACTTCAGACTAAGAAGACTTCAAGAAGAGTTGAAGATAAGCTGAGAAGCAATCTGAAGAAATTTTGAACAGTTTTTAGTTACTGTGCTGATTGAGTCAGAAGAGTAAAAATCAGCAGAGTAAAATCCGAAGAGTAAAAATCAGAACAGTAAGTTACTGTGCTGATTTAGTGAAATTGAAGAATAAGTTTGGAAAGCTTATTTAAGGTGTAACTGAAGATTTATTGAAGAGATGCTGACTTGGAAGGAAGTTACAAAGTCGGTTACAAGAAGAAGTTACAAAAACAGTTTTAGAGTTAGTTGAAAGTTAGTTCACAAACTGCTAACTGTCATACTAAGTTCTATAAATATTGTATGATCTCCTACTACTGAAGACTACTGAAGCAATTACTGATCTTAGAGAATTCAAGAGCAAAGTCTACAAGAAGAACTCACAGAGTTGAAGGAGATTGAAGAAGAAGAAGCCACTGAATTGAAGAGAAGAATCAAAGGCTATTCAAAGAGAAGTTTTACTTTTCAAAGTTTAAGTTTGTATTTTGTAAAACAAGTGTGCTAGTTACTTGTAAAATTACTAGTAGATCGAAGATATACCTGGAGGTATAATCGAAAAGATCAAAGTCTTAATCTTGGGACTTTAAGCCACAAGAAGCTCAAGAAGAGTAATAAAACTTCACAACTGGAGTTGTGAGAGTGGATGTAGACATTTGTCGAACCACTATAAAATTCTGTGTTCTTTACTTTACTGTTTGATATTTGTTTGAATTGTTTAATCAAGAATAGTGGAATTTACAAAGATAAAGATCTAGATAAAAGTTGAGTATAAACTTGATTGGGCTCATTAGTAATCTGATTATTCCGCATTGTGTATTCTGATATATTGAAAGATTTTTGAAAAGTCTATTCACCCCTCCCCTCTAGACATTTTCACTAGCTTACTCAATATTATTAACTCAACTTTGGGACCAACAAACACCACTCTCATCAGGATCCATTTTCCAATTTGTGTTCATTGGGATCCTTACTGGCTTGCTGGTTGTACACCCAAATTTCTTGATCATTTCTCTGGTGTACTTGGCTTGGTTGATGAAGATCCCTTCCTTTGATTGCTTGACTTGTAAGCCCAAGAAGAAATTCATCAGACCCATCATGGACATCTCAAACTTGCTTTGCATGAGCTTGGAGAACTTCTCACACAGCTTCTCATTGGGGGATCCAAATATGATGTCATCAACATATATTTGGACTAGCAAGATGTCCTCTCCTTCAGTGATTCTGAAGAGAGTTCTGTCCACAGTTCCTTTGATGAAACCATGATCCAATAGGAATCGTGACAGAGTGTCATACCAGGCTCTTGGAGCTTGCTTGAGTCCATATAGAGCTTTCTTCAGTCTATAAACTTGGTTTCCTACTCCAAAACCAGGTGGTTGCTCCACATATACTTCTTCTTTTAGAACTCCATTCAGGAAGGCACTCTTGACATCCATTTGGTACACTTTGAACCTCTTGTGGGCTGCATAGGCTAGGAAGAGCCTTATTGCTTCTAGCCTTGCCACAGGTGCAAAGGTCTCATCATAGTCAATGCCTTCTGATTGACAATAGCCTTTTGCCACTAATCTGGCTTTGTTTCTGACAATCACATCATTCTCATTCTTCTTGTTCTTGAACACCCACTTGGTTCCAATAACATCTTGATGTGAAGGTCTATCCACCAGCTCCCAAACATCATTTCTGGTGAATTGGTTCAGCTCTTCCTGCATAGTTGTGATCCAGTTTGCATCTTGAAGTGCTTCCTCAATGTCACTTGGTTCCTGTTCTGATAGGAAACAACAAAACAAAACACTTTCACCATGAAACCTTCTGGTTTTGACTCCTATACTTGGATCACCAAGTATCGGATCGGTAGGATGGTCAGACAACCATGTCCTCCTTTTTCTGATCCCTTCAGTAGAGTTGTCCTCTACTAAAGTTGAGTCACCAGTGTTATATAATTCAGGATAATTGAATGCAGGATCTAATTCAGGATCATATTCAGGGATGTTGTCTTCAATGTCAAGGACATTGGTATTTTCAACATTTATGGTTCCCCCTGGAATATTTGATCCATTAACTACCTCAGCAGAGCCTGCTTCTTCATTGGTAGTTGTTACCTGAGTGTGAACTGGGATTGGGTCATTCAGTTCACCATTTCCTTCAGTGGGGTTTGTTTCAGGGATATTGCCTTCAGGATTGTTGTCCAGTGAAACAATTTCAGGGAGATTGGCTTGGACAACATCTATGAATTTAGTGACCTTGTCTTTTAGGCTTAATCTGGTTGTTATTTGTGTGATTTCTTCAGTGTCCAGGTTGTTGTTCCTGATCTCAAAGATGGATTCATCAAACACAACATGAGGTGTTTCTTCCACAATTAGGGTTTTACAATTATACACCCTGAAAGCTCTACTGATTTGGGAATATCCAAGAAATATCCCCTCATCAGCTTTGCTGTCAAAAGCTTTTAATTGTTCTTTCCCATTATTGTGAATGAAACACTTACAACCAAATATGTGGAAATATGACACTTTAGGCAATCTTCCTTTCCAGAGTTCATAGGGGGCTTTGCCTTGACCCTTAGTAATTAAACATTTGTTCTGAGTATAACATGCAGTGTTTATAGCTTCAGCTCAAAACCTCTTAGGTAGATTAGAATCAGCAATTAGAGTTCTTGCAGCTTCTTTTAGAGTTCTATTCCTTCTTTCTGCAACTCCATTTTGCTGAGGAGTTCTAGCTGCTGAGGTTTCATGAGCTATTCCATTTAGTGTGCAATACTCATTGATGTATGAATTAATGAACTCAGTGCCTTTATCAGATCTTATTTTGATAATGTTAAGGCTCTTTTCATTTGACAGTCTCTTCAACAGTTCAGGGAGTTTGACTTGTGTTTCCTTCTTATTAAGGAGAAATACTACCCATGTGAACCTAGAGAAGTCATCTACTACAACCAATGTGTATTTTATACCATTTATGCTTGCTGGGGTAATTGGTCCAAATAAGTCCATATGTACAAGTTCAAGTACCCTTTCAGTAGAGATGACTGGTTTTCCTTTGAATGAGGCTTTAATCTGTGTTGGGAATAAAATGATTTTGATTCAGATACCAAAACCCCTGATTGATGGTGTTCAGATTAGTTGAGATATGCTCAAGTCTAGATCAGACAAGTTGTCTCAGAACACTTGAGTTAGTAGAATGCTTAAGTCAAAAATCTCAGAAATGTTGTGAGATTTTAGAGTTCAGGATAGTTGTCCAAAGCTGAATGTTAGGCAGCTTGATATGTATTAAGTTTCTAGGCCAAAGTTGCTGAACTTGCAAAACAAGCTAACAAAGTGGACAACTGAGCTGAAGAGATCAAGAATGTTAAGGCAATGCTCATAAATGCAAATGATCAAAAAAAAATTGAAGTGCAAATGATCAAGAGCATTAAATGCCAAATCTCAGAAGGCACATCCAATGAAGCATTTATTGCCAATCATGCCTGAACCAAGCATAGAAGACTTGAAGCATTAAAGTGTGAAGCATTGAATGAGTGTTGGAACATTCTAAATTGCAGCAGGAATGTTCAGGGAGCTTGTCCCATCAATCTGTCTTTGTTGGTCAACTATCCTGAGATTTGCTTCCTCAAGCTCTCTCAAGACTTGTTGGTACAACTCAGTAGATTTAATGTCAATTACTGTCTCAGCAGGTTTTTAAAGCTCAATTGAAAGTCTTTCATTCTCTCTCACACAATTGTCATGAAATTCTTGCAGCCTGGTGAAATCTTCCATCAACTTCCCAAAGGAAAGTTTCAAGTTGACTTCACTAGTGTTCTGTGATAGAAATGATGGAGAGCTAGAAGTGGAGGATACCTCATCATCCTCAATGGCCATGTTGCACACATCATCATCATCATCACTGTTTGAGAACAGTCCATCAGAAGATTTGAAGCTTTCAGCACTGTCTGATTCATCACCAGCCATCATGGCTTTTCTATTGGTGAACTTCTTATCTCTTTTGGCTTGCCTTTCTCTTCTTTCCTTAGAGCTGAGTTCAGGGCAGTCATACTGGAAGTGCCCTTTCTTCTTGCAGTTGTAGCATAGATCCTCATCATCATCTTTCTTTGAATCATCTCTTCTTCTAGATGAGGAGGGTTCAGCTCTGTTGGATTTTCTCCTATCAGAGAACTTGTCCTCTGATCTTTTCTCTTCAGGCTTCTTGTCCTCAGCCTGTGCTTCAGGAGAGTTGTACCTTCTCCTGAATTTGTTGTCTTGGTAGAATTTCTTGTATCTACCAAACGTTGAGTTAAGTTTGTCAAACCTCCTAGCCATGAGAGCAATTTCTTCCTTCATTTCAGTCTTAGATACTGACTTTGATGATCTTGGAGTGGACTGCATTTCTGGTTCAGCAGCTTTGGCTTTAAATGCCACTCCTTTGGTTGGTAGGGAAGGCTCTTCTGTTGGCTTCCTTCTATTGAGGTTAAACTCATAGGCTTTGAGTTCTGAGAAGATTTGTTGCATGGGCATGGTGGAGAGATCCTTGGTGTTCTGCATCATTACAGCATATACATCCCACTTTTGAGTGAGACTTCTCAGGATTTTCAATCCAACTTCTCTCCTGGAGTACACCTTGCCCAAGGAGTTGATTTCATTCATCACATCAGTGAATCTACCAGCAAACTTGTCAATGGACTCATCTGGCTCCATTGAGAATTGTTCAAACTTTTGCACAGCCACTTGAAGCTTGTTCTCCTTTATCTTTTCAGTACCCTCACACATTTCAGCAAGAGTATCCCAAATTTCTTTGGCTGTTGTGTAGTGATAAACTCTTCCCATGATTGCATCTGGAATTGTTTGATAGAGAGTGTTCATTGCAAGATAATTCAAGTTATCTTTTCTTTTCTCCTCAAAAGTGAATTCATCTTCATCTTTAGGGATCTCATCCCTTATATCAGCTCTTTGAGCTTCAGTCATTCTGGGGTTGGTTTGGGTGAACACAAATGGTCCTCTTGTGATTACCCTCAGCATGTCAATGTGAAGAGATGCAAGATGAGCTCTCATTCTGATCTTCCAGAAGTCATAGTTCTCAATTGAGAACATGGGCAGCTTGTGATGTGATATATGGTTGACTGGATTGGTGGCCATATTGTTGATTCCTTGAACAGCATCATGAGGAACAGCATTGTTGTTGGCCATGACTCAAAGATGAAATGTTAGTCAACAAATAATAGGATTTCAGATAGATCAGTTCAGTGACCACACCAAATATGTGATTTTGAAAGTCAAGATGGATTTTCAGAGGCAGTGGTCTTTAAACCCCTGCTCTGATACCACTTGTTGGTCCTGAAAGGAGTATATAACAAGTGTATGGGGGGGAATACACTTGTATGCAATTTCTTTTTCAAACTTGATAAAACCAGAGTTCAGCAAGGTTGTCCTGGACAACTCTACTGATATGAATAACTCTTCTAAGATAATCAAACTACTAAGTACTATTGAGTACTTAGTTGAATAAATATCTAAGGGAGTTATATGTGCGGAATTAGTGGTTAGCCCTTTAGTTTAAACTCCTTTTAATTTCTGAAATCACCTTAACAGTTAATCCAGTTCAGGGAACTTGTCCAAATCTTATTTTGCACAGTTTAGGATATGTATCTTTGAAAGTCCAGTTTGTGTGCAGTGTTGAATGTATGTAAAGTGCTTTGAATGTAAATCAACACAAGAGTTTATAGTGGTTCAGAGAGTCAAGCTCCTACATCCACTTTCCCTGATTTAACAGGATAATTCCTTCACTCTTGTAATTAACTTGTTTTATAGTGCCAAGGTGCACTTGATCAACCACACCACTCCTTGGTGCCTTGATCCCTAGGATGTCTAGAGTCCTAGTACCCTTTCTCAACTCAGAACTGAACTGTTCTTCTCTCAACAGTCAGCTCCTTCCACTTCTACTACAACAACTTTCTAACTTTCTCACTTGAAAGGTATAAGGGTTGAAGTAAGGTTCCAACTAATGAGATATCTTTTACAATGAAGGTCAGTGTATAAGGATAGGATATCTCTCTAAGCTTTGTATGAATTATACAATGGGGTTCAGCTTAGATGAAGTGTTTGAAGACTAAGAATGTTTTTTGAGGACTTTGAAAGCACTTGTAGGATAGTTGGATTGTATTGATGTTCAGTGGATGCTTTCAAATGGTCTTCACACTTCTGTATTTATAAACAAATTTGAGGATTTGCCCGTTGGAGAGGCAGCCTCAAATGTCTATAAATGTCTTCCTTGAAATCTTCAAACAGGAACACATATTCTGATAGTGACATGTCCTTAACTTGGGAAATAAACGGCTGTAACCACTTTGTCTTCATTCTGGAGCACTTTTCCCAATGTCTGACTTCAAGATTCACTTGGTCAAACATGGACATCTCTTTCTATCAATGATCCTGAGATAAAGACAACATTTCTTATCTTTTGGACAACTCTACTCATCAGTTTCAGCAGAGTTTCCTTATCAGCAGTGTTGGCTCTTTGAACTCTTCAGATGACTTGACTCTTTCTCTTTCCATGACTTCTTAGAATAGTTCTTTGAGCATATATGTCTTGGAAAAGTGAATTTGACCTCTTCAGCATAGTTGTCTTTGAGACAGATTTTGGTTCAAGTGTACTGATACAACTCTTCTGAAACATGTTGTTTGGACAATCCTTATGAGCTTTGTGTGATGCAGTAGATTAGTACTTTGATGATGCATCTTAACTCATGTTGACATCCACTAAGTTGTCTTTTAACTGATTCTACTTGATCAGCATACTTGTCCTTCAGCAGACTTGGGGTCAATGTAGAAACTGAGCCTTGAGGGGACTAGAACATAATAACTTTGTAAGCATGTGTTCCCCCTAAACTAGTGCATCTATTTATCTAAGAGTTGCCTAACACATCAGCTTCTCTACTTGTCTTAGTCTACATGTTCCAACAGTCCTGAAACATGTTCATTGAAATTGACTTATCTACTTAGCATGTCTCAGGGGGTTTTGGTATCATAATCAAAACTCATTTTATTCCCAACAATGTGAAGTGTTTGTGAAGAAGTGTGATAAGTGTCAAAGGATGAGAAACATTTCAAAGAGGCATGAGATGCCTATGAAGAATGTGATTGAAGTAAAGCTCTTTGATGTGTGGGGGATAACTTTATAGGGTCATTCCTTACTTCCCATGGGTTTTCCTACATCCTTTTGGCCATTGACTATGTTTCTAGATGGATTGAGGCCATTCCAACCACTACTAATGATGCCAAGGTAGTCCTCAACTTTTTGAGGAAGAACATTTTCACTCGTTTTGGCACTCCAAGAGCACTAGTGAGTGATGGTGGTTCACACTTTTGCAACCGATGGCTAGATCAACTCTTGACAAAATATGGAGTGAAGCATAGGGTGACCACACCTTATCACCCTCAAGCTAATGGACAAACGGAGCTTGCTAATCGAGAAGTGAAGCAAATTTTGGAAAAGACCGTTGGGATCAAGAGGAAGGATTGGGCCATTAAGTTGGATGATGCTCTTTGGGCATATTGAACCGCCTACAAGACACCCTTGGGCACATCTTCTTACCAACTTGTGTATGGTAAGTCTTGTCATCTACCCGTGGAAGTGGAGTTGAGAGCTCTTTGGGCTATTAAGGAGCTAAATTTTGACCTTAAGGCATCCGGAGAGAGAAGAAAGATGATGTTAAATGGGCTTGATGAGTTTAGGAATGTAGCTTTTGAGAACTCCAAGATTCTCAAAGAAAGGGCCAAGAAGTTTCATGACAAGATGATTAAAAAGAGGGAGTTCCAAGTAGGAGAACAAGTTCTATTGTTCAACTCAAGGTTGAGACTATTTCCGGGCAAGTTGAAGTCAAAGTGGTTGGGGCCTTTTGTGATTAAGAATGTGACGCCCATGGGAAATGTGGAGCTTGTTGGTAAAAATGGAGTAACTTTTGTGGTGAATGGTCAAAGACCACACCAAATATGTGATTTTGAAAATCAAGATGGATTTTCAGAGGCAGTGGTCTTTGAACCCCTGCTCTGATACCACTTGTTGGTCCTGAAAGGAGTATATAACAAGTGTATGGGGGGGAATACACTTGTATGCAATTTCTTTTTCAAACTTGATCAACCCAGAGTTCAGCAAGGTTGTCTTGGACAACTCTACTGATATGAATAACTCTTCTAAGATAATCAAACTACTAAGTACTATTGAGTACTTAGTTGAATAACTATCTAGGGGAGTTATATGTGCGGAATTAGTGGTTGGCCCTTTAGTTTAAACTCCTTTGAATTCTGAAATCACTTTAATCAAACAGTCCAATTTTCAGGGAACGTGTCCAAATCTGTTTTTGCACAGTTTATGATATATGTCTTTGAAAGGTTCAGTTTTGTTGTGCAGTGTTGAGTGTATGAAAGTGCTTGAATGTAAATCAACACAAGAGTTCATAGTGGTTCAGAGACTCAAGCTCCTACATCCACTTTCCCTGATTTAACAGGATAATTCCTTCACTCTAGGAATTAACTTGTTTTATAGTGTCAAGGTGCACTTGATCAAGAACACCACTCCTTGGTGAATTGATCCCTAGGATGTCTAGAGTCTTAGTACCCTCTTCTCAACTCAGAACTGAACTGTTCTTCTCTCAACAGTCAGCTCCTACCACTTCTACTACTACAACCTTCTCACTTTCTCACTTGAAAGGAGTAAGGGTTGAAGTAAGGTTCCAACTACTGAGATATCCTTTACAATGAAGATCAGTGTATAGGGATAGGATATCTCTTCTAAGATTTGTATGGATATACAATAGGGTTCAGCTTAGATGAAGTGTATGAAGACTAAGATAGTCTCTTTGAAAGCTTGAAAGCACTTTAACTTGTGGGATAGTTGGCTTGGTAGTTGGTGCTTCAAATGATCTTCACACTTCTGTATTTATAGACAAATTTGAGGATTTGCCCGTTGGAGAGGCAGTCTCAAATTGCTATAAATGTCTTCCTTGAGTTCTTCAACCTGGAAGACAGATTCTTGATAGTGACATGTCCTCATTTGGGAAATAAACGGCTGTATAGACTTTGTCTTCATTCTGCAGCACTCTTCCCAATGTCTGACTTCAAGATTCACTTGATTAAGCTTGGACATGGCTTCTGAAGGTTGATCCAATGATAGGACAACATTCCTTATCAAATGGACAACTCTGCTTATCACTATCAGCAGACTTTGCTTATCAGCATAGTTGGCTTGCTCTTTTTCAGATGACTTGGCTCTTTCCCTTTGCTCCATTTGGATGTGATCTTAGCATGATTCTTTGAAGATCTTTTAGGGTTTAGTTGTCTTGAACTCTTCAGCATAGTTGGTCCTTAAACTTCAGAACACTTGTTCTGGTTTAACTTTGCTGAGACAACTCTGCTGAACATTTCTTCAGCATACTTGTCTTTCAGTAGATTTAGCAATCTTTCCAGAATTTGAGCCTTGAGGGGACTTGATCTTGATAGACTTCAAAGCATATGTTCCCCCTCAAATTGTGCATCTATTCAGCTAAGAGCTACCTAACATATCACCTTCTCATCTAGCCTTATGCTATATGTTCTAACATTCTTAGAGCATATTCATCCTTGACTTAGGCATGTCTCAGGGGATTTTGGTATTAAATCAAAATTCATCTCATTTTATTCCCAACAGATACGTTTTGTATGAAACTATCTTGATATATATTGGTATATATATAAATTATATGCAATTATTTTTTAATTTAATTGCATATATAGTTTTAATATATGAAATTGTAACTTTTATACTTACTAATTGATAAAACGAACTTAGACACGTTTTATATGCAAATTATTGTGAGATTATATTGTATATATATATATATATAATATGCAATGATTTTAACAGTTAATTGCATATATATACGTATAATATATGTAATAATATAAAAATTGACGTTTAATGGCTTCTCTATATATAATATATGCAACGAAAATTGCATGAATGTATTATCTTTCCAAAATTCAAAAAATTTACTAATATAATTCTAATTGTCCCTCCCCAAATTTATACCAGTTAATTAAGACGCACCATTTTATTTAAAAAATAATATGTAAACCTTTTTGCTACAAATTTCTGAAGCAAACAATATAAGATAGGTGAACTATTCAGAGCCTCCCTAAATCTCACGATTTGATCATCAAGAAATTAAGTAAATAACATATATATAGACTCACCTACCAACACCAACAAAACTAAAACTTATGAAATAGGTTGCTCTACCGAAGAATCCAGGAAATTTTTTAATTTCACATGCCTAGTTCACAACTCATCTTCAGCATTCAATTTCCTCACAAAAGTAAAATATGAAATTTTTGCACATCTGGTGCAAGAGAACTGCCATTCAACAGAAGGATACCAAAAGACACAAACCTGAACTGCAGATGGCCAGTAGGTGGATTTGAAGAATAGTTTCATGGGTATTTAAATCTCGCGACGGATGGCACCGCAGAAGGCAGAAGACACCGATGTGATGTCAACAACTGCTCCTGGTCGTGAGCAGAGACGGTGCAAGACACGGAGGGGGCGACGCAGCTAGGCTCCAAGCGCACAGTATTAAAAGTATTATGTGCGGAAGATAATTTCATTCATACTCTGGTATAGAATATATACATCCACGCTTCCAAAATAACATGGAAACATATCAAAGACAAATAAAATAAAATATATGAAAATCCTATAACAAAGCAAAAAATATGCAATTCCAATCAAACCGAGAATCAAGGGACGTGATATGCTCTCCAATAAACCCAATCAAACCGCGAATCAAGGGACGTGATATGCTCTCCAATACTCCCCCTCAAGTTGGCTCGTGAAGATTTCGAACGCCCAACTTGGACAATAAATTGCAAAAACGATCTGCTCCTAATGCTTTAGTGAAGAGATCCGCTAACTGGTCATGTGTAGATACTTTGGTGGGACAAACTTCTCCAGATTGAACCCTCTCTCGAACAAAAAACCAATCCATCTCCACGTGTTTAGTACGTTCATGGAAGACCGGGTTTGCTGCTATATGTAGAGCAGCCTGATTATCACAATATAAGACGGTTCCGCCATCTTGCAAAGCTTGCAAGTCTTTAAGCAACCATCTTAGCCACAACACTTCACTCACAGTGACTGCCATTGCGCGGTACTCTGCTTCGGCCGAAGACCGAGCGACCACAGTTTGCTTATTTGTCCTCCGAGATATGGGGGCGCCTCCAAGAGTGATGAAATAACCTGTACATGAGCGTCGTGTAAAATTGCAGCCTGCCCAATCTGCATCACAATAAGCTTCAAGCCGAAGTGTACCATCTCGAGGTAAGAAAATGCCTTGTCCTGCTGTGGTCTTTAGGTAGCGCAGCACGCGCATTGCAACCTCCATATGTTCTTCTCTCGGATCACTAAGAAACTGGCTAAGAATGTTCACGGCATAAGTGATGTAGGGTCGTGTGACGGTCAAGTATAGTAGACGCCCAACAAGCCTGCGATATGTCCCAGTTTCAGCTCGTGAGCTGTTACTTGGCCTTTTGAATTGCATGTTTTGCTCCATGGGAAAAGCACTCGGGCGACAACCTTGTACCCCTGCTTCTTCTAGTATGTCAAGAGTGTACTTCCGTTGACTAAGAATGAGGCCATCAGATGTTTTGGAAACCTCAATTCCCAGGAAGTATTTCAACGGCCCCAATTCTTTGATGCCAAATGTGTTGTGCAAGAAGGATTTAATAGCCTGAATATGATCAACATCAGTTCCTGCCATGATTACATCATCTACATAAATCAAAGCAAGAGTAAAAGTTTTTCCTTTCTGGTAAATGAATAACGCATGATCTGCTCAAGACTGTCGAAATCCTTTCTCTATAAGTGCTTTGGTGAATTTGTAGTACCAATTTCGAGGAGCTTGTCGTAAACCATAAAGTGATTTTTGCAGCTTGCACACCCTAGTCTCACCCTCTTTTGCAAAGCCTTGCGGTATACGCATGTAAACATTTTCAATTAAATCGCCATGCAAGAATGCATTATCTACGTCCAATTGATGGATGCTCCATCCTTGCTTGACCGCAACAGCAATAAGACATCTGATTGTCACCAGCTTGGCCACAGGGGCAAATGTCTCATGGAAATCTATTCCTTCGACTTGAGTAAAACCTCTTGCAACAAGACGTGCCTTGTAACGTTCAACTTCGCCATTTGGCTTAAATTTTACCTTATAAACCCATTTAGAGTCCACTACTTTCTTGCCAGGAGGCAAGGCTCAAGCGTCCATGTTCCATTTTTTTCAAGAGCATCAATCTCATTTTTCATGGCTTCCCTCCATTTAGGATCTTTCACAGCCTGAAAGAAATATTTTGGCTCATCATACGATGTGATGGCCGCTAAGAAGGATTTATGAGCATTAGTGAATTTATTATATGCAACATAGTTGGACAATGGATATACCTGTGAGGTCACTGAATTGGCAGTAGATGTTGGGATATGAATCCTAGAACAAGTCCTAAATGATGAATAAAAGATAAAAGATAAAGTTTTGATAAGCCAAAAGAAGACTTGAATATTTTCTAAGTGTTGACTAATCTAGTCTAGTTAAGTTGAAGTCATCTTGGACAGATCAGTAGAGTTCACATAAAAAGAAAAGTATTGTTTATATTTAAAAGATAAGTACGATGTATAAGTACTTCATATCTGTTTATAGTTGAATTTGTTAAGATTGTTTTTGAGCTATAATTACTGTATAGAGCTCATGATATTTTTTGTGTAATAGATTAGATTCATTGTATAGTTTATAAGTTGACTAAGCTTGTATTATAAAAGCTTAATGTAATGTAATAGTCTTGTTAGGTTAGATGATAGGACTAGATCAGTTCTATTAGAAGTGTACTGCACAAGAAGAGAAGACTAGTCTACTACTCAAGACAGGTGGACTACGAGACAAGTGTATCTACTAGACTACACAAGACAAGTTGATTTGAAGTTAGTTACAGAAACGCGTATTGAAGATGAAATTGAAGAATTAGTTATGGAATAACTAATTAACTGAAGAAACGCGTGGAAGAATAAAAGAATCAGTTACAAGTTAGTTTTCAAGAAAGGTTGTTACACAACTGAAAGTTCTTGGAATTTGAAGTCTATAAATACCCCAAGGTATTCATTGGTTAAAGGACTGACTACTGAGATATTGAGAATTACTACTGATACGATTACAAACGTTATTGAAGATTATTGAAGTTTACTCTCAGAGTTGATTGAAGTTCAGAAAGATAGCCAGAAGACAAGTGAAGAATCAAGAAGGCTACTACTGAAAATCAGAGAAGTTTTTAGTTTTTGTTTTGTTATTTTCAAGGTGCTAGATACTTGTAAAATTTCTAGTAAGATCGTAGACATATCTGGAGGTATAGTCTGTTGAAGATCTAAGTCTTCTTCTTGGGACTTTAAAGACAGGAACATACACTTGTACTCGATTGGAAGAGTTTTAGTGGAAACATCACAACTGGGTTTGTGAGAGTGGATGTAGACAAGTTGTTGAACCACTATAAATCTTGTGTTTGATTTACTTTATTGTTTTGATTGTTTAAATTGCTTAATTGGTTTAACTACTTAACTGAACTTGATTAGTTGAGTATAGAACAGAGTTCTCGAAAATAAGTTGAGTATAATCTTGAATTGGGCTCATTGTTAATTTCGTATTCCGCATATTGTACTTTGATATTTCGAAAGATTTTTGAAAAGTCTATTCACCCCCCTCTAGACATTTTCACTAGCTTACTCGTTATTAACTCAACTTGGGACCAACAAGTGGTATCAGAGCAGTAGTTTACGAACTGCTGTTTCTTGATAACCGACTCAAGACTTAGGGTGAAGTCTTGGTCCTTGACTGTTCTTGTATACGTGGTATTGATCATATTCTTGTATCATCTGTTTTTCGTGCTCCCTGTTCTTGACTTATCTGCTGTTCTTGATCATAACTCTACTTAGCACTCATTTCTTGAAATCATGTCTCTTGAGATAAGCGCCAACAAACTACCTAAGTTCCAGGTGCAGGATTACGACTATTGGAAGCTAAGGATGGAAGCCATCTTCAGCTCCACTCACGACTTAATGATCTCCGTCGTCACTGAAGGTCCAATTGTGACCATGATCCCCAATACTGCTGCCCTTGATCCAAATCAACCAGTGGGTACTCTCGTCAAGAAACCAAGGTCAGAACTAACCTCTGAAGAAATGAGACAGAATAATTTGGATAGCTTGGCCAAGAATTACATCTTACACACTCTTCCTAACGAGTATCTGGGAAAAGTGTTAAAATGTAAAACTGCCAAAGAAATGTGGGATCGCTTAGCTATCATTTGTGAAGGGACATCCCTAATCAAAGAAAGCAAGCTTTCCACTGCAGTCCAAAGATTCGAATCATTTCATATGAAAGCTGGTGAAACAATAGACCAGTTGGATACTCGCTTTACTAAAATCATGAATGACTTGGAAGTCCTTGGTAAATCTTATACTCCACGTGAAATCAATCTTAGGATTCTCAAAAGCCTTGATAGTCGATGGAAGATGGTAAAAATGCTTGTTAAGAATACCCAAGATATAGACGTATGGACAGCAGAGACTATGTTTCAAACTCTAAAGGCTCATGAGTTTGATCTAGACGAAGATGAACCCATAGTAAGTAGCGACAGAGAACATGCTGTATCTAAGAACGTGTTCGTCTAAGATAGACAGGTCTAAGACTAAGACTAGGTCTGCTTCTGTTAAAGACGAGATAGATACTGATCTTAGCCTGAAGGATCAGGTAAGCCTCATGGTTAGAAAGTTTGATAGGCTGAATAAACGTTTCGGAAGATATAAGAAGTTCTATAGAGAGCATAGAGGGTCTGCTTCTAAGAACTCGTCTGAAACCAGACGAGACCGAAACTCGTCCGAAAGAAGAGACGAAGTCTCGAAAGGTAACAGACAAGATAGAGAGTCTGATGGTAGGAAGATTACTCGTTCTGATAGACGTGATAAACGAAGGAACAACTCTCCTATTAAAAAGGCTACTAATGATCTTGTGTGCTATAACTGTGAGAAACCAGGTCACTACATATATGAATGTCCAGACCTGAGTACTGATGATCGAGAGGAACGCAAAGCACGAAGGGAAAGAAGATACAACCGTGGTAAGAAGGCAATGATGGCCAATAATGACTCTGACTCTGACTCAGACGAGTTGCCATCATCCTCATCTAGCTACCCGTCTGAACCAGATCACGATGAAGCATTCATAGTTGATGATGGTCTATGCTTCATGGCTAAAATCGACCAAGAGGTATCATCTGTTACTTCCTTTCAATCATGTGATGAATCAGATTCTGATGAAAGTGACTCTGCCAGTAGCCAAGTAGGGAGTAGTCTTCAGCACTCTACTAGTGCAGTTGAAGACGACCTCCTACTTGCCAACAAGGCATTCATTGAAGTCAGTGACGAAAACATCACCTTAAGACAAGAAATCATTGATCTTAAGGAAGCTCAGTCTAAAATAGATCCTAATATAACAGTCCTAAATGAACGCTTGCAAGAAGAGTTGAGACAACTCAGAGAGAAGTGTGCATTGACAGACAAGTTGTATCAAGATCTACTTAAGACACACGCTACTGAGAAACATGAATTCAATGTTTTACAAAGTAAGCTCAAAAAGCTTGAAGAACGTAATAAGTTCTTAGAAACCGAGGTTGTCACATTAGACCTTAAACTTACTGACCTGGTTAACTCATCTAAGGTTAACCTTGAATTGTCAGATAGGTATAGGGCTCCTGCTGACAAGACAGGCATAGGTGCTGCGACACCCAGCTCGTCTACTCAAGTTCCTAAGAACCCTACTATTTTCATCTCAAGCTCTTTGACTAATGATAAAGGAAAAGAACCATTGATATACGATATTGACACTCCATCAAAAGGTACTATACCAAAACAAGCTCAAGTTAACATTCCAATTACCAAAGGTGGTAAAAAGAAAGTTAACAACAAGCCTGTTCCGTTTAAGACAAGTCAACAAAGGACTAGGAATCGTGGACGACCAAATCAGGTCAGATACGAGGACTGGTATCCTGAGGAGACTAGTACTAGACAAGTACAGACTAGACGACAAGAGTCTAGACCTCCTTTCATAAGGCAGTCTCAACTCTACTCGTCTAGACCTAGACAGGAAGGTCCAAAATATCGTATACAACCTGTTCTATATCCTCCACCTTTGTCATATGATATCAAAGGAGAAGAAAGACCTAAACATGTCTATAAACCGTATGGACCTAATGCATATAAACCTTACTCTGACTATCATAGACAAGTGCCTGCTCAAGTAGAGATTAAGTCAAAAGGCTATCTCCAAAGAGTAGACCCGAACTCGACTGATAGGCCAGATAAGGACAACAAGGTCTTATTTTGCAACAAATATGGTCGAAAGCTTAAAAGGTCAAACTTGTTCAGGACTCCAATGTACATTTGGATTCCATTGAACTCGACTAACCCCCAAGGACCCCAATAAACAAGGAGGGTACCTAAATTATGTATTATCATCTGTTGCAGGGTCGACTCGATCTATACAAGAAAGGTGGTTCAACAGGAGAAACTTGGTACATAGACAGTGGTTGTTCGCACCACATGACTGGTACCAAGACTCTCTTATCAAGCTACCATGAGCAAGAAGGACCAAAAGTGATATTTGGTGATAGCTCCATTGCTGTTACTAAAGGATTTGGTTACGTTCGGAATGGTGACATAGAGATTCAAGATGTTTCTTATGTTGAAGGCTTGAAATACAATTTACTCTCTGTTTCACAATTTTGTGATCGTGGATACAAGGTGCAGTTCAAGAGTCAGAAATGTGAAATCATTGACAAAAGAACACACACAGTGTTACTGGTCGGCATTAGACAAGGAAGTGTGTACATAGTGAACTGGAACAGTTGTCCGAGGGACACCTGTCTACTTACTAAAAATCCTAAAGAACTTGGCTGGCTCTGGCATAGACGCCTTTGTCATCTAAACTTTAAGGTTCTTAATAAGATAGCCAGAGACTACCTTGTGGAAGGTATTCCCAATGAAGTCTACTATAAGTCACATGTATGCACGTCCTGTCAAAAAGGTAAACAGGTAAAGGGTTCTTTTAAATCTATTCCATCCCTCTCAACCAGTAGAGTTCTTGAACTTCTACATATGGACTTACATGGCCCAATAACTCCTCCAACTTTGAACGGTAGAAGGTACACACTTGTTGTGGTAGACGACTATTCTAAATTCACTTGGGTAGTCTTCTTACACAAGAAGAGTGATACACAAACACTTTTGCCTGATCTATTGAAGAAGTTACAGGTTGAGAAGAATCAGTCAATTGTCAAGATCCGTAGTGACAAGGGTACTGAATTCATTAACTGCTATATTAAAGAATTTTGTTCTAAGCGTGGCATCCAGCACCTTACTAGTGCAGCTAGGACACCACAGCAAAATGGAGTAGCAGAACGAAGGAACAGAACTCTTAAGGAGGCCTGCAGGACCATGCTGACAGAGTATAATACGCCTCATAAATTTTGGGCAGAAGCTATCAACACTGCATGCCACTCACAAAATAGAAGTGCTATCAATAAAGCACTAGGTAAGACGCCCTATGAGGTATGGAAAGGTAGAAAACCCAGAGTTTCATATTTTCATATATTTGGATGCAAATGTTTCATCCATAACAATGGGAAAAGCAAGTTGAATGCATTCGATGCTAAAGCAGACGAGGGGATATTCTTAGGATACTCCTCGACTAGCAAAGCATTTAGAGTATTCAACTACTCAACCCTTTGTGTGGAAGAAACACCACATGTGGTTTTCGAAGAATCTCAACAGGACCCGTCTGCCAACAAGATCAGTGAGAAAGCTACTGAGCTAACTGTCGAATCTGACAAAGACTCAGAGGTATATGAATCCGTTCAAGCTTACAATCCATTTATAAAAGCTCTCGAGTCAGACGACCAGAAGAAGGTGAGTGCTCAAGGTAACTCTACTAGACCAGTTGACATACCTAAACTAGTCGACTCGTCTACTCCCATTAAATCTTTTGATGATAATGATGTTGATATGCATGATGCTGTACATGATATAGATGATAGTATTATTGTTAAGAATAGAAATACATGGAAATCAGCGCATAATACTGAAAATATTATTGGTGACTCTACTGTTGGTGTTAAGACTAGACGACAACTCTTTGAGTCGCAAGAACAATCTAGTCCATCTCTGTTGCTCGTAATAAGGCTAGACTAGTCGCCCAAGGCTATTCACAAGCTGAAGGCATAGACTATGATGAAACATATGCTCCTGTTGCTAGACTAGAAGCCATTCGATTGTTCCTTGCATATGTTGCTTACATGAAATTTACTGTATATCAAATGGATGTTAAAAGTGCATTTCTTAACGGTATTCTTGTGGAAGAAGTATATGTTGAACAACCCCCAGGTTTCGAAGTCAAAGGTAATCAGGTATACAAATTAAAGAAGGCCTTATATGGACTAAAACAAGCTCCAAGAGCCTGGTACGATACTCTTTCTCAATTTCTATTAGAAAATGGTTTTACCAAGGGCAAGGTAGATAGAACCTTGTTCAGAAGACAAGAAGGGAAGGACATTTTACTCGTCCAAATTTACGTAGATGACATCATTTTTGGTTCACCTAACAAAAAGCTGAGTGAAAGTTTCTCAACACTCATGCAAAGTAAATTTGAGATGTCTATGATGGGTGAAATGAATTACTTTCTTGGACTTCAAGTAAAACAGACCCCTGAAGGGATTTTCATAAATCAAGCAAAGTATACTAGAAATCTTCTAGACAAGTATGGTATTAAGACATGCAAGTCTGCTGGCGTACCTATGCTACCTACATACAGAATGGACCCAGACGAACAAGGTAAGTGTACTGATCAAACTCATTACCGTGGTCTAATTGGTTCATTACTGTACTTAACTGCTAGTAGACCTGATATTGCATTTTCTGTTGGTGTATGTGCTCGTTTTCAAGCTAATCCAAAAGAGAGTCATATGGAAACCACTAAAAGGATTTTGAAATATTTGAAAGGAACCATCAATCGTGGTATATGGTATCCTTCGAATGATGATTTATCTTTAAGTGGCTACTCTGATTCTGATTTTGGTGGTTGTAGAATAGATAGGAAATCTACATCTGGTTCTTGTCAATTCTTAGGCACAAAACTCATTTCATGGTTTTCGAAAAAGCAGACAAGTGTTGCTACCTCTACTACTGAAGCCGAGTACATGGCTGCTGGTAGTTGTTGTAGTCAATTATTATGGCTTATTCAACAGCTTAGAGATTATAATATTTGTGAATCAAATGTTCCTATATTCTGTGATAGTAATAGTGCAATTGCCATTACACAAAATCCTGTTCTGCACACACGTTGTAAGCATGTTGATGTGAAACACCATTTCATACGTGATCATGTAGAAAAGAAGGATATTCGCATGGAAAAGATTCATACTGATTTTCAAAGAGTTGATATTTTCACAAAACCATTAGCTGAGGCACGATTTCATGAATTATGCATTAGTCTAGGACTAATTGATCTTGATCCTACTAGTATGTAGAAATGTACTAACCAGACAGGTACAGTTCTAAAAAGAAAGGAGAAAATAGACAAGTTACCACAAAAAGAACAGAGCACTCGTCTACTCACGCAACAGACAGGTATACAAGGCTAGACAAGGTGACCAGACAACCCGATGAGGAAGCTGGTAAAGCTGAGGGTAATACTAAGGGAATAAACATTTAAGGGGGAATCTATGATTTCTTAAATATCCTTATGTTGACCCTTATGTTGGTCAAAAGTCATCTTGTTCGAAACCTTGATCACTGTTTTTTATGGATATTTCTTGTAATTATTGCTACTAGTACCACCAATTACACGTTGAATGTGATAAGATAGGTACATGAAGTCGTTCGATGTTCAGAATAGACATGCACGGATGAAGGGGGAACTCATCTTGTGTATTTAAGCCAACTCGTCTGGTAAAGCTTGAGTCTACTCGTCTGTTCTGAATGGACTCGAACAGACAAGCTAAGTTTTTTTTACAATACTAAGTGTTTAATCAAAACAAATTAAGGATATTAAAGTAATTTGATAGTGTTAAAATTTGAATATCCTAGAAATTGGATTTATACACTCCCAGTTAATGAGGTGTACACATTCAATTCGCGCCAAAATATGAAAATGTTAGGTCAGATGAGTACACTCCTCATTATACCAATAAGAAAGGCGGATTTCAATTTTTACAAAGTCAAATCACATTTTTTGTCTCGGTTCCGTAACCGAATACCAAGGGTCCCGACCGTTGGATCTAATTCTTCGATCTTGACCGTTGGATCAAAAATACAGTTTTAATCAAAACCCAAACACTTACACACATTCTACCCACGTTTTCACAACTCTTCTAAGTGCTGACAGTTGATTTCTCGCACAATCTATTCCCTTATTCATAACAAATCATTCACCATGTCTATTCGATCGATTTTCGATGTAAGTTCCAACATGCAGGCACCATTTGATCTAGGGAGATACATAAATGACAACAAGGTGCATGTTGAACCATCCCTATTTTTCGAAGGCAATCACAAGGAAGGAAACATGGAAATATTGACCAAATGCATCAGATGCGGTCTAAAGCCCTTCCTAGAGGCATTTCCTCAAGTTGTTTTGGAGGAAGAGGTTCTGGAATTTTATGCCAACGTCAATAGACAAGGAGATGTGATAGAATCTTTTATTGATGGGAATCGAGTGGAAATCACTCGGGAAGTGATGTTCGAAAAATTAAGGCTACCCATCGGAACGATTGATGTGGAGAAGTATGCTGAAGGACAAGAGTTGAAGTATTTGAGCATCTTCTGTGGAAAGAAAATGAAGCTCAAGCCAGATGGTAAAGCTCCTACAGCCAAGAAGGGTGAACTCTTGGAGAAATATCGCACTCTGCTGGACATAGCCAGTAAGATGCTTCTATGTGCCACTGGGTCTCATGACTCAGTTACCCAAGCCAAAACAAGGATCATGGCAGTTATCTATGATGGAATCACTGAGGTTAATTGGTTTAAATTGATAGCTGACAGGATGATGTACTTCGAAAGAAGTGTTAGGGTGGATGCTGATACTCGGAATTGGGTAGTATCTCAAGCAGTTGGATATGGAAACAAGCTGAGTATATTACTTCCATGTTTGCTGCCCAACAAGAGTGATTGGAGCAAAGGAAAGCCATTTCATCCTCTTAAGTTTTACTTAAAAATTGAAGCAATGAGGAAGCAGGCTGCTGCAAGGCCAGCTGCCCCAAGGCAGGTTCAAATTGATGATTCAAAAGTTTTGCCGTATGCCGATTCATCCAGTTCTTCACAAGACAAGTCTGAAGAAGCAGAGTCTAGTGCAGACGACTCAGAGAAGACTCAATCAGAGGAAGAGTCGACTCAGGAGAAGGAGTCGAGTGAACAAATACCTGAGATGTACACTCTCGTGAGAGTTGAATCGCCTACTCGTCCAGTCGAGTCGAGTATACAGGTTAGTACCTCTACTCAATCTGTTTCAATTCCTCTCTCTCTCCCGTCTACTTCTATCCGAACCAAGGCTAGATCACATCGATCTAGGCCTCGACCTGTACCCCCAACCTCGCAAGTACTGGCAGCACGACCGCTGAGAGCCAGTCATCCCCTATACACTCCCATAAGTGATACAACTGATACTCCGACAGTTGTCACACCAAACCAAGACACGTCAAAGCCCACAGAAACCACAGTCCAAAATCTCTCTTTATCCTCAACAGAATATGTTGAACCTTTTCACCCATCTGCTTCAGATAAGTCGCCAGTTGCCACTGCAACGACTGAGATAGGGACCCCACCTACTCAGACCCCGTCTGAAGTCAGATTTGAATCCTTGGTATATTACCCCATGAGTTTGAGAGAAAGGAGAATCCGTTCGAAGATGAGCAGAAACTTGAAAAAGAAGCTCTCGGCTATTGAAGTCGACTATGAATCGGAACAGTTTGAGAAACTTCTAAGAGTATGCACTTGGGTGGCATTGAAGAAGTCTGGCACGGATGACCTTTTCGAAGTTATCTTAGGAAAGGGAGGCATCTCGAACTTTATGGACTGGGAAATGGAACAGAAGGAGACCAGTGGTATTCAAGATCACTCAGAGTTATTCCCAGCTCATGCCATCACAGATCTTGCTAAGAGATTGCTACACATTTCTGATGATTTGATGTGCTCAGAATCAAAATTTGATGTAGGCATTCAAGTTTCAGATTCCGATTTTGACAATGATATGATTATGACTGAAGTCACGCAAGTTGAAGAATTCCAGTCTACTGATCCTATGGTGGACTTAGACAATGTCTCAAATCAGTTGAGAGGCATTGTGTTCAGATTTCAAGTTGATCATGCTAACAGTCCAAGGTCAGATTTTGCTTTTATAAATCGTTATTCTGATGATTTACTTCCATTTGAACTCTGTGGATACATGGCAAAGTTGCACGCTTTGTTAAGGAAGGACTTGGCTGAAGATATAAGGAAGGCTGAGGAAGCTAAGTTAGCTATAGTGCCTTACTGTCCGTTTCCAAGTTTGAAAGCCATAGCTGGAAGTGTGTTTCAAGATTCAGAAGTAGTAGAAGACGAGGTCGTAACTACTGCTACAGAAGGTCATTTGATATCTATTGCTGATGATGTGATCATGGAAGAAACCATTCATGCTGAAGTTGGTCAGTCATCTCAAAGATTTTCCACTGCTTCCATAGATGAGTTGAAAGCTGATTTGAAAGGTGTTATAAAATCATCCATTGATGACTTTCTCAAATCTGATGTCAAGAGGATTCTTATTGAACAAAACACTGTCCTTGTGACAAGTTCAAAAGATTTGATAGTAGATGCAGTCAATCAGATAGATGATGAATACAGACAGCATATGTTTGAACAACTTGAAGGATTTCTCCAGGATCAAGTTGAATACTCAGAGAAGAGCTCAGTTGATTTTGCTCGCGTACTAGCTACTGAATCCAGGAAGTTGGAAAGAGTCTATAGAGCAAGAATCGAGGTTGCTGATGTTCAACGGAAGGAAGCTTATGATCAGTTAACTCAAGCTCAACATCTTATCTCTGCTATGACTGAAGAAAATAAGAAGTTACGTTTGACAGCAACACATTTTAAGAATGAGTTGAACTTGTCTACTCAAAAGCTGGAGTTGGTGGCGACCAAGCTGGACAAGTTGAGTCAAAACAATTCGCATGAGAAGCAAATTGAAAGAGCTACAAGTCAAATGAAACAAGCTATGTTTGAAGAGATGACTCGTTTCACTTCTCTTTTCTCTCTCCAGGCTACTGATGAAGCCAAAAAGGGGGAAGAGACAAAGAAGACAAAACAATCTGCAGCTGAGATTAGTGCTGAAGCTGAAATTGAAAAATCTAAATTCAGTGCAGAGCCAGAAGCAAAGGAAGCTGCTGAAACTATGCAAGATCTCAGAAGGCCTAAGAGAGGCAGAGGCAGATTGGTTAAAACTGCAGAAGCTGAGCAAGCTAAAGTTGAAATAGATGAGTTGAAGAAGAAGGAGAAGGGCAAGGCTATTGCGTCTCCAGAAGCTGAAGTGCAGACAAGAATGGTAGCGAAAAGGAAGTCTATTACCATTGAAGAGCCTACTCCTGAGTCAACTATTTTGAAGAAGCAAAAGGTTGGTGATCCAAGTGATGAAGCTCATTATGCGAAGAAGAAGAAGATAGAAAAGCATATTGAAAGTTTGTTGAAGGAGAAGCCTGATGAAGATCAAATAGAAGACAAGCTCATTGATCACTTTATTGACAAAGAACATCGTCAAGAATGGATGAAAGTGAAAAGGCAGTGGGAACTAGATCACTGGATTATCAGGAAGTTTGGAGATTCTGATAACTCTGATGATCTTTATGCTATGTTTGACAAGTTCATGGAAGGACAGCATAAGATGCTATGGAATTTGATCATAAGAATATCTGCTGCTGCTAATTTTAATATTCTTGTTCCTGGTTTTCCAAAATGGAAGTGTCCCATGACTAGTTCAGGTAAAAGGGCAGATGTGAACCAGATCAAGAAGTATGAAGATGAGCTGCTAGACAATGAGAAGATTGAAGATGAAGAACATATCAAAGGAATTCATACTAGACTACTCAATGCTTTCTGTGTTCCAGATTCAGAAAGAGGTAATTTTTCAGTATAAGTTTAGTTTTATTCTGATTTTGTTAAGTATTTGTAATATCTACTGATCTTATTTCTGAATGAATGAAAAAGATAAAGTACTATTTTGATGTTTAAGACAAGATAACTACTTAACTAGTCTACTAATAAGAAAAGATTCAAGTAGTTTTGGCTTCATCAAAAAGGGGGAAATTGTTGGGATATGAATCCTAGAACAAGTCCTAAATGATGAATAAAAGATAAAAGATAAAGTTTTGATAAGCCAAAAGAAGACTTGAATATTTTCTAAGTGTTGACTAATCTAGTCTAGTTAAGTTGAAGTCATCTTGGACAGATCAGTAGAGTTCACATAAAAAGAAAAGTATTGTTTATATTTAAAAGATAAGTACGATGTATAAGTACTTCATATCTGTTTATAGTTGAATTTGTTAAGATTGTTTTTGAGCTATAATTACTGTATAGAGCTCATGATATTTTTTGTGTAATAGATTAGATTCATTATATAGTTTATAAGTTGACTAAGCTTGTATTATAAAAGCTTAATGTAATGTAATAGTCTTGTTAGGTTAGATGATAGGACTAGATCAGTTCTATTAGAAGTGTACTGCACAAGAAGAGAAGACTAGTCTACTACTCAAGACAGGTGGACTACGAGACAAGTGTATCTACTAGACTACACAAGACAAGTTGATTTGAAGTTAGTTACAGAAACGCGTATTGAAGATGAAATTGAAGAATTAGTTATGGAATAACTAATTAACTGAAGAAACGCGTGGAAGAATAAAAGAATCAGTTACAAGTTAGTTTTCAAGAAAGGTTGTTACACAACTGAAAGTTCTTGGAATTTGAAGTCTATAAATACCCCAAGGTATTCATTGGTTAAAGGACTGACTACTGAGATATTGAGAATTACTACTGATACGATTACAAACGTTATTGAAGATTATTGAAGTTTACTCTCAGAGTTGATTGAAGTTCAGAAAGATAGCCAGAAGACAAGTGAAGAATCAAGAAGGCTACTACTGAAAATCAGAGAAGTTTTTAGTTTTTGTTTTGTTATTTTCAAGGTGCTAGATACTTGTAAAATTTCTAGTAAGATCGTAGACATATCTGGAGGTATAGTCTGTTGAAGATCTAAGTCTTCTTCTTGGGACTTTAAAGACAGGAACATACACTTGTACTCGATTGGAAGAGTTTTAGTGGAAACATCACAACTGGGTTTGTGAGAGTGGATGTAGACAAGTTGTCGAACCACTATAAATCTTGTGTTTGATTTACTTTATTGTTTTGATTGTTTAAATTGCTTAATTGGTTTAACTACTTAACTGAACTTGATTAGTTGAGTATAGAACAGAGTTCTCGAAAATAAGTTGAGTATAATCTTGAATTGGGCTCATTGTTAATTTCGTATTCCGCATATTGTACTTTGATATTTCGAAAGATTTTTGAAAAGTCTATTCACCCCCCTCTAGACATTTTCACTAGCTTACTCGTTATTAACTCAACTTGGGACCAACAGTAGACTATGGATGTTGCAGCGAGGGTGGTAAGTCAGTCTCGAAGCCGGAAAAATGCTTAGGCTGCCGACGTGGTCTAGCTCCCTGCCTTAAATTTGTGCAACTCACAGTGGTGTTTAAATCATGGGGCTCAATTCTGGATGCCTCAGGAGATTCTATTACTTCTTCATTTATCCCTTTAGTGGATTCCTTATGCGTTGGGTTACCATCAGTAGGTGATGTGGGCAATGATGGACCAACTCCATCAAGAATATAATCTTCTTGCCAACTTTGTTCACGTAGCTGCATAGTATTAATACTTTCGGCTACTGGATCAGCATTCTGCCAAGGCATGATGTGCTCGAAGAACGTGACGTCTCGAGATGTAAAAATGTGCCTGGTTTGAGAATCATACACACGGTACCCCTTTTGTCCAATTGGATAACCCACAAAGATACCCGGTCTCCCCCTCTCACCAAATTTATCGCCTTTTCCACTATTATCATGCATATACACCAAACAACCAAAAACTCTCATATGATCATATGTGGGCATTTTATTGAACAAGACTTCAAATGGGGTTTTATTTTTTATTTCCTTTGAAGGAAGACGATTTATAATATAAGTGGCAGTTAAGATGCATTCTCCCCAAAAACGTATAGACAAGTTAGCATGAAATCTCAATGACCGTGCCACCTCTAATATATGCCTATGATTTCGCTCAACCACTCCATTTTGTTGTGGGGTATTAGTGCAAGAGGTTTCCAATAGAATTCCATTATTGGCAAAAAAATTCATCATGAAATTTGATTTGAATTCCCCCCCCCCCCCCATTATCAGCTCGTATTCTCTTCACTTTCTTATCAAATTGAGTATGCACCATTTTGCAAAAAGCAGTCAAGTAATGTTGGGCTTCCGACTTAAATTTCATGAGAAAGACCCAAACTCCTCTACTAAAATCATCAACAATCGTAAGAAAATAATGAGCACCTAAAAAAGAACTAGTCTTATATCCTCCCCATATATCACAGTGGACAAGCTCAAAACAATTATTCGTTTTTATTGAACTACTTGAAAAGGGAAGGCGGGTTTGCTTTGCTTTCATACACGATTCACAATGACTCAACCGAGAACCACTAACATTATTAGATAATTTACTAATAAAGGAAATTTTCTCACTCGAGGCGTGTCCAAGCCTCTGATGCCAGATTTCTGAGTTCATTCTCTTTGCTATTGACAATGCCATCCGTCCATCTTGCACCGGCTCCAGACAATACAACCCATCACACAGTCTACCCATACCAATCAGCTTCCTCGAGTGTAAGTCCTGTACAACGCAAAAATCAGGGAAAAATGTCATTGCATAATCTAAATCCTTCGTGAGCTTACTTACTGATAGTAAGTTACATTTAAATTCTGGAATGCTCAAAACATTATTTATCTCAAAACCAGTAGGAAGAATCGTCTTCCCAATACCCTTCACGGGTATTCTATCTCCGTTTGGAATTAGGACGGGAGGTCCGATCGCGTCTTTCCTTAAAATAATATTTTCGGAGTCACAAGTTATGTGCTCTGTTGCCCTAGAATCAATGATCCAAGGTTTATCAAATGATGTCTTACCTGCCATGTTTACCGAAAGATTCAAGGTGTTCTCATTAGATGACTCATTTCCATGAGAAAAAAATTTCATCATCTTGTCAAACTGTTCTTTTGATACACCTGGTATAGATCACCCATTAGTATTTATCGTCGCTGCCCGAGGTGGTTTAGCATTCACAACTGGTTGTTTTCGTTGATTGCTCTCTCGCGCTGCTTTGGGAAACCAATCTGGGTATCCAATCAATTCAAAACACATCTCTTTGGTATGCTTTGATTTCCCATAATGACTGCATTTCAGATTTGTAGTGGCTGCTCGACGTTCAGCTTTTCGGTCGTTGTTCCAGCCACCAATGTTTGTAGAAGAATTATCTCCACGAATCTGAGTGGAGAAAGCAGCAGCCTCCACGGGGTGTTTCCTTGCTGCTGTAATCTGTCTCTGCTGCTCGTCTTCAGAGACGAGATGGAACGCCACACTCACAGTTGGAATTGGATTGGTGCCTAAAATCTGAGTCTTGATAGTTCCAAACTCCTCGTCCAGGCCCATGAGGAACTCGTACAACCGCTCCTTCTCCCTTAAAATCAGATTCTCTTTCTCAACATTGCACTCACATTTACCGCAAGTGCATCTAGGAACTGGAGTCATTGACTGAATTTCCTCCCAAAGGCTCTTTAATTTTGTGTAATAGGCTGACACAGATGCTTTGTTTTGTCGAGTATTTGCAACGGTCTGTCGCAACTCATATGCTCGTGGAGCGCTTTCTTTTCCAAATCGTTCTTTTAAATCCAACCATATCTCTCGTGCGGTTTTAGCGTATTTTACGCTAGCACGAACCTCCTTATCCATGGAGCTATACAACCATCCTTTCACCATGGCGTTGCATCTTGTCCAGTGTGCATACTCTGGTGCGTCTTCTTTTGGTTTTAGAATAGTTCCATCCACAAATCCAAATTTATTTTTGGCGTAGAGGACATTGCTCATATCGTTGACCCAGTCCCCATAGTTCCCATCTCGCAACAGATCAGAGACAAAAACTTGTCCGGGATGATCTGAGGCATGGGTGTAATAAGGAGATAGATGATCAATGGTTTTCTTTTCTTTCTCGGTCGACATTTGTATATTGTGACGGCCGATAGGTTTGGGCTATTATTTTGGTGTGAATTGGTTCCCAGGTTTTGGCTCTGGTACCATATTAAAAGTATTATGTGCGGAAGATAATTTCATTCATACTCTGGTATAGAATATATACATCCAAGCTTCCAAAATAACATGGAAACATATCAAAGACAAATCAAATAAAATATATGGAAATCCTATAACAAAGCAAAAAATATGCAATCCCAATCAAACCGAGAATCAAGGGACGTGATATGCTCTCCAATAAACCCAATCAAACCGCGAATCAAGGGACGTGATATGCTCTCTAATACACAGGGGCGTCACAACTGGACGCGTGACATGGTGGATAATGCAGAAAGATCTGGCGGTGGCAGCAGTCAGCCGATCTGGCCGTGCACGAAGACGGAAGTGATGAACGGATCTGAGAAACCTTCTCTGTGTTGGCACCCACACATATAAGTTGCGATCTATTTTGTATGATCTGAAATCACAGTGAGTGATGTGCGAAAATAGGGGTCAAGGCAGCTGGACACAGAGATCTGTCTTTCTCATGCGGCGTCGCTAGTTCAGATTTAGACGAGAGAGAGGTCGCGGAAGGTGTAAGGCGGCGAAAATAAATTGTATGATTTCTGAAAGAATAAGAAGGCCACCTATAATAATGGGATGATGGGTGAGATTTGTGGAAAAAAAGTTAAAATTACTATTTTGTGGTCCCAAATTACTGTTATTTACAAAAAAAAAAATTAAAATTACTATTTTGTGGTGTTTTGAACTCGAACTTGTGTAACCTCAAGTGCATGTTTACGTTATTTTAACCAGTTGGATAGTGGACAATGGTTACTTTTTTATGAATTTTCGCTTTTTTTTTTTTTTTTTTGAAATCTCGGGTATCCGGTCCAAGGACCGTCTAATCCCGGGGGACCAATTCCACCGCCCACTTGCGGGGGTCCCGTTTAAAGCCAGAGCTTTGCGCTCTATATGGACATGGCCCCATAGAAATTGTTTGCACCTTAGAGGGTTCGCACCTGAGACCTAGAGAAGAGCATACTCCTAAGTCCCAAGCCTACACCGCTAGGCCAACTCCTTGGGGTTGAATTTTCGCTTTATTAATATATATGGGTTGACCTGTGCACGGTGCACACTATGCACAAGAGACCAACTCAAGAAATTAATATCACAATTGGGCATTGAGAGTGGACGTAGGACTGAGATCTGAACTACTATAAATTTATGTGTTTTATTAGCTTTGATATTTGCATATTCACTCCATACTTGTCATATTTATCTAAATGGAATAACCCACAACTCAGTTGACTGAGCCACATTGGAAAGCCACGACTTTCCTTGGCATTGTAACCAGTTTGGATAAAATAGGCAACTGATCAATCTTTATCTATATTGTATGATCTAATTTACCACAATGGTAGAAAAATTTGACATGGTCTCATAACGAAACAAAATGATCATTTTTCGCCTTTAATGGTGATGGACGTGCCTCAAACTAGAGGCTCTGTGATGTCGATGAGAACCCTAATTCGAAATATGGACATTCGACCTGTAGCACTTGCCGGATTGATTTTTCAATTTTTGTGCCCACTGCTTTTGCCGTGGAGCAAAGTTGCAATCCATGCAATGCAATTGCACTCGAAATGGGACCTTGTTCAGCTTAAGGTCCACGGGCCACTCATTAACAACCATTTTATTTAGTACCAACAAATTTCTGTTAAAATTCAATGGTTATCTATGTAGTACCCTTCCACACTCAATAGTGTCTACAAACTATTCGCATAACGTTTCCTAGTCGCAATCGTCCTCCAAGAAACAAACTTCGTGTAGTTCAATTATTTGAGATCATGTTCAATATTTTTTATGGGGGCATGATTGGTGTGATAATGAAAGTACTCTCTCAATTAAGAGAGTGAGAAGTATATTGAGCATTATTTATAGAAGTGGATTTACAATGTAACTAACTAACTTATATTAACAACTTCTTAACTAATTAACTAACTATTAGTTAATATACTTTGTTTAGTCTAACATCCCCTCTCAAGTAAAGTTATGCGAGCAGTAGTATGGCGAGCAGAATATGGGTGAGCATCTGAGAGCGAGCATACACGGAGCTTGTGACGAAAAACTTGAATAAAGGGTGCAACAAACTCTTTGTGAATATATCTGCAATTTGTAAGGTGGATGGAATAATTTTTTTCTGAAGACGACCAGAAGTGACGAGCTCCTGAACAAAATGATACTCAATGTCAATGTGTTTTGCTCGTTTATGAGCAACTGGGTTCTGGGACTATAAGAATTGCACTTTTGTTGTTGTAGAGTAATGTAGGAACAACAAATGGAAGAGTACAGAGTTCGCGAAGAAGTGAGCATAACCAAACAATTTCGGAGGTTGTGTTCGCCATGGCACGATACTCAGACTCACAACTAGAACGAGAGATTGTTGATTGCTTCTTAGCTCCCCAGGAGACTAAGTTCGGGCTGAGGAAAATGGAATATCCATATGTTGAACGACGAGTGTCAAGACAACGAGCCTAGTCCACATAAGAGTAGCCAAGTAGTGAAGAGGTATCGGTTGAGAACTGGAGACCAAGATTGATAGTGCCTTTAACATAATGAAGAAGCCTTTTGACAGCCTGAAAGGGATCAGTAGTCGGATGAGCTTGAAACTGGCTAATAGTATTGACCGCAAAGGATAGATCTGGGCGAGTAATCGTAAGGTACTGGAGAGCACCGACCAGAGAGCGGAAGAGAGCTGGGTCAGAAAAGGCTTGGCCATCAACTCGAAGAAGGTCAGTCGAGGAGAGAGGAGTGGAAACTGGTTTGGATTCAATCATCTCTACGCGAGCAAAAATGTCTTTGACATATTTGGATTGACCTAGAAATAAACCTTGATTGGTGTAGGTTACTTCTAGGACGAGGAAGTAGTTGAGACGACCAAGATCTTTAATGGCAAACTCCTTGCTGATCTTGGAGATAAGACGAGCAACAGAGTTGTGATCGTTACCCATAATTATAATATCATCGACATAAACAAGAAGATAAAGAAGAGTACGACCTAAGACGAGGATGAATAAGGAAGTGTCTGATTGACTTTCTTTGAATCCGAGGACGAGCAGAAAATCGCAGAACTGCTGAAACCAAGCGCGAGGAGCTTGTTTCAGACTGTAGAGAGCCTTGTTTAGGTGACAAACACGATTCAGACGAAGAGGAATAACAAAGCCTGGTGGTTGGCGCATATAAATGGGTTTATCGAGGAGGCCATGCAGAAAAGAATTATTTGCATCCAGTTGATGTAGAGACTAGTTATGCATGTCGACAAGAGAAAGGATAACACGAACAGTAAAAAATTTGACGACCGGACTAAACGTATGTTCGTAATCAAAACCAGGAATCTGAGTAAAACCCTGAGCGACTAAGCGAGCTTTGTGACGATCAACAAAACCGTCGATGATGAACTTTGTGCGAAAAACCCATTTTGAGCCGACTATATTTGCATGAGGTGGAGCAGGAACTAGATCCCAAGTTTTATTTTTCCAAATGATCGATGTGGGGCTTGATGATATTTCCCCCATTTTTTTAATTTATCTAAATCTCTTTAATAAAAAAAAATCGAACCCAAATCTCATACTGTAGTACTTTTTTAGTTTTTTTTTTGTTGTTTTTCAATCATCTCTCATATAATTTATTCTGTTTAATTTCTATATCTACCTTGATGCACACCATTTTTTTTTTGAGAATTTTTATAAAAAAAGCCATTCATACACATACCTTTTTAATAAAGGACCACTAATAGGATCTTTTTAAAAAAGGACAAAAACATATGTTAAAAACCATTTATGCCCTTACATTTAAATTTGAAGATTAATTTATTAATTTAATAATTAAAGGAAGAAGTCGTAACTTCCTTTGTTGGGAATAAAATGATACATGTTTTGATTAAATACCAAAACCCCCTGAGACATGCCTAAGTCAAGATGACTGTGTTCAAAATGTGATAGAACACATAGCATAAGGCTAGATGAGAAGCTGATATGTTAGGCAGCTCTTAGATGATTAGATGCACAATGTGAGGGGGAACCTATGACTTCAAAAGTGATCAAGATCAAGTCCCCTCAAGGCTCAAAGTCTGGAACAAACTCTAAGGACAAGAAAACTCCATGTGAAATCAAAGGCCTTGATCAGGAGAGTTGTCCAGAAGAGTTTCTTCTATGCAAGAAGAAGTTTGCAAAGCTCAAAAGGACAAGATTAATCAAATATTATGATCAGGAGAGTTGTCCAGAGAAGTCAACTCTATGTGAAAAGTCCTGATGCTAAAGGACCAAGTATGCTGATCAGGAGAGTTGTCCAGAAGAGTTGTCTCAGCAAGATTGAATCAGAACAGATGCTTTAAAGGTTGAAGGTCAACCATGCTGAAGAAGCTAGAGACAAACATACCCTAAAGAACTTCATTGAGACATGCTAAGATCAACTTGGAGTGAAAGAAAGGGAAAGAGCCAAGTCATCTGAAGAAGAGCAAGCCAACCTTGCTGAAAAGCAAAACTGCTGATAGTGATAAGGAGAGTTGTCTAGTTGATAAGGAGTGTTGTCCTATCATTGGATCAACCTTCAGAAGCCATGTCCTAGTCCTAACAAGAAGTCAAACATTGGGAAAAGTGCTGCAGAAAGAAGACAAAGTCTTACAAGCCGTTTATTACCCAAATAAGGACATGTCACTATCAAGAATCTGTCTTCCAGTTTGAAGAACTCAAGGAAGACATTTATAGCAATTTGAGGCTGCCTCTCCAACGGGCAAATCTCCATTTTGTCTATAAATACAAGGAGTGTGAAGACCATTGAAGCACCTCAACCTTGACAAGAATATCCAACTATCCTACAAGTCAAAGTGCTTTCAAAGCTATCAAAGACTATCTTAGTCTTCAAACACTTCTTCTAAGCTAATCCCAATTGTATATCCATACATAAGCTTAGAGAGATATCCTATCCTTATAGCTTGATCTTCATTGTAAAGGATATCTCATTAGTTGGAACCTTACTTCAATCCTTACCCCTTTCAAGTGAGAAAGTGAGAAGGTTGTAGTAGTAGAAGTGGTAGGAGCTGACTGTTGAGAGAAGAACAGTTCAGTTCTGTTGTCCCTTGATTGCCATTCTGGGCGAGTAGGTGAGCCCAAATTGCCCGATTTCCACCGACCATTTTAAAAGCCTTCCAGTGGTGTCCGGACGATGCAGTGCTCGCCGAAGAGGAAAAGTCGTGAGGACGACCACCTCGTGGTCGAACAGGTATTGCCTTAGTTTTCTGACGCTCATGACCAATGCGTACGCCAATTTTTCCATTGGAGTATATCTCAACTCCGCTTCTCTGATTTCAGATAGAGATCAGTTCAGTGACCACAGAAATATGTGAATTTTGAAAATCAAGATGGATTTTCAGAGGCAGTGGTCTTTGAACCCCTGCTCTGATACCACTTGTTGGTCCTGAAAGGAGTATATAACAAGTGTATGGGGGGGGAATACACTTGTATGCAAATCTTTTCAACTTAGATCAAACCAGAGCTCAGCGAGGTTGTCTTGGACAACTCTGCTGAAGATGATTAACTCTTCTAAGATAATCAAACCACTAAGTACTATTGAGTACGCAAACTGTGATGAGCAAGAAACGAAGTGGAGGAAGGGTGTTTTGGTTTAAATATGCCATCTTTTGAACGAGTGTGAATGGGGTGAGTGGTGGCATACGACCAGGCAGTTGGTCGAGCAAGTGGAGGATGAACAGTTGGGCGAGCAATAGGTGGTATATGAGGATTGAGTAGAGGGGGAGGCGAAGGTTTAGTGACAGGGGAAGGTATGCACAACGAGCAAGGAGGAGAGGATAGCGAGGACGAAGATGAAGGTGGTAGTACGGGTGGCGAGCATGAAGGGATAGTATCGTCAAAGATGGTAATGGATAAATGTTGATAAGGTGAAGATGAGGAGGAATTGGCAAAAGGAAAAACGGTTTCGTCAAATACGGCATGACGAGTAACATATAGGCGAGCATGTTGGTTGTCCAAACAGTAGTAGTCTTTGTGCCGAGAGTTGTACCCTAAAAATACACAATGTATACTATGAGGAGACAACTTGTTAGTAGTATAGTCACGTAAACAAGGAAAAACACGACAACAAAAAACACGAAGATGCGAGTAAGTTGGAGGTGTGGCGAACATAAGTTCGAAAGGTGATTTATTTGAGAGAATGAGAGTAGGAAGCCTATTAATGAGATAAGTAGCAGTAGCAAATGCTTCAACCCAATAAGTAGTGGGAACAGACGAATGAAATAATAACGAGAGACCCATTTCAGTTATATGTCGATGCTTACGTTCTGCGCGGCCATTTTGGGCAGGAGTATAAGGACAGGACATATTGTGAAAAAATCTAGAAGAGTGTAGTAGATGCGAAGACGGTGATTAGTAAATTCGGTACCACCATCAGTTTGAAATCATTTAATCGAGTAAAATTCTGATTTCAATTTCAACGGGTAAAACCAAGAGAATCGAGAATGATCATCAACAAAAACAACATAGTACAAGAAGCCATCATTATTTTTAACCGGAGAAGGTCCCTAAAGATCACAATGAATAAGATCAAGTACATGTAAGGCACGTTTTTCATTTAAAGAGAAAGGTAGACGTTTGCTCTTAGCCTTTTGACATGATATACACATAGATGGTTTTGGGAGAATAGAAGTCATAGATAGGCGACCAAGATTCTTTAAGGGAGAGATAATATTTATACTAACATGTCTTAATCGATTATGTCATTGTTCAATAGAAGTACAAGAATGTCTAGGAGTGAGGGAAGCAGTTAAAGCCGTGTGACAATTATCCAAGATATAAAGGCCAAGTTCAAGTTTTCCCCGTGCCAGGAAAAGACTTGTCGTCCGATTCTGAATTTCAAAACCATTGCTAGTAAACAAAATCTGAACATTTAGATCAGTGGTGAGTTGACTAACAGAAAGTAAGTTTTTGGTAAGACGAGGAACAACAAGAACATTTGAGAGAGGAAGATCAGGGAATATGTGATCAGAACCAATATGAGAGATTGAGATAGCGTTACCATTACCTACAACGACGTTATCTGATCTGGAGTAAGGAAGAGCAGAATTAAGAGTTGACGAGGAAGACACCATATGCGAGAAAGCACCCGTATCCACATACCAGTCTGGATAATAAGGATATTGAGACGAGCATGGAGGGCGAAGAGTTTCCGCGAGAAGAGCTTGACGAGCAGGAGGAGTAACAAAACGTTGAGGACATGAGTCGACAAAGTGGTCATCAAATCTACAGATTTGACAACGAGGAGTGAAGTGACCTCGTCCTCTACCAGAAAAACCACGACCATGGGAAGGAAATTGTCCTCGATTTCTAGAGCGACCAGACGAGGGACGACCACAACCAGGAATAGACGAAGAATGGGCGAAGAAAGCCGGAGACTGAGACGACGTAGAGGGAGTGTCCAAAGATTTTGGGAAGATATCATGGGCCTCTGCCTTGGCGAGCAAGTCGAAAAAGGTAGGAAGGGGGTGAATATTAATTTGAGATGTCGAAAAACCATGGAAGTCAGAACTAAGACCCCTAAGAAACCAATGAGATTTGTCGATCTCGTCAATGAGGCAGCCTATAGAGGCGAGCTGGTCACATAAATTCTTGAAAGCGAAACCATATTCAGTAACGGATCCTGAACCTTTCTTGAGTAACTCACGTGCCTTTGATGGTTGATTGAAGGCGGTTGGTAGATTCGTCCAAATTTTGGCGGAGGACGAACATCCAACGATAAATCCCATAGCCTCCTCCGTAAGAGTAGAAGTCAAGAAAACTCGAACAATTTGATCACGAGATTGCCAAGAAATGTAATCGGGGTTGGGAGAAGAAACGACATTTGTAGTGATCGTAAGGGGATGGTGTTTTATTGATCCGTCAACATAAGGGAGAATTTTTTTAGTAGCTAGGAGATGATTGATTTGGCTATACCACATGAAATAATTTGTGGGCTTCAACTTGACTGTGACAAGATGCGTCATGACATGAAGAGAGAGTGTGGCATCAAACACGGATGTGGCAGATTTTGGCGAGGTGGTATCGGCCATGAAGAATGATCACGGCGGTAATGAGCCAGCAGAAAAGAAGAAAAGATGAGGGAGGATAGGATTTTGTCAGAGAAGACTGACCAATCCATGTGATAATGAAAGTACTCTCTCAATTAAGAGAGTGAGAAGTATATTGAGCATTATTTATAGAAGTGAATTTACAATGTAACTAACTTTTATTAAATTTTTTTTTTTTTTTGAAAACTTAATCGCTTAGTTTTCATTATTGCAAATGCAAGACGGAGTAGGTAGCCCAACCACAATCGTCGGGGGGTCTACCCAACAAGAATTAGTATTGAAATGACGAGCTTCCCTAGCCAAGGTGTGAGCTAACATGTTGGCACCTCGCCTAGCAAAAGCAATCGTTACATCCGTGAATTGAGCCAAGAGGGCTCTACAACCAGCTACATAATCTCCAAAAGTGTTGTCTATGATGTCCGTTGAATTGATAGCGTCAACTACTTGTTTAGCATCACCCTCTATGATACAATTGTCAATTCCTAGCGCCTTCAACCATGATAATGCCTCATAAAATCCCATTGCCTCTCCTATCAAGACCTCAAAACATCCCATGAACACCTTTGATTTTCCCCTAACAATCTGTCCCTCAGAATCTCTTAGTATAAGGCCCAAACCAATTTGATTAGAGTCACTGAAGAAGGCTGCGTCTGTGTTTAGTTTTGTCTTTCTAGTCGACGGCGGGTGCCAAGCTGGGCAGCTGATTGACGAGCTCCGACGTTGTACCCCTTTGTTGCCTATTTTCTCACACGCTGTGCTCCATTCTAACCAGTAACTTGCAGATAAATGCACAGCTTGAATTGGAGAGTTATGGGTGTTGTTCCACACATGAGAGTTTCTTTCTTTCCACACTTGCCAAAGCACCATTGCAAATTTTGTTGCATCAATCATACTCATGCTTTCCACCATTGTAAACACAAAATCTCGGATGTTATCAACATCTAGCAAACAATGTTCCACTTTGGTCCACAAACCCGCCACCTCCCAGCACCTTCTTGCAAAGTAGCAATCTGCAAAGATATGCCAACTGTTTTCCCCATTTTCTCCACATAAAGCACAATCAATTTCTTCCACCACCCTCTTAAAGTATAAATTGCATTTGGTTGGGATGCAATTTTGTGCCTCTCTCCAAACCAGCTCTCTCACTCTTGGGGGCACATTGAGTTTCCATATGGCATTCCAACTCCTTTGAATAATTAATGTCGGGTCCGAGTTGAGGTGCATTAATCTTTTGTACGCCGATTTAACCGAAAAATGTCCTTTCTTCTCAAGAGCCCAAATCATTCTGTCTGTTGAGCCTACCGACGGGAGAGCCGTATTAAGGATCCTGTCAACATCGAGTGGCAATAATTCCTCAATCGAATGTACATCCCACTCCCTTGTATCCACATCGATGAGTGCCTAAACCCTTAGATTTTCCAGTCCCTCCACACACTCCGAAGTCACCAAACGATCCCCTTGGCTCATGATCCAGGAATCACCCCATACTCTGATGGCATCTCCTGTACCCACCTTCCATTGCAGTCCATCTTTAATAATTTCTCGACTGGCGTGGATGTTTTTCCAAGTATAACTCAGATTCCACCCCTCATTTGATGTTATGAATTCCCCCCGTGGAAAATACCTCGCCTTTAGAACTCGGCAAACCAGGGCATTCAGATCCACTACTAGTCGCCAGCCCATCTTTGCAAGCATGGCAATATTAAATCTGTGAAGAGTTCGAAAGCCTCGGCCTCCATTAGTTTTAGCAACACATAATTTTTCCCACCTCATCATATTGATGCCCCTTCCACTCTCCGTAGCGCTCCCCCAAAAAAACTTGTTTATCATAACTTGCAACTCATCGAGTAAGGTCGTCGGAAGTAAGAATGTGGACATATAGAATGCTGGCACCGCTTGAGCAGCGGATTTAATTAGAATTTCTTTCCCTGCTTTGGAAAGCTTCTTCTTCTTCCACCCTTGCAATTTGGACCATAATCTGTCCTTCACATAATCAAAAATTTTGCGCTTCTTCCTTCCAATAAGTGATGGGAGTCCAAGATAGCGGCTCGTATTGATATCATTAAACACCCCCAATATAGCTTTAGTCTCTGCCCTTCTATTCTTAGTGACATTTTTACTAAAGAAAACTCCAGATTTGGAGTAATTTATTGCTTGTCCCGATACGCTCTCGTATGAATCCAAGATATTTTTTAAGTTGCCACATTCCTCTATCGTTGCCCTACAAAATAGCAAGTTATCGTCGGCAAAAAGTAAGTGTGTGATTTTCGGCGCATGTCTACACACTCGATTGCCATGCAACACTCCCACAGTACTCGCTTGATTTAGTGATGTCGATAGGCTCTCCGCACACAAAATAAACAAATAAGGGGATAGGGGGTCTCCTTGCCGCAAGCCTCTACCTGGATTAATAGGGCCTACCTCATCTTCATTAACCCTAAATGAGTAGCGTACCATACTCACACACATGAGCATCCATTTGATCCATTTTTCGGAGAAACCCAACTTTCTCAAAATAACTTCAAGGAATGTCCAATCCACTCTGTCGTAGGCCTTACTAATGTTAATTTTCAGAGCCAACGGTAAGCCCTGCTTGAGCTCCTTTTATTGTGTCTCTAAATTACTATCGTGACTTCGTGAGTCTTATATCTTCCATTCCATCTTTGCCTTCTTCGTGAGTGTAATATTATGTGTTGAAACTTGAAAATCTGAAAGAGTCGTAATTTTCTGTAAAAAAAATAAAAAAAGAAAGAGAGATGCAACCAGAGTTTGTGTGTGCAGAAGAGTAACGGAGGAGGAAGATGAGTCTGAAAAGATATGTGGCATGCGTTTGAATTTGAGTAATTTTCTGTGTTGATTTTTTTAAAAAGTAACTAATTTAATATTATTTTATTATTTAACCTGCAGGCACTTCGGTGGGACTTTTGAAGACTGAAAACTTGGGGAAGAGTGTGCCTACTGCCTATGATGTGAACTAAACGTAAAGGAAAAATAATAAAAAAAAAGAAAAAAAAGATTGTCGCCTAGGCGCGACTAGGCGGCCTAGGCGCTAGGCAGCCCTCTTCCGCCCGATCAGGGATTTGCGATTTCTGCAACCTTGCCTCGAACACATCAGTCCCTAAAATGTCCCAGTAGTGTTGGTAAAAAGATGGGTTAAAGTCGTCGGGCCCCGGCGCTTTATCTACATGCATTTGCCGGATTGCTTCATCAAATTCTCTTTTCGTGAAATCCCTCGTTAGCAAGTCGTTCTGATCCTCTATTATAAGGCAGTTGACCGGCTGCAAGAATTCATTGCAATTCTCCCTCTCTAGATTCTCCGTGAACAGAGATGTGAAGTAGTCCCTTACCAATCCACAAACTTCTTCCTGAGTTTCCACCCAAACTCTGTTAGCATTGCGAACCTTAGCCACCCGATTTCTCCTCTTTCTGGTGGACGCCGTTTGATGAAAAAAATTTATGTTCATATCCCCGCCTTTAAGCTAAAATAATTTGGCTCGTTGCCTCCAATATACCTCCTCTTGCTTCAAAACAATGCCCAAATCCTTACGTGCACTCTGTTATTCTAAACGCCCAGCAATACTCATGTTACCTTGCAATGCAATTATCTGCTCCTCCAATCTTTTCTTTGCAATTCTGAATTTCGAATCTGCAATATTCCCCCATTTTGTCAGCTTCTCACTTGTTGCCAAAAGCCGTTGTGTAACATTCAGGTCCCCGAAACCCTCCTAGCACCTCTGAACTACCCTTCGAAGATCTGGTTCCTCTAACCAGCGGTTTTCGAACCTGAAGCTTTTCTGTCTCACTCGGTGCACAAACGGAGTGGTGTTCAATATAATAGGTGTATGATCAGACACCAGAGCTACCAAGTTCAATAACTCGGCATTCGGGAATCGAGTGTGCCATCCCGGGTTCCCCATGGTTCTATCTAGCCTTTCTTCAATTGCGGTGGAAGGATCCCAGCCCCGGATCCACGTGAATTGATATCCGCTTAGTGGAATATCTATTAATTGGCAATCTGAGACTGCTTCCCGGAAGCCTCTGAAAAGATGCCTAGGATGTGGATTATGTCCTCGCTTATCACTTGGGGATAAAAGATCATTATAATCTCCTATACAGACCCAAGGTAGGCCTCCTGTGTTCGATAGGGATCTCAATAAATTCCAAGATTATCTCCAGTTTCTGTGGCCCTGAATTTACTCCCCCTAGGCGTGTAACCGCCTTTGCCATAATCATCATTAACTCCATTGCCGACGCTCTTCCTCGTTTCTCCGGCAACCCCCATTTCTTGTCGCAACCACTTTTCACCTGCCAGAGCAGGTCTGCGCCGGTCTTCCGCCAACAGAGTTGGGCCCCACTTGTATTCCTTTGCCTCAATAGTTGAGTCAAAGCAATCCGTGCAAAAGTTCACAGTATGATCAAGCATCCCACAATAAAAGCAAAAAAAATTCAATCGCACATATCTGAAGTTAATTTTAGATTGCATTCCATTACTCAGGCGGATCTTCTTGGATATTTTCAAAGGCTTTGTGACATCCACCTCTACCTGGATACGCATATAACGCATCCATATCGCCCCTTTGTTGGATTCATCGTACTCCATGAATTTACCAATGAAGTCCCCGATACTCCGTCCCGCCTCTTCCGAGAAGTATCTACACCCAGAATGGAATGCTCAATAAGGGAATATGTGTTGGTATTTCCCCTAGCTGAAGCTTGTGTAGAAGTAGCATGTTGTTTCGCATATGCCACGGTCCTCCCTCGGTCACCCGTTTGAAATCCATCATGTGATTAAACTGGCATAACAAGTGTCCCTCCCCTACATTTCTGATCATCATGCCTCGCACCGGCCTCCAAAGGCTCGCAATGCGGCTTCGGGTCAGGTTGAAGGAAAGGTTAGGATCCGTAAGGAACCGTCCCACCAAACTGAGCCAAACATCACCCCCTCCCGCCACCTCTCCTCTGTTCGCCTCCAAAAATAGTTCAGCCTCTTCTTCCTCTGGTGGAATGTTTAGGTTTTCCATTTTCTGAAGAATCTCACCTATCCTTTCCACATATATAATCACAGTTGTAAATGCAAGAATCAGGATCAAATCAAGATCAGATCAATCGAGGATCAATTGCGAAACGCGAGATAGGATTCTAGGCTCTCAACTTGAGGAGAGAAAATATTTTTCTCTACTCATTAATCATAACTTTTATTAACAACTTCTTAACTAATTAACTAACTATTATTTGGGTTCGAAAAAAAAAAAATAACTATTATTTAATATACTTTGCTTAGTCTAACAATTGGAATCTATTTGATCTTTTCATTTTTAAATAATTTTTCTTCTTTTGAGAAATCATTTTTAAATGATTGTTACGTAAATGCTAAATTTTATTGGCGGTTCCAAGCAGGAAATGTAAAATACATGTTCCATCTGTCTCATTTATTTGTCGAGAAGAATTTTTATCATAAAATAATTGTTAGTTCAAATGATTAATTGACACATTCCGATTTTGCCCTTACACTTGTTTAGTAAATAAGAGGGTAAAAATGTTTCATTGCACTTATTTATTGCTATTTAATCACTTTGTTAACTCCTGTGAAACATTCTTAAAAGGAAATTAAAATGAGAGAGAGGCCAGAGGGAGTATATTGCTATGAGAAGGAAGAAACTCTTATCCACCACATTCAATCAATCTCTTGAATAAACAAATGAAGAAAGGGAATTATGGGTTGAACTAGCTATTCATCTATGTATATATATGTATGCACACGTACCAAGACAACGCATTTTTTAATCTAAATGAAAATGGACCTTCAAAAAACAAAAAAAATCTAAAAGAAATTGGAAAACTTATTGCATCATAGGACGTTTCCCATGGGGATCTAATCTGGGGCTTGTAAGGCTTGATGTAGTCAATGTGGCAGTCTGTGCAGTGGTGGACCCAAATGATGGAGATACGACACAAGATCCAGAAGCAGAGGAGGATGCAGTTGCAGTTGCAGTTGGCCTACTAGTACGAGGAAGTCTGTACCTCGAACCAGGGTGTCCCGGTCTTGTTGGTTCTTCCAGAACGCTTGGCTTCTTTGCAAGTATCAAAACCACGCGACCCATGTCCGGCCTTGATTTTGGATCCGACTGCACACACAGCAACCCCAACTGTATGCATGCTGCTATTTGCTCCGTCTCCTTTGAAGAAGACGCTATCGTAGGATCAATAATTTCCAAACTCCGCTGTTTCTTGTAAAGCTTGTAAGCCTGATGACAGATTATAGATAACACACCAAAATTAGAGGACAATTAATACTAATGATATTATGACAGATTGACAAAGACAAAAGCCATGCATTATTGCCGAGTGTTAAAGATCCAAAGAGTGAAACATATAATGAGACAAAAAATGGCACAAAGGAATGAAACTGCTTAAAATGAAAAATACTAACATTTATAAAGCATTAAGGTATTTCTGAGGATATAAAGTTAATAGGGTATAATTTGACTACATTTGGGTGTGTATAGAGAAAATTGGGGTGTGAGTAGCCCCACCCTTTTACAAAGTGGACCCTTACTGTTGAAAACTGCATTCACCTTGTCCTATATAATGTTTTCCAAGTATTCTAAACATCTTTTTTGTTGGTTTTATCAAGTTCTCTGCCATCGTTTTCTTGAAACGTCTGAACATGGAAAATGACCATAATCTCGGTTTCCAAATTAGTCGCCAATATGAAAACACGATGCCAACGAAATGTGTATTTAATAGTGTGTGTGTGTGTTAGCAAAACAACACTTCTAGACTAACAATAGAGCAGAGTACAAGTCCAATACCATAGCTATCAATATATTCCCAAGAAATTAATATCTTACCCATTCAAGCAGGTTTCGAGACTCAGGATCTCGGTTAAATTTAGAATTTTTCTCTCCACTTATGAGCTCCAGAACCACAACCCCATAGCTGAATACATCTGCCTTCTCTGAAAGATGGCCATGCATGAGGTATTCCGGTGCCATGTATCCATTGGTGCCAGCTACGCGGGTATTCACATGTGTTTGATCTTCAGGATAGAGGCGGGCCATCCCAAAATCAGCAATCTTGGGAGCCCATTTATCGTCAAGAAGGATATTGCTAGCTTTGATGTCCCGGTGTATGATGCGACAGTGAGCCTCTTCATGAAGATAAAGCAACCCCTTTGCAACTCCTGTTATGACATTATACCTTTTCTTCCAATCCAGTTCTTGTCGTTTATCAGATTCTACATCAATTCATGAGACAGTGTCAATACTATCCCTTTAAAATTTTACTCCAAATTTTAATCAAATCATATCTCCTATTAGTTCAAACTCCTCGAGAATGCATAGAGTGAACACGATTATGGAGATGGAACAAAGGAACTAATTTTTTGTTTTTACAACTTCGTAAGCTGCTGGAGAGCAAGATTTGAAAGTCTTTTTGCTAATTCCTAGAGATTATTGACTCATTCTTTGGGCTTAATGCCTGAATTCAATCTCTTAAAGAGTAGTACTTCAATATAATTTGAGTTTAGTACAATCAGACACTTTCTTGTTGATATTCTTGGAATTCAAGTGAAAAGAAATGAAAATAAGGAGTGGAGGAGAAGTTACTGAATAGAATCTTGTCAAGGCTCTGATTAGCCACATATTGATAAACAAGCAGCTTTTCTTGGGCGTGTAGGCAGTACCCCAACAAATTCACCACATTTCTGTGCTGCACACGTGCCAGCAGCTTTGACTCACTCTGAAACTCTTTCTTCCCCTGTGTTGAATTCTGGGACAGTTTCTTCACTGCTATTTCTCGCCCATCATCTAACTTTCCCTTCAAAAACCCACAATTTTTATCAGCCCAATTCTTTGTTATACCCAGAAATCAAGAAGCCTACCTTGTAAACTGGGCCAAATCCCCCTTCCCCAAGCTTGTGAGTGGGATTAAAATTATCGGTTGCTTTTACAAGGGTCTGAAAAGAAAACTCCTTTTGTTCTTGTGCGGCGAGTTTCTCCAAATCCACTTCGTCTTGACCTTTTATCGAACAGTTTAAGTGCAATCAGAGATTAATATCAACAGAAATGTAAACGAAAAACAAATACCTTTTCTTGGTTTGGATGTGAAATAGGGCTTGATGAGGTTTTTGAGAAAGCTTTTGGAGTTATTCATTGAATTCTATCATCTCATCGATTCTGTGATGAATTTGATATAGCCGCGTTGACCTGGTGTACGCATGTGAAAACAAAAATACTACTTTTAAAACTCAGTACAAAAGTTTGTTGAATATCCTCGAATCCGCTTTGCCGTCGTGCAGTTTGTTTCAAGAGAATTTCAGTGTCCATTACTCTTCACTTTTGAAGGAACACAGAAATCCCCTACCCTATATATTACTCCTAGTAACAGGTAATTAAGATCATTACCGATACTAAGTTACTAACACGCAATATGTTTTACTCCCTCCGTCCCGGAAGTGTTTGCACCACACAGTGGGCACACTTTTTAAGAAAAAAGTGTAATGAGTGGAGTGTTGAGGGGTAATTTTGTAAAGTTATATGAATAAAGTAAAAAGGTGATTGGAAAGAGAGTAAAAGTAATGGCATTTTGTGTAAATATGTGAATATTGTGAGGGTGGGGTTTATGAATAAGTTTCCTTTTATGGGTGTGCAAACAATTGTGGGACGGACAAATAAGGTAAGTGTGCAAACAGTTGTGGGACGGAGGGAGTATTCACTAACCGTAATTTTAAAAACAAAAATAGATACTTCTTTTGTTTCGTTCGTCTATAAGCTTCTCATATCTTTTTGGTAAGTAGTTTTTTTTTAACATTACTTTATATCTTACTTTTTCTCTCTATTTCTCTCCGCTCTCAATCACATAATCATTTTTCTTAATCTATGTGCCAAAAAGTAACGGGAAGCTTATAGTCGAACGGAGGGAGTATATATATATAAAATACTACTTATATAAATAGAGAATAATTAATTTAAAAATTATTTAACTAAATAATCCTTATATAAATAGAGAATAAAATTATTAAAAAAAAAATCTTTAAAAATAATTAATTTGAATTTTTTTAAATAAAATCAAAATAAAAAATTTTAAAATAAATTAAAGTTAAATAAAATCATAAAAATTCTTATAAATTTTAATTAATCGTCAAAAGAAAAAAAAAGTAAGAAAACGAGTTTTGTAAAAGATAAATAAAATCTAAATTTTATAAAAAAAACACTTAAATCTTCAAAATTAATTATTTAATTATTTTTTAAGATTTAGATGATTTTTTAATATTTAAAATTTTTATTTAACTTTATTTTATTTTTGAAGATTTAATTTTTTAATTTAATATTTATTTAAGATTTAGTTGATTTTTCTTTCGTATTTTATTTTTTCATTTTTTAAAAAAAATTTAAATCCGATGTTTTTAATTTAGTTATTTTTTAATTTTATTTATTTATTTAATATTTCTCAGTTTTTATTTAAATTTAATTGATTTTCATTTTTTTAATTAAATTTTTTCGACTCAATTATTTTAAATTTTTAGTTGATTTTCTTAATGTTTTATATTTTGTAATTGATTTTTCCATTCAAATATTTTTTAATATTTAGTTGATTTTTTAATAATATTTTCAATTTTTATTTAATTTTTTTGTATTATTGATTTTTTTTGTTAATTAATTTTTATAATTTATATACTCCCTCCGTCCCACCCAACTTTCCTTTTTCGTCCGTCCCAATGAAAGCTCCCCATCCCTTTTTAGTAAGTATTTCCTCTCACATTTAATTATATTTTTCTTTCAATCACATCACCTCTAATACATCTACTTATTATATTAGTATTTCTTAATCACCCAATTAAGATTGATGATGGGTTGTTTGAATGTTTTCTTATTAATTTTGTTTACTCAACATATTTAATCGATGATATATGATGATTGGATAAAGTTGTTTGATTTTTAAAATATGATATTCCTTTTGTTCTTCTATAAATTTTTAGTTACTTTTTGATACAGAGATTAAAGAAAAATGATGAAATAAGTAATTGATAGAAGGGGAGAAATGGAGAAGAAAAGTAAGATATTAAAAAACTAATAGTATTTATAAAAAAGGTATAGGAAGCTTATGAGCCAAAATGTTAAAATGAGAAATTTATAAACGAATGGAGGAAGTATGTAATTAAATTATTGATCGGCCTTTTTTTAAATGATGAAAAGCCTTATAACTTTGAAATTTAATTAATTTGCTAATTTTTTAAAAATCTCGTACATTAAGTTAATTAAAATTTCAATTATGTATTAACTACTAAATCAATGAAATTAGAAAAGTAATTATTGCACAATTTTTTATTACTTTTTTATTTCTTGAATTAAATATAATGTATATATACAATAAATTACTAATATGCTATTCATATACGTAATTTATATTTACGCATTTTGATTAATTAAAAAAATATATTATATATTTTAAAAATATAAATGATAGAATTGATTGGACTAAAAAATAATATGAAAATTTAAAACTAAATATTACAAAATATGAATTTCTCTTTAAATTATTTCGATATATTAATATTTTTTTTTTTTTTGAGACAACAGGAACGATGAACCGAAATTTACAAACAAATAAGGCACTTGTCCATCTTCAGCAATCCTGTGTCACAGAAAACCTGCTCCGCGTTCAATCTTGAGAAACCAGAGAGTTCACCGCCCTTCTAGCCAACGTGTGCGCACGATGGTTAAATTTCCTTGGCAGGTGTCTGATAATGCACACTTCAAAGAAGTTCTTCAAATTCTGGATTTCCTTAAGAATAAAGCCTTCTTCCTTCAAAATTTCTTGTTTTTTCCGAATCCAATTAACTCCAACTAGGCAGTCCGAAAACAGCCTAACTCTGACAATCGACCTCTGTTTTGCTTTGGCTAATCCATCGTGAATTGTCGTGAGTTCAGCTCCCGTCACCGAGGCCTGATGTTTAATTCTTGTGCTAAAACAATCGACTGTAATACCTTGCTCATTTAAGATTACTCCGCCCACACCGGAGGTCGACGTCTGTTCATTAAAAGCCGCATCAACAAAGAGTGTGTAGCCCTGAAACTGCTCCTCCGAAGGGTTAGAATCTCCATTGTTAAATCTTCGGCTCACCCTTGTCCTGCTATTTCCTCTTTGAAATTCATCCAGATAGCCAATCACCCAATCCATGTTTGATGGCCGATACCTGGTGTTTTTGTCCAAGCTTTCATCATGGTTATATCTGCAGATTTCAGTCCATAGACCCCAAGTGAGCATCACCACTTGATCAAACTGGGTAATATCCACATTCGCTCTCATCCATCTCAAAAACTGCATAGTGGCCAAACTGCGCCCCTTTTTAATTGTGTCCCAGAATCCCCAATCCTTCCAGATTTTCTTAAAATAATAACAGTGAAAGAGAGTATGTATTGTAGAAGCATTCCAGAAACCACAAAGAGTACAGTTATGATCCGAAGTGATGTGCTTCTTAAATAAATTAGTCCCCGAAGGAATGTAATCATTGCAAACTTTCCACCAAAAAATACGAACCTTTGGCGGGATGTTAAGATGCCAGCACTCCTTCCACCAATTGTTGATGTTGCTATGTTCTGAGCATTCCTCCATATGTGCATGTTCCTGTTGGTCCTTCACAACACACTGATACCCTGTTTTCACTTGATATTGTCCTTTGGCATCAAACTTCCAGAACACATTATCCACCGTTCTGCTTCCTCCTAGGCGAATTTTCAAAATTGCTTCTCTTTCGAAGGGGAGAAAAGCTTGTTCAATAAGTTCATCATCCCATTCCCCCGTTTGGTTAATGAACCTATTAACTTTGGACCCCGAGGCAATTCTAGACTGTACCTTTCCCGACTCTAGAGTAGGCAGCCATGCATCTTTGAAGATATGAATCGTTTCACCATTACCAACTCTCCACCGCATTCCTTGCTCAATAATTTTTCTACTCCAACACAGCGATCTCCAAATAAAGGATGGGTTGTGGCCTATGTCCGCCTCTAGAATCGAAGAATTATTGAAATACCTTCCTTTGAATACTCGAGCCACCAAAGAGTCTGGATTGACTAGCATCCGCCAAATTTGCTTGGCTAGGAGCGCCCTGTTAAAACAAATTAATCTTTTAAAGCCCATCCCTCCGTCCTCCTTTGTTTTGCAGAGCCCCTCCCATTTCCTCCAATGAATTTTCTTCTCCGAATTTTTTGAACCCCACCAAAATCGAGCCAAAAGCCGTTCCATTTCCGCACATATAGTTGTCGGAACTCTGAAACAACTCATAGCATATGTCGGAATTGCTTGCAGAACTGCTTTAATCAATATTTCCCTTCCTCCCATTGAGAAGTCTTTGGTTTTCCACCTCTCAATCCATTTATTCATACGGTCCAGAAGGTAGCCAAACTGGAGTTTTTTGGCTCTGGATGAGAAAATAGGGAGGCCCAGATACAATTCGTATCCCTGGTTCATTTTCACTTCAAGAATATCCTTTAAACGAATTTTCCTTCCTTCCAAGGTATTTGGGCTAAACGTAATGGTCGATTTTTGAAAATTTATCATTTGCCCCGATACCCTTTCATACTCCTGCAATCCTTGTTTTATCATCTCCCCCGCCTTAATCTCCGCTTTGAAGAAGAAGAGACTATCATCTGCGAATAGCAGATGTGAAATTTCTGGCGCATTCTTCGCAATTTTAATTCCACTAACTTGCCCACCATTCGTCAACTTCCTCATAATTGCAGAGAGACCTTCCGAACAAATCACAAATAGAAACGGGGATAGTGGGTCTCCCTGTCTTAACCCTCTTTCCGGGGTAACCTTCCCTTTGATACACCCATTAATCTTAAATTCATATGACACTGTTGACACACATTCCATCAGAATTCTCACCCATTTTTCATTGAAGTCTTTTTGCTCAAGCACTGCCTTTAAGTATCCCCATTCAATTCTGTCATATGCTTTGCTCATATCCAACTTTAAAGCTCCATAGCCCGAAACACTCTTGTTGTTGCGCATCCAATGCATACATTCATACCCCATGAGGACATTATCAGTAATCAGACGCCCCGAAATGAATGCACTCTGGCTTTCATCAATTATGCCATCCATCACAAGTTTTAATCTATTAACAATTGTCCTTGCTAGGATTCGATAGTTCACATTGCACAGACTGATTGGCCTAAACTCCGAGATAGAGGTCGGCTTTGTTTTCTTAGGATTAAGTGTGATAAGTGTATCATTCCATTCTTTCACCGCTGCCCCCTGATTAAGAACATTGAGGATGCCCAAAATTATATCCTCCTTGATTGTGTCCCATCCATTTTGAAAGAAGGCTGCCGGTAGTCCGTCCGGACCCGGAGCTTTTCCGGGGTGTAGTTGGCCCACTGCTTCCTCTACTTCGCCTTCCGTAAAGGCCTGGCTCAGTTTTGTCTTCATTTCCTCAGTCAGACCCCCCTGAATGTGCTGAGTAATCAATTTTATAATCTGCTCATCTGGCTTTGTGGATCGGCTCATACTCCGAAAGTGTTGATTTCGATATATTAATATGTTATAACATTTGTTAACATCCTTGTGCGGATATTCAGATTCAGGTATTCATCTAGTACTAGCAATAATTTCAAATTGTTTGGTTGGATATTTTGGAATAAAGAAGGTACCAAACACCCCCTTAGATCAGTCATTTAAGGTCTAGTTTTGGCATGACGGATTAATCAAAGATATGTGGATAATTAGATACAGTTAAACCTCTATAAATTAATACTCTATAAATTAATAAACTCTCTAAAATAATAAAATCTTTCGGTCCCAACTTGGGCCTTTGTAAAAAATCATCAAATTCGATAAGATAATAAAATAATAATTTTTCGAAAAATCCCTTTATAAATATTAGGTCCCATTAAAACTCTAAATTAATAATTCATAAATATTAGTACAATTGTAAATATTATGACATGATCTCTCTTATAAATCTTTTTCATCAACCCACACTCTTGTAAATTTTTTTGACTGCATGTGGGATGATCTCAATCTCTTATACTGACATAAGGCTTTACGCATTTAATTATTCATGGATGATTTTGCGATGTCTTTAGATGAGAAGACATGCTTGTGTGTTATGAATTATTTTATTTCCATATTGAGATTTATATAGTATATGTTTCATTCATCATGCATGAATATACTTAATTGACTATAATAGTAATTTAAGTGCAAAAAATTAATGTAAACATGTATATGTAAGTAATTTCAATGAATTGATGCATGCGTCTATGAATATAATAGTTAATTGTATACAATGAATTGATATTATACATGAATTAGTTACAAAAAATTGGTTGATACATGAATATAATCAATGAAACATATATAAACTCATTTATTTTTAAAATATATGTACTAAATTTATTGAATTTAAAAAATCTCTCTTTTAATTAATAAAATATTAATTTATCGATAAATTAATACCTCTCTAAATTAATAAAATCCCACGGTCCCAAAATTATTAATTTATAGAGGTTTTACTGTACTCCTACAAGATAAATACATAATCAAGCATAAAATAGATTTTTTAACCAAGAGCAACCCATTTTGCTTAGTGGATTTAACCCATTGTTCAATCTTATCTTCGATTGTAAGGTATTATGTTTTTTTGATCTTTTAGTTTTAGTTGTTTCTTATTCTTCTCTATCTTTGGGAGCTAGTTCCAGAGTTCAGAGCACATGTATTCCATATACGAGGAGAGAATGGAACCCCCAAATTAACTTGGAAAAGGTCTGAAATAGTGTCAAGAACATGGACGAAAATATATATCCAATTTTTGTGGCCAACTTACCCATTACTTGTTTTAGAATGAATTTTCTCGAGAAAAATACTCCTATATTCTAAAAAAGAATGATAAGCTCCATCCTCTAATAATCCCATATAAACAAACTGACCAATGTGTCAAATGAATGTTGCTGCTGCTAATACACTTTTACAACACATGTACATGAATCAAACTCAACAACCACCTCTCCTTTCCTCCACTCATTTTGAATATGATAATGATATCAAAATCAACTAACCCAAGTAAATTACATTCATCTGTGCATCTATCTTCACTTTTTATTACAAAAGGCTACTCCCAAATGGATTGCTTGTTTGGGGATGAGCAGCTGGAAATGCTCCAAACCCTGCGTCGAAGAATGGATTCTGTGGGGCCCCCATCAGTAAATGATGTTGCTGTTGCACTTGTGGATAAACATTAGGCTGAAACGGGTCAAATGGATTGTTTTGATTTTGAGCTGCTGGAGGCATAGCAACTGAATTGGACATAGCAAATGGATCGCTAACTTCAAATGGATTAGGAGGAGCAGGTTGTCCGTATACTGGTCGTTGGGATGCTCTATACGCCCCTTCATCATATAAACTGTCAAGGGTAAGTAAGTCCAGTCCCCCCACCTGCCATTCAATCATCCACAAACCAAATTCATCACAAATGTATCTTAATTTCTCATAAAATAAACACTCCTCTCTCACACACACACAGAATATAAAACTTTCTACTAGTGCATGCTCATCTTTGTCTACTGCATCATAAGAGATGCAAAAACGTGCACTCCCAACAGAAACATGGGCTCTTGGTTCATGAGACTCAAAAATAAGGTAATCATTATATCACATTTTGATTAACTACCTCCCCTCCTATAATCGTTTCTTCTCAATCACTCTATTTTTCATCAAACAAATTTTTTTTTTTTTATCCCCGCTTACTCCTAGATTAGAGCAAAACACTAATAATGAAACCACCATTTCCCATGGCTACACATAACCGACAAAGAGTGGGATGTACCAATTGCCTTTCCCGAACTGATGATAAGTTTGTGCTGGGAGTTGTAACCAGAGTAAGTTCCCATCCAGTAGGATCAAAACCTCTTGCTTCTGAAACATCAGGCTCAAATGCTGTTGTGCCTGCACCATGCATAGCATAATAACACCATAAGAAAGGCTTATGAAAAAAAAATACAAGTTTGTCAAGCAGCAGAGAAATGAAATTCAGACCAGATGGAACTATGGCTAGAGCCAAGGCATTGCTTTCCTCAATAACAGATGCATCTTGTGTTGTCACATTCAACCCCTGGAGTAATTTTGATGAATAGATTAATATGCAAATGTCCTGCCTAAATAACAAGAACAACGTGCATTTAGAAACTAACCAGTAGATCATCCATGTCCAAGAGGCTCGGTGGAGGTGGAGTAACTGCCATCTCAGCAGTTGAGACGGGAGCTTCAGCAGAAAACGGTGGTTCTCTGACTCCCTCATCTAACACGTTTTTATCTTCAGATGGTGAAGGAAGGTCTTCTTGCTTATATGTCAGCATCAGCCTTTCTGGGAATTCCTAATGGAGGACATAACACCAATATTTTTCATTTATTTGAGGAATATATGAAAATGTTAGAAAATTGCAAGAGAATAAGAATACTAACCAAGGCTGTTGGAACAGAAACCATCCTGGGAGCTTCTCTTATATACTCTTCCATGGTTACTAGAAACGACTGTGGAGGCTGCCAAGCAACGAGCATCCAAAAATATAAAAAAACAAAAAAAATCTAAAAATTGCACAAAAAAAAAAATTAATACAGAGTATTCACCTCTCTCAACACAGGGAATTGGAAATTTCTAGCAAGTTCAAGTCCTTTACAAATTTCATAGAAATCAGAAAGACTAGCAGCCTGCAATTAGAGCATAACCATTATAATGACACAGCAGAAAGAAAATCCAACTCCACTAAAGTATATTATTTAGAAATGTTTGTATAAGAATCCCCAAGTGAAAAACAATGAACATTAAGTTCTGCAGAGCAATAACCTACTTGCTGCCCAGCTCTTCTATAAATATCCAGGGCTTTGATGGCTTCATGTCTTGGCATCTCAAAAAACTGAAGGCAATTTCAAACAGAAGGAAAATTTCTTTAAAACATGTATCAATTTTAAAAAATACATTGAATTGAACATCAGAATTATAATCATTTTACCTTATCAACAAGATTGATTATCCCGTCATTTATGGCGCAATATATTTTAAAACTCTCTTTCAGCACCTAAAACATTCACAGGTGAAGTCTCAAAAGATTAAATTATACTCAAGATATCCTACAATACTAAGCTACAAGGAATTTTTTTCAAAAAAAATATAAAGATTGTCTATCAACGTTTCCTTCTCTCCTTCACAGAGGAGAGCACAAAAGGATGATTTTAGTCCAATTAATCCTTCAACAACTTCACATGAAAATCACTTTGTATTCAATACACCATTTTCTTAAATTAAGATTAAACGATCCATCCATACACAGTTTGATAATAGAAGGTGTAGTAAGAAATCACACACCAGTGCGAGGGAATACTGAATCAGGTAATTGCCCACAGCTGCTCCTTCTGGCTGGAAAACCACCCGTAGTCAGTTTAATGTAGTTTTAAGTTAAGGAAAATAGTTATTTTTTAGTCCTGTAAGTTACCCTTATTTTGATTTTAGTCTTGTCGACTTTCAAGAATTGAGAATAGTCATGTAACTTCCAATTTTTCGATATTTTGGTCCAGTGGCCAGTTGTAAGCGGTGAAACATTCGATTGACCAATCACACTTTGCCACATTGACAAATCAGATTATGCCAGAGTCAACCGGATGTTTCACCTTCTACACCTGGTTACCAGAAATGTCAAATTGGAAGCTGTAGGACTATATTCAAATTGTGAAAGTCGACAGGACTTAAGCCAAAATAGGGATAACTTACAGGACTAAAAAAAATTATTTTCCCTTTAAGTTACTAGTATGACCTAGAAATTGAAGATAAAAATTACAACATGATAACTTGGTACGAAACCAGATATAATAGTTATTATGACCAGGAGATTACCCGACATCCAATAAGGCGATATAGTAGCTGCTGCAAAGCAGGCAACTGATCTAAAAGTTCTTCACTGTTCAAGCCTCTAGTTCTACTGTAACCCTGAGACTAACATATGAAACAAGAGAAATCTCTCAAATTATAAGGATATTACACATGAAAATTAGTTTGGGACCTTTGGGTAAATTAAATAAGGCATTCATTTTCCACATGAATAAATTATGAACAATACTATTTACATAATGTTAAGGGTGTTATCTAGGATGGCATAAAATCGGGGCCTAGAGCCTATGACCTCATGTATGTTATCATCCATGTTAAATTGACCAACATATTAGCACTGCTGCACGAGTTTTCAAACAACCAGACCTTCAGTAGCTACATACGTAAAAAGCAATTCTCTTTCAGGAAATTCAGAAAGGAATATGTATTTAATCATGAATGCGTTCAACTTAAACAATTAGTATACGGACTAAAAATTGCTATGACAAATATTCTTGGTCAAAAAGAATATGCACATGAAATACCGATGATGAGAGTTAAGTATACATTAAACTGAAAAAAAAAAAATACCTTATCTTGTCCTTGTGCAGGTCTAGGAAGTCGCTCAGCTTCAATGTCATACCTAAGAATCCTAAAGCATTCTAGACGTTCTTCCAAAAACAGTGCATATGTCCTTACCCAAGCAGAGCAATCCCAAGCTAACAAAGAGTATAACTATGCATTATTTAGGATAAAACGGCTGTTGTTTTCTTGTTTTATGCTTTATTTATATATTTGTAACTTTGAGTCATTGAATGGCATTTTCAGGAAGATAAAATACAAGAACAACTTAACAAAAGCATCAATCACTTACCAATGGGGCTTGAATCATCCTTGAAATTAGACATTTGGAGTACACGTCCCCTCTGTTGGAAGTTCAAGAGTTCCTCTTTAAATACAGGGTCACCTTCTCTAAGAGTTCTATGAACGACTATTAGTGTCTTTAACGCAACCTGTTTAGATATAAAAAAAGAAACCATGATAGACATATCACTTTGAGGGGTTCAATTCATCACTTGATGATGATCAAAGTTTCTTAATAAATACTGAAATTAAATAGGTAACCAAAGGTCTTTCCGAGAAATAAATAATGATAAACCAAAAAAGACTAAAGGGTTGATTGTTTTTTCTCAAACAGTCTGAATTTCATAAAAATTGCACATATCGAAGAAAAATAGACATAAGAAAACTGTACATATAATCGATATACTAATCCATTGCCTTTTCCTTCTGTGACCACACAAAACAAATTCTAGTGGCTCAAATCCACACTGCACAGTGAACACACTGGCCACTACATAACAGATAACAGAAAAGACAGCAAGGGATAGAGGAACATCATCGGAAAAGTCATTCAAAAACAGGTTGATATAAACATAACAAAATTTTACGATCAAATAAAGCCCTTGGTAAGATCAGTTTGAAAATAATTGCAGCCAGATCAAAGAAGGATGCATTAAATGAGCATTAGAGTGAAGCATCATTACACCAAAATCCATACCGTCCAGTTGTGTGTCTTTGCCAGTCGTCTTGCAAGAGCATGTATGCAGTATGCAACATCTACCCGTGGCCGCACTATTGATGTGGCTAGCATAATTTCTGCAAGAAATCACCGGATGCTAAAAATACAATTGCCAGTGCACTCATTTCAACAAATTCTTAAACTAAAAACAGATTACCTTGTCCTTAAAGACAAAGTCAGAATGCAAATAGACATATTATCTTCTAGATACTAAACTCATCCCTAGAAGTGAACTTTACACGAAATCTCCAACAATAAACGTTTGCCATTTGGAACATCAGAGTAGAAACCTTGAATAGTTATGAATGAAGAAACATAGGCTAAGAAACTTTAACAAGTTGTGCTTTAGCCTTTTCGACAAATCCTATTTGGAACGAAGTCTCAAAACCTTCATATGTTCGCCACATCATAGAAAAGTGTAAAACCCTTAAACCAACTACCCTTCAAACACTGAAATAAAAAGTCTACATCACATAAACTAATGGATCTTGCAACAGGAATTGAAAAAAGAAAAGTGAAAGGAAAATCTCACTTCGGATGTGTCTCTCTTTGGGTGGATGCTCCACATGATTGGTAGCCTTGACGATCGCCACATCCACATCCTAATTTTAGACAACCCAAAATGCAATTATTTAAAAAACAAGCAAAATGGAAAGCCCAAGCACTAAACCATCAAATTCCCACACAAAACCTTGTTAATTACCACTCTATTCCGGAAAATAACACACAACCGTACACGGATACAACTGGAATTGAAACACCATAATGGAATTATCGATATAATGTACGGTTTTTGTTAACTTCCACATTAAAACCCTTCTTAAAAAATAAAACCAGATAATATAGAGAGCATGAAATTGACCTTGAAATCGGAATTGACATGGGCGAGGCCGACTTTAGTTTGGTCTTTTAGAGCGCCATATGCTTTTCTCCATTTCTGAAGTGTTCCCATTTGGATCGCCCCTGGTTTGTCTTCCAATTACTTGAGTTAATCCCAAAAATGATTCCAAGTCCCTTATATTAATCTTCTCTCTGTTTTCTTGATTCTTTGCTGGTGTTGCTTGGTAATGGTATTTTCTGAAACGAGAAATGATGAGTTGTTGCTGAACGTAAAAACGAAAATGGGCTGGAATTTTGAGAAAACAAATTACTTTTTTATATGCCTTTGATTATTTGTTGGTGCCTTTTGGCGGCACCGTGACGTGTCATCATCACATGTATTCATTCCTTTTTCTTTTTTTAAAACATTTTTTCATTAATTCTCCCCTAATTCCATTGAAAGTTATTCCTTTTTCTTTTTTAAAAACATTTTTTGCATTCCTTTTTTACAAATTATTCTTTCTCGCATCTAATTATAATATTTTCTCTCAATCACATCTAATACATCTACTTAACTTTTGTATTCAAAGTTAATTGATAGTTTTCATCAAAATGGAGTAAGTATCAAAATTCCCCTGAGCTACTATTTAGTTTTAATATAATAAGCCACACCTCTACATAAAATTGGACGATAATTTTGATTTGTTCTAATGTAGTTGGTCATTTGAATAATAATATATTCAAATCACTCAATTATATTTATGCATACAAAAATTTGCCTAATATAATTGATTGGAAAAATATACATCAAGTTCACTAAAAATTTAAAAAAAAAAAAAAACATAATCTTACTTTACATCTATTTCTAAAACATCTCACTCAAACACTACAACTTTCACTCAATTTCTTTGTACTCATTTTTTACGGAGATTGTTGGAGATATACTGCAGATCACGGTGATTAGGAGACCTGGAAGGGCTCGCTTTTAGGGAAACTCTCTTCGCGTAAGGCATATGATTTGCTCAGATCACCTCTACCCAAGATCAGTTGGGCGTCATGGATTTTGGGCTCCTTCATTCCAATGTGTCGTTCCACTACGAATTGGAGAGCGGTTTGGGGCAAGTTGCCCACGGCGGAATGACTTTCATCTTTTGGGGTTCAGGGTCCGTCGATTTGTGTTCTGTGTCGTAGAGATTCTAAGTCGCTTGCCCAATGTCCGTTCACTTTGGAGATTCTAAGCAACTTGACTAACATATTTGGGGTCACGATTCACTCGGGGATCAGCCTCCTAAACATATTCCTTCAGGCCACAAGTGTTCAGTTGGGTCCACAGTCTTTGGAGCTTCGTCGAGCGGGCTTCGTCACTACTATTTGGGCCATTTTGACACTGCGCAATAGAGTGATTTTCGAAGGAGTTTCGCCATCTGTTAGAAGATGTATGGCGCAAATCATTTCTGGCATCAGGGAGGCCAGCAGCATAACTGGGGGCTATTCTGATAGCACGGTTCGGGGTCTGCTAACTGCAGGGGTTCTTGGTGTCTCGAGCAAACATAGACCAACGAGGCATGGTTCTCATGTGATATGATTTTCGTACGGATCCCAGTTAACACGGACGACAATGCTTCTTCTTCCTCGGGTAATCTTCACGCAGGGGCGATCTTTAGGACTTTTAGGGGATTCTTCGTGGCCAGGGGCGGACGTAGGCATGTTCTAGGGAGGGCCATGGCCCCCATACAGTTAACACGGACGACAATGCTTCTTCTTCCTCGGGTAATCTTCACGCAGGGGCGATCTTTAGGACTTTTAGGGGATTCTTCGTGGCCAGGGGCGGACGTAGGCATGTTCTAGGGAGGGCCATGGCCCCCCTCAAATTTCATGGGCTAAGTAGGTTAGGAATATATATTAGTATTATATTTTTATTTATTTTTTAGTTTGGCCCCCCTCAAATTAAATGGGCTTTATGTAATTAGGCCTTTATTAGATACAGGCTGCCTACTGCCTAGCCTACACTAAAACACCTATAAACTTTCATTCTATTTAGTTAATTAATTAATTAAATCTACACGTGTACATTGGCGGCACTGCAATTCTTGACAATTGACATCTTTCTAGCCGCTAATAATTACATACATCTTTTTAATTTATGTTAATATATTATTTGTTTGTTTTTTTAAAAATTATTTAATCTATAATTGAGGGTTAAAATTAATTATTTAATTATTAATTAATGTATTAGACTAAAGATAAATAAGAATTATATAACTAATTGTTAGGTAAAATAATTTAAAATTTAATGTAGTCTTCTAATTAATTAACTAATTAATTTGTATTTAATTCTTTTGTATGTAAAAAAGTCATCTACAATATATTTTTTCTTTAAGAGAAAAAATAAAAATACTATAGCATCTCAGTCAAATCCATTTATAGATAATTATGAAAGTCGCCCCTTGAAATCTTTGAGGGTTAAAATCAATGAGATATTTAATATTAAATCATTAGAACGTGATCCAGGATTGTTACACTTTCAATCTCCACTGCAACTACGGAGTGATCTTTTTTAGCTATGAACATAGTCAAGACTACGCTCGATGGAAGATGAATTTTTTACTGACTGTTTGTTGGTATATATTGAAAAGGAGATTGCAAAGAGGTTAAACATATATTTGCTTATGATTTTCGTGGCATGAAAGAAAGACGTTCTAAATTTTATCCGGTTGTAAGTTTAATGTTATATTTTAAAAAATTTATGATAATTAATGGAGTACTATATTATACATGCGCTTGTTAGTGTATACATTAAATTTAATTGCTTTAAATTTTAATTTTACCGTTGGCCCCCCTCAATGTTTCATCCTGGGTCCGCCCCTGTTCGTGGCTGCAATTGCCACTAAGGTAGACTGGAGTCTTCCCCTTAAGCTGAGTTGACTACTGCTCTTATGGCCATCAAGTATGCACATGATCAGGGTTGACACTTCCTTTGGATTGAATCGGACTCGGTCATCACGATTGACAATTTTAAGAGTTTCAAACCTTCAATTCCTTGGCGTTTGAAGGGTTTTTGGAGCCAGATCCACCCTCTTACGCAGGACATGCACATTAGATACTCACATGTCCTCAGAGTGGCCAATCAGGCGGCGGACATGGCCAAGACAAGTCTTGACTGTGTTTGGAGGGGTTACCCCCAAACTTTTTACTCCCATTCCTGCACAATGATTTGTGCTCTATTTTTTTATAGACATTGATTCTTAGAGGAGTATACATTTTTCCTTGACCTGGATTTTGTCCCTAAGAAGAGTTTTCTCAAGTAAGATTTTAATGGTCTTCCGGCCTCTAGCTCGTCATGTGAGCTTATGGTCCTAGATTTCTTTTCTTTTATATTATTTACCTTTTATTGTCTAACAATTTTTTCATTTCTTTTTTGCTTTTCTATTTCCCTTTTTACCTCTCTCTAAACTTATTTTTTTTATTCTCTATCTATCTTCCTTGTCCCACCTTTCCCACACCTTTCCCACGAAGGTGGACACAAATATTAAATAAATATAATAACTAGTAAAAATATTTTTAGGGGTAATTTTGTAAACCTTTTATGTATACAATAAATAAATAAGTTGACTTGTCGGTATGTGTGACCTAAATGTAATGATATTTTGTGTAAAAATAGTATGAAAGAATTTTAAATAATTTTTCATTTTAAGAGTGTGAAAATTATTATAAGACGTCCTGAAAAGAAAAATATAAAAATTATTATGGACGGAGGGAGTATAATATTTTTACAATACCGCGTAATATACGAATCTTACCCTAGTTACTATTAAAACACTGTTCACATATTCCCTAGGGTAAAAAAAAACTTATAAGACAAGGTCATGTATGCACTTAATTTCCTAATAAACTTATAAAATAAGGTCTTATATGCACTCGACCCATCCATCCATCCGACTCGCCTGTCCAGATTTTAATTCAGCTTCAGTATATATGCGTTTTTTTTTTTTGTTTTGTTTAATTTTCTCACGCTCTATCTTCTCTTCTTCGTCATTTTATTCTTCGATGGTTTAATCATGTTCTAAGTTATTGTAATATGTATTTATTTCAATGTAGTATAAAACCTTTTTTTTTTTCATTTTACAAAAGAATAAAGAAGGAACATACCTTTTTTTTTTTTAAAGAAGAAGAATAAAGAAGGAGTATTACAGTAAAACCTCTAAAAAAGAATACTCTATTAAAGAATAAACTCTCTTTAGGAATAAAAATTCATGGTCCCAACTTGGGACCAGTTATAATTTGGAATAAACTCCATATTGTCATAATTCATATTTTTTCAAGTCCCAACATAAAGAAATACACCTCCATTTAGGAATAAATCATAATAATATATATAATTTTACAATAGATTTAAGTTGATTTAAAATACTTGTTCAAGGTTGATTGTGACAATGATTTAATCTTTTGTGTTGTAACCTTATCCTTCAACTCTTTAAGTAGTTTTTTATTCTCCTCATCCTTTGGATTATTTTCCTCATTTTCTTGCATAATTCCTTCAATAATTTCTTCATCCGTTAAAGCATAAACAATTTGTTGCTCATTTGGATGATTAAGGAAAATATCCATCTTCATCTCGTTGGTGTAGTGAAGATCTTTTTACCTAACTTTCCAACCTGGATGTAGTTCTTTCATTTTGCACATCTCCACACGAATTTTTTCACTCATTTGAGTTCTCTTTTCTATTTTTGGTGCCATTATATGCGTGAAGAAAATGTTGATTTGATGTAATTGATAAAAAAAAAAATGTATTATACATAGTATTTATAGATGAAAAAATTAAAGCAATCAAAAGCAAGTACATGCATCTATGGTGGCCTGGGTGACTCTTGAGTATTGTCTTTTCATATTACGTGAGTAAATTAGTTCATTTAAGTTCAACACATTACATCATGTACATGTATCTACTAATTATACCATTATATAATATACATGCATTTAAAAAAAAAACCTTATATCTCTATTTAGGAATAACCCCTATTTAGGAATATTTTTTTGTGGTCCCAAGGATATGACTATAGAGAGGTTTTACTGTACTTAGTTCAAATGATTTTTTTTAAGGTTTACAAGATCAGAATCAAATACATAGATCAATTTCCAAAGCACCAGATCTTCAAACCAAGACGAATCAAATAGGTGTCGCTACCCGCTTCAATCGTGAGAAGTGAGGACACGAGTGTACTAATTGCCCATGAGAACTGCACAGTCCACTAATTTAACAACAAGACAACCCCACACTAAGGTAGTCAATATTGTTATGATAAATAGGGAAAATAAAAGGGCAAATGCCACCAATTAAGGACAATAAAAAGGTATGGAATATGGAATATAAAAGAAAAAAGAAAATCTAAAACCATAAGCTCACAAGTCGAGCCAGAGGCCGGAGTGCCGTTAAAACCTAGCCTGGGAAAACCCTCCTTAGGGACAAAACTCAGGCGAAGGAAAAAGGTAAACCCCTCTAACAATCATTGTCTGTAAAAGACGGTATACAAATCTTTATGCAAGAAAGTAAGTAAGAAATCTGGAGGATATCCCCTCCAAATGCAGTTGATCTTCGTCTTGGCCACTGCGTCAGCCGCCTGGTTGACCTCCCTAAAAGTGTGAGAATACCGAATGTGCATGTCTGTGGTAAGAGGATGAACCTGACTCCAGAGACCTTGCATACGCCAAGGGACAGAGGGAGTAGAGCTCATCAAAGTGCTAACTGTCAGATTGGAGTCCGACTCGATCCATAAGAACCGCCACTCTTGGGCATACTAAATAGTAATGAGTGTCGCTCCTAACTCCGCCTCAAAATGAATACCCCAACCAACCTCTTAGGCAATAGCCGCAACAAAGAACCCCCTGAATTTCATAAACACCGCCCCTGCATGCAAACTACCTGGAGAGGATGTTGCACTGCCGTCTGTGTTGATCTTGTACCAATCTGGATCTGGGGGGATCCATCTAACAGATGAACCCTGTCGAGTCGGCTTGTGCCTGCCCAAGACACCAAGAGACCTGGCAATCAAGAGATCCCGAACTGAACCGTCAGCATAACCCCGAGAGATGTTATTGGCTTCCCTAATACCAACAACGATTTGCGCCATGCATCGTCTGACTGAGGGGGAGACCACATCAAAGACCACCCTGTTCCGCAGAGCCCAAATAGCCCAAACTGTAGTGACAAATGCCGCTCTCCATAACTCCAAGGAGTGCGGACCCAAACGAACTCTAGTAGCCTAGAGGAAGATATCAAGAAATCTGATCCCCGTATGGATCGTGACTCCAAAAAGCTGAGTCAGATGCTGAAGAATCTCTAGAGTGAATGGATAGTGAGCTAATAAGTGGTCTAAAGATTCAGAATCTCTACGACAGAGCATACACATAGAAGGACCGTGAATCCCAAATGAGACCAGCCAATCAGAAGTAGGGAGCTTGCCCCATATCACCCTCCAAATAATCGTAGAACGACACATCGGAATGAAGGAACTCAAAATCCACGACGACCAGCCAAGACGAGGGAGAGGAGATCTGAGCATGTCATAGGCCACTCGAGAGGTTAGCTCCCCTGAGGTAGAACCTTCCCAATTACGTTTTTCAGGGCCATGAAGAACCTTAATCTGAAGGATGTCTCTAACGATATCAGTGAAGTCCGTAACGAAGCACTCCTCAAAGTGCCAACAATCGTCATAGAAGAAGTCCTCGACCGTGCTCTTCAGGGTAGCAGCAAACCAATCCGGGAGGCCAATCTTATCATAAATAGTGTACCCCAACCAGTTATCATGCCAAAAACTGACTGTCGAACCCCTACCAATCAGCCATCTAGACCCATCAGAAAGCCTCGAAACGTGAGGACGAATACCCGGCCCAATAAATGAGATCCTCCCATGGGGACGCAATCTGCCATCCGAGGTAAAGTGTCTCCTGTGAAGCAGAGCTGTATCAAGAGATCCTCCACAAGGGACAGGAAGGAACTCCACAAAGGGAGAATAAATCCCCATAGGGAAAGGAAAAAACGCAAAAAGCGCCCAAAAAAGCAAAAAGTAAAGTAACTAAAGGCAAAAGACAGAAAAAACCAACCTAAACTAAGAAAGACAGAAAGTAAACAGCCTAAACTAAGAAAGTAGAAATAGCGAACATAACAGAAAAATAAACGGGATCAATAGATCGCTCAACTGATTGGCCAACGTAGTGCCAACAGTGAGGGAAGACCCATTGATCCCACTAAAAATGAAATAATAAACCTTTAGATCTGACGTTAAATCTACAAAATTTATGAACAGAAGAGAGACTAAAGGAGCTCAACGGGCTGCGGTGTGGCTGCGCTAGAGGCGGTGCGGCGGCGATACAGGCGATGTGGCGGTGCAGCGGATTTCTTTAATTTATTTTGGAGAAGATGAAGAAGAGGGGTGCGTTGGATATACGAAAAGTGAGCGGCGGTAGGCGGCGAATTGTAGAAGGTGGTTTTAGTTTCAGCGGTGGTTGAATAAGCTTACAAAGGAAGTTAAGTCTTAGTTCAAATGAATTTAGGTCTATAACTCCAAATTCACGTTTATTTTAGATTGTACGGTATTTCACTGAGACAATATTATTTTAAAAGTGTTATTCATTATAACGGAAAAATGCAACATAATAATATTACTTAAAAGTGCAACACAATATTAATAAAAAATGTCATATAATATTGATGAAAAATTTTATGTCATATAACTAAAAAGTGTGACAAAATATTATCGAAAAGTGCAACACAATATTAGTAAAAAGTACAAAACAATATTACTAAAAATTGTTATGCCCCAAAGCTGAAAAATGCAACACAATTTTATTGAAAAGTGTTGCATATTTTTCGATAAATAGTACTCGCACTTTTCAGTTATTAATGTCACACATTTTAATAAATATTACTTGCACTTATACGTAATTTATTATATGCGTTGTTTAGTAAAAAAAAAAAAAACCACACACACATTTTTTAAGTAAGAAAAAATAGATATGCATATATGTAGCTCTTCATGGTGAATTAAATTTCCTTTCTCACATTTACCCTCAAGATGAGAGTGATAATTGAAAATTTAGATGAAAGAATAATTTATGGTATATGAAAGATAATTGAAGAACTAAAATTATGAGATGAAGAATAAGAATATTATTTAACTAAAAAGATAATAAGAGGTCTTTTATGTGGAATAATTTCAAAAAAATAAAAAAAAAGGGGAAAATTACTAAAGAACAATTAATTATGAAGAATGTTTATAGTTTTAAAAGACTGAAAAGGATGTCGTAGGATTTGAAGAATATTCAATATTAGTCAAATACTAAAATGAATGGACATATTTAAATAAAAATGAATTGAATAGTGGATGTAGATTCAACAGGTCGCCCACCCACAACCGCTGACAAAAATTTGTCAACTTTGGGTGCCTTCTTTCTTTTGCTGCTGTTTTGGTTACCAAAATCAAAATAAAGTAATCTTTATGTTAATAATTTTCTCTGATTTTGACTTATAACTTTTTTAGTTAATTAATCATTTTGATAATTTAATAAGATACGGGATTAAAGTTTTTTTTTTAATTCATTAAGTTATCAAATTTTTTAATTTAGTCCTCAAAATTATTACTCCCTCGTCCAATTTTATTATGTCCACTTCTCCGGACACAGATTTTAATGAATATTGATTAGTTTATTCATAAAGTAGATAAGTTGAGGGTATGATAGGGTATTGTGGGGTCCATTTGTAAAAAAATAATTGTTTATGAATAAAGTGAATGACGTAAATAAGTGATGGTAGAAGGGTGGAGATAAATTAGTATGAATAGTATTGTTTTCAAAAAGGGTATGAGTATAATAAAATTGGACAACCAAAAAAGAAAAGTGGGAATAATAAAATTGAATGGAGTGAGTATTTTTTTAATTTAGATTTATTTTGATTTTGATTTTGATGCAGTTATTTGTTACATTAGGTAACTCCACTTTTTATTATATACACCCACGAAATATTATACACCCCAAATGCTAAAATTTAAAAATCAATTAAAATTAAATCATAAAAATATTTAATAAATTACTAAAAATAATTAAATTAAAAAAGTAAGAATTCAAATTAATATGAAAAAAATTAATGGCACTCCGGCATGTGGTTCGACTTGTGAGCCTATGATTTTAAGTTTTTTTTTTTTATATATACCGTACTTTTTTTGTCAAATTAACATGAAAAATATAAAAAAAAATCATCTAAATCTTCAAAAATTTAATAAAGTTAAAAAAATAATAATTAATTTAATTAAATTTGAAGATTTAGTTAATTTTTTAATATTTTTGAAGATTTTTATTTTTATTTAGTTTAATTATTTTTTCGAGATGATTTTTCTTTTATTTTTTTAATTTAATTTTTAAAATTTGAAATTCTTAATTCATCAATTAAGAATTCAAAATTTCGAAAAATAAAATAAAATAAATGAAACATTATGCCCACCCCATAAAAAATTAAAGAAAAATCAACTTAAACTGAAAATATTTATTAAATTAAAAAGATAAAATAAAAAATTCTTCAAATATATTAAAAAATCAGTTAAATATTCAAAACTAATTAAATTAATTATTTTTTTAGCTTTATTAATTTTTTTAAGATTTAAGTATTTTTTATAGATTTTATTTATATTTTTCATATTAATTTAAATTCTTACTTTTTTAATTTAATTATTTTTGACAAGTTATTATATATTTTTATAATTTTAATTGATTTTTAAATTTTAGTCTTTGGGTTGTATATAGTATATTATAGGGTGTATATAATAAAAGGTAGAGTTACCTGCTAGTTACCTGCTATTAAGGGTGGAAATAGGTCTGGCCAGGAGCCTACAATCAAGTCTATTAAGGGCCTTGTCAAGTCTAGCTTATTTACAATACGAGTCGGGTTAAGGCTCTTTAAAAAGTCTATTTAATTAAATAGGCTAGACTTAGGCTTTATATGAGGCCTTATAAGGCCGACCTATTTAAAATTATATTTTATATACTCCTCTTAAAATATAGTATTAACATTAATATTAAATTAAATTAAAGCAAGTTAAATTTATTTTAGTACTTGAGATATCGTTATAATGTTTGTACTTAAACTCATCGTTGTAATGCATTTGTTTTGGTCGTAAATTTTATTTGCAATTTTGAATACTGAACTGCGTTTCATATTGGATATATTTTAATATGTTTCTAAAAGACTCGTAGGCCTGACCTATTTACTTAAAAGGTTAGGGCAAGACTATAAAAAAGTCTATCACAGATAATATGTCAGGTCTAGGCCCAATATTTATAAAACAGGCTCAGGCCTTTTCACGTAAAGTCTAGCTCAGTTCAGCCTATTTCCACCCCTACCTACTATAGCAAGTAATTTGACCAAAATCAAAATAAATTTAAGTTTAATGAACTAAATTCAAAAAATGATAATCTTATAAACTAAATTAAAAAAATAATAATAATTCCACGAGATAATAACTTTGGAGAGCCTATTTTAAAATCTCATAAACACAAAAGATTAACAATCCCCAAAAATTACAAAGATAGTAAACTAGCCAAACTAGGATAAGTTAGTAAAACATCAATCCATTGTTGTTTTTTTATTGAAATTTAAATCAAAACGAATTCCATCTCTAAATTTTCTCAGGTTCCATTTAGACGGAGAGATTTGATCTATAAATTTTAAATTCACCGTCAAAATCCACTTCACCTATTTGAATTATGAATGAATTTCAAATATTTAAATTTTTGCTCACACACTTTTAGGTTGCGTTTGGTTGGGTGGATTTGGGCTTATGAATTTCAAATCCACAGTCCAAATTCATTCTACATGTTTGGATTATGAATGGATTTCAAATACTTAGATTTGTGTCAACACACTTTTTAGTTAAAATTGAGAGAGATTTCAAATTCTCACTAAAACCATATCATTTGAAATCTAGGTATTTTTGACTCCTTTCATTTGAAATGCCTCCTCAAATCAAATCACCCCATCCAAATGCAACCTTAGTTAAAATTGAGAGAATTTTAAATTCTCGTTAAAACCATATCATTTGAAATCCATCCATTTTTAAATCCTCGTTAAAATCATATAGGTTGCGTTTGGTTGGGTGGATTTGGGCTTATGGATTTCAAATCTATAGTCCAAATCCATTCTACATGTATGGATTATGAATGGATTTCAAATACTTAGATTTGTGTCAACACACTTTTTACTTAAAATTGAGTGAGATTTCAAATCCTCACTAAAACCATGTCATTTGAAATACATGGATTTTTAATTCCTTTCATTTGAAACGCCTCCTCAAATCAAATCCCCCCATCCAAACACAAATCTGATTAATGAGAATTTATCCCACATAACAAACATGTAGAATGAATTTGGACTTTGGATTTGAAATCCATAAGCCCAAATCCACCCAACCAAACGCAACCTAAGAGAATTCTGCGTAAATGTGATAAGAAAGAAAAAATAAATAAGTTAATATGAAAGGGTATTTTTGGAAGTTACTAATTAATGAGAATTTATCCCACATACCAAACTACAAAGTAGAAATATTACCTATTTTTTTTAAAGTTTTTTCTCCCTTCATTTTTTATCAAGTGTCATTTTAACATTTTTCAACAAATTAAGATATTAAATTATTGACTATTTTATCCTTCATTAATGATAAATAATTTTAATATTAATTTTTTGTTTAGTAATGAATGTGGTCAATAACGTAGGTGTTATTCTTATATAGAATAATTATGATTTTTCCATGATTTATGCTAATACTATATATTCATAAGGGTAAAATTGTCAAAATTAAGGAAAAAACGTAGAATGACACTTATTTAAGTTATTTTTAAAATATTTAAAAAGGCAAAGTGACACTTAATAAAAAATGGAGGAAATAATCTTTTTTTTTTTTAAACCAGAAAGAGAGCTCTCTCAATGAGTGTTTACAATAATTCACGAGCCAACTCTCGGACCCATCTAGGGATCTCTGCTCCTATCCAAGCTTGAGGAGTAGGAGAGGTAGTAGCCATCTTGGCCAACTTGTACGCTATCTTCGTCTTCGACCGTGGTAAGTAGTGGATGCCTTGTATGCCGTCTCGGTGTGTGATTTCTCTTAGCTCTTTGATTGCATCCTCCTCTGGGCCAAAGAATCTTTTTATTTGGTGTTGATTTGCCGATATAGTATCCATAGAGTCCGTGAAGATGCGCGTTGCTCCGATGTTAAGGTTTCTCAACTTCCGAGCTCCTTCGAGTACTGCACGAGTTTCTGCACCGAGGACTGATCCAGGTGGTTGGATTTTTTGGTAACCAGCAGCCAGGCAGGTGTTTGCTGCATCAAGTATTTCGTACCCAATTGAGTAATTCTTCTTTTCATCATCAAAGCAAGCATCAACAATCAGCTTGTTTCCATTAAAGTCCTTGAATTTTTCTATATGGATATCTGGTTTAGCAGCCTGTTGGTGGGTGTTCAAGGCTGCTTTTGCTTTCTGATAATCCAAGAGGAATGATTCCACCCACTTCGTAGTATTCTCGGGTAGGGAAGCAGTTTTGGCATGTTGGTGCTTGGGGTCATGTTTTACCGTGCATCTATCCTTCCACGTCGCCCATAGCCTCATGCACAACAGCGTGAATTCCTGTGTGTTTAGTATCTCCGAAAGGCCCCATATCAGTTCGCCCAAGGTTGGCACTGATCTTGTCTTCATTAGTTTCCACATTCCATTTTGTTTCCAGATATTCCGTACCGCTTGGCAGAAGACCAATGCGTGAGCCTCATCAGCCTGAGGGTATCCGCATAGGAAGCAGTTAGGGTTGATTGGGATCCCACGTCTGGCTAGGTTGGTTTCTGTTTGGACGATGCCCCAAGCTATTTTCCAGATGAAAATTCTGACCTTTGGCGGTGCGTTAAGCTCCCATATTGTTCTCCACCGTTTTTTCTGTTCATCGGTGTTTGATGGGCCTTCCTGATTGGGTTGTGGAGCTGCTGCGATCACTGCCCTCTTATAGCCCGAGCTCGCTGTATATTTTCCTTTTTTCTCCCATCTCCAATACCTAGTGTCTTTTTTTCCGGGCCCTCCGATGGGAATTGATCTGATTGCGTCCATCTCGTAGGGGAGTAATCAATCAATCCAAACATGGGCAAATATTCAAATTTTAATTTTAATGAACAGTGCAATTCATCATTTTCCTATTGTATTATCCTCAGCTTCATCCTCTTCCGAATTTTCAATTATGATATCGACAATTTCTTCTAACCTTTGAACATGCTTCATTTTCACCTCTCGAAAAAATATTTAATATTTGGTATTTCCTATGTAATTAAGTTTAAGTTCGGTAAATATAAATACCTCTATTAATTACTATCTTCATCCCCAATTATTTGCACTATTTTTTATATTTTTTGATCAATTATTTGCACACTAAATATAGAAATAACATACAAAATTAAGAATCACTCTTTGTATGCACTTGCATCATGCAATTAATCCACAATTTTACCTCACAAATTACAGGAATATTTATTTGACTCCTTAAATCACTAAAATAATTTTTTTAAATTTGTATGACATACTACTTGTGGAAAATCCTGGTACAAAAGGAGTAATAAATGTGTGTAGGTAGATTTTAGTTATGAGATTGGACCACCACCACCACAGCTGCTTAACTCCTCCATCCATCCATATCATATCATATCAACTCAACAGGTAAAAAATAATTACAATTACTACAAAGTAATAGTAATAATAAGATTACAGAGTTAATAAGCTCCATGGATGTTCATGAATTGAGGAGAGAGTCAAGAAATTCAGAGTGGAATGGGAGTTGCAGGATTCCTGAAGCAACAAGAAATGCAGCCATCCATAGTGGTATCACCCATAAAAACATTATCACCAGTATTTGCTTTCCTGCAATTCATCACAATTCATTCAAACCTCACCTCACATATGGATGGATAAGATGAAGAAGATTACCTGCTGAACGAGACGAGTTCTCCGTTCGATCAATAAGCCATTCCCCAGTCTCTCTCAGCTTCTTCTCCACATCCCCTTCATTCTTCCCCACTGTATTTCTCAGAATGTTATCAAACAAGCCACTTGCCTTCTCTTCTACTTCACTGCCAATCAAGTTTTATACTTTTATGCCAATAAAAAAACAATTTCTTGAAATTGTAATAAGGAGGAGATGTTGTGATTGCCTGTTGGGGTCCCTGTCCCGAAAGACGCCAGCACCAATTGCCCGTTCGATTTCAAATACAGTAGGCTGCTGCGGTTGTTGCTGCTGCTGCTTTAGCTTTCTGTAACTTTGTTTTCCAGGTTGTTTATTGGGCTTAAGTTGGGGTTGATTAGAAACAGAATTAGAGTCATTTGAAGAAGAAGCCATAACCTGTAGTTTGGTAATGGAGTTGCAGTTAAGGATAGCCATTAATGCATATGCAGCAGCAACCAAGTACAAACAAATATAAAAAGATTTTTTCAAGAGTAGAGAATACTACTAAGTACCAAAATTGGAGGGCCATATCTTACATATTTACCCTCATATTGTATATACCCTTATCAACTGGCTAATTTGGGCTATACAATTCAGTAATGTAGAAATATTCAGAAAACCTCTACAATTTCACTTACTTTATACTCCCTCGTCCCAGTAAAAGCTACCCAACATTCCTTTATCGTCCGTCCCAACGAAAACTACCGTTCCCTTTTTGACAAACTTCTCTCTCACATTTCATTATATTTCTTAATCTTTCTATCCAAAGCTAATGGATAGCTTTCACTGGGATGGAGGGAGTATTATTATTAAACCACATCCCTTTTATCTATGACAGTGACTTCATCCACAAATCAATACTTATTCTAGGCAAAGTAAAGAGAACCCATGAATGGCACATTTTAAAATTTAATTTGTATATATGTCCCCCTAAAAATGGTGAAAAACATGCATATAATTCTGTATGCATCATTATGTATCTCTAGGTTAAAAAAAAATGTAGTAGCATCAGCTTTCCATTCATCACGTAGGTAGAGTTCTAAGCAAACGGAGAGCAAGCGTCCATTGCGGTCTCTGTGAAAGCACAAGTTTCCTCAACACAGGAACTGCTCCAGCTGCTAAAATGGCTGCATGATTCTCCTCATCCATGCTCAAATTGTAGAGTACAGCTAAGCATGCTTCAACCGCACGATCACCACCATTTTCCATCACCTTTACCACTGCAAAAATTCCTCCCCCTGAAGCAACGGCTCTGGTGGACCCCACTACCCCTTCAGATATTATTCTGTTGAGCTCTACAGCAGCAGATTCCTGCTCTTGAGGGGAAAACGAGTTTTGCATCTTTTCAATCAACCTGGGGATCGTTTCGTAAAGTGTCACTTCCGTATTGACTTGATCCACAGAGTCCAAATTGTTGGGAGATAGAGAGGTGAGTTTGACTAGGCAAGCAGCAACCCAATCTTTGTTTTGAAGGGGAATGCGGGATGTAAGGATTGATCGAAGCAGTTTTGTGAAATGATGTGAGTTCATGTTTAGATGGAATTGCTCGTAATCGAGCAATTTTGTAAGCAGGCGAGATGCTGCAGACACTGCTAGACCGGCTTCCTCCAGTTCCAGGAGGTGCAGTTCTATACCATCCTCCATTTCTGCTATTTACAGACATGATAGACAAGGGAATGAGTAAATCAAGTCCAATACGAATATAAAGTAGGGTTAATTGCATAAAAATCAAGACTTTTTCATTTTTTTTAATTAAAACATGTGTTTTTAAAATTTGCAATTCAATAGACGACCTTGCAAATTGTTGCAATTATTTCATATAACTATTTTCCAGCAACATTTTGAAAGGTCATATATCGAATTGCAAAATTTAAACACACATGTTGTTATCGAAAAAACTTGAAAAGGTCATTATTAATTTTGCAATTTACCTAAATGAGACATTAATCAATGCTTTTAGTCAAGAATACCTATTAAAGTTTTCTGTTGAAAAACTGTTTCTAAGCCAGATTCAACACCAACTGAGGTTAGCTTTTCAACAGTAGAAGGCACAATCACCACAATGGACTCGAGGATGGAAGCTGCTTTTCTCTGCAAATCAGGAACAGATGTCTTCAAGATATCGACGAGGCAAGACAGGAAAGTCAAATCACCAAGGTCTCCTCCAGAAACGGTCTGTGTGCTGTCAAAGCAATCAACTTTATGTAACATATAATCACTTTCGTTAAGGAACGACCGAACGAGTGCAAAATAGATTATGCAAAACGAAAATCATAATTACAAGGAACTCAACATGAATCTGTTGTTTTTATGTTCCATCAAATTTAGAGCTTTACGATAATTCTATCTTGATATATATTTTACACACCCATTACTTAACTTTCAACGTGCAAACTAACTTGAAGATTTACTGAATGACTTTGAAATTCTAATATGAAACAAGAAAGAACCTGGAGGCCACTTCTGATGAGATCATATCATTTCCTGCTCCAGCATAAAACTGAAAAGACAGATTATAAGAAAAAATGTTGCATAAAAGAAACGGTTGAAATATCTTGTAATTGCTTAAAAATGCACACAGACCTTTGATTTCAATTCTTTGTTCGGGTCTAAAATCCGAGTAAGAATATTTAGAATCTGCAATTCAGCATAACATGTTTCTAACTTTAGTAATTTTATATTAAAAATGTTTTGAGTAATACAATTCAATAGAAAATAAATCTAGCACTACCATTGAAGTTGTAATACTGGAGATATCTGACTTAGACTGCTTCAGCAAATGTACAAGAGAGTGCAAAATTCCTTCTTCTTCCATTCTCTGACAAACATTATTGCTGGATTCCATGTGAATTCAGAGATTTTAATAAAATAAATTCACGGCACCAATAAATTAGAGTGGATTCAATCAAGAAGTTAGTTTGTGATCATGAATGGAACTAAATAGAATCTTCATAAATAGAATATAGAATAAAGCACAGTGCTTCACATTACCTGATGGACAGCTTGTCCAAAGCTTGAAGAACAGCCAATCTAACAGCATGATTAGGATAATAAATTAACTGAACGAGATGTTTGATTGCACCAGCTTCTTTAAATGAGACACGCATGTGTTCGTTGATGGATGCATCAGCAATGGACTCTGCAGCTCTTGCAATAGCTGACTCATCTTCAAGTCCAAGAATTAAAACCAATCGTGCAACAGCATTCACTTGTGACAAGAGTGTGAACCTAAAACTGGATGAACATTCACCATTGGAGTTATTATCATCTTCAGTTTCGATTGCCCCTATACGAGCAAGAAACTGTTGCTGTGTTCGTCCAACTATTGCATTCCTCTTTGCCTCCTCTAATTCCGCATTCTTTTCATCAACACTTAATCCAAGTAGAAGTTCTGAAGCACCATATCTGGAAGGAACTTTTGAGGTCTGTTCAATCTTCGTACCATCAGGTAAAGAAGGCCAGGAATACAGAGATGGTCTAAAAGACTTGTATGCTTCTGTACCGACTAAGGGCACCAGAACTAGACCTTCCTCCGTGATAAGTATTTTATTATAACTATCTTTAGCAAGTTCCAATAATGCATTTCTAGCTTCCTTCTTAATGACTTTAGATTCGTTCTCAGCAGCTGTCAAAGCCTTTGCCTGCATTGTGTATACAGTGATTAAACTCTAATGGTTCTACGCTTAGCAGAGGAATACCTCGATTTTAAGATGTGAAAGTAACTGCAAACTATATATGAGAAGCCATAGGAGAAGTAAATAGCATATGCTTATTAGTGAACTTGTTAAATTTCAACCAACATCATTGTGATTAAGCCTTGACCGGCTCTTCTACAATAATACCTAATTCTTGAGGAAAAAGATGATTGCATTATCTGTTATCGCCGTATATCATGCAATAACTGAAAGATTTGTAAATCACAGTACACAGAAGCTAAAGAGAGAGTCTCACCAATTTCTGGATAACTCCAGCTTCAACCATTAGTTTATGATTTGACTGCCTTAGTGATAAATTTGCCAAAACTCCCCCAGCAGCTTCCTCGACTTTAATATCTTCATCCTCTAAGTAGTTAACAAGTAGAGGAAGGATCTCAGAGTTAGTAATTCGAGCACTGAGCTCCTCGTCTACAGACAAGTTCCAAAGGGTACATATCAGCTGCTCCTTCACCTGCAGAGATCCATACAGGTTGCATCAGAGAAAGAAAATACCAAAATGTACTAGTAAGGGAATTTCGTCTTTACATTAGAAGACAGCGAGGGGCGTGCCAGCAGGGCAGATATCTCTGCTACTGCACTGCTTTCTGCTACTAAGTTTCTGTAAAGATTGATTGATGATATAACCCTTAAAAGACCAGCAGCTGCTTCGCAAGCAGAATCCGAGTCTGATTTCAGAAGGCTCACAATGAGATTGACAATTCCATGATATTTCATGATGTTATCAACGCAATTCTTTCCACCAAGAGAGTACTTCCAGAGAGCAACAACAGCTTGCTCCCTATCCATAGGATCTTTATCGAGCCCAAGCATGCGAACAAACAACCCCACATAACCATCATTCGAACGAATTTCCTTGTCCATTGATGTTTCAACTTCCTGAAATTGACTGGAAAATTACTTCTCCTGCCCAAAAAGATAACATTTGCTTTCCAGAAAATCAACACAAAATTGACCACCAATTAAGAAGACGTTTGCTTGTTCAGCAATCAATTAATCAGTCCAGATATCATAAGCACATTGAAACAGCACAAATAGGCATACATACGTTTTTTTTTTAAATGGACACACACGATATGCACCGCTTAAAATGGAAAAGCAACAACATTCACAATTTTACATTGCTTTTGCCTCCACACACAAGTCAACAAATTTGTTTACTTTATACTTGATATAAACGGGATGGAGGGATTATGCAAGAAAGAAAGCGCAAATTGGAATTAAAAGTGTGGGATTCTTACAGGAGGTGAAGAGTGCTTTTGGGCAGCAAAAAATTCAGGTTGAGCACCATCACTGCAAGCCCTTATCAAGACAGAAAACCTGGAGCAGCATAGCATGTGATTCCGACCAAGAGAATAGTGTTTGAGTGGTAGTACAGGCACAAGGGGTTTACGGATTGAATTTGGGGGCTTGAATTTTAGATGGGTTGGGATTGTTGAATACATAGTGCTTGCTGGCTACTCCTTTGGCTTTTGTGAAGAGAAATTGATATTAGTCCTACGTTATTTGTTTCTACACTTTTCTCCTCTCTCTTCTTCTTTTGAACTTCACTCTCAAAGGATAAAGGAGCCTGCCTGCCTATGCCAAATACTCCACTTAATAAGTTAATTCGAAAATTGTCCATTTTAACGCACTATATAATACGGAGTAATATATTCGTGTGAAGTATAAATAGACGGCTTTCAAAAGAACGGGAGGAGGAGTAGATGTAGATCCTATATTTTGTTTTATGTAATTTAAAGAATATGGTACAAAACCATAAACAGTGTTTATCAAGTATGCAAATTGAATAACAGTGTGATTTCCTTAGAAGAAAAATAGTTAAGAGCAGGTGTTAGTGGGAGTTTCTTTTGAGTACAAAATACTATTCCTCATGTCTCTCTATGTAATTGATACATTTTGTCATTTTTATCGTTTTAACAATTCAACACACATTTTTTAAAATGTCAACATCTCACTATCTCTTTGTCTATTCTCTTTCCTATCTCTCTCTATCTTTATCCTTCTTTATTACTTCTCACCAATTTTATAGTACAATTTAAATGCCCGTTTGCTTAGTTAGGTGGGATTTGGTAGGTTTGTTAAGATGAGATGGGTAACCCTTAGTTTATACATCTAACCCACGTTTGTTTGCAAAATATTTCAAATTGGTTTATAAGTATGAATAGACAAAATTGCCCTTGAAAGATTCTTCGTCATCAACCGATTAAATGCAATTCAGTTCTGCAATTTCTTCTTTATCTTCAACAATTTCAAATCAAATCTCATAAATTCAACCATTTTTACAATTCAATAAACTCCACGTGATTTCTGCAATTCAACAAACAATTTTGTCCTGCATCTCCTAAATTAAACCATTTCTGTAATTCAACAATTTGGATCTCAAATTTAAAAAATTAACAAAAATAATTTGGAAAACAAACCGGTTAAGAACAGAAATGAGAACCCAAAAATTGAGACCCACCAAATCTGGTGGAACAGAAGCTGAAATGCTCCACAAAATCCCAAAGATCTAAATAAAACGTAATCGATGGGTGAGTCAAACCAAACCAAATCCCAAAAATTTGAATCAATCCAAATCGATGATTGATTATAGTATTCTTCTGCGTGAAATGGTCAGCAAAATGGAGGGGGAGAAGAAGAAAGGTGTGTGAAATGGCTAGAGAAATAGAGGAGAAGAAGAATGATGTATTGCAGCGGTGGAATCTGATGGTAGCAGCCCACGACGTTAATGGAAGCTCTGTTGCAACTGCAATGAAGAAGAAAAGAATGAATCTGTCGTGTAAAGAGACGAGGGTATATGGGTAATACATGAATTTTTTATGTGGGTTGTGAAGTGGGTTTAGAAAACCTAGGGGGATGGTGGGTTCTCATAACCCACAAAGTTAGGTTTATAGAACCCGGGTCAGATTTTACACCCGGGCAGATGAGTTTTGGCAAAACAGTAGCAAACATGAGTTGTGGTGGGTTTACACATCTAACCTACCTCTAAACCACTAAGCAAACAAGCACCAAGTAGCACAGTCATTTTATGTGATGCTCTGTAGTCCCTACCTGGCTATATCCAATTTGATATTAAAAAGAACAATAGATTAAAGTTGAATTCATGAAGTTGCTCTGGGCTACACCTGAGGGACTACCAATAACACTTTTGCACATCACATAACATAACATGTATATATCCACCACTCACTCATTTTTCCAAAAAAAAAAAAAAGAAAGACTAAGTAACTGGCGCTGGATTACATCTAACTGGCCAAAAAAACAAAACAAACAAAAAAAGAGATGGTAAATGCTGCGAATTGGTTTCGAATTATAAAACCAAATTTGACTTGAACTTCAAAATATTCTAAGTTACCAGGACATGTCATTACACAAAGGAAACAGCTCTTCTGCCTCATTATTTTACTCAAAGGTAGTTAGTTTTGCCGAGTTTGAAACAAGATCAAAACCCCATCTGTTGATCGATCAGAACGATGTGTGGGTACTGAACAGTTCAGACAACTTGTCCCAATCCCATGCATCCAAGTTCGGAGACAAAACAGCAGCTCCCACAGCCACCACAACGATGGTGAAAGCCACTGTTTTCAGACAACCATGACCACTTGACAGCCTTCCCAATATTGTTTTGCAGTATTTATCCGCCTCCCGATAGTATTTTTGCTTATCAACATCCACTCCACTTAATGCTTTCTCATTCTGTAAATAGACACAGGCTATGTTAATTTTCAGCTTACAAACAGGTAGGGTCCGTAGGGACATAAATGCAATAAAAACGCCCACATGCATACTGATTCAAGTCCAAAGGCATAACAATTTCCAACACACCAACAAAGTTTCACAAGGATATTTGTAATACAAACCTTTTGCCTGAAACTCTTTAGAGTTTCCCCAAGTGCTTGAAGAGAAGACTGTTTTGAAGAAAGAATCTTCCACTCCTCTGAAAGCTTCCTCAAGGCAGCAACACTAGTCTCTATGTTATCAGCGTAAAACTTATCATCCTGTCCAAATGTATAACACGACCGGAATGAGAAAACGAATTTTAGATGGCAGTGAATAGCCTCAGACACCAAAATCAGTCAACCCCTACTAAGGTAAATTATAGAGATTAAGAAAAAGGAAAATTAGGCCTCCACTGTAGAAATAAGTTTTAAGACAGAGTCTTTAAGAGTATTAGTCAAACATAAGTTTAGGAAAATTCTTATTGTCATGATGATGAGCAAAAGAAAATGGTTTTGTGTGTGGAGATGCGACTGACTAAAGCTTACCCACTGCTTGTAGCAGTCAGGATTCTGGGTCAAACACCATATAAAGATGCTCGTTGCTTCCTGCGACAGAGCTGGGATACCTGCAGAACACCAGTTTTTGTAAAATAACTACTTTAAAAAGATACTATATAAGTACAAATCATTTCCAATCCTAAACTACCTTCTCCAGCAGATTTCACAGCAATGGACTGTATCTGCTGTGATACTTGCTTCATTGCTTTGCTTCCAGGAGAACCCGCCAGAGCAACATCTTTCAGAATTGGGTAAATTGCCTCAAATCTCTCAGTAGCCTAATACATATAAATATTTAAGGAACTGAACACGTGGAAGAATGAATTACAGAAGAAATAATACTAGCAAGGAAAAATTCCCAAAGAACACCTACCTTAACTCTCGCAGAGGATGCAGGAAATGTTACATGTAACAGCAGGTCAAGTTCTGCAGGTGATATGAGTCGCTCCCCTTTCTTAACAGCCCCATTAACTAGTATAGTACGAGCTTTTGGTGCAGCCAGAATTCTGATGCATACAAAAGGTATAGTTGGTTGTTTAAATGTCTAACTACCAAAGTGCATAAAGTGGTACAAGTGTTGCATGGAAACAAGGAATTTAAACCTTTCCACTATCTGCAAAACCAAGTCCCTGGACTGTGGATTAGAGCCTGATTTTCCTCCAAGTATAGGCAAAATATGATGCGCCCAAAAGTACAATCCTACAGCTAGATCTCCTTGACAGGCCTACACAAAATGGATTAGCATCAGTAACATGATGATGGGATAATGCATCAAAAGGTCCCTGAACTATCAACTTTTATTTCGACATGTCCCTAATCTTTCAAAAAAAAAAAACCCTTCAGGCTTCAAGTATTGAAATTTTATTTCACGAGCTCCCATGAGACGAAAATTGACATAAAATTTAGGCTCACCTTAATGGTTGTGTTAAATAATGTACTTGTTAGCTTTATTTAATTATATACAAAAGTATCTTTCGCAATCCATTTCAGGTACTCATCACCAAACGTATTGAGGTTAAAATGACTTGCACACAACACATGTAGAATTAATAAAATTAGCGTAGATACAATTTAACGGGACCATTAAGATAAATAATAAAAAAATGCCATTTTTTGTCTTTGGGGAACTTGTGATATAAAATTTCAATACTTGAAGGCTTTTTAAGGAAAAAATGGGACCTATTGAAACAAAATTTGATAGTTTAGGGATCTGTTGATGCATTATGCCCATAAAGATCACGGTTGTTATGATTGGAGTTGATGCTTTATTTATTTATTTATTTTATAAAAGAGATTGGAGTTGATGCTTAAGGTAGATAAAAAAGTAGACTCACTTGAACAGACATCCATGCAAGAACTGGAAGCTTGTCTTGTCCTTGATACTTAGAACCACCTTCCCTCAACTTCGGCAGCAAATGAATTAGTACATCTGGTTTCCGTCGCAATACCATTGCCAAAACCAAAAAGATAGCAACCTGCAGTATAAAAAATTAGACAATGATACCATCCATGTTTCCAGATAGAATATTTTTTGTAATTATATCAACTATGAGCCAATGGAGGTTGCACACAAAAATTGAATAAACTCCTTGTTTTATGAAGATATCATTCTCGAATTATGAAGATACAGCCATTATAAGCCACAATTGGTATTAAGTGAAGATCACAAAAACTTTACACTAATAAGGACAATGATGGTAGTGGCTCTGAGGAAGACTAGGAAACTAGGAGCACGGTTCAAAAACTCAGTAATTTTATTGCGATTTTGACAAACATGACTGGGATGCATCTCTGATATTATTCATGATCCCTTACTTTCAATTCTTCATCACTTGGTGAAGGTACCCAAACACATTGCCCAAGTCAGTTTACCACTATACCTAAAAGTTTCCCTGAAAACAGTCTAAACCAAATATCTTTTTCCATAACACAATACATATGTCCACAAAATTCAATCAAATACAAGGGTGCGAATCTCAGACTATAAAGTGTTGTAGAAGGAGTGAAGGTATCTACCTGAGACTTTTTTGAAGGTGTTGGTTGTCCAACTTTCTTTGAACCCTTAGACACCACTTGTTGGGTTGCCAAGTCAGCAAGAATACAATCCAACATCCACAACACAAACGTGCCTAATGCCTCGAGTGAGCAATGATTTATCCAGTCAACTGATGTCTTGTAAACTGACTCGGAAACATAAGAAACCGGTACCTGTTTATCAGAAACTATTGAATTAGTTTCTATGTAGTCATAGGGGCCAAAAAACAACTACCAATTACAATATAAAACCTAAATTTCCATAACAAACCGGTTATTTTGGAAAAAGGTATAGAAAAGCAGCAGCCATGGGGTTCATTCGAAATATTACAAAGCAGAAGAACAATAAGAAAGTGCTTTCATGCATATCTTTTCAACACTGAATATAAATCATGTCTGTAGATAACAAGAATATTAAGGAGTATATTCACCAGCCCACTTCTCTCTTATCACAATTTTAGAGACACTCCATTGGTCCACACATGAAAGAAAAGGTCTTTCGTTTTCAGCCTAAAGCATAGTTAACCAAAAATGACAGGCTATCCACCCATCACCTTTTCATGTGAATAGAAAAACTGAATCATAAATTCTCACATGCAAATGTACGATCCTCTATGACTGACTAAAACATTCAGGTTCCAAAGCCCCAAAATTCTAGAAATGGATCTGGGAACAAGTTTTACATAAAATACTTATCAACTCACATCAGCAATTTTCGCCAGCATAGATTCTCTGAACAACTTCAGCCACGGAAACTGTGCCGCACTGACTCCAGAAAATGCACGACCAAAATAATCGGCAAATCTCATCAATTGAATGTCTTGTTGCTCTTCATAGGATTCCTATTATCAGAAAATTCATAAATTTCTCCAATTCGGCCAATAAAAATCAGATAAAAAGAGAGAGAAAAAGGAGATACCGAAATACTAGAGAGAAAAGCAGCGAGATCATCAGCATCGATCTTGGCGGAAGCCTCCGCCACGGTGATCTTAAGCTTCTTAACCTTGGGCTTCTTCTCCTTCTTAACGGTGGCATTATTCTCCTTGGGGTCGCTACTGGCATAATTTTCATCATATTCATCATAATCTCCACGATTGGTCTTCGATCTCAGGGGAATTTCATCATCAAGATCATAAACGGATGAGGCAAGGCGCTGGGCCTCCAATTTCCGTCGGCGCTCCTCCGAATGCTTCTCCAAACCCTTAAAAACGCCGTTATTCTCGGTGAGCAATCCCGATCCGTTAGGGAGAAGAGGTTTCGATGAATCCGATGCGGGTTTGTTGGTCTTATTATTGCGCTGCTTCTTGGCGTAGGTAACTTTCTGCCAGCCATGACCATTGTCGTGTGGAACCTCTGAAAATGTCTTGTCGTCCTCCATGGCGAAATTGATTTGAATAGAAAAGGGATCGGAGAGAAAGAGAAGAAATGGAGTTGATCTGCTTAGGCTTAGCTTAGTAAAAAGAGGGATGGGATGGGATGGCTGTCTCTTGTTTTGTCTTCTTTTGTTTCAGAAAAGAATTGACCTCTAGCTCTGCCTTGGCTGAAATTACTCCTCTCCCATCAAGCCCCAAAACAAAAAATAATAATGAGGCCCATATCTCAACATTGGCCCAATTACTAGCTACTCATGCTCGATTCGAGAAAAAATATTAAAATCGAATCAAGCTACTTAAGTAGTTCTTGAGTGCGAGCTAAGAAAAATAAAAATAGGCTTGTTAGTCTAATCGAGTTAACATAATTTTATAAATTTATAATTGTACCCCTTTGATTATATATATATATATATACTCCATCTGTCCCACAATTGTTTGTACATTTGTCTTATTTATCCGTCCCATAATTTTTTGCACCCCTTACAAAGGAAATTCCTCCATAAATCACACCCTCACAAAATTTACATATTTACACAAAATGTCATTGCTTTTATACTTATTTCAACCACTATCTTTATTTTATTCATATAACTTTACAAAATTACCTCTCAACACTCCACTCATTACACATTTTTCTTAATAAGTGTGCTCACTTTGTGGTGCAAACACTTCCAGGACGGAGGGAGTATATATATAACAAAAACTTGTGTGAGTCAATCTTATAGATCTTTTTGTGTGAAATATATCTTTTGACCCATATTTTAGATTTTTTGGTTGGACAATCCATTTTTTTTTCTTTAGACTTTATGTTTAAAAAAAAATGTTTAAGTAAAAAGTGATAATGTTTTTAAGAAAAGTGATAGTCAATTTTTACTTAAACATTATCACTTTTTACATCGACGGTCCGTCTCACAGATTGAGATTCCTGAGACAGTTTCACCAAAGACCAGCTCTATATATAAATTGATAATTTTTTGTATGCAATTGAATTTTAAGTGATTTGAATATATCTCTCGTTCAAATTTGAATTTTTGACCCTAGACCAATTCAAAATTGTGGTCCAAATTGGGTGCACACAAATAGTAACTCATATAAATATACTTTAATTATAAATAAAATAAAAAATATTTAATATTATGCAAGTTATTGAGTCGAGTTCGAGTATTTGGTGTTTTTCATCGAGTCGAGCACAAGGTTAAAAAAAGTAAGCTCGATCAAGTTTATAGCTTAAATTTGTGTTCAAACTTTACATTGCACTCATTTACACCCTGTAGGCCCAATATGCGATCTACTTAAAAAGCCCAAACTAGATGGCATAAATAATTTATTTAATTAGTCCAGATAGTGTAAACCAGAAAAAAGGGATAAGAAATGAGTTGCTCCTTGAGCTGTGCCTTCTCTCTGCCTCCCTCCCTCTCCCTCTCCCCTCCCAGGAATCTTCCCTTGTTCATTTCATGTGCCCAAAAGGATTACCATTCCATAAAGCAGGTTCAAAGTACTGTATCTCTATCAATTTTTCACAATCAACTTCAAAAAACTTATTTGTTGTTATGACATGACAGAAGGCATGCAATATTCAAGACCCCAGAGCTAAAATCGTCCGTTTGGCAGTTCAAGTTGGAGGAGTGTTTGCTGCTGCTGCTGTAGGATCTCTGTTTTCTATGTATAGCTCATAATTTTCTTATGTTTTTTGCATTCTACTAACTATAAATAAATGTGTGGTGCAGCAGGTAGCAGAGCCTCTTCCTGCTTTTGCTGTAACTGGTGTGAACGATGAATTCGACCTCGTGTGGACTTTGATTCAGTCCGGAATCTCTGCTTTCATCTACTTCATCGTCGCTCCGGTGAGTGAGTGCATGCAATGCAGCAAACACATTCTTTTGTTGGTATTACTTACAAGCCTTGAATACTGTTTGCAGCCCATTATTATGAATTGGCTAAGAATCAGATGGTACAGGAGGAACCTACTTGAAATGTATTTCCAGTTCATGTGTGTCTTTTTGTTCTTTCCAGGGTAACCACTAACCACCTCCTTCTCTACTAATACTATTTGCATACAATCAACAAACTTCATTTTATGGTCTGCTGCATATGCATGTAGGGTGTTGCTTTGGGCACCATTTCTCAACTTCAGGAAGTTTCCCAGAGATCCATCGCTCAAGTATCCGTGGGCTGTACCAGAAAATCCTTCTATGATCAAGGGTGGATTCAAGAAGTTCCCTTGGGCTACACCTGAGGACTATGATTAAATACCATTCATTGCCTGTTCAGTTTAAGCTTCTTTCCAACTACAACAATGTACACTTGTATTAAACTAAATATAACGACAACGATATATATATGTTTGGCAAACAAAACAAACAGTCAACAAATGATATGATAATTAAGTATAACAAACAACATAAAGGAGAAAGAAAGAAATGTTCAGTAACTTAGTCCTCTAAACCTCATCTCTGTAAAATCTCTAACTGAAGGGAGAAAAGAAAATAAAACGTATATGTCAGTCTCATTTTTCCCAAAACCGTATAAGCTATTGGTGCTGGATTACATCTAATTGGCAAAAAAACATTCTGTTACTTTCATAACTTTAAAATAAAAGACTTGTCATTACACAAAGGCAATAGCTCTTCTGCAACATTATTTCAGGCAACTGTAGTTAGTTTTGCCAAGTTTGAAAGAGAGAACAAAGCCCCATATGTTGATTCGCTGCTAGTTTGGTCAGAAAGAAGAGTAGGTGCTGAAAACAACTGATAACTTATCCCAATCAAGCGCATCCAAGCTCGGAGCCCAAACAGCAGCTCCCAAAGCAACCACAACAATAGTGAAAGCCACAGTTTTCAGGCAACCATGACCACTCGACAGCCTTCCCAATATTGCCTTACAGTATTTATCTGCCTCCTTAAAGTAACTTCGCCTATCAACATCCTCTCCACCACTTAGTGCTTTCTCATTCTGTAAACAGAGAGGCAATCGAAATAAATGATCATGTTAATTTCCAGCTTACAAAGAGGAAGGGACATAAATGCAAAAAAAAGGATCAAATGCTAATTGTTAGAAGTCAAAAGGCATAACAATTCCCAACACACGTGAAAAGGATCAGGTACCAACATATCACAACAAAATTTCGTGAGGATATATCATATATGTACTACTACCAACCTTTTGCCTGAAACTCTTTAGAGTTTCCTCAAGTGCTTGAAGAGAAGACTGTTTTGAAGAAAGAGTCTTCCACTCCTCTGAAAGCTTCCTCAAGGTAGCAACACTAGCCTCTATGTTATCCGTATAAATATTGTCCTGTAAAAATGTATAATGCAATAGCTTGTCTTAGAAAGCAAACACATTAACCAGAATGAGAAAATGAATTTCAATGAAAATGAATTGCACCAGAAATCAGAGAAAAGGGAACATGGATAATAATCTGTAGGCCTCTCTTCTCAGGCAAAAAAAATATATATATAGAAATTGGACAAAATTAATTAGGAAATATATTTCAAGAGAGAAGCTTTAACTGAAATAAACCACACACACACACATAACTCACTCAGGTCATTCTAATTGAGATAATGAAAGAAAATGGTTTTGTATGTGGAGATGCCAATTACAAACTAAAGCTTACCCACTGCTTGTAGCAGTCAGTATTCTGGCTCAAACACCATATGAAAATGCTTGTTGCTTCCTGAGATAGTGCTGGGATGCCTGCAGAGCACCAGTTTTGTTAAATGCCTAGTTCAGAATGACATTATATAGGTATGTATGTCACTTCAAATCCTACACTACCTTCTCCAGCAGCATTCACAACAATGGATTGTATCTGCTTTGATACTTGCTTCATTGCTTTGCTCCCAGGTGAACCCGCAAGAGAAACCTCTTTAAGAATTGGGTAAACTGCCTCAAATCTCTCAGTAGCCTATAATAGATACAGATTAGAGGATGGAATTATATGAAATAACAAATTTGTTGACAGAAAATAATCCGACAAAAAATTCCACGATAAAGCCTACCTTAACTCTTGCAGAAGATGTAGGAAATGTTGCACGTAACAGCAGCTCAAGAGCTTCAGGCGGTATCAAGCGCTCCCCCTTCCTAACAGCACTATTAACTAGAATAGTGCGGGCTTTCGGGGCAGCCAGAGTTCTGGAGAATAGATTATAGTTTGTTATTTAAATGCCAAAAAACCAGACTACAGTAGCAAAAAATCAAGGAATTCTAACCTTTCCACTAGCTGCAAGACCAAGTCCCTGGACTGTGGATTAGAGCCTGATTTTCCTCCAAGTATTGGCAAAATATGATGGGCCCATAAGTACAATCCCACAGCCAGATCTCCTTGAGAGGCCTATACACATAATGTAAAACATGAGTTAGGAAAACAAATTTAAAATGAATAAAAAATCAAGGCATTCCTATAATTGGAGTGGAAGCTTAAGGTGGATAAAGAAGTAGACTCGCCTGAGCGGTCATCCATGCAAGAAGAGGGAGTTTGTCTTGTCCCTGGTATTTCGAGTCTCCCCTCAAATTGGGCAGTACATGAATTAGTACATCTGGTTTCTGGCGTAACACCATTGCCAAAACCAAGAAAATAGCAACCTGCAATATACAAAAAATCATAAAATGACGCCATACCAGTATCCAAAAAATATATACATAGTACTTTGAAAATTAGATCAACTATATGCCATTATAGGTTGAACAATATGACTGAATCAGCTGAGGGATGATAAAGCAAAACTAGATTAAATGAGGCGAAGACGTAGAAAATGTGTTTTCTGTCACGTCTAGATAAATATAACAGAATTGAAGTTTGCACCTTTTTCTTGCACTACCACTAAGATAATGTATTTTTACCTACAATTTCATCATCGTCGGGAAATTGAAGACCTGTTTTTTTGCCTTTCATTATACTAAACACAATCAAACGTCTATGACCAATCCAGCATTTCATTTACTAATAATATCACAATCATGGGCAAGCTAACATAATCCAAAAAGGAGATAATTTTATCAATTCATCACTTTAAATACTATTAAACACATTATTTACTCTATCTACTTTATCACTTTAAATGCTACTCCCTCCATCCCCTTCAAAGGTTTACATAAACTTTTGGCACAGATATTAAGAGATATAGTATTAAATGTGTAGTTGAGTTAGGGAGAGATAGGAAAAAGAAAAGGTAGAGAAAGGTAGAAAAGAGAAAAGGTAGAGAGAGATAGTGATTTTTTCCAAAAAAGAAAATGTAAACTATAGGTTGGGACGGATCAAAAAGAAAAGTGTAAACCCTAGAAAAGGATGGAGGTAGTATTAAACAACTCTTATATTAAAACCTGTGCCCGGGTCAAATGGGTAGTCAACTTAGGGACGGAGGTAGTAAGTGAAGATCACAAAATTTGGCACTTATAGCAACAACAATGGCAGTGGCTGTGTTGAAGAGTGAAGACATGGGAACTGATAGTTCTCAAAGTCTGCCATTTGTATCCTGACATTCACAAACACGACTGAGCTGCATCTCCGATATTATTCATAACCCATTACTCTCAAGTCATTATCACTCAATGGATGTATCATGTATCCAAGAAAATTTCGCATGTCCAGTTTAACTAAAGGTTCCTTTACAAATAATCTAAATAAATAAAACCCGTTTATATACTATATATGTCCACACCGGTAATCAAACTCAACGAGTGCCAATTTCAGAGTGCATCAAATGTATCTACCTGAGACTTTGAAGATGTTGGCTGCCCTCCTTTCTTTGAACCCTTAGACACCAATTGTTGGGTTGCCAAATCAGCAAGAATGCTATCCAGCAGCCATAAGACAAACGTCCCTAATGACTCATATGAACGATGATTAATCCAGTCAACTGATGCCTTGTAAACAGACTCAGAAATATATGAAACAGGAACCTGTTCACCAGAAACTATTGAATTAGTCTCCAAATATTAATTGGGCTTAAAACAACCCGAATACAATATGAAGCCCTTGACCAAAACATATCCAGACAATAAAAAGTTTGATTCATATGGCAATGGTTCAAAAGATGCACAGAAAACACAAAAAATGTTTGATCATTTCAGATATAATGCAGAAATATAAAGATAGTCTATTCATCCATGATCGCCTTTTAATTGATAACCTTATCCTTGCCTTTTTATTTGAATAGAACCACTGTGTGATGATAAATCCTTTTGACTCATTTTACAATTCTCAGATGCAAGTGTGTAATTCTATGACTAATTAAGTATTTAGATTCGAAATTCCCAATATTCTAGATATGGATCTGTATAAAAATATCTTGACCAACTCACATCCGCAATTTTTGCCACCGTAGACTCCCTGAACAACTTCAGCCACGGAAACTGTGCGGCACTCACTGCCGAAAATGCACGACCAAAATAATCGGCAAATCTCATCAATTGAATATCTTGTTGCCCTTCATAGGATTCCTATTCATCACAAAGTCCATAAAATTTCCAAATTCGACCAATAACAATCAACAAAATCATATAAAGAAAAAAAAAAAAAAAAGTCAGATACCGAAACACTAGAGAGAAAAGCGATGAGATCATTAGCATCGATCTTTGCGGCTGCCTCCGCCACGGTGATCTTAGGCTTCTTAACATTCTTCGGCTTCTTCTCCTTCTTCTTGGCCTCCGCTTCATTACTCTCCTTTAGGTCGCCACTGGAATAATCTTCATCGTCATAATCGCCGCGATTCTTCTTCGATCTCACCGGAATTTCATCGTCATCATCATAAAGGGATGAAGCAAGGCGCTGAGCCTCCAATTTCCGGCGGCGGTCCTCCGAGTGCTTCTCCAAACCCTTAAAAATGCCGTTATTGTCAGTCACAAATCCCGATCCATTAGGCTGAACAAGTTTAGATGAATCATTGGGAGTGTTTTTAGTCTGATTTTTGCGCTGTTTTTTGACGTAGGTGACCTTTTGCCATCCATGGCTCCCATCGTCAGTACGGTGAGCTACCTCGGAAAATGACTTGTCGTCTTCCATGGCGAAAAAAGGGATCGAAGAGAAGAAAGGTAGCAGCTGGTCGGAGAAATGAATTGCAGCTAGTAAATACAACAGTTGACTCTAAATGGATAATTGACCATTATATCCGCTACGCTACATTTACTCCTCCCATATCTTAAGGCCTACAGTTGCGGCCCATCCAAAGCCCCAAATCCGGCCCAATTTAATTGCAGTTTCCTTTCTGGCCTAAACGCAATCCACCAAGATTGGCTCCGAATCTGGCTGCAATTAATTATAATTTCAAAAATAAAAAAGTAGTAAATCTCTTTCAAGTAAATTGTTTACAAATTTTCCTATGTCTATGAATATTTAATGGGTTTTTTTCTAATAAGATAGGGGTTGTCCTATTTTACACTAAGTGTCCAGTTAAAAGTTGACATACTATCTATCTTTGTCATGTGTGTTCTCACTTAACATTAAATAAAATATTTAATTTTAAAAAAATATAAAATCATTAAAATGTTCCTATATGTATGAATAATGAGATTCTATTGATGTAGAGTCAATTCCAACACACTTATGGGAGGGAATTATGTGCAAATTATGTGCATCCATTAGAAATTGAACCTACAAATTTGTCAATTATAAGTTGGGCGCTTTAACCAGTCACCCATGGATGCTTCGGGTAGGGGGTTTCTCGTACATACTTTTAAAAATATATATTTAAAAAAATTTCAAAAAAAATTTCTCAAGCCAGGCTCGATCAGGTGTGGTCCAAGATAAGGCCCAACCCAATTCAAGGGAAACATATATCCCCAACGGGACATGAAATCGACCCGGCCTCGGTCCAATCCGGGTGAAACATACATTCCCAACAGATCATGGGCTGGGTTGGACAAGCGGGCCCTACCCAGCCCAATCTAAAATTACATCTACATCTACCTCTACTTCTCAATCCTTAACCAAACACAACTTACACACAATTACTATTTATAGATTACCTCAATCCACCTTGTTTCCAATATCAATCTCAATTCAATCCACCATAATCTTAAACCAAACACCACCTAAAGAACTTTATCTTTTTATTTAAATTAATTAATTAATTTTAGTTAATCTCGGTTAATTTTAGTAAATATAATGTAAATTTAATTTCAGTTACGTTAATTTAATTTAATTTAATTTTAGTCAATCTTAATTTTAGTAAATATAATGTAAATTTAATTTCGATTAACTCAAAAGTCAATCTTAATTTTAGTAAATATAATCTAATTATTATTATTTTATATTCAAATTTTTTTGAAAGGTTTATGGAATTACGGTATGTAAGTTCTCGTAAAATATTAAAGTTAACTTTTTAAAAAAATTTAATTATTTAAGTTAATTATTCGAATTATTTAATTTATTTTAAATAATGTCCATTGATTATGTAAAGGGTTCAGAATATAGTGTAAAGGGTTCGGAGTTTAGGGTTCAAGGTTTAGGGCTACACCTTTCAACGTGTACACTTAGACTTTATTAATAAATAAATTTTAAATGTGTATTATAAATTTATATTCAATATGGTACACTTATCTTCGACTACTCGTTTCTCAGCATATAATGTTTACGGTTCATGGTTTAGGGTAAAAGGTCTGACTACTCATTTCAACGTGTACACTTAAACTTCATTAATAAATAAATTTCAAATGTGTATTATGAATTTATATTCAATATGATACACTTATCTCCGACTACTCGTTTCTCAGTATATAGTGTTTACGGTTCAGAGTTTAGGGTTGATTAAATTAATTTTTAATAGTGTACACTTATAGTTAGGGATGATTAAATTAATTTTCAATGTGTTGATTAAATCAATTTCCAACAGTGTACACTTATACTTAGGGAAAATTAAATTAATTTTCAAAGTGTTGATTAAATTAATTTTCAATAGTGTACACTTATACTTAGGGAAGATTAAATTAATTTTCAAGGTGTTGATTAAATTAATTTTTAATAGTGTACATTTATACTGAGGGAAAATTACAGTGGGTTGATTAGATTATTTTCAATAGTGTACACTTATATTTAGGGAAGATTAAATTAATTTTCGTTAAAGTCTAGTATGCACTCGAGTGCATGTTGTGCACCCTAGTTCATGTGCACTTTTCAGTTTATTGACTTACACTTTTTGGTAAATGGTGTTACACTTTTCAATTATTACTAAAAATATTATTATACAGTTTAATAATTGAAAAGTGTAACACCATTTACCAAAAAGTGTAAGTCAGTAAACTGAAAAGTGCAACATGGACTAGGGTGCACATAATGCACTCGAGTCCATAGCAGACCAACCCTTAATTTTCAGTGTGTTGATTAAATTAATTTCCAATAGTGTACACTTATACTTAGGGAAGATTAAATTAATTTTCAGTGTGTTGATTAAATTAATTTTCAATAGTGTACACTTGCACTTAGGGAAGATTAAATTAATTTGCAAGGTGTTGATTAAATTAATTTTCAATAGTGTACACTTAGGGGATGTTTCTTTTGGGCTTTGGGTGGTTTTAAAAACCAGATTTTTGAAATCCTGGTTTTTGAAATCCCGATGAATAGTAATATGGGTGTTTCTTTTGAGTTTTGGAATAGTGAAGGATTTAACTTTATGTCAAATCAAGTTGTAAGATTGAATGAGTTTGTATTATTATATTATTGTTTGGTGAGATTATAATGATTAGTTGATTAAATGTATTATATTATTGTATTATTATATTATTATAGTATTATTATATTATTGTTGAAAAAGAATATAATGATTGGAGTAATATTATATAGATATAACTTTATGTCAAATCAATATGTTTGATAAGGGTGGTTTTGAGTGGATTTTAAAAACCGGTTTTTAAATCCCGAAGTAAAACGGGTTTTGGATCTTGAAATCCAAAACCTGGTTTTTAAAACCAAAAAGAAACATCCCCTTATACTTAGGAAAGATTAAATTAATTTCCAATTGTACACTTCTACTTATGGAAGATTAATTTTTAAGGTGTTGATTAAATTAATTTTCAATAGTGTACACTTATACTTAAGGAAGATTAAATTAATTTTCAAGGTCAAGGTGTTGATTAAATTAATTTCCAATAGTGTATGTACACTTATACTTAGGGAAGATTAAATAAATTTTCAATGTGTTGATTAAATTAATTTTCAATAGTGTACAATTATACTTAGGGAAAATTAAATAAATTTCAATGTGTTGATTAAATTAATTTCCAATAGTGTACACTTATACTTAGGGAAGCTTAAATTTACTTTCAGTGTGTTGATTAAATTAATTTCCAATAGTGTACTTATACATAGGGAAGATTAAATTAATTTTCAGTGTGTTGATTAAATTAATTTATAATAATGTACACTTATATTTAGGGAAGATTAAATTAATTTTTAGTATGCTGATTAAATTAATTTCCAATATTATACACTTATACTTAGGAAGATTAAATTAATTTTTAAGTGTGTTGATTAAATTAATTTTCAATAGTGTACACTTATACTTAGGGAATATTAAATTAATTTTCAATGTGTTGATTAAATTAATTTCCTATAGTGTACACTTATACTTAGGGAAAATTAAATTATTTTTCAAGGTGTTAGATTAAACTAATTTCCAATAGTGTGTTGATTAAACTAATTTCCAATAGTGTACACTTATACTTAGGAAGATTAAATTAATTTTCAATGTGTTGATTAAATTAATTTTCAATAATGTACACTTATACTTTGGGAAAATTAAATTAATTTTCAATGTGTTGATTAAATTAATTTTCAATAGTGCACACTTATACTTAGGGAAGATTAAATTAATTTTCAGTGTGTTGATTAAATTAATTTTCAATAGTGTACACTTATACTTAAGGAAGATTAAATTAATTCTCAGTGTGTTGATTAAATTAATTTCCAATAGTGTACACTTATACTTAGGGAAAAATTAAATTAATTTTCAGTGTGTTGATTAAATTAATTTTCAATAGTGTACACTTATACTTAGGAAAAATTAAATTAATTTTCAGTGTGTTGATTAAATTAATTTTCAATAGGGTACACTTATACTTAGGGGTGATTAAATTAATTTTCAATGTGTTGATTAAATTAATTTACAATAGTGTACACTTATACTTAGGGAAGATTAAATTAATTTTCAATGTGTTGGAAGATTAGTGGGAGAAATTAAAAAAACTTAATCGTAATGGTGGTAATGGTGGGAGAAATTAGTTTGAAAAATTAAAATAACTTAAAGTAATAGTGGTAATGATGGGAGAAATTATTGATTTTTTTTTTTACCGTTTAAAATTATTAATGATGACATGGAGTAATAATGTATTTGAGAGATTAAAGACCCGCTGTCAGTATATTTTGATTCACGAAATCTGGCCACCAAGAGTGCATGCGCATACTTTAATTAATTAATTGTCATTATCTATAATTAAGGGCATTACAGTAATTACATAATTAATAAAGCATTAATTAATTTGTAAATTGGATCAACGATTCAAGGGTTGGTCTTGTGTAGACTCAAGTTTATATAAGAGTTTGAGGTTACCAGTCAACAATCAACAATCAACAATCAACCATTGATAGTTGACTTTCTACCATTTTTCTGTATATATATATTTTTTTGATGTTGCACTTTTCTATTGTAGTGACTTACATTTTTCAATTATGTTGACCGTACACTTTTTGGTAATGTTATATTGCACATTTTAGTTATATGTACTTGCACTTTTTATTAATATTTTGTTGCACTTTTCAATTATATTAACTTACACTTTTCATTAAATATTGTGTTGCACTTTTCAGTAATATTGTGTTGCACTTTTTAGTTATACTCCCTCCGTCCAATTTTATTATGCCCACTTCTCCGGGCATGGGTTTTAATGAATATTGATTAGTTTATTCATAAAGTAGATAAGTTGAGGGTATGATGGGGTATTGTGGGGTCCATTTGTAAATAAATGATTGTTTATAAATAAAATGAATGACAAAGTGGGTAAATAAGTGATGTTAAGAGGGTGAAGATAAAGTAGTATGAATAGTATTGTTTCCAAAAAAGGTATGGGCATAATAAAATTGGACAACCAAAAAAGGAAAGTGGGAATAATGAAATTGGGCGAAGTAAGTAATAACTTACACTTTTTATTAAATATTGTGTTGAACTTTTCAGTTATAATGATTTGCACTTTTTAATAATATTGTGTTGCAATTTTTAGTTATAATGACTTATGTTTTTCATTAAAATTTGTGTTGCACTTTTCAATTATAGTTACACTTTTAAACAAAAAAAGGGGAAGTTACTATAGTGTATTTACAAAAAAATTCAAGGTTTTTTTTTTGTTACAAATAAGTTTAAAATGCCACCTAAATTTATAATTGTAGCCCTCTTTAAGTAAATATATATTCAAATGCTGAAATTAAAATCAACCAGTATTATATCATATATTATAATCTACCTAAACTCACGGTAATCTATCTATCTATATATATATATATATTTGCAAATCTATTATGTGACACATGTCACAACCTCATTCACTTTCTCATTCTCTTTCTTCTCAATTCTCTCCAATTCAAAATCCCTTCATTCTCTTTCATTCTAATATTTCAACTTTTAATCTCAACCATCTATTTTAACTCTTAATCTCAACCTTCCATCCTTATTTTTACTCCTATATAAATCTCAATTCTCAACTCATTTTTACTCATCTCAATCACTCAAGTTTTAATCTCTTGAATATTTCCTCTTCGAAATTTATCTATAAATTTTTCCGATCATTTCTTGGCAAAAACATTCGGCAATCATTTCCGGTCATCACTTAAACGTCGCATATATATGATATTAGATATATTATATATTCTTTTCTTGCTTCGATGTACACAGTTAAGAAGAATTTTGTTGGATTAGATGAAGAATATCAAAAAAAATTAGCCACCCATCTACATTACCCATCTACATTCATAGTTAAGAAGAATTTTGTTGGATTAGATGAAGAATATCAAAAAAAATTAGCCACCCATCTACATTCATCGGACATGTTATGTATCTTTCTCTTATTTCTTCATTCATCTACATCGATAAAAAGAATTTTGTTAGATGGAATGGAAAATATGAAATCGTGTTTATTATTTTGCCAAGGTTGGCGAGATTTATTTTTATTTTTTACATTACTTCGTTGAATTCCATTTAATTTTGAGATTAGTTTACTTCTAATTATTGTATTCCAAGTCTGCAATGAATATAATATTAAACCTACTAAAATAAAAATATTAGAATGACTCATATATTTATATACTTAGACTATTTATATATAATTATTTAAATAAATTATGGTGTATAAATTTACAGAGTATTAAATGTATAATTGGTAGAAAAATACATTAATTAAGTATTAGTAGTATAATTTATTACACAATAAATTAGAGTTTTATATATTTGTGAAATATTATATTTAGGAAATGGAGTAATAAATTACACGAAATTAGCTTCAAGTATGGTATAATTTAAAATCAAATTAATAAAATTTTAAATATCTTATATGAATATATTTTGGAAATAATTACATGACTTTTAACATAGGTGGTAAATTTGACCATAAAACAACATTTCAAACTAAAACGTAATTCGTCACTCTGTTTACTAAAATTTCTTAATTTACGAATTAATGTGTGTAGAGAATTAATTTAACAACATTTATAATTATGTTATAAAGGATAAAACTATAAATTCGGCTAATTAGATAATTTTCTATAATTTGGGATTCTCCTTAAATTTAGTCAAGTAGAATTAAAAAATGCTCAAATTAAGGAAATAATTAATTTATGTTGACCAAATCAATATTTAATTTTACAAATTAGTGAGTTAATTAATAACCTTAAATAATTTATTAATTATGACATGTTTTTTTACTAAAAAATTAATAATTAAATTTGATTAGCAAAATTTAAAGAAGGCCATAACAAAAAATATATCATTATGATGTTATAGAAAATTTAACATGTGTAATTTATTAATTTTTAAATCTTATTACAACTATAATATTTTAATAGGTAGATTTTGTGTTGAATTTATCAAGATTTAATAGGTAGATTTTGTGTTGAATTTATCAAGACTATACACACGCGTACGTTTTGGTACATTTGAATAAATGCTTCAATTATTTTATTTCATTTTACGGAAGAATAATAACTTATTTTCTTTCATGTATGAAGTCATGTTTTATGTCATTTTAAATAATATTTATATATAGTTATTACTAAATACGTCTAAGAAGCACTTTGACCTTTTTAATAAGTGTGGGTTGCAACCGCACCTATAACTAAAACGAAAAATTCTCCTATTTTTATTACATTCTGAAGACCAATTTTTAAAGTACTGTTATGTATTAAAAAATATGTCATATATCTTTTCAATATTTATTTAATATTTATGATTCATGTTTTATTCATGTTTTACTAAATACTTCATGTTTTATTATATTTCTTTTTTAATTCCTACTCATTTGTATACGATCATCTATAATGAAGTATTCAAATTTGTTTTTGATGCAGATATTCAATATAACACGATATACACAGGATTCTAAATCAATATTACAGTTTTGCACCATTGCATATTTACATGATATTCTGTTTTGTATAATTGCAAATTTACAATCTTAACAAGACATAAACGCAGATATGTTATGTTCGCGTTTCGTCAACTATTTTTCATAGTTTTAGTTGATATCATCATATTTAAAAGCTTTAATTTAAAAGTTCTTTAACAAATATTGAGCCACAACCAGAAATCTATTTTGCAGATCTTTCGTCCTTTTGTTTTGCAGATCTCTAATATAAACAATGAATGTACACAATATTCAAGATGTACTACTATATTTAGATAATGTAAAATTTATGTTCGAAACTAATAATATGTATTAAATATAATTTAAATTTATTTATATTATGAACAATAATACTCCCTCCATTTTTAATTAAGTGTCACTTTGCCTTTTTTAATATTTTCGAAATAAGTGTCATTCTACACTTTTTTCTTTAGTTTTGACAATTTTACCCTTATACATTATACTTCCTCCATTTTCTTTACCTTAATTTAAGTCTTTTTCCCTTTTGAATATAATAATATAGCACAAATTATGGATAAACCTTATTATTGTATACATGAATATCACCTACAATATTGACCACATTCATTACTACACATAAATTTAACATTAAAATTAGTTATCATTAATGAAGGGTAAAATAGTCCATGATTATATATCTTAATTTGTTGAAAATTGTTAAAATGATACTTAATTAAAAGTGGAGGGAGTATATGTCTACAGAGTTAATTAATAAAAGGTCTAATTATTAGTTTATGTCTACAAAAATTGAATAATATTCCTTAAATTAAGCAATCTTTCCTAGCGTTCCATGAAACTCACAATTTTTAATTATTTTTAATTGTAGATTTCTTAATTTCACAAGTTTCTTAAATTAAAAAAAATCCTTGAAATAATATACATTTTACTCAATTACATGATTTCTATATTAATTAAAACTCTCCAAGAATATATTTTACTATAAAATTACTTAAATTATAAAATTCTTTAAATTTCAAAATTCCTTAAAATAAATTCTAAAATTATTTAATGTATAGAAAAGTATATACTTTGATATAAAGATTATATTAAGAAATCTTAAATATAATCATTATTTATATTTATTTATATTATAGACAATAATATATGTATACATAATTAATAATTAAAAAAAAACGAATTTTTAGTTCATTAGATATATATTTTAGTCAACTAACAAAAATTGAATAAATTTCCTTAATTAAGGAAATTTATTACTCCCTCCAATCACATTTTACAACTTATTAAATTGTTAATTTTAATTTTTAAGTAACGTTTTGAGTTAATATATAAATTTATCCACATTTTACAGTTTCTCTTCATTAACTTACATATTAGTTCCTTTCAAAAAAAAAAAAAAACTTACATATTAGTTGATGTTGCGTATTTCTAAAAGTCCAAGACATTCATGCATGCTAGAACGTCATTTTAATTAATATAACTATTTTATTAGCAATTCTAATTGATATGTGCATGCATTAAATATTTAAATGAAAGTGGAATAAAATGTTCCATGAATAAGAATAATTAATGAAATTAATTATTTAATTAGGGCGGCATATTAGGAAGACAGTTTACTTCTTAATAAGTGTGCACATTAATTTGTAAAACGTCAATTAAAAAGAACAAGAGAGAGTAACGTTCCATTAACTGCACATATTTTTCAGTTTATTTTAAGCACTGATTTAGAAAAATGAAATAAATGTGTTATAATCAAACGCTAGATATTTTTCAGAGAAATGTCGGATGCAAAAAAGTACATGGAGAAATTGATGCAAAAAAGTACATGGAGAAATTAATGTGCACACTATAAATAGGCCCGGTTGGGAGGGAATAATCTGATCATTTAAAATTCATGTATCTCAAATTGGTGTTGTGATCCACGTATATGTATGAAGGAGTAAAATTATCATATATATAATAGTTTGTAATATTATGGGTTGAGTACCCACGGTAAGAAATTAATATAAAATAATTAATTCTCCAATTATTTATAAGTTCAAATTTAGATTACTACATGTTATTTGTTAAAAAAACATAATAAATTTGTATTTATTTATTTTAATGTTACAATCTAGAATCTATCCATTGCAAATATATTATAAGCGTACAAATATATGTTTTTAAAATAAAATATTTATTAATTTCTATATATATTTACATTTATTTTAATGTTGTGGTTGACTTAAGTTTTAATTAGTGATTAATTGTATACAATATACTCTCTCCATTGCAAATATTTAATTCAACCATAACTTAATTCCTGGAGAAATCATGATTATTGACAATTAAACATTTTTTTGCTTCATATTATCTAAGCACATATATTATTATAGTTTAAGAAAAATAAATATATGCAATTTTATAATGTTTATCGATCACCTTCACAAATTATGAGATTTTTTAATTAGATTAGTGTCATATTGACTATTTCATCTAAATGGTTAATTATTTATTGCTGCTTGGTAGAGTTATATAGGGTAGAGTTAAATTCAATGATTATTTTGCATAATTTAATAAATTACATCCCCTAATTCTAGATTTTTTTATATTGAAAATTAAACCATTAATACACAAGATTTAGCAAGAAACTCTAACAAAAATTCTTTATTAGCTACTTCTTAGTCCATTAGTCAAAAGACTAATTAAAACAAATGAATATTTAACTATTAATTTTAATTTTACTTTTCATTATTTAAAATAAATATATATAATTTTATAAGTAATATTTAATTACGTCCTAAAATTTTGTGGTTCTATAACTTTATTAATGTCAAATTGACTATTTCAAACCATTTTTTATAAGCAAATTTCGAATATATATTTAGCCTTTTTTATGTAAACTTAGTTAATTTATTCGTTATTTTTTAATAACGTAACAATTAACCCCTTTATCATTTTTGCATAATTTAATTATTTACATTTCCATAATTCTATTATAAATGAGATAAATTTATAAATTTCCACAATTTGTTACATAACTTCCATAATTTGTTACATAAAATAAATGAGATAAATTTATAAATGGTCAAGTAACTTTGTCTGAATCCACAAAAGATTCTTTAACTTTTTTTAATTTATCAAATTTAGTCTTTTTAATCTCAACTCTGATCCTCATAATTTCAATATATGTCATTTTACTATCAATTTTGATCCTCAAAGTCCAATTTCAGTCACTTTAATCCAATTTAAGTCCTACTAACTCGAGTAGAACATATGTATTTTACGTTTTTTTTTCCCACATTTTTAATAACACATATGAAGTTTGGAGGAAAATAAAAGTGATATTTAATTTAATATGATTTTTTTATTAATTTTATAACCTTGAGTATTAAATAATTATAATTATTTTTTAATTTAATATTGAGAATATATATTTTATATATTTGGGGTCTAAACTCTATCATCAATACACAAGAATATGACAGTACTGCGAGTTATCTTACCTACGAGCTCTCAAATAATTAATTAGTCTAAAAATGCATAAGAGATCAACTTAAAAATAAATTTCAATTATGAAAGATTAAATATTAAAATATGCATGATTTTAGTATTAATATGTAATTGAATTTTATGTTTTAATTTGTTTCATTGAAATAGTTTTTTTTTTAATTAAATACTCCATATCACTTCTTTTTTCTTTAATTAATTTAATTTAAATAAAAATACGAAAGTATATATTTTATCATAATAAATATTTGATTATATGGAACATAAAAAAAATCATTCATATTTCCATTCATAACCGCTTACGTGGTGGATGATGTGTCAAAAACGTCAAAAAGAATTGTCAAATGAAATGCATATGTTATATTCCAATTAATTGGACTAAAATTGAATTGAAATGACTGAAATTAAACTTGAAACACTAAAATTGAACTTGAAGGATAAAAAATGAGATTGAAAGGACCAAAATTGAGACAAAAAAAAAACTAAAATTGATAAAGTAAAAAGTTATATGACCTTCTGCTAATGATAAAGTTACAGAACCATTTATAAATTTCTCATTATATATTTATTATAAAAGAAATAAAATTAATATTATAATTTAAAATATTGAGAATTCAGGTCAAGAAGGGGCAAGTTACGCCACACTTTTCTCTATCATAAGTTTTTAACTTATCTAAAAAATTATTTTAAACAGTATTCTGTAAACTATTATTATAGCTGAAAGTAATCATATTCAAGTAATGATATTTTTTCACTGAATATCTCCTTCATAATCTTTATATCATATATTTGTTGTAAACATTTGTAGTGTCACATATCACAATTCTTCTGAATTTTCAGAATTGTAATTCAACCTCTTTTGTATCATGACTTAAGTTCAATATAGATTGTTTCAAAATTTCTCTTTTATTTTTATAATAGAGAGAAAAAAAATCGATTAAGATTCAAATTATTTTTTAAAATTTAAATATTTTTTTATGCCAATTTTGACACTGAAACGAGAGAAAAACAACTTACAAGCATTAAACATTCAATGTTTCTAAGTATGTAATTTATTTTTTACAATATTTAATTATTTTAATGGAATAACAAACTTTTTTTTTGCATCATAATAATAAACTTATAAATGTATACATATTTTAAAGATTTTTTTAATTAATTAATAAATTAAAATATATTATTTCATTTATTTCAACCCCCGTAAAACGCGGGTTCTACACTAGTTAATAGATATTTAATTTCTAATTTCAAAGTTACATAAAAAATGGAGCCACCGAAATAGCTGTATATTCATACTAGGGTTGTAGATGAAGCGAATAGTTTTGGTCGATTCGGTATTCGAATTCTGATATTCGCGCGTATTCGAAAATTTATGATTCGAATTTAATATTTTTTATTCAATTAATAAACGAATACAAATACAAAATTATGATATTCGATTCGATATTCGTAAGTATTCGATTCGATTAAATATATATATATATAATAATTTTTTAAATTATATACTCCAGTAAATTAAAAAGATATTTATTTATCATATCATAAATTATTAATAACTAATATTAATTCTGCCTAATTCATAAAAAAAAAAAAAATCCGCCACTCACAAAGCGAAATAAACTCACAAAACCCTAACTCAATTTCAATTTTTCGCCTCTTCCACTTCTAGGCTTCTCCCGAAGCTCTCACTCTCATCGCCTTTTCAAGTCAGCGCGTCGACGCGTTTTCAAGTTGCAGTATTTTCAAGTCGACACGTTTTCAGGTCACCGCATCAACGTCGACTAACCCACGTTTTCAGGTCGCCGCGTCGACTAACCCTAAACCCGTGACCAAAAAATTGAAAATGTGAATTTTGATGGGGAGAACAATAATGAAGAAGGTGGTGATGAAGAAAATGGTGAAGGTGAGGAAGATAAGGGTCAATTTGAAAGGAAAAAGAGAAAGAAAATTTCAAAAGTTCATGATGATTTCATTGAAATAGAAGAGAATGGAAGTATGAAATTGCAATGCATATATTGCAAGAAACTTCTTTTTAAGTCAGCTACTGGTACAACAAGTCATCTTATTAATCACTTGAGAAGGTGTTTGCAAAAGAAATTTAACAATGAAAAACAAAGGACATTGTAGTTTCAGCTTGTGAAATCTAAATTTGAGATGAATCATTTGTCTGATGGTACATATGATCATATGAAGCAAAGACATGTTGTTGCCCATTGAATTTTAATGAATGAACAACTATTTAATGTTGTGAAAAATTGTGGTTTTACTTTCATGTTAAGTATCAATCAACCACAATTTGAGAAGATTTTTTGTGCCATGGCAAGGAAAGATGCCACTAACGTGTATGAGATTGAGAAAAAAAAGTTGTTCTTGGCGTTGGAAGACATTGATAAGGTTTCATTGACCACTGACATTTAGAAATCAAAGGTGCAAAAGTTTTCTTATATGTGTGTCACTAGTCACTTTGTTGATTCACAATGACAACTTCACAAACGACTTCTTAGCTTCATACCCCTTCCTCCTCCACATGCCGGTAATTATATTTGTTTACTAATGTAGTTTATTTTTCTTACAAAATAAGTGATAATAAACAAGTGATATTTTTCAGGTGTTGATATCTTTGATGAGCTTATGAAGTGTACAAAGGAATGAGGAATAGAGCATGAAATCTTCACTATCTCCGTGGACAATGCCTCGAACAATGATGCAACACTTCGAATTGCTAAATCAACATTCTCTAAGAGTCGTAAGTTGCCATTGAATGGTAAGTTGTTTCATGTTCGGTGTACTGCATATATATTGAATCTTGTTGTCCAAGATGGTCTTTCTGAAATTAAAAAAACTATTGAAGATGTCAAAAATAGTGTGCGGTTTATTAACTAATCTGAGTCTAGGTTGAAGAAATTCTCTAACGTTGTGAATCATTTAGGCGCTGTTTGGTTAGGGATTGTGGTGGATGGGATGGGGATGAGGATTGGAAAAATATGGATGGGGGCAATCCATGAATAGTAATTGAATAAAAATTGTGTTTAGATAGAGATTGAAAAATAGATGTGGATGGAGAACTTTATGTCAAATCAATAGTGATGTTATATTAAAGCAACAACTTTAATTAATAACTCGTGCGACAATTGCTTGAAAAATCCCTCTTTAGGGTTTACAGAGCCAGCGCCGCTCCTACCCTTCTCCCTCCCTCTTTCATGGCAACAACCTCCAACAACAACACAAGATCACTCCTCTTCACTCTTTAATGTAGATTTGGCACCAGTTTTCGTAGTGGGGACCCACCACAGCCGAAGCCCTCCAGCACCGCCCAGCCTCTCTCCTTCTTCTTCATCTTTTGCTTTTCTAGATTTTTCATCTATTAGTTTTAGATCTACAAAATAGCTAGGAAAATAGGTAGATCTGATAAAGTTATTTAATATAGAGTAGATCCCCTGCCAGATTGCCGCTCGCCACCGCCGGACCACAGAAGAGCCGCCTCATCGACCCTCCTTTTCAGATCTCTTAGTGGGTTTAGGGGATTTTCCTCAAATTTCAGTTGGGATCAATGGGTAGACCCTCTCCGACGGTGCTACGGTGACCGTATGGTTTGAGTTTCTTCCGTTGATCCCATTTTAGTTTCTCGTTTTACTTTTGTTGTCTACTTTATTTTAGTTTTAGTTCTTCCCTGCTTTATTTTCTGTTTTTTATTGCTGTTATTATCACCCCTTTATGGGCCAATAAAAAGGTATGGAATATAAAAGAAAAAAGAAAACCTAAAACCATAAGCTCACAAGTCGAGCCAGAGGCCGGAGTGCCGTTAAAACCTTGCCTGGGAAAACCCTCCTTAGGGACAAAACCCAAGCGAAGGAAAAAGGTAAACTCCTCTAACAATCAATGTCTGTAAAAGACTGTGTACAAATCTTTATGCAAGAAATTAAGTAAGAAATCTGGAGGGTATCCCCTCCAAATGCAGTTGACCTTCGTCTTGGACACTGCGTCAGCCGCCTGGTTGGCCTCTCTAAAAGTGTGAGAGTACCGAATGTGCATGTCTGTGGTAAGAGGGTGAACCTGACTCCAGAGACCCTGCAGACGCCAAGGAACAGAAGGAGTAGAGCTCATCAAAGTGCTAACTGCCAGACTGGAGTCCGACTCGATCCATAAGAACCGCCACCCTTGGGAGTGTGCATACTGAATAGCAATGAGTGCCGCTGCTAACTCCGCCTCAAAAGGAGTACCCCAACTAGCCTCTTGGGCAATAGCCGCAACAAAGAACCCCCTGAAGTTCCTAAACACTACCCCTGCATGCAAACTACCTGGAGAGGATGCTGCACTGCCGTCTGTGTTGATCTTGTACCAATCCGGATCCGGTGGGATCCATCTGACAGACGAACCCTGACGGGTCGGCTTGTGTCTGCCCAATACACCAAGAGACCTGGCAATCAAGAGGTCCCGAACTGAACCGTCAGAGTAACCACGAGAGATGCTATTGGCTTCCCTAATACCAGCAACGATTTGCGCCATGCATCGTCTGACTGAAGGAGAGACCCCATCAAAGACCACCTTGTTCCGCAGAGCCCAAATAGCCCAAACTGTAGTGACAAATGCCGCTCTCCATAACTCTAAAGACTGCGGACCCAAGCGAACTCTAGTAGCCTGGAGAAAGATATCAAGAAAGCTGATTCCCGTGTGGATCGTAACTCCAAAAAGCTGAGTCAGATGCTGAAGAATCTCCAGAGTAAATGGACAGTGAGCTAACAAGTGGTCTAAATACTCAGAGTCTCTACGACAGAGCATACACATCGAAGGACCGTGAATTCCAAATGAGACCAGCCAATCAGAAGTAGGGAGCTTGCCCCATATCGCCCTCCAAATAACCGTAGAGCGACACATCGGAATGAAGGAACTCCAAATCCACGACGACCAGCCAAGACGAGGGAGAGGAGATCTGAGCATGTCATAGGCTACTGAAGAGGTTAGCTCCCCTGAGGTAGTACCTTCCCAAATACGTTTGTCAGGGCCATGAAGAACCCGAATCTGAAGGATATCTCTGACGATATCTGTGAAGTCCGTGACGAAGCACTCCTCAAAGTGCCAACAATCGTCATAGAAGAAGTCCCCAACCGTGCTCTTCAGGGTAGCCGCAAACCAATCCGGGAGGCCAATCTTATCAGAGATAGTGTATCCCAACCAGTTATCATGCCAAAAGCTGACTGTCGAACCCCTACCAATCAGCCACCTTGACCCATCAGAAAGTCTCGAAACGTGAGGACGAATACCTGGCCCAATAGATGAGATTCTCCCATGGGGACGCAATCTGCCATCCGAGGAAAAGTGTCTCCTGTGAAGCAGAGCTGTATCTGGAGTTCTGTGCTGAAGAATGTCCCAACTCAACTTACAGAGAAAGGAGGCATTCGCCAATCTAATGGAACGAACCCCCATCCCTCCTTCTCCGAAGGGCGCACAAACCCTCTTCCACGAGACCGAACAGGAACCACTCTTATGATTGATGTCACCCTTCCAAAGAAAGTTGCGCATAGCAGATTCCACCTGGCGAAGAAGCGAACTGGGCCACTTGTAAACCATCATAGAGTGGACCATAGAGCCTGTGATAACCGAGTTAATCAAGCATCGTCGCCCTGCCAAGGAAAGGGAGCTACCCTTCCAACGACTAAACTTAGCAATAACATCGTCTGCCACAGGCTGTAAATGAGCCTTCCTGGGGCAACCTCGAAAGATCGGAACTCCTAGGTAGGTGAAAGGAAGGGAACCTTCTATGATGCCTGTGACCCTGTGCATCCGACAAAGAAGTCTTTGGGGAACAGCACGCCCAAAGAAAGCCCTAGACTTCGGAGGACTATAGATCTGACCTGAAAGATGACCATACCCCTGTAAAACAGCATGAAGGTTCCTGATATTAGACTCGGTGGCCCTAAAAAATATCATGATGTCGTCCGCATAAAAGAGGTAACGAGGGACAAAACGGATGGGACGGAGACGGCCTCTATCGATCTCCCAATCAATCCATCTCCCGAGCGCCTCCTCCGCAATACAAAAAAGTAATGGTGATAGAGGATCTCCCTGACGAACACCCCTGGAGCAAGAAAAGTACCCCTTCGGCTCCCCATTGATGAGAACTGAAATCCTAGCCGAATCCAGGACTCCTCTCACCATAGATATGAAAGTAGTACAGAAGCCCATCCTAGCCATAATAGCCTCCAGAAATCGCCAAGAGATAGTGTCAAACGCTTTGATCATATCAATCTTCAAGGCCATATACCCGTGAACTCTCGGGTAGTCCAGGGTATTAATGGCGTCAGATGCAAGAGCTATGCAGTTGTGAATCCGCTTGCCCGGGATAAAACCAAACTGATATGCAGAGAGACAACTACTAACAAAAGAGCCCAATCTCGAAGACAAAACTCTGGTCATGATCTTAAAGATGAAGTTACCCATCACAATCGGACGAAACTCCTCAACTTTACGGGCCCCTTCCGACTTAGGAACAAGCGTCATGAAACAGGAGTTCAGCCCAGGAGGTAAAAGTCTGAAAATGAAGTAGTGTCTGACAGCATCGACCACCTCCTGGCCCACAATGTCCCAACATCCCTGGTAAAAGCAGCCCCCAAAGCCATCTGGACCCGGAGCGCTCGAAGCATCCATATCAAAGACAGCCCTTCGAACCTCTTCCGCTGAAGGAGCACTCACAAGGAGACCATTATGGTCATCAGTCACAACGGTATCCATAAAGTTGTCCAGAATACTAGCATCGAAAGGAGACGATTGATCATCCGCAAACAACTGAGAATAGTAAGTGACCACATGGGAACTGATGGTGTCCAAGTCCGAGGTAAGAATGTCGTCAATGAGCAAAGACGTGATACCGCCCCTGGCAATCCTAGTCTGCTGAGAAATGTGAAAGAATCTAGTGTTTCTATCTCCGTCAGTCAACCACTGCAAACGGTTCCTCTGAGAGTAGTATTCCTGCCTGGCCGTCAACAACCTATCAAGATCAACCTGAGCCTGAGTCTCTTCTGCAAAGGTGGCCTCAGAATCACCCTCCCACTCAATACGATGCTGAATATCAGCCAGGCGACGAGTGGCAGACTCGATCTGAGTGAAAACATTCCTGAACACAGTCTTGTTCCAAATCTTCAATGCAGACTTGAGCCTCTTCAGCTTCCACATAAAACAGACAATGGGGTTTTGGTGCATCAACGGTTGGGTCCATGAAGACTCGACAACTGATCTGAAGGAATCATGCTGACACCACATATTGAGGAACCGAAATGGGCGACGAACCTGAATCCAGTCTGATCTGACAGTAAGGAGCAGGGGATGATGATCTGACTTGTGTCTGGGAAGAGCAATAACCTCCACGCCTGCCCATAGATCCAAAAAATCCTGATTAGCTAACACTCTGTCCAACCTAGCAGCTTGAAAGCCCCTAGGACCCCGGCGAATAGACCACGTGAACTGAGACCCAGCGGTATCCAAATCAATCAAACCCGACTCAGCCATGAATTCCCTGAAGTCAAGAGAAGCTCTAGGAGTAGCCACAGAACCCGGACTTCTCTCATGCGTCCCTGTCACCACATTAAAATCACCCAAAACGCAGAGACTAGTAGCAGAAGAAGCTAAAACATCAGACCACATCAAGCGACGAGTGATATAAGAATTACTAGCATGCGTAAAACCAAAAGACCAAGAACTAGTGGCATCCCTAGTCTCAATCAAAACGATCTGGTCTGAGCTATGACAAACTCTAGATGTAGGAACATGGGTAGGCTTACAGAGAATCCAAATATTGGGAGCCGATGCAACTCTATCGTTAACAGTAAACACAACCAAATTCAAAGACTGCAAATAACGAGAGGGAAGGCTAGAAATCATAACCTTAGGCTCATAGATGGCGACCCAATCAGGGTTATGAGTGCGGCAAAGCTCATGAAGGGCATTCCTCGTCCGAATATGCCCCACCCCGCAAATGTTCCAAGACAACACTATCATGGATCACTCGTCGAGCCGTGCATCGGCGGCTGATAGCAAGAATCCTCCCCAGACCAGCGTCTGGTATGCCTCGAAACACTCGATTGCTCCGTCAAACTGGTGTCCTCTACCGTAAAAGGTTCCTTGGCAATATCCCTAAGGGAGTCATGAGCCGGGGCACTCCGTCCTCTGACAGGACGTCGAAGCGGCGATGCTATGGGTGTAGCATATCTACTGCGGGCGTGCTCTAGGATGGAAGAGACCAGAGGAGGTGGCGCCATCTGAAAGTTGTTCAGTCTAAAAGAACCAGAATCTGACTCGTCACCCTGATGCTGCTCGTAATCAGGGTTTTCATCTGAAAGGGCCTCAAAAGTGTTCCCCACAGGAACTAGGGCTGAGTTGGGGTCCTCCACGTGAGCCCCATCGGTAGGCCTGGGGCCTCTCTTAGACTTGCTCCGTCCCCGACGGGCAGAAGCCCTCCGTTCACGTCGCTTGGCAGATTTCCTACAAACAGCGAGAGAATGGCCCACGATCTTACAGGAGGTGCAAAATTCAGGAAGAGTCTCAAAATGGACCTGAGCGAAATATCTGTGACCATCCAGCTGAAATGGAATGTTGTCTGGGGGGGCGGTAAGCATATCCACCTCGACTAGTAATCTGGCATAGTGGCCCATCGTGCCCTGTAAGGTACGCTCATCGATCTGCACCAGAGTACCTAACACAGATGCCAATGACTCCAAGATCAAAGGGTCCCAAAACACAATTGGGAGATCCGAAAGACGAACCCATACCTGGGCCAGCGAAGACCTAAAAGTGTTCGGGTTAAAGTGAGGAGACCATGTCATAAGATGAATGACCCCTGGCCTTAACTGCCAAGACCGGGTCTCGAATATCCGATCCTTATCCTCTGAAGTGGGAAAGCTGATATTGAAAAAACCCTTGCCCAAAGAGACAACCTTGAGGTCTGTAATCTGCCATAAGGACCGAAGTGTCTCGAGCAGGTGTGTATGCTCATAAGGTTTCACCCCTGACTGGATGATGACCCTACCAATAACCGTGTTCACAAATTGGGAAGCCCTCCTCTGAAATATGTCCTTATCAATATTGACTACTAGGACATCTCCATCTAAAACTGGCCTCATAGATTCCGGCAAACTGGCACTAGGCCGTGAGGGCCCCTGTTTTTTGCTGGCTGTGACCTTGGCATACGAGACACCCATGGGGGTGCGTACCTGCGAGGGAATGGAAGACGAAGCAGTACCAGAAGTAGGGGTGAAAGTAGGAAATTCACTTTGATAAGTGGACGTACCCTGTATGCCGGAGGGATGAGAGTGACCACCCCGTCCGGCTTTGGAGGCGCCAATCTGCCCAGGGGCAGAAGCATGATCAAGCATAGGAGACTTTCCTCGAGATTTACCCCTAGGATCTCTCGTGCGTGAAGGTGCATGAACATCATGCATGGCAGCCTGTGGTGAAATGGATGAAGGAGCAAATCCAATGGAAGGAGTGACAATTCCAGAATCAGAGACATCACCAGGCTGCCTCGATGCAGCAACAAGAGGTGTTGTATCCAGTGGAGGAATTGTCGGCATGGAACAAAAGACATCAACGCTTGAAGCAAAGGCCTGCGAAGGAGATGCAACAGACGTAGCATCCTGAACAAAAACAGGAGAATCATGTGAATAAGGAACAGGTAACGTACCTTGTGGGCCGGAAACGAGAGGAGGCTCAACGTTCCCGGCAAAATGTGCGCCAATCCGCGGGCCCGCAGAAGCATCAGTTGTACCATATGGTGGCAATGACACATGAGAGTGAACCAATTCTGGGTGTATTAAGGAAACCTGAGGGTGTACCCAAGATGGGTGTATTGAGTGAAACTGGGGGTGTGAATCCTGGGAGTGTATTAACTGAAACTGGGGGTGCACATATGGACTTGAAAACCCTAGCCCATTAGCATTAGCAGGCCCATTGAAGGAAGAAAACCCTAGCCCCTGACCTTGCACCTGAGTGGCCGCCGCCGCTGTCTGAAAAGCCGCCGGCAATGGAGAGCCTCCGGCAACATGGTGGGGGATCGGCGCGTGGTCGCCGGCGATCGTAGCAGGTGGCGCCGGCGTGGAGAGAACCTCCCTGAGGGAGGCGGCAACCTCTTCAGACTGATTCCTCATGATCAGCATACTTGTCCTTCAGCAGACTTGAGGTCATTTCAGAACCTGAGCCTTGAGGGGACTATTGCAGATTTAAGCTATTAAGCAAGTGTTCCTCCTTACACACATTAGAAGGTGAAATCTCACACACTCATCTTCTTCACCAAAAAATTACATACGCTCCAGCCGGAATATGTCCACTGCCGGCGGCTAGACCCGTCCACCCAACACCCGTAATCTACTATTTCTGTTACAATCGGCCACTACCGCCGCCGGCCGGCCTCCGGCCACTCTCCATCGTCGTCAGCTACCTGTCCTCAAACTCCGGTCACCATGGCTGTCGCACTCTAAACTCCCGCCGACAGCTCTTCCTTCTCGCAGCTTACCTCCATGGCTGCCCCCTCCATTAATGCATCGCAAGGAAGCTCCTCTTCCTATCGCGCTCAGACACTACCGCGGCCATCCTCCGCTGCAATGGAGTCGTCCCCCACGGACCTTCTCCCGGCGTCAATGGCGGTTCCCGTCGAAACGATTGCAGCCGCTGCCCTCCACGACGAATCCCAGTCCGGCGTCAATGGAGCTCCAATGGCGTCCATGGCGTTTCAAAACACATCACAGACAGCCGCTCCTATTCACGACGCCCTCCAGTCCGGCGTCAATGGAGTTTCTATGGCTTCAATGGTGTTTCACGATCGGCGCCCTTGCTCACTCACCCCTTTATGGGTCCTCTTCCCCTGTTGTGGGTCCTTTGTTGCCCCTTTGTGGGTCCTTTGTTGCACTGATGTTGTGCTCGTTTCGACACTAGTTGTCCTGGGATTGTCTTCTATGATTTTGGAAGTTTATAGCGCGAGTCGTAGTGGGCGACAATTTGTTTCTGGTTTGAAGCAGATCTGCTATCTTCCTTGATTGATGAACCTGATGGATTGCTTGTGTGACTCTCCACCCTCTCAAGATTGAGTTTGGAATATGAGTCTTTGGTAGAGTTTCTTTGTAATAGATAGGTGAGCGACAAATGCAATTTCAATATTTCTGTCTTATAATTCTACCTTCAAAAAAAAATAAAAAAATAGTGATGTTATATTATTTTATTATTGTTAGTTAGTGAAGTAATTAGTATAAGGAAGAAAAGTATGAGAGAGAATAAATGTGTGGAAAAAAAGTAGGAGAGAGAATATAAACGTGTAGAAGAAAAGTAGGAGAGAGAATGAATAATTAATATAAAAAAATGGTGATGTGATTGTATAAAAAATAGGTATATAGGTGTATTATAGGGGTGAATGAGTATTGAGATGGGTATTTGGATGGAGAGGGATGGAGAGAGATGGGATGGGGGATGGCCCATCCAAATCGGCAAATCCGGATGGGCCAATCCCAAACCAAACACATCTTTAGGAATCCAAGTGAAAAGGTTGATCATTGATTGTCCAACTCGTTGAAATTCTACATATGAGATGATAGTTGAGGCATTTAGAGTTAATGACGCATTTCCTATATTTAAAGAGGGAGAACTTTTTTTTATCATTGTTGCCCTAGCTATGATGATTGGAACAAAGTGAAGGATGTTATTGACATTTTAGAGGTTTTTTTATGAAGCCACTCATGTAATTTCTGGAATTGATTATCCTACCTCTAATGTTTATCTTGTTGTTATTTGGAGAGTCAAACATGTATTGAATGAAAAAGAAAATCACGTTGATGAGTTTATCAGAGTGATGGTTAAAAGGATGAAGGAGAAATTTGACAAATATTGGGGAGATTATAATCTTTTGATGGCTATTGAAGTAGTACTTGACCCTAGGTTCAAAATGAGGTTGGTTGATTTTTCTTTCAATAAAATATATAATGATGTTTATGCATGTTTATGCATGTAGAAATGTGATGAAGGTTCGAGATGCATTATGATCTGTTCTTTGAATATGTTGAAGTGATCATGCAAGGTCCCGAAAGAGTACCATTCCATAAAAATGTTCTTCTACATGTGCAAACTCTACGACTAAAGGAAAATTAATGCCTTTTGGTTTATCTATGTATGATGCATATTTAAACACTGTTGAAGTTGATAGACCTTCAACATCGGAGTGGACATTTACTTGGATGAGGGGTTCTTTAGATGTCAGGATGAGAATGCAGGTAAAGAATTTGATGCCTTAGCTTGGTGGAAATCTCAAGAACTAAAGTTCAAAGTTTTTTTATCCAAGTTAGCTCGTGATGTTTTAGCTATTCCTATAAGTACAATAACATCAAAGGCCATATTTAGTGCATGAACTCGAGTGTTGGATCCTTATCGTTCAAGGTTAACTTCCGATATGGTACAAGTTTTGATTTGTGGGGGAGATTGGGTTCGCCAACTTCATGGGATTAAGAAGGCCATTATGACACGTGTGAGTTATATATATTTTTAAATTAATTTGATGAATAATGAGTTTTATTTGATTTTTATTATTATTTAGGAGCAAAAAGAATTCATTGATATCATGTTGCAAACCACTTGATTTGTAAGAGTTTGGTGGAAGACTGTATGATTGTCATTGATGCTCATTTGAAAATTGTTATGAAAACTACTTTTGTTTTATTGTTTATGTTACTATTAATGCAAACTTTTGAATTTGTGGCTTATAATGAGAGTTAAACCAACAAAATCGTCAATTTAACTTTTGTTTATTGTTTTATTAGGTAAATATGTTGGTTATTTTATAATTTTTCTACACAGAATTTCGAATCGAATAGTTTCGAATGCGAATCAATTTCGAATTGAATACTCGAATAATATTGTTTCAAAAAATTGAATTGAATACTCGAATCGAATAATATCGATTAACCATTCGAATCGAATTATTATTCGAAAAATAAACGAATATGAATACTCGAATATTTTCACGAATACGAATAGAATAGTGTGGTATTCGCTTCTATTCGATTCGTTTACAACCCTAATCCATATAGAAGAACAATCATTCCTCTCCATTCCATTTTTTTTCTTCAAGAAATACACTGCTTGGAAGTTATCGAAGAACTCAAAAAAGGTAAATATAAATTTATGCATTTCATTTCTTCGTTTTGTTTCTATGAAATTAGTTTACGGAATAATAGTTGCATATTTCGTCTGAAAATCTGGATCAACGGGGCTGCCGGTGAGATTATATCGGGCTAACCTTACAAATATAGTGTATATTCGATCTTATTTATTTCATGTGTAAAATGTACTTAAGTTTGAGTTCTATCGGCGTATTTGATCAAATCTATATTTTTAATTATTTAGTCCTAGAAAATGAAAATTTTCGGATTTGTATGTTCAAAAAGTGACGATTTGCTACATTTTCAATAAATTTTTTGTTTGAATTGACTGCTACATCTTGTATAATGTATATACTGCATATTGCATGTATATATATTTCTTTATTAGTTTAAAAATGCTTTGATCAATTAGTTTAGACAACTCTACTTTTTTTTTTTATCGTAATAAATATTTTAGATTTAAACAGTTTAAAATGTTTTAAATTTCTCTAATCAAGCTAGTTGATATGCATTTTTCTGTATTTTCTAGATGGTGAAAGATGCGGTCAGGTATTCGTGTTGAAGAAAGAGGCAGAAAGAATAGTAGGAAGAGAAGTAAAAGTGCAGAACAAGAGGTATATTTAATATAATTCGTTTATGCACACAATATTACAAATATTCTATGTATTTCAAAAAATTACATATATTAATTGTACCTGTATCATATATATGGTTTTTGTAACGTTGAGGTCTATATATTAAAACGGGTCTTATATATATATTAAGATCTTACATCTTTGTATAATTGTTCTTCATCTTCTTTTTGATAACCTGCATTTAGTAATAACAAATGTTTCATACATTTACTCTACTATTTCATTATAAAATATATATGTTATTTAAATATACTGAACATATGTTATACACCTGACTATAATTCTTATTCTTTGTAAGGATCGTCTGAAAAGAAGAGGCGTTTAGACAAATCGATTGAAAAGCGAAAAGGTTTACATGTATCTAGCTTAATAAAAATGTTCAGTGACAAGCTTTTTTAATAAAACTTCATATTTTAGACACAATTTTATTTAATTTTATTTCAATTTTTTTAGGAAAACGTATTATGTCTATATGGAATCAGATTTAGGTGACGATGTTCATAACAACAATCTTTTGGAGAATTTGGAAGGAACGATGCCACATTAACCATAAGAAAGAAGATATATCTAACCACCACAAAAAATATATAAATATTCGATATGGAGGGGACAATTCGCTTCTTGCAACATTTCAGATCGGGACAATAGAACCTAATAGGGAATCAACAACAAAATAGTCATAAAATTGAGGGAGATGCATTTAGACATGGGCAGCGGTTGAAAACCGCCGGTTTCGGTTTTCGGCAACCGTAACCGAACCGCCGGTTACGGTTACGGTTTTTGAACCGGCGGTTCGCCGGTTAGTTTTTTTTTTTAAGCTCGTTTTCGCCTCTTTTTTCGATCGTTTTCGCCTCTTTTTTCGATCGTTTTAAGTTAAAATTATTTGTACAACTTAAAATTAAAATTATACTCGTTTTAACTTTTGTTTATCGTTTTTTTTATAAATTATTATATTATAACTTTAAGTCGATAACTTATATTCTTATAACTTTAACTTATAACTTATTAAATATTAAGAGAATAAATTTAATGTAACTTAGGCGGTTAGGCCTATTTCTTAAAAAAATAAATTAATTATAATTTACATTAGAAAACTTACAAGTTACAACTTACAACTTATAAAAACTAAATCAAACTTATATAAATTAAAAACTTTAGAATTACAACTTACAACTTACAATCAATTTGGAATTTTGGGGAGGGGTTAAAAGAAATTGGACTTGAGCATAATTTAAAAAATTAAACTTAGAAATTCTAAGTTCAAAAATTTTAAATTAAGTTGCCTACGTATCCAAATTCAACGGAAATTGGAATCAAAGTCCACGTAGTTCTCTTACCTCAACTTACCTCGTTGTTGTTGAACTTGAAGGAGGTTCTTCATTCTTCACTTCCGCCCGTAGAGGTCCACTTTCTTGAGTTGGACCACGTTCAACCTCTTCTTCATCATCATCATCGGTGGCAATTTCGTTCATGTGGTCGATGATATCGTCACCAAGAATTCTACGCATATGTTGATCTTCTTCATCGACGTCGTTGAACAATGGAACGCGTCTTCGTCGAGGTTGTTGTGAAGAAGATACGATAGCCTTTCCTCTTGATGATCTTGAAGAAGACATATTAGTAAATTGAGATTGGAGAGAATTAGAGAAAAGAATTGATTAATTGAAAATTTGAGAAGACTTGTGTTGAGAGAATTGAGAATTTGAGATAATAAGAATTAAGAGAGAATAGAGAATTGAGATAAGAGATGAGATTGAGAGTTGAGGACTTGAGGTGTGAAAAATGAGAAGAGAAAATGGGGTATTTATAGGTGAAAAATGGGATATTTTCGGATTTAAAAAAAAAAAAAAAAAAAATTTCCGGCCAAACCGCCGGTTACAACCGGACCGGCGGTTAACCGACTGCCAGATCAATCGTAGCCGTTGAGATTCAACGGTCAGATGATCTGGACCGTTGATCTCCAACGGCTAGAAAATTCAAATTTGTGGAAACCGGGCCAAACCGGCGGTTTAACCGAACCGGCGGTTAACCGCCGGTTATTACCGTTGTAATTTTTTTTTTTTAAATTTAAAAACGCTTTTAATCTGGACCGTTGAATCGCCAACGGTCAGATTTTTGAATTATTAACCGCCGGTTTGGCCGGAATTTTTTTTTTAAATCCGAAAATGCCCAATTTTTCACCTATAAATACCCCATTTTCTCTTCTCATTTTTCACACCTCAACTCTCTTATAAGTTATAACTTATATCAATTATCTATTTCTCTCTTATTCTCTCAAAAGACTCTCTTTCAAATGGCAACCCAAGGATCATCCGGAGTTACAAACGGTCAACGTGAGTTACGTGATGAAGAAGAAGTCAATCAACCGCCGCCTCGAATTCAACCAAACTTTCGCCCTCCTCACTCCAATTTGCTAAATCACTTTCACGTGAGTGATACAAATCCAATAGACAATTCACGTGAAGTTTGTTGCAAGTATTGCCAAAAAAAAATATAAATTTAAGCGCGGTGGAGGATACGGAGTTTTCAAGTCACACATTGAAAAAGTTCATCCGGAGGCATTGGGTCCATTGGGACTTCCCCCTCGATTCTACTAATTAAGTATTAGTAATTTTACTAATTAAGTATTTGAACTTTGAAGTGTTTTAGTTTATTTTTATCTTGTAAGTTGTATTTTGTAAGTTGTAACTTTGTTGAGTTTGTTTTTTAAGAATTAAGAGTTTAAGACTTAAGTTTAGCCTAAAGTCCTAAACCTAAATGGCTAAATGTTAAATGTTATTTTTTAAAAATTATTAAGTTAAGATTTAAGTGAAATGTTAAGTATTTAATTTATATGTATTTAATTTCAGTATTAAATTTAAATATTTGTATATAAAAAAATTAAAAAAAAAAAAAAAAAAAAAAAAACCGCCGATTAACCGAGAAACCGCCGGTTCCACTTTGGGGGAACCGTAACCGAACCGTGAAATTACGGTTACGGTGCGGTTTCAAAACCGAAACCGCCGGTTTCGGCGGTTAGAAACCGCCCGTGTCTAGATGCATTGCTCACCCAAAATTTGATGGATTTGTTGTTAAGATGGATGTGTCTTTCGACGAAAATATAACAGTGGGTATGCGAGGCTCGAATTCGAAACTACATAAGCCATTGTGAAAGAATCAATAATTTGAGATCCATCTTAGGAGTAGAGCCAAGCGCAATAAGAATTAGATTGCAACATTGTAAAAATGGTGAATATCATCCGATTAAGACCTGAATAGATTCAATGAAAATCATTCCGACTATTCAGAAAAAAGAAATAATCCTAAGACTAGAGGGGGTACCATTAAATGAAATTTGGAAAATTATGAAATAAATCGTAGTATGTGATATCTCGTACTTTCCTCATGCAAACACAAACGGACACATAAGGCGACTAAGTATGCCAAATTCTTTCAAAGACCTTATGATTGTTATGTAGTAGACATTCCTTTTTGAATTCAAGACTTAGACTATGTTTATCGCCTGGTGGACGCCCTGGGCGTAAGCATACGACAAAAAAAAAAAGAATTATTACCCATGACCATGGTTGTAGAACAACCATCAACAACCAACAACAACCAAATAATTGTGTGGGTAATTTTTTATCTAAAAAAATTTTAGTATGCCACGTGTCAAATTTTTACTCGTCGGTTATATTTTATTTAGATAATTTCCAATTTTCACTTATCTACTTAAAAAAAAATCATAAAATTAAATTCTCTATAAATAGAGACCAATCTTTATATATTTTAGATCACAATTTCATATATTCCTTTTGCACCTTTTGCTTTGTTGTAATTAGACATTTATTTGTAGTTTGATTTATTTATTTTCAGTTGTATTTCAATTTTTGTAATTTTAATTTTATTATTGAATGTTGTAATTTTTTTTTAAGTGTATGATAATTTTTTATTATAGTTATGAATTTTTTAATATTAAATAACTGTATATATTTTCTAAATAGTGTGAAAATATTATAAAAAATTAATAGTAATAAATATAATTATTATATTATAAAAGAAATAATTTATTAAATGTTGGTTGTAGTTGTGGTGGTTATGGATAAAGTGTGAAAAAAGATAGTTTTGGTTATAGTGTAAAATGTGTTGGTGGAGGAGTGAGAAATGAATTTTATATTTGATTTTTTTTTTTGAAACATTACAGTAGCATAGTTACATCTTTCCACATACGCCAATTCAAAACAAGACTATGTCTACAATGTTACGAGGTACATCGTCGTCTCTCCAATCTCGAGAAGAGCGCGTTGTCGCAGCCCATTTTGCCAAACTATCAGCTGCTGCATTCCGTGTCCTAGGCGTGAAAGATACTTTGCACACTACAAAGTCATTAATCGCCGCCCAAATCCGCTCCAGTATGAATCCTTCTGAATTCCATATTTTTTCCTTTTTTCCAAGCATTGTTACTGCCTCCAATGAGTCCGATTGCAACTCCAATTTGGTAATTCCCAGATCCTTGCACCAGCTCAAACCGATGTCTATGGCTGTGAGCTCCGCCCCAAGCACTGTCCCTGGGTGCACGATCGGTTGGCATCGTGCTCCATACACCGTATAGTCCGGCCTCCCCAGTACAGCCCCAACTCCAAATCTGTCCTCCTCCTCTTTGAAAGAAGCGTCTAGTTTTATAATATAGCGCTCCCCCTGTGTGTCAACCCGTTCGTCCGCTTCCTTTGGTGGGCCCCCTTCCAAATGAGATCTTGCTTCTTTATATTCCTTCAAGAACACCCTTGCCCACTCCATATCAGACAGTCTCACTCTATTATGTGTATTTCCACCTCCTTGTGATGGCTCATGCAATAATCTACACCGCTCTTTCCAGACCCCCCACGCCACCACTACCACTTCTTTCATCTCCCCTTTACTCGTCGCCTTTTCTACGAGCTTCACCAATTCCCTTGTTGGCATCTGCTCCAAACCCTTAATGCTTTCCCACCACCCATACTTTTTCCAGATATGTTTGGTTGTACTACAAAAAAAACAGAGCATGAGTCGTGGAAGCTAACCTCTGTCCACAATTGGTACATTGTCCAGAAATTGGTACATGGTGTGCCTTTAGATTTTTTTCTGTTGCTAGGATGTCCCACCGAACCCGCCACCAAAAGATCCTAATTTTAGGTGGAACCCGAAGCCTCCATACCATCTTCCAGTCCTCCCGAATGTTTGTCTCATCCGAAACCGATGCTGCACCCCTGTTTTTATCCATTTTGCCCTTTCCATACCAGTACCCAGCCTGCACTGTGTATTTCCCTTTCTTTCCAGGCTTCCAATACAACGAGTATTGGCTATTCAGGCCCCCAATTGGGGTTTTCAGTATTGCTTCTTCCTCTAAAGGTAAGAAAGCTTGTTGTATGAGTTCTTTGTTCCATGTCGCATTATCATTAATGTAGCGACTTACCCTCGACCCACTGGCTTTCCGTGATATTAAACGGCCCTCCTCCATACCTGCTACCCATCTATCTTTGAACAGATTCACCGTTTCTCCATTGCCAATTCGCCATCTCGCTCCTACCTCTATTATTTCCCTACTCCAGCACATAGACCGCCAAATAAAAGAGGGATTACTCCCCACCTCCGCCTCCAATACCCCCGTATGCTTGAAGTATCTCGCCTTCAGGACACGACTTAGCAAAGACTCCGGGAACTCTATCACTCTCCACACCTGTTTTGCCAATAATGCTCGGTTGAAGTTTACTAAGTCCCTAAAGGCCATCCCCCCCATCTCTCGTTCTTCACATAGAACTCCCCATGGTTTCCAATGCATTCTTTTCCCTTCCTCCTTCGAACCCCACCAATAATCCGCCACCATTCTTTCAATGTCTTTACATATCGATGTTGGCACCCTAAAGCACGCCATTGTGTACGTAGGTACCGCTTGTATCACTGCCTTAATTAGCGTTTCTCTCCCCCCATCCGAAAACTCTTTCCCCCTCCATGCCTCAATCTTTTTTGCTACTCTGTCCCTCAAAAAACCAAACTGAATTCGCTTGTCCTTCATAGAATACGTCGGTAAGCCTAAGTAAAGCTCATGTCCACTCGTCATCTTAATCTTGAGAATATCCTTTACTGCCCGCCTATTCTGCATCCCTGTGTTGGGGCTAAAAGACACTGCTGATTTTTCAAAATTCACTAATTGTCCCGATACCTTCTCATAGCAATTTAGTATCCCCCTAATCTTATCACTCTCCACCTCATTCGCTTTGAAAAAAAGGAGGCTATCGTCCGCGAAGAATAAGTGAGTGATCACTGGCGCCCCCCTCGCGACCTTAATCCCCGAAATTTCCTTCTTTACTGCTGCTGTACTCAACATTGCAGAAAGTCCTTGTGCACATATAACAAATAGAAAGGGTGATAACGGATCTCCTTGCCTTAACCCCCTTGTCGGTTTCACCTCTCCCAAAATCTGATCATTTACTTTAAAAGCGTACTCCACCGATGTTATACATCTCATCATTAAGTTTATCCATTCCTCACAGAAACCACTTTTCTCAAGCATGATTTCCAAGTACTTCCATTCCACTCGGTCATACGCCTTGCTCATATCGAGTTTCAACGCCGCATACCCTTCCTTACTTTTATTTCCCCTGATCCAGTGCATACACTCATATCCAATTATGATGTTATCCGAAATCAACCTACCCGGAGTAAAGGCACTCTGGCTATCATCCACTATCTTCCCCATTACCAATTTCAGTCTATTGGTGATTGTCCTCGCCAATATTTTATAGATTACGTTGCTCAAACTTATTGGTCTGTAATCCGCCACCTTCTTTGGATCTTTTTTCTACGGGATCAATGTTATCCAAGTCTTATTCCAGCCCCTCACCTCCCCTTTGTTATTCAGCACTTGCAGCACCGTCTCTGTCACATCCGCTCCAACCTGGTCCCACAATTGCTGGTAGAACCCCGCTGAAATTCCATCTGGTCCTGGCGCTTTAACAGGATTCAAATCGAAAACTGCATCCCTCACCTCCTTTGGCGTAAAAGTCCTACTCAATGAGGTGTTCATACTTTCATCCACCATCTTCTCCACTGGCTGTAGCATCTCTTTAATCTCCTCTACATTCGGGTTTTGTGATGTAAAAATATTAGCGAAATACTCTTCAATTATCCCCTGGATTTCCTCAGTTTTATCACACCATATCCCCCCTTCCTTCTCCAGCCCTCTAATTGTATTCGTCCACTTCCTCCGATTTGCTCTTCTATGAAACATTTGCGTATTTCTATCTCCGTCCTTTAGCCACGATACTCGTGCCCTTTGCTGCCATTTCAAATCGTCTTGCGTCTGCAACCTCTCCAGCCTTGTCTCCAGCCATCCCACTCTGTCAACATTTACTTCCCCTTCCTCGTTATTCATTAAGGCGTTGATATTTGCCTTGCACGTTCGAATTTTACCCTTGATATCCCCAATTGTAGCAGTTGCCCACTTCTGTAATGTGTTTCCACAGTGCCGAATTCTCTGCATTATGTCCACACTATCGACCCCCTCCTTCCACCCCATACTGGCTACCTCCTTAAAATCCTCTTCCACTGTCCAAGCTCTTTCAAATCTAAAGAGTTGTTGCCTTCTTGGTGTCCCGCCCCTGTCCTTCTCATTAACACTCAATTTTACCGGCCTATGGTCCGATCCATAGAAATTCAGATTTGTAACTGTCCATACCTCAACCATATCCAGCCATTCATCTGTTGCCATAAATCTGTCCAATTTTTCCCAAATTTGTGCCTCACCCTTTCTTCGATTTCCCCACGTAAAGGCAGGCCCTTTTGCCTCTAGATTCCTCAACCCCAATTCATTTATCACTTCCCTAAACTTTTCCATCTGCCCATAAGGTCTTTGCTTTGCCTGCTTCCCCCCTTTTTTCTCTTTGAGATATAGGATCTCATTGAAATCTCCCCCAACCAACCAAGCACTCGTCCCCCCACCATGAGATCCTCTAATTTTCTGAAGCAAATTCCAAGAGTGTTGTCTTAAATGTGTTATTGGGGAACCATAAAAGCCTGTAAATCGCCACTGTAAACTAGAATTCGAAATCAAAACATCCAAATGACCACAAGAGTACGAAAATAAAGAGATTTCCATTGTTTCTTTTCCAAACATAATCAGACCCCCACTGGTCCCAACAGCATCACTACCAATACAAAAGTTAAAATTTAAAATAGCCTTCCAACTACTACAAATTCTAACAGGTAGTTTCGTTTCAATCATAAACAAAATATCGGGGTTATTGTCAGCTACTAGCTGTTGTAGATTCTGGAATGCTCGTTTCCCCCCAAGGCCCCGTGCATTCCATACCATCGTGATCATGGATACTGGCGGGGCTGATTTTTCTCAGCCTCCGCCTCCACGAGCTTTGCCTCGTGCTCTTCATCACTCTTCATTTTTTTACCACCTCCCCCCTGTCCTTTGTCTCCTTCGCCATTCTTTTTCTCCCCTGCACTGACTCTCCCTCTCTTCTTTACCGGCTGGTTCCCCCCTTTCGTAGGCTCAATTTGCTTCCCCAGGTTAAAAGGGCCTCCCTGCACTCCCAGTTGTTCCGTCCCATTTTGTTGTATTGCCATTGACCCTCCTGCCCCAATTTGCTCATTGTGTCCACTTCCCTCTCCAATAGACAAATTCCTTTTTGGTATTTTCAAGTCTGGCATTCCACCAAAATTTTGGCCATTCCCCCCAAAATCATTCCCAAACGGCGGATAAGAGTTCAGATAAGCGAAGTACCTCATACTATTTGACATAGTAAACATCTCGTCATCGCTGAAGTTGCTCGATTCTGAAAGGAATTGATTTGTGTTGAAGAATTGAGGTTGGTTGTCCGGTGCCACCGCTATCGCTTTGCTTGCCCCACTTCTATTTAGCGCCACCTGGGCCGTCCCCGCCAAAGTAGGTATAGCCCTACTCTTTGTTTTCTCTCCCCCTCCTGGTGTGGGCACCAACCTATTCTTACCAATCCCCACTTTCCGTGCCCACTCGAAGTCCTCTTGTGTCAGACTCTTTTGCCTCTCTGCCTTCAGCCACATCGGGTATCCTCCTTCCTTGGTCCTCCCCTGCTCTCCCTCTGCATATTGCGTAGGACAATCTTTTTCCCAATGAGTCAAAACCCCACAAATCGCGCAAAACTCCACCAATTTTTCATATCGGAACAGCACAATCTGACTTTCCCCTTGCCCCTTAATCGAAGTCCCTCTCGCCAACGACATAGTAATATCAATTAGGACTCTCACCCTCAGGCACCTCCCCCACGTGGCTCCCCCTATCGGTTTGTCAACTTCCATCACCGTCCCCATTCGGTTGCCTAGTCTCTGTCCCACCATCTCGTTCATCGAGTTCAGGGGAAGCCCATGAAACTGCACCCAGAAAGGTGCCTTTGTGAAGTTCATCGTCGCTGGGCATTCCTTTCCAGTCAGCTTCGCCATTATCAAGGTCGTCCCTGTCAGGTTCCAAGGTTGTCTATGTAATGCCTTATTGCATTCCACCATCTCTCCAAACTCGAAGACGAAGAGTCCCTCTCCCACCTGCGACACCTTCAGCGACCCCTCCAGACTCCATATGTTCCTCATCGCCTTACCTAGATCCATCGGCCCCAAATTTTTCTTTACTGTATACCTTCCGACCAAGATATTCATTGGTTTAGTTAGTTCTCCCTCCCCCAGTTCGAACTCATCTTCATCGATCTGAGCAATCGACACCTGACTCATTCTCGTGTTCAAGTTATCTGCCATCACTCTCAGTCTCACAAGATCTGAACACTCTTTATCTTTTATATGATAACACTTTGCTTCACTTGGTAGTGAATAACAGGGCCCCAGTTGTTGGGTATTTATATGTATCCTCGCCTCACCACTCCACCAGTAACCTTCGAGTTGGGCTTACAAGATAGATAACACTTGATGTCTTGTATCGGGACTCAAAAAAATCTTCTCTGATGCAATCTCGACAACAGGAATGCGGCTTAGTAATGATTTATCTTTTGGGCGTGAAAACCGTAAAACCTTCCTCACAAAGTAGTTAATACTCAATGTCTTGTATCGGGGCTCACCATGGTCTCTTCTCCGATGCAATCTCGACTATCGGGAAAACGACTGTGTAATGATTTCTCCTTTGGGCGTGAAAACCCTAGATTTTCTCCTCTCTGAATTTTATATTTGATGACCCATAAAAACGACCATGTTTATCGGCATATTGATGCCCAGGTCACACATGTAGGACAAAAAAAAAAAAAAAAAAAAAAATATATATATATATATATATATATTTTTTGATGACCATGGTGGTAGGACAACCAAGAACAACCAAAACATGAATGAATATTTTTTATCCCAAAAAATCTAAGTATGATAAGTGTCTAGTTTTTACTCGTCGGTTATATTTTATTTAGATAATTTTTTATTTTCACTTATCTACTTAAAAAAATAATTAAAAAAATCAAAATTCATAAAATTAAATTCTCTATAAATAGAGATCAATCTTGATATGTTTTGGACCACAATTTCATACACCCCCTTTTCTCTTCTCCTGATTTTTTTTTCTCTTCTAAATTGTGTTAATTATCCTTTTTTTTTTTTTCCTCTTATAACATGGATCCAAATGATCCCAATTTTCAGTTGTATTTCAATTTTTGTAATTTTAATTTTATTATTGAATGTTGTAATTTTTTTAAGTGTATGGTAATTTTTTTATTATAATTATGAATTTTTTAATATTAAATAACTATATATATTTTATAAATATTGTGAAAACATTATAAAAAATTAATAACAGATATAATTATTATATTATAAAATAAATAATTTATTAAATGTTGATTGTGATTGTGGTGGTTATGGATAAAATGCCGCACATGAAACCACATCTAATTTTGAGTATTCTACCAAGTATTTAATATTGTGGATAGGTGAAATATGTAGTTTTAAAAAATAATCAACGTTATAACAGTTGAGATAAACACGTATTAATGATTTTAATAGGATGAAACATTAAATAGAATACGAAAAATGAAACACAAATTATAATGTTGATTTTGTGTCGTTCTCAAAAAAAAAAAAAAAAAAAAAAGCTAAAACATAGAGCTAAACCTACCTCCTACGAAAGTCGGTTCCGAAAAGGAAAAAAGAGTAAGGCGAAACACCTTTTTTCAATGTAGAGTATTCATCTAACGGCCGAAAGTTGACTTAATAAAGTAGTTATCCCCGAAACTAACCAAAAATTAATCTAAATTAAACTGTTTTTTAATTTATTTAAATGTAGCAGTTTTTCCCAGCTTCTAAAAAAATTCCTTTACAACTGAAATTAAACTTTGTAAAATTAAATTAACTAAAAGTTTTGCCATTAAATGTAAATAAATGTATAAATATTACTCCCTCCCTCCCGTAATTATTTGCACACTTTCCTTAACGGGCCGTTCCAACATTATTTGCACACTCTAAAAAAAAAATAACTCACATAATTTTTACCAATATTACCCCTCCTTTATTTTATTTGGGCCCACAACTTAACTCAATTTATAACTTTAGTCAAATCTCCACCCACCTTAGTCAATAAATTATCAATAATACTCCTCATTTATTCTATCATACACATCACTGTATTCTATTTTTTTGACGGAGGGAGTACTAGTTGTGTATATAACTAATTTAGAAGAATTAATTACAAACAAATTAATGTTTTTTTTAGAAGAACTTATGTGGAATGTAATATCCTTTCATTTTAAGAAAGTGTAAAAATCGGCGTGGGTCTAAATGAGGTCAAATTGACCTAATTATAAAAATTGTGCAAAGATAAATAGAAAAACTCTTTTAAATTTGTATTATTAAGAGAAAATATGTATTATTGTAAGAGTAAATATGTGTGATTTGTTCTTACAGGTAACACATATTTGCTCTTACAATAATACATATTTGTCCTTATAATAATATACACTTAGAAGCTAGTTTTGTACTTGTGCGAATTTTTAGAGAGATCCGTTTGACACAATTTTAACATGTAATATTTTTTTCTCTTTTTTTCTAATTTATGCTAATATTTGTATATGCAATATTACATATAAGTTTTTGGCATGTTTGAAAAGAGATGGACTCGTAAGGTGGGGATAAGCCAATCCCCACCCAATCCGAATTTAGATAGATACATTCAATTCACATTTATAATACATCTATCTATCTACCTATTTTTGTACCATTAAATCACTTTTCTTCAACCTTTTCTTATTTTTCTTTTACCCACATATTTTCCTTACTATTTTTCTTCCATTTATTAATTATTTTTCACTGTAAGTTTTTCATTTCTTTTTTGATAAATTATTTTATCTCTTTTAATCACATCACATATATTTTATTTTATCTATTATTTTATTATGCTCCCTCTCATATTAATCTGTTCTTTCTTATCATCCATCTATTATTTTATAATATTACTTAATCAAAAACACCTAAAAAAAAAAAAAAAAGAAAGGGTATAGAGGGAGTATTATTTTAAGTTTACCGTAAACTTCATCAACCCCAATATTTTCATTACATCTATATATATTTTTTTTTACTGCGAGTAGAAAAGGAGAGTGAGAATGAGAAATTTAATCTTATCTAGTTGATGTAGAGCAGGCGAAATTATACAATACTCCTCAGTTTTGAAGCTCGAGCCCACATTCACGAGCCTCTCTCTCTCTCTCCCTATTATTGTACTAGTCCCCAATTCTCTCTCTCTCTCTGAGCATACACAGAAATATTCGCCATTAGAGGCCATATGTGAAAAACCAAGCACTCTTGTCCAATCCCTAATCTTTCTTCTTCACTCTCCCCCTTCTCTGCAAAACGAAATAGGTACGATGAAAAGGGAACATATGAGTGGAGAAAATTTCTCCAGCACCGGGAGCAGCAGCTGCACCTCCTCCACCAAACCTAAGATGTGGTCCTGTGAGCCTGACGACGCCGGAGTTGACGAACTCTTCGCTGTTTTGGGCTACAAGATGAAATCCGCCGACATGGCCGAGGTCGCCCAAAAGATCCAACACTTGGAGCAAGTCATGGAACAAGATGGCCTCTCTCACCTCGCCTCCGAAACTACTCATTACAATCCTTCCGATATCTCCTCCTGGTTGGAATCCATGATTTCCGGTCTCAACCCCATCCCCCAATTCGACTCCTCTTCTTCAAACCCTAGCTTCCTCCTCGACATGGCGGTTGATTCCGATTTCGGATCCGATCTGATTGCCATACCCGGAAAAGCGCTCTACCCTAGAAGAATCGATTCCCCTCCGCCGCCTCAATCGAAGAAATTGAAAACCTCACCGTTTTCACAAAATTCATTTGGGGATATGCTGCCTAACGAGTCGGCGCGGCCTATTGTCCTGGTCGACTCGCAGGAGAACGGTATCAGACTCGTTCACTCGTTGATGGCGTGTGCAGAGGCCGTACAGCAGGAGAATTTCAAATTGGCTGAAGCTCTGGTGAAGAACATTGGATTTTTAGCTGTTTCACAAGCAGGCGCTATGCGAAAAGTGGCTACATACTTTGCTGAAGCTTTGGCTCGGAGAATTTACCGATTGTATCCTTCAAATCCACAGGACTCTGCCTTCACCGATTTGCTGCAAATGCATTTTTACGAGACTTGTCCTTATCTCAAATTTGCGCACTTCACAGCGAACCAAGCAATTCTCGAAGCTTTTGCAGGTAAAAATCGAGTTCACGTCATTGATTTCAGTATGAAAGAGGGGATGCAATGGCCTGCTCTTCTGCAAGCATTGGCCTTAAGGCCCGGAGGCCCCCCTAGGTTTAGATTAACGGGAATCGGCCCTCCGTCGCACGATAACACTGATCATTTGCAGCAAGTTGGAAGGAAATTAGCCCAATTCGCAGAAACAATCCATGTCGAGTTTGAGTACAGAGGGTTCGTGGTGAATTCATTGGCCGATCTGACAGCGCCATTGCTGGATATCAGGGAAGATGAAGCAGTTGCAGTGAATTCGATCTTCGAGTTGCATCCGTTGCTCGCGAGGCCCGCGGGCTTAGAGAAGGTGCTGCAATTGGTGAAAGAGTTGAGGCCTGTGATCTTGACTGTGGTCGAGCAGGAGGCCAATCACAATGGGAATGAGTTCATGGATCGGTTTACCGAGTCATTGAATTATTACTCGACTCTTTTCGATTCTCTGGAGAGCTGCGGCGGGTGTGTGAGGGATGAAGACAAGGTGATGAGCGAGATTTACTTAGGGCGTCAGATTTGCAATGTGGTGGCGGCCGAGGGTGTGGACCGCGTCGAGCGCCACGAGACGTTGGCGCAGTGGAGAACCCGGTTCGACTCGGCGGGGTTCGAGGCTGTTCATTTGGGTTCGAACGCGTACAAGCAGGCTAGTATGCTGTTGGCGTTGTTTGCTGGAGGGGATGGGTATAGGGTGGAGGAGAATAATGGGTGTTTGATGCTGGGGTGGCATACGAGGCCACTCATTGCTACCTCTGCCTGGAAACTGAGTTGATGAGCTGTGAGACCCACCCAACTCTCATGGTGTGTCTTTTTTTTTTTTTTTCATTTCTATTTCCATTTCCAAGTTGGAAAATAGATGATTTTCTTGCTTTTTATGCAACTTTAATTATTTGAATTTTCTAGTTGTAGTGTTTATTGGTGGTCTTATTGCTAATATTCTCCAATAGTTGATGTGTATTTAGCATAGCTTATCTGCGTAATAAAAACAAACACCCCTTTTCTTCTTCCTCTTCATTTTAAATATGGATTCTTGATTTTCATGCCAAATTTTGAATGGTTAATATCAATTTTATACTCCAGTATTTGTACCGAATTTAAATGGGTGTGTAATGGTAAGACTTTGAGAAAAAAGGTGCGACATTGAATTTAGGGAACATGGTAATTTGAGCTGCTTTTGTATTGGTCAAAACTAAAAGAACCAATAAACGCTTATTTAACAACTACTCCTACTATTTAAACTAAATTAACAAGAAACAAGTTGCTTTGCTGACATATGCCGAGATACATCATTACAATGTGTGCCTGTCTCCTCGCTACATTTAATTATTGTTTAACTAACTAATTTATAGTGTTACAAGATTCACGCACATTTAAATTTACCCATTTTACCTTTAATTATTGCTTAAAAAGGGTTCATCTAATCTTCACCTTTAAAAAAGCTTATGTAGCTGCGAGGAATTTTTTTTCTAGATTTCAGATGAGGTAGTCTAGGTTCTTCTGAACTAGTCGTACTTAGGTTTAGGTGGATATTAAGATTAAAAAAAAAGAATTTTACAAATTAAGTTTGATTGGTCGAAAAAACTATGATAAGATCGAGGGAACATCGTTAGGACATTAATTATGTAGGTTAATTGATAATGCCTCGTCCATGTGCTGTTTGCTTAATCATTTGATAACTACACTAGTATTATTGGCACATGAATTAAAATAGTAATTTCTACTGTAATATACCACGCGGAACCCAACTTTATTTAATTAGGCCATTGAAATTCTTGAACAGGGGCCCATCTATCAATTTTAGAGTGAGAAATATTCTTGTAATTTAATTTTTTAACAGTATTTTGAAATTAAATATACTCTTGTCATCGGGTACTGTAAGATTAGGAGCAATTTGTAAAATAGTATTAAGTACTCTTCTCACTGAATGGTGTCATATGTAAATTAAATTGCAAATTGTACATTTCTATTCGAATATATTAATCGAATATCCTCACTGTATGATATTTTTATTGAATTTTGTTTAGGAAAAAATATCGGTTAGAAGAATAGTTTTCTTCACTATCACATAAAGTGGTTATGACTTGTGGCAATAATAATGGACACTAACAGAGAAAATATCAATTATTGAGTCAATTAAAGAGATCTGACCCATACCAATTAATAGGGCCTAAAGACTTGGCCCACAAAATTGAGAATAATAGACCTAGCCTCATTATCTTGAGCCCCAAAGATCAAAGCTTATCCCAGAGGTGGACATGGACAAAGACACTTGAAGTTCGGGTTGGTTTGGGATGGTGATGGAGATGGAAAAATGTGGATGAGATAATCCATGAATAATAATTGATGTTTAGATAGAGATTGAGAAGTAAAAGTGGATGAAGAACTTTATGTCAAATCAAGAGTGATGTTGTATTGTTTTATTATTGTTAGTTAGTGGAGTAATTAGTGTGAGGAAGAAAAGTAGAAGAGATAATGAGTTATTAAAAGAAAAAAAATGTTACGTGATTATATAAAAATAAGCGTGTAGATGAATTATAGGGGTGGATTCGTATTTGGATGGAGAGAAATTGGATGGGGATGACCCACCCCCAAACTGAACACCACTTGAGAGTTCGATCAGAGTGATGAGAATCACTTACTCGGATCCAAATATCTCCATTGCTCTAGCTCGGGCCAGCAAAAAACTAGAATCATAATTAAAGAAATTGCTAAGAAATGAATTCTAATTTCAATAATCCCCAAACAAAGCGTACAACAAACCCTTATATAGGGTCATCCAATTTAGTATACTAGCGGTCCTAACAAAATGGGCCTGTAATGCTAATTCAATATAAGTCCCGTTACAATGCTTTTCATTATTTGTTTCGGTCTTGGCCCTCTTGGGCCTGTGTTTAGATCGGTGCCTTCTTCTAAGCTCTTCTTACTCGATTATACGCGTTCTTCAGCTCACGAGCCTCGTCCACATCATTCCTATCCTCTTCGCGAGCATCTTTGTCCTCAAGGATTAAGTCTGAAAATCTCTCTCTAATCTTGTCTAAGTTCTCCCAAGTAGCGTCTTCACTAGGCAAATCTTGTCTAAATCGGCCACTACGTTTAATTTGACGGTAATCTAAAGCTCGTCGTGGTCGAATAAGTAAGTTAGCGCATGTGTTCGTTGCTGGTAATCGCGTCACTATTACATCGCCTTCTCCAAGCCTCATCTTTAGTTGCGACATATGAATTACCGGATGTATTTGTGCGTCCGTCGACAATGCCAATTTATATGCAACAAAGCCCACCCCGCTTATCACTTAAAATGGTCCATAATATCTAGTCGAGATTGTAAGATAACATTACCATCTCCCCACGCGAAATCCATCGTTCCTTGACTGTAATCCGAGGTTATTCTACCAAGCATTTCTAACCACTATACCCCTAATACTATATCGGGCCCCACTAGTGGTAATGCAAATAAATCCAAGGTCACTTCGACCCCTTGCATGCGTATGGGGATCCATTTGCTATATCACAATTGATTCTGTTCCCATTTGCTACCCGAACTTTGAACGGTTCGACATCTACTGCTAAGTGATTAAGTTTTGCAGCTGGTCTCGTGTTAATGAAGTTATGCGAAGACCAATTATAAACTAACACCACCACTCTGTTTTTCATGACCCACGCTGTGAATTTCAGAGTTCATGGCCCATGAATACCTATGATCGCATGAATTGATATCTCAGCTGAATCCCTTCCTTGATCATCCGTTGAATTATTTTATTCTTCGTTTTCCAATTCTTCAAGTTCAATCAAGAACGCTTGCTTGGTTTTACATTTGTGTCCGGGCACAAATTTCTCATTGCAATTGAAGCACAATCATTTTTCTCTCTTTTTTTCTCGCAATTGAACCCCAAGGAGTTGACCTAGTGGTATACGCTTGGGACTTAAGAGTGTGCTCCTCTCTAGGTCTCAAGTTCGAAACCCCTAAGGTGCAAACAATTTCTACGGGGCCATGTTCATATAGAGCGCAAAGCTTTGACTTTAAACGGGGCCCCCGCAAGTGGACGGTGGGATTGACCCTCTCGAATTAGTTGGTCCTTCGACAGGATACCGTGGCATAAAAAAAATTCTCGCATTTTTTGCATTTCGTCCCATGATAATCTCTTCACATTCGATAACCTAGTTCGATCATTAGTCCCTTGAAAGTTGTTACTCCCTCCGTCCCATGATTACTTTCATAGGTATATAGGCACGTATATTAAGAAAGTGTAATAATGAGTAGAGTTTTGAGGGGTAATTTTGTAAAACTTTATGTATAAAGTAAATAAATAGGTTGACTTTTGTGTATGTTTGGAGAAAAAGTAATGACATTTATGTAAAATTAAGGATATTGTGAGGATGGAGTATATAAAGGGTTTTCCATTTTAAGGGTGTGAAAGTTATTGTGGGACGTCTCGAAAATGAAGATGTGAAAGTAATTGCGGGACAAAGGGAGTATTATAATTCGATCCTCCTATTTTTTATTCCGATGGGGTGGAGTTCATTCTCTTTGAATCTGTTCGTCCTATCCGCTTCACATTGTTGTAGTGGTCGTCCCTTCGGCGTGTTAATTCTGGTCATAACCATCCGATAAAGGCACCGACTAATGCCTTTTCCGGCCAATCTTGTACCCGACTTGATATTCTTTCGAATTCCCTCTGATATATTATCTTAGGTTGTCCGTCTGCTTAAGCTTAGTAAGGGCTTCGTGATAGTCGTGATAGTCGGAAGGCCCGAATCTTACCATTAATTCTCGCTCGAAATGTTTCCATTTAATTTTCTTGTTCTTTTTCTTGTACACGCGATTTAGCCACTGCCACCATATGTTGACTTTCCCATCCAAATAGTAGGCCGCGTACTTGACCCTTTCCTCTCGTTCGATTTCATGTAATTCGAAGTATTAGCTTATCCTACTAAGCCATGTTATTGGTTCTTTTCCGTCGAACGTTGGACAAAACAATTTTAACTTTCCTTTTCTCCAATCGTCGCCGTTCTAGTTCTCTGTTCTTGGCCTTTCGTTTCTTTCCCTTATGTGTGTAGGGTTTACATCTTCTTCTACTGAACTTGTTTCTGAAGTTTCTGTTTCTTCCGATGAAGTACTTGACATTGTCGTTCTTGATGATTTCCTTATGTTTCTTCCGAGCGATTGTTCCAACCTTTCCAGCGTGTGACCCATACTTGGCATACCAGTTTCCAATTGATCAAACTTTACCTCTAAAAAATCTAGTATATCCCTGTGTGTACCTGCCATTGACGTGATTCTCAAAGTCTCTCAATGAAAGCACCAATTTGATGAGAATCACGTACTCGAATCTGAATATCTCCATTGCTCTGGCTTGGGCCAACAAGAAACGAGAGTCGCAATTAAAGAAATTGCTAAGAAATGAATTCTGATTTCAATAATCCCCAAATAAAGCGTACAACAAACCCTTATATAGGGTCATCCAATTTACTTAGTATACCAACGAGCCTAACAAAATGGGCCTGCAATGCTAATTCAATAAAGGTCTCGTTACAATGCTTTTCATTATTTGTTTCGGTCTTGGCCCTCTTGGGCTTACAATTGTTCTTAGGCCTGTGTTTGGGCCGGTGCCTTATTCTGGGCTCTAGTGGAATCATCCACTACCAAGCAAATCTAAAAATATCTTCATATCAGAATGGTACAATCGACGTGGCAGAATATTCAAAAAATCATTTTGGTGTAAAATAACATTTCTACCTTCAAAGCACCTCCAACGGGAGGTGCAAATCTGAGGTGACAAGAAATTCTACTTGGGTATAACAATGAATCCAATGATAGAATATGTGCAATTGAAGAGAGAGAAAAATGGAGTAAAAATATTTGATTCAACAACAATTGAACCAAAAAATTGACTTTTGACCGTATTTTTTTTTTTAAAATAAAAATAATATAGTCGTTAACACCCCTGCACCAATTTATTTGTCTAAAATTTTGATTAACACCAAAAAATTACTAGTCGTTTTCTACTCTTGTGATTTTTTTTTTTAAATTTCAATATTACATATATAAATAGATACTCCCTCCGTCCCACAATTGTTTGCACTCTTTTCTTATTCGTTTGTTCCACAATTGTTTGCACTACCTAAAAATGAAACTTTTTCATAAACTCTACTCTCACAATATCCACATATTTACACAAAATGCCATTACTTTTACCCTCAATCCAATCATTCACTTTACTTTATTCATAAAAGTTACAAAATTACCCCTCAACACTCTACTCATTACACATTTTTCTTAGTTTGCGTGCCCATAAAATGGTGCAAACAATCCTGGGACGGAGGGAGTAATATTTATTTTCAATTTTATTTAACTTTCTCTCTAATTGAAATCTCAAAATGGAAAATAATTTTGGTTGAATTTGTTTGGATCTTTCAATTCGGAAGAGAATTCATATTTTCGAGATTGAAATATATGACCACATGTAGGTCTCGAACGAGTTAAGTGAGGGTTGAAAGTCTAAAGGGAAGAGGTGAATAAACTTTTAAACCAATTTGACTTTTCTCGTGAATAGATGTGACAGGCAACTGAGGTAAGTCAGCTGGTAAATAAATACTCCCTTCTATTCATAATATATGCCATCTTGACATTTTCGGTTTATTTACAAGTTATATGACGTTTTGCACTTTTCAATGAAAATTAATTGAATTTCTTCTAAATTTATCCTTAAATTAATAAATACTTATATAAATGTGTTCTTCTTTTGATGAGAAGTTCAAGCATTAATTAAGGTAAAAGAATAAATCAATTACTTTCTAAATATATGTGCATTAATCCAAAATGACTTATTCCTATATTTTAAATAGGAGAGAGTAGTTGTTAGAGTGCGAGTGTGTAGAACAGCTAAAGAATGATAACCAATCTACTGACTACTCGAGTTCCGATAAGTTGACCAACTATCAAACTAAACTGAGCTTTTGTGGAGAATTGTGTAGGCCCTTAAGATAGACTTGGTTGTCTAAAACTCGTTTTGCATTTAGAAAAACTAGCTTGTAAATTATGTAGTTTGATAAATATGACAAGTATATACTCCCTCCGTCCGGGATTATATGCACGGTTTGACCGACACAATTTTTAAGAAAAGAGGATTTAGTGGTTGGTTATGTAAGATAAATGAGGGGTATTTTAGGTGATTTGATGAGGTGTAAAGTAAAATGTATGAAAAAAAGGAGTGACAATTTTGAAAATAAAATGATGTTAGAAGGGTATTAATTTTTTGGGGTATTTCCATATTAAGAGTGTGCAAATAATTTTAGGACGTTCCAATAAGGAAATGTGCAAATAATCATGGGACGGAGGGAGTAATGAATAAGTAAGATATCAAAGTTGATAAAAATACAAAGATTTATAGCGGTTCAGATCATAGTCTTACGCCCACTCTCACAATCCACATGTGATATTAATTCATTTACACAAATGACTTGTATTTTATGTTCCAAGAATAACACTTTGAACTTGATACTTCTCAAAAGTAAATGGTCTTACTTTTTATGGAGAGAATAAATACTCTTATAATGTTTTACAACAAAACTTGGTCTAAGGAAGGTATAAGGTTTGAAGTAGTTCAACAAGTGAATTCTTCAAACAACAAGTTTGAAAGAATTCAATCTAAGCTTAAGATTTGGATTTATATGCTTAGAACTAGGGAAGAACACTTGGAGCTTGAATATGGATTTACAAACTTCCTCTTTGAAAATTATGGGTTTCTTGAGAATTCGTGTGATAAAACTTGGAGAGCTTCGAGTTGTAGAATTTTCCTGTTCTTCACCATGAATGTGGCCTTGTATATATTATTTAGTTCAAAATATAGCCGTTGGAGAGCTATAGTTATCTATACTATTTGCGGCTATGCGAATCGTCTTTGAGTGATATACCTTTGATTTATTTGTGCTTTTAAGGTAAGGTCTCTCTAGCATTTGCAGGCTTTTATAACAATTTGCTCTGTTCAACTTCAAACTTTGTATTAAGTCAATGCCATATGTCATCATCCAATTGATCTACATTAGTTGTTTGTCTCTACTGCTTGATACTCTGACTCCTTTTTCTTTTATGAGTTGACATTTGAGGATAATATTACTTTTGTTTTCACTAAGGAATATATCATAGTCTTTTTAGAATTTAGTTAGTTAACTGTTGCTAACAAAGGCAATTTAGTTAACTGTTAGTTACTTAGACTTAGTTAGTTAACTGTTGCTAACAAAGGCAATTTAGAACTTTGTTTAATTCAGTTGAATCAGTCAGCTGTCGAGCTTCCTGATTACAACAAGTGGTCTTCACTTCATTCTTCGGTCATCTAGTCTTCAAGTCTTTGGTGTTCAACAACTGAGTGATCACTCTTGATCTTCAATCTTGCACATATGTGTGTTTATCCTGTTAGGTAGAACTCGGGCGACACTAAAGTTCCCCCTCAGCTGTTGACCCTATCAACTAAGAATAAATTAGATAGTTGATATATACAAGTTCATCTTTCATCCTATTACAAAGTGTTTTGACATAATCATCAAAACTAAAATTTCCTAACAATTTTCTCTTTTTTGATGATGTCATAACTCTACTATCACAAGCTCATTAAAATAGTTAAGATCAACTAACATGTAATAAGACTGACAAAAATAAAGTGGCTGAGCTTACTGACAAAAATTTCCTAAGACAACGAGAGTTTGTCTTAACAACCAAACAAGAAAAATAAGTTTTTCATTAATAATAAAAAGTTATAGCTTACTTATCAGTCTTGTAAGTTATTACATGAATTACTTTGGCTCTACTCCATAGGCGTGACAAACTCGATCTCTGAGCTAAATTTTGGTATCAAGGTCGATGAACTCTCCCTTAATATCAGTGTAGTCTAGCTTGCCTAAATGGGTGACAGAAACAAGAAACTTGGGCTCCTCTAGAGTTAACATGTTGTAGCCCATCTCCATAGATTCCTTCAACAACTCGTTCCAGAGGTTAAGATGGTAATCTTTCATCCACTCTGAGAAGGTGTTGAAGTCGGCTTCAATAGACACAGGCAGGCTAAATTTCTGAAGTATATAGAACCCAATCTACCACAAATTCTTGGTGACATCCCATTCCTCTCGGTCTTGAAGAGGACATAAGTGATCAATATGAGTATCTTCGACTGCAACCGAAAGCTGATCTGTGTCAATATTCTTAGCTCTAGATTCCCTCGGCTTGCTATTCCTTATATACTAAGCTTCTTTGCACTTCTTCTATTTGATCCTTCTTCAATGATCTTTGTAGATGTTGTTAACTCTTAAATGCTTTAACATTACCAACAATATCTTAATTTGACCTTCCTTGATTTATTCTAAGTTCTTTCTGAAATGTTACATTAAATGTTGTACTAAATGCTCTCACATTCAGGCACGATTCCAGAAGGTTCTACAAGAGTCTGGAACCTGGAAGATTCCAGAATGTTGGAGAACGTCATAGAAGAGCCTGGAGCAGTTTAGAACGACCTGGAAGATGGAAGAAGGATCTAGAGAGATCATGGAAGTTGAGGTCCTAAAAAATAGGATCTCATAATGGAAGGATCTAGAATTCGGCTATTGCTCTATAAATACCGCTGAAGCCTTTCATTTCAAAGCATGCACTATTCGAGTAACACCTATTCTGAGTGTTCATCCCTGGTTAGGAGTTAGGGTCAGTAGTTGTATCATTTAATGTACACCGAGGGATACCACACCTTCCCGTGTATTTAGTTCTAGTCTTGTATCGATTGAGAGTGAATCATAGATCAGATTAGTTCTTTAGACAGTGTTCTTACACTTCAGTCTATTTGCGGATTCAGGCACCTGCCTCGGTTGTAGTTTCGGTTTGTGGAATGTTGAAGTAATTGCTGAGACATTTCACACGACATTTTCATAACTTAGGAACTAAGTTATTGTTTTCGCCGTAAGGCTTAGCATAGGTTTTGTTATTAATAAAATCTATGTTAAAAATTATTCCATTGTGTCTTTATTGTGTTTTAGTGTTTTAGACTTCCGCTGTGTACTGTGTTTACTTTCTATATTCTGTTAGAATTAATGCTACACTAATTGTCACAACATTAAGTGTAACATTGTTCTATTTTTTACGTAGACACTAGATACTACCCCACGCACACTTTCAGTTGGTATCAGAGCCAACACCTGACGACACTAGTTTTAGATCCTTGCTTAAAAGTGTGTTTTAGTTTTTGTTAGCAATGGAAACACATCACATATCCACTGCACTTAGGCTACCCGTTTTAGATGGTTCAAATTATGCTTATTGGAAGCCTAAGATGCGAATGTACATCAAGTCAATTGATGAACGTGCTTGGAGGACTGTTCTTACAGGTTGGGACGTACCAAAGAATCCAGCAGATGCCGATGGTGAAATTCAACTCAAGAAAGAGGTTGATTGGACAACCGATGAGATAACAACAGCAGGATACAATTCTAAAGCTTTAAATGGTATTTTTACTTCTGTTGATACCTCTATGTTTAAAATTATATCTAATTGTTCTACTTCTAAGGATGCATGGGACAGGTTACAAGAGCATTGTGAAGGTTCCGATAGTGTTCGAAGGACAAAGCTTCGAATGTTGGGGATAAAGTTTGAGAATCTCCGAATGAGGGAAGATGAAACAATTTCATCCTACAACGAAAGGTTAAGTGAGATTATTAACGAATCACATTCTCTTGGTGACCCTATTTCTAATGTTAGAGTAGTACATAAGATATTAAGGTCTGTTCCTAAAAGATTTGATGCTAAGATTTGTGCTATTGAAGAGGAAAAAGACACTGATAAGATGAGTCAAAATGAATTAGTGAGTATTCTTAGAACTTATGAAATAAACACTAATCAAATTGATGAAACTAAAGATGATAAGAAAGTTGTTGTTTTTAAAGGAGAGACATCAAACAAATCTGAGATTCAGCCCATCATTACTGAGGTTGATTCGGATGAAGAATTGATTGATGAATGTCTTAACAATCCTGACAACATTGCCCTTTTTACAAAACATTTTAATAAATTTCTTAAGAAGTCTATGCATAAATCTAAGGGAAACATTCAGCCTAAGATCCAAATCAACACATCGACACCATAACCAGAAAGGAGGAAGAGTCAATTCACACCAAGACCATCAAAGAGTGAAGGTAAACCAAGGTATGATCCTGAATTTCGAAAATCAGTTCAATGCAATGCATGTTCTGGATATGGACACTATGAAAATGAGTGTGTCAATACCAGACTGAAGCAAAAACTGAATTTTAGTGCTAACTTGAGTGATGAATCTGATAATGATGATCTTGATGAGTTTAATGAAAAAGAAAGTGCTCATTTTACCATAATTGATTATAATGATTCCTCAGATGATGATCTGGATGATACAGATTCTGATGTTGCACCAGATGTCTTCACATCTACAGTAACATCAAAACAGAGTCACCCAGATCTGAACTGTTTAAATGGTTTTGTTGATGATGCAGGAAAAAAGATTGATGATGAGACATATCAGAAATTCTTAGATGATTGGAACTCTCAGAAACTCACTCTGAATTCTTTGAATAAAGAGAATGAGGATTTGAAAGATACAATCACTAAGCTAGAAGTCTTACTTACCAGAAGAGATCTTGAAGTTTGTAAACTGAAGGAGAAATTGATCACCTCTACTTTAAGTTTCAGAAAATTTTCTAAGAGTGCTTCTGATGTGAATGATGCTATAGCTGTAGGTAAATCTAATAATTATGGTTTAGGTTATGATGGTGAAATTGCTTCTATTTCTGAAAATTTTAGAAAACCTGTGAAATTTGTGAAGGCAAATGTTAACACATCTGACGTAACATCTGCACAAACAGATCCTCACAAGGTTAAAAGGAAGTATATTTGTCATTATTGTCTTAAATATGGTCATATTCGTCCTTTTTGCTTGAAAATGGTTAAAGATATGAAAACTGAGTTTGTGCTAACCAGAATGTCTTCACATCCTAGGAAACATTTTATGAAATCTGCATGGAAACCAAAAGTTACCTGTAATGTTGTTCACACATCCTTGAAAACATGTTTACCTGGTCTATGGTATTTTGATAGTGGTTGTTCTAGACATATGACAGGACATATAGACTACTTATCTGATTATGTGACCTTGAATGGTGGTAATGTTACATATGGTGGTGGATCGAAAGGAAAAATAATAGGAAAAAGAACATTGAATGTTGAAGGTTTTCCTAAGCTTAAAAATGTTTTGCATGTTGATAGCTTACTTGCTAATCTGATTAGTATTAGTCAACTTTGTGATGATAATTTGCATGTAAAATTTGACAAAGAGTCTTGTTATGTTCTTAATGAAGATGATGATTGTTTAATGACTGGTACTAGGTCTGCAGATAACTGTTATCTTATTGGAACTAATGTATGCAATTTGTCAAAACATGATGAGAATGTCTTATGGCACCAAAGATTAGGACATGCAAATTACAGGGCAATGAAGAAACTAATCAAATCAGATGGAGCTAAAGGATTACCAAGACTGAATTTCCAGAAAACCACTTGTATGTAGATCATGCCAGAAAGGTAAACAGGTAAGAGTGCCGCATAAAATGCTGTCACATTTTTCTACACATCGATGCTTTGAATTATTGCACATGGATTTGATGGGTCCTATGGAAACTGAAAGCATTGGAGGTAAGAGATATTCCTTAGTTGTGGTAGATGATTTCTCTAGATATACTTGGATTGAGTTTTTAAGAGATAAATCTGAAACATTTGCTGCTTTTAAAGTTCTCTATAAAAGGTTCAAAAATGTGTATAACTTGAAAGTTAGCCGTATTAGAACTGATCATGGTAGATAATTTGAGAATAGCATGTTAAATGATTTCTGTGATAAGAAAGGTATCTTGCAAGAATATTCATCTCCTAAAACTCCACAACAGAATGAAATTGTTGAAAGAAAGAATAGAACTCTATAAGAAATGGCAAGAGTCATGCTTTTATCTAAAAGTCTTTCTAAAAGATTTTGGGCTGAAGCATTGAATACAGCATGTCATATTATTAATAGAGTTTATATTCGATCTGCCACTAATCAAACACCTTATGAGATTCTGAATGTTAGAAAACCAAGTGTGAAATATTTTCATGTATTTGGTTGTGTGTGTTATATTCTGAATGATAGGGATCAACTTCACAAGTTTGATTCTAAAAGTGATATAGGTTTCTTTTTAGGCTATTCTAGAAATAGTAAAGCTTATAGAGTTTATAACCTTAGGACTAACACTGTTCAAGAATCTGTTAATGTTGTGTTTGATGATGATAAAGGTCTTACAGATGACAAAGATGAAGAAGATGTATCACAAGTCACTGACAATTCTGAGAATACACTGAAACCTGAAAATGTTGCACCAAGTGTTAACACATCTGGAGCAACATCTACAGATCAGTCAGTTGTAATCTCACAGAATGATCAGTATGTTCCCAAAACGAATCCTTCTTCAAGAATAGGGAAAATTCATCCTTCTGACCAGATCATAGGCGATGCTGCAGTTGGAGTACAAACAAGAGGAAGAATAAGATCGAATAAGGTAGATGTGGTAAGAACAATATGCATGTCTTCTATTTGCAATGTTGTGAATGCAGAGTGTTACTATTCTGTAATTGAACCTAAAAGTGTGAATGAAGCATTAACTGATGAAAATTGGATAAATGATATGCATGAGGAACTTAATCAGTTTGAAAGAAATGAAGTATGGACACTTGTTCCAAGACCTAGTCATACTAATGTCATTGGAACAAAGTGGATTTATAAGAATAAAACTGATGAGTCTGGAAACATTGTTAGGAACAAAGGTAGGTTAGTTGCACAAGGTTACACCCAAGTTGAAGGTGTTGATTTCGATTAAACTTTTGCACCTGTTGCTAGGATAGAATCTATTAGACTATTACTAGCAATTGCATGTTTTATTGACATTAAACTTCATCTGTAAAAGCTGCATTTCTAAATGGCATTTTAAATGAAGAAGCATATGTAGAACAGCCTAAAGGTTTTGAAGATCCACAATACCCGGATCATGTGTACAAACTAAAGAAATCATTGTATGGTCTAAAACAAGCTCCTAGAGCATGATATGGTAGGCTTACGGACTTTCTTTTAGAATATGGATTTATTAGAGGAGAAGCCGATAGGACTTTGTTTATTAAACATACTGGAGAAGATTTACTTATTTCTCAAATATATGTTGATGATATTGTGTTTGGTTCAACCTGTGATACAATGCTGAACAAATTTGTTGAAGCAATGACAACAACATTTGAGATGAGTATGGTTGGAGACTTGAATTATTTTTTAGGTCTTCAAATCAAGCAATGTAAGGATGGTATTTTCTTCTCTCAAGGTAAGTATGCTAAAAACTTGGTCAAACAGTTTGGTCTTGAAAGCTCAAAAGTAATGAAAACACCTATGGGTTCTACTTTGAAACTTTGCAAAGACAATGGTGGAAATGATGTTGATCCAACATTGTATAGATCCATGATAGGTAGTTTACTTTATCTAACCTCTAGTAGACCTGACATTATGTATAGTGTGTGTGTTTGTGCTAAGTACCAAGCTAATCCAAAGGAATCTCACCTGAATGCAGTGAAAATGATTATCAAATATGTTTCAGGTACAAGTGAACTAGGGATATGGTACACTAAGGACACCAACAACACATTGATTGGATACAGTGATGCGGATTGGGCTGGAGATATAGGTTACAGAAAGAGTACGAGTGGAGGATGTTTCTACATGGGAAACAATCTTGTGTCTTGGCATAGCAAGAAACAAAATTGTGTTTCTCAATCCACTGCCGAGTCTGAATACATAGCTGCAGGAAGTTGTTGCACACAACTATTGTGGTTGAGTAAGATGTTTCATGACTATGGAATTGAAAATAATATCCTCACAATTTTCTGTGATAACACAAGTGCTATAAACATATCTATGAATCCGTTACAACACTCACTCACTAAGCACATTAGCATTAGACATCATTTTATGAGAGATTTAGTGGAGAAGAACATAGTTAAGTTGGAATATGTGCCTACTGAAAATCAAAATGCTGATATTTTTACTAAGGCCCTTGACCTTGAGAGATTCTCATTTCTGAGGAAATCTCTTGGTATGTGTAATATCTGAATAATTCTTGGGAGGATGTTGTCACAAATGCTACTGCATTTGGGACAACAACCTAAGGTGGTATAGTTATTATAGATTTGATTTATTTCTTATTTTCGTTAAATAATTCCTTTGTAAAATATTCTTGAATCTGAAATTTGTTTGTGCAAAAATAGACATTTACTACACCTCTCAAAAGCTTGAAAATTTGAGAATGTTATAGCATACTAAAAGATGTACAAAATTCACTGAGTAACTATGGAGCACGAAGTTCGCTGCTACGATGCCTTCTTTTCAAAAGGTGAATTTTTGTAAAACATCAAGAGGTTCGTAATCCATTAAGTAAGTATGGGGCACGAAGTTCGCTACTACGATGTACTCTACAGGAACAATGGATCAATACGAATTAGATGCTATAGCACAAAAAGAAGAAAATGAAATGAAAAGAAAAAATGCTGAAAAATTGGCTACATTGGATAGGTGAAACCTGTGAAAAACCAATGTTGAGGTGTATGTCAAATCCTTGAGCACAACATTACATGATTCGATTATATTTTTATAAGTTGTAATTATTTAATTAATTGTGAGAATTTATTTTATTTATTTATAATTATACTAACCACTTTATTTTATTATTTCAGATAATAAGCATTTTCATTAATTCTGGAACTTTCTTAATTTAATTAATTAATTTAATTGATTAATTAGGATTTTACCCCACTAACTCACCCATGACTTTACTTGTGGCTGAATTTGTGGAGCATTATCGATCTACTCTAGAATTTTCTTTAAGTCAAGCCTTGATCACACGTACAACATTCCAACTACTAAGCTCTCTCTATAAATACTCCCATTTTATGATTCTCCAAGTTTCGTAATTAATTGAGTAAGTGAAGTATTATTCTTGCAGATTTGCTATACGTTATTTTGTGCTTATCTCGATTCTTGTGTAGTTCTTTACGAATTCGTTATTTAAATGACAGGAAACAAGAAAATCCACTCACAAAAACCAAACTCTCCAATTTCAAACTCACAACCGTCATCTCCATCTCTCTCAAATCTTCACACGCTAGCTTCCATGGCTGCTTCGCGCGAAAATTCACCCCAAACTACCGCAACCGTCACACCCATTCCAGCTACTCCCACAACAATCCACATTCCAAACCAAGCTTCACTCACCGAGCTGAATCAGGCGGTTGAGAATTTTTCTCAATCGATGAGGTCTTCGAATCCTCCCACTCTCACCATTGGAGACCTGTCTATTGACATCTCTCACTACCTTCGCACCCAAGAAGTCATCACAACTACACCCTCTTCTTCCACAGCTGAAAAGCCCCAAAATCCGAGCCCTAATGTTGAAACAGAGGTCCCGACTGCTGTCTCTATGGGGGAGAACGAGAAGGAGATTGAAGAATCCCCTGTTTCTGAAACAAAGGAGTCGTCGAATGCCGAAGCATCCGAGAGTGATTACACTCAGATGGAGGATGCTAAAGAATCTGCTAAAACTGACTCTAACATCTCGAAATCGGACTCTGAACCGATTCCTTTCAAGAGGAATGCTGAAGAAAAGAAAAGAAAGAGGAGTCCAGTACCAAGAAGACGATCAAACCGAGTTTTCACTCGAGTTGATTACTCAGACACCTTGAGGAAGAAGAAGAAGCTAGGTGGTGATGTTGCTGAACCGATTCAGGTATTTTCTGAATCTGAAGAAGAACAGGTGGTGATTGGGAAGCCAACCAAGAAGAAGGCCGATCCAAAGGGGAAGGGAAAGGCAAAGATTGATGCTGTTCGAACTATGCCTACAGAACCAAAAGCTGATTCTGATTCTGAGATGGATGTTTGCCTCAGGGATATTCAGCAAGCCCTGAAGAAGAATGCTGCCCCACATGCTGAATCAAGTGCTCCAGCACCAGAACCTGATGATGGAGATGATTCGAGTAGTGCAGCTTCTGACAAAAGCTCTGGAAATGAAGCTGAATCCAGTTCTGAGGAGGAGAAAGAACCAAGCTCTAAGGAAAGTACTTATGAGGAAGGTAATTCTGAACCTGAAGTAGATTCTGATATTGATGGTTTGATGGAAAAAATTACTAGGTTGTCTAGGAGAAAACTGTTGATGGAAAGGAGAATTCATGTTTCTGATTTTGAAAGTAAGAATTTGATTCAATTCTTAGAGGATAGAAAGTTGATGAAAGCTCTGACTTTGTGTGATACTTTTGTTTCTGATTGGGTGTATGAATTCTATGCTTGCTTAAGGAAAAGTAATGGTAGGAGGAGTTCCCGTTGGTATGGGAATATACAGTTTAGGGGGAGTACAATTTCATTTACCCCAGAGTTAATTAATGATTTCTTAGGCATAGAACCAGTACTTGATGATGATGAACCTGATTTGGATGTTGTTACTGTTTCTATGACTGGTGGTTTATTGACTAAGTGGAAGAATGGAATGTTGGCTAAGGACCTTACATCTCTTTATTCTGTATTTCATAAGTTGATTGTTTATAATTAGATACCCTCTACCAACTCAACCAAAGTGACAAAGGATCAAGCAATCTTGCTTTATAGGATAGTGGTTTTGAAGAAATTTAACTTGGGATTGACCATTTTCCACCACATGATGAAGTTTAGTGGTGACATTTCTGATAAAGGAAACCTTCCATACCCTGTACTTATATGTTCATACTTGAAGATGCATGGTTTTATCCCTAAGAAGACTAAAGTTCTTAGAGGAAAGGTTCCTTTATACACCATTTCACTTGCTTTGCTCATTGGTGAAAGAGTGAAAGATCTGCCCTTGCACAATCCTGGAAGTTCTTCTCAAAGACCAGCTCCTGCTCAACCTCAACCTCAACCCACACCAGCACAGAGACCTGAACAGAACACAGATGCACCTAATGCTGCACCAGATGCTGAGAACTTTGGTGGTAATTTTGATACCATATTCTCTGTTCCCAGATCTTTTATACTATTGCAGCTACAGCACTTACAGGACCAGATTGATGAACTCCAATTCATCAAAGATAAGTGGACCAGGCTACTTTCCATTATAACAGGGGGAGTACCACCTTCCACTACAGCTAGAACTTCTGGAGTTGTTATTGAAGAGCTGGATCCTGAAGCTGGAGGTGTACCTGATGCTAATGCTGCTACAGAGAATGGAGGAACTACTGCTGCTAACAATGTTGTTTCACTCTTTTCTACAACTTGTTTTATTGAGGAACCAGAGGCTGATGAAGAAGACAAGTTTGCAGATGCTGCTGAAGATGATGAGGATATGGAAATCCTCTATGGTGATATCTAGAACAGATGCTGTAAGACAGGGGGAGTACTGAAGTACAGATGGCACATGTGCAGGACCTTGATGCTGCTGCTATTGTTATAGCAATTCATGCCATTTTCAGTCCTACTTTTATTTTTGTTATTCTGTTATGTTTAAGTTAAATTATGTTTTTGTTCTGATACAATATTTATTTCTAGTTGATAGGATGTTTATATTTATCTTGCTTAAATTAGTTTGCATTAATGATATTTGATTACTGCTTCTTGCTTAATTTGTTTTCTTATCATTAAATGTTTACTGCATGATGAATATGTCTTGTTTAGTTATTTTTTTTGTTTTGTTTGTTTTCTATTTAACTCTGATCTATGTCCCACATGCTTAAAAATGTTTACATTAAAATGTATTCTTATTTTTGCTTACTGCTTTAAAAGCTTAAAATTGTTTGCTCGAAAGAATAAATTTTAATTGCCTACTGCATAAGGATTAATCATGTTAAGCTGTTTATTTGTTTTTGCTCTGATTTTTTTTTTGTTTAATCCTTGTTTTTTTTTTATTGAGTCTTACTTAAGTCTTAGGTTGATCTAGTACATATTCATTTATGATGCTCTGATTTAAGTTTTGATTTTTGTAAAGTTATATGTTTTGTAAACAAATGTACTGTCTATACTTGTTTTGGTTTTGAATAATGTTACTTTGATCTTATGGCACAGATCTTAGTAAAATTATTCTTGATCTCTTTTTGATTTGATCCAACGGTTACAACAGGTATTGTCTTGACTAGTATTTAGACTTGATGTCAACCTCACCTAAATACATAATACTGAGTATGTATAGAAATATATGTGCATCAGGTGTGTTGTAGTCGAAAGGTCAAATTGGGGGAGATTGTAGATGTTGTTAACTCTTAAATGCTTTAACATTATCAACAACATCTTAATTTGACCTTCCTTGATTTATTCTAAGTTCTTTATGAAATGTTACATTAAATGTTATACTAAATGCTCTCACATTCAGGCACGATTCCAAAAGGTTCTACAAGAGTTTGGAACCTGGAAGATTCCAGAATGTTGGAGAACGTCATAGAAGAGTCTGGAGCAGTTTAGAACGACCTGGAAGATGGAAGAAGGATCTAGAGAGATCATGGAAGGTGAGGTCCTAAAAAATAGGATCTCATAATGGAAGGATCTAGAATTCGGCTATTGCTCTATAAATACCGCTGAAGCCTTTCATTTCAAAGCATGCACTATTCGAGTAACACCTATTCTGAGTGTTCATCCCTGGTTAGGAGTTAGGGTCAGTAGTTGTATCGTTTAATGTACACCGAGGGATACCACACCTTCCCGTGTGTTTAGTTCTAGTCTTGTATCGATTGAGAGTGAATCATAGATCAGATTAGTTCTTTAGACAGTGTTCTTACACTTCAGTCTATTTGCGGATTCAGGCACCTGCCTCGATTGTAGTTTCGGTTTGTGGAATGTTGAAGTAATTGCTAAGACATTTCACACGACATTTTAATAACTTAGGAACTAAGTTATTGTTTTCGCCGCAAGACTTAACATAGGTTTTGTTATTAATAAAATCTATGTTGAAAATTATTCCATTGTGTCTTTATTGTGTTTTAGTGTTTTAGACTTCCGCTGTGTACTGTGTTTACTTTCTATATTCTGTTAGAATTAATGCTACACTAATTGTCACAACATTCAGTGTAACATTGTTCTGTTTTTTACTTAAACACTAGATACTACCCCATGCACACTTTCAATCTTGGTAGTTGCCTCCATGACCTTAGTTGTTTCTTCTGTTGCTGCTTCCATTTCACAACAGTTAGTCGGATGGGAGTTATTTCAGTTGGATGGGGATCAATTTGTTGCTTGCTTGAATATTTTGGAATCTATTGTGTGTTAATAATTGAGCAATCTGCTTCAGGTGTGGAGTAATCTTCTTTAGACAATTCTCAACAGCCGTCAAGCGATAAACCCCACTAGCTTATTACTTATCTTCCATTTTTTTGGGAACATCTAACTTTGTAGAAAAGGTATCCAACAACTTGGTGAACTCCACTTGCACGTGACCTTTGAAAACATCCAGCTCAACTAAACATTTCTTCTAAAGATCATACATTAGTTGTATGCTCTTATTCTTAAACTTGTTTACCGTGTTATCCAAGACAATTTGTGAAGAGGCTGTCTTACCTAGCTGGCGAATGGAAGTGTTCATTGACTGTTGAAGAGTGCTTAAAGTGAACAGGGCAATATCAATCTCTTCAGACTTGTTCTGAAATATGAGGATCTGATTGTTCATGAGGACTTTGATCTTCTCCTCACTTTCAGTTTCTAACTTATATTCCCTGGTTCGAATCTCTTCATGCAGCTTTGAAGAGTCTTCGTTCATCACCTTAGTTGCTTCCTCTAGCTGTTTGGTAAGTTGGCTTCTTTCGTGCAAGATGGCATCTTGCATAACTCTCGATAGCTTGTCAGCTAGCTCCTTATCGAAGTACTTGGAGAAGGAGTATTCCATTCACTTTATAGTTTTTTCCAACAACTCTTTGTCGAACTTGACAAACTTCTTCAAAACTTCTTGCATTAACGACAGAATAACATCGAAGAGTATTTGAGACATGTCTGTGAAAACTCAAGTTAAGGTCAAAACGCAACTTGAAATTTTTCTGCTGCTCTTAATCTCCTTGGCTGATGGAAAAATCATATCAAGATAGATCTCTTCAGGGATGTCTTCGTCTTTGTGCATATCGGGCTCGCCTTTGAAGTTACTATCATGATATCACTAGTGTTTCGTTCTCTTCTTTGCATTAGTATCGTCAACGGAAGAAGTCTCAAAGTCGAAGTAGTCGTAGATGGCTCATTCTTCAGCACGGTCCCTCTCTTCGGTAGTAGCAGCCGATTGTTTGCCTTACTTAGATCTCTGAGTCCCTTAGGCCATAGGCTGTGAGGACTTAGCTTCTACACTTTTCTGCGACTGATCATGACAAACATTGTAAGGGGTATCTTCCGCACAAGAATTTCCTTGCTCAAGTGCAATCTCATTTAAAATTTCCCTGAAAGCCTCAGGTGTTTGCACAACTTCCTTATCGATTGCCTTTATTGCTTGTTGGGATATTCAGGTCAGCTGATATCCCTTATGTTTAGTTTTGATATGTCAAACCACTTGTAATATGATAAGTTGTATTGTATAGACAACTTCATTATACACCTTGTAATAGATAACTTCTGGTAGCATCAGCTTAAGGGGGAACCCAGCTGATGTAGTTGAGAGACACACATATGGTCAAGAAGAGAAGAAAAGGTGAAGATTAGAAGAGGAAGAATCAGTCGAGGGGGAACTCGACTGATCAGCTAAGTATGATCAGTTGAGTACTCCTATGAGCTGAGGACCAAAGCTGGTTACTAGACAACCAAGGTTCATGCACCTGGGGAAGCAATCTGATGCTCAAGTGTCAAGTCCAGATGAGCTGAACCCAGAACTAGCCGAGGCAATCAATTGAGGCAAAGGTCATCTGTATTTATACATTGAAAGGTCAAATAAGAGATGACGTGGACCAATAGGAAGACGACAACGGACATCAAAGATATGACATGACACAAGGAGTAGAAATGGAAATTCAATGATACATTAAATATTACGTGCCAACAATAATATTTAATTGTATCAGTTAATCAAGAAGATTGTGATTCCCGAAATAGTGGAGATTTGATTGCTATCATCCAACGGTAACATTCAAGATCAACACTATATATATGAGTTCTTATTCATATCTCATGGAGGAGTGAAGGTTAATCAAAGATCGAGCATATAGCTTCAAAGATCAGACGATAAGACCAGCTCAATAGATTGTTTATGAAGATTCAACAAGCATCATCTTCCAAACAGTGAGTGAGCTCATATTTCCTAAGCCAATATTATCATATACATATCCAAAGCTTAGAGAGATTTTCTCAATCATAGCGTGAGGCTAAATCAGGCTGTAAGGGAAAATCTCACCTAGTTCATATACATCTAACCAACCATTCTATCCTAAACCCTTAAAAGCCAAGTTTGAGAAGATCACTGTAAGAGTGTTAGCCCCTCACAATGACTAGTGGGATCGAGTGCATCTAGGGATGTCAAACCACTATAAATCACTGTGTTATTTACTGCTTTAGAATGCATGTTTACATATTTCATAACACAGTTTTAGAGAATGTTTTGTATCAGCTGATAACATCTTATTTACTCGCTAGTCATGTCAAAGCAATGAATCTTGACGGGCTTATTGTTAAAAATCTGACACCGAAGTCAAGAGTTCGATCCGTTTTAATAAGTCATCTGTATCAGCTGACATCAAGTCAGCTGATCGTGCATGAAATGATTTACAAAAGTATTTTCACTAACATACGAGTATAATTATGGGCACACTACAATTTCGCAATTAACTCTGATAGATAGCAAATCAACCGACTAACTAGTCCTAGGCTCTTAGTGAATCAGCAGACTAGTTGCCTTGAATAGTTATTTATTTTTCTACGCTTAAAGCACTCCAAGTACTCTAAACCACTCGTCTGATACCCCACGACAGGGACCAACATTGCCTTAGCAACTTTAGCTTCAAGCACATTAAATAGATCTTACACCCCACCCTCTTCTCTATTTGCACACTCTTTTCCCTAAGCTACTGAGCAAAACCCCAATTTATCCACACTACCCGACCAAATAAAATTTCTAATTGCCCTTTCAATTTTATAATATTATGCACAAAGCGACTTATATCAACAAAATGTGAACTAATGATGACGTGATCACGAGATTCACTAAACACACTCTTTTGACAAAGGGGAACCTTTCCAAGAAGCAAAATTTGCAAGAACTCTCTTAGCAATTGGTTTCACGTTTCTTGTCTTCAACATGCCCTTGAACAATGACAGTCAAACAGAAAAGTACAAGGAATTATATCCAAGGTGGTCGACTTGGTGTAAATGTACATAAATTTCCAACCCGGAGTATAAAATTTTCACTCTCATTATCCTTTCAAGTATAGATCACAATAAAAAAAAAATTAAAAAAGAGTTCTTAGACGATTACATCATAATTCTGGCTCAAACCCTTTTTTCCCTAATTATATAATTACTAACTCATAACATTTCCAGCAAAACAATGATTTTATTTTCTTTTTACACTTTGTTATTTAGAGAAGTGTACCTTTTCCCTTGACCTCAGGATTTATCTCTAAGGAGAATTTTTCCAGGCAAGGTTTTAACGGTACTCTGACCTCTGATTCGACTTGTGAGCTTATGGTATTAGGTTTTTATTTTCTTTTATATTTCATAACTTTTTATTGATCATATAAGAGAAACAAAAAACAAAGAAATGGTATATATATAACTAATTTCACATCAAGTAGTGGCAAAAAAATTATGTTTAGAGAGTCTAAACTAATAACAATAATAGTACGCAATAAAAATTTATATGAGACATTTTTATACATGAGAGAATTGTCATTTATCATGTTTTATGAAGTCATTACGCAATCACATTTCAAATGTTAATATAAACAAAATACAAAATATGAAGTCATGTCTTTAAGACCATCACAACGATATAAAAATTGTCAATTAATTACCCCTCTGATTAGACGTCTCCAATCACAAGTGAATAATCAGACCTTCAAACAGTCCAACAAAGATAGCAATTCACAAGAATAGAACGAGAACAGAAAAACAGAGTACATGCAGATTTAAGTGGTTCGATCAACTTGATCTACATCCACTGGACACACGACTTCAATCTTGATTGATAAAAGAGACGTTTACACACTCAACACTCGGAAATGGATTTCTCATCACTTCGCTCGTGAACTCACAACTCAAGACGAATGCTCGTAAGCGTTAAACTTTACAATTACAAGTAATGGGGTATTTATATATAGAAGCCAAGGATGATTGATGCGTGCGTAGAGTGCGTGATCATTGCCGGCGTGGATTATGTTACAACCCCCTAACAACCTCACGCTTTCTGCATTGCCCAATCTGAATTGACCGCAATGCCCTTCACTTGTTCTCGCAAACAGATGACACCATCAGAAGACCTCCCTCTTCTGATTACTCTTCTGATATCCAACACTTAGCCAAAAGACTAACTCTGCAAGCAGAACTCTACTGATCTGGTCTGACCTCTTCTGATCTTCTCATCTCAGCTGATCCTAAGAAACACTTTCTCATATGATTGTATCTGACACTCATCTGATCAGGCCTAAGTTACCTTGCCTGACTCCACCAACTAATACGCCCAACAGCTGAGTCCTCCAGAAGACTTCTATCAACTAAGTAAACCAGCTGATACACCTAACAATTGAATACTTCAGCAGACTAGAACTCATCTGGATCTCGAGATTATGAGATAAACCTCACAATTCTCCACCTTTAGCTCAAAATCTCAACCTTGAACTAAACAGCTCCACTATCCTTCTCAAAGGACAGCCTCCACTACTACTCTTTTGCCATAAGAACAACAACCTTCTCCTCAGAGGTCACTAATGCAAACCAACCAACCTAAGACATAAACAAAACTTCTCTTTTGGTAATGCCTTAGTGAATGCATCAGCAGGGTTCTCCGCAGTAGCTATCTTAACCACGTGGACGACTCCCTTCTCCACAATATCTCTCACAAAGTACAATTTCACATCTTTATGCTTGGTTCGTTCATGATACCCCTGATGTTTTGCGAGATGAATTGCGCTTTGATTATCACAGAAGACAGTCACACTACTCTGAGATAAACCAAATTCCTTAAGAATCCCTTTCAGCCACATGCTTTCCTTAACCGCTTCAGTCAAGGCCACGTACTCCGCTTCAGTAGTAGATAATGCAACTACAGATTGATGAATAGACCTCTAAGACACAGTCGTACCAAATAGAGTAAACATATATCCTGTTAAGGATTTTCAAGTGTCAACATTGGTTGCATAATCTTCATCCACGTATCCCACAAGTGCATCCCCCTCACTTGACATCTTCTGAAACTTCAGACCTCTATCAGCTGATCCCATAACATATCTCATAACCCACTTAACAGTCTCCCAATGACTTAAGTCTGGGTCATTCATATATCTGTTGATCACACTCATAACATGAGTCAAGTTTGGTCTACAACACACCATAACATACATTAAGCTCTCTACAACACTGGCATAAGGTATCTTACTCATCTGAGCTCGATCTTGGCTGTTCCTGGGACTCATCTGATTGGACAACCTATGATGTTGTCCAATAGGAGTAGAGACGGTTTTAGCTTTGTGCATTCTAAACCTCTCTAGCACTTTCTGTAGATATGTAGGTTGACTCAACTGAATAGACCCATCTACTCTGCTGATCTCCATCCCAAGAATCACTTTGGCCTCACCAAGATCTTTCATCTCAAACTCCTGTTTGAGGATCTCCTTAACTTGATCAACACTGTCAATAGACTCTCCAACTATTAACATGTCATCAACACACAATAGAAGATAGGTAACAGCAGACCCAACCCGTCTGGAATAGATACAACTGTCATACAAGCTCCTTGTAAAACCAGCTGAGCAAATGTACTCATCAAATCTCAAATACCATTGTCTAGGGCTTTGTTTCAGGCCATAGAGGGACTTCTTCAGTAGACACACCTTGTCCTCCCCTTCTTCTATGTCCAACCCTTTTGGTAACTTCATGTAGATCCTTTCATCAAGAGATCCATGTAAGAAAGCTGTGGTCACATCCATCCGATGCAACTCCAATTCATATTGAACAACCATAGCTAACAAGATTATGATGCTACAATGCTTCACAATAGGTGAGAAGATTTCATTGTAATCAATACCTTCTTTCTGTGTAAATCCCTTAGCTACAAGCCTCGCCTTGTATCTAAGCTTGCCACCCCTCTGAGCCTCCACCTTCTTTTTATAGATCCACTTGCACCCAACCAACTTCTTGTTCTTGGGCCTCCCAACAATCTTCCAGGTCTGGTTCTTGTTGAGAGAAAGCAGCTCCTCCTCCATAACAACTATCCACTTCTCCTTGTCGTGGCAGCTGATGGCTTCTAAATAAGACTTTGGCTCTAGAGACTCCACCTCCAGAGCTGCACATAATGCAAATGAGACAATGTCAGCTTGTCCATACCTCTGAGGTGGGTGGACTTCTCTTCTGGTTTTGTCCCGTGTCAGCTGATAGTGCTGAAGATCATTCTTATTCAGAGGATCGCCCTCCTCATCTAGATCAATATCATCTCCAACAGGTCCTCTGGTGTCAACATGCTCCACCTCAACTTGTGTCTCGTCCAGTCGGTTATCAACTGCACTAGTACTCGTACTAGCCTCTTCTGATAGAGGCATCTTGCTCTCATCAAAAGTAACATCTCGACTGAAAATACACTTCTGCATTCCAGCTTCAAGGCACCATAACCTGTATCCTTTAACACCTGAAGGATACCCAACAAACACGCATCGCAATGCTCGAGGCCCAAGCTTATCTTGCTTGACATGGGCATATGCTGCACAACCAAATACCCTTTTAAGTGTTTGTAATCAGCTGGATGACCAAACCATAACTCCTCTGGGTTTTATACTGCACAGCTGAGGAAGGACTTTTGTTTATCAAATAGGCTGCTGTTGATACAGCCTCTACCCAAAACACCTTTGGCAGACAAGAGTTGTTCAACATACACCTGACTCTCTCAAGTAGGGTCTAATTCATCCTCTCAGCAACTCCATTCTACTGAGGTGTGCCTGACACAATTCTATGTCTCACTATCCCCTTCTCCTTGCAGAACTCATTGAACTCTACTGAAATGAACTCCAGTCCATTATCAGTTCTCAAATGCTTGAGCTTCCTCCCAGACACATTCTCCACCTCAGTGAGCTATTCCCTGAATTTTTTAAATGCTTCTGCCTTGGATTTCAAGATAGCAACCCACACTTTCCTTGAGTAGTCGTCTATGATAGACAAGAAGTATCTACCACCAGACCTCGTCTGATTCCTAGCTGGCCCCCATAAATCTTAATGGACATAGTCCATGATCCCATTGGTACACTCTTCCCAAATCTAAGCCTCTTGGCTTTCCCAAGGATGCATGACTCACACAACTCCAACTTTGTGATCTTGTCATTTCCAAGCAAACATTGTTTATACAGCTATACTAGGCCTTTCTCGCCTACATGAGTTAGTATCATGTGCCACATTATAGAGTTGTCCTGTACCTCTGCTACATCTGATCTACCAGCTACTGTATTTCCCTTCAGAAAGTAGAGATAATTTCTTCTCAAATCTTTTAGGACAGTCAACTCCCCTTTTGACATACTGAGCTCTCCATCAGCAGACTGGAATGTATAGCACATTGAATCCAGCATCCCAAGTGATATCAATTTCCTCTTGAGCTTAGGTACATACCTAACACTCTTGAGTATTCTTACTACCCCATCAAACATCTTCAGGTGAACACTACCTTCTCCCACAACTTTGCAAGTGTGATCATTCCCAAGCAAAACAGAACCGCCCTTCTGTTGCTTGAAGTCATGAAACCAATATCTTCTTGGAGTCATATGGAAAGAACACCCTGAATCCAGGATCCATGCTTGCTGTTCTGCAGAGGATGTAATGGTTAGTGCTTGAGCAGACTCATAACCTTCTTGCTCCTTCTCATCTTGGGTCTGATTAACTTGATTCTTGTCAGTAGAGGTTTTGACACCATATTTCCTCAAGAACTGCTTGTATTTATGACAAACATTCTTATAGTGCCCATGTTTGTTGCAATGGTAGCACACTGCATCACCTTGATTGGACACAACTGTTTTTCCCGTATCAGCTCCTTTGGGTTGACTAGGCCCCTTCTTGGATCCAGACTTCTTCTGGCCTCCTCTGATTGCCAATCATTCTCCACTGCTTATCTTATCTCGATGAGATGTCTTGTTGTGCAACTATTTTGACTTGACAACCAGCATTACATCCTCCGATGTAATACTTTCCTTCCTACCATACAAGATGGTGTCCTTTAAGATTTCAAAGCACTTAGGGAGAGCACTCAATAGAATCAGTGCTTTATCCTCTTCCTCTAACTTGACATCTAAATTCTCTAGATCATCAAGAATTCTATTGAACTCATCAAGCTGATCCGGAATGGGTTTGTCATCACCCATTCTGAAGGCATACAACTTCTGTTTCGAATAGAGACGGTTAGCTAAGGTTTTAACCATGTAAAGTTTACCTAGCTTATCCCAGACCTCCTTCGCGGATTTCTCTTTAGCCACCTCTCTCAAAACCTTATCACCAAGGCAGAGCAGAATAGTGCTTCGAGCTTGGATCTTGACTCTCCACAACCCAAAGTCACCAGTGTCTGAGAACTTCTCAATATTATACTTGGTCGAATTCTCCATCTCCGATCTAGATATTGCTTCAAGGGTGACGTTCGATTCCTTCTCGATTCCTTCAAGGGTGACCTCTCTCTTCTGATTACTCTTCTGATATCCAACACTTAGCCAAAAGACTAAATCTGCAAACAGGACTTTAGTGATCTGATGTGACCTATTCTGATCTTCTCATCTCAGCTGATCCTAAGCAACACCTTCTCATCTGATTGTATCCTACACTCATCTGATCAGACTTAAGTTAGCTTGCCTGACTCCACCAGCTGATACGCCCAACAACTGAGTCCTCCAGAAGACTTTTATCAACTAAGTAAACCATCTGATACTCCCAACAACTGAATACTTCAGCAGACTAGAACTCATCTGAATATCGAGATTATGAGATAAACGTCATTAAAAATAAATTAAAATTCAAAACAACTTTAATTTACAACCACGCTAATCTTCATTAAGTCAAAAGAATGAATGAGATTGATGACAAATCTTACATTTAAAAAGGGAAGAATATTAAAACATTATCAAACCTAATTTTAAAATAAAATAAGAAAACAAAATTAAAGTTTAAAATTTGAGGGTGGGCTGAAGCAAAATTAGAGAGTAAACGAACAATGCTTCAGATTTTGAGGGTGAGATATATATTTTGACTTTTTTAATAAAAAAAAAATTGGAAAAAGCATATTACTTTTATTTTATTTTATTTGAAAATTTGAGGGCCAGTACTCTCTTGACACCATTTTCTTTTTTTAAATGCATTAAATTACAAGTGGTATTCAAATTCATTACAACAACATCAAATAATATCTGAGAACACTGAAAGCAATGGATGGGAGAACACAAGAAACAATCAACATCCATGTCTGTAATTTAGATGAAATACATTCCAAATGATTTGTAAAACCAATTATGAATTATGCAAGGAAAAACAAAATGACAAGGGATAATGTGCCCGAATCTCCCTAATAAGTTGACTTGGTGGTGTAGGCTTAATCGCTTGAGACTTAGAAGTGTGCTTCTCTCAGGGAAAAAAGGGATGGGTATTTAACTTCCATTAAAAAAAAAGTGTGCTTCTCTCAGAGAAAATGAGATATGAGATAGGTCCGGTGTCAATTTTAGTGTTCCACTTAATTAATATTTTATTATCTGATTTATTGATATATATCATGTTAAAAAATGATTTCCGCCTAATAATAATGGAAACAACATAAATTAAAAATCGAGTAGAATAAAATATTAGGTGGAACAAATGAATGAATTAATCAATAAATATATGTGGGGGGTTGGAGCGTAGATACGTAGTAAAAACTATATATATTAAATGCATAATAAATAATATTATGAATTGAGATAACGACTATATATATAGGAATTGCGATATATATTAATTATATTTGAATAGTGGGGTTTACAAGTAATATAGTTAGCCTAGGGGTCCAAAATTCAACACGCACGTAACAATTCCATTTCCAAGTCATGTCTTGTCGAAAATGAGATTTTTCAACAAAGTAAGCCCCACTTCCACTTAAATATATACATCTCCACTATACATTGTCCTCCTAAGTCAATTTCTTATCTTCCTTCTTACATTGCGCATGTTTATTGTTGGATTTCCGCCATTAAACTCGAGTCACTAATACGGACTTAAACACCTGATAAAACGGGTCGGATAAGTATAGAGTTGTATTATACATATGCCAAAGTCTTGTATAAGGTACATGGTGTACTTGAGTGAACTTTGACTAGTCAACTATTGACTTTTTATTTTTTAATTTTTTTTTTCGATATATTTTTTTTTTGATATTTATTTTAAAAAAGTGTATGTTAGTATATTGAAAAGTGTATCTTTATTTTTTAAATGAAAAATGTATGTTACTATATTGAAAAGTGTAACATTGTTTTTAATGAAAAGTGTGTGTTATTATAACTGAAAAGTGTATGTTATTATAACTGAAAAATATATGTTATTATAACTGAAAAGTGTATGATCTATTAATGAAAAGTGTAAGTTATATATTAATTAAAAGCGTATGTTATTATAACTAAAAAGTGTATGATCTATTAATGATTATAACTAAAAAGTGTATGATCTATTAATGATTATAACTGAAAAGTGTATGTTCTATTAATTGAAAAATGTAAGTTATATATTAAAGAAAAGTGTATGTTATTATAACTGAAAAGTGTATGATATTATAACTGAAAAGTGTATGTTAATATAGCTGAAAATAACATTGAAAAATGTAAATTTTCTGTATAAAAAAAAAATCTAAAAAAAAAAAATTCGAAAAAAAAAATCGAAAAAAAATTGAAAAAAAATAAGTCAAAGTTTGACCGGTCAACAGTTGTGAGAGAATTGATAATCAATCACCGTTGATGAGGTGTTGGTGTGTATTCTGTATTTAAAGGATAAAGATTTACAATTTACAAGGAAATTAATGAAAGACTAAATCAAAGAGATAATTACAGAGTATATATCCCTAAAATATAGGAGATATTAGTGCAGCGTAATATATGGAAGATCAAGTCAAATCTTTCTCATCTTTATCCTTAACATCCCCCGCAAGCGAAGCGTGGGATTTGGACGAACGCAGAGCTTGAAACGAAAAAACTCAAAGGAAGGGCGAGGCAAGCCCTTCGTGAATATGTCTGCCACTTGCAAATCGAAAGGAACAAAGTTGGTCAAGAGGCGGACAGAAGATACTAGCTCTCGAACAAAGTGGACGTCCAGATTAATATGTTTGGCACGTTTGTGAGCCACCGGATTTTGACTCAAGAAAATCGGGCAGGACGGAGGCAGCGCACGGAGCTCACGAAGGAGATTAGACACCCAAGTCATTTCAGCAGCAACATTGGCCATGGCACGATACTCAGATTCACAGCTGGAACGAGCAACGGTAGGCTGTTTCTTAGCACTCCAAGAAACAAGGTTACCTCCCAAATAAATAGCATAACCGTAGGTAGAGCGACGAGTTTCAACACATCGAGCCCAATCCGCATCCGTATAACCGAGAATGTCAATATCAGGCCGAGAGATAAAAGAAAGCCCAAAATGAATGGTGCCCTTAACGTATCGGAGGATGCGCTTGACAGCAGAAAAGTGATCCAGAGTGGGGGCGTGGAGGAACTGACTAACCAGATTAACAGCATAAGATAAGTCAGTCAGGGCGCGTGATTGTTAGATATTGAAGAGCCCCAACTAAGGATCGGTAAAGTGTCGGGTCGATGAAAGGGGTGCCGTCTAACACTAAAGTGTGGCCGGCTACCAGGGGCGTTGCAATAGGTTTCGAGTCGGCGAGTTCAGCACGTTCCAGAATGTCGCGGGCGTACTTGGCCTGCCCCAAGAAAAGCCCATCAGAAGTGCCCATAATTTCAAGACCCAAAAAGTAATTCAAGGAACCAAGATCCTTAATAGCAAATTCTTTGTGGGCACGGGAAATGAAGCGGCGCAAGAAGGAGGGATCGTTCCCTGTAATAATTATATCATCAACGTATAATAATAAATAGATGATGAAAGTGCCACTATGAAGAATAAATAGGGAGGAATCCGCACGACTTGCAACAAATCCAATAGAAACAAGAAATGTGCTGAAACGATGAAACCAAGCCAATGGATCTTGGCGAAGACCATAGAGAGCCTTCTTCAAGCGACAAACATGATCCGGAAATTTGGGGTCCACAAAACCTGGTGGTTGGGCCATGAAGACAGGTTTTGTTAAGACACCATTGAGGAAGGCATTCTTTACATCCAATTGATGCAAAGACCAGCAGTGATGCACGACAAGGGCAATGATAATTCAAACAGTCGATGCTTTCACAACAGGGCGAAAGGTTTGAGAAAAATCCAGACCAGGTACCTGTGTGAAACCCTGAGCAACAAGACGAGCCTTGTGACGTTCAATAGATCCATCAACATGATATTTGGTGCGGAATACCCATTTGGAGCCAACAATATTCGCATCAGGGGGGCGAGGAACCAAGTCACAAGTATGGTTATTGTGCAGAGCATCGACTTCCTCTTGTATGGCAGCTAACCATTCCGGGTGTTTGACAGCGGATTTAAACCCTTTTGGAACGACCGAGAAGGTCAAAGCAGACAAAAGACCTGTGGAGGTAATGTGAAGAGGATATTTGGGTTTAAAAATACCGGCTTTGGCACGTGTCAGCATCGGATGTGATGACTGAGCTGTGGTGGGCAGGGGTGCCGGTGTAGCAGCTGCTGGTTGGACGGGCGGAGCAGGCTGGACAGGGGCTGGGGGACCTTCGACAGGAGGTGCCGGCGCAGACTGAACATGAGGCAAGGAGGGCATGATCGATGATGTAGGCTCCTCGTCGGCGAGGCATGGGACGCAAGAAGCAGGCGGCCTGGAAGGTTCATCAAAAGTACTAACATCATCAGATACATTGGAAGAACCAGAAATTAAATTGCCAGAAAATGGAAAACACAATTCATCAAAGGAAGCATGTCGTGTAATGAACACTTTTGATGAATCCGGATCAAAGCACCGATAGCCCTTATGGCTGCCACTGTACCCCAGAAAAATACAAGAACGACTCCGCGGAGAAAGCTTGTTAGCGGCATAGTCCCTAAGATAGGGAAACACACGACACCCGAATGGCCTGAAATTATCATAGTTTGGTGGAGAGTCATAAAGCAGCTCAAAAGGAGACTTGTTGTCCAAAAGTGAGGAAGGAATTCAATTAATCACATAAGTGGCAGTGGCAAAAGCATCAAACCAAAAATGAGCAGGAGCGTGATCATGAAACAACATAGAAAGGCTTGTTTCAGTAATATGACGATGTTTGCGCTCAGCACGACCATTCTGCTGAGGTGTATAGGGGCAGGACACACGATGATGAACCCCATGTTGAATAAAAAAATTACGGACCCGTGCATTAATAAATTCAGTGCCACCATCACTCTGGAATTCTTTAATTTGACCAGAAAACTGAGTGCACACGAACTTGTTGTTGGGAATAAAATGACATATGTTTTGATTAAATACCAAAACCCCCTGAGACATGCCAAGTCAAAATTGATTTTGCTCTAAAACTGTTAGAACACATAGTATAAGGCTAGATGAGAAGCTGAAATGACTAGGCAGCTCTTAGATGATTAGATGCACAAAGTGAGGGGGAACATATGCTTTGAAGATTATCAAGATCAAGTCCCCTCAAGGCTCAAATTCTGGAACAATCACTAAGGCCAAGCATACTCTATTGAAAAACCAAATGCTCTGATTAGGAGAGTTGTCCAGAGAGGTTGTCTCTGTGCAATTAAAGCAAGACCAAAGGGTCTGAAGCTCAAAGGCTAAGTATGCTGATCAGGAGAGTTGTCCAGAAGAGTTGTCTCTGCACAATTAAACTAGAACAAATGTTCTGATGCTTAAAAGTCAACTATGCTGAAGAGATTAAGGCAACTTCACCCTAAAAGCCTTCAAAGAATGATGCTAAGATCAAATCCAAGTGAAGGAAAGGGAAAGAGCCAAGTCATCTGAAGAAGAGCAAGCCAACTATGCTGATAAGTAAAGTCTACTGATAGTGATAAGCAGAGTTGTCCATTTGATAAGGAATGTTGTCCTATCATTGGATCAAACCTCAGAAGCCATGTCCAAGTCCTAACAAGTGAATCTTAAAGTCAGACATTGGGAAGAGTGCTGCAGAATGAAGACAAAGTCTTACAAGCCGTTTATTACCCAAATGAGGACATGTCACTATCAAGAAACTGTTTTCCAGTTTCAAGAACTCAAGGAAGACATTTATAGCAATTTGAGACTGCCTCTCCAACGGGCAAATCCTCAAATTTGTCTATAAATACAAGAAGTGTGAAGACCATTTGAAGCATCAATCCATTCTACATCCAACTGAACAATTATTCTGAAGCTTCAAAGTCCCCAAAAGACATTCTTAGTCTTGAAACACTTCTTCTAAGCTGAACCTATCTGTATATCCATACAAAGCTTAGAGAGATATCCTATCCTTATACACTGACCTTCATTTAAAGGATATCTCATTAGTTGGAACCTTACTTCAACCCTTAACCCTTTCAAGTGAGAAAGTGAGAAGGTTGTAGTAGTAGAAGTGGTAGGAGCTGACTGTTGAGAGAAGAACAGTTCAGTTCTGAGTTGATAAAGGGTACTAGGACTCTAGACATCCTAGGGATCAATTCACCAAGGAGTGGTGTTATTGATCAAGTGCACCTTGGCACTATAAAACAAGTTAATTCCAAGAGTGAAGGAATTATCCTGTTAAATCAGGGAAAGTGGATGTAGGAGCTTGAGTCTCTGAACCACTATAAACTCTTGTGTTGATTTACTTTCAAGCACTTTCATACATTCAACACTGCACACAAAACTGATGTTCAAAAGAACTTATATTCAAAGACTGTGCAAAACTGTATTGGACAAGTTCCTTGAAAACTGGACTATATTGCGTAAGTGATTTCAGAACTTAAAGGAGTTGAAACTAAAGGGCCAACCACTATTCCGCACTTATAACCAACCTAGATAGTCATTCAACTAAGTACTCTGTAGTACTTAGTAGCTTGGTTATTTTAGAAAAGGTTATACATCTTCACCAGAGTTGTCCAAGACAAACTTGCTGAACTCTGGTTTGATCAAAGTTGAAAACTTGCATACAAGTGTATTCCCCCCCCCCCCACATACACTTGTTATATACTCCTTTCAGGACCAACACTTGTGAAATCGAACAAGGACATCAAAAAAAATTAGATTTAGCACTTAAGGGGTACATCCAAGAGAAACGAGAGTAATCATCCACAAATAAAGCATATAATCTATAACCATCGGAAGTAGTAGCAGGAGCAGGTCCCCAAAGATCACAGTGAATTAAATCAAGAACCTTAGAGGCACGTTTTTCATTCAACATAAAGGAAATACGCTTGCTCTTTGCAAACTGGCAAGAAGAACAGAGGCTAGGATCTGGCAAAATTGAAGTAAGCGATAAATGGCCTAAATTATTCAACAATTTAATAACTGAAAATGGGACATGCCCCAAACGTAAATGCCATAAATTAAACGACGCTTTCAACTTCTTAGTCTTGAGAGCAGCCACTAAAGCAGGATGTCCGCGCTCCAAGAAATATAAACCATTTTCACATCTGCCCCGTGCGAGAGGAATCTTTGTGTCCCGATTCTGAATAGTGAATGTTTTATCAGAAAAAATAACATCAACGTTATAATCCGAGTTGAGCTTGCTTATAGACAGTAAATGTCGAGTAATGTAAGGTACTACCAAAACATCAAGAAGTTTAACATCGTTAGCCAAAGAAAAAGTGCCAATATGAGAAATACGAAGAGAAGCCCCATTGCCGACAATAACATTACCATTCCCATTGTACGGCGTGCAAGAATCCAGATCAAGAGAGTTGGCTGTCATGTGCGCAGAAGCACCCGTGTCGACGCACCAATCCGGCCTTTCAGAAATGCCACAAGCGGTGCTAAACGCCTGGGCCAGATTCGCGTCTTTGTTCACTTTCGTGTTGAAGCGCTCCGGACAACGGCTGGCGTAGTGACCCTTCTCCCGGAAGATCTGGCACTTGGGGATGAAGGGGGGTCTGTCCGAGGAATGGCGATCTGGAGTGCGACGATCACCGGAGGAATGTCCGCGATAGTTGGGCGGATGAGAATTAGGGTTTCCGCCCTTAGCAGAGAAGGGGCGACCGTCGGAGCGCGAACTGTTATCTCGCCGCTGGGCAGTGAAGGCAGCAGGGGCGGTGTCATTCATGGCGGTGTGAAGGCCGTCGTAAGCTTTGGCCTGATGAACTAGTTCACGGAAGAGAGGGACCGGGTCCAATTGACATGCGAACATCGCAAAAATTGGTGAAACGGGGGCCGAGACCGCGCAAGAAGTAGTGACTCTTATCAACGTCATCTACCGGTTTGCCAATAGCGGAGAGTTGATCACAAATAGATTTGAATTTTCGGCCATAGTCCTCTACAGAGAGAGAACCCTTGCGAAGGGACAAAAGTTCACCCTTGAGATGATGTGCGCGAGTGGCCGATTGATTACTGAATGCGGCCTCAATGGCCTTCCACGCATCGCGGGAGGAAGAGCAACCGAGGACTTCTGCCATCGATTCTTCGGTAAGAGATGAGAGGATGAGGCTTAGGATCCTCTGATCTTTCGCATACCACTTCGGATACTCAGGATTCGGGACAAAAGCATTCTTCTCATCAATAATTTGACGAGGAGGGGCAGTGATCGAACCGTCAACGTAACCAAGAAGTTCGTGACTAGCAAGCATAGGAACAACTTGATTTCGCCACAAAAGGAAGTTCGAGGAGGATAGTTTGATTGTAAGCATATGGCTGAGTTGAGCCACATGGAGAGCATCTTTGGTGGGAGTGTCGGCCATGATGGATGATCGAGAGGGAGGAGAGGAAGCCGTGAGGGCGTGAGAGGGAGGAAGAACGAGAGGGAGGGAGGATCGGGGTTTAGGCTGATACCATGAGAGAATTGATAATCAATCATAGTTGATGAGGTGTTGATGTGTATTATGTATTTAAAGGATTAAGATTTACAATTTAAAAGGAAATTAATCTAAAAAAAAAAAGGAAATTAATCAAAGACTAAATACAGATAATTACAGAGTATATATTCCTAAAATACAGGAGATATTAGTGCAGCGTAATATATAGAAGATCAAGTCAAATCTTTCTCATCTTTATCCTTAACAAGTTGATCAGTGATCAGTCAAACGGTCAAAGTCCACTCAAGTACACCATGTACTTGAGTGACAAGAGACACACACACTCTCTCTCTCTCTCTATATATATATATATTCAATATTTATGTATTTATTGTTATTATATATTCATTTTTATTTATTTAAGTCCAACCCTTTTTTAATTAGACTTTAATTATTTTGTTAGGATACGTATATATGATGTAGTAGGATTATCCATCTTGTTAAATGTTAAAATATAATGTAATTTAGTGAATCCCAACTCGAATCACAAATAATTAAGATGCAAATGATGTTGAGATTGTTGAAGCGAATAACAAGAATATGCGGTGTATAGTAAATATAGAAGTATAAAAAAAGTACTCCCTCCATTTTTGAATAAGTGCCACTTTAACATTTTTCAACAAATTAAGATATTAAATTGTGGTCAATATTACCCTTTATTAATAATAAATCATTTTAATATTACATTTTTGTTTAATAAAGAATGTAGTGAAGAATGTATGTTGTATTCATATGTACAATATTTATGATTTTTCCATGATTTATGCTATTATATTAATTGAAATTGAAGGCAACTTATTTTATAAGGGTAAAATTGTCAAAATTAAAGAAAAAAACATAGAATGACACTTATTATAAAAATAATTAAAATGGCAAAGTGACACTTATTTAAAAGTGGAGGGAGTAGTATTTAATTTAATTCAGAAGGCTTTCTAAGTTAAATGAGTTGCATATTTTCCGTTTGTGTATTTATAAAATAAAATAAAATAAATACATAAGGCTGGCGAGTTGAGTGTATTAATGGGAATGAAGTCTCTCTATAACTATTGGCTAGAGAGGGCTCTAGGCCACATTTTAATTATGACATGGGTAAAATAAAAATCAATCCATCCTTTCAAGAAGTAGTAAATAAAAAAATAAAAAATAAGAGTCGAAACTTTCAACATGCATTTCAATTATGATATGGGGTATATAATTCAAATCTGAGGATTGCTCGTCGATAATTTTATTCATTTAATAAATTAGAGTATGTTTGTTTTGCAATTATTCTGATTTGACTTTTAACTTTGCAATCCTAAATTTCTCTTTCTTTCAAGAGTACTCAAAAGGAGAATTTGAAATTCTATAAATCCCACTCCCCTTATTTTTATTCTTTTAATACACTTATATCATATATATTTCTATTCCTCTTAACACGTTATAAAACACACACTTTAACTATTCATCTCACTATCAAATTTTCAAAATTAGATAATTTATCCACCCGCTATAATTCCAAAACAATCCCACAGTAAGATTGTCCATACAATTTATTACTCATACCTAACATAATTTGAGTATAGTACTCTACAAAAGTATTGTTTGACTTCTCTAGGGCGTTATTATTATTATTTTTTCTTTTATTATGGGTAAAAGTGAATTTTGTATTAAGAGGAAAATGGCTCGCGCCTTACATCAGTAAGGAGAGCTTGATTACAACAAGGATCCAGATTTGTTCCCAATTAACTTTCTGTCCAAAGTGAGCGAGGCTATGCGCGATCGAATTTGCTTCTCGATCTTCTTATAACATTGAAGCTGGGAGTCACAAAATTGCTGACCAACTCGTGAATATCATTCACAATGAGATCGCCTTGTGGTCCAGCCTTCAGATTCTTCCTAATGGATTTAATGAGCAATTCATAATCTATTTCAATAAGGAAGTCGCTGAAACCTTCTTCAGTGGCTCTAATTAAGGCAAAACAGACTGCCCTCCGCCCACAATCTCGCAGCTTCGGACATCATCACCTCTCCCTTGTCGTCATGTACCACAAAATCGAAGCCCGCCTGACACTACAAAAAAAGGGCGTTTTGGGGACGGATTTACCGACGGATATTCCGTCGGCCGCCGAGGGTACCGACGGAAATACCGACGGAAGGTCGACCGTCCCCTTTTTCGGCGTCAGCATTTTTTGCCGACGGATAGTTGAATTCCGTCGGCATGTCCCGACGGAAATACCGAGGGACAATGCCGACGGACAATACCGAGGGAACATTGCCGACGGAATGTCCGTCGGCATTCCGGACAACCCGTTTAACAAACCGGGTCAACATTCCGTCAGTAATTCCGTCGGAAACAGTGAATTAAATAATTATAAAAGAAATTAGAATAAATTAAAATAATTATAAATGAAATGAATTAAATAATTAAATGCCGACGGAAGCCGACGGATATTCAGTCGGTATAATACCGACGGAATATCCGTCAGTATTAAACGGACGGATTATCCGTCGGCATATCCGTCAGTAACACAAAATATGAATAAAAAAAATATAATTTCGGAATTAACATACCGACGGAATATCCGTCAGTAAAACAAAATATTAATAAAAAAAATATGCGTGGCCGGGGAGGCCCCGACCAAAATTTCATTTTCCGACCAGAATTACTTTTCGCACCAATTTTAGTGTAGTCTTGTGTGATACTCAATTTTGATCGATGGAGATAAATTATACTACAATTTTTCTTTTTCTACTTCTTAATCTCATAAATTACTCCATATTTTCAATCTTAAAACTACAACACAAATTTAGAATTGGTTATTTCAATTCTCTCCGATTTTCTATTCATTTTTTTTGATAAATTTATTGTAAATTTTGAAGAGTAATTAGTGCAAAGACATAAAAGGATAAATGTCCTTCCTATATGCCTCTACTTTTATCTATACACGAATGGTATAACCTTTTTTTTTAAATCACGTACTAATGGTTTTATCTTGCAATAATTTATTCTACAAATTAAGAGTTAAAAAATTCACTAATTTTATGTTTCTTTTGAGTCTTTGAATGTGATAAAATTTAATTAATTAGTAGCTTACTTGATCATTATCATCATCATCTAGTACTTCCAGAAACTGACGGAGGCTTCGTCTTCTTCCAGACTCCGGTGAAGGGCGGCGACTTCGTCTACTTCAAGGAAACAACCAAAAAATTAAAAAAAAAATTGATCTTGAAGTTCAAAAATTTTCAATCTAAACTCAAAATCACTTACGTCGGAGTCGGCCAACTTATTAAAACGCCGGAGAAGCAAGAATGGGCGGCGGCCATGCTTCACGGTTAGAGTGCCGAGGGTGGCGGGAATAGGGCCGAGGGTGGCGGGAATAGGGCCGAGGGTTGTCGCCGATTCTGAGGATTTTGAGGTGGTGGAGGGAGGCGAGGTGGGGGGGAATGGGGCCGAAGAGTTTTGGAGAAGAGGAGGGAGGCGAGGTGGGGGGGGGGAGGGAATGGGGAGGAAAGTTTGTGAAGAGGAGGGAGGCGAGGTTTTATATATGGGCTTATTTTCCGTCGGCATGGACAAATACCGACGGATATTCCGTCGGTATTGTTCAAAAAGTAAGTACCGACGGAAAGTGAATTCCGTCAGCATTTTGGCGATTTTTTTTATTTTTTTTTTAAATAATTCAATTTTTTCTATATTTTTACCAAAATATTTTTTTAAAAAATCACGAAATTCATTTCTTCCACATATATTAATAAATATATTGGTTGTGGCTTATATTTATAGTAAATTTAATTTTTATAATTTGTACCTAAATGATAAATAATTAATTAACTTTTATAAAATAAGAAATAAATACATTACATTAATTGAATTAATTTTTATCTTCATCGTCTTCATCCTCCTCTTCGTCCTTATCCTCCTCCTCATCATCATCATCTTCCTCATCCTCCTCATCCTCCTCCTCATCATCCTCATCTTCTTCATTCTCCTCTTCATTCTCCTCTTCATCCTCATCTTCATCCTCTTCTTCATCCCCCTCCTCTTCACCTTCAATTTCGATTAATTGGGGATTTGCAACCGTCAAGGGTACAGAAAGATTGAAATCTCCCGTAAAGACTTCAGTTGGAGTCTCTATTTGTTCTGCTTGAAATGGAGATTCATCTTCAGTATTTTTGTCCTTTTTAGGGACTTCTACCATTGACCTTGCCTTTACTTTGCAAACAGCGTGCCATTCATAACCACGTGGAGCTCCCGGATATGTGCAGTAGTATACTTGAGATACTTGATGGGCAAATACAAATGGATCATCCCCAACATACGCCCTTTTCGAACTAACATCAACGAGCTTGTACTCCGGGTGAATTCTTGTTCCTAGATGGCCTGAATCAAACCAATGACACTTGAACAACACTACAGTCTTTGTTGGATATCCTGGATATTCTACTTCGACGACTTCCCGTAACACCCCAAAGTAATCACTTGCATCTGCATTGTAATTCGCACTGCTAACGCAGACGCCACTGTTGGTAGTTGCCTTTGTCGATGCATACCCAGACGTATGAAATTTGTAGCCCTTCACAATATAACCGTTGTAAGTCTTTACACGACGTAGTGGTCCCTTGCTGAGATCTCGTAAGAATCGACTGTCTAGAGCGTTATCCCGTCCCTATACGGCTCAATTTAAAATTAATTAAAATAAATATTAATTTATTTACGTAAAACATAATTAATTAAATGGTACTCACATAACGTTCGAACCATCGGGAAAATTCACGTTGAATACGAGCATCTATATATGCATCTGAGATGTTTGGTTCTGCTCGTCGTAGTTCTTGAGCGTACATCCTAATTCACAACATTCAAAAACTTGGTTAATATTAAATGACATAAATGAAGTGGTATTTAAATAGACGATTTATATATGAAATACTTACTCGATGTATGGCTGAACTTCATCACAATTCAACAACACATACGTTTGTGCTATTTCCGCCTCCGAGTTCGTCTCCCAATATCGTTCAGTGGGTTTTCCTATTGGCCGTCCCTTAGACTTGAATATGGAGAGCATTCCATCGACCTCTTCACTGATATCGTCAGCGGATGTACCACCGAAGTTACGTGGAGCACTTCTTAACTTTGTGTTGACGTGGTCTTCAAAGTAATAAGAACAAAACATGCCAACCTCTTCATTCAAATAAGCATTCACAATCGATGCTTCAACGTTTGCCTTTTGTTTAGCATTGCGTTTCAAGTTGTGGAGATACCTGATATACACACACACATATATATATATATATATAAAACTTATATGAATGCATGTGTAATTGTAATGAAATAAAAAAAAGTAAGATTTTACCTTTCAAATGGGTACATCCACCTGTATTGCACCGGACCACAAATTCTCGCTTCATACGCTAAGTGAACGGGTAAGTGTTCCATCGAGTTAAAGAAGCTAGGTGGAAAAATTTGTTCCAACTTACACAAAATCACTGGAATGTCTTCATCTAAACGAATCATATCATCGATCGTGATCGTTGTAGCCGTTAAATCTCTAAAAAATAGACTTAATTCAGTGATAGCCCTCCACACATTGAGAGGAAGAAGTTCTCGGAACGCAATCGGTATCAAGCGTTGCATAAATACATGACAATCATGACTCTTCATCCTTGCAACCTTACCCGTTGTTGTGTCTACGCATCGACTCAAGTTCGACACGTAGCCGTCCGGAAAGTTCAACTCCTTTATCCACCTACACAATCTTTGTTTTTGTGGCTTATCCAGTGTGTAGCTAGCCTTTGGAAATTTACCTGTACGCTCATCCTTTTTCAACTCTGGACGGCGACAAAGAGTGTCCAAATCCTCCCGAGACTTTGGAGTGTCTTTCGTCTTGCCTTCCGTGTTCATGATTGTGTGGAACACATTGTCAAACACATTCTTTTCAATGTGCATCACATCCAAATTGTGTCGTATCAATAGTGAACTCCAGTATGGTAAGTCCCAAAAAATACTCCTTTTGTTCCAACCACCCTCAATTCCTCTGTTGTGTTCCGCTGCATTTTCCTCAGTACTTTTTTTCAACCCCGTCACTTGAACCTCATATAACAACCTACGTCCTGTACGGAGAGTAAATTATAAGTGACACTAAAAGCAATAGATAAATATACGTTTAGTACTCGATTATTAAATAAATGTATAAAATACCATCTCGTAGTGGAGGTCGATTGTTTGTGACTGCTCTGTTTTTTACGAAGTTCTTCTTATTTCTTCGAAACGGGTGACCTTGAGGTAAGAACCTACGGTGATTATCGAACCATGAAACTTTTTTACTCACCGGGAGACTGAAAGCTTCAGTATTCTCCATACAATACGGACATGCTTTCTTTCCGGCCGTACTCCACCCGGACAACATACCATATGCAGGAAAGTCGCTAATGGTCCATAAAAGAGCAGCACGCATCGTGAAGTTCTGCTTTCTAAAAACATCGTATGTTTGGACTCCATTCTCCCATAAGAAGATCAAGTCTTTTATAAGAGGTTGGAGATAAACATCCAGTTTGTCCTTTGGATTCGTTGGTCCAGGCACCAATACAGTCAGAAACATTGTTTGAGGTTTCATGCACATCCACGGAGGAAGATTATATGGAGTCAGTATCACCGGCCACAAAGAATACTGCTTCCCATGCATCCCAAACGGTGCAAAACCATCAGTACACAAACCTAATCTCACATTCCTCGGTTCACAACCAAAATTTGGAAACACGTTGTCAAGATGTTTCCAGGCCTCTGAGTCTGCCGGATGTCGCATCTCCCTCGACTCAGCCGAAGAGGAATCTGTAGCATGCCACGTCATGTGTTGTGCAGTGGCATTTGATTGATATAATCTCATCAAACGGGGAATGATAGGAAGGTAGTACATCTTCTTATATGGCACTTTCTTCTTTGTCTTCTTCGATTGACCACCAGGTCCCTTTCGACGTGCCTCTTTGTACCGGGGATGGCCACACAATCTACACATATTCAGACTGCTATCTTCGTCACCCCAATATAACATGCAACCATTCACACAACAATCAATCTTCTCAACCGGCAAACCAACATTCTTCAACATTTGTTTGCTTTGATGAAACGTCGTAGGCACCTTATTATTTTGAGGACAAATTTCACTGCATAACTGTGTCACTTGCTCATATGCCCTGTTAGAAAGCTTGTTCTCGGTCTTAATGTTCATGAGTCGTGCATTAAATGACAACTGTGAGTGAGATTCACAACCCGGATATAAATCTTCTTCGACTAATTTGAGCATCTCATAAAACCGAAATGCCTCATTCGTCGGCTCCTCTTCCATGTTTGAAAAGCCAGCTTCCCTGATCATTGTTTGATACATATTCGGTTCTTCGTCCCCAAACTGTTGTTCTTCGTCCCCAAACTGTTGTTCTTCGTCCCCAAAATGTTGTTCTTCGTCCCCAAACTGTTGTTCTTCGTCCCCAAACCGTTGTTCTACCTCGTTACTAGTGCCAACATGATCGAAATTTGCTTCAAGTTGATAGATTCCAGTAGTGTAATAGTAAAACACTTCATCAAATCTATAAGGCCAACGTGTTTCGCCATGACTAGTCCAATTATAATAATTATCAACGAAACCATTCTTCACAATATGCACTAGGACCTCATCAATCTCTTTATATTGCTTATTCTGACATTTCTTAGCATTACACGGACACCTAATGCAATTTCCACTCATGTAATGTGGCTGGCTTTTTGCAAATTCAACAAATAACACGAGTTCATTATAAAATTCCACATTCACATTTCCTCTAATCATTCTAGGAGTACAATACATCCAACGACGGTCAGGCAAATCCATCTGCTAAACATTTAAGTGGAGCAACACATTACTAAACTAAACTTATAATAAATTCAAACAAAACTTATTATATATATAACACATGTAATTACATTATATTGAATTTTATATATAGAGTAAATTAAAAATGGTAGAAAATGTACCGTAATTTGATGTTTCTGAATACCCGAGCGTGAAGTGGAAAATTAGGCAGTAGAAAGTTTTGGTGTAAATTTGCAATACGAAAGTGAAGTGGAAAAAAAGAAAGTTTTAGGGATTTCCCGACGGATATGCCGACGGACTTATCTTTCCGTCGGCATTTCACCCGCCCAAATTTCCGTCGGTCAAGATAAATGCCGACGGATAATCCGTCGGCATTTATCAAATGGTGAATTCCGACGGAAACTTAATTCCGTCGGCATTTCACCCGCCCAAATTTCCGTCGGTCAAGATAAATGCCGACGGAATATCCGTCGGCATTTATCAAAAGGTGAATTCCGACGGAAACTTAATTCCGTCGGCATTTGGCGTGTTATTATTATTTTTTTTTTATTAATTAATTCAATTTTTTGTATATATAGCAACAACACAAAGCTCACACACACCATATTCAATTTTTTCTATTTTGCAAAGAAATATCATGTCTTCTTCATCTTCTATTCGATTTCAGCAAGGCCTTGTTTGTTATTGTGGAAAGGCATGTCGTACATATGCTTCTAAACAACCTAGAAGTAAAGGGAGGATATTTCATAATTGTCCTGACTCCCAAAGTGATGGCGGTGGATGTGGTTTCTTTGTATGGGCTGACACTTTAGAAAAGTGTGTTGTTGACAAGAATCAAGAATCTAATCAAAGTGACCAAGAAACTGAAGACATGAAGAAAATGACTCAAGAGATGAAAAAATTGGTTACAGAGATCAAGAATTTGGCTGAAGAAATCAAGGATTTAATCAAAGTGAACAAAATCATTTTGATTGTGCTAGTTGTCATGGTTGCATCTACCACCTTCAAGTGGTTTGGTTAAATATATGTATAATGCACTCTATATGAGGCTATTTTAATTTGTACTAAAATGCACTCTTCAAGTGGTTTAAATCTATATCTAGAATGCACTCTAAATGAGATTATTTTGTACTCAATGAAACAAATGAATGCACCCAATTTTCATCTATACACCAATAAACTGCAATATATAGTTCAACATATTTTTCAACATAAACATAAATATATACATAAAGATAAATAAGTTCAACAGAAAATTAAATAAGTTCAACAGAAAATTAAATAAGTTCAACAAAAAAATAAATTAGTTCAACACAAAATTAAATTGTTCAAATTGTTCAACCAGGATAGTTGCCAGGAAAGTTGTCAGTGCCGGGAAAGTTAAAATATTCATCCATACCATCATTCAAGTTGACGTTGCCACCGTCGGCCTGACCTGCATCTTGATCTGGAGCTGGAGCTGGAGCTGGCGGTGCTTGCCCCGTCGTCTGTTGATAGATGGCCTCGATCTGCTCAGCAGACATCCCCAACGTCCGACCCGCATTGGTACTCCAGAGGCGGAAGTAGTTCTCGAACGTTGCCATGACGTTCGGATCCGGGACGGCAGTGGAGGATACGGACGGCTGCGATGCACTCCGGGCCGACCGACCACTTGGTGTCCTCACGGCGCTGCTCATCCCACCAAGGCCAAGGACCCTTCCCTTGGAGGTCGGGGTAACGTCAAGGTAAAGCTGGTCCACGTCAACAACCGGAGGGGTACCGCTGCTTCCGGATGAAGCAGTAGCGGTGGCTTGCGTCTCAGCCTCTTCAATCCTCTGTCGGACGCTCAACTACATAATTAAAAAATTAAAATTAATTTAATTATCTATATATATATATATAATGTAATTAATACATAAATTTAATTAAACTTACGTGGAGGTCAGTAGTGCGCCCGTAGGTGGACGTCTGTGTATCGGCATTAAACGGATGAAGAAGGCTCAGCCGATCCAAGTGGGTGTGGGGACGTCCAGTCTCCCGCTCCTATTACGTATCAAATAAACATATACAAATTCATTTGGATAACTAATATAAAATAATTAACTATAATTATTTAATTTTTAAATAATTAAATAAAACTTACGAGAGCAAGTGATTGCTCGAGGACGGACCGAGCTCCCCCCCGATGCACTGCCATCCCGCCTCCAACGTCGGTTCTGCGGTTGGCCCGAGCTTTGTCACACTTGTTTTGGTAATCCTGCTCCATCCACTTCTCAACCAACGACTCCCACAGGTCAACACCATCCTCGTCTTTCCCCAGATCAAGATTTTTGTCTTCATCACGCCAGGCCTTTCTCCAGTCGTACATCGTGTTCGTGTACCGAGTAGAACAAAGATTGTTCCACTTCTGGTAAATAGCGTCGTCCGAGTAGATCGTCGTATCCCAACGGGCCTTTTTCTATACAAATAAACATTCAACATATTTATCAAATAATATGAATAATTAGTTATTTAATAAACTTTAAATATTGTAATTATATACCTGGAACTCCTCGAAATAATCATCCTTTTTAGATTGTGGCACCTTCGACTAAGTGATAGCACCCTTAGAAATCTTGCAATCCTTAAAGGATTTTGTGCATATCCTGGACACCTCATTACCGGGCATCAACCTGTAAAATTATTAACAAATTTATAAACTAACACATTATAAATAAATAAATAAATAAAGTTAATCGTTATTGAATCTCATCAAACATTAGAATTATTGACTTACCTTCCTGAAACGATATCAACGGGTTGCCTTGTGTCTCGAACAGGATGCTGACGAGAAGAGGATGACGAACCAACCGACATCGTAGTCGGCGGCGGCGACACTGCCACAGGAGGAGGAGGAGGAGCCGTCACAGGAACTGATTCATCCCGAGACCTCCTTGCACGTGACCAAAGTGACGACCTACGACGTGAACCCGAACCCGAACCCGAACCCTGATTCGGTACTTGTTCACTCATCTGTTTCAATCAATAAAAAATACATAATTTTACTAATTATCAATTTAATGAACATATTGCTAATTTAAAATTTTTACAAATATAGCATATTCCTAATTTAATCAATTACTAATTTAATCAACATATTCCTAATTTAAATCAAAACAATATATATATAACCTAATTACAACGTGATACCACCGTCGAACCATCTAATTAACTAATAATTTAAACAATTGATTGAAACATACATCACCTAAATTAAAAATATTTCTAAATTAACATATTCCTAAATTAACAAATCTAAACATAATTAAAATAATACTTTTCTAATTGGAGTTTTCTAATTATCAATTTGATGAACATATTCCTAATTTAATTTTTTTTACTAATATAGCATATTCCTAATTTAATTAATCAACATATTCCTAATTTAATCAACAATAACCTAATTTAATTATTATTTTTCTACCTAACTTAATCAATAATAAAAAATTGAACATATATATTCCTAAATTAACAAACCTAAAACTAATTAAAATAATAATTTTCTAATTGGGTCAATAATTATCAATTTAATGAACATATTCCTAATTTAAAATTTTTACTAATATAGCGTATTCCTAATTTAATCAACATATTCCTAATTACAACGTGATCCAACGGTCGAACCACTATATCTAAACTAATTTAAACAATTGATTGAAACATGCACTACCTACATTAAAAATATTCTATATCAAAATTACACCATTAAATTAAACTAGTAATTAACTATATAACAATTGATTAATGTATACATATAACAATTAAGTAGTAAATTAACCTTAAAAAACAACTCTATCAAAATTATTCTTAATCAACAAATTCAATTAACTAACATTCGTACTAACATGATCATAATATTTTAACAACTAACTAAATCAATATAACATGCAAATCAACATTAAATTATTCATATTTACATATATTCATGCCTAAACATATATAAGTATTAAAACTAAGTAATAGAACTAATTAAGAAAACGTACCGTATCGATGTAATCGGAGAAATTTGCTTCAATAGCCTCGTCCTCGTCTTCGTCTTCCCCACCGAAGCCTCGCTCACGCACTCCCCTTTTTTTTTTTTTTCGCCAAACATTCTGATATCAGGCCTTTATATAAAAAAAAAAAAAAATGCCGACGGATATTCCGTCGGCATTTCCCTCGCCAACCGCCCTATATTAATGGTAACCGTTACCTTTTTTGGAAAACGAGGCGGTGCGGATTCAACGTGTCGGATGCCGACGGATTATCCGTCGGCATGTCCGTCGGCATACGCTTTTCTAAATATCCGTCGGCATTATCCCTCGGTAAATGCCGACGGATGGAAATCCGTCAGCCGTTCCCTCGGTATATGCTGACGGAACCGACATCCGTCAGCAAGTCCCTCGGTAAATGCTGACGGCACCGAAATCCGTCAGCATTTATGTTGACTTTCCAAATCCGTCGGCATTCCGTCAGCATATCCGTCGGCATTGCCGACAGACTATAATCCGTCGGCATATGTCCGTCCCTATAACTCGGGTTTTTTATAGTGTGACCTCCCCCAAAGCTTGCTGCATCAGTGTTAAGTTTTAAAGCCCCTCTCGGTGGTGCGTGGTTTCCACAATGGTCTCTATTGTAACGATTTATGTCGGAGTGTATTGATCAAACGTTAACAAACATAATCATTTATATTTGAGTCATAAGATGATCAAAGAAGTATTCTTGATGAACTCTCAAATTAGGGTTTGTGTTCTTGAAATAACTCTTGAAAACTTAGAGAGAAAGTCATTAAAAGTGTTAAGTTTTTTTGGAAAAGTTTCCAATGCCTTGTTATTCAGCCTTCAAAGGCTTTATATACTAGGTTTACATTGCATGCAATTAATTGCTGGCAGCTCAGCATTAATACACCTATTAATTTAAATACAGCTGCCATTAATATGATCATTTAATGCAGTTACTTTGCTTTAAATGCCTCTAAAACCAGCCATTATATGTCTCATCCTACACGGTGCTCGTCGCCGAACACCTTAATTACACCGCCTTTGACTTGTCAACGCTCCAAAGATGAATTTCATAGTTTGTTGTTCACTATTGCTCGATTATGCTGACTTCTGGTCGTCCTCGCCCTATTTTGGTCCTTAGGCGAGCAACTGGTCTTGGATCTTCTCATTATAACTGTACTCTTGGGTCTTCGAGGCTTCTTCTTCGTTATCATGACGTTGTTCGTCATCTTTATCATCGCCGACCATCCTGACTTGGATAACACAAATTACTTTATTAATACCTCTAATTCTTCTTTAATTAGGCGACCATTCCTTACATGTTCGTCAATATAATATCATTTCTATTTCTCGCTCCCACGTGGATCTCCTTGACTTGTTGACCCTTTTATGAAGACTTTCTGACTCGCTTCTTATTGTATGCTCGTCCTCGCCATTGCTGACTAGGATTGATCACATAAGTTCTGGTAGGTGATGAGTGCTCTTCTGACAGCTTCTCTAGGTTCGACCTTGAGACTATTGAAGAGGAAAGAGTTCCTGGCCTTTCAAACATGCCACGCGATGATAGCAAAGAGAGAGCTTCCTTCACGGGGAAGGTTGTCTATCATATTCGCACTGATTTCTCGGAAAAATTGATTGGTGTTAGAGAGAGTTATTCTGATCGGGCTCTGTCTCCAAGTTTGGACAACTGCCGAACAATGGAGAAGAACGTGATTTGTTGTTTCGTCATTCAGTCCACATTGTGTGCAGCAGGTTTCTACAGGTAATCCTCGTTTTCGCAGGTACACTCCGGAGGGGAGGGTGTTCGAACAGGCTCTCCAAATGAAATGACGGACTGACGCGGGATATTAAGGTGCCAAATTTTATTCCAGGTCCTATTGGGGTGGCTTGAAGATGGGAGATCATTGGCGCAAGTCAAGAGCAATTTAACCGCTAGGAAGTAGGTTGACTTAACAGAGAACTTTCCATCTTTTGAACATCTCCAAATGAGTTTATCCGTAGGCAGCCTACAATTTATTAACATTTTCAAAATTTATGCCCTGTCCCTCTCACAAAAGGTCTCAGTGAGTTTTCCAATATTCCACGAGTGGTTCTCATGATCCATAAGTGTCGAGACTTTCTATACAAATGGTGTACGTTGAGTATATGGTTCATGATTTTTTATCTCTTGGATTCCGATCCACCGATCCTCAAGGCAATCAATGCTCTCACCATTACCCAATCTTTAGGATGCACATTCTTCAACGATTGGGCGAGCTTTTAGGAGACTCCTCCATAAGAAGCTCGGTTGGTATCCCACTTGGGCGTTCCCCAGCGTACCTCTTGGGAAGTATCGGGCTTTCAAAATTCTCGAGATGACGGTGTTAGGGTTGTTGAGGATTCTCCAATATTGACGTGCAACCATAGCAAGGTTAAAGAGGGCCATCTCCCTAAAGCAAAGTCCACCACGCTCCTTCAATGTAGATATTTTTGCCCAACTAGCCCAATGAATTTTCTTTTCGTCATCACCCGCACCCCAGTAAAATCGGGTGATTGCCCTCTCAATATCAGCACACAAAGATCTCGGTGTTGGTCCCAAAACGAGTAAGGTAACAGTCTAGAGGGAGGGGGGGTGAATAGACTGTTAGGGTTTTAAAACATTTTCTAGCTTTAGATCAGATGAGACATTGAGGAGAGTTATGTACTAAGACGTCTGTATGCAGATAGTATGTTCTGATCTGTAGAGTGTTTAAGTAATGTAGCATACTAAGATAACAGCTAGGGATGACAAAATGACCTGTCCCGAAGTCGACCCGCCCTGCTCTGAGAGGTTTAGATCCGCCCTGCCCCATCCTTAAAACAGGGCAAATCTGCCCCGCCCCGCACGCAGGGCAGGGCAGGCATGGATACATGTATTATAAAAATCTTCCCTGCCCTGCCCTGAATAAAAAAAAAATATATTAATATATATAATATATACATTTGATTATTTTGTTTGTTTTTAAGTATTTTGAATTTGATTATTTTGTTTGTTGTTAAGTATTTTTAATTGTGAATTTTTAATATTTATTTTATTATTTAATTTAATTTAATCTGCATATTTTACTTGGACTTTTGGAGTGTATGGGGCAGGGCAGGGCAATGACTTGCACAGGGCAGGGCAGATCATGAAATGTTGCCCCGCAGCAGGTCGCAGGGCAGGTCAGGGCAGATGCTTATGAACGCAGGGCAGATTTGGATATTTAACTATCTGCCCTGCTCTGCCCCATTGCCATCCCAGCCTTACTGATTGCTGAATACAGCTAGTCAGTTTGAAAGCTATCTTAATTGCTATGAGTGCGGAAGTGTGTAGGCCCTACGTGTTTAGACTCGTGTGTATTTTATAAAACCTTTTGAAATAAGAACCTTTAGAAACACGTGCAAGTTTTTCAGCTGACTTGCTGTCAACTAATTTGAGAAAATAAACACTTGAAAAGAAAATAGACAAGTATGAAGAACAATAAAATGAATGCTTAAAGCAAAAATAAGCAATAAGAACATAGAAGTTTATAGTGGTTCAGATCTCAATATCCTACGTCTACTCTCTCTAATCAGATAGAGAAATTCACTATCTTGCTGCTTTATAGTCTCAAGAGAAGACTTCTTGATCAAGAACCTCAAGTACTTTCTGAGGCTACGGATCTGTTTGTTGGTGAGGTAAAAAACAACCTTTACAATGGTTAATACCAATAAATGAAAGTATGTGTATAACCAACTGGTTCTAAACTCTAAAGATTTGATTCTTTAAACTGGCTTAGGATCGGAAACTTAGAGCACTTAAAGGTTAGATAACTTTGCAGGCTCTAAAGAACTCGAACACTTAGAATGTTTCTCAAAACTTGGTTGTTCTTGATATTAGCTTAAATGTGTATGGAGTTCTTGCTTGTAGGGTTTCCGGTACCTTGTTCCAAAGAACAAGTGTTGTATTTATAGAGAGATTTTTGCTCTGAAACTAGCCGTTGGTGAGAACTAGCCATTGCAACAAATCTTTCTAAGTATGGTCGCCATCTTCATAGAAATGGTGTTTGCAGATTTTCTGGTACGATATTGCCTTAAGAAGCAATATGCATTAAATGCTCTGTACTTCTTCTACAGATCTCTTGTACGACCTACTAAGCTGTCAACTTCATAGCTTCGTGTTGATGTCACATTGGTCCACATCAACTTGGTAGTTGAGAGTTGTCTTGTCTTCTGTTAGAGCAATTCAGAAGTTAATCCGACATTCTCTTTGTCTTCTGCTTTGCATGCCTTTATCATCTGACTTAGTTGTTCATAAATGAACTAACACTTGTGAAAGTGTTTTATTCATAAATGTTAAGTGCACTTCGAGTTGAATGCTCATTAAGGCTTCCTTTGACAAGATACATATGAGTTCATATTTGCTGAGTTGTCTTCTGAACTTCGATTACAGATTATCAACAGTAGAGTATACAGATGAGGAATCAACATACATCTACACAGCTGATTCTCAGACTAGGATCAGAAATAATTAAATTACTTCTAAGCTTTATAATTCAGCTTAGGAAATTTAGTTTTCTAGATTACAAATTATCAATCTAACTTGTACTCTACTGATCTGATTTCGGCCATCAAAACTAAACTATTAATTGCAATTAAATTAGGGGCTGGATGAATATCCTAACACTCGGGAGGATAAAACAGCTCATGGCATAGGTTGGGATAGCTTGAATAACACTTTTTAGGTGGATTTCCCGTCCTGCTTTGGAGAGTGCTTTTTCTTTCCATCCTTTTAGCCTCTGTAGTATACGGTCATAGATCGTCTGGAACACTTGTCTCTTTGATCTCCCGATAAGTGTAGGCAGCCCCAAATATTTCGAATAGTTGTGCACCGTCCTAGCTCCCAAGTGGCGACCCATGTGGTTTCTTGCCTCCTCCGATACACACTTAATAGTAAAGATCTCAGATTTTTCCAAATTGATTCTTTGCCCGGATGCTTCCTCGTAGATCTCGATAATCTCCTTCACTTTATCCATCTCCATTTGATTTGCTCGGATGAAAAGGATGATATCGTCAGCGAAAAATAGATGTGAGATCGAGGGGCTTGTCGGGCCACTTTGATGCCCGCGATCTCACCCCTATTTTCAGCTTGTTGAATCAGGCTCGAGAAGCCTTCTACACACAAAAGAAACAAGTAAGGGAGATGGGATCTCCTTGTCGGAGACCCCGTTGAGGGAGAAATGTTTCCGTAGGTTTACCATTAACAAGATATTGTTTGACTTCCCTAGGACCTAGGGGGTTGCATTTTGGCCATAAAATTTATTATCTATGCATAATTTGAGTATGGTACTGTGCAGAAGTACGCTACAATTCTATAAAAATCCTTACATGAATATTCACACAAAAGTAGCACACTTGTTTCATATTTCAGCTAGCTCAGAAATAATTTGGGTCTCAATATTATCTACATTAAATTTTTCCGGCGTTTTTCTTCTTTTATCTTCTTGTTTTGAATTTCTTGTCTTCACTATTATTGAAAATTCAAATTTGTTTGATGAAGGCAACATACGACAGCCTACCAAATTCAGACAAAAAAAAATTAAAATATTTTCCCCTTAATTCTCAAAGCTGTTCAAGAACTGAATTTTGGACCGCTTTTGATTCTTTAAGGCAAAAACTAGTGTGAGACCGTTCACAAATTTTCACAGATTAACACACATTTCTTTTAAAGTGTTAAAGTGTTTATCTAATTTATGCTCCGTCTCACGCAAGATCTCATCTTCTTTTAATTTTCCCACCACCCAAAAACCCTAAAGCTCCCAATTTCTCATTTACAGGGTTGAAAATATTTTTGGTTTAATTGCAGTTTTATTAGAGAGGGAATGGGGTGCATCAAGAACTATTTGTGGAACTTAAAAAATGCAACATTTCTCCATATTCTAATGCAATTCAACTTTTTCTTTCTTTTAATCCAATATATAATTGTGTTGTTGTATATTGTGGGTAATTGAGTCAATGATAGGTTATAGACCTGTCAAAACGGGCCGGCGGGTCGGGGCGGGCCAGCCCGTTTGCAAGGCGTGCTACCAAAACTCCAACCCAACCCAAAAATGGGCGGGCCGCGGGTTTAGGCGGGCCAACTTTTTTTTTTTACAAAATATTTATTAAATTCATCAAGAAACATAAAAAATTACAGTATATATATTTATTGTACATAATAGAAATAAACATCAAGAATTACATTAATTATTAATTAAGAACAAAAAAACTAAATAGATATATAGTCATTAATAGTTGTATAATATATTATAATTACAGTAATAATATACATATATATTAAAGTAATATACTTATATTATATATATGATATACAATAAGGTATTATGAGTACAGAAAATGAAGAAAGAAGGAAAAAATGCAGTTGCTTATATAATCTGTTATGCGCTAGAATTTTTAATATTAGTTAGGTTTATTATATATTTTTATTAAATGAAGTTGGATAGTTTAAGTGGTTAGAGCACCATTATTCAGCCCTAAGGTCTTAAGTTCGATTCCTGGAAAGGGGATTATTTTTTAATTAAATATAATATTTTTAAAAAAATCAGAAAATGGCGGGCCAGCCCGCCAAAGACCGCACCAACCCGCCCAAAACTGCAGCCCAAACGGGCCGGGTCGCCTGGGCTCGCCTCCTGACGGGCTTGGAAAATCCTGGCCCAACCCACTAATTTTAGTGGCGGGGCGGTCTGGCCCAACGGGCCCAGCCCGTTTTGACGGCTCTAATAGGTTTGGCACACCAAAAAATAATGCTATCTTTAAAGGTATTAATTCCTCCCACACGGGTGTAAGTGGTTCTCACAAGGAATTAACCTTCCAAGATACAAAACCTATTCCGCGGAAATTCGATAGTTACACTCTACCGAACTTCAGAAGATGAAATCACAAAGTGTATAAATAAAATAACTCAAAATAATATAAGACTCAAATCCTATCATATAGAGACTCTTATTTCTCAATGATCAGAGAAACTTTTGATTTAGTTCATTTTAGATTCTCCACACCTTTGAGTATTTGTAGATACTCAAGAATTGCACCGAAAGTTTGCAACTTCACCGAAAAGTCACGTTGTCAAAGGGTTGCACCTTTTACTCACTAAAAGGTTGCAACTTCATCGAAGAGGTGTGTCCTCTCATAAAGAGCTCTCTATATATTATTATGTAAATATATTAATATACAACAATCCCCCACTATTTACATATATAATACAGTATATAATAAAAATAATAAAATAATCACACTTGCTTTACATAACGAATAACCATGAAGTGGACTAGGCCTTTAACTTATGGTTGAACATGAAACTCTATGGAATCATGTTCTCGTCGCGTATGCTTTCTTGCTTCTTAAATTTTTGCAGCACTAATTCGTAATGGGCCTTGTGCTTATCCTGGTCTCGCAAGTACTCTAGGATCTTACCGATATAATCCATAAGAAGCGGTCTCTTACTTCTCTACTTGCATATGTAGACTCATCATGAATGTCCACAACGCATCCCACAGAGCTATGAGTCTATTAAGGATTTTTAGAATCCAACCTTAACTTGTTGTGGTAATAGAAAAGTGCACAGGTCAGATACACAACTTTCGAAATAGAAATAGTCTTACCCCCACTATTTCCATGTGTGCACTTAATTTGAAATGTCACCCAGTTTCCATTTCACCGATGTCTAATATTGAATTGCCTTTGCAAACTCAATTCACAAAGTTCCAATTTTTTCCTTGTACCTTAAGATGGAGTGGGTTTCTATCAAGACATCTTATTTAATCGGTAATAGCTCCATATCTCTTACGACTTTTTGATCTTATCCCCCAATAAAGATTTTGTTCACGAATCTAGTAGCATTTAATTCGTATGGACTATGTCTCTTACGCACAGCAGAGAGGCTCCCATGGAGGGACCAAGTCTCGACGAGCCTCTTCGACAGTTCAGCATACGGGATCGGGGCTTTTTCCATGAGGGGTGATTAAATGACCAATCAACGCGTCCTTGAATTCGTTCACTCCAGCCTGTAATGTGGCATTGTCGATCGAGATCGTGAAGTAATACCCCTTTTTACATGGACGCATGTGATCAGGTAAAACAAGTAGTCTCGTGGGGGAGGGGCTAACGGGCAAGGCGGGCATCTCAGGAGAGGGCGGGGCCGAGGTGCCCAGTCCGACCAAGGCAGACACGAACGAGGTAGGAGACGGTAGCGTACGTAAAGAGCCATCCATAGGTTCGAGAAACTCAGTGAACCCAGGAAAGTGCACCTCCAAGGATGGGAGGTGGACACCAATTGGTATGAATTGATCAAGAGATTTAAAAAAGGCTCCCAATCCCGGGAAGCGAGGTATAAGCAACTTAGACAGAGCAATTTCATTAGGAGAGAAATTTGTCAAGGACAGCGGGGTCATCGGAGGTGGGGCCTGCTCATGTAAGGACGGAGGCGAGAAGTGCAAGCTGGGAGCCCGAGGGAGTGCACTTGCGCGCTGTCAGGCGACACTGGAGAAGCCCCCTCCTCCAGTAAAGGCGGCGACGGAGGGCGGCCGAAGTGGACGGGGAGGGAGGGACGACGAATCGGGGCCATGGTCGTCCAGCTCAACCATGGGAGCGGACGTCGCGGCGGCCTGGAGCAATGGGGAGGCGAAAGGTAGGAGATGGGAGTAGAGAGGCGGTAGGAGCAGATGGGAGGAGGGAGGTGGTGGGCCTGAAGAGGCACCGAAGGAAGGGGAGGCGACACGGTTGAGGGGGGGCAGCCAGTGACGGCCTAGGGTGGGGGGGTGTGTGGCGGTTGTTTATACCTCCACTATATGTTAATCGCAAGCAGTGGAGTTTTTAGAGTTTGAGATTTGAGTTTTAATATTCTTACCCTTTTAATTGTTTCTTAATTTAAATATGTTTGACAATTTATTAAATTAATAATTTTTTACGATTTTATATATCTTTAATTGTTTTTTAAATTTTTTTTTATTTAATTATTTTAATGAGATTTTTTACACATGACTCCCACCTTTGCCAAACAAAAGCAGATGACTCCCATTGACTTTTTATACAAAAATTAACTCCCAAATCCTTCATGAAATGTCCCATATGCCCTTTCTTTCCTTTACATTTTGTATTTGTTTTTCTTTAATTATTTGGTTAATTGAAAATAATCGTACAGAGGCTGTCAGCTCCCCCTCCTTCCGGCGAACGTATCGACGCATTCTTCAAGTTTATGGCCGACGCATTCTTTAAGTTTATGGCCGTCACTTCATTTTCCTCATCTCAGAATTTTAAATTCAAATTTAAATTCATCATTATCCTAATTTTCTCTCTTCATCTTCATTTCGAAAAAATCTCAAAAAAAAAAAATATCACTGTATAATGAAGTTTTTTTGTCATTTTTGTGAGATGGAATGAAGCTGAAGAAAAAAAAAATATAATCAACAAGTTTGTCATTTTTTGGAATTTTAAGTATAGGAATTTCACCCAAATATATAAATCAATTCGCGAGCATTCTTGCAGAAACCAGATCGACAGATCTGTTGTGTGAGATGACTGTGTGTGTGAGTGAGAGAGAAGAAAGAGAGTGAGAAATCTTTGAAGAGAGATGACTGTGTGTGTGAGTGAGAGAGAGTGAGAGAAAAGAGAGAAAAATCTTGAAAATCGCATAAAAGTGTGAAAAAATAATTTAGGAGTATATTTAATTTTAAGGGGAAAGGTTCAATTTAGCAATTAATCTTAGGGTGGAGATTAAAGAGTAAATCTAAATTATTTTCATTTTCCTTTGTGATCAAATAACCTCTTATTCTTAATAAAATCAGATAATTGAGTCATTTTCTAAATATTAAAAAAGAAGTGTCAATTTAACCGTTAATTTTACTTAGTGAGGATCAAATATGCACATTTGACCTTTTTTTTTTTTAACAGTTGGAATAAATAAAATCTTATTAATAAGTATTCAAGAAATTTGAGACATTATTTCAAATTTCTTTATATAAATTTGAATACTAACGTATAAAAAATCGAATGTTTATCGTATTAAATACTGTATACCCGAGGTTTCACATACAATTCTAACAAAGTCTGATTGTTTAAATAATTATAAAAACCAGTTTTTTATATAACTGTATAAAAATCTAAATTAAATCTGTCTAAAATATATATATATTATAGCAGAGTATGAGATTTAGTGAAATGTAGAAAAAATTATGTGTGTAAAAAAATTTAGTGAGGTGTGAGGTAAAAAGTGATAATATTTAATTTTTATTGTAAAAGTATAATGAATTTAAAGAAAAAAAATGTTTGTATATATCTAAACATAATATTATTATTATTATTATAATCTTAATGATAATTACGAGTAAAATTATCTACATGTATCAATTTGAATTAAATTTTAAAAAATAAAAGTTTGTATATATCTAATTACTAGCCCTATGCCCGCGTTTTTCGCGGGTTGATTTATTAAAATAATAATTTTAAATATTATATTAATTTGTATACATTTTTGTAATATTTTTAATATATGAATAACTTTTGTAAAATCGTTTTCCTAATTAAATTGTGGGTTGTCATGAAAATAATTTGTTATATTGAAAAAAATATGGGTTATTCAAAATTTATAATTAAAATAAATTCAAAATTTATAATTAAAATAAATAAAAGAGTTAAACTTGTAGTAAAACGGTTTATAAGATAATTATTTAAATTCGACCGATTGTATTTCTGTGCACTCAATATATTAAAAAAAAAAACTTAAAAAATTTAAGAACCAACATGCATAAGTAATTTTATAAGTAAAATGAAACACGAATTTTCTCTTATAATACATGTATAAGTAATTTTATAAGTTCAACATTAAAAAATTCACACCTCAATCAAACTTAACATGGTCCAAATCAAAAAGGAAAATTAATATTTCTTTCTCCTATCCACATATCCATCTTCATCAAATGCTAAAATAAAGAGACAAATATAACAAATTATTAACAATTATTAAATTATGAAATATTAAAACGATTCAATAATAAAGTACTGAAAAATATAACCAAAAAATTTAAATTTAAAACTTCTCATGTTTGGAGAATGTGCGTCGGAAAAATTAAAGAGATAAAGATAACAAATTATTAAAAAGGGTTAAAACTATGAAATATTAAAATGATCCATTAATAAAGCACTAAAAAAAATATAATTAAAAAATAATTATATGAAATTGATAGTGAAAATATATATTATATTAAATAATAATTATAAATATTCAGATGGAGAACTTCTGCTAAAAATATAAAATTAATGATTAAAATAGTATCCATAAAATTAAAATATACCAAATTATTCTCCATCTATTCCTCAAGTATCCATGGGTTATGCCTCTCCTCAGGTATCCATGGGTTATGCCTCGCATAACAATGCATTGCATAAACAAATCAGAATAAGTTCATAAGTTCGTAAAAAATGTTTTCTTTCCTCAAACTTCCCGATAACTTAGATTGGAGAATAAATTGATATTTTCTAAACAAAAAAAAAAATTAACACATGAATAGACGGAAAATCTAATAAAAAAAATGAAATCTCAAACTTCCCGATAACTTAGATTGGAGAATAAATTGATATTTTCTAAACAAAAAGATAAAAATTAACACATGAATAGACGGAAAATCTAATAAAAAAATGAAATGGGTTGGTCTAGTATGCACTCGAGTGCATGCTGTGCACCCTAGTCCATGTGCACTTTTCAGTTTACTGACTTACACTTTTTGGTAATGGTGTTGCACTTTTCAATTATTACTCATTTACCAAAAAGTGTAAGTCAGTAAACTGAAAAGTGCACATGGACTAGGGTGCACAGTATGCACTCGAGTGCATACTAGACTTTACCAAATGAAATTAGTATTTAGCCCGAGAGAATAAGCGATCAACTTTTATGTATCAGAGAGTGACCAAGATAAAATAATGAAATGAAAGTTTCACGTATAAAAAGATTAGATATTTGAGTTAGTTGAGAAAATGATGAGATTATTCAAAATTTAAATTTAAAATAAATAATGTTATGATTAAAGTTTAAAAAATAAATTTAAAAATAATAATTATGATTTCAAATTTAAAAATAATAATTATGAGGAGATAATATGTAAATTATTATTTTGAGATTAAAATAGGAAAAATGAATTTTATACTTATGCTTTTTATAGTTGAAATTAATAATTTAAAAAAATTGTCAAAAAAAAAGAAGGTAGAGGAGAAAAGTGAAACAATTATTTAAGAAAAATATAAAAAAAAATGTATAAAGAATAAGGGAAATGAGAGGAGAGAGAAAATTATTTAAGAAAAATGTAAAAAAAAATTGCTGAAAAAAATAGAATCTAAAAAAGATAAGATTTAGAAATAGTAATTAAGAAATTAAGAGTAGAGATAAGATAAAATAAAAATTAATTTAAAAACACTGGGAGAGAGATAAATGAAACAATTATTTAAAAAAAATGTGTAAAAAAAGACCGAAAAAAAGAAAAATAGGAAGAGAGGAAGGAGATAAAATAAAATTTTAAGAAAATTGTAAAAAAAAAAAAAAGTAAAATAAAATTGAAGAAAATTGTATAAGAAAATGAAGAGAGAAAGATAATTGTAAGAAAAATTAATTAAGAAAACTAAGAGAGAGAGAAAGAGAGAGAGGGGGAGAAACAATTATTTAAAAAAAAGATCGAAAAAAAAAAAAATAGGTAGAGAGAGAAAGGAGATAAAATAAAAATTAATTAAAAATTTAAGGAAATTGTAAAAAAAATATATATAAAAAAAATTGAAGAAAATTGTATAAGAAAATGGAGAGAGAAAGATAATTTTAAAAAAATTACTAAGAAAACTGAAGAGAGAGAGGGAGAGACGCAAAAAGAGAGGTGAAAAAATTATTTAAGAAAAATGTAAAAAAAAAACTGTAAAAAAAACCGAGAAAAAGGGAGGAAGAGAGGAGAAATTTTTTTTTTAAGAAAATTAGGAGAGGATTTCAAAAAAAAAAAAATTAGGAGAAAGAAAGAGGAGATGAGAGGAGAGAGAAAATTATTTAAGAAAAATGTAAAAAAATTGCTGAATCAAACAAATGTGAGATGCAACGTAAGAAAGAAAGAGATTGACTGAGCAAATAAACACATTTTTAAAAAATTCATAATTAATACACGTGAATTACTTTTGATGCATGACTTTAGCAAAAAAGTTACGGCATAGAATTTGTGAGAAAAAAAAAATGCAATCGAAGAATTCTGCGCAACGAAAAAAATTCTGCAAAAAAATAAAAGAAAGGAGATGAGATTGATGAGTATATTTGAAACATAAATTTCTACTGAATCAAAACAAAAAATCAAAGAATTCTGCAAAATGAAAACAATGATAAACATATTGTAGCAAAAGGAAAAAAAAATGAAAACAATGATAAAAATATTGTAGCAAAAAGAAAACGAACAAATACAAAAAAATAGAACAACGAAATGAAAAAAGAAGAAAATAAATTCAACAAAAAAATAAAAGAAAGGAGATGAGATTGATGAATATATTTGAAACATAAATTTCTATAGAATCAAAAGAAAAAATCGAAGAATTCTGGAAAACGAAAACAATGATAAAAATATTGTAGGAAAAAGAAAACAATGATAAAAATTATGATTGTTGAACTGAAAAAATTGGGTTGAGATTTATATAGAATACTCCGTAGAAGATTATGCGGAAATTCGGTTTCATTTTAAATTTGAGAATTTATATTCATTTAAATTTTAATATTTAAAACTGTGCATTTAAAATATGATATTAAAAAATGTACGGTTAAGATTAATGATTAAAATTAATAAAATGTGAAATTAATGAGAAAAAAGAGATTTTGAAATGGAGTGATTTGAGAAGAAATAGACTGTGATAAATGAATCATCTTGTGACATGTGGCTATTGAAATGTTTGCAAATATATGATAAATTAAGATAAGATTTTGAAATGGAAGAATTTAAAGGGGAGAGAGATTAAAAATAATAATTATAAATTATAATTTTGAATTATAATTTTGAGATTAAAATAGGAAAATGGATTTTTTTAATCAGAATCCCTGAGAATGTAGGGATTTTGAAATAGACGATTTTGGTGAAGAGAGAGATTGTGTAGAGGGATATAATTGTGACATGTGTCCCATTATATTCTCACAAATATAGAGTATTAAGATTAAGATTAAGATCTGAAATCGAAAAATTTGAAGAGGTGAGAGATTAAAAATAATAATTATAATTAAAAAAAATTAATTATAATTTTGATATTAAAATAGGAAATATATATTTTTTTGATGAGAATGCCTGAAAAATGCATATATTTTAAAATGGAGAATTTTGGTGAAGAGAGAGAATGTGATCGAGCATGAAATTGTGACACGTGTCCATTATATTCTCACAAATATAGAGTATTAAGATAAGATAAGATTTAGATTTGAAATGGAAGAATTTGACAGTAGAATTAATTTTTTTTTAATAGGATTGCTTGACAATATTGAGATTTTGAAATAGAAGAATTTGAGAGGGAGAGATTAAAAATAATAATTATAATTTATAATTTTGAGATTAAAATAGGAAAAATTAATTTTTTTAATCAGAATGCCTGAGAATGCACAGGGATTTTGAAATAGACGATTTTGGTGAAGAGAGAGATTGTGTAGAGTGATAGAATTGTGACACGTGTCCCATTATATTCTCACAAATATAGAGTATTAAGATTACTTCCTCCGTCTCAGGATTTTTTGCACGCTTTGACCGACACGGAAATTAAGAAAATTGAATAAAGTGATGTGTAGAGTAAAATAATAGTGGAGTATTATTGATAATTCATTTATTTAAGTAGGTGAGATTTGACTAAATGGAAGGAAATGTAAAATAAAGGAGGGGTATTATTGGTAAAAATTATGTGAGTTGTTTCCTTTTTTTGAGTGTGTAAATCCTTTTTTTGGAGTGTATTTGATAAGATTCTGAAATCCTCCTCCTGTTTTTTATTTCATTGGTTTCAGAAGTTTTAGATTTTTTCTCACATTTTGTTCATGATTAACTGGATATAAGGAACACTTTGTTGTTGATATGCTTTGTTGAGTAAAAGAGAAAGAAATGGGCCTTCATTTACCAGTGTGCAACAATCTTTATGTTATATTTCTGCCTTTCCAGATTCAACCCGCTTTCGTTTCATATTAGTTACTTAATGTTAGAGAAACTTTAGAACAGGATTGATGAATTGATGTAAGTTTGTTGGAAACTAGAATGTTACTATATGCTGTAAGTTAGTTGTAAACTATTACATTTTCTTGTACTCTTTTGTAATTAATTTCAGGGTTCAGATTTAATGTTTTATTTTGTAGTATAATTCAATAATTATCTCAATGTTCAATCTTAACACACTTAGGGTTCAATTATTTTATCTTAGTGTTCAAATATTTTAAAGGCCAAATAATCAATTTTAGCTCATACTTTTTTTTAATTAAATTATAGTCATACTTTTCACTTTATTATCAAATTTAGCACAAACTATTTCTGACATACCCATACGACCATACTTTTTATTTTTAATCAAATGTAGCACGTCCTGGATATAGTAACAATTTGATTTAAGAAGACATTTCAAATTAACCTACTTAAAAATACATGATTTTCAAATGACATTAAGTGTCGTAATCTAATAATCGACTCATGCTTGTGTTTTGGGCTCAACCACAATATGAATTTAGGATTTATATTAATATTAATATTTAGTACCTTATGTAATATTTACATTTTCAATTTAGGATTTATGGTAATATTTTCTCAATCATCTCTGCAATTTTAATTTTCTTGTTAAATCTCTTATTATTTGATAAACCTAACGTACTAAATTCTAAGTCGAAAATTTAAATATTACTCCACATAAGGTACTAAATTAAAACTATTCATTCATTAAATTTTAAAACTGATTTAAGGTTTATATTTAATACCTTGTATACCATTTAAGTTTAGTAACTTATGTTATATTCAAATTCAATTATATAATATTCAAACTCAATTAAGGTTGAAGTTATATTTAGTACTTGTATAGCATATAAGTTTAGTAAGTTATGTAATATTATTCAAATTCAATTTAAGTTTTAATAATTTATATAATATTCAAACTCAATTTAGGTTTAAAGTTTATGTTTTTATATACAATTTAAGTTTAGCAACTTATGTAATATTTTAATTTCAATTTAAGTTTTGGTAACGCATGAACATTCAGTTTATATATGAAAATTTAATGAATGAATAAATTAATTTTAATTTTTCATTTAAGTTTAGTATTTTATGTTTTAAATTCAATTTATATATGTAAATTTAATGAATGGATCAATCAAATTCAATTTAAGTTTAAATTCAAAATAATACTCATTTTGTTCAAATATTCACCCTTTGTGTTCAAATATTTGTCTCAGATTTAAGGTTTATGTTTAGTACTTTGTATACCATTTAAGTTTAGTAACTTATGTTATATTCAAATTCAATTATGTAATATTCAAACTCAATTAAGGTTTGAGGTTTATATTTGGCACCTTGTATAGCATATAAGTTTAGTAAGTTATGTAATATATTATTCAAATTCAATTTAAGTTTTAGTAAATTATATAATATTCAATTTCAATTTTTCGTTTAAGTTTAGTACCTTATGTTTTAAATTCAATCTATATATGTAAATTTAATGAATGAATGAATCAATTTCAATTTAAGTTTAATTAGTTTAGTATGTATTATTTAAATTTAATTTAAAATTTAAATTTTAGTAACTTATGTAATATTCAAACTCAATTTAGATTTAAGGTTTATATGGTACTAAAATGTGTCCTTTTTTTAATTTTTTTCCTGAGTACCTTACATGATACCCCTCATTACATTTTTTCTTACATATTTTTTAGAAAATGTAATATTCAAACTCGGATGAGGGAGATGGGTTTTCCCATTCTTCAAAAAGCTTTATTGCCGGAATAGTTCGGAGGTGGTAACTTATGTAATATTCAAATTTAATTTCAATTTAAGTTTAGTAACTTATGAAATATTCAAACTCAATTTTGGATTTAGTAACTTATGTAATATTCAAATTCAATTTAGGTTTAAGGTTTATGTTTGATACCTTATATACCATTTTAAGTTTAGTAACTTATGTAATATTCCAATTCAATTTTCGGATTGAACACTAAGACAATTATTGTGACGGAAGAGAGCGTTTCTTTTCTAATTAATTATGCGCGCGCGGATTGATTGACCCATATTCCTTTCTAATATTCAAGTTCAATATAATTAAAATTTATATTTTAGTAACTTATGTAAACTCTACATTAAAAAACTCTACATTGAATTGAGTTTGAATATTACATTTTGTAAAGTACTAACCCATATAAACCCTTATATTTGAATATTACATTTTCTAAAGTACTAAATCCTAAATCCTGTATTACTAGAACTTAAATTGAAATTGAGTTTAAATATTACATAAATTACTAAAACTAAAATATTTGAACACTAAGTGTTGCAAAGTTGAACACTAAGCGTTGCAAGTTGAACACTAAAATATTTTGTAATTAATGAATTTGATTTAAGAAGACATTTCAAATGAAAAGATTTAAAAATACATGATTTTCACATAGTTTTAGTGAGAATTTAAAATTCTCTTCATTTTAACTAGAAAAAAGATGGACACAAATCTAAATATTAATTTAAAATTCATTCATTTACTTTTTAATACAAGTGAATTGGATTTGGATTGTCAATTTAAAATTTATAGACCAAAATCTCTTTCATCTAAATGGAGTCTAAATTGAATTGATTTTGAATATTATATTTTCTAAAGTACAAAACAATATAAACTCTATATTAAATTTGAATATTGTATATACAATTAAAATTTAGTAACTTATGTAATATTCAAATTTATATATTTAAATTTAATGAATATTTGATTCACATTTTTTTAGGAGTTAATAAAAGAAGAAAGTTGAAATAAAAATGGACTAGTATTTAGTATATATCTAGAGTGGGTATTGGGATTAATAATGGTTTTCAGAAATCAAAATCAAAGTAGGTGGGTCATCTTTACAACTTACAAGTTCCATCTTTACAGCTTGTAAGTCGGTGAGTCTTCTTCTTCCACTCCCTTCTATATTCTTCTTCTTCCACTGCCCTTTACATTTTTTCTTCAAGAGCTTTCTCCATTTTTACCAACTTCCCAGAAATTGAAGAATTTAATCACCACAAACAGCTCCCTAATATTTAAAGCTGATCCCAATTTCTACACCAAAAAATGAGAAAAATTTCATCGTCGGTCATCTCGGATTAATTCGTCGGGCCTAGGAATTATTATGAGGCTAGGAGGGGGTACATTGGAGTGATTTAGTCATTGCCGGAATAATTTGGGGGATGTAGGTGAGAGGTGGGAACGCCTTGGGAAAACCCCTTGTTTTTCGAAATTATATTGCCGACCATCGAATTTCTTCACCTGGTCTGGAAAAATTTCGAAGGAACCATCATAAATTAGAAAAATCAAGGAGAAAGTCATCGGATTTAGCGCCGGTCATCGGAGTTGTTATTAGCTTCCATTGCCGGAAATCATTTTTGGGGAGGTAGGTGGGATGTGGGAATGCCTTGGGAAGACAAAAAGCACAAAGTAAAAAGGGATTTTTTTTTTGTTTTAAAAAGGGAAATCATCAGGGTTATTATAGTCATAACACCTCCAATTTAGAAGCTCCTTTCCGCATCTTTTTTTGATGGGAGTGGGTTGCAATTTTTCAGTCCACGTGGGAGTTAATGGTGATCGCCCCTATTTTAATTTATTTATTTTTAAATATTTTCACATTTTATTAAATCTTCTCATCTTTTTTATCAAAAAATTTACATATTTAATTGATTTAGTATTTTAAATATTTAGTTGATTTGTTAAAAAAATTAAATTTTAAATACATTTTTTTTGATTATTTTTTAATTAATTTACTCTCTATTTATATAAGTGCTACTTAGTCATTTTATACTTATCTATTTTTATGTTTAGCTTCAAAAAATAATAATCTATTTTTATCTTTAAAATTATGGGATGTTTTTAAAATATTTGGGGTGTTAGTAATGCTACCCATTATATATACATGTTCTTAATATTTTTTAATTTATAAATGTTCTGAGTTGCATCGAGGGGCGGATCCACGCATAAGGTAAGGGGCCATGGCCCCTCCCATTTTTTTCCATTTTTTTACTATGATATGCATATGTATTTAATATATATTGTATATATATTTCCTTATAATATTAGTTGGACCCATGCATGTAATTTATTAGTTGAGCTTTTAAGTTAAATAGTTATTTTGTTCATATTAGTTGAATAATTCTATTTTTTTTCTTCTTAGAATTTTAAATCTTTTATTAATCATTTTAATTTCCCAAAAATATTAGTTGGGTCTTACAATTTTAATGTTTGTTTAGTAAATTTTATTAAATCTTACATATTGTGCATTATAAGATAAATACATTCATATAGTGATGGATTTACATATATAATTAAAAAAATTATTCGACAGTGTCCACTCAAATTATGAGTGGTAATAGACTAGTAGATAGTAGTAACTCTTATTCTCACACTTCCATCTTCTACGGCTACCATCTTATGATTATTTTCTACAATATATGAACTTAATTAAGACTACCCTTCGAAACAAAATTTAAGATGAATTTTAATAGATTTTCATGTAAATGCATAAGCAAATTGCAAAAAATAATTGTGTATACTCTACTATAGATGATTTTGAAGGTGTGCTTCGTTTTAATATATATATTTATAACATATTATTTATTTTATGATGTTTAAAGTGAATATTGACACATATATATGCAAAAATATAATATCTGAATTTGGTGTTGAACATATATTAGTATTGAATTGTGTATATTGGTCCCCCTTAACGCAAGTTGCATCCTAATGTTTTAATTGTGTATAGAACATTATGAACTAATCATGTAACTATATCACCTGCATAGAGAAGTTTAAACAACAAATCGAGTATTTAATCCCAAATAATTGGACTACACCTAGGAACGGACCAAGACTCAAAGGTGTGGGGGCTGGATTTTTTTTAATGACACAAAACTTAACATATGTATAATTTATAAGGGATTAAAGTTTTTGCAGTCCTTTAAGTTGAACTAGTTTTGAATTTGGTAATGATGGAATATACATTTTAATTTTGATCCCATAAATCCCAAATTTTGAATTCAGTCAAATTACCTACCATTGCAGGTAAATTAATCGGTGGTGTGGTTTCGAGACCAGAAAAGGATAGGGAAAGGTTTGAAGGTCCTAAGTGGCTGAGCTAAGGTTTGGGACTGACTCCGGCGATTCCCGGCGACGATCGGTTAGTAGGAATTCCGACTGGTCCTGCACTCTCTCTCTCTCTCCATTTTTTTTATAACTATTGTCACTTCATTCCTTAAAATTTTGTTAATTACGAATTCAATTAATACTCCTTTCATTCCACATAAATTTGTTCAATTGTTATATTTTGATTTTCTATACTAATTTGCACACTTCATAAAATAAAATATATTTATAACTCACTCTTAAAATATACATATATTTATTCATATGTTTTTATTTTTTCACACTCAATCTATCTTTCATTTTACTTTATTCATAAAATTTTACAAAACCACCACTCAAAAGTCAAAACATCACTCATTACATATCTTTTTAAACGCCGAGTAGTACTTTTTAGAAAGCAATTAATATTTTTTTTTCATATTAAACCTTCTCCACTGTATGTCTATAATTATTTGATCTTTTGGACAGACGTCGTTTAAATCTGTAAAGTCTATACACAATCTCCACGACCCGGTCGCCTTTTTGACGAGCACTGGATTTGCCAACCACTCAGGATCAGTTCCAGTTTTCTCAATTAATTTATTGTCGATAAATTTCTTGACTTCTACTGCCATAGCCGCATACTTATCGGGCCCAAATTTTCTTCGTTTTTGGGTGATGGGTCTTCTTGTTGGATCAATGTTTAACTTGTGGCAGGCGTGGCTTGTTTTGATACCTACCATGTCCTCATGCGACCATGCGAAAGCTCCGACGTTTTCTTTCAAAAATGCAATTATATCGGACCGTAGATGTGCTGGTAAATTTGAACCTATGAATACCTCGAGTTTCGGACGAGCATCGTTTAACTGAATAGTTTCAAGGTCCTCCGCTGAAGTTGCCCTCTCTTTAGGCTCCTTCCAATGAGGATCCTCGATTCCGAACCTTGGCTCAAAACCTAACCTGGGCTTCAGATCTGGAATGTTTTCTGGAACCTGGTCGTCGGGGAACTGGTCGCGCGAATATGTCTGCTCGTCGATTTCCATTGGGGTGTGGTCGTCCACTTCCATGGAGGCGTGCTCGTTCGCCTCACTGGGTGGTCGTCGAAACGTTGACTGCACTCCCCAACTTCGATTTTTCGGTACTTGCAAGGAAGACCTTCTAGGTAGTTCATTTGTTCTTTTTGTTTTTTACACTCAATATACTGGCCAATCATAGGAGTTTATTTAGAATGGCGCTTAGCGAAACGGACGAGACACTCCCTCGCCCGTGTCTGGTCGCCCTTGACGGTTATAACTCCCGCCAAGGTCGGAAATTTTATACAGTAGAAATAAGTAGAAGCGGCTGCCTTGAACTCGTTGAAGAAAGGTCGGGCGAGGAACACATTGTAGGACGATGGCATGTCTACGATCAGGAAGTCGAGCTGCCGAGTGTGATGCATTTTTGGCTCTTTCGACGATGCCAACTCCAGGGAGAGTCTGATTTTTCCGATTGAAAGGTTGTGCGTGTCCCCGAACCCTACGATTATATCGTCGCAAGGCTCAATGTATTCTGCATATCCACCAAGGGCATCAAGAGTATGTTTGAAAAGGATGTTGGTGTATGCCCCGGTGTCGACCATCATACGATGGACAATGGTTCCCATGATTTTCCCCGTGATGACCAAAGCATCATTGTTTGGTTGCACCACGTTGTTCAGATCGTCATTTGTGAAAACGAGCTGGTGGGATGGGGGCTGCTCGGCGGCAGGAGCGATGCACACTTGATGTACGTTGTTGAGTGCTCGCATGTCGCTTTGCTGTCGGCGAACAGACAGAGCTTTCCCGGACTGAGTTTCCCCTAGGGGGCCTTCCAAAACCATACAACCTCCACCAACATTATCGATGTCACCCGGTGGGTGGTTCGGCATGGGGGGAGCTAGTTTCTGGCGATTGAGCTGCTGGCGAAGGTCGTCGCTGTCGTCGCGACGTTTCTTGCCCCGGTTGTCGCCATTTCCTCCTCCGGACTTGATGAACTGGGCGAGCTTGCCCTCATTGTAAAGCTTGAAGAGATTTCTCACCAAGTCTCGGCACCCATTGGTGTGGTGGCCGACAAAGTTGTGGTAGTTGCAAAACTTACTACCATCGAGATGTGCATCGCTCGTATGCATTGGCTTTGCTTGGAGGAGCAGATTCTTTCCCCTGATCGCATCGTAGATGCCCCTGGGGTCAACAGTGAGGGCTTCCCTGAATTGGAGGATCTCAGGAGACTCCTCGAAAGGCCTGAAGTTTGATGGGCGAGCACTGCCACCCTGAGTGGTCGTCTTCTTAGGCTGGGAAGACTCCCCAGTGTTAGAATTTTTCTTGGGCCATACCCTTTTGGCCGCGTCCGGCTGCTCGTTAGCCTTGGCGGCGTCCATTATCTCTTCCATTTGAATGAAATTTCCCGCCCGACTGCGGAAATCCGCATAGGAAACGGGAAAAGAGGTGTGCATAGATTCCCGCAGCTTGGAACCTATTCTTAGTCCGGAGATAGCCGAGATCAACTTCGTCTCGTCATTAACAGCTTCTCCGTCGATCACCAACCTATCGAAACGTTCGATAAAGTCCTTGCCCGATTCGGTTGGTGTTTGGCGAACGTTTGGCAAACGTTGCTTTGAGGCTGGGCGAGCAGCAATAGACCCAAAGTGAGTCAAGAATTGTTGCCCCAGCTCTAGGAAAGAGGTGATGGATCCGGCACCCAAGGTGGTGTACCAGCGATGAGCTCGATCTCCCAAGGTCAAGGAGAAGTTTCTGCATTGGGTGGCGTCCGTTGCCCCGATTGAGGCCATATAACTTGCATACTTAGAAAGATGCACCCTTGGGTCGGACGCCCCATCGTAAGCTGCCATAGAAGGCATTTGAATCTTCCTTTGGATGGGGGCAGTGAGAATCACAACACTTAAAGGTGGAGTGGGTAGAGTGATAGGTGGGGCAGTGCCTTGCTTTGCTGCGACCACCTCTGCTCGCAAAGTCTCCATCTTCAACTTCATTAATTTTTGAGTTTCGAGGAACTGGGCGAACTGCCCCTCCTCGTCGGTTTGTGGTCGGGGGACGACGACCTCGTCGCGTCGGCTCCCGCGAGAAGCTGCCGGGTGATCACCCTGGTGTGATCGCCTGGGAGAACGCCTCTCCGACTGATGGCTGTGGTAGCTCTTTGACTGAGCTCGCCCACCACCTGGCCCTACTCGATCTAGGGCGGAGACCCTGTCTCCTTTCCTCCTACCACGATCCTTGTGGTCTTCTTTAGCTGGTCGTCGCCCAATATCGAAGTGCAACAGGCGAGGAGCTTTTTGTGGGTCCTTGTCGCCCACTCGGTTGAACACGGAGTTCCGACCGTAAGATTCTCCCGTATGACTGTTGTGGGAGCGAACACGTGCTTTGTTTCTCTCCCCGTCCTGGGGATGAACGGAGTAAGAGTGATAGGAACGGTTGTCCTCCTCATCGTCATTTGACCTCGCTTTGGCCTTGCGAGCTCGGTCAAAATCCTGGTCTTTGGCCTTCTCGGCCTCTTCGACCTCGAGTAACCTCCTCTTCTCTAGGAGGAAATCGGAGAATTCTTTCAAGTGCTGGGGGTCTTTCATGATGTCCCCCATGTTTAAATTGGCAAAAGGGTTTGCCGGCGGAGCCACCGGCGGCAGAGGGTGCTCGTTCCCTCCGTGTGGTGGGAGTCCGTCTAGATTTGAACGTTGAGACATCGTTTAAAGAGTGTCTTTTCTAAAAGATTACAAAGTGATGATCTAGAAACGAAAGATTAAAGTTCTTTCGCAGAAGAACGTGCTATTACAAATACTAATCTTAGCAAAGTAATAACAGAAGCTTGAAAACACAAATACAAGGAGATCAAACTCCAAAATATGCTAAGAAAACTGAAAATGTTCAAGAACACGAAGAACACTAAAAAACTTTAAACAACGCTTTAAACGGTAGATCTACCGATTAAAACTTAAAAAACAAGAGTTTGCTAGTCGATCGCTCGATGATCGGTTGAAACCTTGATGATGAACACGTAAAAGGTCCCCTCCTTCTAGCGCCAAATGTTGTATGCACTTATATCGGGATGATTCGGATGTGGACTATTCGTTAGTACGATACAAACATGTATTATGATCGGGGGTTATTACGTGTTTGAACGGGTTATTATGATGATTAATGAAGATAATAAGCAAGAACAATGGATGTAGCTTCTTGGAGAAGCTAAAGCTTTAGAAGCTTGGGAGAGTTTATTGCTTAGGGTAGGGTGATTTGGTGGAATGAAGAACTTGTGTGTTACAATGAGCCTTTTAGGCATTATATAGTGGTTTTTTGGGTCTGCCCGCCCTTTACACGTGGCAAAACCTTACTGGACCTGTCTTCTGCCCGAAAAGGTGATGGGATGGCGCATTTAATGCTAAACCGCCTCTGGTGGTCGTCCTCGGCGAGATGCCGAGCAACTGGAAAACCCGCTCGTCACTCGCCGCCGTGGTCGCCGGAGAACCTGGTCGCCATGTCTTGTGTCATCTCCCAAAGTTTCAACACTTGCCTTCTCTATCTCAAACGTATACCTGCTCGCCAACATCTTTGGGCGAGCAGTTCACTATAATGTGCTCGCCAACATATTTGGGCGAGCACTCAAATATATTAAATACAATAATTATATTACATTTTTTTCTTGTTGACTGGTCGTCGCTTGACTTTGTTGACTAGTCCTCGCCACGTAAGCTGGTGACTAGGATTGAATTGTCAAAGATTGACTTTTTTGACTGGGTATAACATATGTGTCAGTGTGTCACGACAATTTTTAATTTAAATTATATCCTGATTCACGTATATAATTTAATTATTGTGATATTCTATCATTTCATTTGATCTTTCATTTAAAATATATCACTTAATTTGAAATCCATATAAACCTAAACCCCTAGCTAGCTTGAGATAGTTAGTGATTTGAGTGAGATTGTAAAGAATTGTAAGTAACTCGACATTGTTAGTTGATCTAAAGCTTTGAGAGAGAGAGATTTGAGTATTAGGTTCAAGAAATTACTCGAGATTAAATTATCAAGAGTTGATAATTCTAATAGCTAATTTCAGGTTTAAGAAATTATTTTGTTCAATTAGAAAACTGGATGTAAAAGTTACTCTGAAGCATTGTAAATTGTTGTTTTATGTCTTTTAATACTTGCTCATATATACTTGTTATAATTACTTACTTATCATACACTTAAGAAAATTATTTTAAGTAAAATTGATGTTTCTCAACTAAACATTATGCACTTAAGAGAAAAACTGTTATTTTCGTTGAATTAGCTGGTTGTTTTCTTGCTTGTTGGAAAGACATCTGCGATGACTATAAATGCAGCAGGGGTTGTGAAAGATTGGCTACTGATTGTGTTTTCTTAGTCGTTGATTAAATATACATTAATGACTCCAATCAATCTGTTTGGCTATGGATTCAGTACATGTACAATGGATGAGTTGATTGATGAACTTGTTGTCTTTAAACTCTTCAAATTTGTATGATGAGTAACACGTTTTAGTAATAACGAGCAGTACAATTTTGTTATTTTGACCTGCACTTGCACGTTCAGTTATCACAAAAACTTATATGCAATATTGCATACATGCATTTCAATCATTCACACACATGTTTTTTATAAGTGCACCCACAAACTTAATTCACACACATTTTTTATAAATACACCCACAAACTTAATTCACACACACATTTTTTATAAATATACCCACAAGCTTAATTCACACACACATTTTTTATAAATACACCTATTGACAGCTCAATTCACACCCACATATTTTATAAATGCACCCACTGACAGAAATTGAACATGGTCGTCTTCTCCGACCAGTTTTCGGTCACCTCAGGCCGCGGTCGGACGCTGCAATTTACGATGACCTTATTCCTTAAATATTTTATATTTCTTTAAATATTCTTTAATACTAATTATTATGGGTCAATGTTATTTTGTATTACGTGCAATAATATATCTTACTACATGCAATAATATATCTTACTATATATTATAATGTGGGTTACTTAATCAATAAAAAAAAAGAATCAGTATTACTATATAAAATTGTGTTATTACTACATGTAATAATTTGTTTTACTACATAAAAAAATATATGTTACTACACACTACAGTTTGATTACTACATTGAATAGACGTTTGTTACTATATGTAACTTTATCAAATGATCTAATATTTTTTGCATCATCCTGCAATAAAATATTTTGTATTACAACATGATTATTGCGTTTACTACATTCGATAATATATGTTACTACATATTATAATGTGAGTTACTACATCAATAAAAACATTAGAAAAAATGTGTTACTAAATAAAAGAATTTGTATTATTATATAAATAGTTTGTGTTATTACTACATAAAATAATGTGTATTACTACATATTACAATTTGAATTACTACATTTAATATCCCGCGGTCGACAATAAAATAAAAGATAAAAAAAAATCACAGAAACGAGTAAAATAAACGGATTAAAAATTTCGAATTAAGCTGTCAGTGGGTGTATTTATAAAAAATGTGTTTGTGAATTAAGTTTGTGGGTGTATTTATAAAAAATGTGTGTGTAAATTAAGTTTGTGGGTGTATTTATAAAAAATGTGTGTGTGAATTATGCTTGTGGGTGTATTTATAAAGAACATGTGTGTGAATAACTGAAATGCATATATGCAATATTTCATACAAGACTAGCCCTTCAGTTATAGCGAGCATCATGTTTCAATTATTTTAATTAACACGTTTCAGTTATAACGAGTGACACGTTTAAGTTATTTCGATTGATACGTTTAGTTATTTCGATTGACATGTTTTATTGATAGCGAGTGACACATTTAAATTATTTTGAACAAAACATGTTTTAATTATAACGAATGACACGTTTCATTTATAGCGATTAACACATTTCAATATTAATTAATAATTAGCCCAATATGCGTAGCATGTTTCATTAATACTGGACTACTCGTTTCATTTATAAGTACTATATCAAACAATATGATGTATTAACCATAAGCATTATTTCGTTTCAAAAAAAAAAAAAACCATAAGCAGTCAAACTAAAAATAAATAAATTATATGTGTGTGCTGACCCCAGATGATCGAGCAATCAAACTAAAAAAACATTATGTGACATCGTAGTTTCTTTCATGACTATATAAAAGAAGATGAGTTGCACTCTTGTGTACCTCAAACTAAAAAAACATTATGTGACATCGTAGTTTCTTTCATGACTATATAAAAGAAGATGAGTTGCACTCTTGTGTACCAGTTACATGTATGTAACTACTATATCCAATCCAATATATGTAACTACTATATCCAATCCAATAACCCATTACAAATAACACATTATCCATTTACTATATCCAATCCAATAACACATGACCCATTTACTATATCAATTTAACACATACATTTTTTCATGGACCTTTATTTTACTTCAATTATTATTTTTTTAATTTTATCATTAAAAACTAATACTCCATTAATTTTTTAAAATTTTATTTTTTTATTTTACTCAATTGATATCTATATTTATTTTTTTAATATTATTTTTTAAATTTATTTTTCTTCCAGTTTATCCTTTGTGTTTCAAATGATAATTTTTTTAATGTAATTTCTTTTTATGTCATAAATAATTATTCTAAAATTTTAAAATCTAATAAGAAAATTTTAAAAATAATATTAATTGATTTTTTTTAGTATTAAATAGTATAATAATAATTTGTTTTAAAAAATAAAACTCTCACCTCTCTTAAGCAAGTGTTCAATTTTATTGGTACTGTTTTACTTTAATTAATTAGTGTATAATTTTCACCTTATCCTTTCAAAATTTTACTTCATTCCTTACAAACTTAACTTCGTTTTACATTGTTTAATAATTTTTTTCATTTGAACTTTCATTTTTAATCACTTTATTTTAATTTTTTATGAATATAATTTTTAGTTTATAAGTCATGTTATGATAACCGTTGATAAGTATTATGATATATTATTAGTTAATATGCAGTACTGTACGTATTAGTTCATATACAGTATAATATTAGTTTATATTGGTACAAGTTCTAATGTTTTCGAGTTTCGAGTTCACATACTTTATGGTACTAGTTCAAATATAGTATAGTATTAGTTCACATATTGTATAGTATTAGTTCACATACTCTATGGCACTAGTTCAAATATAGTACAGTATTAGTTCACATATTGTATAGTATTAGTTCACACACTCTATGGTACTAGTTCAAATATAGTATAGTATTAATTCACATATTGTATAGTATTAGTTCATATATTAAATAATATTTTTATACCCACATTAATCTCTAGTACTATATAATATATTAACTAGTACTATACCGTAGGCGTACTAATACTATATCGTATTTAAACTAATATTATATTTAATAAAAAAATACATAACTTAACACATTCATAATTTAATGCATACCATGCAAATTAATACATCAATATTAAAATATTGATATTAAGTAACTAGTAAGAAGAACAAAAGTGAGAATTAATCACACTGAACACACAATTCAATTAATAGATACGCTCACACTCAATAAACATATGAATGCATCAACACGGCGATGACCACAAAGAAAATAATAAAGCTGATGCAATATTATGCTCGTTTCTTCTCCAATTCTCCACTCATTTAAGTTTCTAAATATAAATTTTATTTTTCAATTAGATTATGTTATTAATTAGTTTTAAAAAATAATCTACAACTATAAAAAAATTGTAACAAACTATAGATATCATTGTAGAAATAATGAAAACATAACAAAATAATCTTAGTTATTATAAATCAGATTAAAACTAGAGAGTGAGCATGTCATATTCATACATTTATACCCAAATTAGAAAAAAATTGAATATTTTTAGTTTAGTTTTTTTTTTTTTTTTGTATTTTTTTCCTAAATTTTGGTCATTAAAAAAAAAACTGAAAATTTTATTTCATAATTTTATTTTTGAGTTTCATATATATATATTTTTATATTCCTTATGCTTTTATATTTATTTTTTGAAGTTAAAAAATAGAATAATATTTGACTTCGTGGTGATTCATTGGTGACACGATAGTCGGTGTATAATTATAATTTTAATGAGTTATATTTTAATTTAATTGATAAAATGGTAATATAGTATTTTACATGTATTTTTTTTAAAAAAAATTGGGGGTGAAATTAATAAAAAATAAGATAAATAATTAATAATAAAAAATTGAATTTAGTTACATGTATGTAACTTGTACACATAAGTGTCTAAAAGAAGGGAGTGTGGACTTATTAAAAAAGGAGTGTAAATAGCCAGGAGTGTGGACTTATTAAAAAAGGAGTGTAAATAGCCAGTTACATGTATGTAACTGGTACACATAAGTATTTGCCATAGAAGATAGATTTGATCGTATATTCGGTATCAAGTGTTTGCAGAGTTGTGTGCAAATTTGTGATAAGAATTGTTATATGTGTGTGTGCAATTTTGTTATTAATGTGTGAATTTGTGTGTGCAATTTTGTTATTAATTATGTTATTAATGTCTATACATGTTTCAACTATAGCGAGTTTCAGTAATATTAGACTACATATTTTAATTATTCACTTCAAAAATACTGAGATTTAGAGACGGATTAGATACCATAACATCTTTTAATTATAATGAGTAACATGTTTCCGTAATATTAGACTACATATTTCAATTATTCATTGCAAAAAAAAAAAAAAAAAAAACCGAGATTTAGAGACGGATTAAATATCATAAACACCTCTCTAAACAGGTTAAAACCAATTTTAAAACCATTTTCTATCTGTTCCTAATCACATGGTATCTAATGTTAAGAAATTCCGATTTCAATAAGGGACAGGTTTGAGACCGTTTTTTTCGGTTTTTAATGAGGGGTGGATTTGCCACCGCATATTCCCGTCAGTGACGGGGCCAGAAATTTTCGATAGGGGGGCCCGATTAATATTACTATAAAGATAAAATAATATGTAATTATTATACTCATTGAAAATTTTCATAATTGTATTCCATTAAATTAAACTGATCAAGCTGACTTTCATTATGTTTTGAACAAGCATTGATAGTTCAAACTCAAAATAAAGCGAAACAATTTAAAAATTACTAAAATATGAATATATATATTTTTTTTAAATCACTTCCTTTCTTCAATTATAATTTTTTTTTGATCTTAGATCAAAAATTAGACCATAGTTTTAAATATACTATCAATACCTATTAAAAAAATTTAGAGTATTAAAAAATAAAATGTATACAATCATTCAATTTTAGTCCATATAAACTTAATTTGCATGTCTCAAAATAAAAATAATATTATTATTATCACTCCTCAAATCATCCCTTATTTATTCAAATTATAATTTATTTTATTTATACACAATATATATAATTATTTAAAATGAAAAAAACTAATATATATAAAAAAATAAAAAATGGTGGGGGGGCCCAGAGGGGCCCAGTGTGGCTCCGTCATTGATTCCCGTAGAATACGTCTAAAAATTTGTTCCAAATTAGAAACGACGTTTTATCGTCTCTAAATCCGTATCTAAACGAGAAACGACCCGTTTTACATCCGGGTCAAGAATTCGTCTATATTTATGTTCCTAATTAGATAGGATGTTTCGTTGTCTCTAAATCCGTATCTAAACGAGGAACGACCCGTTTTACATTCGGGTAAAATTGATTTTTTCCCGAACGCAACCTGCAATCCAACCCAATCCTAAGCCCGAACCCATTCTCAACCCAGCCCACAACCCAACCAAACCCAAGCCCGAACCCAACCCAATTCGTAATCCAAACCCAGCCCAACTCGCAACCACCCCCTCCCCAACTATTTAAATGACCATTTATTTGGTCTATGTGAGGATTGAACTCTGGGTGCCCACCACTTGGATACGTAACTCTTTTGTTTTCTCTTTTAATATTAGAGAATTTTTATAGAAAAGGTCATTCATAGCCTCACCTTCTTAATAAAAGACCTAAAATATAATCTTTTTAAAAAAGGACAAAAACATATGTTAATAACCATTTATGCCCTTACATTTAATTTTGAAGATTAATTTATTATTTTAATAATTAAAGGAAGAAGTTGTAACTTCCTTCCTTTTCGCCATAGATTCAACCACATACCTCTTCACTTGATTATCAACATTGGCAAATGTTACCTGATCCAGGCGCTCATCATCATCATTCTCAAAGTTTCTGCTACGTAAGGTAACGTTAGTTTATTGCATCGCCTTCTTCACAACGAAATCGTCTATTGCCTCAACGAACCCTTCCTTTTGATAATTAATTGCACTCTCAGAATCCAAATCTATGTTTAGATTTCCTGCACATTCAGATTCTTCGATCAGCTGCTTGTTGCTTTTAGGGATTGGAATCGAGATTAGGGTTTCACGATCGGCAGGGTGATGCTTAGAGGCTTGTTCCTCTCTTTCAGCGACGGCCATGGCTATAAGGTCTCGTCTCCTTTGCTCTTCCATAATTGTTTCCTCGATTTGTTCTTTCGACTGCACATGATCAAGAGACTTTCCACGCGATCGTTTCTTTATATTCTTAGGGGATTCAAACTTCACCGATTTCTTCATTATGGATGACGGACGCGAAGCCGCCGGAGATACAATAGTCTTCCCCATCAAGGTCCAGATTCTTGAGGTGGCAGAGGTGGGCCTTTGACGACGATTTTATCGCCTAGGAGTGGGGCGACGCAGCGTATGGTCCACATGGGAACCATTAATCCGGTCAGATGAAGAGTTTTGCCAAGGGTACGATTTTTAATTCCACACGTACACACATAATTTGCTGAGAATTTAGGATTTTTTGAGATGATTTTGCCAAGGGTTCAATTTTGCTCTGTTTTCGTGTAATTGTGATGATTTACGTGCGCGTTGCTGAAATGTAGTTCTTGATTATTTGTTATTGGTTTGGTCAAAGGATAATGCAAATCTTATTTTGCACATGTATACGTATTTTTGCATAATCACATTCTAATATGAAGACACTGTACTATTTTTTCTGCATTATTCATTTTATTATGCAGTTTTAGATTTTAAATTAATTTTCCAACCGTGGTCAAGGGAGCAAAATGTTCTTCTCACTTCTCACTTCGTCTTCTTCAGTACTTCACGGTTTCCTTTCTTCACAAATTGAAAAACCCCAAAATTAAGGAATTTCTGACCGGTGTTGTTGAGGAAGATTGATTTTTGGAAGGTTTTAATTAATTGCGTAATTCGGGGATTTAATGAGCTGATAGACACGGTTTTAAATTCCAAACATTTAAAGATTTTCTCCATATTAATTCCGAAATTAGATATTAAGGGCATGATGGTACATTTATGTTCCATTTTGTCCTTAATTTGAAACTATTTTAAATCAGGTCTTTATTTAAAAAAACACTAGGTGAAAAGACCTTTTATGTGAAATCCCCTTAATATTAATTATATAGTGATGTGCCAAAATTTGCACGAGAGGATTATATATCCTCGGGATTAAGCGTCCTGTTCTTCGAACACGAATAATTGCTTCAAGTGTGTTGCCTTCGTTCAAAACCTTCAAGAACCTGCAAAGAACACGCCGGAGGGGAGTCCGGCGTGGACACTCCGATGCCTAAGTCAGTATAGGGCTTATTAATCTCTCCCAAGGATCTCGGGATCCTTGATATATGAAAAACAGTTCTTAAAAGATCTCCCAAAGGTATATTGTATTCAATTTAGTAAATGCGTAATGTACGAGAGTCTAACCTGGAAATCTCCTCGATTTTACCTATTTATAGAGATGTTGGCTGGAGAGGAAGTCAAGCCTTCCTCCTTTTCCGGAACTACCCGCCAGACTCGGTCCTGCGGAGTGGACGAAGCCTCCTTTCCTCCACTTCCCGAAGACTCGACCATATCTCTTCTTTTTTGACTTGGTTCCCCCAGATAATAGAGGATAAGGTCCACTTTCTATCGAGTCTAAGCCGAAAATAGCGGAACCTCCCTACATTCAAGGCTCACGAACTTCCTCCAAAAGTAATTCTTCTGGAAGCTTCTCTTTGGCTGAAGCTCCTCCAAAGGGATCTCCCGAGAGGATTTCTCCTCAGAGCATATTACATAATCTGATCCTTTCACTTTTATCTTATCCCCTATACACATGTCGACTCCTTATTAGGTGACATTTTTAGGCCGCATCATCTACTCCCCCCTACTCTCGTAAAAGGGAGACATCTTTTGTGAGAGTAGAAAATTTTTCCTAGAACTTGTTACAAAGGTCCTCCTGGAGAAACGTGTATCTTCCCTGCTTTGGAGAGGAAGTTTCAAAAACGTCCTTCTCCAAGGGCTTTCCTGCCTCCAATTCTGGGAGACTTTTCGGCTTCCGCGCGTGGACTCCACGCGATCACCTTTCTCTCTCTTCTGTTATTCTCCCGAGGAAAACCCTCGATTTTTCCCCCTATCTTTCCTCATTTACTTCACGCAACCATCTCCTTTTTCTCTCTTTGCTTTTCAAATTTCACTCCTCCCAAAGATTTCTTATCGTCTTCATCCTTCTTCTCCGGTGTTCTTCACCTCGAGTCTCTGCTGTCGTCAACCGCCTCGTCTGATTCTATAGCCCTTCTATTTCAAGGTAACCCAGCTATTCTTTTGTTCTTCTTTTATTAACATTGTAAATCGATGTCAAATCCTCCCTCTCCGCCGGAAGCTGCCAGCCAAAATTCCTCTAAAGCGACTCCCTCTCTAATGGGGAGTCCAGAGAATAGGATTTCCCCCGCTTCCCAAATCGACCATACTCACCTAGTTGACCTTGCTCACGCCTATGGCTTTCCATCAGAGTACGCCTTTCGTGCTCCTCGCTCCGATGAACGCCCAGATATTTCCCAGCCTCGGACCCTTGCTTTTTTCGAAGCCCATCTTAGGGCCGGACTACGGTTTCCGATTCATCCTTATCTGGCTGCCATATCCACCCGCATGCAGATCCCTCTTAACCAGTTTACTCCGAATGCTATCCGTACCATGATAGGTTTTTACATCTTGGTGAAGGGGAATGGGGGTGACCCATCTGCCGAACTATTTCTGAGCCAACACTCATGTAAGGTGAATGATGGTTTTTTCTATGTTAGTGGGCGAAGGTCCCGTGTTTGTAAATTTCTGAAAAAACTCCATGAGGAAGACTCATCTTGGCGAGATTACTATTTCTTTGCTACCAGCCCTACCGATTGGCCATTTCCTCACGGGGATTGGTTATTCCAAAATCCCGGAGTGATTCCTCCTCCCCTGAAAGCTTACTTTGTTTCCAGTCTCACCATTATGAACAATCTCAACACTCATACCCGTTTGCACGACTATTTCGATGTTATTGCCATTTGCAACAATCCTCGCATCCTCTCCCACTTCGGCTTTTGCCCTCAAGATTTTCCCTTAGGTTCCCGAGATGGTAAAAAATCTTCTATTGCTATATTTTATTTCTTGCATGTGGCTGTTTTTCTGAGTTCTGAAAATTTTCTTGATTATTTGTAGCAATGAGTTGGTTGACTCATATCTCCCGAGATGCCCCTGCTCTCAGCATAGTGAAGACCCCTGTGTTATCCGCTCCAGAAGATATTCCAAAGGCTCCTCCGTCTCCCGCTCTCGAGAGCTCTGCAAAGACTCCGGCTCCAGAGGGTTCTTCGAAGATTCCTCCTCTCCCTAGTTCCTCTACTCAGGTCCCAGGCTCAGTTGCCAAGAGAACCCGTTCCTCTGCCAATGCGTTTTTTTCCGAATGTGGTACATCTAAGAAGAAGAAGGGGAAAGTTACCCGTGCTGATAAGGGAACTCCTCCTTCTACTGTTTACGAGCCTCTCCATCGCCTCATTGACCGATGTCCTGCTCCTCCTGATGCTGAGTTATCCGACCCGCCTCTTCCTGAGGATCGACTGATTCGCGGCGCTCATCTTTTCTCTGAGGTATTTTCTGGCATTTTCCCTTTTTATAATCTTTGCTTTCTTCATATCTTCAGGTGTTAATTTCTCTTCCTTTGTAGTTTGGTCTCACCTATACTAAGATACTCGACCAAGGCGTTGAGATGGTAGCTGAGCTTGAACTTCTCCGGGCTGAAGCATCCTCTTTCCAGTCAACCCTCAAGGGTATCACCACGGAGAAAGATAAGGCCCATAAGCGAGCTCAAGCTCTTTCTGAGGAGTTGTCCCTCTTACAGGCTCAAAGCAAGCAGGATGTAGCCAGGATTAAGCGCCTGGTGCTAGAGGTGGAACGGATGGAGCGCGAGCTGCCGGATGTCGGGGTGCAGGCTTGCATTAAATCCTTATTCACTTCTTCTCTGGGTCAAGAGTTCTTGGAAACTCTTCATACTCAGTGGCTATCCAGCTTCTTAAAGAGCTCGAGCTTCCTCTGTGCCATGGGGCCGCACATCCCTCATTTCATCGACCACGGCTTCAGCAACGCCGTAGCTGAGCACTCAGCCCCGGGGTTTAATGGAACTTACTCTCGCGAGTTCCACTTGGACCGGCTTGCTACTCCTCCGAAATTCTTGGGGGATCCTAAGGAGAGCCCTGATAGTCCTTGGTGGCTACCCGGAATGAGTCAGGCTATCACCAAACTGCAAGCTGTCAAGGTAGGTATGGCTGATCTAAAGCCTCTGGAGCGTCTGGTTTATCCTTATGACTCCGCTCTAATCGCGGCAACCACAATAGATGGAGGAACTGGCGTTGCAGACACCATGGGAGGTACTACGGGTCCGGAGGAGGGCGGAGGATCTAGCAATCATGCTGCTGAGGAGGGTGGCCTTGTCGAAGGAGTTGAGGTCGAGGGGGCTGTTGCTGAAGGGGATGCTGTTGAGAAAACAGTTTAAGTTTCACATTTCTATGATCACATCAAACAATTTATTTTCCTGTTGTTTTGCTACACTCTTTACTTTCTGCTCATACTACTTGCTCTCCATACTTTGTAGGGGACCCCACACTCCTGGATATGTGGGGGCTTTTTTGCAGTAGTCGTATTAGCTTGGTGTTGGATGTTTTTGTTGTCTCTGTTTTTCGTGCATGAGTAACTTACAAGACCAGCAAAGAATGTGTTGGAGGTGCGGCTTTTCCTTCCCCCCTTTTGTTGGTCTTGTAGGCTACGTTGAAACCACTCCTTGACTGTACGGTTTTTTGTTTTTGATTTCGGGTGGCTTGGTTGTGGGAGGTCATCCTCCCTCTTCTCTTAACTCCCGAATCATAAAACCTGTTTTTTTTTTTTTTTTTTTTTTATCACATAATCTTTGTAATTCTCAAGCATGGTTAGGGCTTTCTGGATGGCTTTCGGTTTTCTGAGCCTCTACGTATTTCTTACTCTCTTATTCCTAAAAAGATCTTAATTCACAAAATCTTTTCATTTCAGTAACCCACTTGGGTCTCAAGTAAAGTGAGGGCTCTCTGGAGCACCTCGGCCTCTAGGCCTTTGAGTGTCTCTCACTCTTATTCTTAAAAGATTTTAATTCGTAAAATCCTCTCATTTCAGTAACCCACTTGGGTATCAAGTGAAGTGAGGGCTCTCTGGAGCACCTCGGCCTCTAGGCCTTTGAGTGTCTCTCACTCTTATTCTTAAAAGATTTTAATTCGTAAAATCCTCTCATTTCAGTAACCCACTTGGGTCTCAAGTGAAGTGAGGGCTCTCTGGAACACCTCGGCCTCTAGGCCTTTGAGTGTCTCTCACTCTTATTCTTAAAAGATTTTAATTCGTAAAATCCTCTCATTTCAGTAACCCACTTGGGTCTCAAGTGAAGTGAGGGCTCTCTGGAGCACCTCGGCCTCTAGGCCTTTGAGTGTCTCTCACTCTTATTCTTAAAAGATTTTAATTCGTAAAATCCTCTCATTTCAGTAACCCACTTGGGTCTCAAGTGAAGTGAGGGCTCTCTGGAGCACCTCGGCCTCTAGGCCTTTGAGTGTCTCTCACTCTTATTCTTAAAAGATTTTAATTCGTAAAATCCTCTCATTTCAGTAACCCACTTGGGTCTCAAGTGAAGTGAGGGCTCTCTGGAGCGCCTCAGCCTCTAGGCCTTTGAGTGTTTCCCACTCTTGTTATAGTTATATTCATACGTCGCATGTTCAAATATGAGAAAGATAACCAAGACATAATAATTCTGAATAATTCTTTCTTCAAAAAAGGATAAGGCTTCATTGCTTTATTGTTAATTTTCAACATAGGCCATAGATAACCTACGCCGGTCTCATTAAAAACCTCTTTACGGAAAAACCCCAAAGGGGAAACCCGTAGAGAGGGAAAAAGAGCTCCGGTGAAGCCACAAAATACACCAAGCAAAGTACGGATCAATGCAAAAAATCATAAAACAAAAATTATAGACGGTCTCAAGACCTTACACTGTCTTCAAATAAAGAATCTCTTCAAATGACAAACGTTCCAGGGTCTAGCTATGTCAACCCCCTCCATGCTCTGCAGTCTGTATGCTCCTCCTTTCAGCACCTGTGTGATCTTATAGGGTCCCTCCCAGTTGGGCTCCAGCTTTCCTGTATTTTTCAAGGCGTCCGCTCTTCTCAGCACCAGGTCCCCTGCTCTGAAGGACCTCGGGATCACCCTTCGATCATATGCAACTTTAATTCTGCTTTTATATCTTTCCACACGTACCCTGACCATCTCTCTTTCTTCTTCCATCAAATCTAGAGCTTCTCTCATCAATCTTTCATTCTGATGTTCTTCAAATTGGGCAACTCGGTGCGATCGTAAAACGGCCTCTGGAGGTATCACCGCCGTCGCTCCGTAGACCAGCTGAAATGGGGACTCTCCAGTTGTTGTCTTCGGGCTGGTCCTATATGACCATAACACATTATCTAACTCGTTTACCCATCCTCCTCCTATCTTTGTCAACCTAGTTCGAATTCCATCTACTATTGTTCGATTAGTAACCTCCACCTGTCCGTTAGCTTGAGGATGAGCTACAGAAGTGAATCTCTGTATTATGTTCAATCTTGCACACCATCCTCGCACGTTCTCGCCATTAAACTGTGTTCCATTATCGGAGACCAATATTCTGGGTACTCCGAATCTACAGCAGATTTGTTTCTTCAAGAATTTAATCACATTTTCTTCATCTATCGTAGCCAGGGGAGCAGCTTCCACCCATTTGCTAAAATAGTCCACTACTACTATTAGAAATTTTCTCCCTCCGGAGGCTGGAGGGAAGGGTCCTACCAAGTCAATTCCCCACTTAGCGAAGGGACAGGGAGAGTGCATCGCTCCCATCTCTTCCGCAGGGGTCCTTATCAATGGAGCATTTTTCTGACACTTGACGCATTTCCTCACAAATTCTCTGGCATCTTTTGTCATGGAGGGCCAGTATAACCCAGCCCTTAAAACTTTCTTCACCACTGCTTTGTATCCTTCATGACTGGCTGCATCACCTTCATGGATCTCTCTAAGTGTGTACATAGCTTCTCTAGTTGATATACACCTCAAATATGGGTGTGTGAACGACTTCTTGTATAAGTGCCCCCCGATAATACAATATTTGATCCGAAGGGCTCGGGTCTCTCTGGTGGTAGGGGCATCTGCTCCCTTGGTAAGTTCTATCCATATAGCTCTTCTCCAATCGTCTTCCTCTTCGATGGAGCCAATGGGGTTCTCCAGAGTCTCTCTTTCCGCAACTACTAGAGTTACTGTTCCCTGTCCATCAAAATCTGTGGAGCTAGCGAGTTTGGAAAGACTATCCGCCTGCATGTTCTTCTCTCGAGGTATCTGGACTACCTCGCACTCTTGGAATTTGCTCATCACCGCTTTGGCACGTTCAAAATAAGCAGCCATCCTGCTATCTTTGGCTACATATTCACCATTCACCTGCTGAACAACTAATTGGGAGTCTGAGTGTAGAGTTACCTTTGGAGCTCCCAATTCCAATGCCATCTCCATCCCTCTGATCAAAGCTTCGTACTCTGCTCCATTATTTGAGGTCATGAATTGAAACCTCACTGCGAATTGTAGGTCCTCTCCTCGAGGGCCTGTCAACACAATCCCTGCTCCACATCCGCTCAGGGTCACTGAGCCATCTACATACACCTTCCATCCCTCGACCTCTTCTGGTTTAGTCGACTCTTGGATGAAATCTGACAAAGCTTGAGCTTTTATAGACTTCCGTGGCTCGAAATCTACGTCATATTCTTGGAGCTCGATCGCCCACTTCACCATCCTTCCAGAGAGGTCTGCTCGTCCTATAACCTGTTTCAACAAGTAATTAGTGCGGACCAATATTTTGTAAGAAAGGAAATATGGGCGCAGCCTCCGGGCTGTAACTACCACAGCCAGAGCAGCCTTCTCAATCTCTGAGTAACGATTTTCGGCCCCCTGAATGACCTTACTGACATAATAAATAAGGTGCTGCAGAGATCCCTCTTCTTTGACTAAAGCAGTGCTTAGTGAGAATTCCCCTACGGAGAGATACAAGATGAGGGTATCTCCTGGAGAAGGCTTCGTTAGTTTCGGCAACTGAGACAAATGGTGCTTCAGGTCTTCAAAGGCCTTTTGGCATGTTTCGCTCCATTCAAACTTGGTCCCTTTCTTAAGAATTATAAAGAAGGGATGGCTCTTTTCAGCAGACCTGGCTATGAATCTGCTCAACGCTGTAATCCTCCCATTGAGTGTCTGGAGCTCCTTTATGTTTCTTGGTGGCTGCATGTCCAGTACAACCTTCACCTTGGCTGGATTCACCTCTATACCTCTTTGAGTGACCATATATCCCAGGAACTTCCCTGATTTTACTCCGAAAGAGCATTTGGCTGGGTTCAACTTGATGCCATTTTCTCGAATTACCTGGAAAATTTCTTCCAAATCCTCTATATGTTGATCTGCTTTCACACTTTTAGCCAACATATCATCTACATATATCTCCATGTTTCTCCCTAGCTGTTTTCGAAAGACAGCATCGACCATCCTCTGATAGGTTACTCCGGCATTGATTAATCCAAATGGCATCCGAACATATCCGAACGTTCCACAGGCTGCTATGAAGCACACTTTGGGGACATCTGCAGGATTCAGTTGGATTTGGTGGTACCCTTGGTATGCGTCCATCATGCTCAGCAACTCAAAGCCTGAAGTTGCATCTACTAGCTGGTCTATTCTTGGTAGCGGGTAATGGTCCTTAGGGCATGCCTTGTTGAGGTCCCTGAAATCTATGCACATTCTCCATTTTCCTCCCCCTTTAGGCACTAGCACGGCATTGGAGAGCCATTCTGGGAATTGGACTTCTACTACATGTCCTGCTTTCAATAGCTTCTCGATTTCTTCTTTCACAATGTTATTCTTCTCAATCCCGAAATTTCGTAGTTTTTATTTTACGGGTCTTGCCTTTGGATCCACATTAAGGCAATGTATTGCTATCTCCGGAGGGACTCCTGTCATGTCAGTTGGAGAAAATGCAAATATATCGGAATTTCGACGTAATGTAAATATTACCTTCTCTGTGAGTTCAGGCCCCAGTTGGGTACCTATTTTGGTAACAAAGTCGAGTTTCCCTGGAAAGAGCTCCACGCTCATTAGTTCCTCGTCTGTCTTAACATTTACTTGCTCAGGTGCCACTCCCTCTACTTTCTTCCTCTTGACCTCAGGGTCATCTCCTCTAATCCGCTCCAGGCCCCTAGTTAGGGCTTTATCTGCCATCTTTACGGACTCTGCATAGCACTTCCGTGCTTGGTACTAGTCTCCTCTCACTTCTCCCACCCCTGTGGCTGTAGGGAATTTCATCTTCATATGAAATGTGGAGATGATTGCCTGAAAAAGATTCAGGCTGGGTCGTCCCATCACAACATTGTACGACGAGGGAATATCTACAATAAGGAACTCCACCACATGGACTTTCCGAGCTGGAGCGTTTCCCAATCCTACCTGTAACATCACTGACCCCAAAGGTTGGATTGCCCCTCCGGAGAAACCATACAGAGAGGTATCTACAGGGCGCAGCTTCACACTCAGCTCCATTCTCTTAAAACATTCAAAGAACATGATGTCGGCCGAACTTCCCGTATCTACGAAGATTCGAGCAACATCGAACCCCGCTATGTCCGTAGTGATCACCAGAGCATCGTTGTGATATTCCTTAATTCCCTTCACATCTTCTGGGCCAAACCGGATATTGGGCGTCTCCGTCATGCGCCCCACCTCTCTTAACTGGCTCCCCTGCTCTGCTCTTAGAGCCCGGACATTTTGCTTTCTCTTCCGAAAAGAATCTCCATCAGCTGGCCCACCCACTATCATGTGGATTACTCCTCTCTTCGGTGGAGGAGGGGGCATATCCTCAGCTACCTCTCTGGTTTCCTTCTCTTCTGGTTTTCTTTCATGATCTTTCCGCTTCTGCCCTCGAGGGCCCTGCCTATCTCTGAATATAAATTCTTTTAGATGACCCGCTTGGATCATCCTCTCAATTTCGTCCTTCAAGTGGTAACATTGATTTGTATCATGCCCATACTCATTGTGGAATCGGCAGAATCGATCAGACTTGGGCTTCTGAGGTCCTCGATTTCTGGAATATGGGAATTTCAAGTCTGGATGGTCTCCGGCTACCTCCAGTACTTCGGCAGGCTCAATCCTCAAGGGCGTGTATTTCTCGAACCTCCCACGAGGGCCAGACCGGGGACCTCCAGAGGGATTGCTATCTCTTGTTGATCCAGAGGTCCGAGGGACCTCTGGGCTGGATCGTCTGGAGGGACCTTCCCTTCTTCTCTCTCGATCTGGTGGCCTAACCTCCAGCCTTTTGGCCTTACGGACCTCCTCTAGAGTGAGGTACTTCTCTGCCCTATGCAGCAGCTCATCAAAATTCTTAACTGGCTTCTTAGCTAAGGAGGAAAAGAAATCTCCATCTCGTAATCCGTTAGTGAGGGCGTTGATCTTCACCTCCGGAGAGGCTGTAGGGACCTCCAGAGCTGCCTGATTAAACCTCCGGATAAAATCTCTTAAGCTTTCGCTCTCCCCCTGCCTCAGATTGAAGAGGGTCAAGGTGGCCCTTGGCTGTCTCCGGGCACTTGCAAATTGATGGAGAAATAACTCACTGAATTCTTCCCAGGATCGGATGGTATTAGGTTCTAACTAGTGCTGTTATTCGAACCGAGCCTTAACGAGACTCGGCTCGGCTCGACTCGTTAAGGCTCGATAAGGCTCGACTCGTTTAGCTTAACGAGCCGAGCTCGAGCTCGTTAAATACTCGATTTACTAACGAGCCGGCTCGAGCTCGACTTGTTAGGCTCGATAATTAAATTTTTGTAAAAAATTCCATTAGGCTCGTTAGGCTCGGCTCGACTCGATAGGCTCGTTAATCTCGTTAGACTCGTTAACGAGTCGAGCCGAGCTCAATTTTTAACTCGGTAATGTTATCGAGCCGAGCTCGGCTCGGCTCGATAAGAGCTCGAGTCGAGCTCGAACCTCAAATACTCGGCTCGACTCGGCTCGAATAACAGCCCTAGTTCTAACTGAGTGAACCATTGCTGCGCTGCTTTGGCCAGGGTGGTCAGGAACACCCTGCACTTAATTCCTTCTCCGTAGCGATGTAATAGCGCAGCGTTTTCAAATCTTACTAAGTGTTCGTAAGGGTCTGCCGTACCATCATATTCAAAGTTAAGGGGCTTGAAATTGAATGGTAACTCATCCTGTAATATGTTAGGGGAGAACTGGCATCCGGATGTGTGAGCGGATCTACTGGTTCGGTTGTCCATCTGTCTCCTCATATCCTTCATCTCTTTCTGCAGAGCCTGTAGCTGGTCGCTAACTAGCCCTCCGTAGGTATCATCAGTGCTTTCTTCTGTCTCAAGGGGTTCTGTCCCTCGGGGTGTCGGTTCTGCGTTCCTTCTAGTGCTTCGAAGGGGAATGCTTCTTTCCGCACGCGAGGGCACTTTATCATCCTCTTCCACTCGTATCCCCATCTCTTTGGACAACACTTGGGAGGTCCCAGGTGATTCATCCTGGGGTCTATGGGGCGGTACCTCTGGATTCCCTGGTGCAACCTTGGGAATCTGGTCCCTTTGATCTGCAAAAGCTTTATCTACAGCTTGTTGGATGAGGGCGTTCAATTGATCGGGAGAGATCAAGAGTGTCCCTGAGTCCGGAATATCCTCTCGCTGAGGATCTGCGGTCTGGGGCTCTGGGGTTTCAAGATTCCCGGTTATTCCCTCCCGGACCGCTAAAGGATGATTCTCGTCACCTAAATCTGGAGTGGGCGCCAATGGCTGATTTGATCCAGAAGGAGTATGGATTGGGTTTTTCCCCCGACCTCCCATTGGTGGGGGATCAATCGGCAAAGGGGAATTCTCCCCCGGAAGATTTTTCTTTCCAGAAATAGATGTTTTGTCTCCGCCACCCATTTGCTCAAACAGGTAGAAATTCGTGAGAAAATCTTTCAACTCTTTCCCACAGACGGCGCCAATTGATGTGCCAAAATTTGCACGAGAGGATTATATATCCTCGGGATTAAGCGTCCTGTTCTTCGAACACGAATAATTGCTTCAAGTGTGTTGCCTTCGTTCAAAACCTTCAAGAACCTGCAAAGAACACGCCGGAGGGGAGTCCGGCGTGGACACTCCGATGCCTAAGTCAGTATAGGGCTTATTAATCTCTCCCAAGGATCTCGGGATCCTTGATATATGAAAAACAGTTCTTAAAAGATCTCCCAAAGGTATATTGTATTCAATTTAGTAAATGCGTAATGTACGAGAGTCTAACCTGGAAATCTCCTCGATTTTACCTATTTATAGAGATGTTGGCTGGAGAGGAAGTCAAGCCTTCCTCCTTTTCCGGAACTACCCGCCAGACTCGGTCCTGCGGAGTGGACGAAGCCTCCTTTCCTCCACTTCCCGAAGACTCAGCCATATCTCTTCTTTTTTGACTTGGTTCCCCCAGATAATAGAGGATAAGGTCCACTTTCTATCGAGTCTAAGCCGAAAATAGCGGAACCTCCCTACATTCAAGGCTCACGAACTTCCTCCAAAAGTAATTCTTCTGGAAGCTTCTCTTTGGCTGAAGCTCCCTCCAAAGGGATCTCCCGAGAGGATTTCTCCTCAGAGCATATTACATAATCTGATCCTTTCACTTTTATCTTATCCCCTATACACGTGTCGACTCCTTATTAGGTGACATTTTTAGGCCGCATCATATAGGTATATTCTTTTGATAATTTTTTAAATTCATTTAATTTATTTTTTTAACATATATTCAAAGGGTAACTTTTAAATTTGTAAATGTAATTTTTTGTTATTAATTTCTAAATTGTATATGTATTTAATTTTGTTTCATTTAATAAATTCATTTCAGATATATAATTTTGACCCTAAAGTTGTTGTTGCTCCCTTCATTTTGATTTCAATTTGTATTTGTATTTTGATTTAAATTTAAATTTTTATTTCAATTGATACATTTGGTTTTTCTTTTCTTATTATCTTGTTATTGTCTTGTTCAAAATAAGTTTCTGCAATATATTTTTCATAATTTCGAATTTGATCCCTATAAATTAGATTCAACTTAATTTGTCACTCTCCCAAATTCAATATAACTTTTAGATCCTTTTACAATTACCAATGCTTCTTCTATTTGTAATAACTCATTTTCTAAATGGATGATTGAAATTATATTTATACTAACTCATTTTTTAAATGAATGATAAAAAAATTTTAATCTAAAAACTATGAAAACTTTTTAAAAAAATCTTCAAAATTCTTTAATTTTTTAAATGTATGATAGAAATTCTATTTATACCAACTCATTTGAAAATGGATGATATAATTTTTTTTAATCTTAAAATTATGGGAACTTTTTAACCAACTCAAGTATTTTATAAAGGGAAAGTTATATTATAGGACAATCCACCCTTAGGGCATGTTTGCTTTATGGGTTGGGATAAGATTGGTTAAGATGTGGTGGGAGGCTAGATAAACCTAAGGGCTAAGGGGGAGACTAGGTTGTCTAAAACCATGGAATCTAGTTTATAAAAACCGGGTCAAAGTTTTTAAAGTTATGAGAAACCAAACATGGGAGAAGATGGGTTTACATATCAAACCCATCACTAAACCCCCTAAACCCATGAAGCAAACATTCCCTTAGTGTTTAAGATTCAAACTAAATTTTATTAGAGTTTCAATTAAAGACAAAATGATACTTAATTGTACTAATTTACCCTTATCTTACATTTAATTTCGAATTTTCAAATGGTTTAATTTCATTAATATCAAATATGCAAAGTCAAACGTATTAAATTTGAAAAAGCTTAGAGATTATTTCTCGATTATAGCGCTAATTGCAATTAAAAAACTTTCCTAAAATTCGAGATCATTCTTTCTGTCTGTCCACATTCATATTTTTATATATTCATTAATTTTCTTATTAATCAGAAATATACTTTAATTAATTAAATATTCATATTGTTATTATTTTGTATACCATATCTTTATATTAAAATATAGATTATATTATGAAATACTTAATAAAATTAATACATTCAAAAAAATTATTTTACTCGATACACCTCTAAAAGTGTTTAAATAATTTGCTGAACAACTTGTATTAACAAATACTTGTTGAATAAGTCTATAATATTTTTGCAAGATGCATATATGCATATTTAATTATATGCAACTGATGAGTGCATATACTTTCAAATATGCATGCGTTTTTTTATATATGCAGCTGGTAATTGCATATACTTTAATATGTGCATGTGTTATTTTAGCTATGAAAACTGTCAAATATATTCATAAATATATTGTGTAATATTTTGCATATAAAAAATTGTTGTATATTCTCAGTGACATGCAAAAATATGTTGCATATTCTCAATTGATCATGATAAAGTAAAGATAGTAAAATAGTAACAAAAAGATGGAGAAAGAGTGAATTTGGCCTTACACATTGCCAGAAAATAAAGATTACAATTCACACACTAAGCATTCTGATAGAACATCCTAAAAACAACAATTCATATACATTAGCAACCAGTGCTTTACAATGCGGATTAATCAATCAAACACTTCCAACTCCCATATCCAAGGAAAATTGCTCGATTTTGTTTATGGATCAACTCTTCATTTTCGTTAAGTTGGAATCTTTCCATTGCTTAAATTCCATCTTCTACTTCAAATTCTAGGTCTCATACCTGAATTTCCATTAACAAGTCACAACAGAGTATCTTAAGTTCGAAGAGTATTGAAGAAGCCTTGACACAATATCCATGGAGGTGTACGCTTATGAAAAATCTGCAAATAGAGAAACACACACATTCAGCACGTACACATGTGAATGGAATATAAGCACTAAAAATCAACCACGAGATATAAACCTTGTGCCATAGATGGGCTTTGATTTGGGGGAACTTGAACTCTGTGTAATTTGGATTCATACATTTTATTTCCTCACGAGTGGGTGTTCACAGAACCTATATGGAGCAAGTATGAAGTATCAAATCAGTTTTAAATCATTTAAAAATCGCATGTAAACAAACCACATAACCGAGATATCCTTGCTAAAGTAATAAGGGATGATGTACCTTGATAATTTCCACAAGCTGGTCAACTCCACTCTCTCTAGGGAATAGAGGCTACAAGCAAAATAAAACATAAAAAGTGTCAAATAGAGAATAGCCAGAGAAACCACCATTTTTGTACCATATTTCTTTATATGCTTCTCCGACACCAACACCTCCTACACCGCCCGCACCAACTGAAACAGAGCACCCACCAATTGCTCAACAAAAAGCCACACTGCAAATCTCTGAAATTCGAAAAACCTGGAAATCTTTGGCTCCAAGCGCACAGGGGCGTCGCGACTGGACGCGCGACACGTTGGACAAGGCAGAAAGATCCGGCGGCGGCAGCAGTCAGCCGATCTGGTCGTGCACGAAGACGGCAGCGACGAACGGATCTGAGAAGCCCTCTCTGTACTGGCACCCGTTCTTCCATCTTCACGAACGGCGAAGGCTATGGAGGCGGCGGCCCCAAGGCAGCGGAGTTGAAGGTGGACGGCAACTTCGTCTTTAGATCCGTACAGATCGGTCGTCCTCGAACAGATCCGTACAGATTGGCACAGATGGAAGCCGCCCTCGCCCTCGAACAAGGCTCGGCGGAGATGTGGAAGCCGATTTACACCTCCACTGTTTGAAAATCGCACACAGTGTGGTAGGGTTTCAGTCAACCGTAGATGGGAAAAGGGTATAACTTAAAATGTGGGAGGTCCACAAGTGAATTGCGAGGACGGCCGCGTCGTTGTTCCCCTGGACCTCCGATTAAGGATCCTCGAGTACACTACCTCCTCCTATGCCGTCATCCCCGTTGCCCTCTCCTTCGTCTTCAGTTTTTATTGCATATAATAAATTATTTTTCTCTAAACGTCTTTGTCTTTGTAGTTGAAAGTGAACCGGAAGGTAGCGGAGGCTCAGACTCACCCAAATTCGGGTTTTTATTGCATATAATTTTTTTTTCGACAACATTGGGGCCCTTATCTCTGTTTGAATCCTGTCTTCCACTCTCGTATTAAACACATTGCAATCGACTATCATTTTATTCGCGATCTAGTTAAGATTTCTCAACTTCGGGTTTCTCATGTCTCCTCCTCGGATTAGCTTGTTGACGCACTCACCTCTTTCCCGACATCGACTGTCCGTTCAAATTAGCAAGATTGGTGTTGTCAACCGACCGCCATCTTGAAGGGGTGTATTAGGATTAAGTGTTTATATTGTATTATTTACATATCCCACATCAAGTTATCTCCTAATTACACTCTTTGTTTACTCGTACAAATATCCTATCATTGTATAAATAAAATATGCTTTCATATTTTCTCTAGAGTAGGGAGTAATATTTTAAATTGTGTATTATTGTAGAAAGAGAGCAATTAAATAAAATTTGCAATGAGTGACATGTTGAGATACAAGAGGTAGAGATCAAGAAACACAGGCATAACAATTTAATTTAAATTAAAGATGCATGCATCGATCATCAAGTCATGCGGGATCGTACAAAATAAGAAAGTCACGGGGAATCACAGGCTCCTCGACGGGCCTCTTATGGAGGACGAAATCACGGGCGCCAAGCGATCCAATCTTCTCGAAGGGCGACAGAGCTTCAATTTCGACCACCCAACAATATAGAATAAAGTTATCCGATTGCGGTCCGATATGAGGGAGCCTACCCTCGCGCGCGTACAATTTCAAAGTTGTTGCAATAACAGCACCAACCGTCTCCTCTTCGTTCACCACGAACCAAAACGGCCCTGTGCTCCCAATTTCAAAGAGAGATGTCTCCGATTACGCTCCGGAAAACCATAAAAACCTGTAAGCCTAGTAAGCATAAACCACCACTTATGCCATTACAATTAACTGTAAAACACGACTCAAATCTAAGCTTGATTTTGACATCCTCTAATTTGACACCAGAAGATAACGTTTCTGACAAGAAAATTATATCTGGTCTACGAGCTAGAACGAGCTCACATAGGGCCGGAACTGTAACTGGTTGACCCAACTCTCTACAGTTCCAACTAAGAATCTTCATGTCAACCGTGTATGATCAGAACTATTCACAACCAACATTAACGAGAGATAAATTCGAAACTCTCACCAGAGGAGAGAAAAACTAAGGCTTCCAACTATGGGAAGAAATCAATAGCAAAGGCTCTCACCTAAGGAGAGAAAACTAAGCTTCCAACAAAGGGAAGGAGAACAACAATAGGTGCAATACTAACTAGCTAGTATCAGAACAGCCATGACGGACGGTGATGCCGGCGATATGGGGGGAGCATTCCGGCGAGTACGTTACGATGTTGTCGATGCAATCGGTCGTACAATCCTAAATAAAAAAAATGTTTGAACCTGTAATATTGTGTAAAAGAAAAGAGGGGTTAGAAAAGAAAAAAAGGAAAAAAAAAACGGTGGTGTTTATGTTTCCATCGTCGTATCATTCGCATTCCCCTACAATAATATATAATGTATTTCATATTTCATTTATAATGTATGTTTTATTGTATTTTACACTCTTTTTTTGTTGGTAATAATAATACACAAAAAAAAAAAAATTAAACAACAAAAATTATATTATATTATAAATTAGTATAACAATAGAATTGTAATTATATTTAATAAAAGAACTCTAATTATTAATATAAAATTGTACTCCGTAATACATAATTGTAAATATTAATAAAATAATAGATATAAAATATAGAGTTTTGAATAGTTAAATTTATATATGAAGTTTACTATTCAAAACTCTATTTCAAATTTTCAAAATAGAGTATGATTGGAGGAAGGCGGAACTCCATTTTTGGAGTTTAACTCTAAAATTGCGTTGCGTTGGAGATGGTCTGAAGAGTGCTATCATTAATTACTAAAAAGTGCAATTAATAGTTATCCGAGAGTGCTAACATTAGTTATTGAAAAGTGCTACTGGGTAAGTGGACATACTTTTTAAAAAATTGTAATAATGAGTAAAGTTTTTAGGATAATTTTGTTAACATTTATGTATAAAGTAAATAAATGAGTTAATTTATGTGTATGTGTGGGGTTAAAAGTAATGACATTTTATGTAAATTTGTGAATATTGTAATGGTAGAGTTTATAATTTAAGGCTATGTTTACTTTTGGTTTTAAAAATCAGATTTTGGATTTTAAGATTCTAAATTAAACCCGTTTTACTTCAGGATTTAAAAATAAATTATCAAAATCCACTCAAAATCACCCATATCAAACATATTGATTTGATATAAAGTTATATGTATATAATATCACTCCAATCATTATAATATTTCTCAACAATAATATAATAATAGATAAATTTTTTTTATTAGTCCTATAAGTTTGAGATATTTCAAAATAAATCATTTAAGTTTCAACTTTACAAAATACATCTTTTACCTTTCAATTTTAATCTTTTTTTTACATCAATTTTAATCTTTTATGTTTTGAAGGAATTAGAATTTTCCACATATATTAAAAAATGCCACATCACTCTTTCCTCTATATATATATATATATATATATATATATATATATATATATTTTAAGAAAAGTAGAACTAATAACACCCTAAAATATTTTATACACACCTCATAATTTTAAATACAAAAATAGATGTATATAAAATGACTAAGTAAGACTTATATAAATAAAGAGTAAAATAATTGAAAAAAATAACTTGAAAAAATCTGAATTTAAAAATGTAATTAAAATTTAAAAGTATTTTAAAAAATTAACTAAATCTTTAAAATTAATTAATTTTTTTGAAAAAAAAAATCTTAGAAATTTAAATAGAATTTGAAATTAAAAAATAAATCATAAAAAAAAATTTAAAAAAATTAAAAATATTGAAATAATTCAATAAAACGTAAAAAAAAAAAGTAAATTACAAAAAATCAATAAAAAAGTACGATTTTATTTTTTATTTAATTTTCTTAATATTTGTTTTTGATTGAGTTGATTTTTCTTTAATTTTTTATTTTATTTAGGTTTTTAGAAAACTGAATCATTAATTGGTATTTTATAAATTTTATTTGATTTATTTAATTTTTTAGATTTTATTTGGATTTAATTGATTTTTTCATTCATATATTTTTTAATATTTAGTTGATTTTTTAAAATATTTTTAAATTTTATTTAGTTTTCGGTATTATTGAATATTTTTTTAATTAATTTTTAAAATTTATATATATTTTTAATGATTTAGTTGAATTTTAAATTATATTTTTAATTTTTATTCAATTTGAATTTGTTTTAAGGGATAAAGGGTAAGTAGAAAAGAATTGGTGTGTGTTTAGTAATAAAAAATGATTTTTAAATTTTAGTGGGAGTGTGTATAACATTTGAGGTTTGTATACATATTTTATGGGGTGTTAGTAGTCTCACCCAAAAAAAAAAAATTATATGCATTTACTCCAAACTAATTAATCATTCCTCTATATATATGAAAAAAATAAAAAATTCACTACATCTACTCTAAACCAATTAATTAATTTATATGAAATATATTTATTTCTTAGGGTATTTGATAAAATGATGATATTATCATTAAATTTAGTTATACGTTTTAATTAATAAAGGATAATAAGATTCACACAATTAACATCTATCATTCATAACTGCAACACTCTTTGATTTTGTTTGTGAAATTTATTTTGTTTCATATTTTTTCAAGTTATTTTTTTTAAAATTATTTTACTTTTTATTTATGTAAGGGTTACTTAGTCATTTTATATACATCTATTTTTGTATTTAAAATTATGGGGTGTTATTAGCTCTATTTTTTTTAATATATATAGAGGAGAGAGTGATGTGACATGATGATGTGGCATTTTTTTAATGTATGTGGCAAATTCTAATTCCTTCAAAGCATAAAATATTAAAATTGATGTAAAAAATGATTAAAATTGAAAGTTAAAGGACGTATTTTGTAAAGTTAAAACTTAAACGATTTATTTTGGAATGTATCAAACTTATAGGACTAAAAAAAAAAAAAATCTCATATAATAATAGGATAATATAATACATTCAATCATTACCCAATAAACTAATCATTATAATCTCACCCAACAATAACACTACAAAAAAAGGCTTGATTACCGACGGAATTGCCGACGAATTTTCAGTCGGCATTGGCTCTTGGCGACGGATATACCGACGGATTTCGTCCGTCGCCACTGGATCGGTCGGCATGGTTTACCGACCGAAAATGTGTTTCCGTCGGTATGTGCCGACGGATTACCGACGGTTTCTGTCAGTCGCCAGTACCGGGTCAAGATTCCGTCGGTAGATATCCGTCGGTATATCCGTCGTTATAGCCGTCGATATATTTTGGACACATTTTTTTCTTTTTAAAAAACACGAAAAAATCCGTCGGCCCGTGTTAATGTCCGTCGGTATTACCGACGGAAAATTCCATCGGTAAGTACCCTAAATTTAAAAAAAAATATATTTGTGATCGGGATCCGACCCGGGTCCTACTATACCCGATCCGACCGACCCGCGCAAAATTTCATTAATTCAAAACTAATAACAAACTTCATTCCTAAATCAATTTCACATCTAAACAGAAGACCTAATGAGATTTTTTAAAATTAGTTACAAGAAATCAAAAAATTGCAGTAAAATCAAGAGAGAAAATTTAACAAAATTGCAATAAAATCAACAATTAACAAAATTAAAGTACACTCTAAGAGAAAAAAAAAACAAATCACAAAATTGCTCTGTGACGGGCTACAACGAGATTTAAAGTACTTTTGCAAGAAGAATTTGAACTCCAGCATACTTGTTGTCCAAAGAAAATTCTTTGACAGCCCAACCAGTTCCACCCATTGAAACACAACGGTTCATCCTACATAAAATAAATGACAAAAATTAAAATTTTGTGAAAAAAAAAAAAGTGTAATGTGTAGGGAATTTGAGGGGAAAAATAAATGACAAGAATGGTTGTTACCTGTTCGGGGCGACGACGACAGCGACGAAGATCTTTTACTCAGGCGGGCGGTGCTTTCCCTTCATTTGTGCCGCGGCGAAACCACCACGCAGGCGAGGAAGAGGCGAGGGAGAGACGGCGAGCGACGGCGAGGGAGAGCGAGAGGCGATGTCGAGCGACGGACGGCGAGGGAGAGGCAACGACGACGGCCATTAAGAAGGGTTTGAGGGTGGGGGAGAGGGAGGGAGAGAGAGAGAGAAATTAAGAGGGTTTGAGGGTGGGGGAGGCAAATAACGCGTGAAATGAGAGAGTTTTTTATTTATTCATTTATTACCGACGGAAATGCCGACGGATATATTCGGTCGGTATTGGCTCTTTGCCGTTGGCGACGGATTTTGTCCGTCGCCATTGGATTTTTTTTTATAAAAAATTCGTTTATTTATTTTCATTTTCACATATATTAGTGGGATTAAATTATAAGTTATAACCAAATGATAAATAATTAAATCTTATAAATTGTACAAAATAAAATAGGTTACATTAATTTAATGTTCATTTTCTTCATCTTCGTCTTCATTTTCATTATTTGCCTCATCTTCATCTTCCTCCTCATCTTCTTCATCCTCATCTTCTTCATCCTCCCTCTCGTCATGTTCATCCTCCTCATCTCCACTATCGTTTTCAATAACAATCAATTGTGGATTTGCAGCCGTCAAGTCTACCGAAAGATTAAAATCTCCCGCAAACACTTCAGTTTGATTCTCTATTTGTTCCGTTTGAAACGGAGGTTCATCTTCATCGTTGTTTTCCTTTTTGGGGACCTCCACCATTGACCTTGCCTTCACTTTGCAAACAGTGTGTCATTCTCTATTACGTTTTCCAGCTCCTAGATACATGTAGTAGTAGACTTGAGATACCTGAGAGGCAAATACAAACGGATCATCCCCGTTATACTTCCTTTTCGAATTAACATCCACAAGCTTGTACTCCGGATGAATTTTGGTTCCTAAAGGGGATGTGTCAAACCAATGGCACTTGAACAACATTACAGTTTTCGTTGGATATCCCAGATATTCAACTTCAACGACTTCGTGCAACACCCCAAAGTAATCACTTGCATCTGCATTGCAATTCGCACTGCTAACACAAACACCACTGTTGGTAGTCGTTTTTGTTGATGCAAACTCTGATGTATGAAAGTTGTAGCCTTTCACAATATAACCGTTGTAAGTCCTCACACGACGTAGTGGTCATTTGCTGAGATCCTGTAAGAACCGGCTCTGAAAATCGTGCGATTGTCCTATACAGTTAAAATTAACATTAATCAAAACAATTATTTGTTCACCTAAAATTCAATTAATGATACTCACATAACGTTGGAACCATCGGGGAAATTGACATTGAAGACTAGTATATATGTCTCTATCTGAGATGTTTTGATCTGCATGTCGTAGTTCTTGTGTATACATCCTAATAATTCACAACATCCAACCATATTTAATAAATGACGTGGTACGGTATTTAATTAGATGATAAATATATGAAATACTTACTCAATGTAAGGCTGAATTTCATCACAATTCAATAACACGTACGTATGTGCTATTTCAGCCTCTGTGTTTGTTGACCAATATCGTTAAGTGGCTTTTTCTATAGGTCGCCCCTTAGACTTGAATACAGAGAGCATGCCATCGAATTCTTGTTGCGTACCTCTACCATCGAAGTTACGTGGTTCATTCCTGATCCTCGTGTTGACATGGTCTTCAAAATAATATGAACAAAACATGCTAACCTCTTCATTCAAATATGCATTAACAATCGATGTTTCGACGTTTGCCTTTTGTTTAGCATTGCGCTTCAAGTTGTGGAGATACCTAAAATTATAATAGTTAACAAATTAAAATAAGGCTTCTTATACTAAAAATTAATTAAATGAGAGAAATAGAATTGTTCACCTCTCAAATGGGTACATCCACCTGTACTGCACTGGACCACCAATCCTAGCTTCATACGCTGAGTGATCAGGTAAGTATTCCATCGAGTCAAAGAAGCTAGGTGGGAAAAGACGTTCCAACTTACACAAAATAACTGGAATGTCTCGTTCCAAACGATTCATATCATCAACCTTGATTGTTGTAGACGTTAAATCTCTAAAAAAGAGACTTAATTAAGTGATAGCACTCCACACATTCTTAGGAAGAAATTCTCGAAACGCAATAGGTATCAAGCGCTGCATAAAAACATGACAATCATGACTCTTCATCCCTGCAACTTTGCCTTTTGTTGTGTCTACGCATCGACTCATGTTTGACACGTAGCCGTCTGGAAATCTTAACTCTTTAATCCACCTACACAATTCCCGTTTTTGTGCCTTATCTAGTGTGTAGCAAGCCTTCGGATATTTACCTGTACGGGTATCCTTTTCCAACTCATCACGGCGACAGATAGTGTTCAACTCTCCCCTGGACTTTGGAGTATCTTTCGTCTTGCCTTCTGTGTTCCTGGTTGTGTGAAACACATTGTCAAACACATTCTTCTCAATGTGCATGGCATCCAAATTGTGTCAGATCAATAGTGAACTCCAATATGGCAAGTCCCAAAAAATACTCTTTTTCTTCCAGTTACCTGGGATTCCTTTGTTGTGTTCTTCTGCATTTTCCTCCGTAGTTTTTTTCAAACCCGTCCACTCAATCTCATATAACAGCTTTTGTCCTATACGATTAATAAAATTTAAAATAAATGTAACCCAAAAAAACATGTTAAAATAAATGTATAAAATACCATTTCGAAGGGCAGTCGATTGTTTGTGACTGTTCTATTCTTCGTGAAGTCCACCTTATTCTTTCCAAATGGATGATCTCGAGGTAAAAACCTTCGGTGATTATCGAACCATGAAACTTTTCTACTCATCGGGAGACTGAAAGCTTCAGAATGTTCCATACAATACGAACAAGCTTGCTTTCCAGCTGTACTCCACCCGGACAACATAACATATGCAGGAAAGTCGCTAATGGTCCACAATAAAGCAGCACACATCGTGAAGTTCTGTTTCCTAGAAACATCATACGTTTGGACTCCGTTATCCCATAGGAAGATCAAGTCTTTAATAAGAGGCTGGAGATAAACATCAAGTTTATGCTTTGGATTCGACGGACCAGGCACCAATACAGTCAGAAACATTGTTTGAGGTTTCATGGACATCCATGGAGGTAGATTATACGGAGTCAGTATCACCGGCCACAAAGAATACTTCTTTCCATAACTCCCAAACGGTGTAAAACCATCAGTACTCAAGCCTAATCTCACATTCCTCGGTTCACAAGCAAATCCTGGAAACACGTTATCAAAGTGTTTCCAGGCTTCAAAGTCGGACGGATGTCTCATATCCCCAGCCTCAGTATCTTCAGAATTTCTTGCATGCCACGTCATGTGTTGAGCTGTAGCACTAGATTGAAACAATCTCATTAAACGGGGAATGATAGGAAGATAATACATCCTCTTATGTGGCACTTTCTTTTTTGTCTTGCTCGATTGACCACCTGGTCCCTTCCGTCGTGGCGCTTTGTACCGGGGATGGCCACACATTCTACACATAAGAAGATCGCTATCGTCATCACCCTAGTATAACATGCAACCATTCACACAACAATCAATCTTCTCAACCGGCAAATCCATATTCTTCATCAGTTGTTTGCTCTGATGAAACGTCGTAGGTACTTTATTATCGACATGACAAATCTCACTGCATAATTGTGTCATTTGCTCATATGCTCTGTTAGATAGCTTGTTCTCCGTCTTGATAGCCATAAGTCGAGCATTAAATGACAACTGAGAATGAGAATCACACCCTGGATACAAATCTTGATCGACTAATTTGAGCATCTCATAAAACTGAAATGCTTCATTCGTTGGTTCCTCCTCTATATTTGACATACCGGCTTCCATCACCATTGTTTGATACATATCGGGTTCTTCCACTCCAAACTCTTGATCATTACTGGTGGCGACATGCTCAACGTGTACTGGTTGTTCATAAATTGCAGTAGTGTAATAGTACAAGACTTGATCAAAATTATAAGGCCACCGTTGTTCGCCATGACTTGTCCAATTATAATAATTATCAACGAACCCATTCATGACAACGTGGCATAAGACTTCATCAATGCTTTTAAATGATCTATTCCGACATTTCTTAGCATTACACGGACACCTAATACAATCCACAGACATGTAATGTGGGTGTAGCTTTGCAAATTCAACAAATGACACGAGTTTATCATAAAATTCACCATTCACATTTCCTAAAACGAGCCTAGGAGTACAATACATCCACCGACGATCCTGCAATTCCATCTGTTAAACACTAAAAGTTATAAAACTATATACATTTCATAAAATTTAAACACTAAAAGTTATAAAACTATATACATATCATAAAAATTAATTGCAGTAAAACTATATACACTTAATAGAAAAACATACCTTAAATTTTCGCTCCACTCCAAATTTTTCCCTTAATTTTTCGTTGACCAAAATCAGTCAGATTCCGTTGACCAAAATTCCGTCGGTATTTACATTGCCGACGGAAATTATCCGTCGGCATTGAACATTTCTATTACCGACGGAATTACTTTCCGTCGGTAAAGGACGCGTATAAAAAAACAAAAAATAATATACACATTCTTAACACATAAAACAAACAATAAATATAAATAAACATAAACTTAAACTACTTAACACAAAAAACAAACCATAACTAAAATTAAACAACTAATACTTAAACATAAAAAAGTAAATAGTTCAACGATAATGCAGATAAAAAAAAACATAAAAGTAAATAGTTCTACGAGACATAAAAATAAAATTGTTCAACAGAAATAAAAAATAAATTGTTCAGAGACTACTACACATTTAAGCTTGGAGAGCTTTTAGAAGAGCTCTCCAAGTGGGAGCTCTCCAAACTAAATTGCACTTGGAGAGCCCTTAATTGCACTTGGAGAGCCCTTAAGCTTGGACAGCTCCCACTTGGAGAGCTCTTTTCTGAGACACTCAATCACCAAAGTTCCACATATCAAGCTCATCGTCGTCGCCACCGAAGTGCTGACCTAAGATGTCGTCATCACGCATGGTCGGTACATAGGCTGAGGGGGCTGGGGGAACGTGCACGTTCACGTTGGCCGTCGGTAGATGAGCTCGCATAGTTCTCTGATAAACCTCCTCTATCTTCTCGTCCGACCACCTGAAATCTCGACCCATATTCATATGCATCACATGGATGTAATGGTTGAATTGTGCCTTCATATCAGGAGTTGGGGTGGAAGATACGGAACCCTGCGAAGCCGTCTGGGACGGACCAGCGGACCTGACATCACTGCTCAAACGACCAAGGCCCAGAACTCGTCCTCGGGTGATCGGGGCAACTTCCAAATAAGTCCGGTCCACCTCCTCGACTGTAGGAGGGGCATTGCTGGTTCCGGCTTGAGTAGGGTCGACTTGAGTTTGGACCTTAGCCATCCTCCGGTTCATTTCCAACTACATAATTAATAATTGTAAATTAATAGAATAAACTATAAAAAATGTATTTAATTAAACAATTTTAATACTTACGTGGAGGTTAGTTGTGCGCCCGTATGTGGATTGTTGTGTATTCTCGTCAAACGGATGAGCAATGCTCAACCGGTCCAAGTGAGTGGGTACACGCTCCGTCTCCTGTTCCTAATAATTAAATTTATGTATTATATATACTAAATAATTAAATTTATTGAAATTAATTTAAAAATTAATAAACACTTACCATGGCAAGCGATTGCTCAAAGATGGACCGGGCTCCACACTGATGCCTTGACATCCCACCTCCAACGTCGGATCTGCGGTTGGCCTTAGCAATCTCACACTTCCTGATTTACTCCGGATCCAGCCACTCCCTCGTCAATGAATCCCACAACTCAACATCATTAGCATCCTTACCCAAGCTCTGCGTCGTCCCATCCTTCCGCCATGCCATTCTCCATACGTACATTAAATCCTTATACCGCTCTTGCGCCGATTTACTGAAATACTTGAACATAACCAAGTGGCATTTTTCTACACATATAATAAATTGTTTATTATTGAACAAACAACAAACATTAATTAATTAATTAAGTAATTAATTACTACCTGAAATTCCTCAAAGTACGCCCACTTTTTTTGTTTTGGGACCTTCGTCTAGGTAATTGCACCCGCACTGATCGGTAAAGTGGAAAAAGCAATCGTGTATGCCCTGAAGACCTCGTTACCAGGTAACAATCTGTGACATTAATTAACAAACAAAACACATTATAAATTAAAACGAATGCGAAATTAATTATTAAACAATAAAAGTATTTAATTAGTTACACTCCTCTGCTAACCCAAACGGGCTCCCGGCCATCCCGAGCAGGAACATCAGGATGCTCCCGGGCATCTACATGTGCAGACGACTGAGACGACGGCGGAGGCGACGGGTGTGGAATATGTGGCGGCGGCGACGACAATGGTGCCCGAGGCAGTATAGGCAGCGCCTGGGGTCTAAGTGTGGCTCGACTCTTCCTCGACCATCTACGTGACCCGGAGGCCCCGCGAGATCCCGAGCCACCAGCACCATCTTCACTCACATTCAAATTAATAAATATATATATATATATATAATACTAATTAATTAATAATAACTTTCTTAATTTAATAACTTACAATAATCTAATAAATTAAAATTTAATCCCTAAATAAACACATATTTTAATCAATAATAACCTATTTTAATCAATAATAACATATTTTAATAAATAATTTTTTATTTAACCAACAATACCTAATTTAATAAATAATAACCTATTTTAATAAATAGTTTCCTATTTTATTCAACAATAACTAATTTAATCAATAATTTCCTATTTTAATTAACAATTTTCTATTTTAATTAACAATCTATAACCTAATAAATTTAGTAATAATTTTTTAACTTTAAAATAACAATTTTCTAATATAATTAACAAAGCCCCTAATTTAATCAATAATTTCATAATTAGTAAATCAACAATATTAATCTAGTTAATTATAACGTAATTATAACGTACAATATCATAATTTAATTATGTAATTAACTCAACTCCAACGTATATGCAAATTAAACAATATCCACTATATAACATCAATTATGCAAAACACTATCGATCTTAACAAATCACATCAATTTATTATAAATAATTATATACATCAACTATAGACAATTATCCACGTACAATTAATATCAACTAATTAATTAGATATATCAACTACATACATGCAAACTAATTAACTATATACATCAACTACAAAAAATTTCATATTAATCTATATAACAAATTAAATTAACACATGCAATTTAATTCATAATAGACATTACAATATAACTTAAAAATTAATTATTAACAAATTAAGAAAGCGTACCGTATTGATTTTTTAATCGAGAGATCACCTCGCCAGGACCTCTTCGCGATGAAGACGAAGACGAAAGAGGTAAAAAATTTATTTCTTTCGAAAGAGTAATCTGTATGCAGATTTTATATAAAAAAAAAAATCGCCTTTACCGACGGAAATTTCCGTCGGTAATTCCCCATATTAAATTATACGCGTCAATCAAGAGGCGGTTAGTTAAGGCGGGTCGGTTACCGACGGGTCCCCTTCCGTCGGTAAACGCACATTTAAATTATTACGCGCCCGTTTAGTGGTTCACGTGAGAGCCCAATAATATGGCGCAGTTACCGACGGAAAATATCCGTCGGTAATCCTATTTTACAATACCGACTGAAAAAATCCGTCGGCCAGTGACCAAAAAACGACACCGTGTATAGAGAAATAAAAGCAGAAAAAAAAAAGATAGAATTAAAAATTACAGTAAAAAAAATAGGGAAAATGAATAATTACAGCAAGATAATTATAAAATAGGAATAAAAATTAAAGTAAAACATGTACGTACAAAGTGAATGCACCTTCCACCAAGCCATTACCTTATTTTGTTAAACGATGTGTGCTTTATATTGTTAATGGGGCGTCCGGGTTTTAGACGTAGATTAATATACACGTTTACACTAACCCAAGAGACCAACTCAAAGATAAAATATATTGATACAAACCATTGTAGGAGTCCAAATGAATAAATCTTTAACATAACAAATAAAATAAGTGTTGTATGCACTTTGATCGGGTTGATTCGGATGTGGACTATTCTTTAGCACGATACAAACATAGATGATTATCGGGGGTTATTACGTGTTTATACGGATAGTTATGATGATTATATGAAGAAAGTTATGAAAACAATAAGAACACAAAGATGTAGCTTCTTGGAGAAGCTAAAAGCTTGATGCTTTGGGGAGTATATTGCTTATATTGGGTGTTTGTAGGAATGGATCACTTACGTTTACAAATGAGCCCATTTGGGCATTATATAGTGGTTTTTAGGGGCAGCCCGCCCTTTACACGTGGCGCCCTGGTAGTGGACCCTTCTCTCTGCCCGAAAAGGTGATGGGACGGTGCATTTAATGCTAAACCGCCTCTGGTGGTCGTCCTCAGCGAGATGCCGAGGAGCTGGAAAACCTGCTCGTCACTCGTCGCCGTGTTCGCCGGAGAACCTGGTCGCCATGTCTTGTGTCGTCCCCCAAAGCCTCAATACTTGTCCTTCTCTAGCTAAATATATGTCTGCTCGCCAAAATCTTTGGGCGAGCAGTAACTAACACGTGCTCGCCGACATCTTTGGGCGAGCACTCTATTATATTAAATACAATATTTATATTACATTTTCTTCTTGTTGACTGGTCGTCGCGAGACTTTGTTGACTGGTCGTCGTGACTTTGTTGACTGGTCCTCGCCACGTAAGCTGGTGACTAGGATTGAATTGTCAAAGATTGACTTCTTTGACTAGGTATAACATTTGCCCCCTGGTCGCCTTTCTTCGCATTCGTAGAATGGTAAGGCGAGCAGTGCGGTCGTCTTCTTGGAAGGTAGATTTGTCTTCGTCAAACAAATCAATTTTTGAAATCTTGATGACGTAAATTGGAGGCGGTCGCCTCGTTTCCTACGCCGAGCACGCTTTTCGAAGCACTTTTAATGATGACTGATGTGACTTGTGTCAGGCGCGTGATCGGCGCCCGAAACTTGAATTACGCGCGTGGGGCGCGTGCCGACCTCAACGGTCGCGCGTGAGCCCACTTTCCTACCTCGATTTCGGAAAAGGGCCTAGATTTTTGGGAAATTTACAAATTTGACCCCGTTTTTTGCACATAGGTCCCTGAATATGTTTTGCCTATAAATACAACTTCATACCTCTTGAAAACACTTTCCACTCTTTGCACCTTTGAATTTCTTCTCGAGTTCTTTCCAAGGCAAGATCTTCAAGCTTTTTTGGTGACATTTGTGTGGTTTCCGATCGACGAAAAGGTAGAGTACTTACATTTCTTTCTTAAAAAACTCTTCTTTCCCCCATTTCTTAAGAAAACATGGATGCTAGTGGTGGCTCTGGTGGTGGTCCGCCGCCGTTGGACGGTGGTGCCATAAATTCCGGCGAGGCTGGTCGACTGGCCTTAGTTTTATCGGAGAGGACGGCCTCTTCGGACTCTAGGATCCACTCTCCCGACCCCCTTAATGTCGGAGTTCGCAATGTTAGACCGGAGGTGGTCGTCGACCTAGATGAGACCGACGAATCCGACAGGAAAGATGCCGGCAATAGTGCCGAGGAGGATGGTGATGAGACCGACTCTGATCTGCGCGACCAGAGTTTGGATAGAGGGGTGGGTGAACAGATCGACCCTGCTCAAGTCGAGGAGACTTTGTCGAGCAGCCTCCGCGAGGATTACGAGGAAGTTGTTCGTTACGCGGCGAGTATAAAGCATATTTTGAGCGGTCGAGAAGAGTTGGATGGCGATGAACTCTCGAGGGAAACATATTATAAGTATTTCAACGATCACCTGCCTAGAGAGGTTCCTCGCCCGTACCGAGAAGCTTATTAATCGGACTATGAGGCCTGTAAGTACGCGAGCAGCGTCTCCTCGGCCCAACTGGAAAATTCTCGGAAGAAGTATCAACTGCCGGCCGACGTCTGCTTCTTCGTTCCTCGCAAAGATGAGAGGGCCGACCAGCCGCCAGAAGGGATGGTCGCCATCAACATCGGTATGATGGAGGTAGGGTTGAGGTTCCCCCTGCACCCCGGAGTTTCAAATTTCTTACGCTTTCTGGGGGTGGCCCCTTCTCAAATATTGTCGAACGGTTGGTCGAATCTGATCGGGCTCCATACGTTATTCGGCCTGATCGCGGCCGAGAACGGTTGTCGGAACACTTGGCTCAGTCCGAAAGAGATCAACTACCTCCTTTAAGCGGCCGAGGCCGGAAAAAAGGTGGGCTACGGTTTTTACTACGTAAAAAGCCGCGACAACATCAAGCTGGTCGAAGGGGTCCCCAACAAAATCCGTGATTGGAAGACCAATTGGTGGTGGGTAGCTGGGGACTGGAAAAGTGCGGTCAGGCCGGATGGATCACCTGCTCGCATTCCCATCGCGACTAAATACCAGAGAATTCGTGGTAAGTCTTTTTATTTCTGCTCGTTCTTGTCTATACTGAATAACTCCTCGCTCTTGCAGGTGAACTTGCTCGCACGAGGACTGCCGAGCACCGTCTCACTTCCCTTTTCCACTATCACATTTGCTGCGCGCTTAATCGTCGCTATTTGGAGAGGTCCTGCCGCTTTCTGAAGAGGGAGTGTATGCGCGAGCGAGCAGGCCTTAGAGTACCTCCTCACCATTTTACACGAGAGTTTCCTCCAGGTATTTGAAATATTTCAAAGTCTTTTTGTAAAAAAATATTCTCTTCGTAATACTGACCCTTTGCTTTTAGTAGTGGTTCCTGATAAAGTTATCACTTACCTTCCTCCGACCCTCGACCTTGACCGAATCATGTCGAGCAAAATGATCCGAGCAACGAAAGCGCTTCGCGAGCGACAAATCGTTGATGGCACGGGCAAGAGGAAGAAACCGGAGACCGCGGCGGCTGCTCCGAAGAAAGCTGCGAAAACAGCCCGAGGGGGCTCTTCTCGCCCGAACGCTGCTGAGCAGTGGCTCGGGCAAAGTGTCGAGGGGAGGGTCTCGCCGAGGAGATCCCCGTCGAGGGGTAACTCGCCTCCCCCACTGGCCGTATCCCCAACAAGGCCATCCCCTCCTCGCCGAAGCACAAGGACGCGAGAGGTCGCTGGGAGCTCGTTGGCCGCACAAAGGGCCTGACACGTATTTTTCAATACTCGCCTCTCAAGTATAAGAGGGTCGTAGTAATAAAAGTAAGTGCCCGGTTAAATTATCGAACCACGGGACTAGTTTGCTTGCGTAGCCTTAATGTTGTGTGCGTCACGTAATTATAGTGAAAGAGCATGGGGGTGAGCTAAAGACTAAATGTAAAAATCAACAAGATAAAAGCTAACTAGGAAAAGCAAGTAAACGATGATCAAATATCAAATGTGAGAAGTAGTGTTCGGGTGTTCGTCCTTGTGTGGAATCGATGTTAAAATTCGAAGTCTATGTGTACTTCATTGGATGGAATTTGGTAGAAGCAATCTCTAAGGCATAAATCGAGCAAGCACCTAGGATCGAGAGGATGAATAGAGGCGTTCTTACCCGGGTAATCACACGACTAGGGGGTTCGACTCTACCTAAATTATACTAAACTAATCCCTAATAATGTTTTTCCACTTGAATACTAACAACCAAGCTCCTATGGCCTTCTCACTAATCACTCAAATTCTCATTCAAGCAATCAATGTAGATAAATGGGGTTCTAATGAAAATTACCCAACTCTCGTTGCGATAACCCAATATTTACTCATTCACTCGATTCCCAACCCTCGATTATACTATCTACCCCAATTAACCAACTCTCGTTGCATTAATTGAACTTCACATATAACCTATTAATTGAGTTCTAGCCAATGATCTATCAAAACCCATAAATCTAACCAATATTCCCTCCAATGAATTACACAATTAAAGTTAAGCTAATAACACAAATTCCATCACAAATCAAAACACCCAAACACCAACAAACCTAGTTGATAACTAAATTAACAATTGAAATCAAACTCATAAAAGATAAACAACAAAACATGGAATTAAGGAAAAATATCACCTCAAATGGTCTTCAAATTCTCCAATGCTTGCAATAAAATAAAACACTACATTAAAAACTAGCTAAGAAAGTGAAATTAAACTAATCTATTAATGGAATGGAGTGGAGTGGAGTGGAGTGGAGTGGAGTGGAGGAGGGTTCCTCCAATGAGCTGCTCTGTTTCTCCTCTGCGTGCGTGTATTGGCGTCCCTGCTTCTTCCTTTTTTAATTAAAAATATACGTGGACAGTGGGCTTATAAATTGATTGTAGATGATGAAATGGGCTCTAATTAATTGGATAAATGGGCCTAGTAAATTAAAGGAAAGGATAGCTTCATTAAATTCATGCGCTCGGCCGTGCCATGCAGCTCGGCCGTGCACTCTCACTTTTGAGTTTTTGCTGTATCGATCATGTCCAGCTCGAGCTAAAGGCTCGGTCGTGCCCCTCTTCCAGCCTCTTCTTGTTTTGCTCATATCTTTTGATCCGAGTGTCCGATCGACTCGATTCTTGTCTCGTTTCAACCCTCACTTTCCCTTCTTTCACGTGGTCAACTCATGGACTCGATCCAACGGCTGTATTTTTCGTGATTTGATTCAAAACACCTCGTTTTACCTACAAAAATAGCAAACCACACTACTTCTCCAAATCGAGTGCAATTAGTCAATTTAGTGTAAATAATGCACGAAATCCTATAAAATTATGCAAATTAAACACAAGAATTTCGAGCAATTTTCACACTAATCAACCACCCCAAACTTAAAGTGTTGCTCGTCCCCGAGCAACGAAAGAAAAATAGAATAAGTGGGAGAATTGCGAAGGAATTCATTCAAGACGAGATAGAATAAGTGATTGTCAAGTTCAATCAATTTAGTCAAGCCAAGAGATAGAGACATCAACACACAAGTTCACAAACTATGATCAAATCAATGCAAGATTAAGTGTTCAATTCACAACTTCCTCACAAGTAAGTGTATCACTCTTCACACAAAGTGTATATCAAGGAATGTATGCTCTCAAAATCAAATCATACAAGTGCACTACCATATGCTTGCCAAATGTCTCAACTCTCCACCACATGTTATGTGCTCAATTCATGAATCAACAAGGACTTATCATTTGGTTGTAATGTAGGCTCTTTGGTTAGGGTGAGAAAGATTTGGATAAAGTGACTCACAAACTAGTGGAGCAAGAAGTAAAAATGTCTAGGAACATCTCTAAATCTCAAGAGAAAAGTCGCAATTGATAAAGTTGCAACTCAAAAATCCAAACTCCCACAATTCATTTGCTCACTATTTTAAGCACATTCTTCTTCACCAAGACCATTGAACTCTTTTGAACTTCAAGCTCTACCAAATACATGTACACAAGAGAGTTTTCTTTTTTTATCTTTATTTTTTCTCTTTTCTCATCAACTCAATCTTTTTCATGTACAATCTCAATTCATCTTTTTTTTTTTTTATTTCATTCTTTTCAATATTTTCACTTTCAAACCAAACTAATCCACCAAATTCACCTTTAAGCACAATTCAACCTCATTTGCCAACATTCAAGCTCCACTAGTTCATAGGGAAATAAGGCTCACAAAAGATGGACAAATAGGCTAAATTTTATAGGTTGCCAAAGAATACAAAGCAATAGGCTCAAAGTGGCTAACTACGGAAAAATATCATTTGGTATTTACAATTTGGCTAAGTGACTATTCAAAACAAAGATGGCCTTATATCACTTTCACAAATCTCACACAAAAAGTAGTCTCAAACAAGACAATTGGCAAGTTCTAGAGCACACAAGCATGAATGATACTCACATGAAGGAAAATAGACCAAAATATATGAAGTCTAAAGGCTCTAAAGCTCACGGGCTTGTCTAATTATGAATTAAGAGCACCAAACCAACACAATCTTCACATAAACAAGTGAACAAGCAAGTATCAATCAATACCACAAAGCTCAACAAAACCTCAAAAACCAACAATCACCAACAATGAAGCCTCAAACACTTTCTTCCACAAAAATTCTTATCCAACAAAGCTAAACAAAATATGGACAAACGGTGCAATAAAAAATGAAGGTAACACACGAAATCTCCCCCCAAACTTAAATGAAACTATCTAGTTGAATGCAAAGTTTGGAGATGAGTGTGTTACCTTAGAATTTGTCCACCAACGTAGCTTACCAAAGAAGCAAGCTACTACAACCGTTTTGTCCATTGAACCTTGCAGCACTAAAGCATCCCATCTTTGAACTTCACCATGCACATCTTATCCTTGACCTCCAACACATCACTCAACCTACAAAGCAAAAACTAAACAAAAGATCAAACAAACTACAAAGCTAAAATAAAAGAAAAGAAAGCAATAAAGAATGGGTTGCCTCCCATTTAGCGCTAAGTTTAACGTCTTCAAGCCGGACGGAAAAAAATAAGCTCATCGGAATGGCCAAGGATATCGGTCCTCCTTGCCATTATATTTCAATCTTTTGGCCTCAAAATCAAGGAGGCTCTCTCGAATAGTAGGCCAATCACTTGCACCTTTCTTGCACCCTTCCATCAATAAGAATTCTTCTTGGTCTTTCACCACCATTCTTTTCCATTCCTTTCCTTTTAGTCCAAGGATTCCCAAAATCTTCTCAATTTCCTTTTTTAGGTCGAAGTGATGAAGAGGTAAAATAAAATCACTGGAAGCATCAATATCATATAAAGTGAAAATTGAAGAGTGTAAAGGTTTAGAAATGCTCATTTCGCTCTTCAACTCGTCTTGTGATGCTTCTTGATCTTCTTGTTCTTTGTTGCCCGTGTCCATCAAGGGACATTCTCCCTCTTCATCATTTTATTCCATCTTCATTAAGTACATATCATCACCACAAATAAGAGAAGAAGTATGGTCAATCTCAATATCAAATAGAGGATTATCGTGAATACGAGGAAAGGAAGGCTCAAGAGACATTTGAAGTGTCTCTTGAACACAAAGCTCTACACTATCAATTGTTTTGCATTCATGATCTTCCAAATATTGCTTCTTAGCATCATGAGTGTCAAAATCAATCTCATCATTGGTAAGCTCGAGAGCCAACTCTCTCGTGCTCATGTCCTCAAGTTGATATCTCTCTTCATCTTCATCCTCCTCTTCGCTTGAGCCCTCTTCTTCTTCAATTATCATGCTTGTCCCTTCATAACTAGTCTCACTTGAAGAAGCCATTTGACTCAATTGGACGCCACATTCTTCATTCGATTCGCAAGTGAGACCATTTCCTCATCCATCTTTTCCAATCTTGCATTTTTGTGAGCAGAAGCTTGATTGGACTGAGTTATGAAAGTGACTAGCAAGTTTTCCAAGTAAGCATTTCTCTCATCATCTTGATAAATGGTGGAAACTTTTTGAATTTGACAATCGTAATTGTAGTTCCCCCAACTATCATAACAAACTTCTTCTTGATAAGAAGGATAAACCATATCATATTGATCAAATGATTGATTCCATGAATATTGGTTATATCCGTCCATCTTGCAATTAAGCTCACCTACACAAATAATCAATGATCTAAAGCACAAGATAGTAGAGAACAAATAAAAATAAAAATCACTAGTAATTACGCTAAACTAACACTAAGTTACACAAAAAGCAAAACTAATCCCCGGCAGCGGCGCCAAAAACTTGACACGTATTTTTCAATACTCGCCTCTCAAGTATAAGAGAGTCGTAGTAATAAAAGTAAGTGCCCGGTTAAATTATCGAACCACGGGACTAGTTTGCTTGCGTAGCCTTAGTGTTGTGTGCGTCACGTAATTATAGTGAAAGAGCATGGGGGTGAGCTAAAGACTAAATGTAAAAATCAACAAGATAAAAGCTAACTAGGAAAAGCAAGTAAACGATGATCAAATATCAAATGTGAGAAGTAGTGTTCGGGTGTTCGTCCTTGTGTGGAATCGATGTTAAAATTCGAAGTCTATGTGTACTTCATTGGATGGAATTTGGTAGAAGCAATCTCTAAGGCATAAATCGAGCAAGCACCTAGGATCGAGAGGATGAATAGAGGCGTTCTTACCCGGGTAATCACACGACTAGGGGGTTCGACTCTACCTAAATTATACTAAACTAATCCCTAATAATGTTTTTCCACTTGAATACTAACAACCAAGCTCCTATGGCCTTCTCACTAATCACTCAAATTCTCATTCAAGCAATCAATGTAGATAAATGGGGTTCTAATGAAAATTACCCAACTCTCGTTGCGATAACCCAATATTTACTCATTCACTCGATTCCCAACCCTCGATTATACTATCTACCCCAATTAACCAACTCTCGTTGCATTAATTGAACTTCACATATAACCTATTAATTGAGTTCTAGCCAATGATCTATCAAAACCCATAAATCTAACCAATATTCCCTTCAATGAATTACACAATTAAAGTTAAGCTAATAACACAAATTCCATCACAAATCAAAACACCCAAACACCAACAAACCTAGTTGATAACTAAATTAACAATTGAAATCAAACTCATAAAAGATAAACAACAAAACATGGAATTAAGGAAAAATATCACCTCAAATGGTCTTCAAATTCTCCAATGCTTGCAATAAAATAAAACCCTACATTAAAAACTAGCTAAGAAAGTGAAATTAAACTAATCTATTAATGGAATGGAGTGGAGTGGAGGAGGGTTCCTCCAATGAGCTGCTCTGTTTCTCCTCTGCGTGCGTGTATTGGCGTCCCTGCTTCTTCCTTTTTAATTAAAAATATACGTGGACAGTGGGCTTATAAATTGATTGTAGATGATGAAATGGGCTCTAATTAATTGGATAAATGGGCCTAGTAAATTAAAGGAAAGGCTAGCTTCATTAAATTCATGCGCTCGGCCGTGCCATGCAGCTCGGCCGTGCACTCTCACTTTTGAGTTTTTGCTGTATCGATCATGTCCAGCTCGAGCTAAAGGCTCGGTCGTGCCCCTCTTCCAGCCTCTTCTTGTTTTGCTCATATCTTTTGATTCGAGTGTCCGATCGACTCGATTCTTGTCTCGTTTCAACCCTCACTTTCCCTTCTTTCACGTGGTCAACTCATGGACTCGATCCAACGGCTGTATTTTTCGTGATTTGATTCAAAACACCTCGTTTTACCTACAAAAATAGCAAACCACACTTCTTCTCCAAATCGAGTGCAATTAGTCAATTTAGTGTAAATAATGCACGAAATCCTATAAAATTATGCAAATTAAACACAAGAATTTCGAGCAATTTTCACACTAATCAGGGCCCCTGGTGATAATACTCTTCTCGGCTGGGACGCCGTTAGGGTTGCCAAGTAAGTTTTCTGAGAAAATGCCTTTGAATATTTTCTAAGTACCTTTTCTAAATTTCCCCTCGTCTTTACTAGGCTTGTCGAGCACCCAGTCGTTGAACCGTTCAATGAAGAACTCCTCGGCTTTTATCGTTCGCGGGATCCGCGAGACGAGGAGGTGTACCCCCAGCCCTTGGTCAGGGCCATGAGGAACATGCCACAATCGTTGACTACAACCTTTATCGACGAGGTCGACAATCAGAATTCCTTGGAGAATGCAAGGCAGGTCGCCATTGAGCTTAGTCGCGCATCTTTTGCTGTCGAGAAGCTTTGCATTCAAATCTATGAAAACCGCAAAATCAGCGAGGAGAGGAGCGTGAAGCTCGCCCACCTGGCAAAGGCTAAAGCGGGCGCTGAAAGGCAGCTGGCCGTTTCTAAGGAGAAAGTGGCCGACCTTGAGACCAAACTGGCCGATTCTGAGGCCCAGCTTGAGGTTGTTCGAAAGAAAGATCAGGAGGATCTTCAAATGATCGAAGATCTCCGTGCTCGCCTCAATACTGCCGAGAACGAGCTAAAAAAGAAAACTGCCAAGGTGGGCATTCTTCAAAATAATTTTGCAACTGCTGAGGATAACTTGGCCTCTCTTCGGCAAGAACTGGTCGTCGTGTCGGCAGAGCGAGATGAAAGCAATGACATCGCCGGGAGCGCAGCCATTTTATCAGTGGTACTCACTGCCCACGAGCTCGTTCACAAACTCAAGGAAGCTCAACCAGATGTGGACGTCACTCTGCTCGACGGCTTTATAGACGACCTCCTCATGGATGAAAATCCCAAGGCTGAATCAAGACTCCCCTTACTCCCCTTGATGAAAATGGAACTCCAGTTTCCTCGACTCTTGGGTGTTCCGGTGTACTTTGATGACCCGCCTAAAGAAGAGGAGGAGGTTGGAGACGAGCAGGATGCTCCTGCCGAGGTGGCGGCCGCGGGCGAGGAAGAGGGTCCTGCCGAGGGGAATGCCACAGAGACTTAGTTCTTTTACTTTTCTTTGCTTTTTTAGGACTGTCCGGCCACTAGGGCCTTTTTGTAATTTCAGCCTTTCCAAGGCTTCTTTTTAATGAATGGAAACTTTTGCATACGACGTGTTTGTTTTTTCTTGAGTGATCGTCCTTGTTACTGCTTTTCAATTTATGTTATGATTATTTTTTGCAAACATCTTTTAATGAATACTCGTCTTTTTATTTTTGTCTTTCATTGGTTTGCGTTCGTTGTTGTTAGCTTGCGAGCATCTTTAAGAAGGAGTGCTCGTCTTTCCTTTGCGAGCATCTTTAAGAAAGAGTGCTCGTCTTTCCTTTGCGAGCATCTTTAAGAAAGAGTGCTCGTCTTTCCTTTGCGAGCATCTTTAAAAAAGAGTGCTCGTCTTTTAGAGTTAACCATTCGTCGGTTGAACTCTTGTTTCTTAGGTAGTGATCGTCGTCGCCACTACCCTGCGAGCATCTTTTTAAAGAAGAGTGATTGTATTTCCTTTGCGCGCATCTTTAAGAAAGAGTGCTCGTCTTTCAGAGTTAACCATTCGTCGGTTGAACTCTTTTGTTTCACAGTTGGCTACGTAGAGCCTTATCTACAATTTCTAAAACTTATCTAACACTTGATGAAATTTACAAACTTTCTGATAAAAACTATACAACTGGATTGATGGATTGAAAATGACTAGATACAAATATAAAGAAATTAAAAACTTACTGATAAAACTTCTTCAACTTGACCGCATTCCATGGGTACTTGCTCGGCTTGCCCTCGAGATCTTCTAGCTCGTACGATCCGTTCAGGAGTGTGCGCGTTATTCGGTACGGACCCTCCCAAGTCGGGCCAAGTATGCCAATGGATTGCTCCGTCGCCCGTCGAAGTACGAGCTGGCCGATGGAGAATTGGCGAGCACGTACTTTGGTGTTGTAATAGCGCTCTGACCTTTGTTTGTAGACCACATTCTTCTCGTCTGTTGTTAGTCTTCGCTCTTCTAGGAAGTCCAAATCGGAGAGCTGTGCATCGTTATTCAACTGCTCGTCATAATTTGCTACTCGAAAGGTGGCAACCTGCCCCTCTGCTGGTATGATAGCTTCGGTCCCGAACGCGAGCGCGAACGGTGTCTCACCTGTAGAATTTCTCGTGGTCGTCCGATATGCCCACAGAACCATGTGCAGCTCGTCCGCCCATTTGCCCTTCAATCCATCTAGCTTAGCTTTCAAAGTATGCTTGATGATTTTGTTGATTGCCTCTACTTGCCCATTTGATTGTGAATGATATGGTGTTGAAATTTTTTTCTTGATGTTCCACTTTGAGCAGAATTCCAGCATGTCTTGACTCGTGAATTGACGTCCGTTGTCGGTCACTCTCGCTCGTGGTAGGCCGAACCTGCAAATTATATTTTTCCAAATGAAGCTTGTCATCTGGCCCGTTGTGATGGTCTTCAATGCCTTTGCTTCTGCCCATTTGGTGAAGTAATCGACTGCTACGACTACGAAAGTTACTCCCCCAGTAGCTGGTGGGAAATGTCCGATGATGTCGATCCCCCACTTTGCGAAAGGCCACGAACTATACATCGAGATAAGCTCGTCTGGTAGTGAGTGAATGGCGGGAGCGAAGGCTTGACATCTCTTGCACGTCTGCGCATAGTGGATTGCATCTTTCTTCAGTGTTGGCCAAAAGTAGCCTTGCCTTATGATTTTTAAAGCGAGCGCTTGCCCCCCTGTATGATTTCCACATACTCCGTCGTGGATTTCATACATGACGATCTTCGCTTCGTCTTCTTCGAGGCATTTCAATAAAGGCATTGAAAAACCCCGTTTGTATAGCTGGTCGCCAATAATAGTGTACCTTGCGGACCTGAGCTGCAACCTGGTCGCCTTCACCTTGTCGTCCGGGAGCTCGCCGGTCTTGATGTACTTGGTGATCGACGTCCTCCAGTCCTCGTCGCTGGTCGCTTCAATCTGCAAAATTTGCCCTCTGCTCACTGATGGGGAAGAAATCTTAGTGATGGTTGCTTCTGAAAATATTGCCTCCCCCTCTGAAGTGGCCAGCCGAGCTAAGGCATCTGCTTGCGTATTCTCCTCCCTAGGGATTTGATCGATTTGGATTTGATCGAATTGCTCGAGGAATCCTTTCACTAGGTCTTGATACTTCAAAATATGATCGCCGCGAGCCTCGTACTCGCCTGTTATTTGACAAACCACTAGCTGAGAGTCGGAAAAAAATTTCAGCTTTCTGGCACCCACGGCCATAGCCATCCTGATTCCTACGACCAGAGCCTCGTATTCTGCCTCATTGTTCGTCGCCCTATATTCGAACTCGATCGCCGAAGCAAAAGTCTGTCCGGCTGGGCTAGTGAGGACGACTTTTGCCCCTGCTTTGGTGCTCGTCGAAGAGCCATCGACGAACAGTAACCAAGGAAGCTCGATTTCCTTGTCCAATTTCTCTGGGAAAGTGAGTTCCACAATGAATTCCGCCAGCACTTGTCCCTTGAATGCCGTTCTGGGCGAGTAGGTGAGCCCAAATTGCCCGATTTCCACCGACCATTTCAAAAGTCTTCCAGTGGTATCCGGACGATGAAGTGCTCGCTGAAGAGGAAAAGTCGTGAGGACGACCACCTCGTGGTCGAACAGGTATTGCCTTAGTTTTCTGACGCTCATGACCAATGTGTACGCCAATTTTTCCATTGGAGTGTATCTCAACTCCGCATCTCTCAGTGTTTGACTTACGTAGTAGATTGGAAGATGTGTGCTCCCCTCTGCTCGGACGAGCACTGAACTGATCGCACAGTCAGTGGCCGCCAAGTAGAGATACAAAATTTCTCCGGGGACTGGCTTAGACAGGACCTTTGGATCCGATAAATATTCCTTCAGTTTTTCGAAAGCTTTTTCACACTCGTCGGTCCATTCGAACCTCCATTTTTTCAGAGCGTTGAAAAAAGGTTTGCAACGATCGCCCGTTCGTGCTATGAATCTGTTCAGCGATGCAAGGCATCCTGTCAACCTCTGCACTTCTTTTACGTTCCTTGGGCTTTGCATATCGATGACTGCTTGAATTTTACTCGGATTCGCCTCGATGCCCCGCTGGCTAACCAAGTGCCCCAGAAATTTCCCGGAGCTAACTCCAAAACTGCATTTTTTCGGGTTTAATTTCATATTGTACTTTTTCAGAATATCGAATGTCAAGGAGAGGTGGTGTAGGTGATCTTCTTTTCGTAAACTTTTGACAACGATGTCGTCGATGTAGACCTCCACCATCTCGCCGATGTGTTGCTCAAACATCTTATTTACCAGTCTTTGGTATGTTGCCCCCGCATTTTTCAAACCGAAAGGCATTCTCTTCCAACTGTACATGTCCGTTGCGGTCATGAAAGCAGTGTGTCGCTGGTCGTCGGGATGCATAGCAATCTGATGGTACCCCGCGAAAGCGTCCATGAAAGTTAACATCTTGTGCCCCGCTGTATTGTCTACCAAATGATCGATGTGGGGCATCGGAAAGTGATCTTTGGGACAGGCATCGTTTAGATCTGTGAAGTCTATACACAATATCCAGGACCCGGTCGTCTTTTTGACGAGCACTGGATTCGCCAACCACTCAGGATCAGTTCCAGTTTTCTCGATTAATTTATTGTCGATCAATTTCTTGACTTCTACTGCCATAGCCGCATATTTATCGGGCCCAAATTTTCTTCATTTTTGGGTGATGGGTCTTCTTGTTGGATCAATGTTTAACTTGTGGCAGGCGTGGCTTGTTTTGATACCTACCATGTCCTCATGCGACCATGCGAAAGCTCCGACGTTTTCTTTCAAAAATGCGATTATATTGGACCGCAAATGTACTGGTAAATTTGAACCTATGAATACCTCGAGCTCTGGACGAGCATCGTTTAAGTGAATAGTTTCAAGGTCCTCCGCTGAAGTTGCCCGCTCTTTAGGCTCCTTCCAACGAGGATCCTCGATTCCAAATTTCGGCTCATAGCCTAACCTAGGCTCCAGATCCGGAATGTTTTCTAGAACCTGGTCGTCGGGGATCTGGTCGCCCGAATCTAACTGCTCGTCGATCTCCATATGGGTGTGGTCGTCCACTTCCATGGAGGCGTGTTCGTTCGCCTCTAATTGGTGGTCGTCGAGACGCCGACTGCACTCCCCAACTTCGATCTTTCGGTACTTGCTAGGAAGACCTTCTAGGTAGTTCATTTGTTGCTTTTGTTTTTGACATTCAATATACTGGCCAATCATAGGAGTTTCTTTAGAATGGCGCTTAGCAAAACGGACGAGACACTCCCTCGCCCGTGTCTGGTCGCCCTTGACGGTTATAACTCCCGCCAAGGTCGGAAATTTTACACAATAAAAAAAAAGTAGAAGCGGCCGCCTTGAATTCGTTGAAGAAAGGTCGGTCGAGGAACACGTTGTAGGAAGATGGCATGTCTACGATCAGGAAATCGAGCTACCGAGCATGGTGCATTTCTGGCTCTTTCGACGATGCCAACTCCAGAGAGAGTCTGATTTTTCCTATTGGAAGGTTGCGCGTGTCCCCGAACCCTATGATAATATCGTCGCAAGGCTCAATGTATTATGCATATCCACCGAGGGCATCAAGAGTATGTTTGAAAAGGATGTTGGTGTAAGCCCCGGTGTCGACCATCATGCGATGGACAATGGTTCCCATAATTTTTTCCCCGTGATGACCAAAGCATCATTGTTTGGTTGCACCACGCCGTTTAGATCGTCGTTTGTGAAAACGAGCTGGTGGGATGGGGGCTGCTCGGCAGCAGGAGCGACGAACACTTGATGTACGTTGTTGAGTGCTCGCATGTCGCTCTGCTGTCGGCGAACAGACAGAGCTTTCCCGGACTGAGTTCCCCCCAAGGGGCCTTCCAAAACCATGCAACCCCCACCCACATTATCGATGTCGCCCGGTGGATTGTTTGGCATGGGGGGAGCCAGTTTCTGGCGATTGAGCTGCTGGCGAAGGTCGTCGCTGTCGTCGCGACGCTTCCTGCTCCTGTTGTCGCCATTTCCGCCTCCGGAATTGATGAATTGGGCGAGCTTGCCCTCATTATATAACTTAAAAAGATTTCTCACCAAGTCTCGGCACCCATTGGTGTGGTGGCCGACTGAGTTGTGGTAGTTGCAGAATTTACTACCATCGAGATTAGCATCACTCGTATGCATTGGCTTAGCTTGGGAGAGCAGATTATTTCCCCTGATTGCATCGTAGATACCCCTGGGGTCAACAGTGAGGGCTTCCCTGAATTGGAGAATCTCAGGAGACTCCTCAAAAGGCCTGAAGTTCGATGGGCGAGCATTGCCGCCCTGAGTGGTCGTCTTCTTAGGCTGGGAAGACTCCCCAGTGTTAGAATTTTTCTTGGGCCATACCCTTTTGGCCGCGTCCGGCTGCTCGTTAGCCTTGGCGGCGTCCATTATCTCTTCCATTTGAATGAAATTTCCCGCCCGACTGCGGAAATCCGCATAGGAAACGGGAAAAGAGGTGTGCATAGATTCCCGCAGCTTGGAACCTATTCTTAGTCCGGAGATAGCCGAGATCAACTTCGTCTCGTCATTAACAGCTTCTCCGTCGATCACCAACCTATCGAAACGTTCGATAAAGTCCTTGCCCGATTCGGTTGGTGTTTGGCGAACGTTTGCCAAACGTTGCTTTGAGGCTGGGCGAGCAGCAATAGACCCAAAATGATTCAAGAATTGTTGCCCCAGCTCTAGAAATGAGGTGATAGATCCGGCACCCAAGGTGGTGTACCAGCGATGAGCTCGATCTCCTAAGGTCAAGGAGAAGTTTCTGCATTGGGTGGCGTCCGTCGCCCCGATTGAGGCCATATAGCTTGCATACTTTGATAGATGCACCCTGGGGTCGGATGCCCCGCCGTACGCTGCCATAGAAGGCATTTGAATCTTCCTTTGAATGGGGCCAGTGAGAATCATAACATTTAAAGGTGGAGTGGGCAAAGTGACAGGTGGGGCAATGCCTTGCTTGGTTGCGACCACCTCTGCTCGCAGAGTTTCCATCTCCAACTTCATTAATCTTTGTGTTTCGAGGAACTGGGCGAACTGCCCCTCTTCGTCGGTTTGTGGCCGGGGGACGACGACCTCGTCGTGTCGGCTCCCGCGAGAAACGGCCGGGTGATCACCTTGATGTGATCGCCTGGGAGAACGCCTCTCCGAATGATGGCTGTGGTAACTCTTTGACGGAACTCGCCCACCTGGCCCTACTCGATCTAGGGCAGAGACCCTGTTTCCCTTTCTACCACCACGATCTTTGTGGTCGTTTTTAGCTGGTCGTCGCCCGATATCAAAGTGTATCAGGCGAGGAGCATTTCGTGGGTCGTTGTCGCCCACTCGATTAAACACGGAGTTCCGGCCGTATGACTCTCCCGTATGGCTGTTGTGGGAGCGAACAGGTGCTTTGTTTCTCTCCCCGTCCTGGGGACGAACAGAGTATGAATGATAGGATCGGTTGTCCTCATCATTGTCATTTACCCTCGCCTTGGCCTTGCGAGCTCGGTCGAAGTCCTGATCTTTGGCCTTCTCAGCCTCTTCCACCTCGAGTAACCTCCTCTTCTCCAGGAGGAAATCGGAGAATTCTTTCAGATGTTGGGGATCTTTCATGATGTCCCCCAAATTTAAGTTTCCAAAAGGATTTAGCGAAGGAGCCGCCGCCGGCGGAGGGTGCTCGTTCCCTTGGTGCGGTGGGATTCCGTCTAGATTTGAACGTTGAGACATCGTTTAAAGAGTGTCTTTTAAAAGATTACAAGGGTATTACTGTTCTAAACCTTCGAAGCTAAAAAACGAAAGATTAAAGTTCTTACGCAGAAGAACGTGCTATTACAACTACTGATCTTAGCAAAGTAATAACAACAGAAACTTGAAAACACAAATACAAGGAGATCAAACTCCAAAATATGTTACGAAAACTGAAAATGTTCAAGAACACGAAGAACACTAAAAAACTTTAAGTGATGCTTTAAACGGTAGATCTACCGATTAAAACCTGAAAAACAAGAGTTTGCTAGCCGATCGCTCGATGATCGGTTGAAACCTTGATGATGAACACGTAAAAGGTCCCCTCCTTCTTGCGCCAAATGTTGTATGCACTTTGATCGGGTTGATTCGGATGTGGACTATTCTTTAGCACGATACAAACATAGATGATTATCGGGGGTTATTACGTGTTTATACGGATAGTTATGATGATTATATGAAGAAAGATATGAAAACAATAAGAACACAAAGATGTAGCTTCTTGGAGAAGCTAAAAGCTTGATGCTTTGGGGAGTATATTGCTTAGATTGGGTGTTTGTAGGAATGGATGACTTACGTTTACAAATGAGCCCATTTGGGCATTATATAGTGGTTTTTAGGGGCAGCCTGCCCTTTACACGTGGCGCCCTGGTAGTGGACCCTTCTCTCTGCCCGAAAAGGTGATGGGACAACGCATTTAATGCTAAACCGCCTCTGGTGGTCGTCCTCGGCGAGATGCCGAGGAGCTGGAAAACCTGCTCGTCACTCGTCGCCGTGTTCGCCGGAGAACCTGGTCGCCATGTCTTGTGTCGTCCCCCAAAGCCTCAATACTTGTCCTTCTCTAGTTAAATATATGTCTGCTCGCCAAAATCTTTGGGCGAGCAGTAACTAACACGTGCTCGCCGACATCTTTGGGCGAGCACTCTATTATATTAAATATAATATTTATATTACATTTTCTTCTTGTTGACTGGTCGTCGCGAGACTTTGTTGACTGGTCGTCGTGAGACTTTGTTGACTGGTCCTCGCCACGTAAGCTGGTGACTAGGATTGAATTGTCAAAGATTGACTTTTTTGACTAGGTATAACAATAAGATTAATAATGATCATAAGATAAAAGTATAATAATCTGGAAACAAGTGATGCAGCAGTAATGAACTCTAAGAAATTTTGAATGTCTACAGGTGCAATTAATCGTCGTTCAATAATAAGATATCCTGAGGTTGCGAGACTTGTGAAACCACGTCTTCCAAATTTCAGTTCCTTTCCGGAAAATCACAGGCTCCTCGATGGGATTCTTATAGAGGACAAAATTGCGGGCGCCAAGCGATCCAATCTTCTCGAAGGGCGACAGAGCTCCAATTTCGGTCACCCAACAATACAAAATGAAGTTATCCGAGTGAGGTCCGATATGAGGGAACCTACCCTCGCGCGCGTACAATTTCAAAGTTGTTGCAATAACAGCAGCAATCGTCTCCTCTTCGTTCACCACGAACCGAAACGGCCCTGTGCTCCCAAGCACTGTCACACTAATCAAAAGGCGATTGCCCTTGCACTTGGATTTCTCATTTTTCAATGTTGTACACAGATTTTACCATAAAATATACTACTATTGTATTCACGTAGTAATAAGTAATGAGAGCTGCTGGTTATATGATGTTTATATAGAGTAGATAAAATTCCATATATATATATATTAGATATGGAGAAATATATAAGAATAGTATCTATAATACTCCTATTATATATGTATCCTAATACTTATAATATCTTATTACTTAAAATTTTTCAATGAAAAGAGTTCAAGGAAGATGTAAAATTTTAAAAATCTTTTGAATTATGTATACTTCTGTTTAAAAGAAATTTACTTCTTTCTTTCCTCCGTTCCTATAGAAATTTTCAAAAACAGTTTGAAATACAAAAAATCAATGATTATTAATTTTTCAATTAAATTGTATTCTTCTTGGTAAAGTCTAGTATGCACTCTAGTGCATGTTGTACAGTCTAGTCCATGTTGCACTTTTCAGTTTACTGACTTACACTTTTTGATAAATGGTGTTGCACTTTTCAATTATTACTAAAAATATTATTATACAGTTTAATAATTGAAAAGTGCAACACCATTTACCAAAAAGTGTAAGTCAGTAAACTAAATATTATTATACAGTTTAATAATTGAAAAGTGCAACACCATTTATCAAAAAGTGTAAGTCACTAAACTAAAAAGTGCAACATGGACCAACATGGACTAGGGTGTACAACATACACTCGAATCCATAGCAGACCAACCTATGCAACATGGACTAGGGTGCACAACATGCACTCGAATCCATAGCAGACCAACCCATTTTTCTTTGATATTTTGAAGCTCTCTTTAATCTTTCATTCCTTTATGTTCTCTTTTAATTTTTTTCTATTTAATATATATCAAGTAATATTCTATTTTTTGAATTACATTAAATACTCATCCCTTTTTTCCCCTCCCCATGACTCAAACCCAGGATCTAGGATCTAAGGCCTAGGTAGTGGTGCTCTAACCACTTGAGCTATCCCACTTTGTCATCAAGTAATATTCTAGATGAGATATATAAATTGAATGATTATGAAATTTATACTCTTAAATTATTATTTTTTCTTTCTACTCTTTTTTTTTTTTTTCTCGATTCTTTACAGTTTTTTTTTTAAGTTTTCTTCAATATTTTTTACTTTTTTTTTTTAAATTTCCTTAAATATTTCTCTCTCTTTTCAACTTTTTTTTCTCGGGTTCTTTTTTTTCTTTTTACAGTTTTTTTCCTCTTCGTCCTCTGCTATTCTTCTCAAAACTTTGCAATTAGTTTAGTTTATTTTTTAATTGTTTTTCTTTAATGCATCTATTGTTTTTCACATTCCTTAATTACATCTTCTCACTTGCTAGATGAATTTTTTTTAAGAAAATACTAAGGTAATTTTATGTTTCTGTATTCTCTAATTTTCTTGAATAAGAGTTCAAGGAATGTGAGGAGAATAAATCAAGAGAAGATTAGTTAGTATTTTATCAGTTTTATTTTCTGTTGTAATTTCAGTTTTCATTCCCTTTGTAAATTGTTCTCTCTATTCTCTTATATATATATAAGAGATGAGACTCACGAGATAATTAATAATAGATTCCATTCTTTCCATTGTTCCATGAATTTGCTTAAAGCTTTCTCCCTCCATATCTTTCCACATGGTATCAGTATTGAGATCACTTCTTGATCCCAATTAGCAAAGTTAGGTTTCGTTCTTCCGCTGCTATTCAATCAACTTCTTCTCTCTGATTGATTTTCCTCCACTGAGTTCTATACTCATCCTCACTGCCCTAGTTTTTGGGGATTTTTATGATTACCAACATCTTCCCCTATTTCTTCTTGACGATTCATTCCAGAAATTGATTCTGGGAATTTATTCTCCTGTTTCTCCACATTGATCGTATTTTTCCTAATTTTCTTGAACCGCTCATTCGAGTTCTCAATCCCAGAAATCTGTTCGATATTTTTGCTCCATTTCAATGACAATATCTACCGATGATTCCCCCAATGTTACTACGACCGTTGAAAGCTCCTCCACTAATGGCGTCACTCAGGCCCCGCCACCGCAGGCCCCGCCATCTCGCGTATATGCCAGTCCAACAAAAAATCCCAATTCTCCGTACTTCATTCATCCTAGCGATAATCCGGCGCAACAGGTGATATTTGAAAGCTTCACAGGTGCCAATTATAATTCTTGGTGTCGTACTGTTCTTATGTCTATGCAAGTCAAGAATAAAGTTGGGTTTCTTGATGGTTCTCTAATTGCTCCCCTTGCCAAGGATGAGGTACAATTTTCTGCCTGGATGCGTGTTACTAGTCTTGTTTTAGCTTGGGTGTTAAATTCTGTATCTCCTTCTATTCGCCCCAGCCTGTTATATTTGACTAATCCTAGGGATCTTTGGTTAGAAATTAAGGCCCGATATGAGAAATCTGATGGACCTAGAGTGTTTCATTTGGAAAAATCCCTTAGCACTGTATCCATGGGCACTTTATCTGTTACTGATTATTATAATCTCTTCAAGACTCTTTGGGATGAGTATGTTAGTTATAGGCCTTTAGCGCGTTGTTCTTGTGGGTTATGCACTTGTAATTTGACCCAAAATCTTGAGGTTCTGCAAGATTCTGATGCCGTCATGAAATTTCTTGTTGGCTTAGATGATTCATATGCTGCATTACGAAGTCAACTTCTTCTTAATTCCCCTTTGCCCTCTCTAGCTAGGGTATTTTCTCTACTTCTTCAAGAAGAGTCCAGTAGGACCTTGACCCAATCTCACTTGACTGCACCTTTTGATTCTGTGGCCATGAATGTTAGAAAACCCTTCTTAAAATCTCCAAGCTTCAAAGATAAGAAAAAAGCAATATGCACCCACTGTGGTTATACCAACCACACAATTGATAAATGCTTCCAACTAATAGGCTACCCCCCTGGGTGGAAAGGACCTAAAGGCCCTAGACCAAATCCGTCTGCTACCTTTGCTGGAAATACTAAGCGCAATATAGACAAAGGGTCTTCCGATTTTTCCCCTTTGTTTTCTCCTGACATGATTGAAGAGTTCTTGCAGTTTACTAAGAACAAGCAAATAGGCAATTCTAATGTCGTATCTTCTGTTACATCTGCTGCTAATATTGTGGGTGCTTCATCTCCAATTACTAGCGTTGCTCCCGTCTCCACAGGTTCTACACCTGCTGCAGGTTTGACATCTTCTTTCCATGTATCTGCCTCTATTTCCTATAATACTTGGATACTAGATACAGGTGCAACTGATCACATGATATGCAATAAATCATTATTTACCCATACTACTACACCTGTGCATATTATGATAAATCTACCCAATACCCAATCTACACTAGCTACTCTTAGAGGCACTGTTCAACTTTCTGAAAACTTGATCCTTTATAATGTACTTTTTGTGCCTGCCTTTACTCATAATTTGATGTCTATTTCTCAGTTAACTAAAACATCCAACTATGTAGTGCATTTCTCAAATGATTCTTGTGTATTGCAGGATCAAAGTTTAACAATGATTGGATTTGCTAAACAAGTTGATGGATTATACATTCTGGACTCCAATAGATTAGGCTCTTATAAGCGGCATACACATTTTCATAATGTACCTAGCAGCAATAATGTTTCCACTAAACTTTGGCATAAGCGGTTGGGGCATGTATCACTCAAAGCCTTGTCTAACATTTCTGATATTCAAATAAAATCCTCTATTGCTCACGAGTGTGATGTTTGTCATTTCTCTAAGCAAAAGAAACTGCCATTTTCTGATAGTGTTACTGTTTCATCGAATATATTTGATCTAGTACATTGTGACATTTGGGGACCTTTTGCTATTGTTTCTCATACAGGTCATAAATTTTTTCTCACTATTGTAGATGATATGAGTAGATGTACTTGGATATACATGCTTAAATCTAAGTCAGAGGTCAAAACTTGTTTAGAATCTTTCTATAATCTCATTCTGACTCAATTTGATATTAAAATTAAGGTGTTACGGTCAGATAATGGAACTGAGTTCATGCTTAGAGATTTTTATGCTAATAAAGGGATTATTCACCAAACTTCTTGTGTGGAAACACCTCAACAAAATGGCATTGTTGAAAGAAAACATCAAAGCCTTTTGCAAATTGCTAGATCTTTATTTTTTCAGTCTTCTGTTCCTTTGGAATTCTGGAATGAATGTGTCCTTACCGCGGCACATTTGTTAAATAGGATTCCGACTCCTATTTTGGGAGGCAAGACACCTTTTGAAATTTTATTTGATAAGAAACCTGATTATACTTATATGAGAACTTTTGGTTGTTTGTGTTATGCTAGTACTCTTAGTGCTCATCGTGGCAAATTTGATAAAAGAGCATTGAAGGGTGTTTTCTTGGGTTATCCACTAGGCACAAAAGGATATAAAGTATTAGACTTGGAAACTTATACTGTTATTATATCCAGAAATGTTCAATTCTATGAGCATGTTTTTCCCTTTTTCAAGCAAAGAGAGCAAGCTGATTCAGTTTCTGAAAATCAGCCTACTACTTGTCCTACTAATGTCCAATTTCCTGCATTTTATGATGATTCTAATGATGTTACTTCACCACATACATTATATGTTGACCCTGTCAGTGAAACTTTTATTGAATCAGAAATTATTCATGATCAAACACCTAATTCTGACCTTATTCATCATGATTTGGAAGAGGAATTACTTGATTATACTTCTGATACTTCTGATAATACTACAAATACTACCCAATTGAGTGATAATTGTGTTAATGATATGAATATTAGAAAATATGCTAGGGAAAGGTCTACTCCTGCTTATTTACAGGTGTATAATTTGGACTTACCTCCTTCTCTGCAACATCATAAACAGCAAGAAGGTAGGGGTGCATATATGTGTGTAAATGGTTCAGCACCTACGGTAAGATATCCTATCTCTAACTACTTGTCTACCTCTAATCTTTCGCCTGCACATTGCACTTTCACAACTTCTATTTCTCTTCACCAAGAACCTAGGACTTACAAACATGCTAGTTCTAAGGTAGAATGGCAAGATGCTATGAAGAAAGAAATAGATGCTTTAGAAGCCACAAACACATGGACTTTGACTGATTTACCTACAAATAAGCATTGTATTGGTTGTAAGTGGGTGTACAAAATAAAACATAATGCTGATGGGACTATAGAGAGATATAAGGCAAGATTAGTTGCCAAGGGTTACACTCAACAAGAGGGTATTGACTATTTTGATACTTTCTCTCCTGTTGCAAAATTAACCACTGTAAGAGTATTACTTTCTATTGCAGCTACAAAAGGATGGCATTTACATCAATTAGATGTAAATAATGCATTCTTACATGGGGATTTGATTGAAGAGGTCTACATGAGACCACCACCTGGATATTGTGCATCTACAGATACAAGAGTTTGTAAGTTGAATAAGAGTATATATGGTCTGAAACAAGCCTCTAGGCAATGGTTTCAGAAACTTACTGGTTGTTTACTAAATTTGGGTTATACACAATCTAAATGTGATTCTTCTCTGTTTCTGCGATACTCTCAAAATTCCTTTACTGTGCTTTTAGTATATGTAGATGATATAATATTGGGTGGAAATGATTTAGTTGAGATTGATAGAGTTAAACATCAGCTTGATACCATTTTTACTATAAAAGATTTAGGCATTCTCAAATATATACTTGGTATTGAGGTTGCAAGATCAAAGAAAGGTTTGTTTCTTTGTCAAAGAAAATACGCTCTAGATATTGTTAATGATGCAGGATATTTAGGTTGTAAGCCTTGTAAAACTCCTATGGATTCTAAACAAAAGTTTTGCTTTATGGATTCAGATTTATTGTCCGATCCTTCTTCTTATAGAAGATTGATTGGTAGATTATTGTATCTAACAATCACTAGGCCTGATATTTCATATAGTGTGCAGACTTTAAGCCAAAGAATGCAAGCCCCCACTGAGGCAGATTTGACAGCAGTTCAAAGAGTATTACGATACTTAAAAGGCACTCCAGGACAAGGGATCTTTTACAGTACTAACTCAAACCTTTCTTTAAAATGCTTTTCAGATAGTGATTGGGCACGATGTCCAGAGACTAGAAGAAGTGTTAGTGGTTATTGTGTGTTTCTTGGAGATAATTTGGTTTCTTGGAAGTCCAAGAAACAACCAACCGTCAGTCGTTCATCCGCTGAGGCAGAATACAGGGCATTGGCCTATGCAACCTGTGAAATTCAATGGCTATTATATCTTTTGAAGGAGTTTAAGATTGATCATTCTTTTCCTGCACTATTGTACACTGATAGTCGATCAGCGTATCACATGGCTCACAATCCTGTTATGCACGATAAAAGCAAACACATTCAAGTTGACTGTCATTTCACCCGAGAGAAGATACAAGAGGGTGTTATTAATTTGATCAGCCTCTCTACAGAAGATAACTTGGCTGATTGTTTTACAAAACCATTAGGTACTCAGTTTTTTGAGTTACATAAATCCAAGATGGGATTGTCTAACATCCATGCCCATCTTGAGGAGGGGTGTGAGGAGAATAAATCAAGAGAAGATTAGTTAGTATTTTATCAGTTTTATTTTCTGTTGTAATTTCAGTTTTCATTCCCTTTGTAAATTGTTCTCTCTATTCTCTTATATATATATAAGAGATGAGACTCACGAGATAATTAATAATAGATTCCATTCTTTCCATTGTTCCATGAATTTGCTTAAAGCTTTCTCCCTCCATATCTTTCCACAAGGAATGTGAAGAAAATGAGAACAAGAGTTCAAGGCAACTCCATCCGAAATTCTAACTGAAGATAAGGTGATGTTACATTCTTCAATGTTTTAGTTGATTGTGAAACATAGCATGTCAAATACTTTATGTCGGCTATTTTATCTTTTTTTCCTCTCTTTACTTATACATACAAATAAAATTTTCTTTCGTCTCCTAACCATACAGCAGGAAGGGTTAAAGGGCACTTTACCCAGTTTCAACATTTGGTTCATCGAAAATTTATTTTCAAATTCCACATCTATCAAAAACACTTGGAGAATAACTGGAATAACTATACAAATGTAACAATTCTTCATCAAGGTACAACCACACTAATTATGAAACTTTACATATCTTCCGATTGTGCATCATCTTCTGTTTCTGATAGTCAGTTGTTGTGGCAAGATAAAATCTTCTGTACTACTTGATGAGGATAACACCATTCATTCCAAAGAGGGAGAAATTCCAAAGATGGAGAAAAGTTGATTGAAAAAAGAAGTCATGTTAAATATATGTTTATGTATTTTTTTTAAAAGTGCATGTTAAATTTATGTTTATGTATTTTTTTTAAAAGTGTTTTGTTTGGAAATTTATTTTTAAGATTTAGAGCTATATTTTTTATATTATTATGGATATTGATAGATCTGATTTATATATATTTATAGTTCAATGATAATTATAAATGAGGTTTGTTTATGTTTATGTTCTCTTCACAATGTTTTATATGGTTCTTTAATGTTGATAATATTTTGTTACGTAAATCTTAAAATATATTTTTTTATTCATTTTGTTTGCATGATTTAATATTCAAAAAAATATTATGACGATTTCATTGTATTCTACTGTCATAAAATTATTCTACTTCTATGCAAATGATATTCATATCCAGATCCAGATTTATTCACAGTTACTTGCAATTCAAAATTCAAAATAGCTAGAAATGATAAGATTATATAGGAAATAATGGTTATATAGTCTTCATTTCATTTGTAGTTAGGAGTGCCTTTTCAATTGTCGATATTATTGAAGATGACATGAATTATTAAATATATTAATTATCATCAAATATATTTTAAATTAATTAATTATATAAATCTTATTAAATAATAATATAATTTTTTTTCAATCCCGCGGGTCTTACACTAGTTTACGGGTAGATTTCACCGTTTTTATTTTTCCTACGTGTCATTCTTCTTTGATCTTTAATTTAAAATACTGCAATTTTTTCCCAAACAGTTATCATCAGTTTTCTTCTTCTTATCTACAAAATTAAATTAAGCGTTTTTATTATTATTATTATTTCTCCATTTTTTTCTTTTCTCTTTCATTTTCTGCACTATATTTGTCTCTCTCTTCTTTCTCTCTACATTTTCTTTCATGTTTTGAGTTCTTTCTCAGGTGGTTTATTTTTTTAATATTATATTGAACGTCACTTCTGCAGAAATCATTTATTAACAAATAGTATGTACATTATTTTTTAAATGTTATCTTAATTAATTTATTAAAATTTATTTTATTGAAAAGGTTTCTTTTGCAATTTTTTTAATTTTATTTCTTCTTACCGTGTATTCCTGCTAAAAAGCGAGTTTCTCATTTTTTATGTGAAATGAGAGATATTAAAAGACTTTGGATTTAAGAATATTTAGATAATGGAGAATAAGTTTTTTTTATTTTTTTTTCAGTTCTTATTTAGTCTTCTGCAAATTCTCATTCTTTTTTTTTTTTTGCTTTGCTTTCATTTTTTTTTTCTATATTTTTTTTCCCATTCTTCACTAATTAATTTTTTTTTGTTTCCATTTTTTTTTTCTGCAATTTTATCTAAAAAATCAATATATATATATTCGTACGTATGTTATTTTGAAATGTTTTGAAAAAGTGTGTTGTTTTAGGATTCCTGCAATTTCATATCATAGAAAAAAGTTTTTTATTCTTTATCTTCATGTTTTACTTCTTTTTTCAATTTCATCTCATAGGTTCTTACTCTACAATTTCATCTCAGGGGAGAGTCTCTCATTTTTTATCTACTTATTATATTTTTTTGGTTCCATTTTTTTTTTCTACAATTTTTTCTATTCTTACTGGACTTTGAATTTGAATTTTTCTTGAGTAACTTAATCTTTTCACTGATTTTTTTTTCAATTAATGCATTTTATTTAGAATTTATATTTTATTACCTTTGAAACGAAAATATCTTTATATTTAATTTCCGCATAGTATACCGTTCGTGCACTAGTTCACTTATATTTAAAGGTGATAACCCGTAAATTTGGTACATATTGGAGTAGTTTTTATCTGTAAAAAAAAAAAACTGACTTACCTTAAATATTTATTCACAATTTTTTTTAATTTACAACATTAATTTGTAAATTTACCAATTATATTAATAAAATTAAATGTCACGATTTTTTTGTCTGCTAATACATATGTCATTATTTTTCAATACTAATTAAACCATAATATATTATTTCCTTAATATTTGAGATTGATTTGGAATAAAACAATTAATTTAATAAAATAACTATCACTACTACATATTGGAGTGCTTTTAAGGGCTCTCCAAGTGCAATTTAGCTTGGACAGCTTCCATTTGGAGAGCTCTTTTAAAAGCTTTTCAAAGTCAAATATGTAGTAGTGTATTTTTCTTAAAGCCAAATATGTAGTAGTGTATTTTTCTTAAGTGAAAGAAGTTAAAATTTCGAATACAAAATTTAATTTAATAAAAAAAATCAAATTTTGTGTAAACATTATGGATGTTCAATTTTAGTCAATCTAAAAATTCAAATTTTAATTTTCTTATATGAAAGATTTCATTTAGTTAAATATTCAAATATTTAAATTTGATATCCCTTAAATTAATCGATTCAAATAACATATTTGACCATAAAAGTTATTTAAATTGGGTTGGTCTAGTATGCACTCGAGTGCATGTTGTGCACCCTAGTCCATGTTGCACCTTTTCAGTTTTACTGACTTACACTTTTTGGTAAATGGTGTTGCACTTTTCAATTATTAAACTGTATAATAATATTTTTAATATAATAATTAAAAAGTGCAACACCATTTACCAAAAAGTGTAAGTCATTAAAACTGAAAAGTGTAATATAGAATAGAGTGCACAACATGCACTCGGGTGCATACTTAGACTTTATAGATTTAAATTTTCCATGTCCTTCAATTTTTCCATAAAACAGAAGAACCTTTATTATCGGTAAATAAAAAAAAAAAATCTTGACTTTTCTTTATCGGTAAAACAATTAATTTAATTTAATAAACACAATTTATTTTCAAACATAGGATTATGTGTTTATTTTATCACTTGGCAAATCTCCACTATTTTACTTTGGATATTTTTTTTTTTTTTTTTCATTCGGCTGTCATTATAGTGAAGTTGTTTGATCTGATTTTTTTTAGATCATTTAAATTTGTATTTAGTTTTTATTAATCACTTTTTATTTTCAAATTTTATTTTTGCTTCTTTCATTGGATGAGTTTGCAACAATTTTGTTTGAACTACTTAGATTACTCTGTACTAGTTTAGTGTTGAAAAACACTTGAATTAATTTATATCAATTTTGTTAGGACTGACTTCAATACTATTAAAGATAAAAGATACAACTACCTTCAATACTATTGAAGATAAAATATATTCTAAGTATTTTTCTTATTTTTAGAATTTGTATCATTCGATTATTCCTTTTTTTAATAAATAAATTAATATATTCATAATGTAATTAAAATTGAAAAATCTATAATGTTGCTAATTAATATTCTATTCCTAATTTTATTTTCTGAAATTGAAATATACAAGGTATAATGTCTTTTGCTATTAAAATTACTTCTGATATTTTTCAAATAAAATAATAATTTATCAAATCTGTATATAATTAAAAAAAAATAAAATTAATTCGATTTTACATCTATTTCTATGCTTTTCTTTTACTCTTCTACGTGCAGGGTCTTCTAAATTCTCCCTTTTTTTTCTTCTTCTTCATATAAGAATTCTATAGGTTTTCCTTTATTTTCTCTTCACTTTTTCTAAAGTCTCCATCTTAAAATTTCTTTAATTCTATAAAGTAGATTTAAAAAAAATAATTATACTATTTTCTCTTTATTCTCTCTTCTCCATCCATGTATTTTTTTTTCTATTTTAAATCAATTCTAATTCTTTTTTTTTTTTTTTTCAATTATTCTTTCATTTTCTTCCTCAATAAAATAAATAAAATTATATACATGTACATTTAATTCTTTTTATATTAAATCTTAATAAATAATAAAAAATATTTCACAACCCGCATAATTGCGGTCTTACACTAATTTATCTATAAATATAGAAGTGATCAAAACTGATCATGGACGGGAAACACAAGCCATTCAAGCATACAAGCTTTCATTCTACTTAAGCAATATTCTAAGTTTCCTGAATCACTTCTAGCTAAGCCAAACTGTAACTATCTCAAGTTTAGCAAGAGATATCCTATCTTTTATATACCGTTCTCTCTCCACTTAGTTGGAACCAACCTCAACTCTAATCCTTTCAAATCCTTTCAAAGAGAGAAAGTAGTAGATCGTAAGAAGTGAGGAACTAGAAGCTTTTAAGAGAAAACAACAATAATTCAGAGAAGTTGAGCACTAGGACTCAGTTTATCATAGGGATCAATCACTTTGAAGAAGTGCTCTTGATCAGTGTACCTTGTCACTATAAAATAAGTTAATTCCAGAGATAAGGAATTATCCTATTAAATAAGGGAAAGTGAATGTAGGAGCTTGAGTCTTTGAACCACTATTTATAAACCATTGTGTTATTTACTTACACCACTTATCTTTCTAACACATTATTCATTCACTCACACAAATCCATTTCTAAGATAATCATTTAGATTTTAAAGTTGTGCAAAATCATTTTGGGACAAGTCCTTTGATAGCACTATTCCGCACTAAATAACTTCAGTAGATAGAAAAAGTAAAAAATTTCAAACACAAGTGCATTCCCCTATACACTTATGTCATACCCCTTTTAGGACCAACAATTACAATTTTAATATTACACGTGACATAATAGTTTTTTATTAAAATGACATGTGACGAATGGAGGAAAGCCTAATGCACATATGACGAAACATGGAGAGCCAGGTCCCCATCTTCCTTTTTTATATATAGATTAGTTATTGAAGAGGGTTAACATTAGTTATTGAAAAAAATGTTAAAGAGTGCTATTATCAGTTAAATGAAAAAAATAAAAAATTGCAGCAGTTACAGTAGAAAAAAATAGGGAAAAATTAAAAATTACAGCCAGCAAAAAAAGAAAATTAGGAATAAAAAATAGCAACATGCATGATTAAAAATTACAGCATGAACAGCAGAAAAAATAAAAGATAGAATTAAAAGTTACAGCCAGCAACCGCGGAAAAAAAATAGAAAAAAAACAAAAAACACTTACAGCAGAAAAAATAAAAGATTAACATACGAATAAAAATTACAGAATAAATTAGAAATTACAGGTTGAACGAAGGTGGTGAAGAATGTAAGTTCCACCAAGCCATTATCTTTTTTTGTTGTTAAAAGATGCGTGTTTTATATTATTTCAAATATATGGATTAGTGTGCATGTTGCTACTGCATACTAAACCCAAGATACGTACGAACATTACATATATTGATACAAATTTGAAAATATTGTAGGAGCCCAAATGAATAAATATTCTCCATAACAAATAAGAATAATCTGGCCGGAAACAAGAAATTACTGAGAAACCTTGAATGTACGTCTACAGAAATTACTACGAATCTATAACAAATGAATTAACCGGTCAATGATAACATATTCTGAGGTTGCGAGACTTGTGAAACCACGTCTTCCAAATTTCAGTTCCTTTCCGGGGAACCACAGGAGGCTCCTCCTCAACGGGCTTCTTATAGAGGACGAAATTGCGGGCGCCAAGCGATCCAATCTTCTGGAAGGGCGACATAGCTTCAATTTCGGCCACCCAACAATATAGAATAAAGTTATCCAATTGGGGTCCGATACGAGGGAGCCTACCCTCGCGTGTGTACAATTTCAAAGTGGTTTTAATAACAGCAGCAACCGTATCCTCTTCGTTCACCACGAACCGAAATGGCCCTGTGCTCCCCAACACCGTCACACTAATCAAAAGGCGGTTGCCTTTGCACTTGGATTTCTCATTTTTCTTCTTCTTGAAAATCAACATCGTTGTTAATTATACACAAATTTTACCATAAAATATACTACTATAGGTATTCACGTAGTAATAAGTAATGAGTTATACCATGTTTATATAGATACATAAGTAGATAAATTTTTCCATATATACATTAGATATGGAGAAATATATAATAATAGTATCTATAATATTATATATGTATCCTAATACTTATAATATCTTATTATTTTCTACCAAAATCTAAATAAAATCGGATAGTTATTGACAAAATCTAATCTACAGAAGATATGAAATTAGTTCTTGGGATTATTTACATTTTACATCCATCATATATATAATAAAAAATTTATGATAGTGCAAATTTTTTTAATTATATTTTTGAGTTAATTAAAATAAAAAAAATATTTAATATTGTGTAAAAGAAAAGAGGAGGGGGTTAGAAAAGAAAAAAAAAAAGGTGGTGTTTATGTTTCCATCGCCGTATCATTCGCATTCCCATACAATCCCTCTCTTCTGTTCTATTGTGCTTATATAAAACGCACGCTACCTTTTTGCCATTCTCCCCCAATTCGCTTAATCCAATTCCTCTGCACTCTGTTCATCACATCCGTTTCCTTCTCAAATTCGGTTTGTGAATGGTGATAATCTGGGGACACAATTTAATGGTCATCCCTTCTTCCAGAGAGGGGATTTCAATTTCTCTCTGTTTCGGATCCGGCTGGTACTACCGCTGCATTGGCGTCGATCCCTAAATTCACGTTATCTTCCCTAGATTAGATTTTGTCAACAAGTCTTTTCTCTCCGATTTAATTTCGATTTGGTAGAAAATCATAAGCATGTTGATTTACAAGCAGAAGAAAAATCAGAAATCCAAGGGCAATCGCTTTTTGATTAGCGTGACGGTGCTGGGGAGCACGGGGCCGATACGATTTGTGGTGGACGAAGAGGAGATGGTTGGTGCGGTTATTGATACCACTTTGAAATCGTACGCGCGTGAGGGCAGGCTTCCTCATATCGGATCTCATCTGGATAAATTCATTCTGTATTGTCCGGTCGCCGGAACTGAAGCTCTGCCGCCGTTTGAGAAGATCGGATCGCTTGGCGTCCGCAATTTTGTCCTCTGTAAGAAGTCCGGCGAGGAGCCTGTGATTCCCCGGAAAACACCTAGAATTTGGAAGTCGTGGTGGTTTCACAAGCCTCGCAGCCTCAGAATATCGTCTCATTGAACGGTTAATTGCACCTCCTGTTTTATTTGTTATAGATTCATACTTTTTTTTCTTTTTACAATAAATAATTAGTGTACATATTCAAGGCTTCTCAATTCAGTTCTGAATTTCTTGCTTTCACAATATTACATTTTTTCTTTTATATGTTTTGATTAAAAAATATTATATGGAGAACGAAGAAGTAATAAATCTTACTCGATTATTGTATTTAAAAAAATAGTAGATGAAATTTAAAAATTCATAACAATAATTAAAAATTGTATAAGTAAACACTACATGAAATTTAGCATAGCATGTGATATCATTGTCATCTGACTAGATAATAAGTGGACCACTTTCCAAGACAATAACTAAAATACAATATCTTTATATCACAAATACATGTGATATCACTTTAATAATTGAAATATGAATACAATAATATTCATAAAATTGATGATTGTGTTGTAAAACTAATACTTTTATTCCTTTCATCGAGTGTACAAAATGGGGTGGCATACCACCCTTTTATAGGGAGCAAGAGAGGCTCCTAGAATTCTAACATAAAGATCATCATAAGTGATCATCAAGAGAGGCTCCTAGAATTCTAACATAAAGATCATCATAAGTGATCATCATAAGTGCTTATACTAGAATCATCTAAAAGTATTTGAAAGGACATCCATTTTATATATTATTTTATAACACTCCCCCTTGGATGTCCGTCATTACACAAAGAATATGCCTCGTTAAAAACCTTACTAGGGAAAAACCCAGTGGGACAAAAACCTAGCAAGGGAAAAAGAGTACATATTACTTAGTGTATTCAATCTCCCCCTGATCCAAGCATCATGCGGAATCCTTTAATCGACGCATTCCGATACGCCCTGTGTCATCTCTTCAGGCACTTCAAGAGATATCCCTTCTCTATTCACTTCTGGAATTACCCTCTCTTCCATGCTTGTTGTAGCACCCCTTGCTCTTTCTTCTTCCTCAACTTCTGCCATGAAATCTTCAACAATATTCCTCCACTCACATGTTTTTGTTGTGTGGCCTTCTTCTTTACAAAAGCTGCAAGATATATTTCTTTTCTTCTTTGGAGTACTGCCCTGTCCACCTTCACTGTTTCTCTTCTGCCTCTTTTGCTTTGGCATGATTTGGACACCTTTCCTCTTTCTCCCATTTCCACCTTCATCTGTCCCTCTTCTTCTTTTCATGCTAGGCTTACCTCTCTTTCTTTTACCAAAATTTGGAGGCAATGGTGGTATGTACCCTATTTTTTACCACAACTCATCTCCATTCATAGGGCTTATTGAATGTTGATACACAGTTTGGTATGTATCAACATAATAGCATTGGTTCACATAATCCTCAACATCATGGTTCTGAGCTAGGATTGCACTTGCAGCATGCTTGCAAGGCATCCCACTCAATTCCCATTTTCTGCAATCACAAGTGTGGGCCCTCAAATCCACAACAAATCTTGAACCATCAAACACTGTAACCTCATACTTGAACTCATTTGCCTTGACAGGGATACAATCTTTTGCAGCATCCATTTCTCTATATATAAGAGAAGTTATCCTTCCACATGTTTTTTTCCCTTCCCACACTCTCTCACATTTTTCCCTATTCTTCTGAAGCCTTGTCATCATATATTCTCTAATCCATTCTAACATAGTGATTATAAGCTTGCTTCTTGCTTCTAAGATGGAAGAGTTGAAAATTTCACACATATTGTTCACCAAAGTATCACACCTTGCAAATGTAGTGAAATGTGACTTTGACCATTGAGAAGCTGGTTTGTCTTGAAGCCATTGAAAGCATCTATCATCCATTTCTCTTAATTTCCTCATAGATCTGTCAAAAGATGAGATTGTTGTTACTGTGGCTGCAAACCATAAAACCTTCTTGAATGCATCACCTTTGAATCCAGCCTTCTTCATATTCCCATGCAAGTGCCTAACACATAATCTATTCTCTACACCAGGTTGTTGGTTCTGAAAGGAGTATATAACAAGTGTATGGGGGGGGGGGGGAATACACTTGTATGCAAATCTTTTACAACTTTAACCAAAACAGACTTCAACAAGGTTGTCTTGGACAACTCTGCTTATGTGATTAATTCTTTAAAGATAATCAAACTACTAAGTACTATTGAGTACTTAGTTGAATAACTATCTAATGGAGTTATATGTGCAGAATTAGTGGTTGGCCCTTTAGTTTAAACTCCTTTTAATTTCTGAAATTACCTTAATAGTTTCACAGTTTATCAGGGAACTTGTCCAAATCTTGTTTGGTGCAATCTTAAGTATATATCTTTGAAAGGTCAGTTTGTGTGTTGTATTGTATGAATGTAAGTGCTTGAAAGTAAATCAACACAAGAGTTTATAGTAGTTTAGAGACTCAAGCTCCTACATCCACTTTCCCTGATTTAACAGGATAATTCCTTCACTCTTGGAATTACTTGTTTTATAGTGCCAAGGTGCACTTGATCAACCACACCACTCCTTGGTGCCTTGATCCCTAGGATATCAGAGTCCCAGTACCCTCTTCACAACTCAGAATTGAACTGTTCTTCTCTCAACAGTCAATTCCTACCACTTCTACAAAAACAACCTTCTATCTTTCTTTTGGAAAGGTATAGGGGTTGATGTTGGTTCCAACTAGGGTGAGATATCCTTCACAATGAGCTCAGTGTGTAAGGATAGGATATCTCTCTATGCTTTGTATGGATATACAATGAGGTTCAGCTTAGAATGAAGCGTTTGAAGACTAAGAATGTCTTTAAAGGAACTTTGAAGCTTCCGAATAGTTGATGTTCTTGGATAATAGTTTGATGCTTCAAATGGTCTTCACACTTCTGTATTTATAGACAAAATTGAGGATTTGCCCGCTGGAGAGACAGTCTCAATTGTCTATAAATGTCTTCCTTGAACTCTGCAACTGGAAGACAGTTTCTTGAAAGTGACATGTCCTTAATTTGGGAAATAAACGGTTGTGAGCTCTTTGTCTTGACTTTGAAGCGGTCTTCCCAATGTCTGACTCCAAGATTCACTTGATCAAACATGGACAACATTCCTTATCACTTGGACAATTCTGCTTATCAAGATCAGCAGTGTTTGCTTATCAGCAATGTTGGCTTGCTCTTCATATGGTTTGGCTCTTTCTCATTCCATGTATCTTTGATAACCTTTAAGCCCGATTCTTGATGATCTTTAGTCATACATGACTTTGGTTATAACTTCATCAGCACAGTTGGGACAGTCTTGAAATTGATCTGGTTCAAGTGTGCTGAGACAACTCTGCTGCTCACCTCTTCTGTTCCTTGATATATAAATCAGTGACTTAGTTGATAATGCACTTAGATCATGTGATCTTTTAGATAGGTTGGTATAAACTTGACTGATTTGTTCAGCATAGTTGTCCATTCAATGCATTCAGCAGATTTGAGATCAATTTAGTTCTAAGCCTTGAGGGGACTAGATTCATATACCTTTTCTAAGCATGTGTTCCCCCTCAACTTGTGCATCTATTATTTTAAGAGCTTGCCTAACATTTTCAGTTTCTCAATTAACCTTAAGTTACATGTTCCAACATTTAGACACATGTTCACATCATTGTGACTTAATATCATTTGGCATGTCCTAAGGGGTTTTGGTATCTAAATCAAAACCTCTCATTTTATTCCCAATAATTTCCCCCTTTTTTATGATGCCAAAACCTATACAATCTATGCAAAGGTGACTTGACTACACTTATATCATTTTTCTTCAGTAGATGTGACTAAGGTCAAATTTCCTGAGAGAAATATGTTAGTGTAATATCTGTTCAAGTGCATATAGGTTTAAGTCAGGCAGGTTGAGACAGTAAGATATCATTTCTTGATTCACATAAGAAGTTTAACTATCATTCATAATTTCATAGATCATTACAGGCATGATGATAGTCAATTAAACATATCAGAGTATGAATTAGGAGAGTTACATATCAAGTGATCAGAGCATTACAAAAACTAATAAAGACATATGATCAGAGCAAACTAAATAATCATCATCAGAGCAGAGAGACATGTTTCAGCAGTCTTGAGCATAAACAACAGGGATGACTATTTTAACAGGATAGCAACCAAGATCAAGTAATCATCCATTTCAGCATTTTTGGCACATAAGGGTCAAGTTGACTTAGCTAGTTCAGAGGTTGTCTTCAGGAGGTGGCACCATCTCATACTGTGCCCACACCCTCTTCTTTAGTTCCATGGCTTCTTGATTAGTTCCCTTTGGCCCAAGCACCATCCTGTTCAGTTTAGGGATTTCAAAGAACTCTTGGAATATTCTTGATTGGTCTATGAAGCCTTCTTTCTTGGGAGGCATATAAATGATTGGCTTAGGGGCATTAAGCTCAATCCTTGCAATGTCAGCAGCTGCAAGAAGTTGCTGGTAAAGTTCCCTGTGATAGTCAATCATGAACTCTGTAAAAATGGAGTTTAAATCTTCATCATTCCATCTCCCTATGACATAGTAGTCATAGGAAAACTCCCTCTTAGCCTCTTCCCAAGTGTCATTCTACTGAATTGGAACCCATTTATCCAAGTGAGGATATTTGGTATCCATCTTGATCAGCAGTTGTGGCTTCAGCTTGCTGTAAGTAGCCCTTTTCCTTCTAGGCTTCTGAAAGTCTGCTCTCCTTTTATCTCTTGCTCTATTTGCTTCTTCAATCAGATCCATCTTCTCCTGGGCTCTCATCATAGCCAGCTTTTGTTGAGTTTCAGGATCTTTGCCATATCCGTCTTCAAATAGCTTTGATGGATCATTGACCAGCACTATTATCCTTTTCTTGGGTTCTGCTCCAAAACCTTCTTCAAACAACACTTCAACATTTTCTTGAGCAATCTTGGGGCTTTCAGCAGATTTAGTCTCAGGGGACTTGACAGTCTCAGCAACTTTGACTTCTTCAGCAACTTTGGCCTTTTCAGCAGTTTTGCCTTTCTTGGAGGTGGGCATTTCTTCTTCAATCCTGAACTCAGCAGGGAGTTCAAGGCTGTTGGGAAAGTCTGTGAATGTTTCAGCTTTCCTTTTCTTTTCCATTGCCTTCTTGATCTAACCTCTTGTTTGGACTCCTCCTTCAGCAACCTTGTCCAAACCAGACACCTCTCCTCCAGGCCTTTGCAGCAATCTGGCTCCTTCTTCCTGTGCTGATGCTACTGAATTCTTTAGAGCAATTGCTAGTTGCTCATCTTCATCCAAATCCTCCAGATTTTAAACTGCCTTGCCTTTCCTGACTTCAGGCTCCTTGTCCTTGCCTTTGCTTCCTTCTCCAATGGTCAAGGCACCTTTAGCCCTTGCTCTTTCCCTTTCCCCCCTTTTGGCAGCATCAAAACACTGAGGTTTGAGCTCACTCATGGTAGTTGCCATCAAGGACTGTGCTAGATTCAAGGACTTCATCTCCTCTAGCAAGTAGACATTTTCATCATGGATGTTTTGCATTCTGTCACTGCTCAAGCTTAGGAAAGCAAGAACAAGCTTCATTTTCTGTGCAACAACTTCTTCCATGGTGGACTTGAGGGATTCATCAAGGTCAGTGAGGTTGGCCACTGCACTTTCAACAATCTTGGCCATTACTTCCTGAGTAAACTTCTCTGAAGCTGCTTTCACCATAGCTAGCCTCATTTCCTCTGCTCTCTTCCTTTGAATAACAGTCTTCTTGCCAATTGCTTGCTTGACAACCAATTCCAGGGCTTTCACATTGTTGTTGTGGTTGTCTCTAGCAGTTTTTGCTCCTTCTTGACCTCTTTGGAAATGGATTCTATGCTGGTTTTAGCTTTCTGGACTTCAGTGGAGATGGTTTGCAAACCAGATTCAACTCCACTGATTCTGGCCTCAACACCACCTCTTCAGAGCCTGTCAATCTCATCTCTACAGATGCCAAAGTTCTACTTTGCTCATCCAAGGCTCCTGAAGTCTCAACATGGGCTGTTTCCACTTGGTGGACCAATGAGTCCAACTTTGCTGATTGCTCCCCTAGTAAGGCTTGAGCTGAGTTTGAATCAACATGGATAGGAGCATCTGTAAGAAACTCATGAGCAAAAATTTGGTCAAGTGTTACACCTGCAAGATCAGAGAAATCAAATTTGTTAGAAAATAAACACTCATCACCCTCAATTTCTTTTTCATAAGACTCTGATACATCAACAATCTTCTTCTCATTTTCAACTTTTTCTTTTCTCCCTTCATTTAAAATTTCCTCACATTCAGGGTCAGGCCTCCTCTCCTCAAGGGTTTCTTGAAGTTCAGATTTGACTTCAAGAATAACCTGCCCCTCCTCACTTATTCCACCCTCATTTGGTGGTACACTTACTATCTTAGTTATGATCACCACTCTATCATCCACCACTCCCTCTGGTTTTTCCACTAAAGCATCATTTTCAACTCCTTCTCCTAAACCTGCAACTTCTCCACCCTTAACAGGGTTCAGAGAAGGCAGTTGTTGGGAGATCACAGTGCTTGGCTCTAAAGCCACTGTGTCATCCTGAATGATTAAGGGCTGGTCAGTGTCCAAATCTCCTGACACTGATGAGGCCTTAATCAAACCAGCTTCTAAATGGGGAACCTCAACATCTTTAAGTTGTGCCTTGGGTTCAGAAGAACCTTCATTGGCAGATGCATCTTTGGCTGTGTCACCAGCTTTGGTCAACACTTCTGATGAGACAGAACCCTTTCTATGATAGGTTAAGAGAGGGGTTAAAGGTTGGTTGGATTAATGAGGGTTGGGGTTTGAGGGGTTTGAGGGATCTGAGGGATCATCCTTGCCATCATCATCATTAGAACTGCTCTCAGGGTTCTTGATCCGTTGAGCAATCCTCTCTTTCTCTTCAACAATCTTAGCAACTACCAACTTTGCAAAAATATCCTCATCAGTGAGGAATCTTATCTTGTTTATTCCAGCAAAGTGCAGTAGTCTGCTTTCCTCTATCTGCCACCAGTTAGCACCCTTGTCCTGGATTACTTGAGCAATTTCCATGATTGTTTTGTCCTTAACATCCACCAATGTCCTCAGATCATGGAACATCTTTTGAAGTCTTGGAAATTCTACAAGTTGTGGGTACAAACTGTCCACAGTAGCACATGCTCCACCTCTGAGCATACCTTCAAAGGTATACTCCTCCTCATCTCCACTTGACTGGGGAATTTGGGTTATAGGTGAGTTGGCTCTGGGTTCAGGAAGGTTGGCTTGAAGGGTTGCTTCAAAAAGGTTGAGTTCAAGAGGATTGGTCTTAGAAGGGTTGGGTGCAACAATGGTTGCTTCAGTTTCTTTTGAGAGCAATGGATCTGAAGTGGCTTTGCTCAGGGGGGTTGGCTCTAGAAGTTCATCATACCCATCATTGACATCTCAAACTTTCTTTGCATGAGCTTTGAGAACTTTTCACAAAGCCTCTCATTGGGGGATCCAAATATGATGTCATCAACATATATTTGGACAAGCAAGATGTCATCTCCTTCACAAATTCTGAAGAGAGTTTTGTCCACAGTTCCTTTGACAAATCCATGATCCAAGAGAAACTGTGACAGTGTATCATACCAAGCTCTTGGAGCTTGTTTGATTCCATATAGAGCTTTCTTCAATCTGTAGACTTGGTTTCCAATCTCAAAACCAGGTGGTTGCTCTACATAGACTTCTTCCTTCAAAACTCCATTCAAGAAGGCACTCTTGACATCCATTTGGTACATTTTGAACCTCTTGTGGGCTGCATAGGCTAGGAAGAGCCTTATGGCTTCAAGTCTTGCTACTGGAGCAAAAGTCTCATAATAGTCAATGTCTTCTTGCATTGCTGTGATCCAGTTGGCATCTTGAAGAGCTTCATCAATGTCCTTAGGCTCCTGTTCTGATAAGAAACAACAAAATAGAGCACTTTCACCATGAAACCTTCTAGTTTTGACTCTTATACTTGGATCACCAAGTATCAGATTAGTAGGATGGTCAGATAACCATATCCTTCTTTTTCTGATCCCTTCAGTAGAGTTGTCCTCTACTAAGGTTGAGTCACTAGCATCATAAAATTCAGGAAAATTTAATGCAGGATCTAATTCAGGATCATATTCAGGGGTGTTGTCCTCAATGTCAGGGACATTGGCATTTTCAACATTAATGTTTCCCCCTTGAATATTGGATCCATTAACTACCTCTGCAGGACTTGCTTCTTCATTGGTAGTTGTTACCTGATTATGAACTGGGATTGGGTCATTCAGTTCATCATTTCCTTCAGTGGGGTTTGTCTCAGGAACATTGCCTTCAGGATTGTTGTCTAGTCTAGTGAGTTCAGGAGGATTGGCCTGGGCAACATCTATGAAAGTAGTATCTTTGTCTTTTAAGCTCAGTTTGGTTGTCCTTTGTGTGATTTCCTCAGTATCCAAGTTCTTGTTCTTGATCTCAAGAATAGATTCATCAAACACAACAAGGGGTGTTTCTTCCACAATTAGGGATTTACAATTGTAGACCCTAAAAGCTCTACTGATTTGAGAATATCCAAGAAATATCCCATCATCAGCTTTGTTGTCAAATGCTTTCAATTGCTCTTTCCCATTGTTGTGAATGAAATACTTACAACCAAATATGTGAAAGTAAGATACTTTAGGCAATCTTTCTTTCCATAGTTCATAAGGGGTTTTGCCTTGTCCTTTAGTAATCAAACATCTATTCTGAGTATAGCATGCAATGTTTATAGCTTCAGCCCAAAACCTCTTAGGTAAGTTTGAATCTAGCAGCTTCTTTGAGAGTTCTATTTCTTCTTTCTGCTACCCCATTCTGCTGAGGTGTTCTAGCTGCTGAAGTTTCATGGGCTATTCCATTTTGTGAGCAATATTCATTAATGTATGAATTAATGAACTTAGTGCCTTTACCAGATCTTATCTTGATTATATTAAGGCTTTTCTCATTAGACAGTCTCTTTAATAGTTCAGGGAGTTTGACTTGTGTTTCCTTCTTATTAAGGAGAAATACTACCCATGTGAACCTAGAGAAGTCATATACTACAACCAATGTGTATTTTCTACCATTTATGCTTGCAGGGGTAATTGTTCCAAATAAGTCCATGTGTAATAGTTCAAGTACCCTTTCAGTAGAGATGACTGGTTTTCCTTTAAATGAAGCTTTAATCTGTTTTCCTTCTTGGCATGGTTTACAAACATGATCTTTAATGAAAACTTCATTTGGTAGTCCTTTAACTAATGCATTTCTAGCAAGCTTGTTCATTGATTTAAATTTCAGGTGGTTTAGCCTTTTATGCCATAACCAACTTTGTTCATTTGAGCTTTTGGCAATGAAACATGCATCATCAGTAGACTTGTCCCAGTCAGCAAAATACACATTTCCTCTCCTAGTTCCAGTCAGTAGAGTTTGTTGGGTTTTATCTTTGATTAAGCATTTTCCACTTGAGAACTCAACATTATAGCCTTTATCACAGAACTGACTTATGCTTAGGAGATTATATTTGAGACCAGCCACATATGATACATTGGATACCTTGATATTACCAATTATCAAGGTACCATAACCTTTTGTAGTTGCTTGTGAGCTGTCTCCAAATGTGACATTTGGGCCTTCTTTTTCAGTGAATTCAGTGAGGAGATCTTTGTTTCCAGTCATGTGCCTTGAACATCCACTATCAAGATACCATGCTGACTCTTTGCTCATACTCCTCATCTTCTTGTGGCCCATTGGTACCTGAAATTATCAAGCTTTAGGTACCCTTTGCATTTTGGGTCCTGAGAGGTTAGTTGTACCTTTAGGAACCCAAACTTGCCTAATTACCCTGATTGATTCAAGGTGGCTAAGTTGTTTTCCTCTAGCATCTACATACACTGTCTTTCCCTAAAATGCCTTTGGGAAAGAGTGTGTGAAAGTGTTGACTCTGTAAGTTTCAGGAGAGTTGTCAAATCTCCTGAACTTATGAGTTCTTTGTGCTACTTGAGGGAGTCTTTGAGGATAGACATATTTATGACCATTACCCTTTGGCATGAAGGGTTTTGGTTGTCTCATTTTATTCTGCCCTTGAGGAAAGTTGACCATAGGTCTGTTCAGCTGAGGTTTCCTCAGTAAAGTTGGCCTAGGCTGAACATACCTTAGATAACTCCTCTGAATATTGTTCAGATGAGTTGCCCTTCCACCAGGTCTACTCTGCTGAGCAACACTCCTCTTGTATTCAGGGACTTTGGCATTTTCCTTAGGTATGGGCCTAGTTCCCTAAAGTACTTGAGTGGGCATCTCATTCATTTTACCCTTTCGTTTGTTCAGTGGCTGGATTATTTGATTTTCAGCTTGTTGTGCCACTGATCTCACAAAGACTCTCTTAGTGTTACTTGTTGAGGCAACACTAAGACAATGTGAAGATTCGAATGAATCAAATCCCAATCCACTCTTTTGAGCCATAGGTCTTTGGAAGCTTTGAATTTCCTCTATTGCTCTAGAGGATTTATTCATAGCAGACATCTTAATTTTCAGGCTCTCTTCACTTGATTTAAGAATATCATATTTATGTGAGAGGTTTTCAAACTTTGCTTGAAGAATTTTTAGCTCAAAATCTTTTCTCTTCTGAGTAAGTAGTTGTTCATCAATCTGCTTTTGTTGGTCAACTATCCTGAGAGAAGCTTCATCAACTTCTCTCAAGACTTGTTGATACAACTCAGTAGACTTGACATCAACTACTGATTCAGAAGGTTTTGCAAGTTCTATTGACAACCTTTCATTTTCTCTCAGACAGTTGTCATGAAATTCTAGTAACCTAGTAAATCTTCCATTAACTTTCTAAAAGAAAGTTTCAGGTTGACTTCACTAGTGTTCTGTGATAGAAATGATGGTGAGCTAGAAGTGGAAGATACCTCATCATCCTCTATGGCCATGTTGCACACATCATCATCATCACTGTTTGAGAACAGTCCATCATCAGACGAGTTGAAGCTTTCAGCAGAGTCAGATTCATCACCAGCCATCATGGCTTTCCTGTTGGTGAATTTCTTGTCTCTTTTTGCTTGTCTCTCCTTCCTTTCCTTGGAGCTGAGCCCAGGGCAGTCATATTAAAAGTGCCCTTTCTTTTTGCAGTTATAGCACAAGTCCTCATCATAATCCTTCTTTAGGTCATCTCTCCTTCTGGATGATGAGGGTTCAGCTCTGCTGGACTTTCTCCTGTCAGAGTACTTGTCCTCTGATCTTCTTTTTTCAGGACTTTTGTCCTCAGCCTGGGCCTCAGGAGAGTTGTATCTTCTCCTGACCTTGTTGTCTTGGTAGAATTTCTTGTATCTACCAAACCTTGAGTTCAGCTTGTCAAATCTTCTAGCCATGAGGGCTAGCTCTTCCTTCATTTCAGACTTAGAGACTGACTTTGATGATCTAGGAGTGGGCTGCATTTCAGGTTCAGCAGCCTTGGCTTTGAATGCCACTCCTTTGGTTGGTAAGGAGGGTTCCTTAGCAGGTTTCCTTCTGTTTAGGTCAAACTCATAAGCTTTGAGTTCTGAGAAGATTTGTTGCATGGGCATGGTGGAGAGATCTTTTGTATTCTGCATCATCACAGAGTACACATCCCACTTTTGAGTGAGACTTCTCAGAATCTTTAGTGCAACTTCTCTCTTGGAGTACACCTTGTCCAATGAGTTGATTTCATTCATTATATCTGTGAATCTACCAGCAAATTTGTCAATGGACTCCTCAGGCTCCATTGTGAATTGCTCAAACTTCTGCACAGCAATTTGAAGCTTATTCTCCTTGATTTTGTCATTGCCCTCACACATTTCAGCAAGGGTGTCCCAAATTTCTTTGGCTATTGTGCAGTGGTAGACTCTTCTCATTACTGCATCTGGAATAGTCTGGTAAAGGGTGTTCATAGCTAGATAATTTAAATTATCCTTCCTTTTCTCCTCAGTGGTGAGATCATCTTCATCCTTGGGGATTTCCTCCCTTATATCAGCTCTTTGAGCTTCAGTCATTCTGGGATTGATTTGAGTGAACACAAAAGGTCCTCTTGTAATCACTCTCAGCATATCATTGTGGAGGCATGCAAGATGAGCTCTCATTCTGATTTTACAGAAGTCATAGTTCTCAATTGCAAACATAGGCAGTTTGTGATGAGATATATGGTTGATTGGATCAGTGGTCATGTTGTTGATCCCTTGAACAACATCATGTGGAACAGCATTGTTGTTGGCCATATCTCAAACAAAAGGGTTAGGTACAGATATGATAGGATTTCAGAAGAAGATCAGTTCAGTGACCACATTAAAATGTGTCTTTGAAAATAAAAATGGATTTTCAGAAGCAGTGGTCTTTGAACCCCTGCTCTGATACCACTTGTTGGTCCTGAAAGGAGTATATAACAAGTGTGTGGGGGGGGGGGGAGAATACACTTGTATGCAAATCTTTTACAACTTTAACCAAAACAGACTTCAACAAGGTTGTCCTGGACAACTCTGCTTATTTGATTAATTCTTTAAAGATAATATTCAAACTACTAAGTACTATTGAGTACCTTAGTTGAATAACTATCTAATGGATTTATATGTGCGGAATTAGTGGTTGGCCCTTTAGTTTAAACTCCTTTTAATTTCTGAAATTACCTTAACAGTTTCACAGTTTATCAGGGAACTTATCCAAATCTTGTTTGGTGCAATCTTAAGTATATATCTTTGAAAGGTCAGTTTGTGTGTTGTGTTGTATGAATGTAAGTGCTTGAAAGTAAATCAACACAAGAGTTTATAGTGGTTCAGAGACTCAAGCTCCTACATCCACTTTCCCTGATTTAATAGGATAATTCCTTCACTCTTGGAATTACTTGTTTTATAGTGCCAAGGTGCACTTGATCAACCACACCACTCCTTGGTGCCTTGATCCCTAGGATATCAGAGTCATAATACCCTCTTCACAACTCAGAATTGAACTGTTCTTCTCTCAACAGTCAATTCCTACCACTTCTACTACAACAACCTTCTATCTCTCTTTTGGAAAGGTATAAGGGTTGATGTTGGTTCCAACTAGGGTGAGATATCCTTCACAATGAGCTCAGTGTGTAAGGATAGGATATCTCTCTAAGCTTTGTATGGATATACAATGAGGTTCAGCTTAAAATGAAGTGTTTGAAGACTAAGAATGTCTTTAAAGGAACTTTGAAGCTTCAGAATAGTTGATGTTCTTGGATAATAGTTGGATACTTCAAATGGTCTTCACACTTCTGTATTTATAGACAAAATTGAGGATTTGCCCGCTGGAGAGGCAGCCTCAATTATCTATAAATGTCTTCCTTGAACTCTGCAACTGGAAGACAGTTTCTTGAAAGTGACATGTCCTTAATTTGGGAAATAAACGGTTGTGAGCTCTTTGTCTTGACTTTGAAGCTCTCTTCCCAATGTCTGACTCCAAAATTCACTTGATCAAACATGGACATCACTCCATTTTCTATCTGTTCCTAATCACATGGTATCTAATGTCAGGAACGGTTTTCTAAATTCTGTTTCTAATAAGAGACGGATTTGAGACCTATTTTTTGCGGTTTATAATGAGAGACAGAATTTGACACCGTATATTCTCGTATCTAAACGATGAACGACCCGTTTTATATCCGGGTCAAAAATCCGGTTTATAATGAGAGACAGAATTTGACACTGTATATTCTCGTATCTAAACGATGAACAACCCGTTTTATATCCGGGTCAAAAATCCGTTTCAAATGTCGTTTTTATTTAACGACATTTTATCGTCTCTAAATCCATCTAAGTGATAAACGACCCGTTTTACATTCGGGACGAAATTTGACACCGTATATTCTCGTATCTAAACGATGAACGACCCGTTTTATATTCGGGTCAAAAATCCGTTTCAAATGTCGTTTTTATTTAACGACATTTTATCGTCTCTAAATCCATCTAAGTGATAAACGACCCGTTTTACATTCGGGTCAAAAATCTGTTTCAAATGTCGTTTCAACCTAATACATCCCACCATCCGAATCCCAATCCCCATCCCATCCCAGCACACCCATCCGAATCCCAATCCATCCCAGCACACCCATCCGAATCCCAATCCCCATCCCATCCCATCCCATCCTGACCCAGCCCCCAAACGACATTTTATCGTCTCCAACTATTAATTGACCATTATTTTGGTCTATGTGGGAATTGAACACACCCATCCGAATCCCAATCCCCATCCCATCCCATCCCATCCTGACCCAGCCCCCAAACGACATTTTATCGTCTCCAACTATTAATTGACCATTATTTTGGTCTATGTGGGAATTGAACCCAGGTGGGCAAGTGTCCATTATTGAGCACCCGCCACTAGGACAGATAACTCTTTTGTTTTATCTTTTAATATTAATATTAATTGTATATGTATATTAATTTATTTCTTTCACATGTATTTAAATTATAACTTTTAAATTTGTAAATGTAATTTTTTTATTAATTTCTAAAAATTGTAATTACTCAAGCATAAGTTGTAAAATACTAAGAACTATGCATAATATTTTAACATATATAATTAATTGATTAATTTGTAACTTTAAAAAATATATATAAAAAAATTGTTATTGAATAATTTCAATTGTAAAAGTTTATAAATTCAAATAAATTAATTAAATTACATTTAATCTTCATCTTCATATTTCCCTTCATCATTGTCGTCATCATCTTCTTTTTCATCATATTCATCTCCATTCTTGTTATCCTTCTCATCATCATTGTTTTCAATTCAGATCAAATCACGATTCTTGTTATCCTTCTCATCATCATTGTTTTCAATTCAGATCAAATCATGATTTGTAACCGTTAAATCTAAAAAAATATTGAAATCTCCCTCAAACACCTTAGTTTCAGTCTCTATTTTTTTTAAACTTCTTTGCGTGCCTTCCACCGAAGATCTTGCCTTTACTTTGCAAACAACGATCCATTGTTACTTGTTACGTGGTCCTCCTGGATAGGTGATGAACATCCACAAACTTGTAATTCAAATGGATTTTTGTTTCTAATGAGGTGTGATCAAACCAATCACATTTGAATAATAGTGGCCCTTTGCTGAGATCCCTTAAATATCGATTATCAACGTCGTGTGAACTCATATCGCCTGTGATTTAAAATAACTTTAAATTAATTATTTATATATATACACTAAGACTAATAATAATTCCAATAACACACATATTGAATCGGTACTCGTATGTTTGCATTTGAGATATTTTGTTCTTCTTATCGTAACAAAAATATATTATTATCAATAATAATTATAGATTGAATAAACATGGATAAAACTACTTACTTACCCAACTCCACAACTCCGTAATCGTCTCACCCATATAACACTCTATTTTAATTTAATGAAGTTTTAATACATGAATCATTCACTTAATTTGTATCTCTACCTCCCTTCATTTTCATTTTGACACTTTTTAATTTAAGTTTATTTTGACATCGAAATGATATATTTTTTAAAATTTGTAAAATTAAATGAATTCAATTTCTATAAATTAGATAACTTGTTGTATCTCAACCAAACAACTTTTAGACTAATTTATAGGTCACGGGGATCCAACTACTGAATAAGCCAATGGAAAAGGGTCATTATTTGGATCGATACCAACTGCAGTAAGCAACACACCTTGAATAGCCCCTTTTAGGTGACAACCATCAACACCAATCCATGGCATGCATCCAGCTTTAAAACCCTCCTTTAGTGCATTCAAACACACATACAATTTTGAGAATTTATTACCAGTAGGTTTTTCCTCCATCTTCATTATCACTGTTGAACCAGGATTCTTTTCCTTTAAGGTGGCCAAATAGTCCCACAATTTGTTGTATTGATCAGTGACCTGACCCTCAATTGCCTTCACTGCTTTTTTGTTTTGCCCTGTATGCTTGGTTGTGAGAGATGTGACACCCAAGTTTCTTTATAGCTTGCTTCTTCAACCCACTAACTTCTTTGTTTGGTTCTATCCTTAATTCTTCCTCATACATCTTTGCCAACCAACCAGATTTCACATTCTGAACATGATAACTCCTAGCACATGTGTGATCTGCATTGAATTTTCTAATTTGGAAGGCTTTGAAAGTGTGTTGGGTGTATAAAAGTGTTTAAGTACAAGTAGATAAATGTTGCACAGAATGTTGAGACAAATATTGCAACACTGACTCTAACAGAATATCAGAAATTCAGATACACAACGGAAGACTTGAAACACTAAAAACAAACGAGACACAATGGAATTACTTTTAACATAGATTTTATAAATAAAAATCTATGTCTACCTTATGGCGTAAATCAATACCTATCTTCAAGTACAAATGTTGTGTGAAATGTTACAGCAATAACTTTCACAACGAAACTACAAACGAGGCAGGTGTCAAGTTTTGAAAACGAACTAAGTGTATAATTATACACTGTCGAAATGCCTAGTCTATCTAATGATTACACTCTCAATAGATAAGAAGACACACAGTCATACGGGTGGTATACAACGTATGATCTAAAATGTAGAAGTATTGGCCACAATTTCCTAACAGGGATGAATGCTCGGTCTAGGATATTGTTCGAATAGAACACACTGAATTATGAAGCCTTCAATCGGTATTTATAGAGGTGGTATGCAAATTCTAGAGGCGTCCACATTGAGGTCTTATTTTTTAGGAACTCAACTTCCACAACTTCCATGATCTTTCTAGATCCTTCTTGTATGCTCTAGGTCGTTCTAAATGCATCTAGGCTGTTCTAGCATGTTCTTCAATGTTCTGGAATCTTCCAGGTTCCAGATCCTTGTAGAAGCTTCTAGATCCTGCCAGAAATGCGACAACATTTAGGTCAACATTTAATGTAGTATTTCAGAAAAGACTTAGAAAAAATCTCGGAATGTCAAATTAATATGTTGTTGATAATGTTAAGACATTTAAGAATTAACAACATCTACAATCTCCCCCAATTTGACCTTTCTACTACAACACACCTGATGCACATATATTTCTATACATACTCAGTTTTATGTACTTAGTTGAGGTTGACATCATTGCTAAGCACTAGTCAAGACAATACATGTTGTAATCGTTGGATCAAATCGAATGAAGATCAAGGGTAACCTTATAATGATCCGTGCCAAAGGATCAAAACAATTTTATCCAAAATAGAATAAGTATAAACAATACACTTATTCACAACATAAGTAACTTTACTAAAATCATAAGTTGAATTGGAAGAATTAACTTAAGATCTAAGTAAGACACTAACAAAACAAAATAACAAAAATCAGAACAAAAACAACAAACAAAACAAAGACTCAGCAACCTGCAGTAAACACATGATAATCTGTAAACATATTAAGCAAAGGCAGTAAACAAATATCATTGGAGATCACCATACAAGGTCTCCATCTCAGCATCATCAGCTTCATCCACAAAGTAAGTAGATGCAAGGTGTGCAACTACATCAGTTACTGCAGCATCTCCAGCATCAGGTCCATCACCAGCAGCAGCAGCTGGAACTCCATCATCATTCAACTCTTCAATCACCACATTGGAGTTTGATGGTGGTGGTACTCCCCCTGTTGTAGGTGAAAGCATACCGGTCCACCTATTCTTCAGGAACTGGAGCTCATCAATAGTTTCCTGCAAGTGGTTGAGTTGTAGTTTGATGAATTCCTGTGAAAGATACACATTATCTGAAATGTTGATACGTATGTTCTCAACATTTGGGGGTGCATTTCTCTGTTTTGATCTGGATGATTCTGGATGATCAGAAGTTGAGGGTCTTTGCTGATGTTCAGTAGTTGAAGGCCTGTGCTGATGATCAGTACCAGGAGCAGTCAAAGGCAGATCAATTACTCTATCCCCAGTGAGTAAGGCAAGAGCTATTGCCAGTAATGGAACTCTCCCCCTCAACACATCAGTGTTCTTGGCAACAAAGTCATGATGCCTCAAGTAATTTGAAATCTAAACAAGATAGGGTAGGTTGCCTTTTTTAGAAACTTTTCCAGTAAATCTCATCATGTGGTGGAAGATAGTGAGGCCTAAATTGAATTTCTTAAGCACAGAGATCCTATACATAAGAACAACTTGGTCTTTTGTGATCTTGGTGGTATTTGTGGTGGGAATCCAGTTGTAGATAATGAGTTTGTATAACACATAATGTAAGGAAGTGAGGTCTTTGGCTAGCATATGTCTAGTCCACTAAACTACCCTACCACCAGTTATAGCAGCAATAACAACATCCATGTCAGGTTCTTCATCCACCTCAACATTGGGAATATGCAGAAACTCATTTATCAACTCAGGAGTAAAAGGTACATCCCTCCCCCTAAAATTTACAGTCTCATACCACCTAGATGATCTCCTACCAGTACTCTTTTTCATGCAAGCATAAAATTCATAAGCCCAATTTGTCAAGAATGATTCACCAAAATTCACAGCATGCATCAAATTCCTTTTCTCTAAGAAACTAATCATGCCTTTACTTTCAAAATCAGGTATATTAATTCTCTTCTCTATCAGCAGTTTCCTCTTAGAATAACGTAGATGTTGTTAATTCCTAAATGTCTTAACATTATCAACAACATCTTAATTTGACCTTCCGAGATTTTTTCTAAGTCTTTTCTGAAATGCTACATTAAATGTTGATCTAAATGTTGTCGCATTTCTGGCAGGATCTAGAAGCTTCTACAAGGATCTGGAACCTGGAAGATTCCAGAACATTGGAGAACATGCTAGAACAGCCTGGATACATTTGGAACGACCTGGAGCAGCCTAGAAGGATCTAGAAAGATCATGGAAGTAGTGAAAGTTGAGTTTCCTAAAAAATAGGACCTCAATGTGGAAGCCTCTAGAATTTCGTATCCCACACTATAAATACCCATTGAAGGCTTCATAATTCAGTGTGCTCTATTCGATCAATATCCTAGACCGAGCGTTCATCCCTGTTAGGAAATTTTGGCCAATAGTTCTACATTTTAGTTCATACGTTGTATACCACCCGTATGACTGTGTGTCTTCTTATATATTGAGAGTGTAATCATTAGATAGACTAGGCATTTCGACAGTGTATAATTTATACACTTAGTTCGTTTTCTAGACTTGGCACCTGCCTCGTTTATAGTTTCGTTGTGAAAGTTATTGTTGTAACATTTCACACAACATTTGTACTTGAAGATAAGTATTGATTTTACGCCATAAGGCAGACATAGATTTTTATTTATAAAATCTATGTTAAAAGTATTTCCATTGTGTCTCGTTTGTTTTTAGTGTTTCAAGTCTTCCGCTGTGTATCTTAATTTCTGACATTCTGTTAGAGTCAGTGTTGCACTATTTGTCTCAACATTCTGTGCAACATTTATCTACTTATACTTAAACACTTCTATACATCCACACCCAGCACACTTTCAGTTGGTATCAGAGCTGATACCTGACGACACTAGGTTAGATCTTTGGTCAAGTGTGTTTTTAGTTTAGTTTAGCAATGGAAACACATCACATATCCACTGCACTTAGGCCACCCGTTTTAGATGGTTCGAATTATTCTTCTTGGAAGCCTAAGATGCGTATGTACATCAAGTCAATTGATGAACGTGCCTGGAGGACTGTACTTACAGGTTGGGAAGCTCCAAAGAGACCAGCAGACGCAGATGGTGAAGTTCAACTCAAAAGAGAAGTTGATTGGACGGCTGATGAAACAACAACAGCAAGCTACAATTCTAAAGCTTTAAATGCTATTTTTACTTCTGTTGATGTTTCAATGTTTAAAATTATATCTAACTGTTCTACTTCTAAAGATGCATGGGACAGGTTGCAAGAGCATTGTGAGGGTTCAGACAGTGTTCGAAGGACAAAGCTTCGAATGTTGGGGACAAAGTTTGAGAATCTCCGAATGAAGGAAGATGAAACCATTTCAGCCTACAATAAAAGGTTAAGTGAGATAATCAATGAATCACATTCTCTTGGTGACCCTATTTCTAATGTTAGAGTAGTTCATAAGATATTAAGATCTGTTCCTAAAAGATTTGATGCTAAAATTTGTGCTATTGAAGAGGCAAAAAATACAGATACATTAAGTCAAAATGAGTTAGTGAGTATTCTTAGAACATATGAAATAAACACTAATCAAGTTGATGAAAATGATGCTGATAAAAAAGTTGTAGTTTTTAAAGGAGAAACATCAAACATTTCTGAGTCTCAACCTATCATTACTGAAGTTGATTCTGATGAAGAATTGCTTGATGAATGTCTCAACAATCCTAACAACATTGCCTTGCTCACTAAGCACTTTAATAAGTTTCTTAAGAAATCTGTGAACAAATCTAGAAATATTCAGCCTAAGATTCAAATCAACACATCAACACCTCAACCAGAAAGGAGGAAAGGTCAATTCACACCAAGACTGTCAAAGAGTGAAGGTAAACCAAGGTATGATCCTGAATTTCGAAAATCAGTTCAATGCAATGCTTGTTCTGGTTATGGCCATTATGCAAATGAATGTGCCAATACTAGACTTAAGCAAAAACTGAATTTTAGTGCTACCTTGAGTGATGATTCTGATGATGATCTTGATGAATTAAATCAGAATGAATATTCTAATTTTACCAGAATTGATTATAATGATTCCTCAGATGATGATCTGGATGAAACAGTTTCTGATGTTGTACCTGATGCTTCAACATCTACAGCAACATCAGAACAGAGTCACCCAGATTTGAACTGTTTTAATGGTTTAGTTGATGATGCAGGAAAAAGGAATGATGACAATGAATACCAAAAGCTGTTAGAAGATTGGAAGAATCAGAAACTCACCCTTGATTCTCTGAATAAAAGGAATGAGGATTTGACAGATACAATCACCAAGCTAGAAGTTATTCTTACCAAAAGAGATCTGGAAATATGTAACTTAAAGGAGAAACTGATAAATTCTACTTTATGTTTCAAGAAATATTCCAAGAGTGCTTCTGAGGTAAATAATGCTATAGCTACTGGTAAGTCTAACAATCATGGTTTAGGTTATGATGGTACTACTGCTTCTATTTCTGATAAATTTAGAAAACCTGTGAAATTTGTTAAGGCAAATGTTGACACATCTGGGTCAACATCTGCAGAAACAGAGTCTCACAAGGTTAAAAGGAAGTATATCTGTCATTACTGTTTCAAAATTGGTCATATTCGTCCTTACTGTATAAAGTTGTTTGAAGAACAGAAAAACTTGAAAATGCTGCATAAGAAACTGTCACATCCTGGTAAACAGTTTTTGAAATCTGCATGGAAACCAAAAGCTACCTGTAATGTTGTTCATACCTCTTTAAAAGCATGTCTACCTGAATTATGGTACTTTGATAGTGGTTGTTCTAGACATATGACAGGCCGTATTGATTTCTTATCTGATTATGTGACTTTGAATAGTGGTAGTGTTACATATGGTGGAGGTTCTAAAGGAAAGATTGTTGGTAAAGGAACTTTGAATGTTGAAGGTTTTCCTAAGCTTAAAAATGTATTACATGTTGATGGCTTACTTGCAAATCTGATTAGCATTAGTCAACTTTGTGATGATAATTTGCATGTGAAATTTGATAAAGATTCATGTTATGTTCTTAATAAAGATGAAGTTTGTGTCATGACTGGTACTAGGTCAGCTGATAATTGCTATCTTATTGGAACAAATATGTGTAACTTGTCAAAACATGATGAAAATGTTCTATGGCATCAAAGATTGGGTCATGCAAATTACAGAGCAATGAAAAAGCTAATCAAAGCAGATGCAGTAAAAGGAATTCCAGAACTTAGGTTTCACAACACCACTGTATGTGGACCATGCCAAAAAGGTAAGCAGGTAAGAATGTCACACAAAATGCTGTCACATTGTACTACACATCGATGCTTTGAATTACTGCACATGGATTTGATGGGTCCTATGGAAACTGAAAGCATTGGAGGAAAGAGGTATTCCTTAGTTGTGGTAGATGATTTTTCTAGATATACCTGGGTAGAGTCTTTGAGAGACAAATCTGAAGCATTTGCTGCATTTAAAATTCTTTATAAGAGGTTTAAAAATGTGTTTAACTTGAAAGTTGGCCGCATTAGAACTGATCATGGTAGGGAATTTGAAAACAGCATGTTTAATGATTTTTGTGATAAAAAGGGTATCTTGCAAGAATATTCATCTCCTAAAACTCCACAACAAAATGAAATTGTTGAAAGAAAGAATAGAACTTTACAAGAAATGGCTAGAGTTATGCTTACATCCAAATGTCTTGCTAAGAAATTTTGGGGAGAAGCATTGAATAGTGCATGCCATATTATTAATAGGGTTTTTATTCGTTCTGGTACTAATCAAACACCTTATGAGATTTTGAACAACAGAAAACCTAATGTGAAATATTTTCATGTATTTGGTTGTGTGTGTTATATTCTGAATGATAGGGATCAACTTCATAAGTTTGATTCTAAAAGTGATAAAGGTTTCTTTTTAGGCTATTCTAGAAATAGTAAAGCCTATAGAGTTTATAACCTTAGAACTAACACTGTTCAAGAATCTGTTAATGTTGTGTTTGATGATGATAAAGGTCTTACAGATGACAAAGATGAAGAAGATGTATCACAGGTTACTGACACTTCTGAGAATACACTGAAGTCTGAAAATGTTGCACCAAATGTTAACACATCTGGGTCAACATCTACAGAACAGTCAGCTGTAAATTCACAGAATGATCAGTACATTCCCAAAACGAATCCTTCTTCAAGAATAGGCAAAAGTCATCCTTCTGACCAGATCATAGGCGATGCTACAGTTGGAGTGCAAACAAGAGGAAGAGTAAGATCAAACAAGGTAGATGTGGTAAGAACAATATGCATGTCTTCTATGTGTAATGTTGTAAATGCTGAATGCTATTTATCTGAAATTGAACCTAAGAGTGCTAAAGAAGCCTTAACTGATGAAAACTGGATTAATGCTATGCATGAAGAACTTGGTCAGTTTGAAAGAAATGAAGTATGGACACTTGTTCCTAGACCTAGTCATACTAATGTCATTGGAACAAAGTGGATATTCAAGAATAAAACTGATGAATCTGGTAATATTGTTAGGAACAAGGCTAGGTTAGTAGCACAAGGTTACACCCAAGTTGAAGGAGTTGATTTTGATGAAACTTTTGCACCTGTTGCTAGGATAGAATCTATTAGATTACTGCTAGCTATTGCATGTTTTATTGATATTAAACTTCATCAAATGGATGTAAAGGCTGCATTTCTAAATGGCATATTAAATGAAGAAGCATATGTTGAACAACCTATAGGATTTGAAGATCCACAGTATCCTGATCATGTATATAAACTTAAGAAAGCATTGTATGGTCTTAAACAAGCTCCTAGAGCATGGTATGGTACGCTTACTGACTTTCTTTTGGAATATGGATTTATTAGAGGAGAGGCAGATAGAACTTTGTTCATTAAGCACACTGAAAATGATATACTAATTGCTCAAATATATGTTGATGACATTGTGTTTGGTTCTACTTGTGATAAAATGTTGAGTAAATTTGTTGAGGCAATGACTGCAACATTTGAAATGAGTATGGTTGGAGACTTGAATTATTTTCTAGGTCTTCAAATCAAACAATGCAGCAATGGTATTTTCTTCTCCCAGAGTAAGTATGCTAAGAACTTGGTTAAAAGATTTGGTCTTGAGAATTCAAAACCAATGAAAACTCCTATGGGATCCTCTTTGAAACTTTGCAAAGACAGTGCTGGAACAGATGTTGATCGAACACTTTACAGATCCATGATAGGTAGTTTACTGTATTTAACCTCTAGTAGACCAGATATTATGTACAGTGTGTGTGTTTGTGCTAGGTACCAAGCTAATCCAAAGGAATCTCACCTGAATGCTGTGAAAAGGATTATCAAGTATGTTGCAGGTACAAGTGACCTTGGAATCTGGTATACTAAGGATACCAACAACATTTTGATTGGCTACAGTGATGCTGATTGGGCTGGAGATATATATGATAGAAAGAGTACGAGTGGAGGATGTTTCTACATGGGAAACAATTTTGTTTCATGGCACAACAAGAAGCAGAATTGTGTTTCACAATCTACTGCAGAATCTGAGTATATAGCTGCTGGAAGCTGCTGTACACAACTCTTGTGGCTGAGCAAGATGTTCCATGACTATGGTATTGAGAATGGTATACTTACAATCTTTTGTGATAATACTAGTGCTATTAACATTTCTAAGAATCCTGTACAACACTCACTCACAAAGCATATTAGCATAAGACATCACTTTATGAGAGATTTAGTAGAGAAGAACATTGTGAAGTTGGAGTATATACCTACTGAGAAACAAAATGCTGACATTTTTACTAAGGCATTAGACCATGAGAGATTCTCAATCTTGAGGAAATCTCTTGGGATGAGCACTATCTGAAAAATTCGGATGGATGTTGTCACAAATGCGTCAGCATTTGGGACAACATCATGGGTTGTAAAAATTTTATAAGTTGAATTTATTTCTTACTTAGTTAAATAATTCCTTTGTAAAATATCTACGAATCTAAGAACCTTGTAGTGCAAAAATAAACATGTCTTACACCTCTCAAATGCATAAAAATGAGAATGTTATTAGCATACTAAAAGATGTACCAAATCACTGAGTAACTATGGAGCACGGAGTTCACTACTACGATGCCTTCTTTTCAAAAGGTGATTCTTTGGTAAAAACATCAATATATTTGTAATCCATTAAGTAAGTATGGGGCACGGAGTTCGCTACTACGATGTACTCTACAGGAACAATGGATCAATACAAATTAGATGCTATAACACAAAAAGAAAAATTATGGTGCAACACAAATGAAGCAAATTCATGTAAAAACCGTGTTGAGGTGTTTGTAACAGTTTTGAGCACAACATTGCCTGATTCGAACTTATTTTTATAAGTTGAAATTATTTAATTATTTATTGAGATTTATTTTATTTATTCAATTATATAACTAACCCACGTTTTTTTTTTCAGATTATGCTTGGAATTAGTCTTTATTCTAGACATTTCTTAATTATTTAATTAATTAATAAAATGGATTTTTCCCACTAATTAAACCATGATCAAGGTTGTGGCTAAAAATGTGGAGCACTATCACATTATTTCTGGAATTATTCATGTTAACCTCCAACTACACACACATTCTCTCTATAAAACTCAATTAATTGTGATTTATGTTGCTAATCGTGATTTTTGTGTTTGTTAAGTACTAAGCTTCTGCAGAATTGATTACTGGCCGTGTATCTCTCAAATTTTGTGAATACACTCCTCAAAACCATCTTGAAATTCCAACCGTCCCTTAAATGGCTGGAAACCGACCTCAATCCCACTCACAATCTCACTCTGATTCGAAGAACTCATCCCCTTCTCACACAAACCCTCTCGAAATCCTTGCTTCCATGGCGTCTCAGAAATCAACCTCGTCAAATGCTGACTCAAATGTCTCTGCAACACCATCAACAACCACTCCCACTCCTCAAACTGCTCCTCAAATCATTCCACCAACAACCAACATTCCTCAAGATGCAACTGTCGAACAGTTCAATAAGGCTATCGAAGAAGTGTCTGACTCTCTTCGAACAACAGGTCATCTGCCCGTGATGACATTTGGAGATATCACAGTGGATATCTCAAGCTATTTGGCTGATCAAACCGCCCAAATGGCTGCTGCTTCAAAAAGCCCTAAATCACCTACTGTTCACACCTCGCAAGCTGAAAATGAGGAAGTTACTGCTGAAGAAGAAGCTACTGCTACTTCCGACCCTGAAGATGTTGAAATGGAGAATGCAAACATCTCTGAAGACGGTACAAACTCTTCACTCTCTGTTTCTGATGAATCTGCTCCCATTCCTTTCAAGAAGAATGCACAGAAAGGAAAAAGACAGAGGAGTCCTGTTCAAAGAAGAAGATCATACCGTGTGTTCACTCGTGTGGATTATTCTGAATCCATGAGGAAAAAGAAGAAAGCTGGAGCTGAAGCTGCTGAACCCATCCAAGTGTTCACAGACTCTGAAGAGGAAGCTGCTGTTGTTGTTGAGAAAGTTAAAAAGACTGTTGCTGAGAAACCCAAGAAGGCTGTTGTTGAAAGAAGGAAGAAAGCTGCTGCTGATCCCAAAGGCAAAGGGAAGGCCAAGATGATTGCTGAAGATGAACCTGCAAAATCAGATTCCAATTCTGACTCTGATGTGTGCTTAAGAGATATTCTGAACTCTCTTAAGAAAAATGCTGAGCATTTTGCTGCTGCAAAGGAAGCTGCACCAGAACCTGAAGATGATGGCAGTGGTGATGGTGATAGCTCTTCCAGTGCAGAAAGCAGCTCAAAGGAAAGCTCTGCTAAAGACTCCACATCAAGCTCCAATGACCTTGCTTCTGAAGAGGAAGGTAATTCTGATTCTCCTGATACTCTAGAGAATAGGTTGGCTATTTATTCTAAGAGGAAACTGCTGATAGAGAAGATGATTAATATCCCTGATTTTGAAAGTAAAGGCATGGTTAGTTTCTTAGAGGAAAGGAATTTGATGCATGCTGTGAATTTTGGTGAATCTTTCTTGACAAATTGGGCTTATGAATTTTATGCTTGCATGAAAAAGAGTACCGGTAGGAGATCATCTAAGTGGTATGGGACTGTAAACTTTAGGGGGAGGGATGTACCTTTTACTCCTGAGTTGATAAATGAGTTTCTGCATATTCCCAATGTTGAGGTGGATGAAGAACCTGACATGGATGTGGTTATTGCTGCTATAACTGGTGGTAGGGTAGTTAAGTGGACTAGACAGATGCTAGCCAAAGACCTCACTTCCCTACACTCTGTGTTATACAAACTCATTATCTACAACTGGATTCCCACTACAAATACCACTAAGATCACAAAAGACCAAGCTGTTCTTATGTATAGGATCTCTGTGCTTAAGAAGTTCAATTTAGGCCTCACAATTTTTCACCATATGATGAGATTTACGGGAAAAGTTTCTGAAAAAGGAAACCTACCCTATCCTGTTCTGATTTCAAATTACTTGAGGCATCATGACTTTGTTGCCAAGAACACTGATGTGTTAAGGGGGAGAGTACCATTACTGGCCATAGCTCCTGCCTTACTCACTGGGGATAGAGTAATTGATCTGCCTTTGACTGCTCCTGGTACTGATCATCAGCACAGGCCTTCAACTACTGAACATCAGCAAAGACCCTCAACTTCTGATCATCCAGAATCATCCAGATCAAGACAGAGAAATGCACCCCCAAATGTTGAGAACATCCATATCAACATTTCTGGTAATGTGTATCTTTCACAGGAATTCATCAAATTGCAGCTCAAGCACTTGCAGGAAACAATAGATGAACTCCAGTTCCTGAAGGACAGGTGGACCAACCTCCTTTCACCTACAACAGGGGGAGTACCACCACCATCCAACTCCAATGTGGTCATTGAGGAGATAAATGAAGATGGAGTTCCAGTTGCTGCTGATGCTGGTGTTGTACCTGATGCTGGAGGAGATGCTGCTGTAACTGATGTAGTTGCACATCTTGCATCTATTTACTTTGTGGATGAAGCTGATGAACAGGAACATTGATGAACAGGGACAAGCTACAAGACAGGGGGAGATCTGATTTCATAATGGCTGTTGTTTATGCCATTTATTCAGTTCAATCTCTGTAATGAATGTTTAAGTATTCTGAATTTCTGATACACTTGTTATTTATTTTCTTAGATGATAGGATGTTTATTACTGCAACTTGCTTAATGGTTCCACTTGATATTTGTTTACTGCCTTGCTTAATTTGTTTGCAGATTATCATGTGTCTAATATTGCAGGTTGTGTATAGTATTAGTGTCTGTTTTTGTTTTTACATTATGTTTTGCTCTGATTTTATTATTTTGTTTTTTTTGTTTGTGTCATACTTAGATTCTAAGTGAATTTCTTCCAGTTCAACTTATTATCTTAGTATAGTTACTTATGTTGTGAGTAAGTGTACAGTTTATACTTATTCTATTTTGGATGAAATAGTTTTGATCCTTTGGCACGGATCATTATGAAATTATCCTTGATCTTCAGTTGATTTGATCCAACGATTACAACAGGTATTGTCTCGACTAGTGCTTAGCAATGATGTCAACCTCAACTAAGTACATAAAACTGAGTATGTATAGAAATATATGTGCATCAGGTGTGTTGTAGTCGAAAGGTCAAATTGGGGGAGATTGTAGATGTTGTTAATTCCTAAATGTCTTAACATTATCAACAACATCTTAATTTGACCTTCCGAGATTTTTTCTAAGTCTTTTCTGAAATGCTACATTAAATGTTGATCTAAATGTTGTCGCATTTCTGGCAGGATCTAGAAGCTTCTACAAGGATCTGGAACCTGGAAGATTCCAGAACATTGGAGAACATGCTAGAACAGCCTGGATACATTTGGAACGACCTGGAGCAGCCTAGAAGGATCTAGAGAGATCATGGAAGTAGTGGAAGTTGAGTTTCCTAAAAAATAGGACCTCAATGTGGAAGCCTCTAGAATTTCGTATCCCACACTATAAATACCCATTGAAGGCTTCATAATTCAGTGTGCTCTATTCGATCAATATCCTAGACCGAGCGTTCATCCCTGTTAGGAAATTGTGGCCAATAGTTCTACATTTTAGTTCATACGTTGTATACCACCCGTATGACTGTGTGTCTTCTTATCTATTGAGAGTGTAATCATTAGATAGACTAGGCATTTCGACAGTGTATAATTTATACACTTAGTTCGTTTTCTAGACTTGGCACCTGCCTCGTTTATAGTTTCGTTGTGAAAGTTATTGTTGTAACATTTCACACAACATTTGTACTTGAAGATAAGTATTGATTTTACGCCATAAGGCAGACATAGATTTTTATTTATAAAATCTATGTTAAAAGTATTTCCATTGTGTCTCGTTTGTTTTTAGTGTTTCAAGTCTTCCGCTGTGTATCTTAATTTCTGACATTCTGTTAGAGTCAGTGTTGCACTGTTTGTCTCAACATTCTGTGCAACATTTATCTACTTATACTTAAACACTTCTATACATCGATCCACACCCCGCACACTTTCAAATAAATAGCCAACCTATTCTCTAGAGTCTCAAGAGAATCAGAAATACCTTCCTCTTCAGAAGCAAGGTCATTAGAGCTTGATGTGGAATATTTAGCAGAGCTTTCCTTAGAGCTACTCTCTGCACTGGAAGAGCTATCACCACTGCCATCATCTTCAAGTTCTGGTGCAGCTTCCTTTGCAGCAGCAAAATGCTCAGCATTTTTCTTAAGATAATTCACAATATCTCTTAAACACACATCAGAATCAGAATTGGAATCTGATTTTGCAGGTTCATCTTCAGTAATCATCTTGGCCTTCCCTTTGCCTTTGGGATCAGCAACAGCCTTTCCTTTTCCTTTCACTTCAGCAACAACTTTCTTCTTGGATTTCTCAGCAACTTTCTTAGTTTCTCAACAGCAACAGGAGCGTCTTCTTCAGAGTCTGTGAACACTTGGATGGGTTCAGCAGCTTCAGCTCCAGCTTTCTTCTTCTTCCTCATGGATTCAGAATAATCCACACAAGTGAACACTTGATATGATCTCCTTCTTTGTACATGACTTCTCTGTCTTTTCCCTTTCTGTGCGTTCTTCTTGAACGAAATGGGAGCAAATTCATCAGAAACAGAGAGTGAAGAGTTTGTACCGTCTTCAGAGATGTTTGCGTCCTCCATTTCAATGTCTTCAGGGTCGGAAGTAGCAGTAGCTTCTTCTTCAGTAGCAACCTCCTCATTTTCAGCTTGCGGGTTGTGAACAGTAGGTGATTTAGGGTTTTTTGAAGCAGCAGCCATTTGGGCGGTTTGATCAGCCAAATAGCTTGAGATATCGACAGTGATATCTCCAAATGTCATCACGGGCAGATGACCAGTTGTTCGAAGAGAGTCAGACACTTCTTCGATAGCCTTGTTGAACTGTTCGACAGTTGCATCTTGAGGAATGTTGGTTGTTGGTGGAACGGTTTAAGGAGCAGTTTGAGGAGTGGGAGCGGTTGTTGATGGTGTTGCAGACACATTTGAGTCAGCATTTGACGAGGTTGATTTCTGAGAAGCCATGGAAGCAAGGATTTCGAGAGGGTTTGTGTGAGAAAGGGATGAGATCTTCGAATCAGAGTGAGATTGTGAGTGGGATTGAGGTCGGTTTCCAGCCATTTAAGGGACGGTTGGAATTTCAAGGTAGGTTTGAGGAGTGTATTCACAAACTTTGAGAGATACACGACCAATAAACAATTCTGCAAAACTTAGTACTCAACAAGATCAAAAATCACGATTAGCATTAGCATTTAATCTTATGAGTGATATTTATAGAGAGAATTATGTAGTTGGAGAGTAAAGAAAATAATCCAGAAGTTTTTCGATCATGCTCCACAAAATTAGCCACAATGTAGATCATGGGTAATTAGTGGGGAAATTAAATTAAATTAGATAATTAAGAAGCTTCCAGAATAATTAAAATCGCATAATCTGAAAAATAAAAAATGTGGGTCAGTAATTAAATAAAATGAAATAAATCCCAATTAATAATTAAATAATTACAACTAATAAAAATAAATTCGAATCAGGCAATGTTGTGCTCAAAACTGTTACAAACACCTCAACACGGTTTTTACATGAATTTGCTTCATTTGTGTTGCACCATATTTTTCTTTTTGTGTTATAGCATCTAATTTGTATTGATCCATTGTTCCTGTAGAGTACATCGTAGTAGCGAACTCCGTGCCCCATACTTACTTAATGGATTACAAATATATTGGCGTTTTTACCAAATATCACCTTTTGAAAAGAAGGCATCGTAGTAGTGAACTCCGTGCTCCATAGTTACTCAGTGATTTGGTACATCTTTTAGTATGCTAATAACATTCTCATTTTTATGCATTTGAGAGGTGTAAGACATGTTTATTTTTGCACTCCAAGGTTCTTAGATTCGTAGATATTTTACAAAGGAATTATTTAACTAAGTAAGAGATAGATTCAGCTTATAAAATTTTCACAACCCATGATGTTGTCCCAAATGCTGACGCATTTGTGACAACATCCATCCGAATTTTTCAGATAGTGCTCATGCCAAGAGATTTCCTCAAGATAGAGAATCTCTCATGGTCTAATGCTTTAGTAAAAATGTCAGCATTTTGTTTCTCAGTAGGTATATACTCCAACTTAACAATATTCTTCTCTACTAAATCTCTCATAAAATGATGTCTTATGCTAATGTGCTTTGTGAGTGAGTGTTGTACAGGATTCTTAGAAATGTTAATAGCACTAGTATTATCACAAAAGATTGTAAGTGTACCATTCTCAATACCATAGTCATGGAACATCTTGCTCAGCCACAAGAGTTGTGTACAACAGCTTCCAGCAACTATATACTCAGATTCTGCAGTAGATTGTGAAACACAATTCTGCTTCTTGCTGTGCCATGATACAAGATTGTTTCCCATGTAGAAACATCCTCCACTCGTACTCTTTCTATCATCTATATCTCCAGCCCAATCAGCATCACTGTATCCAATCAAAATGTTGTTGGTGTCCTTAGTATACCAGATTCCAAGGTCACTTGTACCTGAAACATACTTGATAATCCTTTTCACAGCATTCAGGTGAGATTCCTTTGGATTAGCTTGGTACCTAGCTCAAACACACACACTGTACATAATATCTGGTCTACAAGAGGTTAAATACAGTAAACTACCTATCATGGATCTGTAAAGTGTTGGATCAACATCTGTTCCAGCACTGTCTTTGCAAAGTTTCAAAGAAGATCCCATAGGAGTTTTCATTGGTTTTGAATTCTCAAGACCAAATCTTTTAACCAAGTTCTTAGCATACTTACTCTGGGAGAAGAAAATACCATCACTGCATTGTTTGATTTGAAGACCTAGAAAATAGTTCAAGTCTCCAACCATACTCATTTCAAATGTTGCAGTCATTGCCTCAACAAATTTACTCAACATTTTATCACAAGTAGAACCAAACACAATGTCATCAACATATATTTGAGCAATAAGTAAATCTCCTTCAGTGTGCTTAATGAACAAAGTTCTATCTACCTCTCCTCTAATAAATCCATATTCCAAAAGAAAGTCAGTAAGCCTACCATACCATGCTCTAGGAGCTTGTTTAAGACCATACAAAGCTTTCTTAAGTTTATATACATGATCAGGATACTGTGGATCTTCAAATCCTATAGGTTGTTCAACATATGCTTCTTCATTTAATATGCCATTTAGAAATGCAGCCTTTACATCCATTTGATGAAGTTTAATATCAATAAAACATGCAATAGCTAGCAGTAATCTAATAGATTCTATCCTAGCAACAGGTGCAAAAGTTTCATCAAAATCAACTCCTTCAACTTGGGTGTAACCTTGTGCTACTAACCTAGCCTTGTTCCTAACAATATTACCAGATTCATCAGTTTTATTCTTGAATATCCACTTTGTTCCAATGACATTAGTATGACTAGGTCTAGGAACAAGTGTCCACACTTCATTTCTTTCAAACTGACCAAGTTCTTCATGCATAGCATTAATCCAGTTTTCATCAGTTAAGGCTTCTTTAGCACTCTTAGGTTCAATTTCAGATAAATAGCATTCAGTATTTACAACATTACACATAGAAGACATGCATATTGTTCTTACCACATCTACCTTGTTTGATCTTACTCTTCCTCTTGTTTGCACTCCAACTGTAGCATCGCCTATGATCTGGTCAGAAGGATGACTTTTGCCTATTCTTGAAGAAGGATTCGTTTTGGGAATGTACTGATCATTCTGTGAATTTACAGCTGACTGTTCTGTAGATGTTGACCCAGATGTGTTAACATTTGGTGCAACATTTTCAGACTTCAGTGTATTCTCAGAAGAGTCAGTAACCTGTGATACATCTTCTTCATCTTTGTCATCTGTAAGACCTTTATCATCATCAAACACAACATTAACAGATTCTTGAACAGTGTTAGTTCTAAGGTTATAAACTCTATAGGCTTTACTATTTCTAGAATAGCCTAAAAAGAAACCTTTATCACTTTTAGAATCAAACTTATGAAGTTGATCCCTATCATTCAAAATATAACACACACAACCAAATACATGAAAATATTTCACATTAGGTTTTCTGTTGTTCAAAATCTCATAAGGTGTTTGACTAGTTCCAGAACGAATAAAAACCCTATTTATAATATGGCATGCAGTATTCATTGCTTCTCCCCAAAATTTCTTAGCAAGACATTTGGATGTAAGCATAACTCTTGCCATTTCTTGTAAAGTTCTATTCTTTCTTTCAACAATCCCATTTTGTTGTGGAGTTTTAGGAGATGAATATTCTTGCAAGATACCCTTTTTATCACAAAAATCATTAAACATGCTATTTTCAAATTCCCTACCATGATCAGTTCTAATACAGACAACTTTCAAGTTAAACACATTTTTGAACCTCTTATAAAGAATTTTAAATGCAGCAAATGCTTCAGATTTGTCTCTCAAAGACTCTACCCAGGTATATCTAGAAAAATCATCTACCACAACTAAGGAATACCTCTTTCCTCCAATGCTTTCAGTTTCCATAGGACCCATCAAATCCATGTGCAGTAATTCAAAGCATCGATGTGTAGTACAATGTGACAGCATTTTGTGTGACATTCTTACCTGCTTACCTTTTTGGCATGGTCCACATACAGTGGTGTTGTGAAAATTCCTTTTAAAAAACCTAAGTTCTGGAATTCCTTTTACTGCATCTGCTTTGATTAGATTTTTCATTGCTCTGTAATTTGCATGACCCAATCTTTGATGCCATAGAACATTTTCATCATGTTTTGACAAGTTACACATATTTGTTCCAATAAGATAGCAATTATCAGCTGACCTAGTACCAGTCATGACACAAACTTCATCTTTATTAAGAACATAACATGAATCTTTATCAAATTTCACATGCAAATTATCATCACAAAGTTGACTAATGCTAATCAGATTTGCAAGTAAGCCATCAACATGTAATACATTTTTAAGCTTAGGAAAACCTTCAACATTCAAAGTTCCTTTACCAACAATCTTTCCTTTAGAACCTCCACCATATGTAACACTACCACTATTCAAGGTCACATAATCAGATAAGAAATCAAAACGACATGTCATATGTCTAGAACAACCACTATCAAAGTACCATAAGTCAGGTAGACATGCTTTTAAGGAGGTATGAACAACATTATAGGTAGCTTTTGGTTTCCATGCAGATTTCAAAAACTGTTTACCAGGATGTGACAGTTTCTTATGCACCATTTTCAAGTTTTTCTAGTTCTTCAAACAACTTTATACAGTAAGGACGAATGTGACCAATTTTGAAACAGTAATGACAGATATACTTCCTTTTAACCTTGTGGGACTCTGTTTCTGCAGATGTTGCACCAGATGTGTCAACATTTGCCTTAACAAATTTCACAGGTTTTCTAAATTTATCAGAAATAGAAGCAGTAGTACCATCATAGCCTAAACCATGATTGTTAGACTTACTAGTAGCTATAGCATTATTTACCTCAGAAGCACTCTTGGAATATTTCTTGAAACATAAAGTAGAATTTATCAGTTTCTCCTTTAAGTTACAGATTTCCAGATCTCTTTTGGTAAGAATAACTTCTAGCTTGGTGATTGTGTCTATCAGATCCTCATTCCTTTTATTTAGAGAATCAAGGGTGAGTTTCTGATTCTTCCAATCATCTAACAGCTTTTGGTATTCATTGTCATCAGTCCTTTTTCCTGCATCATCAACTAAACCATTAAAACAGTTCAAATCTGGGCGACTCTGTTCTAATGTTGCTGTAGATGTTGAAGCATCAGGTACAACATCAGAATCTGTTTCATCCAGATCATCATCCGAGGAATCATTATAATCAATTCTGGTAAATTAGAATATTCATTCTGATTTAATTCATCAGAATCATCACTCAAGGTAGCACTAAAATTCAGTTTTTGCTTAAGTCTAGTGTTGGCACATTCATTTGCATAATGACCATAACCAGAACAAGCATTGCATTGAACTGATTTTCGAAATTCAGGATCATACCTTGGTTTACCTTCACTCTTTGATGGTCTTGGTGTGAATTGACCTTTCCTCCTTTCTGGTTGGGGTGTTGATGTGTTGATTTGAATCTTAGGCTGAATGTTGCTAGATTTGTTCACAGATTTCTTAAGAAACTTATTAAAGTGCTTAGTAAGTAATGCAATGTTGTTAGGATCCTTGAGACATTTATCAAGCAATTCTTCATCAGAATCAACTTCAGTAATGATAGGTTGAATCTCAGAAATGTTTGATGTTTCCCCTTTAAAAACCACAACTTTCTTATCAGCATCATTTTCATCAACTTGATTAGTGTTTATTTCATATGTTCTAAGAATACTCACTAACTCATTTTGACTTAATGTATCTGTATTTTTTGCCTCTTCAATAGCACAAATTTTAGCATCAAATCTTTTAGGAACATATCTTAATATCTTATGAACTACTCTAACATTAGAAATAGGGTCACCAAGAGAATGTGATTCATTGATTATCTCACTTAACCTTTCATTGTAGGATGAAATGGTTACATCTTCCTTCATTCGGAGATTCTCAAACTTTGTCTCCAACAGTCGAAGCTTAGTCCTTCGAAACTGTCTGAACCCTCACAATGCTCTTGCAACCTGTCCCATGCATCTTTAGAAGTAGAACAGTTACATATAATTTTAAACATTGAAACATCAACAGAAGTAAAAATAGCATTTAAATCTTTAGAGTTGTAGCCTGCTGTTGTTATTTCATCAGTCGTCCAATCAATTTCTCTTTTGAGTTGAACTTCACCATTTGCATCTGCTGGTCTTTTTGGAGCTTCCCAGCCTGTAAGTACAGTCCTCCAAGCACGTTCATCAATTGACTTGATGTACATACGCATCTTAGGCTTCCAATAAGCATAATTCGAACCATCTAAAACGGGCGGCCTAAGTGTAGTGGATATGTGATGTGTTTCCATTGCTAACCTAAACTAAAAACACACATGACCAAAGATCTAACCTAGTGTCGTCAGGTATCTGCTCTGATACCAACTGAAAGTGTGCTGGGGTGTATAAAAGTGTTTAAGTATAAGTAGATAAATGTTGCACAGAATGTTGAGACAAATAGTGCAACACTGACTATAACAGAATATGAGAAATTAAGATACACAACGGAATACTTGAAACACTAAAAACAAACAAGACACAATGGAAATACTTTTAACATAGATTTTATAAATAAAAATCTATGTCTGCCTTATGGCGTAAATCAATACTTATCTTCAAGTACAAATGTTGTGTGAAATGTTACAGCAATAACTTTCACAACGAAACTACAAACGAGGCAGGTGCCAAGTTTTGAAAACGAACTAAGTGTATAAATTATACACTGTCGAAATGCCTATTCTATCTAATAATTACACTCTCAATAGATAAGAAGACACACAGTCATACGGGTGGTATACAACGTATGATCTAAAATGTAGAACTATTGGCCACAATTTCCTAACAGGGATGAACGCTCGGTCTAGGATATTGCTCGAATAGAACACACTGAATTATGAAGCCTTCAATCGGTATTTATAGAGGTGGTATGCGAATTCTAGAGGCTTCCACATTGAGGTCCTATTTTTTAGGAACTCAACTTCCACAACTTACATGATCTTTCTAGATCCTTCTTGTATGTTCTAGGTCGTTCTAAATGCACCTAGGCTGTTCTAGCATGTTCTCCAATGTTCTGGAATCTTCCAGGTTCCAGATCCTTGTAGAAGCTTCTAGATCCTGCCAGAAATGCGACAACATTTAGGTCAACATTTAATGTAGTATTTCAGAAAAGACTTAGAAAAAATCTCGGAAGGTCAAATTAATATGTTGTTGATAATGTTAAGACATTTAAGAATTAACAACATCTACATGCTTTTTCACCTGCAATCCTCAGTGCATTAATGTGTCAATCACACCCTTCTGCCTCACATCTTGCATATATTCTCCTCCCATCATTCTCAGTTATTGCCAAGCTCCTACATGTTTGCACACTGTGGTAGGTAATTGCCTCCTTGAATATCTTTTTGGTGGCAAATATTTGCTCAAGGAAGAAAAATGGCTTGACAACTTGAGAATTTCTGAAAACAATATATGGCCTACCAAGTTTATCTTCATCACCAGACTCTGGTAGACTGTCAAAATCTGAATCATAGTCTTGGCAAGTTTCATCATCCTCACTAGATGAATCAAAATGCTCTTCATCAATACCAACCCATTCAACTTCATTATAAACATTTTCATCATATATTATATCATCATAATCATCACTGTCCTCTAGACCAATGAAATCTGAGTCCTCATCAGAGTATGACAAATCTGAATCCTCACCATCATAATTCATAACTTGTTTTCCTTTGTTGATTGCATGCTCATTATCCATTAGCTCTTTCTTAACTTCCAAAATGTGTTGAATTTGTGCATCATCATCATTGATATTATGTTGTTGTTTTTGAACCTCAATATCAATCAAATTGAATTATTCTGCCTCATTCTCTACCAGATTGCATAATTCTGTCTCCTTTTCAACCATAGGAACCACCTCTGTCTCCTTCTCAACCCCAGGAACCACCTTTGTCTCCTTCTCAACCCCAGGAACCACCTTTGTCTCCTTCTCAACCACAGGAACCACCTCTGGCTCCTTCCCAAATACACTTAATACATCTGGCTCCTTCCCAACCTTCATCTTACGCCTTTTCCGCAACATTTCTCCACCAATTAATCGGAAATGAGGGAGTTTTAATGTACGTTTCTTACAGCTGTGGGAAAGAATCGGTGTGGGGGGAGTTTAATGATGTTGGAATATTTTGATTTCGGGGAGTTTTAATGTCCGATTCTAGCAGTTGTGGGAAAGAATCGATTTGGGGGAGTCTGATTCTAGCAGCTGTGGGAAAGAATCGATTTGGGGGAGTTCGATGTTTGAGAGTTGTGGAAGATTTTCAATTTGGGAGAGTTAGGGCAAGATTTGGTGTTTGGGGAGAAAATAACGACTAACGGACACATGACACGCACGTGACTCGTTCCGTCAACATTTAACGTGCGTGGGACTAAATGTGTTAGCTTTTCCGATTTTGGGACCCAATGTGTCAAGTTTTTCCCTTTCGGGACCAAAATTCAGAGTGTTGGGACCAAAATCGTGAGTGCCCGCGGATGGTGGGACCAAAAGTGCATTTTTCTCTAGTTATGCAATATTTGGAAAGTCTAGCATAATTGGAGGAATAATTACACTATTTAAATCCCATCGTGTAGTACATTGTCAGAGAGTTTTGGAGAGATTATTAAAATTAATGAGATTTATTTCTCTTTGTAATTGAACGACATAATTTATTATCAACGTTCGTTTGCTTGTTCGCGGATATTTTTTGATGGCTTTCGTTGTGCATCATCTGGTATCAAATTATGGACGATCAACAAATATGCCGCAGCGTTATCAACACAATCAACATGAAGCCCCCATGGAAGAGATTCGACGTCATGATGAAGTGGCTCAGTTGCGTCATCAAGTAGAGCTACTTACGGCCCTGATTGCGGCGTTGAATGCTCCACAAAAACCCACCAGTGACTTTGTCGGCGACACGGTCCAGCCCTTCACCGCCCTCGATCCTCTTCCTCGCAATGCCAACATGCACTAGGAATCAGGTGTGCGATTGGTTCTACTTGAATTTATTGATGATTTACAACTGAACGGGCTTATTGATTGGATTTCCCCCATTAAGGAGATTGTGGATTTTAAGAGCGTCTCCTCTGCTTCTCATGGACAAATCTCTCTAACCCATGGAGAGATGATGCAGATCCATTGGTCATTTCATATTTGGAGACTTTGACCGGGAAACACAATTAATGGAGCCTATAACAATTCCTGAAGATTTGTTTCCTTACTCCAAATTATTCCATTTCATTTATTTGCATGATAAATTAGTTCCAAATTATTGTTTTCTTCCGTTTTTAGTTATGCAGTATTTGGAAAGTCTAGCATAATTGGAGGAATAATTACACTATTTAAATCCCATCGTCTAGGACATTGTTAGAGAGTTTTTGGAGAGATTATTAAAATTAATGAGATTTATTTTTCTTTGCAATTGAACGACATAATTTATTATCAACATTCGTTTGCTTGTTTGCGGATATTGTTTGATGGCTTTCGTTGTGCATCAATTACCCTGTTTATTTATATTATGATCTACGAATTTAATTGCCCACTTGAGATTTTTACACATAACTTCATTAAATACACTTAAGTCTTGAAACTTGTTGCTACCACCCGCTCCATAAATTGATTCAGCTTCATTCTCAATGTCGGTTTGGCTCATTCCGCTCATATTTCGACGATATGCCTCCTTGTAAGCAGCAATCCACTTGTTTGCATTTTCACTAAGTCGTTTCCAACGACCTTTCATTGACTCCAAATTTCTTTCTTTGATCTCTTTCGGATTTTTTTGTTGAGTTTCATGATACATTTGATTCTTACCACACACGCTATTTACATTTTTTACCCCTTTTTTATTTTTGCTTGCCGATGGAGTTTTTTGGAACAAATTTCAGGAGACATTTTGCGATGTTTTGACTTTTTCAGAAATAGGATCTTGATTAAGATCCAGGGAAAACTGAGAATTTTAACAGTGTTGTGAGATTGAAAATTCTTCAGAATTCGAAAGAGAAGGATTAAAATAAGATCCAAAATTTGGATAATCTTGAGAGTTTGAAAAGTTTTGAGAGTTTTGGAAAAAAATTGGGATAATTTGGATCCATAATAGTAAATGCTAGAAATATTAGAAGATAAAAGAGAGAATTTTAGTTTGTGTTTCAAAATAACTCGATATTGGACTCTACTTATAAAGGAAAAAAATTATGAATTTTGATATATATATATATATATATATTAATACATATTATCTTCAATATCTACAAACCTAATTATATCACACAAAAAATCACAACAACCAATAGGATGATAAATTTGTCATGTGTCACATTTTTAATAATATAAATTTGTTTGACATTGGGGCTTTCATCCTGTCATCAAAATTTAGAATGTGGAGTATTATTTTAATATTAATTATTTCGTCAAATAAGTTGGGTGATGGAAATGGGCGTCGACAGGGTTGTGATCGAGATGGATGCAACACAAGTGTATGATGCTTCGACTTTTGGAAATTATGTGGAAATGGCTAGAGGTTTACTTTCGAACCACCCGTTGTGGGACATTAGTGTGGTTAGACGTAGCGCTAATGGTATAGCGCATTCTTTTTCTCGGAACTCTCGTTTCTTTGAGAGTTCTTATAGTTGGGTTGAGCCTCCAAATTTTGTGGATGGTCTTCTAGATTTTTCTGATTTATCTTGCGAATAAATGAAAGTTAACTTGCTTTTAAAAAAAATTGTATGGACGATGGCAATGGGACGGGTAAAAACCCGGATCCGCATGAAACCGGCCCGCACAGGACGGGTAAATACCCGGTCAAACAATACCCGCCGGGTATGGGATGGGTAATGGTTTTATATATACCCGACCCCGACCCATATAGACATATATATTTAATATATATATATATATATATTATATGTATATGTATATTAAAAAATATATAAGTATATCAGTATATATATGTATGTTAATAATTGTATATCAGTATATTAGTATAAGTATATCAGTATATATATGTATGTTAATAATTGCATATGTATGTTAAAAATGTATATGTATATCAGTATAACATTGACTTTAAAAAAAAAAGTATAAACAGTATATTATGTATATATATGTATATTAAAAAATATATGTGTATTATATATATACATATATTGTAGTTTAAAGTAGTTTTTATGTTTTATTTTATTAAAATAACAAATAAAAAAAACAGGTTTGTGATGGGTTCGTGGAACGGGGCAGGGCGGGTAACGGGTCTAAAAAAAATTTGACGGGGCGGATTCTGGGATAGGCCATACCCGTCCCGTTGCTAACCCTATGTATGGTAGTTAATTACGAAATAGAAATGAAATAATTGATCTGTGAAATAATTACAATGAAATTTGATATTCTTTAGTTTCCAAGATATAAATTAATCTAATTGGTACTCCATTTTACCGTTAAATTAAGGCCTCTCACGCCCCCCACCTTAAAGCGGCCCTTGAGCTATTCTTCTACATTTCTTTCTAAATTATTCTTAAAATATTTTATTTTTATTTTCTTTTATTTTTTCTAATTTTTCCCTCTCTTTCATTATAAATTTATAATAAAGGCTAAATTTATAAAATAAAATAAAATATGTTACTTAATTTAATACTCTCATTCCATCATAAACTTCTCATTTTATTAATTGACAAAATTCACTATCTTTATTTACTTTTGATTTTTCCTATCTCTTCTTACATTTTATTCTTCTTATTAACTAGGAGAATGCTCCCAGAAAATGACATCAATGTTATTATCACGACAAAGGTTTGAAACAAAGATGAGATTTTTAGCCATTTGAGGTACAACCAAGATGTTTGAAAATTTTAACATATGAACATCATGGAATACAAAAGAACCAATATGAGAAATTTCCAAACTGTTACCATCATCAATGATGACATTATTCGAGCCAGAATATGGAGAGGAAGTGGATAAATTTTGGAGGTGAGTTGTGATATGATGAGAGGCCCTAAAGTTCAAGATCCAAGGAATTGAGTGAGTATGTGAAATAATGAATTATGATTTCATTGAATGAATATAAAGAATACATGAGAGAGTATTTATAGATACAAAACGCTGTTAGTCAATCTTGACTAATGACGTTACTTTGTGTGGTTAAAAAATACACAATGATTTTAAGTTTAAGAATTATTGCAGAATCTATCATAATAATTTTAATAGAAAAATATCTAGAATAGAAAAGAAAGAAGAAAAAAAATATTTTAAAATATTTTTAATATGAATTGATAATTTTAGAAAAAAAATTACTATTAATCTTCACCACAAATGTTAGTAGATGATCATCCTTGAATAATTATAAATAAATCCATATCTCTCTTTCCTTATTTTCTTTCCTTATTTAAATAATTCGCCATCACACCTACGTTATTATCAAATTCAACCCCTCTATTTATCTCAAAAGTGATGCCAAAATACTATATTTTGAATACTATATTGAATTTTTGCTTCATTAATTTTAATAATTTAGAGTAAAAAAATTTACATAACTCAAAAATCAAATGAAAATTTAAAATTACGGACAATTAAATAACAAAAATTACATAAAAAAAATATAGAGAAAAAATAAAAAAAAAACTATATAAGCCATTAGTTCTTCTTTGCACTCAAATTAGCATCAGTTCCTCTTCCTTAACATCCGTTCTTCTTCCTTTTCCTCTCTTGCCTTCAGTTCTTCTTCCTCGCCTCCTTCTTACTCCTCCGCTCATCGGCGTATCCTCTCCCTCATAGTAAAAATTATAGTATCCTCTCACTCATAGATAAAAATCATATTGCATATTAAAACGGACACATGCATTACATAGCTATATATAACACCGACATATTAAAATAAGTGAACTCAAACTGAAAAGAAATACAAATACAAATAATAAAAAAATAATACACTAGTACGGCGGAATGTTGGATTCAGATGGAGAAGTTCCGCTAAAAAAACGGATCAATTTTTTTTGCTCTCGAAGAAGGAAAGGTCGAAATGATTCATTAACGCTCTTGAAGAGAATTATATTTTCTTCCTTTACAAATGATCATTTAGAATTATACTCACATGTATCGTTTTATGTAATTATGTGTTTCGTAATTTTATATTTAAATTATAGTAATATTTGAAAACTACAAGTTTATTTACATTTTATGATTTTGATAAAATTAATAATATTTAATTTTATAATTTAATTTACTAATTGAATATTTAATTGTATAAATTTATTTAAATACGAAGATAAATATATTATTTAATGATTGTAATATATTAAAAATAATTAAAATAATAAATAGAGTAAGATATAAAGTTTCATGATTGGAGAAGATTTTTAAAATAGAGTATGAAAAGGTGTATTTTGAAGTTCTTTCATTTGAGAATCATTTGACTTAAAGATGACAATCAAGTCTCGTTACACTAATGAGTGTCTATTTTCTATTTTGTTATAAAAAAAAAAAAAAAGAATGTCTATTTAACACAATAGTTACATTGTATAATATTATTATTTGGAATTATCCCACCATTATACCTTTGATCAATAGTGTAGATAATGATATGTAATTAATTGTATGGAGATCTGAATCGATGCATGTTTAGCGGTCAATGGTCTTTCAACTTTTAAAATTACTAGTTTTTTATAATTCAACTTTAACATTGGACATTGGAGTACACATTGTCTTTTTAATAACAATATATCATAATTCCAATTAAAGAAAAAAACACATACACTCTAAAAAAGACCATAACTTCTATAACATAAACAATGTTATAGTACATAAAAAATTACATTGCATTTGACAAAAACATAAGATGAATCAGCCTTACTGGGAACAATTTTCACGCACAGTGTGTGTAACCTTTGACACGGGCGCCTTTCTGTGAGAATAGGATGAAAAATTACGGTGGGCTGTAAGCCTAAAATAAATACAATACAAAAATTGAAAGTAAATTTTTTTTATTTACATAAGTTGCACCCTACGATTCTTTATCCGATAGAATTCATCGATAATAGAATCAGGATCAATGTCTTCAAACAATTCTCTTTCAATATAAACAACCATAGAATCAGATAGATAATCACTCTCCATTTTGTTTCGAAGAACACTCTTGACATGCTTCATAGCTGAAAATGCTCGTTCGGTCGTGGTAGTGGTTACAGGAAGTGTCAAAACAAGATGAATCAATCTTGTAATCAAAGCATACGTTTGCGCCTTGTTGGTCTCAAATAACTTTTGAGATAGTTTAGAAATAGTTAATAGATTTTGAAAACTTTCTTGAGAAAGCATATCAAATTTGTAATGCTGTAATTCAAGTCTCAAACGTATCATTTCTTGATTAGTAAAATCAACAGGATAAAACCTAGCTATCGGCGAGATCATAAATATGATCCTCATTAAACAACCTGAAGCTATCTTTAGGATCCAAGGCAGCACTAAGCTTAAGAAGTTCCACCGTCTCATCTTTGAATCTTCCATTGATTTCAGCCAACTGAGTATCTATCGCAGTGTTGAAGTCATCAACTCGGTAATGGTGTCCAAATGTGATAAAGTCCACTTGTTGGCACAAACGCCTTGTACCCATTTCATAAATATCATTCATATCTGGTATCGCAATGGTATGTTCTCTACACACTAACTCCACCTCTCTTAGAAGATTATTGAAACCTTCATCCCTCAACATCTAAAGTAAACATTTAGTGCTTGAGACAATATCCATTGCATTCAAGATATCAAGAGACTTTTGCTGCAAAGATCGACAAAGTATATCTGAAATTTTAAAGATTTTATTCATCAAGTGTAGGATGAATACAAAATCATAAGACCTCATTACCATCCGACAACCGTAAGCTTCACCACATGTATCATAAGAAGAACCCTCATCTGACATATACTGAAGCACAGTAATCACCGCACCGTACATATCAATCAAACTACATGTGGAATCAAAATGAGAACTCCGACGAGTTTCTCATGGGCGATGCAAACTACCCATTTGATTAGCTCCCCTGCCTGTTTCACGTTCTCCTGTAGCTACTTTTTCTGCAATTTCAATAGCTTGAGCAGATCGTAGTTCGGTATGACGCTTAGGAGAAGCACCAACAATATTTACAATCTTATTCAAGCTTGAAAAGAAACAATAAACCGGTCTTACTTTTCCACCTGCAGCAACTAATGTTAATTGCAATCGATGAGAAAAACAATGGACATGATATACATAAGGACAATCTCTTAAAAAAAGGGCTTGCAACCCATTCCATACACCACCCATATTGCTCGCTCCATCATACCCTTGACCTCGCATATTACATATTTGCAGGTTATATCGACTTAAAATAAGACAAATTTCTTTCTTCAGTGTTACAGCAGTAGTATCTTTAACATGTATAATGTCAAGAAAACGCTCTTTCAAAAGACCACCAGCATCAACAAATCTTAACACAATAGCCATTTGCTCTTTGTTAGATATATCCCTAGCTTCATCAACTAAATTGCAAAATTTTGAATCACTAACCTCCTCACGAATTTTGTTTCTCACCCGATTACCAAAGATATTCAAAATCTCTTTTTGAACAGTTGGTGATGTATACTTCACATTAAAAGGAGCATTTTCTAAAACAACATCATTAACTTCAATATTCATATCTCCCAAAAGTTTAATCAATTCAATGAGATTACCTCAATTTTTTGAAGACGTCGACTCATCATGCCCTCTCAACGCACATGTTTGCAAAGTAAGATATTGAAGACACTTAATCGCAGTCATAACTCGCAAACGGTTTCTCTTTATCTCTTCTGGTTTTTCCCGATAAATTGCTTTAGCAATATGTTGAGAGACATTCTTCATAGAGTTCATGTACACTACTGATTTGTTGTGATTTGAATCAGCATCTCCCACGTGTTTTAAAAATGAACAATTTTTTCCGTTGTTGACTCTTTTCCAACCATCGAACCCACCAGATGTATATGCAAAACGATTATTGTTCAAATGATCAAATAAGAAGCACGAAAAGCAATATGCAGCATGATTTGTGGGTGAGTATTCTAGCCAAGAAAATTGGCGAAGCCACGAGCTTTGAAATCGACGATTTTGATGTCCGTCGAATGTTGACTCATATTCATCCAAAATGGGTTGAAATTGACCCATTTTTATGTAAGCCATCTTATTTCATCTTGTTGATTAACTGGATGTTCACAAATGGAGATACGTTTGGACGGATCACTCTCAAGTGAATTGAGGTCAATTTCAATTCTTTGCAATTGAGGAGGTTGGACAATAAGAGGCGGAGCAACATCATCATGGTTTGATGTAAGATCATCTTCACTTTTTGTAGGTTCCTTCCTTTTGTAGTTGGTAAAGAACGACTTAATAGTTTTCCCTTTTTTCGCTTCTCTATTATTCATTACCTATTATCAAATTAAATAAACAATTAGTCATTTGATCATAAGAATACATTAGTTAATTTTCACTAAAAAGTGAGCATAAAAATAAACAATCATCCATCATTATTTATGTTATTCCACTATATAAGACTTGTTATTCATGTGGATTGGGACCATATGTAGTAACAAATGCACAAAAGATGAATCAAATTATTAAAAGTCAAATTGATTTACTGTTGCTGCTAAAAAAACAATTCAAGCAATGAATTGTAGTACTCCAAAATTTATTTTTTAATACAACAAGATAGTAAAATAGTAGTGGATATACAATACATATTTCCATCCAATCTTTAGTACTATTATTTAATGACATGAGTACTGAATAATGCAAATTGGGAACATTCCAAGAAAGACAAAACAAAAAGCTATTACTGTCTTAAAAAAACAGAGTCCACTAGCTAACTCAATGCTCTGCAAATTGAAAAACTCACTGGCTCTGCAAATTGAAAACCTCACAGGCTATGAAAATTGAAAAACCTTCACTTTGTCAAAAAAAAAAAAAAACATATTCAATGTTTTACATTACCTAGAGGCTAGAGAGGCTATAGAGTGGAGCAAGAACAGGACACGGTGCGGAGAGGCGCCGGCAGGAGAGCGGAGCGTTGGGCGTGGAACAAATCAATTGAAGAGTTTTTTTTTTTCACCCGTCGGCCGCTGCGCATCAATGGAAGCAAAAAAAATCGCAGGTTTGAAATTGGGAATTGGGGGTTAGTTTAGGGTTTGTAAAATGAATTTTAAATTGTGTAATGTGTTAAATATGTTTAATTTGAGTTTTGTTAAACGAAATTCATTATAGTTAGATGGTAAAGGTTCTTATAAGTATTATGGAGGTCCAGGGTTCCAACAACCATATCAAAGAGATATATACAAAAGATATGGACTAAATTAAAATATATTATTCCTATATTATTATTCCCTATTACCCTCAAGCGATGATGTGGATGCAATCGAACACAGAGCTTGGAACGTTACAAGTCGAAGCTGGGGCGAGGAAGACTCTTGGTGAAGACGTCGGCGAGCTGAAGAGTAGATGGGACGAACTTGGTGATGAGGCGACCAGATAAGACATCGCGAGCATACTTCGCTTGGCTAAGAAAGAGACCATTCGACGAGTGAGTGACCTCGAGGCCGAGGAAGTAGCTGAGGCGACCAAGATCTTTGATCGCAAATTCCTTGTTGACACGGCGAATAAAAGGCCGAATAGCATCCCGGTCGCTCCCTATAACAATAATATCATCCACATAAAGCAAGAGGTATAGAGTGACTGTACCACGTTTGAAGTAGAAGAGTGAGGGATCTGCTCGACTGTAGAAAAAACCCAAAGTCTTAAGGAAGTCACTAAAGCGAACAAACCAGGCGAGAGGAGCTTGCCGAAGACCATACAATGCCTTCTTGAGGCGACAAACATGGTCGGGAAAGTGAGGATCAACAAAGCCAGGAGGTTGAGCCATGTAAACAATGTTCGTCAACTTTCTATGGAGAAAGGCATTGTTTATATCGAGCTGGTGCATGTGCCACTGATTCCGAACAACCAGACACAGGATGATGCGAACAGTAGCGGCCTTGACGACTGGACTAAAGGTGTGTGAGAAGTCACGACCTGGAACCTGCGAGAAGCCCTGGGCGACCAGTCGAGCTTTGTAGCGATCAATTGTACCATCCGCAAGAAATTTAGTGCGAAGAACCCATTTCGAACCAACAATGTTTGTGGAGGGAGGGCGAGGAACGAGCTCCCAAGTTTGATTAGGATGCAGGGCATCGAGCTCAAATTGCATTGCAGCTAACCAGTGTGGATGCTTAAGGACCGATTTGAAACCTTTAGGCTTAGCAGAGACCGAGAGGGCGGACAGGAGGTCGGTGGTCGCAATATCGGCAATGTACCGAGGCTTGAATATCCTAGATCTGGCACGAGTAACCATCGGGTGAGTTGGGACAGGAAGTGAGCGAGTAGCTGGTGGATCAGCAGCTGGGCGAGCAAGGGGCTGTTGAACAGCGGGGCGAGCAGGGGGCTGTTGAACAGCTGGGCGAGCAAGAGGCGGTTAAGTTTCTGGGCGAGCAGGAGGCGGTTGAACTGCTGGGCGAGCAAGGGGCATGATCAGGTCTGGTGGGTCAGGGCAGAGACCACAAGGAGACTGGCGAGCAGCAGCCGATGGTTCCACGAATGAGCTGATCTCAAGGGAGTCAACAGGCGAGGATGGAACATGAGCTACCGAGAACAGGAACACAGATTCATCAAACTGAGTATGACGAGTAGTGTAGAAGCGGGAAGCGATCGGATTGTAACACTGAAACCCCTTATGGGAGCAAAGGCAGAGAATGCTGGAATGGGCGAGGACGAGGAGTCCATCGAGCGAGTAAACTGCTCATAGTTTAAGGCCTGATGGATCAGATCCCGAAAGGCAGGCATGGGCGACATAACCATGCGAGTGTTAGAGAAACCAGCGAACTAGGGGCCGAGACCGGCAAGAAACCAATGACAATTGTCGTCATCATCAACAGGCTTACCGATGGAGGCGAGTTGATCGCAGGGAGCACAAAACTTCTTGCTGAAGTCGTCGACGGAGGTGGATCTACGACGAAGGGAGAGAAGCTGATTCCACAGTTGAGTGATGCGGGAGACCGAGGTGTGACTGTAAGCGGCCTCGAGTGCGACCCGGGTGGAGCGCGAGGTGTCACAGCCGATGACCTCGGCCATGGATTCTTCAGAGAGTGAGGAAAGAAGAAGACTAAGGATCTTCTGATCCTTCTCAAACCAAGTGATGTAGGTTGGGTTTGGAGCCGATTCACCAGATGTGGTGATCGACTTCGCCAGAGCGGGTGTCGTGCCATGAACGTGAGAGATGAGATCATGGCTGAACAGTACTGGGACTACCTGATTGCGCCAAAGCAGATAGTTGGAAGAGGACAACTTGATGGTCAAGAGATGGACCAAGACGTTGAGAGGGATTGTGGGGGGAGTAACGTCCGGCGGCTCCCTGAGGAAGAGGGAATACAACGTGAGGCTTTAGAAAGAGAGATTAGGGTTTCAGTGAGTCGGACTGATACCATGTGAGAATAGGTATGTGATCACCGTTAATGAGGTGATAGAAATTATTCACTATTTATAAGAGTATTTACAATGAGATAATTAAGGTAAATACAACAATCATATCAAAAAGATATATACAAAAGATATGGACTAAATTAGAATTTTATTTATCAAATTTCATGGTCAAGTTCTTTTGTCTGAACTACAATTCTCCAACCAATAACATATAATAAGAGTTCAGTAAAAATTAAATAAATAACAGTAAACATAAAAATAATAAACCAAGCTGATTATTGGAACTTAAATTACCTAAATTGATGATAATGTATCAAAAAACAAACAACAAGAATCCAAGTGTAAAATTAAAATAAATAACTAAAAACAGTGAAAGACAACATGGAATCAGAATTTTAAAACATTGTTGTGTCCTATTTGGAGGATGTAGAGAGTCGTCAAAACGGGTTGGGCCCGTTGGGCCAGCCCGCCCCGCCACTAAAAAGAGTGGGTTGGTTTAGTATTTTTCAAGTCCATCCGGAGGCGGGCCCAGACGGGCTGGCCCGTTTGGGCCGCGGGCTTTGGCGGGCTGGCCCGTCATATTTAAGTTTTTTTTTTTTGTATTATAATTAATTAAAAAAATATGAAAATAAATATATAAACCTAAAACCTAGCAAGTCAACAAGCAGAAGCAAAGCAGCAGCCGCATTTTTTGTTTTCCAAATCATTTCTTCTTTTCTCAACTTAGTTTCTTTTCATGCTGCTCCTCCACGACTTGCGTCGTTCGCCTGCGCCCCCGCCTGCCTGCTGCTCGTAACATCACATTCCTAATTAGTATTTTAGTAATTAGAAAAATCATGAAAATAACAGAATATTTTTAATAATTATTGATGTTTATTTGGGATTAGTACGTGTTAAAAAAATATGTTTAATCATTCTTCTTTTATACATTTATGATTATTGTTTGATGATTGATGAATTATGTTTAATATTTTGTAGGATGATATAAGTATGTTTAAGTTAATTAATTTTGTTAGATGAACTTTATTAATGAATTTAATACAATAAATATTTTTGAAAAAAAAAAAGTTGGCTAGCCGAAACCCGCGACCCGCCTATTTTTGGGTTGGGTTGATGTTTTGGCAGCCCGCTTGGCAAATGGGCTGGCCCACCCCGCCCCGTAGGCCCGTCTTGACAGGTCTAGTTCCAATCATCGATGGCTTATATATGTTGTAAATATATACAGTTTTTAAATACTTTCTAAGCAATCTAAATCTATAAAATATCAAATTAGGTTAAAATAATGTCATAACCTGTTTTTCTGTCAAATTATTTCCTGTATGAAATAACTGGAATAACAGAGGCTAAAAAAATATATATCCTGAGCTCAATTTAATTTCTAATTTAATCATACACAACTACATTACATATATTTGTTGATGTGTTATGTGTAGTTATATTACATTCATGGACAGTTGATAGAAGTAAGGTGATTCAAGAGAATTTCGATGAATAAGAAAGATAAATCCTCAAAAGATGCCACGGATAACCGCTGCAACAACTAGTTGCCCACTTACAATATTTTCCAATCAATGTCTATCCTGAACAATTAGTTCCCTATTTATACACACATAAGCCACATAAGCCTAAAGGCCCAAATAACCTAAGGCCCAATACAAAATAATTTTGTGAAGGCCTAATAATTAACCCTATAGGCCCACTTTCTTCTTGCGCCTAACACACACATTGCGCCAACGGTCTCTATCAATTCCTCCCGTCGGCGAAAAAGCCTTGACCTCAAGGCCACAATCAGGGAATTGTGCCAAAAAATCTGGTACATTCATCCAAGTGTTTTCCTCCTGACCAAGACCACGCCATTTAACCAAAACCTGATCCACAAACTCATCTTGGTCGCTGGTTACCTGCCTGCGATCTATGATTTCTTCTGGAAGGAAGGACGACTCCACAGCCAAGAGGTCCTCGGGTAACGTCGCGGAGGCTACTATCTCGCCGATTGCTGGCTTGAGTAAGGAGACATGAAAGACAGGATGTATCCTCGAACCTTCCGGAAGTCGAAGGCGATACGCAACTTTACCAATGCGGGCTTCGATTGAAAAGGGGCCGAAGAATCGAGGCGCAAGCTTCGCGTTCCTGACTGAATAAAGTGTGCGCTGGCGGTAAGGGCAAAATTTCAGAAATACCTTATCTCCCACTTGGAACCATGCGTTGTTGAGCCCGCTGCAAATGGGACCTGAGTTCAACCAAAATTTCGTCTCTCTCACGCAAGGTATCAGCCACTACTTGTACGCGAATCTCGCCTGGTAGGAAGGGCAGGAGACGAGGCGGAAGCCGGCCATAAACTGCTTTGAATGGTGATATGTCGGCGCTGGAGTGAAAGCTGGTATTATAATAGTATTCGGCCCAATGTAGCCAGGATCCCCATATTTTCGGCCGTTCGGAAGCGAAACAACGTAGATATGTTTCGACGCATCTATTGAGGACCTCCGTCTGGCCGTCCATCTCCGGATGATAAGCGGAGCTAATTTTTAATGTGGTACCCGCCCGTTTGAACAGTTCGCGCCAAAAGGTGCTTAGGAAAAGGGGGTCACGATCCGAGACGATGGAGGTTGGAATTTCGTGGAGTTTGACAATTTCTTTGAAGAATATCTCGGCGACTGACTTTGCTGTAAAAGGGTGTCGGAGACCCAGAAAGTGGCTGTACTTGGAGAAACGGTCGACCACGACCAAAATACAATCCATCCCTCCTGACCTTGGTAATCCTGTGATGAAGTCAAGGCTGATGCGTCCCACACGCGCGTTAGTATAGGCAGGGGGTTCAGAAGACCTGCTGGTGACCTTGTTTCGTACTTATTGCGCTGACAGATGTCGCAGCCTTTGACAAATTCTGTAATCGTGGACATCATTCCGGGCTAATATATGTTGGACGCCAACCGTCTATACGTCCTGAATGTGCCTGCGTGGCCTTCGGTTGGGGTGGCGTGATACTCCGTGATTATCCGCGGAATCCAAGGGGAGCTTCGTGGAAGGACCAATCTGCCTTTATAATAGAGGATGGCGTGTGCCATGCTGTAGTGGGCAGGTTCTGCCAGGCCAAGAGATAAATCAGTACGTATTTTGACAAGTGTGGGATCAGATCGTACCTGGCTTTAGAGGTCGGCCCAGTCCAGCCATATGGGTAAGGAGACGGCGGTGCATTCTGATTCATCGTCGTGGCACGATAGAGCGTCGGCGGCCTTGTTGGTCGGTCCTTCTTTGTAGACGATGGTGAAGTCGTAGCCTAATAATTTGGAAGCCCAGTTTTATTGGGTACATGAGCGGTTGGGATAGGAGTTGATTCAGACTCCGTTGGTCTATCCGGATCTCGAAAGGGCGGCCCAGTAAGTAGGGTCGCCAATGTTGGACGGATAGGACGAGGGCCATCAGTTCGCGCTCGTAGGCTGATTTGGTGAGTAGGCGACCCTTCAATTGCTTACTAAAATAGGCAATGGGCTGGCCTTCTTGCATCAAGACAGCTCCTAACCCGGTGCCCGAAGCGTCGCATTCTATGGTGAATTTTTTGGTAAAATCTGGCATTCGCAGCAGTGGTGCCGTCGTGAGGGCCTCCTTTAATTTCTTGAAGGCTGCGGCAGATTCATCAGGCCAGGTCCACTTTGTGGTGTGTTCCTTTCGTAGTAGGTTGGTGAGGGGGGCTACTATAGACCCGTAACTCCGGATAAAGCGCCTATAGTAACCTGTGAGGCCAAGAAATCCACGAAGGGCTCGGGTGGACGTGGGAGTGGGCCAGTTGTGCACCGCTGCGATTTTCTGGGGGTCCTTTAGGACACTAGCGGCTGATATTATATGTCCCAGGTATTCCACTTGAGAGCTACCTAAAATGCACTTTTTTGGGTTAATTAAAAGTGAATGGACATTAAGGGTGTGAAATACCTGATGCAAATGTTTTAGATGGGCGACCCATAACGTGCTGTACACCAGAATGTCGTCAAAGAAGACTAATACGAACTTGCGGAGGTATGGTCTGAAGACGTCATTCATTAAGCTTTGGAAGGTCGCTGGAGCATTGGTAAGGCCAAACGGCATTACTAGAAACTCATAATGACCGGAGTGTGTGCGAAAGGCTGTTTTGGGGACATCCTCGGGTGCTACACGAATCTGGTGGTAGCCCGCTCGTAAATCCAATTTTGTATACCACCGTGTGTCGTGCAGTTCATCTAGTAATTCTTGTATGACTGGAACGGGGTATTTATCCGGAATTGTGAGTTTATTTAGGGCTTGGTAATCCACGCAGAATCTCCAAGACCCGTCTTTCTTTCATACTAGGAGAACGGGGCTCGAGTACGGGCTGTTGCTCGGTTGAATTATTCCAGCAACCAGCATTTCGGCTACCAGTTTCTCCATTTCATCCTTTTGTGTGTGGTTATAGCGATATGGGCGCACGAACACGGGTGTAGTGCCTTGGTGAAGTGGAATTCGGTGATCGGTCGAGCGGGTTGGGGGGAGGGATGTTGGTGGCAGGGTGATGTTGGGGTATCGGGCGAGAAGATGGTCAAGCTTGGTATGTTGAGCTTGGGATAGTGTAGTAGGGCGGGTGGGGTGTGTAGTTGGTCCCTCAAAAATCCATAACAACCATTGTTCAATGCCGGCGTCCAGTAGGCTGAGCTCCTCTCCTTGGACACAAACCTTTCGGGTTAACGACGGATCACCTCGCAGGCACATGTGCTTCCCTTGGATGGTGAATTCCATTGTGAGTTTCGCCCAATTGGCGACTACGTCTCCTAGGGATGATAACCATGTTACCCCGAGAATTAAATCCACGCCTGTCAAGGGAAACGCGTAGCAATCAATGGTAAATGTATGATTATGAAAAGTAATATGAACATTTTTACAAACTCCCTGTGTGTTTAAGCGAGATCCATCGCCCAAGATGACCGAAAGGTCGCTGGTCGGTGTTGGTGTGAGACCCAACTTCTGTATCAAGGCTTCTGCAATAAAACAGTGGCTAGCGCCGCTGTCCACCATCGTCAATAAGCGTCGATCACCAATCCGACTAAAGAGTTTCATGGTCTGCAACGCGTCGAAACTAGTAGAAGACAGTTTAGATAATTGGAGGTTTGCGAATTCCACGGGCGTAGGAGAATCGGTATAGTGGGCTTCTTCAAGATCGGTGGTTTCTGGCTCCGGTGGAAAGTATGGGGTATCGTTAGGTTCGTTGTCGATAGTGACGCTGAAGAACCTAGCTGCGCACTTATGGAGTGGTGAGTAGGGTTGGCCGCAACTGTAGCACTTATCCTTTGCCCTATATTCCTGTGCCTCTTCCACTGTTAAGTGGCGCGCGTTGCGGTTAGGGCGGGGGGCTGTCGACGCGACGGTCGTGGCAGTCGTGGAGGTGGGTCGATTTATGTGACCCGAGCCTGGGGACGATTGCGGGAGGTGGAGCGCGAGGTGCACACGCAATTCTCCTGGCCACTTTGATGGCCGCGAAGACATCCGTCAGTTCCGCCTTTGGAAGTCGATCACGGAACGCGGGCTGCAGTCCTCCAAGAAACATGCCCAAGTAGTGTTCTGAGGGTAAGGAGGGCAATTGGGTCACCCGTTCTTCAAAGAGGGAAAGATAGTCTTCTAGGGATCCTGTTTGGCTGGTTGAGTACATAGCCTCGTATGCGTTGAGGGCAGAACTATCCCCGAATCGTTCCACCAGTTCTTGTGAGAATTAGGCCCATGAGATAGTTGCTGAACGACGAAGAACCCATTGGGCCCAGAACATCGAACAACCAGACATGGCGATAAGAGCCATTTGGACGCGCTCCGAAATCGGCGTGCGATAGACCAGAAAGAATTGTTCCACCTAGGCTAGCCATGCCACGGGGTCTGAACCATCAAACGACGGAAGGTCCAATTTCGGTTTGAAGGCCGAGCAGGTCATGGTGGTTGTCGGGTTTGGTGAAGCTAACACAGGCGCTGTTTCGGTTGCTGGGACAGAGGATTGGGATGAGCTGGGTCCATTGGGGGGGCTGGAGGGTGGGAAACCGAAGCTGGTGGGGGTTCTTGATTAGTGGAGGGGGTTTCTTGATGGCAGTTGGTGGTGAGAACATCCAATTTTGCCAAGATTGTGGCGAGAGTGTCTTCGACGGCGATTAATCGCCCACCAAGTTGCGCCACCATGGTGTCAATCACCTTCTCCATAGCATCACATCTCTCTTTCGCAGTCATGATGGAAAGAGCGGCAGGTTGGACCAATTGATAGAAGTAAGGTGATTCAAGAGAATTTCAATGAATAAGAAAGATAAATCCTCAAAAGAGGCCATGGATAACCGCTGCAACAACTAGTTGCCCACTTAATATATTTTCCAATCAATGCCTATCCTGAACAATTAGTTCCCTATTTATACACACATAAGCTACATAAGCCTAAAGGCCCAAATAACCTAAGGCCCAATACATAATAATTTTTTGAAGGCCTAATAACCCTATAGGCCCACTTTCTTCTTGCGCCTAACATACACATTGCGCCAACTGTCTCTATAAACAATCCTCAAATTCAAATTCATGTGGACTAAATATATATGCACAAGTCAGTGAAAAAAAAAATATGATCAGTACACAACAATGGAGTAAAGAAATTAAATGGGGAAAAATAATCATCAGATTCTCCCTCGAGCAACTCAGTATCAGAGAAATAGAGACGGTGGGTCAAGGACTAAAAATGTTTGAAAGTGTTGAAAGTTCAAAATATTCAAGAACTTAAAAATGTGCAATCATAAATGATATTCTTCTCCTAATGAGTTACTGGCTATGTATCCATAAAAATAGTAGTTTACACCATTCCAGTCATGAGTTCGCTAAAATTCCTGGTCAAATAACATGTCGAACTGGTGCTGAGGTAACTTATTAGTGAAAGCAGACAAACGTATTATAGTGCATGTTATCAATAGCAAGAATGTAGCTAATGGAACATGAAAATTGATGGCTCGCAAAACATTAAAATATTTTTTAGGGTAATAAATACCAAACAATTAAAGAAATATTCATTAGCATAGTTGTTTGCTAAACTTAAAAATTGAACACAAAATGTACGTACGAAGATAAGAAAAGAAAGAAGGTTCAGTGACACAAATATCTACCTGCTCAAGCTCCTCATTTATGCTAGATGTCTGTGCCAATACAAAAGTATGTTTTGTTTTCTTAGATGCAACTTAAAATTATATTTAGTCAAATCTTGTGCTCAAATATTTAAAATTTACTTTTCCTTTATGATGACGGTGAAATGGAAGACTGAAATCCATTGTTTGAATAAGGGAAGTAGTGTGAGCAGCCAACCTAATAATAGCTTTTGCAAGAAGACTGTTTGCTTTCATTAAAACATAAATAAATATATTCCAAACATTTTAAAACTAAATAATACGAATTATATTAATAAATAAAAAACCAAACTCGAGTAATTGCACAAAACAATTCGAGGTTGTAATCAAACCCAAATCCAATCAATTGTATCGCAAAAACGGAATCCAAAGTCTCTTCAACTCCTCTCTAAAAGACAGGTGGCAGAATTAGGAGGGGTTTAAAAAATGAACAAAACTTGTTTCCTCCTATTTGTAATGTTTTAAAACTTGTCATATCCAAACAAAGACTCCAAAATAGGACTCCTAATTTCATAAATGTATAATCCATAATAGGAATATGAGAAAGAAGAATAACTTGTTTCATTCTAGTTTCTGTTTTCTGTTAAGCATGTTGTAATCCTTCACTAACGAAGAGCTAATTACACCTGTTAAGGTATATTCCTGCACAACAACAAAAAGAATTCACTATGAGTTAGTTAACATTCAAAGATTTGAAATGCAATGTTTGAAATGAATGAACTTTCAAATTCACCCAAATTAAAGTGGATTTCAATTTCCAAAACCACCAGAATTACTAAAATAAATATTTCAAAAGGAGAATGATGGATTTCAAATCCATAACAACTCATATTTTTTAAGCACTTGTACTACTACTAAGATTTTTTTTCCAATTGTGCCTCACAAAGAGATATTACCTTGAACACTGTCTTTGTAGCAAAAATAGAAATCCTGGGAGACTGGATCAATATAGTCAGTATATTTTACAACTGAAACACCATAAACTGTTGCATATAACTGCACAAACCTCTGGTATAAAAATTGAAATTACAACTTTGAAAAGGTAAAAGACTAAAATGAGGCAACAAATACTTGAAATCTCAAGTACGCTAAAATTGAGAACACTCCACATATGCATTAAGCACATATGCACCATTCAGTCACTAAAATTCAAAATCTAACAGTGTAATATGCACCATATTATAGTATTCAATAGAATTATAATATATAATCAAACCATTTGATTGATAAACTGGTTATTATACTCATTATCAATTTGAAATTAAAGATAAAAACAAACCATGTGTTTCGGACTCGGCTAAGACAGAAGCGGTTTTGTGCAGCGTGCGGGTTTGGGACAGACCTTCGATGGCGATGCTCTCAGTGCGGGACAAATTTTCTAGCTACGACACTCTTCTTTCTTCAGTTGTATCTATTTATTGATTATTGATATACATGTGTCAGATGGAAGAGGGGTCTCAAATGCACACATGTCGAGAGCAGGAGTATAAATTTTTTAACTCAACTACCTACTATACATTTATAATGTATTCCTTAATTTCCGTAATTTCCGTGTAAAAAATAGAGGAATAATTTATGGTGGGACCAATAGAGTATAAAACAACAAAATCAAACATTATGAAAGAGATGAACTCTTTTCATTTTTTAATTTTCACTCATTATGTGAAGAATAATATCAACACAAATGAAATGAAAGAGTATTAGTTAAAATAATTGTTTTGGTTGTAACTTCTCACTTGTAAACCACACTCTTATGTAGAGGAGGATGATAATCATTTTGATAATCATTTTGATATTATTCAATTTTAATATTTCTCAATTCTCTCGATGTGCAGTTTATTCAATTTTATTAGTATCACTTACTCTTTTCTTACCTCACATATTAAATAAAGACTTTGGGTGAGATAATTTTACTGAGATGAGTTATAAAATAATATGGAGTACAAATTAATGCCCACCACTTTTAAAGTGTTGAAACGAAAAAAAATCAAATTATATTTTATATATTAAACAAAAATGGAAGAAATTATACTCCGTATAAGCTTAAAAAGTGCAAAAGAGATCGTTTAATAAAAAAAGATTGTTCGAAGAATTACTAAAAGGTAAAAAGATCAAAGAGGATATTAAAGAAGTAGCAACTTTAGTTGTTGAAAGTAGCGTTTTTGAAGACTTGGAATACTAACCAGAAATATATGTAGGCTCAAAATCCAATCCTCATCCGAAATCCATAAAATCAGTTTCCACCCCCCAGTCATCAACAGAGGCTTCTTCAAGGTATCTACCTTTTATCATGTTTGATCTCTTCTCTCATGGCATACTCTAATTATTCGTTCAAATTCAGTTATCCTTTTGAGCTTTTTTTTTAAATTGCGTATTGCTTAGGGTTCTCTTGAAAGGTAATTTGTCTGTAGTGGGTATATTGAATTTAGCTGGAAAAATTAAGATAAAAAATGGGCCAGGAATTAATTATGGTTAATTTTGTTAACAGCCCTCTTTTATGGCATCACAATTATGGTCTTTATGGCATGCCAAATAGTTCGCGGAAGCCGTGATTATAATGAGAATATGGGTAGATTGTTTGTTTTGCTCAAATGTTGGAATGAGTAGAGATACAAAATGATTGTTGGTTGAGAAATAGTGAAATAATTGAGGTGAAATGAGTACAGAAGAGTGAAAATAGTTAATCAAAATTGAGTAATGTTGACTAATTTCGAAGAAGGTGAATTGATCATCTTTTATTCTCGTTAACTACCACGATTACATTATACTCATTCCCACTTGATAATTTTGATCTATCTATACTTGTATTATCAACAAATGGTTGGTGTTGTATGATGGTCAATTAGCGTCGTCTGAGAAGTCGTGTCGTGGAAAATTCTTGCATTGTTGATGAAGTTGTGTATAAGAGTTGAGGAGTTTTTTACGTCCAAAAAAATGTTGACCTTTTCGATTTAGTCCCAATATTGAAACAGTTGCCCAATTTTATCCCCAAAATCGCCTGATATTGAAAATGGCGTCGTTTTGTGTCACTGCATGAATTTATTTGGGGCCAAATTTGGACAATAGACAAGTTATGAGACCAAAAAACATTTTACTCTTATGCTGTTTTGCCAAATACCAAGTGCTTATAATAGTGATTCTTTGGTAGTGTTTCATTAATCAGGTTATGGGGAACTACATTGGACATTATTCTTGCACTAGATGAAAAGGTTGTCATCTCCAAACCTCATATAAGAAATACACTCTGTGGCAATCTCCCATCATGTTATCCTTAACAAAAACATTCACCTGTTTTCCGTCTCAAATTCCATCTTCTTCTCGACATCTTTCTGCCCGTTCTATCTCAGTAATCAGAAGCAGCAGTGACAATGGCAGTGACTTGGAAGCATCGAGAACTGATGGACCAACCATAACTCCGCCAGATGCAGTGGAGATACGGTTTAAAAGAGGTTCGAGAAGAAGAAGAAAGCAACTGGACGATGGTGGGCCCGTTACAACGGCCCCAAAAAAGCAAGTGAAAGATTGGGATTCGATGACTTTCCAGGAGAAGGCTGTGGAGTTGTATGTAGGGGAGAAGGGTGCTCTGTTTTGGCTTAACAAGTTTGCGTATGCTTCTATATACATTATAATAGGGGGATGGATTCTGTTCCGATTTGTCGGACCAGCACTTAACTTGTACCAGCTCGACGCTCCTCCCCTCGCTCCGACTTCTTTGTTAAAGGGCTAATCAAACAAACATCAAGCTTTCTGTAATCATTTTAGATGACAATTTTTTATGCTATGAATTTCTGGTCTTCTGTTTTTATAATGCTGAAGCAGCATTGAGAGCTCTGTTCCTACGCGGGTCCTAGCCGACCCGATTTTGCCTCTCTAGGCGTTTTTTGTGAAAAATCGATCTCGGCAGCGCCTAGGTGCCCAAATTTATTTATATATATAAAAAATAATTGGTGTAGGAGTCCGGTCCTGAGAATTTGCAGGTCTGGGGCAAACAAAAAAAATGGGCCCTCCTTTGAACAACAACAAATAAAATAAGTTAAATATGTATGTACATATTAAAAATGAATGAACATTTAAAAACAAATCATTTAAAATGACTTTTTTTTTTAGCATTTTGAAAAGCAAATTCATTAATTATATCTTCATAATAATTAATTTTTAATATCATATCTCTTTCAATATATAAAGTTTTAATCTTTTTTGTGATATAATAATTAATTTGTAATATCACATCTCTTTCAATATATAAAGTTTTAATCTTTCTTGTGATACAGTGGATCGTAGGTATGTTTTTAGCAATTTTAATTTAGAAATTTTTTTTGCTAAATAGTCAATATTGTTTATATATGCAATTAAGATTTTAGCAATTTTAATTTAAATTTTTTTTGCTGAATAGTCAATATTGTTTATATATGCAATTAAGACCTTACATTAGGATAACAACCCAAAGTCTTTTTTTTTAAAGGGTAGCAACCCAAAGAATTTACAAACACAAGAATTTCAAGGGATTTTTTTATGTTCATAAAGTTACTTGCAACACTTTAAGTTTGAAAAATAAGTCAAATAAATCATTTGAATCAATATCTTAAGAGTTTTCATGTTTTAAAGTTTTTCCTAGATTTTCGCAACATTTTTTTAATTTATTATCATCCCAAGACTTTAATTTATTTGAATAAAATAAAAATTCAAGTAAAGATAATAATTTAACTAAAAATAAATGAAAAAGTTATTATAAATATAACAGAAACACAAGTATTATAGAAATAAAAGAAACAACAAGTCGAATAATTAATATTCAATAATTAAAAAAACTAAAATAATAATCAATGAATAATATAACTGTGATTGTGGACTGTGAAAAACTGAAAAAAAAAAGTCGAAGGTCAAACGTAATCACCGATCCAATTAGATGTCAAGATGAGATAAATCTATTTAGATACAATGAAATATGTTATTGATTAATAAATAAAGAAAAATTGATTGAAATTAGATATAGCATATCGAATGCACTGCCTCAAAATTAATAGGTACTACTCATTTAACTTTTAATTAGATACGGAGTATTAATTAATTGTTAGAAATAATTGTATTGTATTAAATTTATGATCATTTTCAAAATATATAATTAATGTTAATTAGCATATTAAAGTTTTGTTTTAGCTCATATCTTATATATTTTAGTTATTATTTTTATCTTTTAATTTCTTTAAAAAAATATTAAGTATAATATATATATATAAATAGGCCCCAAAAAATTCGGGGCCCAGGGCGGTCGCCCCTCAGGCCCACCCTCAGGGCCACCACTGAGTCCGAGTTGGATGACCGTGTACATTTTTTCAAGGGGTAGCGTGGCTCTCTAAAAAATACTCATGGTTTTTCCATGATGTATAGTTCTTTTTTTTTATCAAACTAGTATTTCACCCGTGCTATGCACGACTTATAATGATAGTGTTTAAAATAATTAATTATTTTTTATATATAAAATAATTAGTCATGTACAATAAAACTTATTTTAAGAAATTCACCTTAAATGTTTTGGTAGAAAGTTTAATAAATCATGCATATACATGGTAAAATGATGTAATTTCGATATATTGAAATATTGTGTGAAGTGGTTCCACACCGATGAAACTATGTCTTAATATTTGAATTATGTTTCACGTCATTAACCCATTAATATTATAAAATAAATTATTTCATACAAATTTTTATTATTGGATATTTTGATTATTGTAGTAAGAACCAACTCCTTAGCGCACCTCATTGTAAATTTCTGCAACATTAATTACTGCTGTTTGGATGCTTAAAAGAATTGTATGCAAAACTATAACTTAAATGTTCACTAAGAATATCAAAATTACTCCTATTAAATTAGTAGATATTTGTTGTAGAGAGAAACTGAAAGAAGAAATATGTATACAATGAAAATGATATATATGTATTGGTTAAGAAGAAATATTGCATCTTGCCAATTTAACTTGAAAGAGTCACTACTATAATATGATTAATCATTACTCGTTTAACTAAGCAATACACATTATGTAAGTATACCAAACTTGCTATAAATAAACCTCTAATTCAATAATTACAACTTAACCACCCAACTAATGTTTGCAGCTACACTATAAATCATGAATAGATAAGCTCTCAATCTGGTACAATTTTACAACATTCAACTCGACACTAAACAGGTCATAATATTCAATAATAGTATCTCAATTTGTTATATTTATACATTCTTTTTTATCACAAAATAACTCAATATATTAAAATATTATAGTATCAAAGATTAAGAGGCACCAGGAGTGCTCCACGACAGAACATAAAGATAGAAAAAGAGTCAAAAACCAAATAACATAACAAACATATTGAAGGTAGACAACACACCCAACTTCGATTCTAAGGCTGCTGGTGTCCACTAAGAAAGCACCATGGACCGTCGAGTCATTCTCTGTATGGTATACTATCCGAGGGTGTATTGTAGCAAGTCACCCAACTCCAAAACCGTCCTTTGATTTCATCCAGAATTTTACCCACATCCCAAATTACATTTTCGAAAACTTTCTTATTTTGTCAATTCCACATTACCCAGACGATACAAAACAAGATTGCACCCTCATGTTTTCCCAAGAATCCCAACATGAATAAGGAATTGCTGACATACCTGAATAAGCATTGGAGTGGTGACGCCTAGCTGTTGTAGTAGCCGTGCCAAACACCGTACCATATGTCTCTGTTACAATTTTACCTCTTGGCCAATCCTGCATACTCTAAAAAGACATTTTAGCATCCTCCCGAAAAAATAGTTCCTCCAAAATTGACAACAAACCTAATTAACTCAAATTACAATAAACACACAACAAAAGTTGGAAAATTATTTATTTAGAACTGGAACCTGAATACAACGTAAAAAAAAGACTCGAGATAGAGGAAAAAACAATGTAAATATTTTGGTTCTTGCAATGGAACATACCAATTATTACCTTCATATGTACCGATTTTCAAGTAGCGGGACTCATACAACGCGTGACCTTTAATTCTCTCAAATGAAGCACATAAATGTTGAAGGAAAATATTATTTAAACTTAACACAATTCATAGGCCACTCGATAGAGATACTTAATGCATGTTATTAAGTGAAATCTCCACGATTTTAACGTTGTCACTACTTGCAGTAGAGTGTAGAGGACCCCAAATTTCTTCTTCACAACTGTTGTCTACTAATGGAGATGGAACTGATAGTATTTCCACCACCTAATCCACCCAATCCACGCACACCAGCAAAGAATTTAAATATGAATAACACTAAGACATTTTAAGATAAATATATTTACATTAGCAAAAAAATGGTATTAATTGTTTCAATGTTTGTATAACAACCTAATAGTAAAAAGCATACATAAAATGAGTCAAATAAAAATACTAAAAACCAATTACATACAATTTCAGCAGCTGCAGAATCAGTTGCAGCCCAGAACGACAACCTTGTTTGCTTCCACATACTCGATGAAACATAGCGTGTTCAGAGAGGATGGAAATCAAAACGCCATTTCTGGTTAAAGCAAACTGAGCAACCAACACAATGCTGGAACTAAAAGTGCCATAGATAGATTAATACCCATCAAAATCAATGGAATTTGAACAAATATCCATCAGTATTTAGTGTTTAATTTATGCAATTAAGAATATATTTCTCTTCACTTACTTTCCAATCAAGGAATTTACCTGCAAACACTTCAATGACCAGTGGTAAATAAAGGATGTGCACATGGAAATTGAATTATTAATTAATTTCTAAAAGCAACCACATAATAAATTTGAAGAATAGACCTCCACAACCCCATTACTATGAGATTTTGAAAATCAATCCAAAATATTCATCATATGTCCTCAAATAAAGCTCCAATAATAGATATGTTTAGCAGTATAATGTCACCTAAATACAATGACCAAATCTTAACTAAAAAGACTTAAAAAAACATATAATAAAAGGCAAGAAATCAGGTGAGGAAAGAAAAGCAGCCAGGTCAACTACCAATTTAAAAATTACAAAAAACCCCTATTATAATGAAGACACATTTGACATAGAGGATGAAACATGATTATAAACCCAATAACTTCCTATGAAACCTGAAACTTGTCAATGACTAAAACACCAAAACTTGTCTATCAAGCTCAACTTTATCAAACAGGAAACAGGAATGTCGGAGTCGAAAGCTTGTGAATAACTCTAACGCTGTCAATTTCGACAATAAATGGAGAAACCGCTGCCGGAATAAGAAATGTTCGAAACTGAATGTTGACAAATTTTTTATCCTCACACAACCAATAAAACCAAAAACAAAAGGGGAGCATTTATTTTCAAAATTCGATTTAAATAGCTGGAAACTCAGGTTTTTGATAAATTACCTTTATTCTCCATAATTTTTGTGATCTTTTTTCTATTGGAAATTGGGAGTGAAGCGGAAGAAACATCTAGGGGTCAAAGTTCCAGCGGGAACGGAGAGTGCAGCGGCATCGTTTGAGAGTTGAACACCAGCGACAATGGGCTTCATGCCTCCTTTCACTCCTCCTTTATTTGATCATGAGAGTTTACCTTTCCACCAAAATCATTTTAGTAAAAATATAACTCTAATTTTTTCTCTATTTCTAAATTAAAGAATTAAAAGAAGAGGTAGAACTAGAAGAGTTTGGATTCTTGAGAGAGAAAGCCCTAATTCTCTGAAATGAAAAGACGATGAATGGAAATTCACTGCTTTAGATTGTGACCTCGAAAAAATGAACGAAATGTAAAAAGTAAAAACAATATTGAAGATCAATACTGCAATACAGACAGCGTGCAGGGAAGGAGTATAATTTTTTTAAAAAAGGGAAGAGGCTTTTGAGATGGATTTAGTAGATAAGTGCAATCGAGAAAACGGTGGTCATCAGTGGATCCATCACAACAGTTGTCTGGCCGCCGCTGAGTTCAAAATAAAATCAAGAAAAAAGAACATTCATTTAGGCTCCAAGCAACAGTCTGGTTGCCATCGAAAAGTGGCACCTGCTGCTGACTCGAAATGGAGCCATGATCAAATCCTATCACAACTTCAAGGAAATCTATGAATTACAGCTAAAAAAATAAATCGAATCAATAGAGGCAACAATCATAACAGAATAATTAAAAAATGTAGAAGTGAAAAATAATGCAGTTTAGCGCATAATTTAGACTCAAACTGCCATTGAAGAGTATTTAGGTAGATTTTACGAACGAAAGAGGAGAAAAAACTGTTATAAGAAAACCCTAGAGAACAGGAGGATGAAACCAAAAGATAGAGAGAGGAGTGAGATTTTTAAAATTTTGGAAATGGTGTGAATTCGGAATGGACTACTACTTTTACTGCGGGCCTCACAAAATAATATTTTAATAATACTGCACGGGAACTCCACTATGCTATAAGTAATATATATATATAGATTTTATCGTTTAAGGATTAAAACTGCGTTTATAAAAAAAAAAATTTAGACAAAGAAATCTAGGTTGCCTAGGCACAGGCAGTAGGTGATGCAAAAATGTCCTCTCGATTTTCGATTTCTCCCACCATAGTTGAGACTTGAGAGACAAGAAGTGAAATTGTAGACATGGGATTTCGGATTCCAATTCGGTGTATTATCTTGGGGTGGCATTTTTTAATTTAGTTCATTATGTTTCAATTTTTTTTTTCTCAGTTACTGTTACATCACGTTTAAACAGATTATTTTTTAAAAGACTCCACAAACCCCATAAAATAATATATACACCCCAATTGTTAAACACATCATCACACTAATTGTAAAAAAATAATTAAATTAAAAATAAGAATCCAAATTAATTTTAAAAAATATGAATAAAAACTATATAAAAAAATCTCCAAAAGTTAAAAAGTTAATAAATTTAATTAGTTTTGAAGATTTAGTTAACTTTAATTTATTTTTAAAGTTTTTTTATTTTTATTTGATATTTTTAATTTAATAATTTTTTCATATTGATTTGATTTTTCTTCCATTTTTTTATTTTATTTAATTTTTCAAAATTTTGAATTCTTAACTGGTCTTTTAATTTAATTATTTTTAAATTTTATTTAATACTTTTTTTCAGATTTAATTTAAATTTAGCTGATTTTTTCAATTTAATTTTATTGTTCACTTTTTTTAATTTATTTTTTACTTAAATTTTTTTAATATTTATTTGACTTTTTAAAATATGTTTATACTCTTTTTTTTTTAAAACGCATTATTGAATTTTTTTTGTTAATTGATTTTTAAAATCTATATATTTTTGAAGATTTAATTGATTTTTATAATGTTTTTTTTTTTAATTTTTATTCAATTTGTATTTTATTTTGATGGATGAAGGGTAAATAGAAAAGAACTGAAATGTGTATAGTAATAAAAATGATTTTAAATTTTAGTGCGGTGATTATAACATTGTATGGGGTGCGTGGTGTATTTAAAAAAAAAAGAACTTAAACTTGTTGTAGTAGGTAACTGGATCAAAATAAAAAAATTGTAATATAATAGACTAAATTTAAAAAGTGATAATTATGTTGATTAAATTAAAAAACGTGATAACTTAATGGACTAAAAAAATATTACATTCTAATATACCCTTATGTTTAATTTTTTTTTTATTTAAATTATAAATTCTGCATTTATTTTCGCATTCACGTTTTCTTTCTCTTGAGTTATCTTTCCAAGACAATTAACTTACAAATTTCCATCAGACTTGAAAGGAAGAGCCTATGCAGGCTATGCCTATACATTACGACTAACTCGCCTAACTGCTTTTCTCCTCTCCATTCACATTTTTTTTTTAAAATAATAATTACAACAAATTTTAAAGTTTGACATTTATTCCTTCATTCTCTCTCTCAAATTCATGAAAGAAAAATAAATCCAGAAAATATGAATATAAAATTAATATCAACAAATTACATCTTTAAACCAGCATATTAAATATTAAAAAAAAATGTCGAAAATTTTATTTTGATGCTCTAGTTTCCCCAATATAAGCTCTGAAATGCGTTATCCTCTTAAAATTTCTCAAAAATAAATTCCTTAATCATTTTTTTTATATTTCCTCTAAAATAAATTTTGGATCGAAAAAAAAGAAAATTATATTTTTTTATCGGTCAATATAATAAATTCAATACCATATTAAAAATAAATAAATAGAAGAGTAAACACTACAAAAAAAGATAACATCGGTTCTGATGAAACAGAAACGAGTTCAGATATGAACTACGCTTGAAATGAATGAAATGTAACAATACCTAGTTTGATTCTTTGGAAATCCTTCAATATTTGCTTTGAGAATCTAGTATTGCTCTGGAACTGGTTGACCTGCAACAAAATCGGGCCGGAAAGGGTTTCGGCGACGACCCTCCGACGCTCAAGTCAGTGACGATTTTGGGATGAATGATATATGATGAATAAAGTAAAAGAGAGAGAGAGTTTTATGGAAAAAAATGAGTTAACCTTCACAAATGGCCATAATGAAACTATTTATACCTCCAAGTTTTGAGGGCAATATTGTAATTACGGGAGCTAGGGTTTGGCTCGGAGGGGACCATGCCACCTCATTGTCCTATACTGACATTCTGTTATTTTGAATGAAAGGGATATATTTTTTAGGAGATATTTTGATTAATCTGCAGAAAAGAAAAGGTACGCTAGTACGAGGGGACCATTTGGATGAGCTGTCAAGAGCAAAGGGAATCTTGAAAAAGATCATCTTCATGATCATTTTCATAACTGGGCCATAGATACATGAGAGAGATTTTAGAACTGAATTTCGACAAGCTAGTCACCGAAAAGGTAGGTCAGGTCTGAATTACATCTCGATGTTTCCTCTTCTGAAATCCGATCTCCCCTAAGGAGACCCTTAATGAGCCTATTTTGTGGAAAAGTTAGCTCCGAATGATATGACATCATTATGTCCTATCATCCACTCCCCCCTTTAATTAGAGTAGTCAGATCTCCAGAACTGATACTCTAAAGTGAAGTCTTTTTCCCGCTTCTTTCTTTTTTATCGAATTGTGGAATTTTTTATTAATGATCTGGGCCCTTTATTTGTTTACCGCCTTTTCATCTTCTTGAATCTCAACCGGACACGTGTCCTTCAAGAATTTCAACCGTCCTTTTTTTACCAAGTATAAAAGGTGGATGAGATTCATTCACTTTTACTGTTTTTGAACTTTTTGAGTGAAGAATCTCCTCTCTTGCTCCGCCGCAAATATTTCTCTTTCTAAATCTTCGATCCTGTTTCCGGCGAACCTCCCTGGCTTATCTTCTTTAGATCCGATATCTTTGTGGCGAGGTAATTCTCATTTCTCCTCCTCTTTTATTTTCTTTTCTAGGACATGTCGGACTCAGTTCTGGCATCTTCCTCTACCTTATCTGGTTCTGGAAGGAGATCCAGTTCTAGAACTCATCATTCGAGTCATCACAGGAGTCAAACCCCAGATGATCTCCTCAGATCTGGATTCATAGATCCTCTAACCCATCAACTATCCCCCTCTTACCTAGATTCTGGTCGTATGTCTGTAACACGTCCTTCTTCCGTACCTTCTTATTCTCGACCTTCTTCCACTCCTATTTCTGATCTGCTTTCTCGTCTTATTCGTGTAACTACTTCTCAAGACTTATGTAATTCTGACTGGAATGTCGTTTGTCGGGAGAGTACAATGACCCTCCCAGAACTGAAGGCCATTAAGAGAAAACTTCACAATCCTTCAGATTTGCTTATTGACCTAGCCAATCCCAATGAACGTTCGAACTTTGCTAAACATCATTCTTTAGCATTCTTTAAAGCCCATATAGATGCAGATATTCGCTTCCCCATATGTCCTTTCTTAGTTTAAATCTGTAGACACTACAAGATCTCCGTGAGTCAAGTTAATCCTTCTTCTATCAAAACTACTCTGGCTTTCTTTGTTCTGATGAAACATTACGGTCATGAAACTTCAGCAGAAAAGTTCATAGCGTGTCATGAGGTGAAGTTAAAATATGGATTCTTTTACTTCAGTTCTCGTCCAGGGGGTCCAACTAAGTTCTTAAAAAAGCCTAACTCAGTAGATTGGAAATGGAAACCCAAATATTTCTGGGTAACTCCTAAGAGAGGAGGTTGGTCCTTTCCCACAGGGTGGAAGTGCCAAGTTCCTGACTATCTTCGACTCCATAAATCCTTACTTTCCCCCAGAGCCGGTATGCTCATCTCTTAAAGAATAACTTTTTTGTTTATCATTTTTCTCCCTATTTTCTTAACTCTTTTTTCACATTTTTTAGAAATGGATTTTGACTTCCTTGATCTAGTAACTCTCCCCGACGTGAGTCAAGCAGATGTGATCGTTGTCGTTATTGCTGATGAAGAGCAATCTTCTCCTTCCAAATCACCAAAACTGCCAGTTCGAGAAGCTATTCCTATTACTTCTGACCCTGCAGTGCCTACCAAGGACAAAGGTAAGCATGTTGCTATTGATCTTTCTTTAAGTCCACCTCCAAAAAGATCAGAGTCTCGCAAGACCTCCTCTCGAGGGAATGAAAGTCCCAAATCTCAAGTTCGCAAATCTTCCAAGGACATATTTACTTTGGAGCTACCCAAAGCAGTCTCTGAGCTTAAAGGTTCAGCTAGTTTATCCTTTGTTACCTCTGTTCCTACTACTGACGACGTATAACTTCATCCAGAGGCTTCCATTCCTCAACTTTACACTGATATGTCTGAATCCATATCTCAGGTGCGTGTGCCTTTTCAAAAATTTCATAAGTATTAATGTAATCTAAGTTTTTTTTTTTTTTTCTGAATTTCAGTTGCTATCAAAGCATGGTATTCTCGTGAAAAAACTGCAGGAGTCTTCAGATCTGGATCAGTTGCAGAAAGATCTTGCCCAGAAGGATGAGGAGCTCTAGAAGTCTGTTTTGGATGTGAGTCTTCTAACTGCGGAAGTAGAGGATCTGAAGAGACAGATGCAAGGTCTGAGCAATGCCTTAACCGAGGCAGAGAAAAGACAAGCAGAGATGGAAGCTCGTCTTGCTAAAGAAGTGGAAGAAAGTCAATTGAAAGGTCTCAGAGTTGGTGTCGACACTTGTCGCCAAAGATTGTTTGCCACTCCTGTTGGCCAAAAATTTCTCTGTGACCTTCATCAAGGGATGATAGAAGCTTATCTCCTTAGCCCCGCTTCTGTTAGTGATATGGGTCCTCACATCCTTCATTATCTTCATCATGGTTTTAATGCTGCTGTGACCCAAGCTCAAGAGATGGGATGTACTAGTCCTTTCGATAGGACATTGGCCAAGAAGAACTTGAAGGTTTCCCCTGCCTTCAAAGGAGATGAGAAGCTGGGTTATAACCACGCCTGGTGATTACCAGTTATGGATAAAGTTGTCAAAGACCTTTGTTTTGACAGTTCTTTTGATTTGGACCTGCTTACTGATGAGAATCCTGTCTATAATCTATTCCCCACAAGGCTTCCAGTTCTGGCATCCCGTGCTTCTCCTTCAGCTCCTCCTCCTTCCTTGGTCGTTTCTTCTACAACTGCTACCACTTCTGCCACTGATAAAACTGAGAATGTGACCAATACTGCTGTCTCCGGTTTTGAAGATGTCGAAATTACTCCTCCCTAGCTTAGGAATATATTTTTCAATTTACTTGTGTTTTATTTTGTTTTGTATCTTTTTGAATGAATAGTACTGTAACCTTTTGTCAGTTCTGCCTTTCCTATTCAATGAAAATGTTCTATGATTTTCCTTATTGTCTCTTGAATCTTTGTTAATATTTCTGAGTCATAGAAACGTGTTAATTATTTCAGATATAACTTCAGATCAGAGTTGAGTATCTCTTCTCAACTCGTATTCATCTCCTGAAATAATTTTTTAAACTATTTCAGATATAACTCCAGATCTGAGTTGAGTATCTCTTCTCAACTCATATTCATCTCCTGAAATAATTTTCTAAGGAAAACTATTTCAAATATAACTCCAAATTTGAGTTGAGTATCTCTTCTCAACTCGTATTCATCCCCTGAAAAAAATTTCTAAGGAAAATTATTTCAGATATAACTCCAGATCTTAGTTGAGTATCTCTTCTCAACTCGTATTCATCCCCTGAAAAAAATTTCTAAGGAAAATTATTTCAAATATAACTTCAGATCTGAGTTGAGTATCTCTTCTCAACTCGTATTCATCTCCTGAAATAATTTTCTAGGGAAAATTATTTCAGATATAACTCCAGATCTGAGTTGAGTATCTCTTCTCAACTCGTATTCATCCCCTGAAATATTTTTCTAAGGAAAATTATTTCAGATATAACTTCAGATCTGAGTTGAGTATCTCTTCTGAACTCGTATTCATCTCCTGAAATAATATTCTAAGGAAAATTATTTCAAATATAACTCCAGATTTGAGTTGAGTATCTCTTCTCAACTCGTATTCATCTCCCGAAATAATTTTCTAAGGAAAACTATTCCAGATATAACTCTAGATATGAGTTCAGTATCTCTTCTCAACTCGTATTCATCCCCTAAAAAAATTTCTAAGGAAAATTATTTTAGATATGTTGGGAATAAAATGATTTTGATTAAGATACCAAAACCCCTGAATGATGATGTTCAGATTAGTTGAGATAAGCTCAAGTCCAGTTCAGGCAAGGTGTCTCAGTTCACTTGAATGTATAGATTGCTTAAGAGAAAAATCTCAGAAATGTTGTGAGATTTTAGTGTTCAGGATAGTTGTCCAAAGCTGAAATGTTAGGCAGCTTAATAAGTCTTTAGGACAAAGTTGCTGAGTCTCCAAGACAGACTGACCAAGTGGACAACCTAGCTGAAGAGACCAAGAGCAGTAAAGCAATGCTCATAAATGCAAATGATCAAGTCAGTTGAAGTACAAATGATCAAGAACATTGAATGTCAAAAGTACAAAAGACACATTCAATGCAGCATTTATTGCCAATCATGCGTGAACCAAGCATTGAAGACTTGAAGCATTAAAGAGTGAAGCTTTGAATGAATGTTGGAATATTCTCTATTGCAGCAGGAATATTCAGGGAGTTTGTCCCATCTGACCGTTGGATGAGTATAACTTCTGCCCCAAATCAACCTTGGGAAATGTGCATATTTAGAAACTGACACAAGTCATCTCAGCCGCATTTTTCAGAAGTCAACACATTCATTCAAGCAACCATTAAAGAGGCCTTTTACACAGTGGATAAAAGGATGCCAAGCCTCATAGCCGTTTCAATGGTGCTGCAAATAGACAAATTTGAAATGCTATCCCTCCAACGGTTAGCTGCTCAAATTTGCCTATAAATACAGAAGTGATCAAAGGATTCAAGTATCCAACTACAAGCTATCAAATTATCATCAAGCATTCAAAGGAAACCAAGCTGTTCTCTAGAATCCCAAGTTTCCTGAATCACTTCTCTTTAGCTAAGCCAATCTTTGTAAACATCCAAAGCTTAGCATTGAGATATCCTAAGCCTTTACACTGTTCTTATTGTAAAGGATATCTCTACTAGTTGGAACCAAACCTCAAACCCTTATCTCATTTAGTGAAGAGAGAGTTTGTTGTAGAAGTGAGGAGTTAAGGACTGTTAGTGTGAAACACAGTCTTAACTCAGAGAGATTGAGCACTAGGACTCAAGTTATCCTAGGGATCAAAACACTAAGAGAGTGTTGTTGATCAGTGCACCTTGGCACTATAAAACAAGCTAATTCCATTGAGAAGAAATTATCCTGTTCAATCAGGGAAAGTGGATGTAGGAGCTTGAGTCTCTGAACCACTATAAATTTGTGTGCCATTTACTTACTGCATTCCTTATTTCACTTACATTCAAACATATTTTAAAGAAGCATAACTCAGTAAGTAAGGAAATCTGTTTTGGACAAAGTCCCTGATAATCTGTATCTTTTTCAGAAATTAACTTGGAGTATTTCTTTAGTCAAAGGCCAACCACATTCCGCACTTAGCAACTCTTTTAGATATTTAGCCAACTGATCACTCAATAGTAATCAGTAGGACAAGTATCTATCAAAGTTCACACTCAGGACAGTTGTGAGACAACTTGCCTGATAAGACCAGTTTGTCAAAAAGAAAAGAATTTGCATACACAAGTGCATTCCCCCCCCCCCCCATACACTTGTGTTATACTCCACCAAGGACCAACAAGTGGTATCAGAGCAGGGGTTCAAAGATCACTGCTTCTGAGAATCATTGATTTTCAAAATATCACTTTCTGTGGTCACTGAACTGATCCAAATTTCTGAAAAATCTACTTATATTTTCCTTTGTCTATCTTTATAAGAATGGCTAACAATGCAGTTCCAGGAGATGCTGCCAACACCACCAACAACATGGGTCCAAACCAAGTCAATCATATTTCTCATCACAAACTGCCAATGTTCTCAATTGAGAATTATGATTTCTGGAAAATCAGGATGAGAGCACATCTTGCCTGCCAGCATGATGAAATGCTCAAAGTCATCACAAGAGGACCTTTCACCTTCACCAAGCTCAATCCCAAGGTCACTGATGCTCAAAAAGCAGATCCAAGGGAGCTGTTACCAAAGGATGAGGATGAGCTGACAGCAGAAGAGAGAAAAAGGCACAACCTGAACTACATTGCCATGAACACCTTGTACCAGACCATTCCAGATGCAGTGATGGGAAGAGTGTATCACTGCACCACATCAAAGGAGATCTGGGATACCCTTGCACTTATGTGTGAAGGTACTCAAAAGATAAAGGAAAACAAGCTTCAAGTGGCTATCCAAAAATATGAGCAATTCATTATGGAGCCAAATGAAACTATTGATCATCTTGATGGCAAATTCACTGACATCATGAATGAGATGAACTCCTTGGGCAAGTTCTATGCCAAAAGAGAAGTTGCCTTGAAGATTCTGAGAAGTCTCACATCAAAATGGGATATATATTCTGTCATGATGCAAAATACTAGCAATCTTGACAACATGCCAATGCAGCAAGTATTCTCTGAACTCAAAGCATATGAGTTTGATCTCAACAGAAAGAAAGTGCATGATGAGCCATCCTCCTCAGGCAAAGGTGTTGCCTTCAAAGCTACTGAATCAGAGAAGAAAAATACTCAAAGATCTTCTCAATCTGTGTCAAAATCAGAAATGAAGGAGGAACTGGCACTCATGGCTAGAAGATTTGAGAAGCTGAATTCCAGATTTGGTAGATACAAAAAGTTCTACCAAGATAACAGAACCAGAAGGAGATTCAGTTCTCCTGATAACAAATCAGAGGACAAAGTCTCTGATGAAAAGAAAGAAGACAGATATGTTGATAAGAAGAAATACAGCAAAGGTGAACCATCATCATCAAGAAGGAAGGAGTCCTCAAGCCAGAAAAATGATGATGAAGATGTGTGTTACAATTGCCAGAAAAAGGGTCACTTTCAGTATGATTGTCCTGACCTAAGTGCCAAAGAAAGAAAAGAAAGGCAAAACAAGAGAGACAAGAGGATGAACAACAGGAAGGCCATGGTAGCTGGAGAATCAGCAAGTGAAGAAAGTGTCTACTCTTCTGATGATGGACTGTTTTCCCACAGTGACAGTGAAGATGACTGCCAAATGGCATTTGAAAATGAAGAGGTATGTTCATCTTCCAATATTTCAATTAACACACATGAATCTAGTGAAATCCAACTTGACTTTGAAAAATTGTTAGAAGATTTCACCAGAATGCAAGAAGTATGCAATATGACACTGAGAGAAAATGAACAGTTGAGATCTAAAATTAAAATGCCCAATCTTCCTGAATCTGAGGTTGACATTAAATCATCTGAGTTGTATCAGCAGATTATGAGAGAACATGGAGAAATGTCTCTCAGAATCTCTGAACAACAAAAGCTGATTGATGAACAAACTCTGACTCTAAAGAAAAAGGATTTTGAACTTAGAACTCTTCAAGCCAAATTTAACAATCTCTCAAGTGAATTTGATACTCTGAAATTAAGTGAGGGGAGCTTAAAAATGAAAATGTCTGCCTTGAACAAATCTGCTAAGGCAATAGAGGAAATTCAAGGGTTTCAAAGACAATTTGCTCAAAAGGATGGATTAGGCTATAATCCATTTGAACCCTCACCTGGTCTTAGTATTGCTTCCTCAAGCAATTCTAAGATGACTTTTGTAAGATCAGTGGCACAACAAAATGAAATGGAAGTAAATCAACCACTGATCAAGGATAAGGGAAAAGGAATTTTTATACCAACTCAAGTGAACAATGTCCCTAAACCCATACCTAAGGAAAAGGTTAAAGACATTGTTTACAGGAGAAATGAGGGTCAGAAAGGTAGAACCAATGGAAGGCCAACCTATCTGAATCCTTATCAGAGAAGCTGTCCAAAATCTGTTCAGAAAAGGCCAACTCAAAAGAGGCAACCTCAACTGAATGGATTAAGGCCAATCCCCTCTGATAGGTATAAAACATTCAGGAAGCCTGAACCCTTCTTGACAAAAGGAAAAGGCCATCCAAACCCCTATCCACAAAGGTCTTTCCAAGCTGCACCTAAGTCTAGTAACTTCAGGAGAAATGTCCCAAGGAAATTCACCAACCCTCCTGAACCTTACAAGACCAACACTTATACACAGAAGGCACCCAAGGCATTTAAGGGTCAAACTGTGTATGTAGATGTAAATGGAAACCAAGTCAGTCACTTTGAGTCAATCAGAGTAATCAGGCAGATTTGGATTCCAAAAGGTACAGCTAACCCTCTAGGACCCAACACTCAAAGGGTACCTAAATTTTGACTTTGCAGGGCTGCAAGGACCCAAAAAAGAAGAGAAGCATCAACAAGAAAACAGCATGGTACCTGGACAGTGGATGTTCAAGGCACATGACTGGAAACAAGGAGCTTCTCTCAGACTTCATAGAAAAAGATGGTCCTTCAGTAACCTTTGGAGACAACTCTCAAGGGATCACAAGAGGCTATGGTACATTAAACATTGGTAGTGTTAAAATTACTGATGTCTCATATGTTCTAGGCCTAAAATATAACTTGCTGTCTATAAGTCAAATTTGTGATAAAGGATACTGTGTTGAATTTGCACCAAATGAATGTACCATAAAAAACAAATCAACACAACAGGTGCTACTAACAGGGGTGAGAAAGGGAAATGTCTATTTTGCAGATTGGAGCAAAACCCCTGAAGCAATTTGTCTTGTTGCCAAAAGCACAAATGAGCAAAGCTGGCTATGGCACAAAATATTGAATCATCTGAATTTCAAAACCATCAACAAGATTGCAAGAAACTCTCTAGTTAAAGGGCTGCCTAATCAAGTGTTCACCAAAGAACACATATGCCAGCCATGTCAGGAAGGAAAGCAGATCAAAGCCTCATTCAAAGGAAAACCTGTCATCTCAACTGAGAGAGTTCTTCAACTATTGCATATGGATTTATTTGGTCCAATTATCCCAGTAAGTTTAAATGGAAGAAAATATGCATTAGTTGTTGTTGATGATTTTTCCAGGTACACTTGGGTAGTATTCTTGTTGAACAAAAAGGAGACCCAAGTCAAGTTACCTGAATTAATGATGAGATTGAGCAATGAAAAGGGCCTAAGTATTGTCAAGATCAGATCTGACAAAGGCACAAAATTCATAAACTCATACATCAATGAGTACTGCAGCAAGAATGGCATCACTCATGAAACTTCAGCAGCAAGAACTCCTCAACAAAATGGAGTTGCTGAAAGAAGAAACAGAACCTTGAAAGAGGCAGCTAGAACTTTGATTGCTGAATCCAAATTGCCTAAAAGGTTCTGGGCTGAAGCCATTAGCACTGCATGTCACACTCAAAACAGGTCCTTAATCACCAAAGGACAAGGTAAAACCCCATATCAAATATGGAAAGGTAGATTGCCCACTGTTGCCTATTTTCACATATTTGGTTGTAAGTGTTTCATCCATAATAATGGGAAAGAGCAATTGAAAGCTTTTGATAGCAAAACTGATGAAGGAATATTTGTTGGATATTCACAAATCAGCAAGGCTTACAGAGTTTACAATTGCAAAACTCTTATTGTGGAAGAAACACCTCATGTTGTGTTTGATGAATCTATTAATGAGTTCAGGGATAGAAACCTGAATATTGATGAGATAACACAAAGAACAACCAGATTAAGGCTTCAAAGCAAGGAAACAGTGTTTGTGGATGTTGCCCAGCCTGAACTTCATGAAAATAAAAAACTGGACAACCTACCTGATAGCAATCAACCAGTAGACAACCAACCTGAAGGAGAAATTGAACTGACTGACCCCATCCCAGTTCAAAACCAGGTAACAACTACCAATGAAGAAGCAGGCAATGCTGAGGTAGTTAATGGATCCACTATTCAAGGGGGAACCAATGAAAATGTCAACTTATCTGACAATGAGGACAACACCCCTGAATATGATCCTGAGCTTGATCCTTCAATTAACTTTCCTGAATTTAATGAATCTAGTGATCCAACTTCAGATGAGGACAATCCTCCTGAAAGGATCAGGTCTAGAAGGACTTGGTTGCAAGACCACCCATCTAGCCTGATACTTGGTAATCCAAGTGAAGGGATCAAAACTAGAAGATTTCATGGAGAAAGTGCTCTGTTTTGTTGTTTTCTTTCAGAACAGGAACCTAAAGACATTGAGGAAGCACTACAAGACACCAACTGGATCATAGCCATGCAAGAAGAGCTGAATCAGTTTACCAGAAATGAAGTTTGGGAGCTGGTAGACAGGCCAACTCATCAAGATGTCATTGGAACTAAATGGGTGTTCAAAAACAAGAAAAATGAAAATGACATCATTGTGAGAAACAAAGCAAGACTGGTGGCCAAAGGATATTGTCAATCTGAAGGGATTGATTATGATGAGACTTTTGCTCCAGTGGCCAGACTTGAGGCAATCAGACTCTTCTTAGCATATGCAGCTCACATGAGATTCAAGGTGTATCAAATGGATGTGAAGAGTGCATTTCTCAATGGGGTGCTCAAAGAAGAAGTATATGTTGAACAGCCCCCAGGATTTGAAGAAGGAGACAAGGTGTACAGATTGAAGAAAGCCCTCTATGGCTTAAAACAAGCTCCAAGAGCTTGGTATGACACCTTATCACAGTTTCTTCTAGATCATGGTTTTGTCAAAGGCACTGTTGACAGAACCTTGTTCAGAATCTGTGAAGGAGATGATATTTTGTTAGTCCAAATCTATGTGGATGACATTATATTTGGATCTCCAAATGAGAAGTTATGTGAGAAGTTCTCCAAACTCATGCAAAGCAAATTTGAGATGTCCATGATGGGATTGATGAATTTCTTCTTAGGACTTCAAGTCACTCAATCAAAGAAGGGAATATTCATCAATCAGGCCAAGTATACAAGGGACATGATCAAGAAATTTGGATGTGCTACAAGCAAACCAGTCAGAATTCCTATGAATACTAACTGGAAAATGGATCCTGATGAAAGTGGAGAGTTAACCAACTCCACTAACTACAGGGGAATCATAGGATCCTTGCTATATCTCACTGCAAGCAGGCCTGATATCACATTTGCAGTTGGAGTATGTGCAAGATTTCAAGCTAATCCAAAGAAGAGCCATCTTGATGCTGCCAAGAGAATTCTAAGATACCTCAAGGGATCTGAGAATCTTGGACTATGGTATCCAGCTGATGACAACATTGAGCTCACTGGATATTCAGATGCAGACTATGGAGGATGCAGAATTGACAGAAAATCCACCTCTGGAACTTGTCAATTCTTGGGCAGCAAGCTTATCTCATGGTTCTCCAAGAAGCAAAATACAGTTGCAACTTCAACAACTGAAGCTGAGTATGTAGCAGCTGGAAGTTGCTGTGCTCAGATACTTTGGCTCAGGCAACAATTGAGAGATTACAAAGTAATCTCAAATGAAGTGCCAATATTCTGTGACAACAATAGTGCAATTGCTATCTCACAGAATCCAGTGCTCCACACCAGATGCAAGCATGTGGATATAAAGAATCACTTCATAAGGGATCATGTTGAAAAGAAAGATATCAAGCTTGTCAAAATCCACACTGATAAGCAAAAAGCTGATATCTTGACTAAACCATTGGCTGAAGCAAGGTTCTTGGAACTTTCAGCTGAATTGGGCTTACTTGATCCAGGGAAGATGGAGGAATGAAGGAAGGAAGCTCATAAGAAGGGGGAAATTCATTAAAAATGAATTTCAGCAAAGTTGACCAACCTCACTGAAGCAGTCAACCAAAAAGGGAAACTCAGCAAAGTTGTCCTTATGATGTTCAACAATGTTGGTCAGGAGCTTTGTCCATGTGGGACCCAGTCAGCAATTTTGGGACCCACTCAGGAAAGCTAATCAGGCAGTTTGACCAAGAAGGAAGTCAAAACACATCTCAGGATGTTTGTCCGAGTTAATTAGATAATTTTTGCTATTTTTGGCATTGATTAGACATTTAAAAGAATTCTTGATCTAAGAGTAGGCCATTTTTAGGATGGCGTGTACTATGAAGATCTTTGCCCCCAAAATGGCAAATCAGCATTAAATGCAAAATCTTAATTAAGATTGCATGAATTCTTGAGCCACCATCAAGACCATTGATTTGCATTCAAAACTCCATCGAACCATTGAAAGCCCACTACCCCACTATATCCAAACGGTTTTTCAAAATTACCCACTGTTATATTCCATTAACCAACGGTTAATAAATTCCATTCATATATAAACTCCTCAATTTTCACTGTCCTCCTCACGCACTCATATTTCCAAACCCTTAGGATTTTCAAAGCCTCTAAACCTGCAACTTTTCTCCAAAACTTTCTTTCTCTCAATATTATCCATGGCTCCCAAAATCAAAAGAGAAGAACTTGTGGACTTCAATGATTCCTCCTTGGACATTGATTTCTCTTATCTCAGTAATCCGAATTCTCTTTGGTTTGAAAAATTGGTGGCCTTTGATAGCCCTGACTCAGAGGTTCATCAAGTCCTCCATTGGCTAAAGGAGGCAGGGCTAGAGAAATTTCTAGGCACCAAGCCTGATTCCTGCCTGAATCCATTCATGGCAGAATTCTTTGCCTATCTTAGGTGGAAGGGCAAGAAGGGGGATGTGTGCACCAAGCTCACATATGCAGAGGAAGATGAAGAAGAAGAAAGCCAACACACCATCATCTTCACTGCAAAGGATCTGGATGCTAGCTTTGGGCTACCTTCAGAAGGGCTGAATCCAGAAATGTACAAAGAAGAGGATGATCAGGAGTTCTATTACTCTTGGATGATAGAACCTAAAAAGGTTGTAAGTGCTCAAAACAAGAACACTTTAAAGCCAGTGTTTACGCACTTGTTTGACTGTGTGGTAAAAAGTCTGTTAAGTCACTCTGGGAGTGTTGATCAAATAAGCATGCCTAAGTTGAGAGTGATGGCTGCTGTGATTGACTCTGCTGAGAAGAGAGTCAAGTTCAACTGGAAAAATTTCATTCTAGACAAAATGATGAATGAAAAGTTCAAGTTCAAAGAGGTGAAGCATCACAAAGTGGTAGTTGATGGGAGACTCCAATTTTGCACAAGGGCTAGTCTGCTCTTAGAAAGATTTGCACATTACACTCACCTCCAAGCTAAGCCAAAGCCTTTTCCAGCTCAAAAGGTGATGTTTAGGAAGCTGTCTTCTAAGACAGAAAAGAGGAAGCAGGATGCAGCTTCCAAGAAAGCAGGTGCCATTGTTCCCACAACCAGAACTTCTCCAAGGAAGAGAAGAGCTCAACCACCAAAGGCTCAGCCTAAGTTGAAAAAGATGAAGAAGATTCTTAGTGAATCCTCTCCAGAAAGCCAGTCAAGAAGTGGAGGAGCCACTTCTGAAGAAATTGAAAAGGTTGCTGAAGAAGGAGTCAACCCTCCTGAAGAAGGTGAAGAAGTCAGAGAGGTTGTCCCTTTACAGCCTGAAAGTGTAACAGAATTCAGAGATCTTGACCAGCCAACAAGATCTGAAAGAAGGAAAAGAATAATCAAAACCTCTGAGAAGCAGAGACTGATGGAAGAGGAGAAAAAGAAGAAAGACTTTTTCAAGGAGATCAGGCAAGCTAGCAAGTCTAACTCCAAGTCCAAATCAAAGCCCAACAGCCCTGAAGCCAACTCCCCTGATATTCAATCAGAAAGAATATCCCCATCAAGGCATGAAGGAGAGGAGTGCAAGACTCCTGAAGATGCCCCAATCATTGCCAAGAAGGTTTACTCCCCTGAAGGTGCCCCTGATAGAGCAGGTATTGATATGCTGGCAGACTTGGTCAATCTTGAGGATAGACCTTTCTCCCCACTTGATCCAAGACTTCTCTCTTATACCAAACTTCTTGAAACTGTCCTTCAAGAAGGAGATCAAGTTTCTCTCCCACCCATTCCAGCCATTCCAATTACCTCTTCAGGCACATTGCTCTCAAAAGCACCTGAATCCCAACTTGCTTTAAGCTCTAACCCTTCTGAACCCAACCTTCCTGAAATCCAGTCCAACCTACCTGAATCCCAAACCAACTCCTCTGAAGATGAAAGTGGTGAAGAATACACTTATGAGGGGATGCTAAGGCAGATTGCCAAGGCTAATGTGGATGCACTATACCCAGGGTTGAAGGTCTATCCTAGACTGCAACAACAGTTCTATGATCTCAGAGCCCTTGTTGAGATCAAGGATAGAACTATGGTGGAAATAGCTCAAGCTATTCAGGACAAAGGAGCAAGCTGGTGGCAAGTTGAAGAGAACAGGCTCTTAAACTTTGCAAATGTGAAGAAATCCAGTGTGTTAACCACTGAGGCCCTGTTTTGCACAATTGTCTCTAAGAAGGTGCAAGCTGAGAAAGAAAGAATTGCACAAGGATTCAGGCACCCTGATAGTCCATCTGATGATGATGATGATAATAACACCAATCCCAACCCTCCAGGCCTCAACTCTGCTCAGGTACATTACTTGACTTATCATTCTGAAAAGGACTCTGATCACTCAGAGGAGTTGACCAAAGATGGTGACTCAGTCCAAGATGCATTGGCCAAGGATGGTTCTCTTGAACCTGAGGCACAGCTTGACAATGTTGAGACTTCCATGGGAGAAGCTGGTTTGGCTAGAGCCTCATCAATGTCAGGAAAGTTGGACATTGACCAGCCTTTAGTCATTCAGGATGACTCAGTGGCCTTGGGATGCCCAAGCATTGTGATCTCCCAACAACTGCCCTCTGTGGATCCTGTTGAGGATATGGAGGTGACAGGTTTAGGAATAGATGGAGTTGAAAAGGCAATTAGTGATAAAAAATCAGAGGGAGATGATGGTGAGGATTGTGTGATAATAGGTTCCTTGAGTGCACCAATCATAGAGGGAGATGAAGTAGAAATATTGGGTGCAGCCCAATATGAGAGTCAGGCTATTCTTCAAGTCAAATCTGAACTTGATGAATCCCTTGGTGAAAGGAGGCCTGATTCTCCAGAGAATGTGAGATTATCTGCTGAAAGTGAAGAAAAGAATTTAGTTGAAAAAGAGAGAGAGGGTGCTGATGTATCAGGCCCTATGGGAGATAAAAAGAATGAGGGTGTTGAGGGAGATTTTACTAACACTCTTAGTTTTGCAGATTCTGTAGCTGTTACCATTGAACAGATTTTTGCAGATGCTTCCCTTATTGATATACCAGTCCATACTGATATTGACCTTGAAGCAGTTTCAGCCAATGTATCCACATTAAACAAGATGTATTTTGAGAAAGCCAACACCACTGAAGCAGGCTTTCAGATTGCTACTCAAACTGCAACCATCATTGAAGAACAGTCAGAGAAGTTGGATACTTTGGTCAGGGAAGTTGGTAAGGCACATGCAGCAACACTTGATACTCTGGATGGCCAAGGAAAGACTCTAGCCTCTGTGGAGATGAGGCTAACAGGCTCAGAGGAAACAATCTTGCCAACACTTGATGCAAGAATCTGTGGTGTTGAAACTGGACTGCAAACAGTTTCAACAGAGGTAACAAAAGCAAAGGAAGAGATGGTCAAGTTCACCAAATCTGTGCAGAAGGAGCAGCAAGGTCTCAAAGGTCTATACAAGCATAATGTGAGAGCCTTGAGAAGGACAATCAAAGATGCTTTAAGGCAAAGGACTGCTGCACAAAGAAAGAAAGCTGAAGAATTGAAAGCTGCTATGGTGAAAGAAGCTGCAGAAAAGTTCACTGTTGAACTGATGGCCAAAGTGTCTGATCAAGTTGTGGCCAACCTCACTGACCAACTTCAGGCCAAACTTGATCAATCACTAAAAGCCACATTGGATGCCATTGTCACTCAAAAGATGAAGCCAGTTCACACATTCTTAAGCATGGCAGATGACAAAATGCAAAACATTCATGATGAGAATGTTTATCTACTGCAGGAATTGAAGTCCCTCACTCATGCTCACTCACATCTCTCTGTCACTATAAGTGACTTGAAGCCCCAGTGTTTTGATAATGCCAAAAAGAGGGAAAGAGAGAGAGCAAGGGCAAAGGGAACCTTGGTGATTGGTGAATCCAAGGGAAAGGAGAAGGTTCCTGAGATGGAGGAAGAGGCAGTAGAAGACATTGGGAAAGGCAAAGGCCCAATGAACATTGAAGACTTGACTAAGGAAGAACAGATTCAAATTGCTGTCAAAGAGTCCATGATGTCTGCAATGGAAAGTCAGGCAAGGAAGCAACAAAGGCCTGGTGGTGAGTCAGCAGGACTTGAACCTAAAGAGAAGGTTGCTGAAGTAAGGGGGAAGGTGACAAGAGCTTCTAAAAGAAAGAGGAAGGAATTGCAAGCCTTCAATGAATTCCCAACCAGCCTGACTCTGCCTTCAGAATTTCAGTCTGAAGAATCCACTCCAGCAAGGAAATCAAAGAGAATGAAGAAAGCAGCCCAGATACCTGCTATTGAAGAAGAAGAAGTTGAAAAGGAAGTACAGGACAGAGAGCCTGAAGTAATTGTGCCCAAGCTTGCTGATGATCCTTCTAAGTTATTTGAAGAAGGATTTGGGAAAGATCCAGAGACACAGGAGAAGCTAGCTCTTCTAAGAGCTAAAGAAAGAATGGATCAGTTGGTTGAGGCCAACAAGGCAAGAGATGAAAGGAGGGCAAACTTCAAAGCTCCAAGAAGGAGGGCTTCATACAGAAGGCTCAAACCACAGATGCTGCAAAGATGGGACACTCAGTACCCTCACCATGATAAGTGGGTTCCAATCTCACTGAATGATGCATGGGAGGAGGCCAAGAGAAGTTTTGTATATGACTTTTATGTCATTGGGAAGTGGCTTGAAGAGAGTGTAGATGAAGTCTTTGTGCAGTTTATGTTTGAGAACCATAGGGACCTCTACCAGAAGCTGTTTGCAGCAGCTGAGATGGCTAGAATTGAATTCAAGGCCCCTGGTCCCATTCTGTACATGCCTCATAAGTTCAATGGGAACTTAATTGATGAGGGAAAGATTCTAGAAGAATTTATCAACATCATGAGGATGGAGAAGCTGAAGCCTGGCCCTAGAGGAACCAACAAAGAGATCTGGGAACTGAAGAAGAGAGTATGGGCTCAGTATGGCATTGCTCCCCAAGATGATGGAACTCTGTGATGGATAAGTTCACCTTTTCCCTATTCTGCTGATATAATTTCTGTTGTTATTTTTGCTATTCTAGACTAGTATGCCCTTTTGATTTTCAGCTCTGTAATGGTTTATCACTTATATAAAAGGATCACTATGTTTTTATCAAGAGATAACAACTCATTATCTCAACTAACCTATCATGACATATCTTACTTGATTTATTGTGCTAACAGTTTCTTTCAGGCAAGTTGACCAGTTCACTCTCCCTGAAGGTAATGTATAATATAAGTCAAGTTCCCTTTGTAATAGGTTTTGGCATCATCAAAAAGGGGGAAATTGTTGGGAATAAAATGATTTTGATTAAGATACCAAAACCCCTGAATGATGATGTTCAGATTAGTTGAGATAAGCTCAAGTCCAGTTCAGGCAAGGTGTCTCAGTTCACTTGAATGTATAGATTGCTTAAGAGAAAAATCTCAGAAATGTTGTGAGATTTTAGTGTTCAGGATAGTTGTCCAAAGCTGAAATGTTAGGCAGCTTAATAAGTCTTTAGGACAAAGTTGCTGAGTCTCCAAGACAGACTGACCAAGTGGACAACCTAGCTGAAGAGACCAAGAGCAGTAAAGCAATGCTCATAAATGCAAATGATCAAGTCAGTTGAAGTACAAATGATCAAGAACATTGAATGTCAAAAGTACAAAAGACACATTCAATGCAGCATTTATTGTCAATCATGCCTGAACCAAGCATTGAAGACTTGAAGCATTAAAGAGTGAAGCTTTGAATGAATGTTGGAATATTCTCTATTGCAGCAGGAATATTCAGGGAGTTTGTCCCATCTGACCGTTGGATGAGTATAACTTCTGCCCCAAATCAACCTTGGGAAATGTGCATATTTAGAAACTGACACAAGTCATCTCAGCCGCATTTTTCAGAAGTCAACACATTCATTCAAGCAACCATTAAAGAGGCCTTTTACACAGTGGATAAAAGGATGCCAAGCCTCATAGCCGTTTCAATGGTGCTGCAAATAGACAAATTTGAAATGCTATCCCTCCAACGGTTAGCTGCTCAAATTTGCCTATAAATACAGAAGTGATCAAAGGATTCAAGTATCCAACTACAAGCTATCAAATTATCATCAAGCTTTCAAAGGAAACCAAGCTGTTCTCTAGAATCCCAAGTTTCCTGAATCACTTCTCTTTAGCTAAGCCAATCTTTGTAAACATCCAAAGCTTAGCATTGAGATATCCTAAGCCTTTACACTGTTCTTATTGTAAAGGATATCTCTACTAGTTGGAACCAAACCTCAAACCCTTATCTCATTTAGTGAAGAGAGAGTTTGTTGTAGAAGTGAGGAGTTAAGGACTGTTAGTGTGAAACACAGTCTTAACTCAGAGAGATTGAGCACTAGGACTCAAGTTATCCTAGGGATCAAAACACTAAGGGAGTGTTGTTGATCAGTGCACCTTGGCACTATAAAACAAGCTAATTCCATTGAGAAGGAATTATCCTGTTCAATCAGGGAAAGTGGATGTAGGAGCTTGAGTCTCTGAACCACTATAAATTTGTGTGCCATTTACTTACTACATTCCTTATTTCACTTACATTCAAACATATTTTAAAGAAGCATAACTCAGTAAGTAAGGAAATCTGTTTTGGACAAAGTCCCTGATAATCTGTATCTTTTTCAGAAATTAACTTGGAGTATTTCTTTAGTCAAAGGCCAACCACATTCCGCACTTAGCAACTCTTTTAGATATTTAGCCAACTAATCACTCAATAGTAATCAGTAGGACAAGTATCTATCAAAGTTCACACTCAGGACAGTTGTGAGACAACTTGCCTGATAAGACCAGTTTGTCAAAAAGAAAAGAATTTGCATACACAAGTGCATTCCCCCCCCCCCCCATACACTTGTGTTATACTCCACCAAGGACCAACAAGATATAACTCCAGATCTGAGTTGAGTATCTCGTCTCAACTCGTATTCATCCCCTGAAAAAAATTTCTAAGGAAAATTATTTCAGATATAACTTCAGATCTGAGTTGAGTATCTCTTCTCAACTCGTATTCATCCCCTGAAAAAAAGTTCTAAGGAAAATTATTTCCGATATAACTTCAGACGATTTCACTTATGATCTTTGTATTCGTTTATACTCTTTTTGGAGTTTTGTTCGTATCCTTAGTACTTTGAGTTCTGGATTTATTTATACTCCGGAGAGTTCTTTATACTCCGAAGAGTTTAAGTTCTGGATTTTTTATACTCCGGGGAGTTATTTATACTCCGGAGAGTTTAATTTCTAGATTTCTTATACTCCGGGGAGTTATTTATACTCCGGAGAGTTATTTATACTCTAAAGAGTTCAGCTTCTGGATTATTTATACTCCGGAGAGTTATGTTGTATATGAAAATGTTGGTATAAGAGAACTGCATCTCACCAGTTCTCTGTTTCATTGAAATATTTCAAAGTACGAGCTATTACATGATTCAACTGAATCTCATTTAGGGAAAACAAGGAAAACTTCCACTTCTGCTTCTCTTCGTTTCTCTAACTGTAATATTTCTTCAAGTTGCTGATGTTCCAAGGACGGGCCACCTCCTTTCCTTCTTCATTCATGAGTTTGTATGCTCCCCCCTTAAGCACCTTACTCACAATATATGGTCCCTCCCAGTTTAGGTCCAGCTTTCTCGTAGGTTTCAGAGCATCTGCTCTTCTCAAGACCATATCTCCTACTTCAAATTTCCTCACTTTGACTCGTTTGTTGTATCCAGCTTGCACCTGGCTTTTGTATATTTCAGTTCTGAGATGAGCTATTTCTCTTTCATCTTCCATCAGATCCATATTTTCTTTCATCTGAACTGAATTCTACACTTCATCATAGTTCTGAATTCGATGAGATTCAGATCCAATCTCCACTGGAATTACTGATGCTACTCCATATACTAAATTGAATGGTATTTCTCCCGTAGCAGTTCTGGGACTAGTTTTATAAGACCATAGGACTAAGTCCAGTTCCTCTGGCCATGCCCCCTTTTTCTTCTCCAATCTAGTTTTAATCCCTTCTACAATGGTTCGGTTGGTAACTTCCACTTGTCCATTGGCTTGATGGTGAGCTACAGACGTAAATCGTTGTTCTATCTTCATGTTTGAGCACCATTCTCGTATCATACTTCCACAGAACTGAGTAGCATTATCAGAGACTATCACTCGAGGTATTCCAAATCTGCAGCAAATATTTTTCCATAAAAACTTCTAAGTATTACTTTCATCTATTTTGGCAAATGCCTTAGCCTCAACCCACTTGCTGAAGTAATCGACAACTACGATTAAGAATGCTCTTTTTACCGACGCTTCCGGAAATTTTCCAACGATATCCACTCCCCATTTATCAAAAGGACAAGGAGAAACATAACTCCCAGTTCTTCCCCCGGAATGTGGATAAGTGGTCCATGTTTCTGGCACTTATCACATTTTCGGATTAATTCTTTGGCATCCCTCAACATCTTAGGCCAATAGTATCCAGCTCTGAAAATGCGTTGCACGACATCTCTGAATCCTGTTTGACTCCCTCCACACCCTTCATGTATTTCTCGGATGACATACTTTCCCTCTTCATCCGAGATACACTTCAGATAAGGGTGTAAGGATGGTCTCTTGTATAAGTCTCCTCCAATTAAACAGTACCTAACATATATGGCCTTTTTAGGCACTTCTGGTCCCTCTAGTCTCTCTCCTGTTTTTAAGCAATGTATGATAGGGACCCTTCAATCTTCCTTTTCTGCCCCTTATGCGATAGAGAGCACCTCTAGATTTGTCATTCTATCTTCTGTTGCCAACAAAGTAATAGATCCCTTAACCCCTTCCTCTGCAGAACTGGCTAGCTTAGCTAGATAACCGACTTTATGTTCTCTGCCCTTGGAATCTGTTCCAAGATGAACTCAATGAACCTTGACTTCATACTTTCTACCATTCTAGCATACTTGATCAGTTTCTCATCTTTCCGTTTCATATGATCCAGCCACTTGTTGGGTCACCAGTTGAGAGTCAGAAAAGATCCTTACTTTCTGGGCTCCCAAATCAACTAGTATCTTCATTCCTCTAACCAGAGCCTCATATTCTGATTCATTGTTGGAGGCCTTGAAGCCCAACTTAATAGCAAATTGCAATTCCTCCCCAGATGGAGAGATAATTGCAATCCCCACACCACTTTCGGAGATAGTAGACGAACCATCTACATATGCTTTCCACTCTTTTAGTTCCAAAGAACGGGTAGTTTCTTGAATGAAATCTGTTAGGATATGAATCCTAAAAAAAGTCATAATTGATGTTGAAGTAGTTTTGATAAGCCAAAAAGTAGACTTGAATATATTTCTAAGTGTTAACTGATCTAGTTATGGAAGTCGTCTTATGACAAGATCAGACGAGTACGAGTACAAGTATAAGTATAAGTATACTGAAAATAAACTAAGTATTGAAAGAACAAAATTTATTTTAGGAATTTATGATAAGCTTATAATTGTTGTATAGAAGCTTATATTCATTATTGTATAGTTTTAAGTTGACTAAACTGTTTTATAAAGCTTAAAGTAATGTAATAGTCTTGATAGATTAGTTGATAGGACTAGATTAGTTCTACTTGAAGAGAAGACTACAAGAGAAGAGAAGACTTGTGCAAGACAAGACAAGTGCTAAGAAACTGTGAAATATTCTAAGTGTTGAAGCAAGACAAGGCAAATCCGCGTAAAGTGAAGTTAAAGATAAAGATCGTATCAAAGTGAAGATATGAAGAGTTAGTTATGGAATAACTAATTAACTGAAGAAACGCGTGGAAGGATAAGAAGAAACAGTTATGAAGTTTGTTGAAGGAAGTTATCAAGAAAAGGTTGTTAGATAACTAACTGATCTTTATATGAGAAGTGTATAAATACATGAAGACTTTCAATATTGAAGACTACTGTTACTAAGAGATTTTGAGCGTATACTGAAGATATTCAAAGCAAAGGAAAACTCACAAAGTTCAAACATGAAGCAAAGTTTGAAGCCAGAATAGACAAGTGTTCTTACGAAGTAGAAGGCTACTACATATAGAGAAGTTTTCTTTATAAGTTTTTGTTGTTAATCAAGTTGCTAGTTACTTGTTCAATAACTAGTTGTTAGATCGAAGATATATCTGGTGATATATTCGAGAAGATCGAAGTCTTATATCTTGGGACTTAAAGCCACAAGAACAGTTTAATAAAATTTCACGACTGGAGTTGTGAGAGTGGATGTAGACAAGTTGTCGAACCACTATAAATCTCGTGTTGATTTACTTACTGTTTTATTTGTATTTGATTGATTGAATGGCTTAATTGGTTAATCTATATATTCGATAGACAAGTTAAGTGTTCTAAGAATAGTTGAGTATAAATCTAAGGGCTCATTATAAATTATGATATTCTGCATATTGTTTACTCTGATATTTTGAAAGATTTTTAAAAGTCTATTCACCCCTCCCCTCTAAACTTTTACTAGCTTACTCAATCTTACAACTCAACTAGGGACCTACAAAATCCGCTAAAGCTTGAGCCTTGATAGCAGTTCTGGGTTCGAACTTTATATCTTACTCACCTATTTCCATAGTCCATTTCACCATTCGTCCTGAGAGATCCGGCCGTCCCTTCGTCTGCTTTAGAGGAAGATTTGTTCTCACCACCACCTTGTGAGCCAAAAAGCAAGGTCTGAGTCTTCTAGCTGTCACCATCACAGCTAGGGCCGACTTTTCTAGCTCTGAATACCTTTCTTCCGACCCCTGTAAAATTGTGCTCACATAGTATATATGCCTTTGATGACACCCTTCTTCTCTGAGGAGAACAGAGCTCAGCGATTGTTCTCCTACAGAGAAATATAAGAATAAAACCTCTCCTCTGACAAGCTTAGTCAGTAGAGGTAAAGTTGAGAGATGAATCTTTAATTCCTCAAAAGCTTTTCTACATTCTCCAGTACATTCAAATTGAGCTCCCTTCCTTAGGATTTTAAAGAAGGGGAGACTTCTTTCTGCTGATCGAGAGATGAAACGACTCAATGCAGCAATCCGGCCGTTCAGCCTCTGAATTTCTCTTATGTTTCGTGGTTCTTGCATTTCCAGGACTGCTTTCACCTTCTCCTTGTTTACTTCAATCCCCCGGGGAGTTACCATGTATCCTAGGAACTTACCCGATTGCACCCCAAAGGTACACTTCGTTGGATTAAGTTTCATTCCACTTCTTCGTATTACGTGAAAAATTTCCTCCAGATCTCGAATGCGATCTGTCTCCTTTAAGGTTTTGACCAGCATATCGTCCACATACACTTCCATACTCTTACCAATTTGCTCTTTGAAAACCAGATCCACCATCCTCTGGTAAGTAGCTCCAGCATTCTTTAGCCCAAAGGGCATATCCACATATCCATATGTGCCGCAGCACACCACAAAGCTCGTTTTGGACACGTCCTTTGGATCCATGCGGATCTGATAATACCGTTAGTAAGCATCCATCATGGAAAGTAGTTCAAAACCAGATGTAGAATCAACAAGTTGATCAATTCGAGGAAGTGGGTAGTGATCCTTAGGGCAAGCCTTGTTAAGATCTCGAAAATCAATGCACATTCTCCATTTTCCAGCTCCCTTTGAGACCATAACTGCGTTAGAGAGCCACTCCGGGAACTGGATCTCCAACATATGCTTAGCCATCAACAACTTTTCTACTTCTTCTACTATGATCTTGTCCTTTTCTGCTCCAAACCTCCTCAATTTTTGCTTCACCGGTTTCTCCTCTGGATTCATGTTGAGGCTGTGCATAGCCAATGTAGTATTAATTCCCGTGAGGTCTGCAAAATGAAATGCAAAAATATCTGCATTGTTTCTCAAACATTGGATCAGGTTCTGTGATATTTCATGGCTCATTTGGGTTCCAATTTTTGTTGAACACCCAATTTTGTGTGGGAGAAGCACAACTACTATTGTCTCCTCCTCTGGTTGGATCTGCATATGTGGATCTTCTTCCATCATTTCTCCTACTTTCATCCTCTTACCATTAGGATCATCTCCCTGAATTTGATCTCCTCTAAATGCTTTATCCGCCTTACTGATAGTATCTACATAACATAGTCTGATCTCCAGAAACCTCTCCTACAGGGAACTTCATCTTCATGTGATACGTAGATACCAAAACTTGCAGTGAGTTGAGTGGTGGCCTCCCAAATGATAACATTGTATGATGAGGGAACATCCACAATTAGAAAATCCACCATTCTAACTTTCTATATCAGATATTCTCCAATCCTGAGCTGCAGAGTGACTTGTCCCAAGGGCTGAATTGCACCTCCTACGAATCCATATAGGGCTGTCTTGACAGGGACTACCTTAACATCCAGGTCCATTTTTTCAAACATTCTTTGAATATTATGTCACATGAACTCCCCGTGTCTATGAAAACACGAGCTACATCATATCCACCGATCTCCGTTGTAATGACTAAGGCATCACTATGTGGTTACATGATGGTTCCCATATTTGTAGGCCCGAACTGGATTTCAGGCATCCCACTTACATCCGTCACTTTATGCACCTCTGCTCCCTAAGTGCTCACTTCCCTAACAAAGGCTTTTCGAGCTCTGTTAGAATATCCATTGGCAGGGCCACCCGTGATCATGGTTACATTTTCTCTCTTAGGAGGAGGGACATCTCTCTGGGCTGGACCTGCTGGTTCCTTGTCTTTTCCTTTATCATCCCTTCTTCCATATTGCTTATCCCACTCTATTGTCACATACTCGACTAATTGTCCTTCTCTAATCATCTTCTCGATGACATCTCTTAGATGACGACATTGATCCGTGTCGTGACCATAATCGTTATGATACTTACAAAATTTCTTAGATTTGGGATTCTTAGGACCTCCTTTAGCTGAATAAGAGAATTTGAATCCTGGTTGGTTCTGTACTACTTCTAGCAGTTCTGAATGAGGTCTGGTCAGAGGAGTATAGTGATGAAAAGATCTAAATTCAGATCTGGATCCTTTCTCTTCATATCTTCTTCTCTTCTCTATTCCAACTTCCCTCTTCACATTAGAAGGATTGTCTTCACCTCTTTTAGTATTCTGGATCTCCTCCAAATTGATATACTCTCCAGCTCTGGATAAGAGCTCATCAAATGTCAGCGGTGGGCGCTTAGCCAATGATTTGAATAAATCTCCTTCTATCAATCCCTGAGTAAAGGCATTGATCTTCACTTCCCCTGTAGCATTGGGGACCTCCAGGGCTGCTTTATTGAATCTACTAAAGTAAGCTCTTAATCCTTCTCCCGTCCTCTGTTTCAAGCTCATCAGAGACAACAAAGTCTTCACTTGTCGTCGAGCACTTGCGAATTGTTGCAAAAACAGCGAGCTTATTTCCTCAAATGAGCAGATTGAATTCGGAAGCAGCTGAGCAAACCACTATTGAGCTGCTTTCATCAGAGTCATCAGAAACACTCGACACATAACTCCATTAGTGTATTGGTGGAGTATGGCACCATTTTGAAACCGTAGATGTTCTTGTGGGTCAGAAGTGCCATCGTACTCGTATGATAATGTCTTGAAGTTCCTTAGCAATGGATCTGAAAGGATTTAAGAGGAGAAGGGCGAGCGGACCCCCTTATCACCAGAAGTGACTGCTTTACTACATATCTTCCTCATTTCCTCCATCTCTCTTCTAAGGGCAACAATTTCGGTGTTTACAGTCTCATGAGTTGAGGACTGAACATATTCTTCTCCGGAACTATCCTCCTCGTCTCTTTCTCAAGGGGCGGTGTAGTTCGCTCCTCCTTTTTCTTGGACTTGGAGCTCCAAGGGGTTGGATAGAAACGACCTCTATTGATTCCTCTCCAGAGGGTGTAGTTTTCAGACCTGGAGTAGGTGCAACCTTCTTCAAGTTGAGGGGATTTTCTGTCACATTGACAGTGATGGGATTACGGGAGTGCCTGCGGCAGGCACCTCTCTTGCGAGAGCTCGCGCTACCTCTGAGTTGATTAATTTCCTCAAACTTTCCACAGTCAGCGTGATAACAGGTCCCTAAGAGGAGGACAGAACTAAGGGTACTCCATCTGGTGCTGGAGTCTTTTCTGCTGTGCTCTTGTAAGTGGTAATGGCCACCTCCTCAAATGCCTCATTCAGATTTTTAGACACTTGATCATCCATGACTAGTTTGATAAGAACAAAACAACCAAACATTCAAACTAGGTATATCTACATCATGTGAGTTCTTGCGAAAACTTTTTTTTATTTTTGAAATGATAGATATATAGAGAAACCTCACGCCTCAGCTCGGTTTCCCACAGACGGTGCCATTTGATGAAACATAAACGAGTTCAGATATGAACTACGCTTGAAATGAATGAAATGTAACAATACCTAGTTTGATTCTTTGGAAATCCTTCAATGTTTGCTTTGAGAATCAAGTATGGCTCTGGAACTAGTTGACCTGCAACAAAACCGGACCGGAGAGGGTTCCAGCGATGGCCCTTCGACGCTCAAGTCAGTGAAGATTTTGGGATGAATGATATATGATGAATAAAGTAAAAGAGTGAGAGAGAGAGAGGGAGAGTTTTATGGAAAAAAATGAGTTAACCTTCACAAATTGCCATAATGAAACTATTTATACCTCAAAGTCTTGAGGGCAATATTGTAATTACGGGAGCTAGGGTTTGGCTCGGAGGGGACCATGCCACCTCATTGTCTTATACTGACATTCTATTATTTTGAATGAAGGGGATATATTTTTTCAGGAGATATTTTGATTAATCTGCAAAAAAGGTACGCTATTACAAGGGGACCATTTGGATGAGCTGTCAAGAGCAAAGGGAATCCTGAAAAAGATCATCTTCATGATCATTTTCATAACTGGGCCATGGATACATGAGAGAGATTTCAGAACTGAATTTCGACAAGCTAGTCGCCGAAAAGGTAGGTCAGGTCTGAATCAGATCTCGATGTTTCCTCTTCTGAAATCTGATCTCCCCTAAAGAGACCCTTAATGAGCCTATTTTGTGGAAGAGTTAGCTCCGAATGATATGACATCATTATGTCCTATCAGGTTCAAATAACCCAACAAAGAAAAAGAAGAAAAACCATCACAGAAGCCCCGAAAAAAAGAACCAAAATAATCGCTCTCAAAGTGATGAAACAAATATGTGTTCAGATATGAATTGTGCTTGAAATGAGTGAAATGTGATAATACCTAGTTTGTTTCCTTAGAAATCCCTTGATACTGGTCAAAAAATGTCTCGTAGCTTCAGGGCTGGATGACCTACAACAAAACTGAGCCGAAAGGGGTTCCGACGACGGCCCTCCGAAGCTCAAGTCAGCCAAAAGCCCAAAAGAATGAATAATGGATGTATATCGAGAGAGAGAATTATGTGTGTATAAAAGATAACTTAAACCCTTTACAAAGAGAAGAATGAAGCTTTTATACCTTTTTAGGTCCGAGGGTATCAACGTCATTTTGCAATCTAGGGTTTACTTGGAGGGGCCATGCCACGTCATTGTACTGTACTGACATTCTTGTTATTAATTTGAATGAAGGTAGTATATACGCTCTGGAGATATTTTGGTTAGCCAACATAAATAGTACAATAGTGTGATAGGGGGGGGGGGGCATTTGGATGAGCTGTCAAAAGTAGAGAAGGCTTGATAGAAGACCACCTTTATGTTCGATCACACGCATATCTGGGCTGAGAGGACAGGTTTCTATTTGAATAAGTTCCAAGGGTCAGACTCAGGTACGACACTTTTCAGAACTGGAATTCGATAAGTTGTTCTCAAAAAAGGAAAGAACAGGTCTGTTTCAGATCATAACATCTTCTCTTCCGAGATTAGATCTTAAGTAAGGTGGTCCTTAATGACTCTGCTTTTTTAGAAAAGTTAGTTCTGAATGATATGACATCATTATGTCCTATCATCTACTCCCCCCTTTATTTAGAGTGATCGGTTCTTCAGAACTGACACTCTAAAGTGATGTCTCTTCATTTTCCCCTCATTTTCCTTTTTGAATCTGAAGTTTTTTACTTTTGATCCGGACCGTTCATTTGTTAACAGCCTCTTCGTCTTCTTAAATCCTAGCCAGACGCGTGTCCACTCTGGAATTTTAACCGTCCAACTTTTATGAAGTATAAAAGGGGAGTAAGATCCATTCATTTTTACCGTTTTGAACTTTTGAGTAAAGAATCCCCTACTTTTACTCCGTCGTCATTATTTCTCTCTCTAGGCTTCCAACCCTTCTTCCAGTGAACTTCTCAGGCCTACTTTCCTTAGTTCCGGTTCCCCAAGCAGCGAGGTAATTTTCATCTTCTCTTTCTTTTCCTTTTAATTTTTCTCTGGGGTATGTCATACTCAATTCTGACATCTTCATCTACACTGTCTAGCTCTCGCCGATGCCTCATTTCTGAGACCCATTATTTGAACCGTCACAGGAGTCAAACTCTAGACGAGTTGCTCAGATCTGGATTTACCGACCCTTTGACCCATTAACTCTCTCCCTCTTATTCAGAACCTATCTTAATGTCGATACATGTCCATCTTTTAATCCTTCTTCGACTCCCGTTTCAGACCTCCGTGTTCGTCCCATCCGAGTGACTACCACTTAATATTTGTGCAATTCTGAATGGAACACGATTTTCAGAGAGTACCATATCTTCGACTGAATTATGGGCAATTAAGAAAAAACTTCATGATCCCTCAGATCTCCTTATCGACTTAGCTAATTCTGACGAACGCCCTAATTTCGCAAAACATCCCTCTCTTGCTTTCTTTAAAGCTCATACAGATGCGGGTATTCGTTTCCCTATTTGCCCCTATTTGGTTCAGATCTGCAAGCATTATAAGATTTCTGTAAATCAAATTAACCCTTCTTCCATAAAAACTGCACTTGCTTTCTTCGTTTTGATGAGGCACTATGGGCATGAAGTTTCAAGGGAGAAATTCATAGCCTGTCACGATGTGAAACTAAAAGATGGTTTCTTCTACTTTAGTTCTCGTCCCGAGGGTCCCACAAAATTCTTTAAAAAACCTAACTCTGTCGATGGAAAATGGAAACCTAAGTATTTCTGGGTGACTCCTAAGAGAGGGTGCTGGCCTTTCCCTACTGGGTGGAAGTGTCAAGTCCCTGATTACCTTCGTCTCCACAAATCCTTGATCTCAAAATCTGAGAAAAAACTTATGGGAACTCTGAATAGGATGGCTACTCATAAGATGAATTTTAAAGTGGTTGAGATGCTTAGGGATCCAGGCGTGTTAGTAGAATTTGGGTTAGACAGTTCTGGAGCGGGTTTTGTAGATGTTGTTAATTCTTAAATGCCTTAACATTATCAACAACATCTTAATTTGACCTTCCGAGATTTTTTCTAAGTCTTTTCTGAAATGCTACATTAAATGTTGACCTAAATGTTGTCGCATTTCTGGCAGGATCTAGAAGCTTCTACAAGGATCTGGAACCTGGAAGATTCCAGAACATTGGAGAACATGCTAGAACAGCCTAGATGCATTTAGAATGACCTGGAGCATACAAGAAGGATCTAGAAAGATCATGGAAGTTGAGCTCCTAAAAAATAGGACCTCAATGTGGAAGCCTCTAGAATTCGCATACCACCTCTATAAATATCGATTGAAGGCTTCATAATTCAGTGTGTTCTATTCGAGACATATCCTAGACCGAGCGTTCATCCCTGTTAGGAATTGTGGCCAATAGTTCTACATTTTAGATCATACGTTGTATACCACCCGTATGGCTGTGTGTCTTCTTATTTATTGAGAGTGTAATCATTAGATAGACTAGGCATTTCAACAGTGTATAATTTATACACTTAGTTCGTTTTCTAAACTTGGCACCTGCCTCGTTTATAGTTTCAGTTGTGAAGGTTATTTTTACTTGAAGATAAGTATTGATTTACGCCATAAGGCAGACATAGATTTTTATTTATAAAATCTATGTTAAAAGTATTTCCATTGTGTCTCGTTTGTTTTTAGTGTTTCAAGTCTTCCGTTGTGTATCTTAATTTTTGATATTTTGTTAGAGTCAGTGTTGCACTATTTGTCTCAACATTCTGTGCAACATTTATCTACTTATATTTAAACACTTTCATACACCCCAACACACTTTTAGTTGGTATCAGAGCAGATACTTGACGACACTAGGTTAGATCTTTGGTCAAGTGTGTTTTTAGTTTAGGTTAGCAATGGAAACACATCACATATCCACTGCACTTAGGCCACCCGTTTTAGATGGTTCGAATTATGCTTATTGGAAGCCTAAGATGCGTATGTACATTAAGTCAATTGATGAATGTGCTTGGAGGACTGTACTTACAGGCTGGGAAGCTCCAAAAAGACCAGCAGATGCAGATGGTGAAGTTCAACTCAAAAGAGAAGTTGATTGGACGATTGATGAAATAACAACAACAGGCTACAACTCTAAAGCTTTAAATGCTATTTTTACTTCTGTTGATGTTTCAATGTTTAAAATTATATCTAACTGTTCTACTTCTAAAGATGCATGGGACAGGTTGCAAGAGCATTGTGAGGGTTCAGACAGTGTTCGAAGGACTAAGCTTCGACTGTTGGGGACAAAGTTTGAGAATCTCCGAATGAAGGAAGATGAAACCATTTCATCCTACAATGAAAGGTTAAGTGAGATAATCAATGAATCACATTCTCTTGGTGACCCTATTTCTAATGTTAGAGTAGTTCATAAGATATTAAGATCTGTTCCTAAAAGATTTGATGCTAAAATTTGTGCTATTGAAGAGGCAAAAGATACAGATACGTTAAGTCAAAATGAATTAGTGAGTATTCTTAGAACATATGAAATAAACACTAATCAAACTAATGAAACAAATGATGATAAGAAAGTTGTTGTTTTTAAAGGAGAAACATCAAGCAAATCTGAGTCTCAACCTATCATTACTGAGGTTGATTCGGATGAAGAATTGCTTGATGAATGTCTCAACAATCCTAACAACATTGCCTTGCTCACTAAGCACTTTAATAAGTTTCTTAAGAAATCTGTGAACAAATCTAGAAACATCCAGCCTAAGATTCAAATCAACACATCAACACCTCAACCAGAAAGGAGGAAAGGTCAATTCACACCAAGACTGTCAAAAAGTGAAGGTAAACCAAGGTATGATCCTGAATTTCAAAAATCACTTCAATGTAATGCTTGTTCTGGTTATGGCCATTATGCAAATGAATGTGCCAATACTAGACTTAAGCAAAAACTGAACTTTAGTGCTGCCTTGAGTGATGATTCTGATGATGGTCTTGATGAATTAAATCAGAATGAATATTCTAATTTTACCATAATTGATTATAATGATTCCTCAGATGATGATCTGGATGAAATAGATTATGGTGTTGTACTTGATGCTTCAACATCTACAGCAACATCAGAACAGAGTCACCCAGATTTGAACTGTTTTAATGGTTTGGTTGATGATGCAGGAAAAAGGACTGATGACAATGAATACCAAAAGCTATTAGATGATTGGAACAATCAGAAACTCACTCTGAATTCCTTGAATAAAGAGAATGAGGATCTGAAAGACACAATCACCAAGCTAGAAGTTATTCTCACCAAAAGAGATCTGGAAATCTGTAACTTAAAGGAGAAACTGATAAATTCTACTTTATGTTTCAAGAAATATTCCAAGAGTGCTTCTGAGGTAAATAATGTTATAGCTACTGGTAAGTCTAATAATCATGGTTTAGGTTATGATGGTACTACTGCTTCTATTTCTGATAAATTTAGAAAACCTGTGAAATTTGTTAAGGCAAATGTTGACACATCTGGTGCAACATCTGCAGAATCAGAGTCTCACAAGGTTAAAAGGAAGTATATCTGTCATTACTGTTTCAAGGTTGGTCACATTCGTCCTTACTGTATAAAGTTGTTTGAAGAACAGAAAAACTTGAAAATGCTGCATAAGAAACTGTCACATCCTGGTAAACAGTTTTTGAAATCTGCATGGAAACCAAAAGCTACCTGTAATGTTGTTCATACCTCCTTAAAAGCATGTCTACCTGACTTATGGTACTTTGATAGTGGTTGTTCTAGACATATGACAGGTCGTATTGATTTCTTATCTGATTATGTGACCTTGAATAGTGGTAGTGTTACATATGGTGGTGGTTCTAATGGAAAGATTGTTGGTAAAGGAACTTTGAATGTTGAAGGTTTTCCTAAGCTTAAAAATGTCCTACATGTTGATGGCTTACTTGCAAATCTGATTAGCATTAGTCAACTTTGTGATGATAATTTGCATGTGAAATTTGATAAAGATTCATGTTATGTTTTTAATAAGGATGAAGTTTGTGTCATGACTGGTACTAGGTCAGCTGATAATTGCTATCTTATTGGAACAAATATGTGTAACTTGTCAAAACATGATGAAAATATTCTATGGCATCAAAGATTGGGTCATGCAAATTACAGAGCAATGAAAAGGCTAATCAAAGCAGATGCAGTAAAAGGAATTCCAGAACTGAGGTTTCACAATACCACTGTATGTGGACCATGCCAAAAAGGTAAGCAGGTAAGAATGTCACACAAAATGCTGTCACATTGTACTACACATTGATGCTTTGAATTACTGCACATGGATTTGATGGGTCCTATGGAAACTGAAAGCATTGGAGGAAAGAGGTATTCCTTAGTTGTGGTAGATGATTTTTCTAGATATACCTGGGTAGAGTCTTTGAGAGACAAATCTGGGACATTTGTTGCATTTAAAATTCTTTATAAGAGGTTCAAAAATGTGTTTAACTTGGAAGTTGGCCGTATTAGAACTGATCATGGTAGGAAATTTGAAAACAACATGTTTAATGATTTCTGTGATAAAAAGGGTATCTTGCAAGAATATTCATCTCCTAAAACTCCACAACAAAATGGAATTGTTGAAAGAAAGAATAGAACTTTACAAGAAATGGCTAGAGTTATTCTTACATCCAAATGTCTTGCTAAGAAATTTGGGGAGAAGCATTGAATACTGCATGCCATATTATTAATAGGGTTTTTATTCGTTCTGGTACTAATCAAACACCTTATGAGATTTTGAACAACATAAAACCTAATGTGAAATATTTTCATGTATTTGGTTGTGTGTGTTATATTTTGAATGATAGGGATCAACTTCATAAGTTTGATTCTAAAAGTGATAAAGGTTTCTTTTTAGGCTATTCTAGAAATAGTAAAGCCTATAGAGTTTATAACCTTAGAACTAACACTGTTTAAGAATCTGTTAATGTTGTGTTTGATGATGATAAAGGTCTTACAGATGACAAAGATGAAGAAGATGTATCACAGGTTACTGACTCTTCTGAGAATACACTGAAGTCTGAAAATGTTGCACCAAATGTTAACACATCTGGGTCAACATCTACAGAACAGTCAGCTGTAATTTCACAAAATGATCAGTACGTTCCCAAAACGAATCCTTCTTCAAGAATAGGCAAAATTCATCCTTCTGACCAGATCATAGGCGATGCTACAGTTGGAGTGCAAACAAGAGGAAGAGTAAGATCAAACAAGGTAGATGTGGTAAGAACAATATGCATGTCTTCTATGTGTAATGTTGTAAATGCTGAATGCTATTTATCTGAAATTGAACCTAAGAGTGCTAAAGAAGCCTTAACTGATGAAAACTGGATTAATGCTATGCATGAAGAACTTGGTCAGTTTGAAATAAATGAAGTGTGGACACTTGTTCCTAGACCTAGTCATACTAATGTCATTGGAACAAAGTGGATATTCAAGAATAAAACTGATGAATCTGGTAATATTGTTAGGAACAAGGCTAGGTTAGTAGCACAAGGTTACACCCAAGTTGAAGGAGTTGATTTTGATGAGACTTTTGCACCTGTTGCTAGGATAGAATCTATTAGATTACTGCTGGCTATTGCATGTTTTATTGATATTAAACTTCATCAAATGGATGTAAAGGCTGCATTTCTAAATGGCATATTGAATGAAGAAGCATATGTTGAACAACCTATAGGATTTGAAGATCCACAGTATCCTGATCATGTATATAAACTTAAGAAAGCATTGTATGGTCTTAAACAAGCTCCTAGAGCATGGTATGTGACTTGATTCGTATTTTGCACATTTTTTGTACAACAATAACAATCCCCACAAGCGTATGGGTTCGTTATAGTTGAGTAAGTATACGACCTAGTAGTTATCGTCCAAGGACCTAGAGAGAGCGTGGAGCCCCAAAACTATACGTCAAAATGGTGTTATAGAAGCTAAATGTGAGGAGTAAGCAAATACCAACTAAGAAAATAGAAAAGTAATGCAATCAACTAAACTAACTCTCAATAATGAAAGTGCAAGGTGAGAAAGCATTGCCTCGGGTGTTTCCGTTTTGTGAGCAATTAAGTGAACTAGTGAACCAATTACATGATTTTACTACGAATTCGGGTTAAGCTAAAGGCTATCACAAATGTGTGCAAACCCCCTCGAAAGGCATAGGTAAAAAACGTGCATTGATTAGCAATTATAGGATCTAACCAAATACCATAAGCTCCTAAGATAGTGTTGCATAAGCACTTTCAACACGGTTACTAATGCTTATGAAACGCCCTCTCACCAAACTCCTAGACGACCTCTATTTGTTTAGTGTCTAAAGTTGTCGGTCTAGCCATTAACACCCCTCTCGGGTGAGCTAATTACTAATTAACTTATATTCAATTGACCAAAGCTCACACTCACACTCCCAATCATGCTACACAACTCTCGTTGCAATAAACATAATCGAACATGCTCGCTAATAGGGTTGATCAACCAAATGAATCAATCGAAGTACAACAATAGAAACAATTAACACCCAAATCCTAAGCTAATCATGCAATTACTCACAATTACACTCAATTCTCATCAAAACATCACACCCAAGGCAATTGAGGATTAACCCATGTCTAAATTAACAACTAGAATAAAACTCATGAAAATTAAACTACAAAACATGAATTAAAATCAAATAATCAACCAATATTGAAATAAGGAAAGAAAGCACCTATATTGTCTTCAAATACTTCAATCTCACCAACAATAAAATGAAATACTAAATTGAAATCTATCTATAAAATGAAATAACAAATTAAACTAAACTAATATATTGAGTGGAGTGGTTGGAGGAGAAGAGATTTCTCCCCCAATGGAAGAGCCCCTATCCCCTGTTTCCGCGTGAAAAGCCCTCTGCGTGTGTTGTGTAGAATCCCCCCCCCCCCCAATTCACGAATTGGCAGCTTTAGTCAAAATAAATCAAATGGGCCTGGGCCCAAACATTCTTAATACTACCACTCCAATTTGCTTCCCAGCCTCCAATAAATGGCAATGGGCCTAAAAAAATATAATTAAATGGCCCAATAAAATATTTGTCAAGCCCATATTAATTTATCTTCCAATATTTTCTCATTTCGATTTCCTTCTCGATTTCTTCCTTGGATTGACTCTACAATATTATCGAGGCATGTTTTGCTCCAAAATACTCATTTTTCCTATAAAAATAGCAAACCACACACTTTCTCCAAATCAAGTGCAATTAGTCAATTTAGTGTAAATAATGCATGAAATCCTATAAAATTATGCAAATTAAATACATGAATTTCAAGCAATTTTCACACTAATCAGTATGGTAGGCTTACTGACTTTCTTTTGGAATATGGATTTATTAGAGGAGAGGCAGATAAAACTTTGTTCATTAAGCACACTGAAGGAGATTTACTTATTGCTCAAATATATGTTGATGACATTGTGTTTGGTTCAACTTGTGATAAAATGTTGAGTAAATTTATTGAGGCAATGACTGCAACATTTGAAATGAGTATGGTTGGAGACTTGAACTATTTTCTAGTTCTTCAAATCAAGCAATGCAGCAATGGTATTTTCTTCTCCCAAAGTAAGTATGCTAAGAACTTGGTTAATATATTTGGTCTTGAGAACTCAAAACCAATGAAAACTCCTATGGGATCTTCTTTGAAACTTTGCAAAGACAGTGATGGAACAGATGTTGATCCAACACTTTACAGATCCATGATAGGTAGTTTACTGTATTTAACCTCTAGTAGACCAGATATTATGTACAGTGTGTGTGTTTGTGCTAGGTACCAAGCTAATCAAAAGGAATCTCACCTGATGCTGTGAAAATGATTATCAAGTATGTTTCAGGTACAAGTGACCTTGGAATCTGGTATACTAAGGACACCAACAACATTTTTATTGGATACAGTGATGGTGATTGGGCTGGAGATATGGATGATAGAAAGAGTACGAGTGGAGGATGTTTCTACATGGGAAACAATCTTGTATCATGGCACAACAAGAAGCAGAATTGTGTTTCACAATCTACTGCAGAATCTGAGTATATAGCTGCTGGAAGCTGCTGTACACAACTCTTGTGGCTGAGCAAGATGTTCCATGATTATGGTATTGAGAATGGTATACTTACAATCTTTTGTGATAATACTAGTGCCATTTCTAAGAATCCTGTACAACACTCACTCACAAAACACATTAGCATAAGACATCATTTTATGAGAGATTTAGTAGAGAAGAATATTGTTAAGTTGGAGTATATACCTACTGAGAAACAAAATGCTGATATTTTTACTAAAGCATTAGACCATGAGAGATTCTCTATCTTGAGGAAATCTCTTGGCATGAGCATTATCTGAAAAATTCGGATGGATGTTGTCACAAATGCGTCAGCATTTGGGACAACATCATGGGTTGTAAAAATTTTATAAGCTGAATCTCTCTTTTACTTAGTTAAATAATTCCTATGTAAAATATCTACGAATCTAAGAACCTTGAAGTGCAAAAATAAACATGTCTCACACCTCTCAAATGCATAAAAATGAGAATGTTATTAGCATACTAAAAGATGTACTAAATCACTGAGTAACTATGGAGCACGAAGTTCACTACTACGATGCCTTCTTTTTAAAAGGTGATTCTTTGGTAAAAACATCAATATATTTGTAATCCATTAAGTAAGTATGGGGCACGGAGTTCGCTACTACGATGTACTCTACAGGAACAATGGATCAATACAAATTAGATGCTATAACACAAAAAGAAATATATGGTGCAACACAAATGAAGCAAATTCATGTAAAAACCGTGTTGAGGTGTTTGTAACAGTTTTGAGCACAACATTGCCTGATTCGAATTTATTTTTATTAGTTGTAATTATTTAATTATTAATTGAGATTTATTTCTTTTTATTTAATTACTGACCCACATTTTTTTTATTTTTCAGATTATGCGATTTTAATTATTCTGGAAGCTTCTTAATTATCTAATTTAATTTAATTAAATTTCCCCACTAATTATCCATGATCTACATTGTGGCTAATTATGTGGAGCATGATTGAAAAACTTCTGAATTATTTTTTTTACTCTCCAACTACATAGTTCCCTCTATAAATATCACTCATAAGATTAAATTCTAATGCTAATCGTGATTTTTTTGATCTTGTTGAGTACTAAGTTTTGCAGAATTGTTTATTGTCCGTGTATCTCTCAAAGTTTGTGAATACACTCATCAAACCTACCTTGAAATTCCAACCGTCCCTTAAATGGCTGGAAATCAACCTCAATCCCACTCACAATCTCACTCTGATTCGAAGAACTCATCCCACTCTCGCACAAACCCTCTCGAAATCCTTGCTTCCATGGCTTCTCAGAACTCAACCTCGTCAAATGCTGACTCAAATGTCTCTACAACACCATCAACAACCGCTCCCACTCCTCAAACTGCTCCTCAAACCGTTCCACCAACAACCAACATCCCTCAGGATGCAACTGTCGAACAGTTCAACAAGGCGATCGAAGAGGTGTCTAATACTCTTCGAACTACTGGCCATCTGCCTGTGATGACGTTTGGAGATATCACTGTGGATATCTCAGGCTATTTGGCTGAACAAAATGCTCAAATGGCTTCTGCTTCGAAAAGCCCCAAATCACCTGAACCTACTGTTCACGCCTCGCAAGCTGAAATTGAGGAGGTTGCTGCTGAAGAAGAAGCTACTGCTGCTTCCGACCCTGAAGACGTTGAAATGGAGGATGCAAACATCTCTGAAGACGGTACAAACTCTTCACTCTCTGTTTCTGATGAATCTGCTCCCATTCCGTTCAAGAAGAATGCACCGAAAGGGAAAAGACAGAGAAGCCCTGTACAAAGAAGGAGATCATATCGAGTGTTCACTCGTGTGGATTATTATGAATCCATGAGGAAGAAGAAGAAAGCTGGAGCTGATGTTGGTGAACCCATCCAAGTGTTCACAGACTCTGAAGAAGAAGCTCCTGTTGCTGTTGAGAAACCTAAGAAAGTTGCTGAGAAATCTAAGAAGAAAGTTGTTGCTGAAGTGAAAGGAAAAGGAAAGGCTGTTGCTGATCCCAAAGGCAAAGGGAAGACCAAAATGATTGCTGAAGATGAACCTGCAAAATCAGATTCCAATTCTGATTCTGATGTGTGTTTAAGAGATATTCTGAATTCTCTTAAGAAAAATGCTGAGCATTTTGCTGCTGCAAAGGAAGCTGCACCAGAACCTGAAGATGATGGCAGTGGTGATAGCTCTTCCAGTGCAGAGAGCAGCTCTAAGGAAAGCTCTGCTAAAGACTCCACATCAACCTCTAATGACCCTGCTTCTGAAGAGGAAGGTAATTCTGATTCTCTTGAGACTCTAGAGAATAGGTTGGTTATTTATTCTAAGAGGAAACTGCTGATAGAGAAGGGAATTAATATACCTGATTTTGAAAGTAAAGGCATGATTAGTTTCTTAGAGGAAAGGAATTTGATGCATACTGTGAATTTTAGTGAATCATTCTTAACAAATTGGGCTTATGAATTTTATGCTTGCATGAAGAAGAGTACTGGTAGGAGATCATCTAAGTGGTATGGGACTGTTAATTTTAGGGGAGGGGGGGGGGGGATGTACCTTTTACTCCTGAGTTGATAAATGAGTTTCTGCATATTCCCAATGTTGAGGTGGATGAAGAACCTGATATGGATGTGGTAATTGCTGCTATAACTGGTGGTAGGGTAGTTAAGTGGACTAGACAGATGCTAGCCAAAGACCTCACTTCCCTACATTCTGTGTTATACAAACTCATTATCTACAACTGGATTCCCACCACAAATACCACTAAGATCACAAAAGACCAAGCTGTTCTTATGTATAGGATCTCTGTGCTTAAGAAGTTCAATTTAGGCCTTACAATCTTCCACCATATGATGAGATTTACTGGAAAAGTTTCTGAGAAAGGCAACCTACCCTATCCTGTGTTAATTTCCAACTACTTGAGGCATCATGACTTTGTTGCCAGGAACACTGATGTGTTGAGGGGGAGAGTTCCATTACTGGCCATAGCTCCTGCCTTACTCACTGGGGATAGAGTAATTGATATGCCTTTGACTGCTCCTGGTACTGATCATCAGCACAGGCCTTCAACTACTGAACATCAGCAAAGACCCTCAACTTCTGATTATCCAGAATCATCCAGATCAAGATAGAGAAATGCACCCCCAAATGTTGAGAACATCCGCATCAACATTTTTGGTAATGTGTATCTTTCACAGGAATTCATCAAACTACAACTCAACCACTTGCAGGAAACAATTGATGAACTGCAGTTCCTGAAGGATAGGTGGACCAGTATGCTTTCACCTACAACAGAGGGAGTACCACCACCATCAGACTCCAATGTGGTGATTGAAGAGTTGAATGATGATGGAGTTCCTGCTGCTGCTGCTGCTGGTGAACCTGATGCTGCTGATGCTGGAGTAACTGATGTAGCTGCACATCTTGCATCTACTTACTTTGTGGATGAAGCTGATGATGATGCTGCTGAGATGGAGACCTTGTATGGTGATCTTCATTGATGAACAGGGACAACAGGGACAAGCTACAAGACAGGGGGAGATCTGATTTCATAATGGCTGCTGTTTATGCCATTTATTCAGTTCAATCTCTATAGCTAATGTTTAAGTATTCTGAAATTCTGATACACTTGTTATTTATTTCTTAGATGTTAGGTTGTTTATTTGTTGTAACTTGCTTAAATTATGGTTACATTTGATGATATTTGTTTACTGCCTTTGCTTAATATGTTTACAGATTATCATGTGTTTACTGCAGGTTGCTGAGTCTTTATTTTATTTGTTGTTTTTGTTCTGATTTTTGTTATTTTGTTTTGTTAGTGTCTTACTTAGATCTTAAGTTAATTCTTCCAGTTCAACTTATGATTTTAGTAAAGTTACTTATGTTGTGAATAAGTGTATTGTTTATACTTATTCTATTTTGGATAAAATTGTTTTGATCCTTTGGCACAGATCATTATAAGGTTACCCTTGATCTTCATTCGATTTGATCCAACGATTACAACAGGTATTGTCTTGACTAGTGCTTAGCAATGATGTCAACCTCAACTAAGTACATAAAACTTAGTTCGTTTTCTAAACTTGGCACCTTCCTCGTTTAGGGATGGCAATTTCAACCCGACCCGCCCCGACTCGTGCTATTTGGGTCGCCCCGCCCCGGACCCGTATTGAAACGGGGCGGGTCCGGGTATCACCCTCGACCCGTGACCCGGACCCGTGACCCGTTTTAATATTTATTTTATATATATATTATACATATAAATATAATATATATATTCAATATTTTGATGTTTATTAATATATATATATATATCAATAATTCACCTTAAAAAATGTCAAAATAAATTTATAAACATGCTTCTAAACTATTTTATTTATTTTTCAATACAAATCTAAATTTTATGTTATACGTTTTTTTAAAAAATTATTATTTTTCAATTTTTTTGTAATTTTTTTTTATAATGGGTCGCCCCGTTTTGCCCCAGTCCGCCCCGTGACCCGAACGGGTCGGGCAGACCCGGACCCGAATTAAAACGGGTCGGGTCCGGGTATCGTGATACCCGACCCGGCCCATTGCCATCCCTAGCCTCGTTTATAGTTACAGTTGTGAAGGTTATTGTTGTAACATTTCACACAATATTTGTACTTGAAGATAAGTATTGATTTACGCCATAAGGCAGACATAGATTTTTATTTATAAAATCTATGTTAAAAGTATTTTCATTGTGTCTCGTTTGTTTTTAGTGTTTCAAGTCTTCCGCTGTGTATCTTAATTTCTGATATTCTGTTAGAGTCAGTGTTGCACTATTTGTCTCAACATTCTGTGCAACATTTATCTACTTATACTTAAACACTCTCATACACCCCAACACACTTTCAGGTCTTACCCCTAGAATCGATATGCTTATTTCAGAACATGCACCTTCTCCTTTTATTTGCCATTTCGTTTTTTTTTTTTCTGATTTTCTTTTCATTTTTCAGAGATGGATTTTGAGTTCTTGGATTTGGTAAACCTTCCTGAAGTGGAGCAGGCTGATGTGACGGTTGCAATTGCTGTTGAAGGGGAGCAATCTTCTCCTTCTAGATCTGTGGAACTAACTATCCCAGAAGCTATTCCTATCTCTTCTGCAACTTCAGATCCCGTTAAAGATAAAGGCAAACGTACTGCAATTGACTTGTCTTCTAGAAACTGTAACATTCAAATATTACACTATATATATAAGATCATTATCATATCTCACACAAGAGTGAAGGGATGCAAAGGTCGAGCAAATATTCTTAAGTGTTCAGAAATCAGAAGAACTTCAATGAAGATTCAACAAGCATCATCTTACAAACAATGAAAGTGAGTTCATCATATTTAAGCTTGCATAGAATTATACATATCCAAAGCTTAGAGAGAATTTCTCAATCCTTTAGGATTGTAGGGGAAATTCTCATCTAGTTCATATACACGAAACCCACCTTCTATCATAAACCCTTAGAAGTTAAGTTGAGTGAAAACCATTGTAAGAGTACAAGTTCTCATAAAAACTCGTGAAGACCGTAGTACTTTGGAAAGTTGCTCAGAGCTCAAAGTCTTCTCTTGGGACTATAAAGTAGCAAAACATGTTACTCTTAGCACGTTAAATATGGTAAGACCCTGTATAGCGTTAAAGGGTTAATATTTAATATCACAACTGAGTTGTAAGAGTGGATGTAGGACAAGGAGTTCTGAACCACTATAAATGATGGTGTTCTTTATTGCTTTATATTAATTGCCATCATACTTGCATATTTACATAAGCATAAGGTTTAAAGCGAAAATGTCTTACATCAGCTGATACCAAGTCAACTGATACTGCATAATATGTTTGTTATTCGAAAGTTCATAATCAGCCGACATCAAGTTGATTCGGGTGGAATTTACACGTTTTTTATGCACATATGAAGCTCATTTTGATTGTGATTTCATTGATTTATTGGTCGATTATTGATGTTTTGGTCAAAATAAGAGAAAGGTGGTGTTTTGTCGTTTTTGTAGGAAAAATGACTATTTTGGAAGGTAAAAATACATACCTAATTTTTAGTGAAGTCAATGAAGGAAGAAACCGAGTTCGTGGGTAAAACGAGTCAAATTTATTCAAGGAAATAATTTGGGGCAATATGTAGCTTGAGCCCCAAGCCAGTGACCGAGAGAAGAAAAGGAAATTTGAAGAAAAAGGAAAGAGAGAAGATTTGGAAATTTGAAGAAAAAAGAAAGAGAGAAGATTTGGAAATTTGAAGAAAAAGGAAAAAGAGAAGATTTGGAAATTGAAGAGAGAAAAGGAAATTATATTTTTGGAAATAATTTTTTCTAGAAGTTTTAGCCCTAATTTTCAAGTTATAAATAAACCCTCTAATCATACTTTGAGGGGAGAAGGAAAAAGAAGAAGAAGAAGGAGGGAGGCATACGTTTGGAGAATCCGCTCACGAGGAGAACACCATCCATTAGACTAAGCTTTCTATTTTTCTCTCTTTTTATTTAGTTATTTTCATTTGGTTTTGTTAATTTGATTATGTTGTTGATTGGCTAGACAACTTGTGCTTCTAAGGCATTGTAGAGATTTGGATTGATGTTTATGAGTAAATTCTTGCTTTAATTGGTGTTTATTTCTTATTTGCATATTCAACTATCCATTGCAAAGCATGTTGTTAGTGGTCATAATGATTTGCTTGATTCATTGTTAATTGGGGTAGTATCGAGAGATTTATTCCATTTAATCGTATGCGAATGTGCAACCCGGTATTATTATGATCTCGAGAGAGGATTAATTATCGGAGAGGGAATCGAATGGTCTTAGGAGCTATTTTAGATGGTGTAATGTTTGTGATGTAGACATACGAGTTTATATTACATTGCGTCTTTGGATTAATTTGTATCGAGAGATCGATTAGTTCTTCTTGTGTGATCACCCTATTTGAGATAACCTTAATGGCCATTTAAAAGAGATAACTCTTATAAACGGACGTCTAAATACTACAATTGCCTTGGAACCCACCTTTTCTCTTTGAGTTTACATCCATTTTACTTTCGTTTTGTGATTTGTATGCCATTTGATCGATTTTATCTTTACTCTTTGTTGCTTATTCGTGACACTTGGTAGGTAACTTTAGAGTAAAACATTTTATTCAAAATTTCGATCACGTCTACTTAGAATTCGACTAGCAAACTCCACTTTTATGCTTTAACCTTCTCGTGGGATCGACCTCGTGCTTATCACGCTACAATAGACGCCGTACACTTGCGGTTGTTTATTTAGTGTTGCATAACACGTGAATCACAAGTCACCTGATACCCCAAATGTGTTTATGCATCAAGTGTAAAATTTTCAATAGCAGTAGACGAGTATAATCTTTAAATGGGCACACCACATATTATGCACGCTACTCTAACAACTGACTAAATCAGCACGCTAACTAGTTTTATACTCCTAGTGAATCAGCTGACCAAGTCATCTTATAGAGTTAGCCGATTTCTTACACGCTATAAAACACTCATCTAATAGATACCACCGGGTATAGGGACCATCACCATCCAATCCATGAAGATCTCAATCCCATTCCTGGAAGATTTGTTGCAACAACTTGTTCCAAACTCGAATCGTCTATAAATACAAGAAGTTGTACATGTAACAACTAACATAAACTATACACAAGAACTCACTATCAGCCGAGTAAAGTTCATCATTCAAGCCTACTGAATCCTTAAGAGTTCTTTAGAGTCAGTGTTCGATTTTGTTTTATACTTGGCTCTAAGTTTCCAGAATCTAAGTTTGTATTCCATATACTATCCTAAGCTTAGAAAAGTGTTGACTGAACCTCTTTGTACATCACACTAGTTGGTACTTTTCATAAACCTAATCCCTACTTTCTATCCTTAGAAGTTAGTTTGATTTATAACCATCATTTGTAAGAGTACTTATTCTCACGATAACAAGTAGAATCAATTGCACTTAGGAAGTGTATCGAGCTCAAAAGTCTTCTCTTGGGACTATAAAGTAGCAAATACCTTTTTATAATGAATTAACTTCACAACTAGGCTGTGAGAGTGGACGTAGGGAAAGGGTCTGAACCACTATAAATTTTGTGTTCTTTATTGCTTTATATTGTCTATCAACTGGTTACATATCATATACTTTCATACGCATAAGTTTTAAAAAGAGTAAAAAATTACAATTTAAGTTTTTTCATAATCAGCTAATATCAAAACAACTGATAAGCTCATTGTTTAATCAAAGTCATTCTTTGTAAAAAGTTTTCATTCAATCCACGAGTCTAAACATTTAGGACCTACACTATTCCGCACTAACGACTGAGTATATAGTTGTCCAACAGATCAGCTAACAAGCAACCAGTAAGTTAGTTATCTATCCTTGTTGTTCTTACACTCGCACTCGATCAGAACATTTTATTTACATCAAACGACTTGGTATATAACTAAGTTGTTTGTCTCATCTGATCTTAACACAAAAAAGTTTTAGAAAATAACAAAGTATATTCACCCCCCGTAGACTTTTTCCATCATACTCGTTATAGGGACCAATAACTCTATGTTCTATAATTGTTTGTACACTTGTCTTTTACACACAAGAAACTACTTCATAAATTTTATCCTCATAATATTCACATAGTTAAATAAAATATCATTACTTTTACCTCAATTGAATAAATTGCTTACTCTATTACTAAAAGTTCACAAAAATTTAACACTTTATTTATTACATTTTTTTTCTTAATTTGTGTAGGAAATATAATGCAAATAGGTTTATTATAATTATGCTTTACAAGTAAACCCTCTAAAACACAAAAAAGAAAACGAAAATCTTATAAACTCATATAAATTACCTAATTAAAGGGAAAAAAAGAAGAAGTTATACTCCCTCTGTCCCCCAAGTGTGACATACAAATTAAGAAAAGTTATTTTAATGATGTGTGGGGTCAAATAAAAAAGGAATGTTTCAAGTGATTTAGTAAAATGTAAAAATAGTTTAGTGAGATGTAATGTAAAATTTGGTAAAAAATGAGAGACAATTTAAAAAATAAAATAATATTGTGAGTACAGTAACTATTTTTATATTGAAATTGTGTTGAAACTGATCCAAAAAAAAGTGTTCAAAGGAGTAAAATTTAGAGCGCGATTCTCAGAATTGACGTTGAAAAGCTCAAACTTTAATTTTTTTGGGATTAGCTTATTCTTGTCTAGCTAGAAATTAATATTATAAATGTAATGAAAAGATAGAACAATTCCTCAGTCTAACTTTTGATGTTTCATCCTGCTGAATTTTAAATTTTAATTGAACACGTGTCGTTTTCATGGCGTTGATTATTTTTAGACATGTCGTTAATTGAAGACATATACTCTAATGGATATAACATGAAGATGACATTGAGAATTAGGACAATAAAAATATATTTAGTTATCTGGATGACCATGAAAAAAAAAGATAGTAGAAAAAGCAATGGACAGGAAATTTTCTTTGTGAGAAAAGAGTGGAAAGTATTTGAGAGCTGGGACCCAAAATTAGGACAAACACTCGTTAATTTGTCGTTGGAGCTAGAGTTTAGTTATTATGAATATATATGTCCTACATCCTCAATTTACTCTTCGTTTCCAAAATCAACAAAAAACAGGAATATTATTCAAATTAATTAATTGGGAATGGATGTTTTGGGACTTTTGAGGATTCGGATCCGCCGAGGAATCAATCTTGCGGTGCGCGACACCGTCAGCAGTGATCCTTATGCTGTCATCACCTGCGGTACTCAGGTTCATTCATTCTTTCTTTCTTTCTTTTATCAAATTTTCACAACAATTTCGGCCAAGTTGCTGGCAAAAAAACGACGTTAATTGTTTTGAGAATTTCGACAACTTTTAAACAAAATTGAGACTAGATTCGTGCTTTATTTGTTTTGGACGTACCATTTTTATAAAAAAAAGTGAAAAGTTATGGATGAATGTTGTGGTTTAATTTGGTGCAGAGAGTGAAAACAAAGGTGATTAGGGGGAACGTGAATCCTAATTGGAACGAGGAGCTCACTATTTATATTAAGGATGTCGATGAACCAATCCATCTGGTAAGCATACATATAGATATATCATATATATTTACTATATATAAAATTAGTATTTTATATAAAAATGAAATACTCGTAAATAAAATTACAACTGATAAATAAAATACTTGTGGGGATGGTGAGTTCCATTAATTGGTTCCATATATATATATATTGATCGAATTGCAGAACGTGTATGACAAAGACACATTCACGGTAGATGACAGCATGGGAACTGCAACAATAGACATAAAGCCATACATAGAATGCCTGAAGATGGGACTGGAGAGCCTGCCGGATGGGACGAAAGTGGAAAGGGTGCACCCGAGCAGCGAGAATTGCCTTGCAGATGAGAGCGCAGTTGTGTGGACCAAAGGCAAAATGACACAAGACATGATCCTCCAGCTCAAAGATGTGGAATGTGGTCAAGTTGACATCCAAATCCAGTGGATTGAAATCCCTGGCTGCAAAGGTCTCCAAACATAAATTCTTCTTTTTTTTATGGAATTACCTGCAGCATGCCCTATCTATCTACCTACCTACCTACCTAGTATATATATATTCTTTAAATATGTATAAGTCATGAATTTCTTTGACATTCCTATTAATTAGATAGCTAGGTTTCTTGCATGATCAGAATATGGGAATTAATGGGAAACCAAACATTAATCAACTATATATGTACCAATTTAATTTATAATTACTTAATTGTTATCTATATATGCAAGTTGTGATATAAATTGGATGCATGCTTACAAGATGTAACTCGATACTGTTCACAAATTAACGCACATCTCTTTTCAAGTCGGTTTATGTCTAAGATCTTATGTGAAAAGTGACTTTGACCAAAAAACAAACTAAAAATTCAAGGCTGTGTAAGGGTGTATTGAAGGAATTCATGGTGATCTTTATGATATGTTCCTCAATGAGAGAACTGAGAGAAGGAGGGAGAGTTTTTTTTTTTTTTGCTTTTAGCATTCAGTTCGTGTGTATTATGGGATCAAAGATCCTTTAAATAATATTCAATTTCATCAAAAAAAATAGTCACATTTGACTTTATATATATATTAAGAAAAAATTAATAAATGTAGTCAAGTTTAGCTAATGTGTCAATTTTGCTATTGGAATCTCATACTTCAAAATCTGCTAAGCTTTAATTACTCTTATTAATTAGAGGTAAAATTGACAATAAAACATTTAATACTAAAGTAAAAGAAAAAATGTGACTATAATTTGAGACATCCAAAAAACGAAATATGTGGCTATCTTTATGGGACGATACAAGTATAACTTATCTTTGTTACATGAGTCTTTCTACGAAAAGACAGCCTTCGCCCTGTCTTATAAAAGGCAGTACTTTAAATACCATTGAATTGTTGATCTGACGTATTAAATTTATTTTAGATGATTGCACTTTGCATTAGTGCGTTTGCTCTACGCAATATGCAATTGCACTATGTCGCCCTACTATTAAATTATATTAATATATATATAATGACAAAAATATCCTTTTAATTTAATTTTTTTATAATATATATAAAATAACAGAAATATACTTATATTCATATAATTAAAATAAATACCATGATAATACTCAAATACTACTATTACAAAATTAATCGAATTAAAATCACTAAACTCAAATTAACCCCCACCCCAAGTCCCCAACTACCCGGAAGGCCGGAACGTCGTCCCTATCCCCACGCCCATTCCCTGCAAATCATCAGTTGAAATAAAAGCTGACCTTATGGATTTGCTTCTTTTTTACTCGGGTCTGACTATATGCACCTCCATTTCAGTTTGATGCACTCCCCCTTTCAATTTATTAATAAAATAATAGAGTAAAAAGTCAAAAATACCCTTCATTAAAATACTGCGTACTAGATGCACTCCCTTTACTAAACGCACCCTCTACTTATCCTTTCTTTCACTTTAACCCAAAATTCCGGCACCATCACCATTTTTTCCGGTCACAAGAAATAAAAAAACAAAAATTTCAACAAATCAACCATATTCATCCACAAATTACCATTATCAAACCCATTAACAAACACCATTATCAAAACTTAGAAAACTAACATTTTTTTAAAAAAAATCGTCAAAACAAACATATTATCAAAACTTAGAAAACTAACATATTTTTTTAAAAAAATTCGTCAAACCAGTGCCATACATATATCTTCTCGTCGACCACATTTCGTCGACCATATATCTTCCTGTCGACCGCATTTTGTCGACGGAAGAATACATGGTCGACCAACAAATGTCGATCGACACTGTAATGTCGACCATATAAACTCTCGTCGACATTATTATGTCGACGAAAGTGTACATGGTCGACATTACAGTGTTGAAGTAAAAAAAAAAAATCTGGTGTTTAATGTCGGCGAATCGGGGTGGGCTAACGCCGGTGAAGAGAGGGAGAGAAGAGAGAGGTAGAGGCGGCCGCGGCCTGCCGATGGACGGGGGCGGCCCTGAAACTTTTTTTTACAGATCTGGGTGGTGTTTGGAGGGGGGAATGGAGGGGAGAGGGCGGCCGCGCGGCCGCTGTATTTTTTTTTTTTTTACAGATCAGCGATTTCGGCGGCGGGGGAAATGGAGGGGAGAGAAGAGATCGGGGGAGGGGGGGAGGAAGGAGAGGGAGGGGGGCAAACCTGGGGGGCGGCCGCGGCGGCCGATGGACGGGGTGGCCGCGCGGCCGCCAATCTGTATATTTTTTTTTTTACAGATCTGCGATTTCAGCGGCGGGGGAAATGGATGGGAGAGAAGAGATCGGGGGAGGGGGGGGAGGAAGGAGGGGGAGGGGGGGGGCAAACCTGGGAGGCGGCCGCGGCGGCCGATGGACGGGGTGGCCGCGCGGCCGCCAATCTGTATATATTTTTTTTAACAGGAGGCGAGGCGGAGGCGGGGGTGGCCGGGAGTGGTTGGGGCGGCCGCAGCGAGGCGAGGCGGGGGTGGCCGCGGCGAGGTGAGGCGTGGGTGGCCGGCGACGGGGTGGAGGGAGGGGAGGGGAGGGTGGGGTGGGTTGGGGAAGATGAAGAATGAATTTAGGGTTGGGTGTTGATAGTAATAGGTATTTTATGAAGGGAGGGGTATTTATGACATTTGAGGGGGGTGTGACCTAAATTTCAGGGTGTGTATAAATCGGGGGAGTGATGGGGGAGTGCATCAAACTGAAATGGAGGTGCATATAGTCAGACCCTTTTTACTCAAAATCAAGAAACTTTTTATCAATTTTTTGAAAGACATAAACGAGGTGTAATGGGCAGGGGTGGGGGGTTTAAGATGTTTTAATAAGGCCACCCCTTTGGCTCTCTCTCAACTTTTATTTTCAATTCTATCTTTCGCTTACAGCAGGGGCGGACCCAGGGGAGGGGGGGCCAAATATAATATTATTCAACATTATTATATGTTCGATAATAAATTAAAATATTTTATATTTATATCATTATTCACTGTTAAATATATTAAAATAAATAAGTCTTAAAGCCTAGCTATAATTTATAATCATCTGAACTGGAAATAGAAAAAAATAATGAATGACAAATAAATAAATAAATTGCAAAAATTTTGAAGTCTTAAAGAATTGTGTATGCAATTTTTGAAGTCTTAAAGAATTGTGTAGGCGCATGTTTCTACTACTTCTGTTGTGAAGTTATTAAGATGTGGAAAAAAACTTATAATCCTTAAAATATAAGAAATTGAAACGAGTCACTTTTACATTGTATGATGTAATTGAATTACAATTTTAATTAAGTTTTAATGTGACGTACAAAATAATAGAGAATATATCAAAATTTATGAATTAAAATATATATATATTTAGATTAATTTGTATAACAAAAATATAAAAAATTGAAATATATGTTAATAATAATATTTGGACATAAATTTAATCAGTAGCCCCATTAATTATTAAAAAATGAGCTAAAAGCAAATAACAAAATAAGTTAAAAGCTAATAACAAACAATTGAGTAATTAAGGAGTATATAATAGAAGAAAAGAAAAACTTGAGGGGGCCATGGCCACCCCCAAGATACGCATGGATCCGCCCCTGGCTTACAGGCTCGTGGAATGGATCTTGTTCTTTCTCTCTTAAATTAATTAACTATTAAAACTGATCAGTTGCTGATGGAATGATTAATATTATTAAATTATAAAAAAATAGAATATGGTTAAGTTTTGTATTTTTAAAGAAAGGATAATATGGTAATTTTATATATGCTTTTAATAAAATTTAAATATTTTATTCAATGGCGATGGGCGATCGCCATGACAAAGCAAGTTGACGTGTCAACTTTGTTGGAATTAATGGGAATTAATTGGGTTTTGACACCCTGATCTAATTTAATTAATTAGACGAACTAAACGTTAATTAAGAAATAATTGAACGTGACATGGTCGTTCTACTCGCGGAGTAGATGAACGTGGTATATTTAATATCTCAAAACCGAGTTAAGGTGAGTGAGAAATTAATTGTTGAAGTTGAAGAGGTTCAACTTGGAAAGTTTGAGAAAGTGGGAATTTGTCCCACATAGGAAACCTACAAAACATTTATGATGTATAAAGGTATTGAAGTAACTTGGTAGTTCAACTATCTAAAAGAGGGACACTCCTCTAAGAGCCACACGCGCGCGCGCGCCCGGCCGGTCGACTCGGCTTCGGCTTCGGCTTCGGGGCCCACCTATCTTTTTGCAGACCCAAAAACTCCGAAAGCCCAACTCAGGAATGGGCTCGGCCCAATTCGAAATACTTCAGTCTCAAACTTAGTCTTCAAGATTCGGTCTTAGACTTATCCACGAGTGAGATATTATCTCAACCGCTGCAATACAGACTCTTCCCTCATTCCAAATTTACGCTGAAATTCGCCCCTCTACCTTTCTCTCTCCTCTCGTCCCTACGCAGTGTATTGAGCTACCGAAAGCCTTACACTGTTCTTTCTTGTGCCGGATTTATTTCCGAGAGTGTTCAGTTCGTACTACGTACGTTCGTCGATACTTCTTATACAGTGGTGCTACTGTGTATTAAGTGAAAGTCGTTTTACCTTTGGGAACGGAACGCCGTAACAGTCGAGCACTATCCTGGGCGTATTCTGTTCTGCGGGAAAAGGGTTTCCCTTGACTCGACTTATTTGTGGAATTTACTTGTTATTCTAATATTTTTGATATTGCAGTTTACACGGCGTAGACCAGTTTCCAACAATCGCAGAACAGAATATTTAATTAGTATTTTCGGACTTAATTAATTGAATTAATATTTTCGAAACTAATTAATTTAATTAAAATTTACTGCAGTATCAAAGATGAATGATAACATGGATGTCGATCCCGTTAATTCGGAAGCAGTGCGTGGCACTGAAAATATTGGCAACAATGCTAATAACGGAGCATCTCCCGATCGCTCGGAGTCGCACAGTTTCGACTTGAGATCACAAGGAAAACAAAGTGATCATGCGGAAAGAGTCAAAAACAGAAGCAATCCGCATGAACCACTCCCTGCCTTCCACAATCCCGTAAGGGATCCCGTGTTTACCTTCTCCGCACCAGGGCCGAGGCCTATGGTCGTACAAGGAGAAAAGCCGGAAAAATTTTCCGGAACTGAATTCAAGCGATGGCAAAGTAAGATGCGATTTTACTTGACCATGCTTGGAATGGATAGGTTTCTAACCGAAACAAAACCTACACAGCCTGAGGCAAATGCTAGCCAACAAGAAAGGATCTTCTATGATCAATGGCTAAGTGGTGATTATCTATGCAGAAATCACATTATTGGAGGACTTTCTGATGCCCTCTACAGTGTCTACTGTGACATTCAATCTGCCAAGGAACTGTGGGAATCCTTGGAGAAGAAATACAGAACTGAAGGCGCCGGATTAAAGAAATTCGTCGTTTCACAACTGTACGATTTTAAGATGGATGACAATAAGTCTGTAGTGGATCAAGTCCAGAAACTGCAGATTATTTTCCACAAGATTGCTGCTGAGGATATGGTGTTACCTGATGCATTTCAAGTAGCGACCGTGGTCGAGAAACTGCCTTCATCGTGGAAGGATTTCAAATCATATCTAAAGCACAAACGAAAGCTGATGAGCTTGGAGGACCTGATTATCCGTCTCAGGATTGAGGAGGACAATCGGAAGAGAGAAGGCAAGGGATCTGCCCCCCAGATTGAAGCCAAAGCTAACTTGATGGAACAAGAGGGTCCGTCAAGGAAAAGGAGACGTCCAAACGAATCTGCTGCCCCCACAACGAAGAATGTGAAGGGGAAGGGTCCAGCCACAAAGCAGAAATTCACTGGAAACTGCTACAACTGTGGGAAACCAAACCATAGGTCCAGTGAGTGTCGTCAACCTCGTCGTGACGATAAGGGAAAGGGCAAACAGAAAGCACAAGATTCTTTGAACCTTACAGATTTGGACATGTCCGCAGTGGTGACGGAGGTCAACATGGTGGACAACAAGAAAGAGTGGTTTGTGGACACTGGTGCCACCTGCCATGTCTGCTCGGAGAGATCTGCATTCACAGACTACTCTCCATCTGATGGGAGAAAATTGTTCATGGGCAATCAAGCCTCATCTGAAGTGGCTGGAATTGGGTCAGTGGTGTTTAAACTGACATCTGGAAAGGAGCTAACATTGAAGAACGTGCTGCATGTCCCAGACATCCGGAAGAATCTGATTTCGGGATCTCTTCTAGTTAGCAACAAATTTAGACTAGTCTTTGAAGCTGATAAGATAGTTCTAAGTAAGTTTGGTCAATTTCTCGGGAAGGGTTATCTCGAGAATGGTTTGTTTAAATTAAGCACAATGGTTGTAAGCCCCAAAGGCAAACAAGTTATTAATGAAATTGCTTCCACTTCTGCTTATATCGTTGAGTGTTCCTCTTTATGGCATTCTAGATTAGGACATGTGAATCTAAAATCCTTAAAGCGATTAGTAAATCTCGATTTACTTAAAATTGACAACGTTGATACATCCAAACGATGTGAAATATGCACGGAAGCAAAAATGACCAAACTACCGTTTAAAACTGTTGAAAGGAACATTGCTGCTCCTCTAGACTTAATTCACACGGATGTATGTGATTTGAAGTTTGTACAAACTAGAGGAGGGAAAAAGTATTTTATTACTTTTATAGACGATTGTACAAGATTCTGCTACGTTTACCTCTTAAAGAGTAAAGACGAAGCTATTGAAGCTTTTAAACGTTACAAAACTGAAGTAGAGAATCAATTGGACACTCGAATTAAATCAATTCGTAGTGATAGAGGAGGAGAGTACGTAGCTCCGTTTGAACAATTATGTATTGAATCAGGGATTATACATCAAACGACAGCCCCTTACTCACCTCAGTCTAATGGTGTGGCGGAAAGGAAAAACCGAACACTAAAGGAGATGATGAACGCAATGTTAATCAGCTCTGGTCTACCTCAGAACTTGTGGGGGGAAGCTATCCTGTCGGCTACCAACATTCTGAATAAGATTCCTCATAAAATTAAGGATCAAACTCCTTATGAAGTATGGAGGAAACGAAAACCTTCATACAACTACCTCAAAGTGTGGGGGTGTTTGGCTAAGGTTGAAGTACCGCTTCCTAAATAAGTTAAAATCGGACCTAAAACCGTCGATTGTATCTTTATAGGATATGCTTCAAATAGTAGTGCCTATCGATTTCTGATTCACAAATCCGAAGTACCGGATATGACAGAAGGCACTACAATTGAGTCAAGGAACGCAGTATTCTTTGAAAACATTTTTCCTCTTAAGGAAAGAGAGGAAGACTGTTCGAGTAAAAGAACTCTCGAAGCAACGGACGGCACTGTTAGTCCTTCCACTCAAGAGAGTGAAGAACCGAGACGCAGTAAGAGAGCTAGAATTGATAAAGATTTTGGTTCAGACTTCATTACTTATGTTTTGGAGGAAGAAGAACCCAAAACTATCAAAGAAGCAATGGCAAGACCAGATGCACACCTCTGGAAAGAAGCCATAAAAAGTGAATACGAGTCTATTCTCTTAAACCACACATGGGAGTTGGTTGACCTCCCCAAAGGTTGTAAGCCCTTAGGATGCAAGTGGATCCTTAGAAGAAAGTACAAAGCAGATGGATCTGTTGATAAGTACAAAGCTCGTCTTGTTGCAAAGGGGTTTAAACAAAAGGAAGGGTATGATTTCTTCGATACATACTCACCAGTGACAAGGATCACCTCCATTCGGGTGTTGGTCGCTATTGCTGCGTTGCACAATCTCGAAATACACCAAATGGACGTTAAGACGGCATTTCTTAATGGTGAGATGGATGCTGAAATATACATGGATCAACCTGAAGGATATGTTGCTCCTGGGAACGAGAAAAAGGTGTGCAAACTCGTTCGATCACTGTATGGACTTAAGCAAGCTCCTAAACAGTGGCACTTGAAATTTGACAATACGATGTTGTCAAATGGGTTTCGAATTAACGAATGTGATAAGTGTGTATACGTGAAGGACACACCAAATGGATATGTTATTGTGTGCTTATATGTCGATGACATGTTAATCATGAGTAACAATCACGATATCATAGTTAATACGAAAAACATGTTAAGTAGAAACTTCGACATGAAGGACATGGGATTAGCAGATGTGATTCTTGGAATCAAGATAGAGAAAACGTCCAATGGAATTTCCTTGACACAATCTCACTATGTGGAGAAGGTACTAAAGCAATTTAAGGCCTTTGACGATCCACCTGCTAAGACACCTTTGGAACTCAATGTTCACTTGAAAAAGAACAGAGGAGAACCAGTGGCTCAATTAGAATATGCAAGGATCATTGGAAGTGTGATGTACATCACGAACTGTACACGCCCTGATCTTGCATGTTCGGTAAACAAGTTGAGTCAATACACGAACAATCCAAGTCATGAGCACTGGAAAGCGTTGAAAAGGGTATTAAGATACTTGAAGTACACCATTGATTATGGGCTTCACTACACAAGACATCCAGCTGTAGTCGAAGGATACAGTGATGCAAATTGGATATCAGACACCAAAGACTCATTGTCCACTAGTGGATATGTATTCACTATTGGAGGAGCAGCAGTGTCGTGGAGGTCCAAGAAACAAACATGCATTGCTCGTTCCACAATGGAATCAGAATTTATAGCGCTAGACCTAGCCGCTGCAGAGGCTGAATGGTTGCGTAATTTTCTGGAAGACATTCCTTGTTGGAGAAAGCCTGTACCTGCGGTGACGGTACACAGTGACAGTCAAGCTGCCATTGGGAGAGCTACGAATGTCATGTACAACGGAAAGTCGAGACACATACGTCGTCGACACAACTCCGTTAGAGAATTGATCTCCACTGGAGTAATGTCCATTGATTATGTCAATACGAAGGACAATATAGCGGATCCGCTCACGAAGAGCATAAACCGAGATCAATTGAACAAGCTGGTAGAAGGAATGGGTCTAAAACCCACAATAAAAACCAAAGCAGTGGTAACCCAACCATGATGACTGGAGATCCCAAGAACTTGGTTCAATGGGAAAACGAAGCTGTGGAGGTTAGTGATAAAACACTTGAAAATTACGACTATTCCGGACAGCACTATCTCAAGTGTTAAAGACCCGTAAGATGTGGTAAAGGCTGAGTCTTCGACTCTTAATGATTCCTAGAGTATAACGGGATACTCGAAAGGAAGTCACCTATATAAATGAGAAGTGAGGGCCGCTTCGACCAAACATTTATGAACACAAAGGACGTCCATGGCCAAAACGGACAAAAACGTGAGAACGTTACAAAGACGAGATTGAAGTGTGCTGACACTGTTGTCTAGGTATACACTTTGGAGGAATAGTTCAAGACATCGCGTCCACTAAGCCGCCGGTATATCCGATAGTGTTTGGCTACGGAAAGTTCAAGGCCAAAAACCACTTATCCGGAAGCACGGAGATCTCACTCGAACTGAACACTGAGTCTGATGTTGTATAGATACGATTTTCACTCATGTGGGGGATTGTTGGAATTAATGGGAATTAATTGGGTTTTGACACCCTGATCTAATTTAATTAATTAGACGGACTAAACGTTAATTAAGAAATAATTGAACGTGACATGGTCGTTCTACTCGCGGAGTAGATGAACGTGGTATATTTAATATCTCAAAACCGAGTTAAGGTGAGTGAGAAATTAATTGTTGAAGTTGAAGAGGTTCAACTTGGAAAGTTTGAGAAAGTGGGAATTTGTCCCACATAGGAAACCTACAAAACATTTATGATGTATAAAGGTATTGAAGTAACTTGGTAGTTCAACTATCTAAAAGAGGGACACTCCTCTAAGAGCCACACGCGCGCGCGCGCCCGGCCGGCCGGCTCGGCTTCGGCTTCGGCAATTGGTCTTTGGTGGTCTTTGGGGCCCACCTATCTTTTTGCAGACCCAAAAACTCCGAAAGCCCAACTCAGGAATGGGCTCGGCCCAATTCGAAATACTTCAGTCTCAAACTTAGTCTTCAAGATTCGGTCTTAGACTTATCCACGAGTGAGATATTATCTCAACCGCTGCAATATTTTTGCAATATATTCCCACGATTTTCTCAACAACCTCCTAGGGTTTCTTGTGCCTATAAATACAGACTCTTCCCTCATTCCAAATTTACGCTGAAATTCGCCCCTCTACCTTTCTCTCTCCTCTCGTCCCTACGCAGTGTATTGAGCTACCGAAAGCCTTACACTGTTCTTTCTTGTGCCGGATTTATTTCCGAGAGTGTTCAGTTCGTACTACGTACGTTCGTCGATACTTCTTATACAGTGGTGCTACTGTGTATTAAGTGAAAGTCGTTTTACCTTTGGGAACGGAACGCCGTAACAGTCGAGCACTATCCTGGGCGTATTCTGTTCTGCGGGAAAAGGGTTTCCCTTGACTCGACTTATTTGTGGAATTTACTTGTTATTCTGATATTTTTGATATTGCAGTTTACACGGCGTAGACCAGTTTCCAACAAACTTTTCATTAGACGCCTTTTATAAAACAAGCCAAAACCCCTGTCTCACCGTAGAAAAGCCCTTGTTACATTGAACATGTCATTAAAGAAGGGGATAATCGACTTGTTGACCACATGTGTCGGATGAGTATTGACTAACATAAGCTTGTACCCACACTCAAGTTTTTTTTAATTAAATACAAGCACCAAAATTGCAGACTAACCCAACGAAACTAGAATATTTGCAAAAATAACAAAATAACGAACATGATTGGTATGATGTAATGCATTTAGGGCATCTTCAATGCGGGAGGCTAATATTCTAATTGCCTAAAAAAATCTCCTCCAATGCAGCCTCTATTTTGGTGGCAATTTGCCACAGACCCATTTTTGGTGGCAGATTTGCCACCAACTCAAACTCAAACCCAAAACATTTTGTCCATTTCCTTTTCTTGTTAGTGTTATGAATTATTTTTAGAATTTCAAAACTTAAATTAAGTGGTAGATTTATTGTTTTATGATTTGTTTTAACTAAATTTATACAATGAATTAATATTTAATTTTTTATATACATTTATGAAAATTTTAAAAACTGAATACATATATTTAATTGAAACATTTCTATTTTGTTTAGTTATTTAATGTAAATATGAATTATATATCTGATTATAAATAAATATATGATAAAATGTAAAATTGAAAAGATGAAATTAAGAATATTTTAAGAGAATATTTCAGTTGAGTTGAAATTTGAGTTAAACGGTTGGAGATAATTTTACTGTTTGACTCAAATTTGGTGGCAAATTGAAGATTTTAGTGGCAATTTGAGTCCAAGGATTGGAGATGGCCTTAGGGTTGAATGCAATGAACTTAAAAATGGAATGAAGGGGTGAATGGAATGACATGAATGAATGTGGGAATGAAATGTAATACTCCATAAATTTATTTTAAATTATTATTATTGAGTGTTATTATAAAAATATTATAATTTTAAATTAATATTATTATTATTATTTTAAATTAATATTATTATTAATTATGGTTAAAAATAAATTATTTTTATTATTAACATTTCAATAATTATTATTGATAGAAGAGTTATTATTATTAATACATACTCTTATTGTTGATTTTATTATTTATAATATATATATATTTTATATGAAAATAATATTTTTTTAAATAATAATATTATCATTATTTTTAATATTAAATAAATTAAAACAATAATATTATTATTTATATTATCAAGTATTATTATATTATTAAAAATAATATATTATAGTATATATTGCGTATTTCTGTTTTCGGGAAATTTTAAATCATTTTTTATGTTATTATATTTATAATTTAATATTATTGAAAAATATTACTACGTATTATCCTTAAAATTTAATATATTATTATTTATATTTTTTAAATTTATTATATTTTTTTTATTCTTGAGATTATAAATTATATTAAATTTTTTATTAAATATAATTTTTAAATTTTATTACAGTGATATTATTTTTATTAATTATTTATTAAAAAGTTGATTCTTAGCTAAACTCATGGAAGTGTGAAGGAATCACAATTCCATACTTTTGAGAATCACCATTCCATATGGAATGATGATTCACTTTCAAAAACTATACTATCATAAAATTTGGAATAGACTCATGAATGATTATTCCACCATACCAATCATACCATACAAATCATATGATTGGTATATACAAATCATATGATTGGTATGGTGGAATGACCCATGAATGGAATCATCATTCATGGGTCCATTCCTAATTTTGTGATTAGTAGGATTTATGGAATGTTGATTATCAAAAGTATGGAATTCTCATTCCTTCATACCCATGGATTTAGATAAGGAATCAAACTTCTAATAAATAAACATCAAAAGTGCACATTTGTTCAGCTTTCAAGCATATTATTAATCAACAGAGAAAATATTCAAGAATGGAAAAATATAATTAAAAAATTAGAATTCACAACTTCAATAGCTTATTCACAACCAAAATCAACTATTGAGCAGAAGCAAAGATTTTAAACAGGTTCTCCGTCATTAACTAAATGGTTCTCATCAATTTTGTCTACATTCGAAATTATTGCTCAATTCAAATCAATAAAAATCAGTAATAGGAAATACAGAGTAATTCCAATCCGGCCATATCACACCTGAAGCCACCACGTACACTTCTCAATAACCCCATGTGGCAGCATCTCGATCCAAGCCTCAACACCATTCCTAAAATCCAATTTCTTCATCGCTCTCTTCTCTCACATGATGCCGCCGTGAGCCACCTCCATCAATCAGAAGCGCCAACATTTTCTCTATTCTCTGCAAAGTGCAAACCTTACCACTGTGCCTTTTCTCTCTCCTGGCCTCTGCAAATCCCAAATGTTTGACTAACCTTGTCTACTCCATTCCAATTTCATTCATTGGCAGCAGCAGATGTGAAAGGAGTGGGGTCGGTGGCAGCAGGGAAGTAGCTAGGGTTCGTAGCAGTTGTTGGACGTGGAGGCCGGGGAATTAAGAACAAAATTGTTCAAAAACTTCTCCAGCCATCTATGAATTCCATATTCATCAACAAAAATGTCCAAAGCCTTTTATTTGAATTTACAAATTCACATAATGTACGTCCAAGACAACAAAAACCCAGATTAAAAAAAAAAATCAGATTCTTAACCTTCAAAACAGTCATTGTTCGACTGCGCGCGGCGGAGGAGTGAAATATTTCTTGGTCGACTGCGGCGGAGACTATTGCAGAGATTAGGAAACTAATTTAGGTCTGAATTAGCTACTAAGAACTAAAGCTCTATGCGGCGTGTTGACTAGGGTTCTGCCCCATAGGCGGCGATGCGGTGGCTCTGTAAGGTGTCGTTCGAAGACGTAGACTAGTAGGGCGAGAAATGAAAAGCTTGATATTTGTGAATGGAGGTTTGGCAACGAGAAAGCGGAAATGAAAGCTTTGGTATGAGAGTTTGAATTTCTTCTCAGTGGTAAGGAGGAGAGAAAAGAGAGTACAAATTTGATGGAAGAATAGGTGGTAGGGACTCCGTCTGAGTTGGTGTATGGGAGCGCATGTGAAATTCATTGACAATTGAACTGGAGGGTATAATGGTCTCAAAAAAAAGATGTGACCTAAGTTGCTAGAAAAATGAAAAAGGTGTACCCCATTGTATATAATCTCTAATTATTTCCTCAAATTACGTGCGTACAGTAAATGCTAAAACAAACTCGGGACGGAGGAAGTAATTAAATTAATTTCTTTTTTAACTTCAATTTGATTGAAAAATTATTTAATAAAAAAATTAAACTTAATAACACTGTTAGGGCTCTATTAACTTTCAAAATAGAATTTTGCCCTCTCCAACCGTACTTTATTTTGAAGATTTGAAATAGAGTTTTGAATAGGAAGTTTACTATTCAAAACTTTATATTTTATATTTATTATTTTATTAATATTTACAATTATGTATTACAATTATATATTAATAATTTGTTAAATATAATTACAATTCTATTATTATACTAATTTATAATATAATTTTAATTGTGTAATTTTTTTTTGGATTATTATTACCAATAAAAAAAAACGTAAAATGCAATAAAACATACATTATATATTTAATATGAAATACATTACATATTAAAACGAACATACATGCATTACCTAGCTACATATAACACCGACATATTAAAATAAGTGAACACGAACTGAAAATAAATAAAAATACAAATAAAAAAAAAAGTAGTTTTATTAAATTATACTCACATGTATCGTTTTACGTCATTATGTGTTTCGTAATTTTATATTTAAATAAAAGTAATATTTGAAAACTACAAGTTTATTTACCTTTTATAATTTTGATAAAACCAATAATATTTAATTTATAATTTAATTTACTAATTGAATATTTAATTGTATAAATTAATTTAAATATGAATATAAATATATTATTTAATGATTGTAATATATTGAAAATGAATAAAATAATAAATAGAGTAATATATAGAGTTTCATAGTTGGAGAAGGTTTTTAAAATAGAGTTTAGAAATCTTCATTTTAGAGTTTGTGGTTGGAGATGGTCTAACAACCTAATAATTTTACAAAGCCTTAGAACCAAATGTGTTTAGCCAAGAGCTAACATAATCAAATTACAAAAATCAAATAAAATAACTAACTAAAAAGAGAGAGAAAGAGAAAGTTTAGTCTAAAACGTGGTAGAGAATGAAATTTCCAAGCTATTGCATTCTTCCTTGCTTGATTTGATGAAGAATTGATGAAGATATGACCAAAACACCTCCAAGTATGTGTAACTATGTGTGGAAATTGAGGAATTGGGGAAGAATGTCTTGGGTTTCAAGAATGAGGGCTTATATAGTGTTGGGGTAGGGCTTAAGGGTGAAAATTGCACTTAGGTCCTTGGAAATTGGACAAAATATGCAAAAGGCACCGAGAACAGAGGTGACTCGGCCGAGTGGGACAGATCGACCGAGTTGGGGTGTTAAAATTGGGGAAAAAGTCTTCAGGACTCGACCGAGTTGGTAACTCGGCCGAGTTGCAACTGTTCCAGTGCCCAAGTTCGCCCAGCAGCTCGGCCGAGTCAGGGAGCTCGGTCGAGTGGCAAAATTATTCCAGATTCTGGTCCTCGGTCGGACTCGGCCGAGTTGGGTAACTCGGCGGAGTTGCACTCTAAATTTGTTTCGTGCATAACTTTAGCTTCCGACCTCCAATTAATCGACTTGATTCTTTTGGCCATTCCACTCCGTTTTTCGAGACGAATCCATTGGTGCACTCCTCTTCTCGATCCAGTAAAGTATGGTTGGTGTTTTGCTCCAAATTTCATCGTATTTCCTACAAAATCGACAAAACACAACCTTTCCCTCATTTTGGCTCAAATCATCATATTCACACCATAAATCAATGAAATCCACATCAAAATATGCTTCACATGTGCCTCCAAAATGTGTAAATTCCACCCGAATCAAACCCCCCCAAACTTAAATGTTGTTTGTCCTCAAACAACTAAGCACTTAAAGCAATGAGGGTGGAATGATCACAATGGAATATTCAATGCAAATCACACATGCAAAGTAAGATGTAGTGATGTCTCTTTCTCAAAGTGCATTTCTCAATGAAGATTATAACATCATTATTGCAATTCACATTCATGAATCAAAGAATGCACAAACACACAACATATTGTGAATGGGAAACATAATCCAAATGCTCAAGTCCTCTACTCACATGATATAGTGTTTCTCTCAAATACACAAACAAATTGAGGATATTAATGCACTCATCAACCAAGTTATGCTATGCAATCACTATATGCTTGCCCAACTTCTACTTTCTACAACAATCAAATGCTCAACAATGTGATCAATAGGACTTTATCAAGGATGTAACATTGGCTCTTTGGACATGGTATGATGAATTTGGGAATTTGTGACTCTTCTAGTGGAGGACAAAGCTTGTTGTTTTACAATGTGTGCTTTCACTTTCAAAGCTTACAACTTCATCCTCACTTTTCATTTTCTTTTCTTTTTCAAGCATTCATCTCCTCATCTTTTGAACCATTCTTCTTTTCAAGCTTTTGGGGATCTTTGTCCCTCTTTTCTTTTCCATTGATTTTCTTTTCATCTTTCTCTTTTTCTTACAACTTTTCCAATTTCTCCTTTCACCAAAGATAATTAAGCACATGTTTATCCACTTTGTCTTTTTATCCCCCACTAGATGTAGGCATCAAAGGCTCAAAAAGACTAAGTGGTTAACATTGTAGTTTGCCAAGAAAATGAGGAATTAAGCTCAAAGGGCTAACTACGGAAGATTACTTCGGTTTTAGGAAATTTTGGCTAAGTGACTCTTTAGAACAAGATGACCTATATCACATCACAAAGTTCACATAATCATTCTTTCGAACAAGAACTTGGGCAAGTTCTAGAATCACTAGCAATAACCTAGTCCACTCTCAAATGAACTAAACTAGATTACATGTTCAATTTATGGCTCAATTCTCACCGATTTATTCAATAGGACCTTCACATTCATCAAATGTTCCCAAACAACAACACATCATGCATCCATGCTATCAAAGATCACAACTATGAACACAACATGATACTATTCTCCACCACCAATCATGCATACATTCAAAGCAAATAGACATCACCACAACTACTCAACCATGGATTCCAATGATTATTCATGCTTACATTTCACCACAAATCCACTACCCAACAACTAAACAAAACCAACTCAAATGATCTAAGCATACGAAAACCAAGTGTGCGTCGGTGCAAAATGTAACATAAGTAGAATGACAAACCGGTGCAAGAGTAACAACTAGTAGAAAAAAATAATAATAATAACTCCCCCAAACTTAGAATTTTACTATGTAAAATTCTAAGTTTGGGGCTACAAGTTGTTACCTCCCTCCTTGCACATCCAATGCTCTTCAAAGATCACCATTGCAACACTTGCTTCCCCTCTCCAAAGTTGGTTTTGCTTCCTTCTTCATTCCTCAAGCTATGACATCCAAAATGCTTCTCATCCTCACCTACAAAAATAAACTAAGCTATCAAAACTATCAAAGCAATAAAACATGAAAGCAATAAAACCTTGGGTTGCCTCCCAAGAAGCGTTATTTTTAACGTCCTATGCCGGACGGTTCTTTCTTGAGATGACTACCAAGTCACCCCCTTGTCATCCTTGTTCTTGACCTTTTTTCCCCATGCAACTTTCTTGAGTCCATCAAAACATCCACTAGCTAGCCCATCCGGCTCTTCAATCGCGTCATAGGAGGTTGACGCCTCATTCACTCCCAAGCTTGCATACGTAGCTTTTCTTGATTTGGGGGAGTTTTTTAAAAAAAACTCCCCCAAACTTGGCCTTCTTACCCATCTTCAATTCACATTCTTCCACTTTGGGGTCTTCTTTCACAAAATTTATCTTCAAATCTTCTCCCACCTCCTCTTTCATGGACATTGGAGGGTGATCTCCCTTGGAATACCCATAGTCTCCATCCTCATCATCCCAGACTTTGATAGCTCTATAGATGTTGAACACTACTTTCTCATTGTTCACTTGAAGTTCTAGCTCTCCTTTCCTTACATCAATGATAGCCCCACCGGTTGCCAAGAATGGCCTTTCCAAGATTAATGGAATATACTTATCTTCCTCCATATCCAACACCACAAAGTCCACCGGGAAAATGAATTTGTCGACTTTAACCAACACATCCTCTACTATACCCAAAGGATACGTCACGGATCTATCCGCCAATATAAGACTCATTGTGGTTGGTGTAAGCTTTCCCAAACCAAGAGATTTGCATATAGACAAAGGCATAAGATTAATGATTGCTCCCAAATCACACAAGGCTCGAAATGTACCTCCATCCCCGATGACACATGGCAAGGTGAAAGATCCGGGGTCTCTAAGCTTTTGAGGCAACTTGGCTTGAATAATAGAGCTACACTCCTCGGTCAAATGCACCGTTTCGTACTCCACCATCTTCCTCTTGTTTGACATGATTTCTTTTAGGAATTTGGAGTAGTGGGGCATTTGTTCAAGTGCTTCGGCAAATGGAATGTTAATATGAATCTTCTTGAACATTTCCACGAACTTGGCAAATTTGTTGTCCAACCCTTTCTTCTTCAATCTTTGAGGGTATGGAAGAGGTACCTCTTTTTTGCCTTTTTCTTGAGGGGGGATTGCCTCCTCACTCTTCTTCTCCTCCTCTTTCTCCTCTTCCCTCACTATCTCATCTTGCTTTTCTTCCTCATGCCCTTTTTCTCTGTCAACATCCTTAGGTGCACTCAACATTTCCTCCTCTTGTGCCATCTTTGGCCCCTCATAGCTTGTCCCACTCCTTAGCTTGATAGCTTTGCAATGTTCCTTGGGGTTATGCTCCGTGTTTGAAGAGAATTGCCCTGGAGTATGTTGGCTTCCAATGACATTGGAGAGTTGACTCATTTGCTTCTCCATAGCTTTCATGTGAGTGGTCACATCTTTGATCATTTCTCCTTGTTCATAAAGCCTTTGCCAAGTCTTGGCCGCATTATCCCTCGTCTCTCTCATAAAATTCTTGGTTTCCCCCATAAATGCGCCAAACATGTCTTCCAACGATAACTTTGATGGATATTCCACAATTTCACCATCTATTACTTTGAAATTCGGAGGTGGTAGGATGGTGTTCCTTGTGTTAGCATAAGAGAAGTTCTCATGTTGCCTCCACCCGGGGTGATATTGATTCGGATTAGGAGGGTTGTCTCGGTTTTGCCTCTCATTCCAACCTCTTTCTCGAAAATGTCGGTCCCTTTGATTGTTCATGTAGTGGGCCTCTTCATATTGATCTTCACTCGGTCCCACTAATGACTTGGCCGTCATTAACGAAGTCAATTTTTCCATCTTGTTAGATAGAGTAGCAAAATCTTCCGCTTCTCTAGCAAAAGCAACTTTTCGGGCTTGCCTTCTCTCGGATGGCTATTGGTTCCCGTTCTTTGCCATCTCCTCTAAGAGCACATATCCCTCTTCTGTTGTCTTGCCCAACAAAGAACCTCCTCCGGCCGAGGCATCCACCATACCTCTCGTACGATGATCCATTCCGTTGTAGAAGTAACATATCAATTGATCTCTTGAGAACCCGTGTTGAGGACAATTTCTTATAAGATCTTTGAAGCGCTCCCATGCCTCGGCTAATGATTCGTCCTCATCTTGTAGGAATGAAGATATTTCCCCCCGTATTTGAATGGTTTTGCTTGGGGGAAAATACTTCATTAGGAAAGCATCCACCAAATCATTCCAATTCTCTATCGTCCTTATATCAAGAGACATGTACCATTGTTTTGCACGATCACGAAGTGAGAAGGGGAACAATTGAAGACGAATGTAGTCTTGAGGAACTCGGTTTATCTTCACCGTCCCACTTATCTCCAAGAATTGAGATAAATGGAGGTTGGGATCTTCCTTCGACAACCCTCCGAATTGGTTGTTTTGGACCATCATGATCAACGCCGGTTTGAGCTCAAAGTTATGAGCGTCAACGGGTTCCCGACCCGCTCCTCCATAAGGTCTTGGTATGGGACGGAAGTGATCTCTCAAGACCCTTTGATTCCCAATCTCCTCATTGTGGACATTCTCTTCAACCCTCCGGTTGAGGTTATCTCTCACAACCCCTTGTGGTCGGTTACCACCATTTCCATTTGGCTCTACTACGCCTCCAACATCCTCTTGGTTCCTTTCTTCTTCCACAATCGGATTATCCCTTCGATTCATCTCTTCCAATTCAATCCTTCTTCTTTCGGCGTTCCTTCTTCGACAATTTGTTTCGATCTCCGGATCTAAGGGCACTACTTCTTGATGATTCCTCCTAGATCGTGTGATCATAAACCATATCTATCAAAGGATCAAACGAAAGTTAGAATCGCAAGTAAGCTCAATAATAGCAAACACAAATATTTTTGGATTTTTGAGAATAAGAAAAACAAGTAAAATGTCTAAACTAAAACTCTATTAACCTACACTCTAGAGCTATAAAAACTCCCCGGAAACGGCGCCATAAACTTGATTCACGTATTCTACAACGCTGGAATAAACGACCGCAAGTATACGGTGTCTATCGTAGTGAACTAAGTACGAGGTCGATCCCACGAGGAGGTATAGCGTAAAAATGTAGTTTGTTAACGGGATTCTATTTAGACGCGATCGATAAAGTGAATGTAGTGAATTACCCTAAAATTGCCTACCAAGTTGTCACAAATAAGCAATAACGAATAATAACGAATCGATCAACTAGCATGCAAATCAAGAAAACGAGAAGTAAAACGGATGAAAACTCAAATATGAGAAGGTAGGTTCCAAGGCATTTGCAACACTAAGATGTCCGTTTATGATTTATAACTCATTCGAATGGCAATTAAGGTTGCTCTCTTATAGGGTTGATCACTAAAGAAGGATTAATCAATCTCTCGATACAATTAATCCAAAGGAACATGCAACACAAGTTCGTATTTCTACATCACAAACATCACACTACCTAAAATAGCCCCTAAGATCATTCAATTCCCTCTCCGATAACTAATCCTCTCTCGAGATCATAATAATATCAGGTTGCATGCTTGCATACGATTAATAGAATAAATCTTTCAATATTATCCTAATTAACAATGAATTAAGCAAATCATCATGGCCAATAATAACATGCTTCCAAATGAGAATTAAACATGCAAATAAGAGACAACCACCATTTAAAGTAAGAAATTAATGCATAAACTTCAATCCCAATGTTTACAAAGCCTTAGAACCAAATGTGTTTAGCCAAGAGCTAACATAATCAAATTACAAAAAGCAAATGAAATAACTAACTAAAAAGAGAGAGAAAGAGAAAACTTAGTCTAAAATGTGGTAGAGAATGGAATTTCCAAGCTATTGCATCCTTCCTTGCTTGATTTGATGAAGATATGGCCAAAACACCTCCAAGTATGTGTAACTATGTGTGGAAATTAAGGAATTGGGGAAGAATGTCTTGGGTTTCAAGAACGAGGGCTTATATAGTGTTGGGGTAGGGCTTAAGGGTGAAAATTGCACTTAGGTCCTTGGAAATTGGACAAAATATGCAAAAGGCACCGAGAACAGAGGTGACTCGGCCGAGTGGGACAGATCGACTGAGTTGGGGTGTTAAAATTGGGGAAAAAGTCTTCAGGACTCGACCGAGTTGGTAACTCGGCCGAGTTGCAATTGTTCCAGTGCCCAAGTTTGCCCAGCAGCTCGGCCGAGTCAGGGAGCTCGGCCGAGTGGCAAAATCATTCCAGATTCTGGTCCTCGGTCGGACTCGACCGAGTTGGGTAACTCGGCGGAGTTGCACTCTAAATTTATTTCGTGCATAACTTTTGCTTCCGACCTCCAATCGACTTGATTCTTTTGGCCATTCCACTCCGGTGTTTTAGAAGAATCCATTGGTGCACTCCTCTTCTAGATCCAGTAAAGTATGGTTGGTGTTTTGCTCCAAATTTCATCGTATTTCCTACAAAATCGACAAAACACAACCTTTCCCTCATTTTGGCTCAAATCATCATATTCACACCATAAATCAATGAAATCCACATCAAAATATGCTTCACATGTGCCTCCAAAATGTGAAAATTCCACCTGAATCACTTGGTGATCAAGTGAAACATGGAGAACTTAAACATTTCAGATGAGAATGAGGAATTAGCTTTCGTGACCAGAAATCAGACGAATACAGGGGAGCATCTGGGCTTGAGTTTGATCGGCCGCTTCCTTACAGACCCCAACATCTCGTTCAATCTCAAGAGGAGTTGACTGGCCAGCCTTTAGAGATCGGCAAGGGGTGTGGCGATTCGAGACATTGGGGATGGAAGATTTATATCGCAATTCAACCATATGATGGACCTTAAAAGGGTGATGTCGGGAGGGTCGTGGATGATGGGATCTGACTTGATCCTTCTGAACAAAATCTCCGTGGGTGACATAGCGCACAACATCCCTTTGACGAGGATCCCTTTTTGGATTCAAATCTAGGATGTCCCGGTAGGCTATTTTTCGGAAGAGATGGGTGTAGCAATTGGCAACTACATTGGCACCTTTCTGGAGTACGACACAACGAATAAAGGTGCCATCTGGAAGCCATTCATGCGGATACGTGTCGAACTCGACGTCTCAAGGCCCTTGAGAAGGTCCAAAGTACTCAGATTGGACAGCGAGATAGTGACCAAGGTGAACTTCAAGTATGAACGTCTATCCCGTTTCTGTTTTTTCTATGGTCTCCTCGATCACACGGTCAGCTTTTGCACGGCTTTCTTCGACGCCAATGATGAGAATTCAGTGTTGGAATGGGGGACGTCCCTGGTGGCGCCTGATCGCCGGAAATCGCCTCTTCCGGGCGACAAATGGCTGAGACCGGAAGGAACATCCAGCACCCCGACAGAATTTAATGCTAATAATGATCAGGAATTAAATGGGGAGGAAGCGGGTCAACAGGGTAACGCCCACACAAAGGGGAATCCCACTAAAGGCGTGATTTCATGGAGCAATAAGGGAGAGACTAGCCACCATAATTGTAGCTCATTAATCTCAAACCCCATCTTTGACCAAGATTACACTATGGGTGTAGATAATTATGACAGGGAAGACATTAAAGACCTGAGGAAGAGGGAGCGGCAGTTGGTGTTACACGACAATGCAGAGTCCAATGCTCATTTTTTATCAGCTGGTCCCGGCTTGGTGGCCAGCCGGGACTCATGAAAATTCTGAGTTGGAACTGCAGAGGCCTGGGCCAACCGATTGCAGTTCCGGCCCTCTGCGAGCTCGACGCCCTGATGTTTTATTTTTATGTGAAACTCTATCATTTGGTGTGCAATTAGAAATTATCCATGTACATCTTAAATTTGAGTGTTGCTTTACTGTTGATTGTATCGGCCGGAGTGGCGGTTTGGCAATTTTTTGGAATAATAAGTCTCAATGCTCGATTGTGAACTATTCAATGAACCATATTAATATGCTTATACATTTGGCGGAGGGGGACTGGCGACTAATGGGATATTATGGCTATCCTGAAAGAAGTCGCAGACGTCTCTCTTGGGATCTCTTACGTAACATATCCAACATGAATGACCTTCCATGGGTAATTATGGGGGACTTTAACGATTTACTCTTGGCTTCTGATAAAAGGGGGAGGAACCCACACCCTCAACATCTTTTTAGAGGATTCCGAGAAGCAATTACAGATTGCAATCTTTCCGATGTCACCCTTACTGGACATCAATTCACATGGAGAAGAGGCAGAGACCCTATGACAACCATTGAGGAAAGATTGGATCGAGCAATGGGGAACTCGACCTGGCACTCCAGGTTTCCGTAGGCCGAATTATTTAATTTGGTGGCCCCCGTTTCGGACCACAATCTGTTGTTGCTAGATACAGAACCAGTGGCTTTTCGAGCAAGACGACGGGAATTCCGGTTTGAGAACCGATGGTTATCCGAACCTGATTTGGGAGGAATTCTGCGGCGATGCTAGACGGGCTTTGGCGATATGGGGGTTGCACACCGACTTCGTGCAACATGTAACACTCTTGCCGATTGGGGACGAAAAGCAGATTTGAAATTTAAGTCGGCGAAGAAGGATCTTGAGAGAAGAATCGAACGGTACCAGGGTGATATGAGCATGAGTGGAAGAAGAATTTACAGTGACACCCGTCGGGAAATGGGGCTCGTCTTGCGACAAGAGGAGATATATTGGCAATAGAGGGCGAAATTATTTTGGCTACGGGATGGGGATCTAAACACAAGCTTCTTCCACCAGGCCGCTACTACAAGAAAACGCCAAAATAAAATAGTTTGACTTCAGCGGGACGACGATGGCTAGAGTGAAATGCAGGAAGAATTATGCAACACTGTTCTGGAGTATTTCGAATCACTCTTCCAGCCAAACCAAAGAAACCCGGATATTCCTGGGTTCTTGGCTCTAGTGAATTCATTGATCTCGGCCGACCAAAACTCAGAACTGATAAAACCCTTTACCAAGGAAGAATACTCCCGAGCCATTCGTCAGATGCAGGGTGATACGGCACCAGGGCCAGATGGATTCAACCCGTCATTTTTCCAACAGTTCTGGAAGGTCATTGGACATGATTTATCCTTGGAAGGCATAAGCTGGCTCGAAAATGAAATTTTCCCCCAGAACATCACAGACACGACCATCGTTCTCATCCCTAAAGTGGACGATCCATTGACAATCCGAGATCTTCGTCCCATCTCTCTATGCAATGTGGCCTACAAAATCATTTCAAAGGTACTGTGCAATCGCCTAAAGTCAGTTCTCCCAAGTATCGTGGACAAGGCTCAGTCGGCATTCATTTCGGGTCTGGTAATACAAGATAATGTGCTTATTGCATTCGAAACCCTACATGCCATGAAACGCAAGAGGGACGGCGGCACGGGTGATGTGGCTCTGAAAATTGACATTAGCCTATGACAGGGTGGATTGGGTTTTCTTGGGGGCTATTTTGAGGAAATTTGGATTTGCAGAAAAATGGGTTCGATGGATGCTCTTATGTGTTTCATCAGTTCGGTACTCAGTCCGTGTGAATAATGACATGGTGGGCCCGATAACCCCGGGGAGGGGCCTAAGACAAGGTGATCCGCTGTCACCTTACTTATTCATTTTATGCTTTGAGGGCTTGTCGCAAGCACTGCATAGAGCAAGCATGGAAGACTCCCTTCATGGCAATAAAATATGTCGTCAAGCTCCAGAAATCACCCACTTATTATTTGCTGATGACAACCTTCTCTTTTGCAAGGCGACAACATACGAATGTGAACATACGAATGTGAGCACCTATGTGGGATACTCGACGAGTATGAGCATTGTTCGGGCCAGGCTATCAACTATGCAAAATCAGGGGTTTTTTTTAGCAAGAATGTCACAAACGAAAGACGGAATGCAATCAGAACCATCTTGGGGGTGTTTAATCAAATCAATACAGGTCGCTAATTGGGGCTGCCTTCCCTGATTGGCCGTAAAAAGAAAGAAATTTTTGGTTATGTGAAGGAGAGATTGTGGGCTAAGTTGCAAGGCTAGAGAAATAAGAAAATCTCAAAAGCGGGCAAAGAAACTTTGATCAAGGCGGCTGCCCAAGAGATCCCGTCTTATTGCATGACGACTTTCTTACTGCCGACGACATTACTAAATGAGATGCAAGTCATGATAAACAAGTTCTGGTGGAGTAACTCAAAGGATGCCTCAAAAGGGATTAATTGGATGATGTGGGATAAACTGTGTGTCTCGATAGAGGAAGGTGGACGCGGCTTCAGGGACTTACACAAATTCAACCTCGCTATGCTAGGAAAAATGGGTTGGAGGCTTCTGACGGATCCAGAGGCTCTAGTCTGTCAAGTGCTCAAGGCACGGTATTTTCCTAGAACCGATTTCCTTGAGGCACGGTTGGGTTGGTCCCCAAGCTTCACATGGTCCAGTATACTTGCGAGCCAGGAACTTGTTCAGTCGGGACCAAAATGTAAGGTGGGCTCGGGTGATTCAGTGAAAGTATGGGGTATGCCATGGGTTCAAGGGCAGGTCGGGCACCTTGCCCAATCTGAGTGTGTGGAGGGGTTGGAGGATCTTCGGGTTGCGGCGCTATTTGATGCGGAAAGAAGAACTTGGGATGTACCCCTGCTAAATGAACTGTTGCCACTGGATATATAATTTGTGGTGAATACGGCTTTACCGCCGAGTGGCGCGACGGATAAATTAATTTAGCATCCAGCGCGAAGAGGAAAATATTCTATTAAATCTACCTATGGCCTGCTTATGCAAATGGAATCAAACACAGACCTAAGTATGGAAGGGGAATGGAGATTAATTTGGCGCCTAGCCGTCCCTCCTAAGGTTTGGGACTTCTTGTGGAGAGCTGGACGTAATTGTCTCCCCACCAAGGTAAATCTCCACTCGAAAAGGGTAGTTTCAGAAACTGATTGCTTACTATGTGAAGGTGGTATGGAGGACTGTTGGCATGTATTCACAAGTTGCCAATATGCTCGTTCTTGCTGGGCAAAGGTTGGATTGTTGACAAAGATAGACGTCTGCCTCAATCGAGTGTCAAGCTTTTCTTAATTAATTTTTGAGATGATCAACGGGCCCATGGTTGAAGTGGCATCTAGCTTCGGTATGATTCTATGGCAAATTTGGAAGGAAAGGAACGCCAAATTATGGAACTCCTCTTGTAACCCACCAGCTGCTGCTATTCAAGCATCATCGAGTGTCTGTATGGAATGGCGAGCTGCTGTGGCTCGGCCATCTCCTGCGCACGCACCAGAACCATCGACGAGAGGTATTTGTAATGCTTGGCACGTCCCCCTCACAATACTCGGAAAATCAATGTTGATGCTGCGTTTTTTCGCGACACAGGACATATGGGATTGGGTTTGGTCATCAGAGGCGCTGATAGACTGATGGCCTTATGCATATCGAAAGTTCTGTTGGGATGCTTTGAAGTAGAGGTGGGAGAAGCTTTAGGTTTTTATGAAGCCCTTTCCTGGATTAAATCACAGGGATTGGATGACTGCATTGTAGAGGGAGACGCAAAGATCGTGGTAGACGCAATAAACTCAACAGATGTTATTGATTCTTGCTTTGGTGACTATTTTCAGCTTGTCGAGCCTTGTTGGCTCAATTCGAAAATGTTACGGTTGTCTTCGCTAGGCCTGGTGCTAACATTGTGGCGCACACGTTGGCCAGGGAGTCTCGCCGTTTCGAGAGTAATTCTGTTTGGGTAGACCCACCAAGCTTTGTGGTTGGGCTACCCTCGCCTTCTTGTATTTGCAATAATGGAATCTAGTTTCACTTGGATTAAAAAAAAAAACAAATATGATGCATGCTTAAATTTCTAATATGTTCTTCATCAACTAATTTGAGAATAAAATTTTTACACTTAGACATTTTGATTAATTTAAAAAAAAAAATTGGAGTATATATTTTTTTAACCTAATTTATAATATCTCTTTAATAAAATACTGAATTAATTATCTTATATTCAATTTAATATTACAAATATTACACGTGTCGTGATGTTGGAAGGAGGAAGAGGGACGTGTATGCTCTTCCATTGTAATTTGGGGTTAATAAATTAACATGGGTGTATGTAATTAAATTACACCTACTTTAAATAGTTTTCATTTTATGTATATCTATATGAATTATTCATAATTTTTATCATTCAGTGTCATTATTCCTATGGTAGAAGTGTATTTAAATATTAGACATGAGGAGTGGAGTATTAAGCTTTCTTCAAATAGGTATTGGTCGACTGCGGCGGAGACTATTGCAGAGATTAGAAAATTAAGGACTGAAGCTACTAAGAACTAAAGCTCCATGCGGCGGCGACGATGCGGTGGTGCTCGAGGCGGCGTGTTGACTAGGGTTCCGCCCCATAGCTGGCGATGCGATGTCTCTGTAAGGTGTCGTTCGAAGACGTAGGCTAGTAGGGCGAGAAATGAAAATCTTGATATTTATGAATGGAGGAAAATAGAGGTTTGGCAACGAGAAAGCAGGAATGAAAGCTTTGGTATGAGATTTTGAATTTCTTCTCAGTGTATTACTATGGTAAAGAGGAGAGAAAAGAGAGTACAAATTTGATGGAAGAATAGGTGGTAGGGAGATGATGATTGTAACTACGTCTGAGATGGTGTATGGGAGCGCGTGTGAAATTCAATGACAATTGAAATGGAGGGTATAATGGTCTCAAATGACCCAAGTTGCAATTTTGAAAAAGGTGTCACCTAAGTTGCTATAAAAAATTGTTGATGTTGATATAAGTGTTCTGTAAAATGATCCAACACTAACAGCCGAGTGTTGTACTTAATATTCCCAACACTTATGACAACATCAAAATTTGCCCTTCCTTTTCTCACTAACTCCGATCTTACACTTGTTGTCTAATAATGTCCCCAGTGCAGTTAGAAGACGTGGACAACACCAGGTCATGCAACTGCGTGGGAGTGAGAAGTTATTGGACATGAAATAACAAGTCCTACATTCAAGGAGATGTGAAGAGAACTTAATCATAACCGCTTGATCTCACGGCTGTGATGATCATAGGAGTTGAAGGCAGTTCGTACCTCGTGCCTATAAATACCGCAACTACCTCAACACAAGATACACAAGAAGAAAAGTTATCTTTGATTACTAGTCTATAGAACGTTTTATACGCTTCTAGTTAGGAAAACACTTGTTTCTTCTTGTAGATTTTCATACTATTGTAAACCCGAATAGTAGTATGTTTAATCATGGTCTTATTTACTAGGTTATATGCATAGATCTATGAGGGAGATAGTTTCGTAGGATTTAGTAAATTATTTACACTCATTATAGTGTTATTGTACACCTCTAAGAGGTTGTAATTCGTTTCATATATTTTTATATAGTGAACAACAAAATTTGAATACTTTCATTTTCACTACGTGTAATTTAATTTCCACTGCATAGTGTTTTCTGGACAGTACCAACACGACAGACAACATCTTTGATTTCACACGCACACACACTTTCAGTTGGTATCAGAGGCAACTACTTGATACACTAAGTAGAGATTCTGCTTAGGGTGTGTAATTCTGAAATGGAGTATCCATTTTCACCCGCACTAAAGCCTCCTATTCTAGATGGCACAAATTATGCTTTCTGGAAACCAAAGATGAGAATGTACATCAAATCCATTGATAAACGAGCCTGGGGGAGTGTTCTTGCTGGTTGGACTCAACCAAGAACCACGACGGATGAAGACAATGAAGCTCGGATCAAAAGAGAGCTCGACTGGAAAAATGATTTGCCTCAATGTTTAAGATTATCTCAAACTGTATATCTTCGAAGGATGCATGGGATCGGCTTCAAGAGCATTGTGAAGGATCGGACAGTGTATGAAGGACCAGACTTCGTATGCTTGGAGCCAAGTTCATGAATCTGAGGATGAAAGAAGATGAAACCATCTCATCCTACAATGAAAGGCTGACTAAGATTTCAAATGAAGCTTATGCTCTTGGAGATCCAATATCCAATACAAGGTTAGTACATAAAATATTTAGATCAGTTCCTAAACGTTTTGAACCTAAGATTTGTGTTATAGAAGAAGCTAAGGATACTGATGTGTTAAGTCAAAATGAGTTGATTGGTATTTTGAAAACTTATGAAATGAATATTTCTGAAAAGACTGATAATGATAAGAAAGTGCTTGTTTTCAAAGGTGATGCCTCATCTTCCACATCATCAGTTTCTGGAAAGTCTCCCTATGTTACTGAAATTGAATCTGATGAAGATGATATTGAGGAATGTTTTAATAATCCTGATTACATGGCATTTATCACTAAACAGTTTAAAACCTTCTTGAGAAACAAGAACAATAAGTTTAAGGATAATATTCAACCTAAGGTTCAGATTAATAACACTCAACAATTGCTTGTTAGGAAGAATACTTTCAATCCTTCTAGACAATTGGAAAGAGGTAACAGGTTTAGATCTGACCAAGATTATAGGAAGAATGCTAACTGTGATGCATGTTATGGATATGGTCATTATGCTAATGAATGTGCCAACACCATACTAAAAAAGAAACTGAATTTCAGTACTACTTTAAGTGATGAGTCTGATGTTGAACATGATCTTGAAAAAGATTATGTAAAAGCTTTCTCTGCAAGAATTGAATATGATGATACTTTTGATGATGATCTGGATGATTATTACGATGTGAGGACAAATGAGCCATCATTTAGAACATCAATGAGTAATAATACTCCAAAATTTAACTGTTTCACAAGTTCTGTTTCAGAAACAGGTATATCAAGAAAAACAGGTTTATCCAGAAGAGATGTTGATATTCAAGAGTTATCTAACACTATTTTTAAACTGGAAAGTCTTTTAACTAAAAGGGATAAGGAAATTTCTAAACTTAAAGAAAGACTAGAAGTGTATGTTCTTAATTTTAAGAAATATTCTTATGAAAACCCTTTAACAAATGAAAAAGTTTTCAAGATATCTTCTGAAACTGAGAAACTTAACCATATAATCAAATCTCTGAATTTTGAAAATTCTGACTTAAGAGAATCTATTACTAAGATTGAAGGCATTCTGACAAGAAAAGATATTGAAATATCTAAAATTGAAGAAAGATTGAAAGAAGGTTCACTAAGCTTTAAAAGATTTTCTAAAGGAAAGATGAAACTAGAAGACTCTCTTATGACTAACAACTCAAGAAAAACAGGTATTGGTTACCAAGGTACAAATTCTAGAAATTCTGAACACAAGAAACCTACTACATTTGTTAAAGCTGAAGTGAATTACAATTCTAGTGTTTCTGCTAAAACTCAGATAAGCATGAAAGATGTGATTTGCCATTACTGTTTTAAAAAGGGTCATAAAAGTCCTCAATGTTTAAAGAAGAAAAATCATTTGAAAACTTTTGTATTGCCTGAAATGACACAACATTCAAGACATAATAAATCTGTACGGATCCCAAAAGAGAATGCTTCTTGCAATGTTGTTCATATGTCTCTAAAAGCATGTATTCCTGGATTATGGTACTTTGACAATGAATGTTCTAAACACATGACAAATCAAATTGATTGTTTAACTAATTATTCAGCTTATGATGCTGGTAATGTCACTTATGGTGGTAGATCTAAAGGAAAAATCATTGGTAAAGGGACATTGAATGTTCCAGGTTTTTCTAAGCTATCCAATGTTTTGCATGTTGATGGATTACTAGCCACTCTTATAAGTATTAGTCAATTATGTGATGATGATTTGCATGTTAAATTTGACAAAAATTCATGTTATGTGTTAGACAAAGATTTTGAATGTATCATGATGGGAAAAGATCTGCTGACAATTGTTATCTCATTAAATCTAAACTTACATACAATAAAGCTAAAATTGATGAGAGTACTTTGTGGCATCACAAACTTGGACATGCTAATTATAGACAACTTGATAAACTGATAAGATTGAAAGCTATTACAGGTTTACCAGACTTGAAATTTTCAAACAAACAGGTATGTGGATCTTGTAAAAAACGCAAACAGGTAAAAGTGTCTCATAAAATGTAGGGACACTCCTCTACTAAACACTGCTTTGAATTGCTTCACATTGATCTTATGGGTCCTATGGAAACAAAAAGTATTGGAGGTAAAAAGATATTCCTTAGTAGTGGTTGATGACTACTCTAGATTCACATGGAGTGAATTCTTAGAAGATAATTCTGAAACTTTTTTCATTTTCAAAATTATGTACAAAAGATTCAAGAATGTTTTTAACTCTAAAGTGTGCAGAATCAGGTCTGACCATGGAAGAGAATTTGAAAATAGTTCATTTACTGAATTTTGTGAATCAAAAGGGATAATACAAGAGTTTTATCACCTAAAACTCCTCAACAAAATGGCATAGCAGAAAGGAAAAATAGAACTCTTCAAGAAATGGCTAGAGTCATGCTATGCTCTAAGAATCTATCCAAAAGATTTTGGGCTGAAGCTCTTAACAGATTCTACTAAAACTCCTTATGAAATTTTGAACAATAGAAAGCCTAATCTTAAATATTTTCATGTTTTTGGTTGTGTTTGTTACATCTTGAATGACGGGGATTAGCTACACAAGTTTGATTCAAAGAGTGACAAATAGTTCTTCCTTGGTTACTCTAGGAATAGCAAAGCCTACAAAATATACAACTTCAGGACTGATACTATACACGAATCAGTAAATGTTGTATTTGATGATGATACAATCATTACAGGCAAGAGCATTGAAGATGAAGACATTTCAGATTTGATTGATGTTCCAATCAATACTGAAAAAGTTGAACATGTTCAGAATGTTGAGAAGAATGATAACACCAGAGGAATCATCTAACAATACAGATCCTGAGAATCTGCATAGTCTCCAGAAAACACCTTCAATAAGGATTCAGAAGTATCACCCACATGATCAAATCATTGGTGAACAATCCACAAGTGTTCAAATCAGAAGAAGCATGGGTATGAACTCAAAGGATGTGGTAAGATCCATATGTATGTCATCTATGTGTAGTAAGGTAAATCATGAATGCTGCACTATATGATTGAACCTAAAACTGTTAAAGAAGCATTAGATGATGAAAATTGGGTTGAAGCAATGCATGAAGAATTAAATCAGTTTGTTAGGAATGATGTTTGGACATTAGTTCCTAGACCAGATCACATAAATGTCGTAGGAACTAAACGGATCTTTAAAAACAAGATTTATGAAATGGGAAACATTGTTAGAAACAAAGCTAGACCGGTTGCTCAAGGTTATATACACAAGTAAAAGGTGTAGACTTTGATGAAACATTTGCTCTTGTTGCTAGAATATAATCCATTAGAGTACTTTTACTTGCTATTGCATGCTACATTGATATAAAACTGCACCAAATGGATGTTAAAGCTGCTTTTTTTAAATGGTATCCTCATGGAAGAAGCTTATGTTGAACAACCAAAAGGTTTTGAAAACCCTGAATTTCCTGATCATGTCTTTAAACTAAAAAAGGCTCTATATGGCTTGAAACAAGCACCTAGAGCATGGTATGAAAGATTAATTGACTTTCTGATTGAATTTGGTTTTATAAGAGGAGAAGCAGACAGAACACTATTTATTAAACATGAGAAAAGTGCTATTATGATTGCTCAAATCTATGTTGATGATATAATATTTGGTTCTACATGTGATAATTAATATGCTCAAACTTTTTGTGAATGAAATGACATCTACTTTTGAAATGTCCATGGTTGGTGATTTGAACTACTTCTTAGGACTACAAATTAAACAGCAAAAAGATGGTATTTTCATCTCTCAAAGTAAGTATGCTAAAAGTTTAGTAAAAATATTTGGTTTAGAAAATGCTAAACACATAAAGACACCTATGAGATCAACTCAGAAACTGAGTAAAGATAATGTTGGCCAAAATGTTGACCCAACATTATACAGATCAATGATAGGCAGTCTCCTTTATTTGAGTTCCAGTAGACCTGATATTATGTTCAGTGTATGCTTATTTGCTAGATACCAATCTAACCCTAAAGAATCACATATGAATGTTGTTAAAAGAATCATTAAGTATGTTGCAAGAACATGTGATCCTAGGTATTTGGTATAGCAAAGATACAAATTGTACCTTGATTGGGTATAGTGATGCAGATTGGGCAGGTGATTGTGATGACAGAAAAAGCACAAGTAGTGGTTGTTTTTATATGGGAAATAACTTGATCTTTTGGCACAGCAGAAAACAAAACTGTGTGTCTCAATCCACAGCTGAATCGGAATACATTGCAGCAGGGAGTTGTTGTACTCAATTACTATGGTTGCAAAAAATGTTTCATGATTATGGCTTAACTAGTGATGTGTTGACTGTATACTGTGATAATACAAGTGCTATAAATATTTCTAAAAATCAAGTGCAACATTCATTGACAAAGCATATAAGTATTATACATCACTTCATTATAGATCTTGTTGAAAATGAAGTTGTTAAGCTGGAGTACATTTCTACCGAAAAATAATTGGCTGATATCTTTACCAAAGCTCTTGATGACAAGAGGTTTTCTTCCCTTCGAAAATCTCTTGGTCTATGTAATATCTGAAAATTAAATATGATCAAGGGTGTTTTATCAAATCCGGTAGCATTTGAGACAACATTAATATATGTCTCTTATTTGTTTCCTTGCTATAATTTTCGTAATTATTTGTGATTATGTTTGGATACTGGGTGACTTGTGAAAAATACAAATAAGGCCTATACACCTCTCAAATGCTGAAAAAGAAAGTCACATACTAGATACCTTATAAATCACTAAGTAATTATGGGACACGGAGCTCACTACTACGATGATCTCTTTTCAAAAGGTGATATAAATTGCATCAATATATTCACAAATCCATTGAGTTACTATGGGGCACAGAGTTCGCTGCTACGATGCACTTTTTTCAAAAGATGGATCAATGTGAAGTGTGATAAAGAAGAGAAAATAAAGCAACACATATGATGTAAAATCATGAAAAAACTGTGTTGAGGTGTATAGAATGCCAACAATAGTCGAAACACTTGTACACTCAAATTTAAATATCTATTATCTAGGAATTTGTTATTTTTTTATAATTATTAACGTTATTCTCTGAAATAGATTAATTGACTAAGTCCTCCTTTAATTTATTTTCAGTTATTATATATATTATGTGATTATTTTTATTTTTCAAAAATTATTTTACCCAACTCCACAAGATCTATTAGTGGGGAAGTTGATCCCACTACTCCACTCTCAAACTCCCAGAATCGTCAAAATCCCTTAACTTCTTTCAATTCTTCCCTATAAATATGAATCTCCATGAAAGTGTTGGAAAATACCTTAAGGGCTTTGTCAATTCATTTAAGCACGACATGTTTAAAGAATTTATTACAGCTCTTAAAAAGTATTTGCAGAAATGTCATATCACTTAAGGGCTCAAAATTCAAATTGTTTTACCTACAAAATTCGAAAGGTTGTCTTGTTGATTAATTTTTACCTTGTTTTGTGCGTACAGGTACTAATATGTCAAAAAATGCACAAGAAGCTTCCACACCTTCGAACTCAAGCAAATCTTCTCCAAATCCTCTCAATCTTCTCGCAGAAATGGCATCATCCAACACCCACTCACCAAACTCACCCTCCTTCACTGTTGGAACTATTGATGTCAAAACATCTCCTCTCTAAATCGTTTCGTACAACTCGTTCGACATCCACACAGAAATCGCGAATGCAAATGCCTCTGCCTCTAAGACCTCTTCTAACCCACCAAATGAGCAGTCATCTAAAGCCCCCACTCTCGAAACTGACCCAGTTACACTTCAATTCCAATTAGGCACCCCATTCCAAACATTAAAGGATGCCTATGAAGCCCTAAGCCGCAAAAGAGTAAACCTAATTATTGTGCTTGAGGGAGAAACTCTGGACAACGCAATGTTTAAGGGAGATGCTCCACCAAACCAGGATGTGGACTTGCAAGACAGGTTGGAATCTTCAGATGAGGAAGTGTTTGCTGTCAAATTTGAAAGATTGCACAAGAAGAAAAAAGAGATAAAAGAAAGTTGTAGTCCCTACTGCGAGGAAATGGTCAAGTGGAAAGAGGAATTCTCAAAGGAACCTGGGCAAAATCATGGACTACTCTGGCAAGGGAAAGAAGCCAAGGACTGATGGGAATGCTTCTGAACCAATTGTAGTTTCTGATTCTGAACCAGAAGCAGAAACAGAGCAACACGAAGAACCAGTCCAAGATGAGGTGAATGGGGCTGATGTGGATGAAGTGGCTGAAGACCTTGAAGTCCAGCAAGAGGAAAGTAATTATACACTAAGGGTACGGACTAGGAGATCAAAAAGGCTCCGAGAGACCGCTAGTGTTGCCTCTCCGATGGCAACACTTGAGCCTTCTGAATCAGAATCTTCATCCAGTTCAACCGAAGATGAAAATGAGGTACTATTTTCCTATAATGATAGAAATAGTGATTCAGATGAGGATTATCATGATAATACTAGAATCCAGTATAAATCCATTAGAAATAGGTAAATTTTGAGTGAAAGACTGATTAAGGTACCTAATTTTGAGGAAATGAATCTGATTGATTGGTTTAGAGAAAGGTCCTTACTTAATGCTCTACAATTTTCCTGCCCATTTTTGGGATATGAATCCTAATATAAGTCCTAATTGATGAAAGATGAGTAGTTTTGATAAGCCAAAAGTAGACTTGAATATTTTTAAGTATGGACTGATCTAGTTATGTAAGTCGTCTTGTGAAGATCAGTAGAGTACAAAATATGAAAGAAAGTTTAAGTTTAAAAGAAAAGACAAGTACGATTTATAAGTACTATGTTACGTTTTATATTGAGCGTTTAAACATTGTATAGAAGATCATAGTTCCTATGTTTGTTATTATTGACGTATAGATTTAAGGTGACTAAGCTGAGTTATAAAGCTTAATGTAATGTAATAGTTTTTTGTTAGGATTAGATGATAGGACTAGTATAAATTAGTTCATCATGGAAGTCTACTACAGAAGTCTACTAAAGATAAGAAGACACACGCAAGACAAGACAAGTGTTGAAGACTAAAGAATTGTCTAAGTATGGAAGACTGGACAAGTGCGCATTAAAGGAAGAAAACTGTTAAGTCAAAGAAACGGGTATGAAGGAAGTTATTGAAGAGTTAGTTATGGAATAACTAATTAACTGAAGAAGCGTGTGGATGGATAAAAAGAAGTAGTTAGAAGTTAGTTATCAAGAAAGTTAGTTGGATAACAAACTATTCTTGAAGGTTGAGAAGTCTATAAATACTTCAAGGTATTTAACGATTCAAGACTACTGATACTACTGATACTACTGACTACTGAAGCTCTGAAATTACTGAAGACATTCGAAGAAAAGAAGAAACTTGCAGAGTTAGAATTCAGAAAGTTGAAGCCAGAAGACAAGTCAAATTCAAGAAGGCTACTACTGAATCAAAGAGAAGTTTTATTTTACAGTTTTGTTCAAGTTGCTAGTTACTTGTAAAATAGCTAGTTAGATCGAAGAAACACTTGGAAGTGTTATCGAGAAGATCAAAGTCTTATTTCTTGGGACTCTAAGCCACAAGAACACACTACTCGAAGAGAAGAGTAATAAGAATTTCACAACTGGAGTTGTGAGAGTGGATGTAGACAAGTTGTCGAACCACTATAAATCGTTGTGTGTTGTTTACTTTACTGTTTTATTTGTTGTTTAGTTGATTACTTGTTTAATTGATTAAAACTGCTTTTAGAATAGAAAAGACTAGTGTTCTTACAGAAGATCAATTTCGAAATTAGTTGAGTATAAATTGTTGGGCTCATTGTTAATCTGATAAATTCCGCATAAGTGTACTTTGATATATTGAAAGATTTTGAAAAGTCTATTCACCCCCCTCTAGACATTTTCCTAACTTACCCAATATTATAAACTCAACTAGGGACCTACAAGTAGTATCAGAGCAGTAGTTCATTGAACTGCTGTTTCTTGATTACCCCTTCGGACTTTGAGGGAAGTCCTGGTTCTTGATTGTACTTGTTATTATCATCGTTCTTGAATTCCCTGTATCTTTGATTTTCTTGCTATATCTTAATACTAATCTTCTTGAAACTATGGCAATGGAAATTAGTGCTAATAAACAACCCAAGTTCTCTACTCAGGACTACGATTACTGGAAGCTGAGGATGGAGGCCATTTTCAGTTCAACTCATGATTTGATAGTGTCTGTTATTAAAAAAGGGCCAGTCGTCACGATGGTTCAAAACACTGCTGCCCTGGACCCATCTTAAGCTGTCGGCGTGCTCGTCCCTAAACCCAGGTCTGAACTCACTTCTGAGGAAATGAGGCAGAACAACTTGGACAGTTTAACAAATAATTACATTTTACATACCCTTCCCAACGAGTATCTGGGAAAAGTATTAAAATGTAAGACTGCTAAAGAGATGTGGGATCGACTTGCTATGATTTGTGAAGGGACCACCCTGATCAAGGAAAGCAAGTTGTCCACTGCTGTTCAGAGGTTCGAATCATTTAAGATGAAGGCTGGTGAAAATATTGACCAGTTAGATACTCGTTTCACACGTGTTATGAATGATTTGGAAGTGCTTGGTAAATCATATACAAATCGTGAAATTAATTTGAGAATTCTTAAGAGTCTTGATGCTAGATGGAAGATGGTCAAGATGATCATCAAGAACACTCAGGACATTGATGAATGGTCTGCTGAAACAATGTTCTAAGCTCTTGAAGCGCATGAGTTCGATCTAGATAAGGATGATCCTATAGCCAGTAGTGATAGGGAGAATGTTGTGTCAAAAAACGTTGATTTTAAGTCTACTTCGTCTAAGAGCTCTAGAGTAAACAGGTCTCAGTCTAAGACTAAGTCTGCTAGTATCAAGGACGAGTTAGATAAGTCTGATCTCAGTTTGAAAGATCAGATGAACCTTATAGATAGGAAGTTCGATAGGCTGAACAAACGATATGGTAGATATAAGAAATTTTACAAAGACTTTAGAGGTTCTGGTAACAAGGACTCGTCTGAGACCAGACGAGATCAAAACTCATCCGAAAGGAGAGCTGAGGTCTCGAAAGGAAATAGGCGAGATAGGAACTCTGAGGATAGGAAGATTAGACATTCGGATAGACGAGATAAGAGAAGGGATAACTCTCCTGAGAAAAAGTCTACTAACGATCCACTTTGCTATAACTGTGAGAAACCAGGTCATTACATCTACGAATGTCCGGACCTGAGCACCGATGATCGTGAAGAACGTAAAGCAAGAAGAGAACGAAGATACAACCGGGGTAAGAAGGCAATGATGGCTAATGATGACTCTAAGACGGATTCAGACGAGTTGCCTTCGTTTTTGTCTAGTTACCCGTCTGGTCATGAAGAAGAAGAAGCATTCATAGTGGATGATGGCCTATGTTGTATGGCTAAAATCGAACAAGAGGTATCATTTGCAACTTCTTTTCAATCATGTGATGAATCGGATTTTGATGAAAGTGATACTACCGATAGTGGAGTAGGGAGTAGTCTTCATCATTCTACTGGTGTGACTGAAGAAGACCTCCTACTTGCTAACAAGGCATTCATTGAAGTCAGTGACGAGAACATCATTTTAAAATAAGAAATCATTGATCTTAAGGAAGCTCAGTCTAAAGTAGATCCTAATATAACAGTCCTAAACGAACGCTTGATAGAAGAGTTGAGACAACTCAAAGACAAGTGTGCGTTGACGGACAAGTTGTACCAAGACCTACTTAAGACACATGCTACTGAGACAAATGAATTCAATGTTTTAAAGAACAAGTGCAAAAAGCTTGAAGAACGCAATAAGTTCTTAGAGACTGAGGTCGTAAATCTAGACCTTAAACTTACTGACTTGGTTAATTCATCAATGATTAATAAAAAACTGTCAGATAGGTATAGGGCTCCAAATGAAAAAACAGGGTTGGGTGCATATACACCTGACTCGCCTACTCAAGTCATTGAGAAACCTATTGATGTTGGCTCAATTTCTTTGACACACGATAAAGGCAAAAGACCAATGGAATACGATACTAGAACGACATCAAAAGGCACTGTACATAAACAAACTAGAGTTAACACTCCAATTGCTAAAGGCGGTAAAAGGAATGTTAACAACAAACATGTTCCGTTTAGAACAAGTCGAAAAAGGACCACTGGTCGTGGACGACCAAACCAGGTCAGATACGAGGATTGGTATCCTGAGGAGACGAGTTCTAGACAAGTACAGACTATATGGAAAGAGCCTAGACCTCCTTTCATAAGGCAGTCTCAGCTCTACTCGTCTAGGCCTAGGAATGTGGCTCCCAAATATCGTATTCAACCTGTCTTATATCCTCCACCTTTATCTTATGATACCATTGGAGAGGAAAGACCTAAACATGTCTATAAACCGTATGGCCCAAATGCATACAAGCCCTACTCTGACTATCAAAGACCCATGCCTACTCAAGTAGAGGTTAAGTCGAAAGGCTACCTCAAACGAGTAGACCCAAGGTCCGATGATAGGCCAGACAAGGACAACAGGGTCTTATTCTGTAACAAGCATGGTAGAAAGCTTAAAAGATCAAACTTGTTCAGGACTCCTATGTATATTTGGATTCCTTTGAACTCTACTAACCCCCCCAGGATCCCAATAGACAAGGAGGGTACCTAAATTATTAAATATCATCAATGCAGGGTCGACTTGACTTGTATAAGAAGGGTGGCTCAGTAGGAGAAACTTGGTACATTGACAGTGGTTGTTCGCACCACATAACTGGTACTAAGGCTCTTCTATCAAACTACTGCGAGCAAGAAGGACCCAGGGTTATATTCGGTGATAGCTCTATGGCCATCACAAAAGGCTTTGGTTATATCCGAAATGGAGATGTAGAGATACAAGACGTATCCTACGTAGAAGGTTTGAAATATAATCTATTATCTGTTTCTAAATTCTGTGATCGAGGTTACAAAGTGCAGTTTAAAAGCCGAAAGTGCGAGATCATAGACAAGAGGACTCATACCGTACTGCTTGTCGGCATAAGACAAGGCAGCGTATATATTGTGAATTGGAATAGTTGTACGCGGGACACTTGCCTTCTTTCTAAGAATCTTAAAGAAATCAGTTGGCTTTGGCATATACGCCTTTGTCACATGAACTTTAAGGTGATTAATAAGATTGCAAGAGACTACCTTGTTGAAGGTATACCCAACGAAATCTATTACAAGTCACATGTATGCGATGCTTGTCAGAAAGGTAAACAGGTAAAAGGTTCCTTTAAATCTATTCCAACTCTCTCAACAAGTAGAGTCCTAGAACTACTACATATGGACCTACATGGCCCAATCACTCCTCCAACCTTGAACGGTAGAAGGTACACACTTGTTATGGTAGACGGTTATTCTAAGTTCACTTGGGTAGTCTTCTTACACAAGAAGAGTGATACACAAACACTCCTACCTGATCTGTTGAAGAGGATTCAAGTTGAGAAGAATCAGTCCATTGTCAAGATACGTAGTGACAAGGGTACTGAATTCATTAACTGCTATATCAAAGATTTTTGTTCTAAACGTGGTATCCAGCACCTTACTAGTGCAGCAAGGACACCTCAACAAAACGGAGTAGCAGAACGAAGGAACATAACTCTTAAGGAGGCCTGCAGGACCATGCTGACTGAGTATAACACTCCTCGAAAGTTTTGGGCAGAGACGATCAATACTACATGCCACTCCCAGAACAGAAGTGTTATCAATAAGGCACTAGGTAAGACGCCCTACGAGGTATGGAAAGGTCGAAAACCCAGAATTTCTTATTTCCATATATTTGGTTATAAGTGTTTCATCCATAACAGTGGGAAAAGTAAGTTGAATGCGTTCGATGCTAAAGCAGACGAGGGGATATTCTTAGGATACTCCTCGACTAGTAAAGCATTTAAAGTATTCAACTACTCTACCCTATGTGTGGAAGAAACACCACATGTAGTTTTCGATGAATCTCGATAGGACTCGTCTACCGACCAGATCAGTAAGAAAGTAATCGATTTATCAATTGAAACTGATAAAGAATCAGATGTATACGAATCTGTTCAAGCCTATAATCCATTCATGAAAGCCCTCGAGTCAGATGATAAGGAGAAGGTAAGTGCTCAAGGTAAGTCCACTAGACCAGTTGATATGCCTGCTCTAGTTGACTCATCTACTCCTATTAAATCTTCTGATACAAATGATGTTGAAAGGCATGATGTTGTAGCTCATTTAGATGATGATAATATACATGCTAAGACTAGAAAAACATGGAAATCTACTCATAACACTAAAAATATCATTGGTGACTCTACTATTGGTGTAAAGACTAGACGACAACTCTTTGAGTCGCAAGAACAGCCGAGTCCATCTATGTTTTGCTGGTGTTGTTTCCTCTCATCTATCGAGCCTAAGACTGTTAATGAGGCATTGGCTGATAGTAATTGAATCATCGCTATGCAAGACGAGTTGAACCAGTTTGTTCGAAACGACGTCTGGGAACTTGTCGATAGACCAAAACACCATAATGTAGTTGGCACACGATGGATTTTCAAGAATAAGAAAGATGAGAATGATGTAGTCGTCAGAAATAAGGCTAGACTAGTAGTCGAAGGCTATTCTCAAGCTGAAGGCATAGATTATGATGAAACTTATGCACCTGTTGCTAGACTAGAAGCCATTCGATTGTTTCTTGCATATGCTGCCTATATGAAGTTTACTGTATATAAAATGGATGTTAAAAGTGCATTTCTTAACGGTATTCTTGCGGAAGAAGTGTATGTAGAACAACCTCCAGGTTTCGAGGTGAAAGGCAATCAAGTGTACAAGTTGAAGAAAGCCTTATACGGACTGAAACAAGCTCCAAGAGCATGGTACGATACTCTTTCTTTATTTCTATTAGAAAATGGTTTTACCAAGGGCAAGGTCGATAGAACCTTGTTCAGAAGACAAGAAGGTAAGGGTATCCTACTTATTCAAATTTACGTGGATGATATCATTTTCGGATCACCCAACAAAAAGCTGAGTGAAAGTTTTTCAACACTCATGCAAAGTAAGTTTGAAATGTCAATGATGGGAGAAATGACTTATTTTCTTGGACATCAAGTAAAACAAACTCCCGATGGGATTTTCATAAATCAAGCCAAGTATACTAAAAATCTACTAGACAAGTATGGTATTAAAACTTGCAAATCTTCTGGAGTACCATTGCTACCAACCTACAGGATGGATCCAGACGAGAACGGTAAATGTGCTGACCAATCATATTATCGTGGTCTTATTGGTTCATTACTGTACTTAATTGCTAGTAGACCTGATATTGCATTTTCTGTTGGCGTATGTGCTCGATTTCAAGCAAATCCAAAAGAGAGTCATATGGAAACCACTAAACGGATACTGAAATATTTGAAAGGAACCGTCAATCGTGGTATATGGTATCCTTCGAATGATGATTTATCCCTAAGTGGCTACTCTGATTCGGATTTTGGTGGCTGTAGAATAGATAGGAAATCTACTTCTGGTTCTTGTCAATTCTTAGGCACAAAACTCATTTCATGGTTTTCGAAAAAGCAGACTAGTGTGGCTACCTCTACTACTGAAGCCGAGTACATGGCTGCTGGTAGCTGTTGTAGTCAACTACTTTGGCTCATTCAACAACTTAGAGACTATAATATCTGTGAATCAAATGTTCCTATATTTTGTGACAGTAACAGTGTTATTGCTATTACACAAAATCCTGTTTTGCACACACGTTGTAAGCATGTTGATGTGAAACATCATTTTATACGTGATCATGTAGAAAAGAAAAACATTCGAACGGAAAGGATTCACACTGATATTCAAAGAGCTGATATCTTTACGAAACCATTGGCTGAAGCTCGTTTTAGAGAGTTATGCATTAGTCTAGGCCTAATTGATCTTGATCCTACTAGTATGTAGTTATGTACTAACAAGACAGGTACATCACAAAGAAGTAAGGAGAACAGACAAGTTACCACAGAAACAAAGCACTTGTCTACTCGTCAACAAGTCAGGTAAACAAGGTCAGACAAGATGATCAAACAACCCGATGAGGAAGCTGGTAAAGCTGAGGGTAATACTAAGGGAATAAACATTTAAGGGGGAATCTATGATTTCTTAAATATTCTTATGTTGACTCTTAAGTTTGTTAAAAGTCATCTTGATCGAAACCTTGAATTTTGCATTTGAATGATATTAATTAATATTATTCTACTCTACTACTTGTATCTAGTCTCATACGGCACACAAGATGAGACAGGTACATGAAGGTGTTCGTAAGTCATACAGACAAGCACAGTCGAAGGGGGAACTCGTCTAGTGCAAATGAAGTCTACTAATCTATTCTGAATGAACTCGAATAGACCAGATAAGCTCTCTCGTGATATAAAATTCACTAAGTGTTCGATTGCGAATTAAGGGTATTAGTGTAATTGCAGAATTTTGGAAACCCTAAAACTGGATATATACACTCCATTTTAATGAGGTGTATGCACCCAGTTCCCGCCTAAAAACTGCTTAGATAGGTCAGATTAGTACACTCTTCTCATCTAACCAATATCAGAGGTGGATTTCAAAGTTTTGGAAACCAATACACATAATCGTCTCGATTACGCAACTGAATACCAAGGGTTTAATTCTGTTGGATTGATCAAATTGATCATAGCCGTTGATTCAAAAAGTGATTAACATCAAAACCGATTTTTCCGATAATCACTTCTCACAATTCACTATCTTTCCTAATTTCTTGCAATCAAATCCTCTCGAATTTACTCTCTTTATTTGATTACTTTGCTATAACAATGTCGATTGTTTCTATGTATGATGATGAAACTAACATACAAGCTAGGTTCGATCTAGGCAAGTATGTTACTGAAGGGAAGGTGCATGTGGAGAGCTCAGTGTTCTTCAAGGGGAGGCACTCAGAAGACAGCAAGGAGATTCTCCTCAAGTGTTTGAGATGCGGCCTGAAACCTTATTTGGAAGCTGTTCCTGAGGTCGTCTTTGAGGAAGAAGTGTTGGAGTTCTTTGCCACTGCCACTCGCCTAGAAGACTCAGTCGAAGCCTATGTTGGTGGAAGCAGGGTGGAGATCACACGAGAAGTGTTGTTCGAATCATTAAGCTTACCCTCGTGTTCGATTAATGTTGAACAATATGCTGCTGGACAAGAATTAAGGTATTTGAGTATCTTCTGTGGAAAGAAATTGAAGCTTAATCGTGATGGAAACATTTCGTCAATGAAGAAGAAGGAGTTGTTGCCCAAACACAAGACGCTTCTTGACATTGCAAGCAAGATGTTGCTTGGTGTGACTGGGAGTTATGATTCTGTAACTCTTCAGAAAGCGAGAGTGATGGCTGCTATTTATGATGGCATCACTGAAGGAAACTGGCCAAAATTGTTCTTTGATCGGCTGATGTATTTTGCGAAGAACGTGAAGGTTGATACTAACTCAAGTGAGTGGGTGGTATCTCCGGTTGTTAGCTTTGGAAATAAGCTAAGTATCTTGCTACCCATATTGCTACCGAACAAGAAGGATTGGAGCAAAGGAAAGCCCTTTCATGTCCTTAAGTATTATTTGAAGAAGGACGCTCTCGATAGACAAGCTGAGCAAAGAGCTTTGGAGCGTGGGCAAGTAAGAATAAATCTAAGAGATGCTATGTTGGAAGTAGTTCTGTCTGATGCTGAAGAAGACGAGGCCGAAGCCGGAACAAGTGGAGCTTTGGTAAACTATGTGTCGGAAGAAGCCTTGATCGATTCTATTGATGATTCTGAGGAAACCTAATCGGATGAAGATTCGGAGAAAGAAGTTGAGGATGCAGAGACATATCGACTGGTGAGAGTTGAGTCGAGTCCATCACCAGACAAGACGACTGAAATGGTTAGTACTTCTACACGTACTATTTCCATTCCTCTTGATATTCCTGTGAAAACCAAGGCAAGATCACTTTGATCTCGTGCCAAACCTATTTCCCGAACCTCTCCATTGATCGTTCAATCGCTGAGATCAAACATAAGCTAAGACACTACTATATATGCATCAGTTGATACTCCTACGACTGATATACCAAACCTAGCCACATCACAGCCCCATGAAACCACAATCCAAAATATTCCTCCCACAACAGAAAATGTTGACCCCATTAACCTATCTGTTTCGGGAACTCGTCTTGTTGACACTTCAACAACTGAGTTAAGGACCCCACTTACTCAGACCCCTACCAACAACATATTTGAAGATTTGGTAGATTATCCGAGGTGCATGCGAGAGAAAAGGCCGCGTGAACAGATGGCTCAAAATTTGAAGAAAATGCTACTGTCAGTCGAGATCGATACGACTTCAGAGTTGTATGAAAAGTTGATCAGAATATGCACATAGGTTGCATTGAAGAAAGGTCCGACAGAAGACTTGTTTGAAGTCATTCTTGGAATGGGTGGAATTGCATATTTCCAAGACTGGGAGATGGAGCAAAAAGAGAATAGTGGAGTGAAGGATCACTCTGAACTACTCCCATCGCATGCCTTGACTTCTCTTGTCAAAAGGATGCTGAATATATCTGGTGATGTGCTATCTTCTGAAGCAAAGTTGAGTATTGGAGTGCAAGTCTCTGAATCTAATCTTGCTCAAGATGAGGTGATGCAAGATGTTGAGCCAGTAGATGAGGTACAGTCTACTGATCCGTTCATTGATTTGGATAATTGCTCTGATAACCTGCGTGGAATTATATTTGAATTTCAAGTGGAGCATGCACATGGTCCAAGATGTAATGTTGGACAGATCACCAGACAGATTGAGAAATATTTTCCGTCTGAAACGTGTGCTTACACTGCCAAGTTAGTTCATTTGGTTCAGAAGGAACAACAGGAGGCTGAAAGAAAAGCGAAAGAAGTTAAGCTAGCAATCATTCCGTATTGTCCTTTATTAAACTTGAAAGCCATAACTGGAGGTGTCGTTTCAGAAGCTGAGACAGTAGAAGACGAGGTCTTGTCTACTAATCTGGAAGATGACTTGGTTGAAGTGCAAGTGTTTGATGATGATGAAATCATGGAAGAAGCTGTTCATATTGAAGCTGCTCAATCGACTCAAGTGATTTCAACTGAATTTTTAGATGAGTTGAAGATGGACTTGAAGCAAGTAATTCAGTCATCTATTGATGAATATTTTAAGTCGGATGTGAAGCAAGTTCTGGAAGAACAGAATCAATCTCTTGTAGAGAATTCAAAAGCTCTGATTGTTGGTGAAGTAAATCAGATGGATACCACTTTCAGACAAGAGATGTATACTCAGCTAGAAGACTTCTTGCAAAGACAGATAAATTATTCGGAGAAGTGTTCTATTGATTTTGCAAGATCATTGGCTGAAGAATCTAAAAAGATGGAAAGACTCTATCATGTAAAGATTGAGATAACAGATGCTCAAAGAAGAGAAGCACAAGATTAGTTGGTGCAAGCACGAGCTCTCATGACTGCTATGACAGAACAGAACAGGTTACTTCATAACACTGCTAATCATTTTAAGAATGAACTGAACTTGTCTACTATGAAGTTGGAGTTGGTTGCTACTCAACTAGACAAGTTGATGCAAGCTAAGAGTCAGCAGAAAGATATTGATAGAGCTGCTGAGATGATGAAGCGAGCTGTACAAGAAGAGATGACTCGATTCACTTCACTCTTTACTCTTAAGGCAAGTGATGAAGCCAAAAAGGGGGAAGAGACTAAAGAGGTGAAAGCGATAGATCTTATCGTAGAAGAGACTAGTAAGCCAAAGAGAAGAGGCAGGCTAGTAAAGAAAGCAGATCTAGAACAGATCACTGCAAGTGCTGAAGAGCAAAAGAGGTTGTCAAAAGGAAAATCTATTGCTATTGAAGATGTTCAACAACCTAGAACAAGACAAGTCAAGAGGAAACTTGATCTTGAAAAGAAGAAAGAAGTATTAGGTGAAATACTTGCTGGAATTGCTGATGAAGATGTTGAAGTAATTCATAAGAAGCAGAAATTGAAAGATGATCGTTATGCTAACAAGAAGTTGTTAGGTAAAAACATTCATAGACTACAAAAGTTGAAAGCTAATCCAGATGTGATCGAAGATGCCCACATAAACAAGTTCATAGACAATGAGCATAGAGATGCTTGGATTGTTGTCAAGAAGAAATGGGAATTAGATCACTGGATAATTCGTAAATTTGGTGATTCCGATAGCAAGGATGAGTTGTTTGTTGTATTTGATAAGTTCATGGAGAATGAAGACAAGAACTTATGGAATCTGATAATGAGAATTGCAACTGCTGTTGGTTACAACATTTTGGTTCCTGATTTTCCAAAGTGGGAAACACCACTTCTTGGTTCTGGAAAGCGGATTGATTTCAACAAAGTGAAGAAATTTAAAGAAGAGTTGCTCGAGAAGGAGAAGATCGACAATGAAGATCATATCTCAGACATTCACAGAAGAATTCTTGATGCATTTAGTATTCCGAATCCAGATGCTGATAATATCAGTGAGTAACGTTGTAAGTACTTTACTTAGTTTCTATTTCATTTTGTCTAAGTAATTGTAATCTATCTGATCTTACTGAATGAATGAAAAGATAACACATTTTGAGAAGATAACTACTTAACTGATCTTATGACTTAAAATAATTCAAGTAGTTTTGGCTTCATCAAAAAGGGAGAAATTGTTGGGATATGAATCCTAATATAAGTCCTAATTGATGAAAGATGAGTAGTTTTGATAAGCCAAAAGTAGACTTGAATATTTCTAAGTATGGACTGATCTAGTTATGTAAGTCGTCTTGTGAAAATCAGTAGAGTACAAAATATGAAAGAAAGTTTAAGTTTAAAAGAAAAGACAAGTACGATTTATAAGTACTATGTTAGGTTTTATAATGAGCGTTTAAACATTGTATTGAAGCTCATAGTTCATATGTTTGTTATTATTGATGTATAGATTTAAGGTGACTAAGCTGAGTTATAAAGCTTAATGTAATGTAATAGTTTTTTGTTAGGATTAGATGATAGGACTAGTATACACTACAAACAAAATTGATTTTAAAGACATGTAAAAATGTTATAATAAAATATCTATAATCACATTTTCTTACCACATTAATTTTATGTGTGGTCTAAAGTCGTGTGAGGATAGAGTAATAAGATTTTATCACACTTTAAAATGAGGAGATAAATTAGATGTTATCACACCCTAAAATATATATTTATATACTAATTAAAAATTATATTTAAAAAAAACACAACCAATGTCCAGGTCTCGATCCCAGGACCTTTGGGTTGTACATTGACAACTTTCCCACTATTCTACGTCTTAATTAATACCAAAAAATACGTGAATATATATATATATATATATTAAAAACAGACGCAAATATATATATAAATTTAAATATAGTATAAATAAATTATTTTTTAAGTGCGTAAAACAGAGAACTCTTATAATTTTTTTAATAGAAAACGAAAAAAAATTATTTGCAAGATGTTTAGAAATGACACTCATATTTTTTTTAAGGGAACCAATTCAAATTAATTTTTATTTATTATTGAAATTTTAATTTATGAAAAAAAAAATCATAGTCTAAGTAAAAAAATAAAATTACATCTTTTTATCACAGTCAAATATAAAAAAAAAAAAAAATTAATATTAATTTTTTATTTTTATAATTCTATCACAGTAGTGTGGCATTAGAGTTAATATTAACACAACTTTTTTGTGTTAAAAGGAGTGCGGCAATAGAAAATGTTTATTATGGTGTGTGGTAATTGAGTACATATTCACACACTTTTTTTTTTTTTTTATGGAAGTTAAATACCCATCCCTTTTTTCCCCTCCCCATGACTCGAACCCAGGACCTAAGGCCTAGGTAGTGGTGCTCTAACCACTTGAGCTATCCCACTTTGTCGTACATATTCACACACTTATTATTCAATGTCTTTATAAAAATACATATTAACACACTAAAAAATTTAATGTGATTACATAATAATTTTTACAACAATTATTTTATAGTGTGATAAAAAGCGTGTGACAAAATGTCTTTTTTCTTGTAGTGATAGATTAGTTCATCATGGAAGTCTACTACAGAAGTCTACTAAAGATAAGAAGACACGCGCAAGACAAGACAAGTGTTGAAGACTAAAGAATTGTCTAAGTATGGAAGACTAGACAAGTGTGCATTAAAGGAAGAAAACTGTTAAGTCAAAGAAACGCATATGAAGGAAGTTATTGAAGAGTTAGTTACGGAATAACTAATTAACTGAAGAAGCGTGTGGATGGATAAAAAGAAGTAGTTAGAAGTTAGTTATCAAGAAAGTTAGTTGGATAACAAACTATTCTTGAAGGTTGAGAAGTCTATAAATACTTCAAGGTATTTAACGATTCAAGACTACTGATACTACTGACTACTGAAGCTCTGAAATTTACTGAAGACATTCGAAGCAAAGAAGAAACTCGCAGAGTTAGAATTCAGAAAGTTGAAGCCAGAAGACAAGTCAAATTCAAGAAGGCTACTACTGAATCAAAGGGAAGTTTTATTTTACAGTTTTGTTCAAGTTGCTAGTTACTTGTAAAATAGCTAGTTAGATCGAAGAAACACTTGGAAGTGTTATCGAGAAGATCAAAGTCTTATTTCTTGGGACTCTAAGCCACAAGAACACACTACTCGAAGAGAAGAGTAATAAGAATTTCGCAACTGGAGGTTTGAGAGTGGATGTAGACAAGTTGTCGAACCACTATAAATCGTTGTGTGTTGTTTACTTTACTGTTTTATTTGTTTTTTAGTTGATTACTTGTTTAATTGATTAAAACTGCATTTAGAATAGAAAAGACAAGTGTTCTTACAGAAGTTCAATTTTGAAATTAGTTGAGTATAAATTGTTGGGCTCATTGTTAATCTGATAAATTCCGCATAAGTGTACTTTGATATATTGAAAGATTTTGAAAAGTCTATTCACCCCCCTCTAGACATTTTCCTTGCTTACTCAATATTATAAACTCAACTAGGGACCTACACCCATACATTGTTGCTTGGATTTTTTAGTTTTATGCAAATGTAACTGAACATGTTGGTGATCCAAACTCAACTAGATATGGATAAATTTGATTTAGAGGAAATAGGATCATGATTTCTCCTAGAATGATAAATATCATGCTGAAAACTAAGATAATGGATGATCCAGTGGTTATGGATCATGATGTCCTGATCAGTATATTGATTGGGGGAGTAATTACCAAGTGGAAACAAAAGATTCTTGCATCTAAGTTGACTAGTCTGTATTCTGTGTTGCATAAACTGTTTTGCTTTAATTGGTTGCCTACTACAAACAACATAACCCTCACATTAGAACAAGCAGTCCTTATGTACAAGATAGGACATTTGAAAAGATTCAACCTAGAAGAGGTCATTTTCTCTAACATGATGACCTTCAAGTCTAATATGTTTGGAAGAGGTACTCTGCCTTACCCCTGCCTACTGTACAAATTTATGGTTGATAAGGCTTTTGAGAGATCAAATGAGGAAGTCATTAGTAATTATATCCCTGGGTTCAGCATATCCAACCAGTTCAGAGTTGCAGGTGAAAGGGTTGTGGACCTTCCTCTGAGAAAAAATGATGAAGGTGCAGGTCCAAGTTCAGCTCCCAATGATCCTATCCACAACACAACACTGCCTCCAGAAGGAGCTGTCTCCTCGGTTTATTTATCCTCTCATTACATTTTGAGGCAGATTGATATTTTGTAGGGCTCTATTACTAATCTGCAGAGTTCAGTGGAGGATCTTCTTATCCAAAAGAAATTTTGGATGGATCTTTTTTCCACTTCAACAGGGGGAGTAGCTGATGGTTCCCACAACCAACAGTCCCCAGTGCAGTTAGAAGATGTGGGCAACACCATGTCATGCAACTGCGTGGAAGTGAGAAGTTATTGGGCATGAAATAACAAGTCCTACATTCAAGGAGATGTGAAGAGAAGTTAATCATAACCGCTTGATCTCACGGCTATGATGATCATAGGAGTTGAAGGCAGATCGTACCTCATGCCTATAAATACCGCAGCTGCCTCAACACAAGATACACAAGAAGAAAAACTATATTTGATTACTAGTCTATAGAACGCTTTGTACGCTTCTAGTTAGGAAAAACACTTGTTTCTTCTTGTAGATTTTCATACTATTGTAAACTCGAATAGTAGTATGTTTAATCATGGTCTTACTTACTAGGTTATATGCATAGATATATGAGGGAGATAGTTTCGTAGGATCTAGTAAATTATTTGGGTAAAATGCAAATATGGTCCCAAGAGAATTCCTGCTCACAAAAATGGTCCCGCGAGATATTTCCGTTAAAAACTAACGGAATTGTGAGCGTGAGGCACACACACCGTTAAGGTTAAAAACGGGAAAATGCAAATTTGGTCCCAAGAGATCAGGAAAATGCAGAATTGGTCCCAAGAGATTTTTGCTCACGAAAATGGTCTCATTTTGTACAAAAAAGGTCCCACGAGATTTTACCTTCTAAAACAAAATCTCCAAATGCTTGGTTTCAATCAAATGCTCCAAAATAACCTTTAATTCTATAAAAGCCCTAAAATATCTCCCCCAAATAAAACCACAGGAATCCAACTTGAAAATTCAGGAAAAATTGAAACTGAATCACTCATTAAGCATTCACAAATCGCAAACCCTCACTTAAACCCCCCAAATTGAAGCAGGAAAATCGCATCCACAAGGGATTGAAAACACCTATTCCACTTTTCATGTTCCACATCTTGTTCTACTATATGGATGATTGACACGTGTCATATTAAAAAATACTCAGTAATCAACTATTTATAATATTGGGGGCGACACGTGTTAAAGATCCAGTAGGGTGGAACACCAATGGAACACTAAAAGTGGAATAGAGAAATCCAACCGCTAAAATTGCACGTCAAATCGTTCTTGATTTTTTCTCATTCTATCACAACTATTCTTTCCTCTGTTGGGGATGGTGGTGTGTGTCGGTGATCACCATGGATTTGGGGTGTGGTAATGCTTGAATCGAATTTTACAATTTTGAGATATATTCTCAAATTTTTTAAACTAAATCTAGCGATTTGATTTTGAAAGGTTGATTATTTTATTTGAGAGGGCTTAATATGTGAAATGAATTTTTGGAAGATTGACTTTCAATTTTCTATCAATGACGGGGAGAAGAGTAGGGTTAATGATAGATATATATGTATACATTTTTTAAGTATCTTTAGTTTAAAATTTTGATGTAATTAATTTGTAATTTGAATTCTTCGTTTTAAAAACTATATCTGATGTTTAAAAAAAATTGTATGATAGATTTTTATGATTTTATAAATAAAAAAAATAATATCTTCAAATTTTAATTATTTTAATTCTTTAATTTGACAGATTTTACATAAAATATTAATTGGTTTGAAATTTTTAATTTTTTTGTCTTTTTTAATGTTGTAGGTTTTCTATAAATTTTTCTTAATTTATAAATTCGATATAAATTATTATCTATATGTTTTTCAAATTTACAAATTACTTTTCTCATTTTTTTTTACTTTGGGACCATTTTTGCAATATCACTTAACGGAAACCATTAAGTATTTAACGGTTGGGACCATTTTTGCAAAAAATGGGACAAAAAAATAACGTGGGACCAAAATTATTTTTGAAAAATTCTCTTGGGACCAAACTTGCATTTTTCCCTAAATTATTTACACTCAATATAGTGTTATTGTACACCTCTAAGAGGTTGTAATTCGTTTCACATATTTTTTATATAGTGAACAGCGTAGATTATTTTATAATCTACGCAAATTTTAAAAACTTTCATTTTCACCACGTGCAATTTAATTTCCGCTGCATAGTGTTATCTGGATAGTGCCAACACGACAGACAACATCTCTGATTTCGCACGCACACACACTTCCAAAAATGAAAAAGGTGTACCCCATTGTATATAATCTCTAATTATTTCCTTAAATTACGTGCGTACAGTAAATGCTAAAACAAACTCGGGACAGATCGAGGAATAAGTAATCAATTTCTTTTTTTATTCAATTTGATTGAAAAATTATTTAATAAAAAAATTAAACTTAATAACATTTTTAGGGCTCTACTGTTAAGACCATCTCCAACGGTAAGCTACTTATAGAGATTAACTTCAAAAATAGAGTTTTGTCCCCTCCAACCGTACTTTATTTTGAATATTTGAAATAGAGTTTTGAAGTTTACTATTCAAAACTCTATATTTTATATCTATTATTTTATTAATATTTACAATTCGGTATTACAACTCTATATTAATAATTTGTTAAATATAATTACAATTCTATTATTATACTAATTTATAATATAATTTTAATTGTTTAATTTTTTTTTTTGGATTATTATTACCTGTTGGGAATAAAATGAGAATTTTGATTAAGATACCAAAACTCCTTAAGACATGCCAAATACATAAGTCAAAATGATATGAACATGTTTCAGAAATGTTGGAACATGTAGTATAGGCTAGTTGAGAAGCTGGAATGTTAGGCAGCTCTTAGTACATTAGATGCACAAGTTGAGGGGGAACACATGCCTAGAAGATTACAAGAATCAAGTCCCCTCAAGGCTCAGAATCAATTTGACCCTAAGTCTACTGAAGTACCAAAATGGACAACTGTGCTGATCAAGTTAAATCAGTAGAAAGACAACCTCTCTGAAGATCATTTGAATGGAATACATCATCAAGATCAAGTCTACTGATGTACATGTCAAGCTCAGAAGAAGTTAATCAGCAGAGATGTCTCAGCACACTTGAACCAAAACAGTTCAATGAAAGGCCAACTGTGCTGATAAGGTCAAAGCCTTTGATATGAAGTCATGAATGCTCAAGAACCATCAAGAGACATGAATTGAAAGAGAAAGAGCCAAGTCATCTGAAAGAGCCTAACCAACATTGCGGATAAGCAAAGTCTGCTGATGTTGATAAGCAGAACTGTCCAAGATGATAAGGGAAGTTGTCTTTATCATAGGACCAATGATCAGAAGTGATGTCCATGTTTAATCAATTGAATCTTCAAGTCAGACATTTGGAAGAGTGCTTCAAAGTAAAGACAAAGAGCAAACAACCGTTTATTTCCCAAATTAAGGACATGTCACTTTCAATAATCTGTCTTCCAGTTGCAAAGTTCAAGGAAGATAAATATAGACATTTTGAGGCTGTCTCTCCAACGGGCAAATCCTCAAATTGTTTTGAGATATAAATACATGAAGTGTGGAAACTATTGAAGGCACCCAACTAGTACCCATCTGAAGCAACAATTCTGCCTTCAAGCTTTCATAGAAACACTTCAAACTAAGCTGAACTTCATTGTATATTCATACAAAGCTTAGAGAGATATCCTATCCTTTTACGCTGAGCTCATTGTAAAGGATATCTCAACCTAGTTGGAACCAAACACCAACCCTTATACCTTTCTAAAAGAGAGATAGAAGGTTGTTGTAGTAGAAGTGTAAGGAATTGATTGTTGAGAGAAGAACAGTTCAATTCTGAGTTGAGAAAGAGCACTAGGACGCTGATATCCTAGGGGTCAAGGCACCAAGGAGTGGTGTAGTTGATCAAGTGCACCTTGGCACTATAAAATAAGTAATTCCAAGAGATAAGGAATTATCCTATTAAATCAGGGAAAGTGGACGTAGGAGCTTGAGTCTCTGAACCACTATAACTCTTGTGTTGATTTACTTTCAAAGTACTTTCATTCAAACAAACATTCATACACAAGCACACAAACTGACCTTTCAAAGACATATACTCAAGATTGTGCAAAACTGTATTGGGACAAGTTCCCTGAAAAACAGACTAAGTTATAAGAGGATTTTAAAACTAAAAAGGAGTTTAAACTAAAGGGTCAACCACTATTCCGCACATACAACTCATTTAGATAGTTATTCAACCAAGTACTCAATAGTACTTAGTAGTTCAATTATCATTTAAGAGTTAATCATATCAGAAGAGTTGTCCAGGACAACCTTTCTGAAGCTAGCCAGTGTACTCAAGTTTGAAAAAGTTTTGCATACAAGTGTATTCCCCCCCTCCCCCCTCATAAACTTGTTATATACTCCTTTCAGGACCAACATTACCAATAAAAAAATAACGTAAAATGCAATAAAACATAGTACATTATATATTAAATATGAAATACATTACATATTAAAACGAACATACATTGATTACCTAGCTATATATAACACCGACATATTAAAATAAGTGAACACGAACTGAAGAGAAATACAAATACAAATAATAAAAAAAAGTAGTTTTATTAAATTATACTCACATGTATCGTTTTACGTTATTATGTGTTTCGTAATTTTATATTTAAATAAAAGTAATATTTGAAAACTACAAGTTTATTTACCTTTTATAAATTTGATAAAACCAATAATATTTAATTTATAATTTAATTTACTAATTGAATATTTAATTGTATAAATTAATTTAAATATGATTATAAATATATTATTTAATGATTGTAATATATTGAAAATGAATAAAATAATAAATAGAGTAAGATATACATTTTCATGGTTGGAGAAGATTTTTAAAATAGAGTTTAGAAATCTTCATTTTAGAGTTTGTGGCTGGAGTGATCTAACAACCTAATAATTTTAGTCAATTAATTAGCTAAAAAATAACATTCTCATGTTTTGGGCAGATCGAGGAAGGAGAAAAAAGATGTGTAGTGTAAATTGAATTGAAATGGTGAGGAGGGAAAAAAAAGGGAAGAAGGAATGAAATATGATGAATGACAAAAGGAGTAATTGTCTTGAAAATATGGAAGAAATAAAATTATAATTTTAAAATTCTAAATTAAATAGAAAAAAAATGAAACATAATAATCACTAAAATTAATTAAAAAAAAATTCACGAATAATTATGAAATGATTAACACATTAAACACCATAATTAAAAAATATTATAATATTCAGTCAGAGGTATATTCGACATTTAACAAGGGGTGGGTGGTGCATTTCCAAATTCTGAATGCCTTAAAAAATTAGTTAACAAAATGGGAAGTTTAGTATATATTGGATGGAGGGAGTATGTAGTTTATAAATTTTAAGAGGGCCTGTTTGGTTAGAGATTGCGGTGGATGGGATGAGGATGAGGATTGAAGAAATATAAAGGTAAAGTCTAGTATGCACTCGAGTGCATGCTGTGCACCCTAGTCAATGTGCACTTTTCAGTTTACTGACTTACACTTTTTGGTAATGGTGTTGCACTTTTCAATTATTACTCATTTACCAAAAAGTGTAAGTCAGTAAACTGAAAAGTGCACATAGACTAGGGTGCACAACATGCACTCGAGTTCATAGCAGACCAACCCTATAAATATGGATAATCAATTAATAGTAATTGAATAAAAATTGTGTTTGAATAGAGATTGAAAAATAGGTGTGGATGGAGAACTTTATGTCAAATAAGTAGTGATGTGTTATTATTTTATTATTGTTAGTTAGTGAGTTTTTTTTTTAAGGTACGGGTATCCGGTCCAAAGACCGACTAATTCCGGGGGACCAATCTCACCTCCCACTTATTGTGGTCCCGTTTAAAGCCAGCTGAACATGACTCCATATAAATTATTTGCAAATTAATGAAGTTATTAGTGTGAGTAAGAAAAGTACGAGATAAAATTAATTTGTGTTGTTGATATGTCATCTTTTGAAGTAATTTACTTATATGTTGGTTCATTGATGACATATGTCATGATTTAGTAATGTTGTTTGTTTTTTAAAATATGACAGATAATTAAGTTATTGATTTGACATTTTATTATGATGAAAAGTCTAATCAACTTTAAAATTTAATTAATTAATTGACTAATTTTCTAAAATATTTAAACATGACGTTATTGAAAATGTTACTTATGTATAAATCAATGAAATTATGAGAAAAAAAAGTACTTCACAATTTTTCATTTCTTAAAACAAATATGATGCATGCTTAAATTTCTAATATGTTCTTCATCAAGTAATTTGAGAATAAAAGTTTTACACTTAGACATTTTGATTAATTTAAAAAAAAAATTGAAGTATATATTTTTTTAACATAATTTATAATATCTCTTTAATAAAATACAATGAATTAATTATCTTATATTCAATTTAATATTGTAAATATTACACGTGTCGTGATGTTGGAAGGAGGGAGAGGGACGTGTATGTTCTTCCATTGTAATTTGGGGTTAATTGATAAATTAAGATTGGTGTGTAATTAAATTACACCTACTTTAAATAGTTTTCATTTTATGTATATCAATATGAATTATTCATAATTTTTATCATTCATGTCAGTATTCATATGGTAGGAGTGTATTTAAATATTAGACATAATATATTGATAAAAAAATAAATGATAAGTTACCTATTAAGATTATACTAATAATAGGCCACAGAGAAAATTGAAATAAGTACATATTGCTTCATTTTTGCTTCTACGTTTGTGTTTTTACATTGTGTCCTACATTACAAAAAATCGTCCATTTAAAGAGGGTAATTAAGGACGATGGAGTCACTCTCTGGAATGGCGACAGTATAGGCGAGGGGGACTCCCTGTCGCCAAAGTGCTCCTCACTAGTTTATTGGCGAGAGCACCGTTGCGAATCCCTGTTGATGAGTCGAATTTATTGTACAGTTTTGTGCTTTAATTGAATATTCTTTGAGAATTAAATTGGTATTTTAGTACATTCTCCGACTCATTATTTTGTACCTTCAATTACTTTGATATTTTTATTTTCTGATTTAATTCAGGGAAAAATGAAATTACCCTCCCCTCAATTCAGGCTAAAGGCACCCAAGGATCCTATGAGGACACCCACAAAACGGATGAGGACACCCACGTGGAAAATGCAAAATTACTCTCCCCTCAATTAAAACCATTCATTCTCTCTTCCTCTTCCCATTTCATTTCACTACACCCTCCCTCCCCATCACTCCAATGGTCGCCGCCCACCCACCTCCTCCCTCCAGGCGCGGCCGCCGCCCACACACCTCCTCCCTCCAAGCGCGGTCGCCTCCCACACACCTCCTCCCTCCAGGCGCGGCCATTTCATTTCAGTACACCCCGCTTGAAGAAAAAAATCGTCGTCGCCGTCCGTTGAAGAAGCCCGCCACCAGATCTGTAAAAAAAGCCCGCCTTCGCCGTCTGTCCGTTGAAGAAAAAATGCCGTCGCCGTTTGTCATTGTCTCTGTGTTGAAGAAGCACGCTGGCCGCACCACCTCCTCCTTCAAGCGGCCGCCCCCACCTCCTCCCTCCAAGAAAGTCGTCGCCCACACCCCCTCCTATGCTTTCGCTGCCGTCGCCGCCGTCAAACGAAGGTAAGTAGGGTTTTGGAATTTTTGTTACAGATCTAAACAAAAAAAAATTAGGGTTTTGAATTTTTTTTTGGTTTTTGAATTTGTCCGAAATTTTCTTCCTAATCCAGTTACTTTATTCGATTTTTTTTCCCGAACACAGTGTTCGATTTTTTTTTTCGCACAAATGTAAATTGTTTTGGAATTTTTTTCGAACACAATGAGTTTGTTTAGGAAAAACTCTCGAACATATTCACTTTGTTGGGTTAAAATTTTCGAACAACCCTTTTTTTTTTCGGACAATATTGATATGTTCGGAAAAAAATTCCGAAATACGGTCTTTTGAAGTTTTCAGACAAATTTGAGTTGTTTTGGAAATTTTTTCGAACATGTTTGTTTTGGAAGAATTTTCGTACAGTTGTTTGTTTATTTTTGTTGAAGAATGGTGGCGGTGGCGGTGTGGAGATAGAGATAATTTTGTGAAATAGAATGGTGGGTGTACTCATCTTCGTTTTTTTCCATAAATTTTACCTTAGGGGTATATGGGACATTTCACGTGTTGTGAAAAATTAAAAAAATGTTTGGTGAGTGTACTCATAGGATCCACGGGTGCCTTTAACCGCGCCGAAAATGAATACATTTTGTGAGGAAACCCAAGACTCTAGATAGGCCTGTTGTTGTGGGCCTGGGATATAGAAGAGATAATTCAGGAAGGGTGGGACTATTTACACCTCCATTTGCGTTGAGAACACTCCCCCTTATTTGTTTTATATTATAATAATCATGTGAAATACCAAAAATACCCTATTAGTAAAATAGTACATACTAAATGCACCCCACTTACTAGACGCACCCCCCTAATTTTCTTCCTCTTCCTCCTTCTTCTCCGATCATTCTTCACCCTCTTTTTTTTTTTTTTTTTCCTACTCCCTTCCCTCTCTTTCTTCTAACCGCCGCCGTCCCCCCTCTACCGTCGCCGCCCTCCCCTCCCCTCCCTCAAACTGCGTACAGCAACAGAAAAAAAAAAAAAAAATTCAACTCCCCTCCCCTCCTTGGTCGCCACCCTCCCCTCCCTCCCTTCCTCCCCCCTCTCTCTGTGTGCGTAGCAAATTAAAAAAAAAAAAAATCAAATCATTCACCCCACCCACCCCCACCACCCATCACCCCTGCCCACGCCCAAACTCCGGCCGCCTCACCTCGATTCGTCGTCCGCTGCCCGCCGCCGCCCATCAGGTTTGAATTTTAGGTTTAGGGTTTTTTTTTGCTCTTCTTCATTTTCTCTCTTTTTTCTCCGCTTTCTTTGGTTTTTTTGTTTCATTTTCTCCTCGAATGTCAATTTTTTTGTTTCCGGCTTTAAAGGTAATTTTTTTTTCTTTTCATCGACACTGGTCTATCGACCCTTTGCATTCTCGTCGATAAATTATTGTCGACGAGAATGTATATGGTCGACCAACTGTGTCGATTTTTTTTTTTTTTTTAAAATTTAATTTTTTCGACCTTTGTAGATCGACCATATACATTCTCGTCGACATATTGTTGTCGACGAGAGTGTATTTTGATCGACTTAAAGTTGTCGAAATATTTCAATTTTTTTTTTTAAATTTTCAACAAACCAGTGTCGACCATATTCACTCTCGTCGACAACAGGGTGTCGACGATAGTGAATATGGTCGACACTGGTTTGTTGAAAATTTAAAAAAAAATTGAAAATTTTCTAAGTTCCTGGATTTCTTTTGTTTGTTGTTTTTGGTGAAATTTTGTTGTTTGTTTGGTGGTGGTGGTGGTGGTGGTGGTGGTGGTGGCGGCGGCGACGGCGGCGGCGGTGGTGGCAGCGGCTGGGGCTGGATAAAAAGGTGAAGGGGGTGCATTTAGTAGTGTAATAGGACTTGAAGGGTATTTTTGGTTTTTTACCTCATTATTTTATTATTAAACTCAAAAGGGGTGTGTTCTAAACCGAAATGGAGGTGTAAATAGTCCCACCCTTCAGGAACTACGTGTGGGCCTTTTTGAAAAGCTAATGGGCTGCTGCTGGGCTTTGCAATTGTGTGAGAAGAATGGGCTTTTGAGGAGTGAATGTCTTGGAAAAACGGGCAGGAGCCGCCGTTCAAGAGGAAGGAGGGAGAAGGCTGATTTTTGGATATTCTTTTTTGGGGGAGAGCACTTTGGCGTGCGCATCAGAGAGAAAGAAAGACATATGGTTTTTCAGTTTGTTTTGATTTTATTTTCTTATTATTAGATAATTGAAAAAATATGAATTCATTATGTATTTGTGTTATCTCGTTGATTACATGTCGTCAAAGTGCTCTTCGCTAGTTTATTGGCGAGAGCATTGCTAGTTTATTGGCGAGAGCACCGTCGCGAATTAAAGAGGGCGTCCCCACTCGCGAATTAAAGAGGGCCGGAACAAGAAGTGTTTATGCGCTCCTTGTGTGCCGTTTAAGCTAGGAGCTTTAAATTTTAATCGTTATGTTTTGAATGCAATTAATATACCCCTCCGTCCAATTTCATTATTCCCATTTTTTCTATTTTGGTTGTCCAATTTTATTATACACATACCTTTTTTGGAAACAATATTATTCATACTACTTTATTTCTACCCTCCTACTATCACTTATTTACCCACTTTGTCATTCACTTTATTCATAAACAATCATTTATTTATAAATGGACCCCACACTCTATCATACCCCCAACTTATCTACTTTATGAATAAACTAATCAATATTCATTAAAATCTGTGTCCGAAAAAGTGGACATAATAAAATTGGACAGAGGGAGTATATATTATAATTTCAGTTTTTTCTTCTTTCCTTTTAAAGTAACTTGTTTATCTTTAGATTGTCAAAACACATTTAATATATTTATTTTTAAATGTGAAATTATAATATTATGTGTTACAAATAATTAATTATGTTTATTTTATTTTCCAATTATAAAATTAAAGTTACTTTGTTTATTTTTAAATTTTCAAAACATATTTAATATATTTATTTCTAAACAAAATTATAAAATCATGGTTACAAATAATTAATAAGGTTTAATTTTTTTATATTTTCAGTTTTTTTTCTTTGATTTATTTAATTTAAATTTGATTGTTTATTTTATAATTGCTAACACATACTCCCTCCATCCATGAAAAGTAGTCACATGGGAGTGGGGCACGTGTTTTAAGAAAATGGTAGATAAAGTAGATAAAGTAAGGGTATTATAGGGTATTGTGGGGTTCATTGTGAATAAAGTGATTGTTTGTGAATAAAGTTGATGACAATTTGAGTAATTAAATGATGGTTGAAGGGTGATAGTTTACATAAAGAGTATGAGACTACATTTTGTGGACAAGAAATATAGGGCAATTGAGACTATTTTTCATGGACGAAGGGAGTACATGTTATCTATTAATTACATTTGTTAGATTAATTGTACATCTATATATTCAACATTATGATTGAAATTAAACTGTAAATATTTAAAGATTAATTAATCATTTTTTACATTAAACAATAACATCCACTCATCCCCTCAACTCTAACACCATCATATTTCTAATTAATAAATTAAATTAAATTATAACATTATATTTCCAATTAATTATATAATTAACAATTAATATAATAATATTAATATTAATATCTAAAAATATATACATATAATATTAATTACCAATGTTTATCCAACCATAATAATATTAATTAGAGATAATTTACAATGACGCACATGGTTTTAGGAATTATAGCAAATACACACATTAGTTTTTTGATGTTGCAATTACACACAAAATTCAAAGAGTAATGTCTATTGTGCCCTCAAATGCAAAAGGAACAATAAAATCGAGGAAAAAAAAATCTGAAGAGTCGTGCGCACATGTCAGCCTTCAAATCAATTCTTTCTTATTTTCATTTACTCTAGGTCCATACCTTTTCCTTTCATTTGCAGAAGAAGACGTTTTAAGAGAGAGAGAAGGGAGAAAACAAAACCTCGCGTGAAAAGAAGACGAAGAGATGAAGAAATGGCCGACGATCTCCGACATACGTACCTTTTTGTCTCCTTCCCCACTCATTTTACCACTTGCTTGTCGTCGTCGTTTTTTAAATTAATTTTGTCGAAATTTTGTTGAAGTCTCACAGAAGGAGGAGGGTGAAGAAAAAATTTCGAGGCCACATGTTCGTGTTGCAAAAAAATTAACAATAATTTATCTTAATGATTATTTTATGCAGGTGGGCTGCTTCGAACCTTTTTTTTTTTTTTTCTGCTTCGAACCTTGAGAAACAAGGAAAGAGAAAAAGATAAAACAGGAACAAATGCTTTTTTCTTTTTTTTCTAGATTTTCTGTTTAGTGTTTTTTCTATATTTTGAAACAGAGCATATACATAGGATCAATCGATTATGCCCCTGTTTTCGAATTAATTAAGAATTTCAAATTCAATTAATTATGTTAATCTAAATTTAGGAAAGTCAACATTTGAATTTTAAATTAAGTTGGGAGATATTTCTCCTAGAATCTCGCGCTAGTTTTAATTCAAAGGAACATTCCTAAAATATTTCACAAAACTTCATTTTGTACATATTCGATTACTGTGCTCATCTCCATATAAGTTTTTGAAGATTTCAAGCGTTGCACAATCGAAATCGTTCTCGGTAAATTTGAATTAGCTCTATGAATTTTGTAACCATCACTTCACTAAAATATTTACTCCCTCCATCCACCAAAAGTAGTCCCATTGGGGGTGGACACAAATTTTAAGAAAAAGGTAGATAAAGTAGATAAAGTAAGGGTATTGTGGGGTCCATTGTGAATAAAATGATTGTTTGTGAGTAAAGTTGATGGCAAATTGAGTAATTAAGTGATGGTTGAGGGGTGAGGGTTTCCATAAAGTGTATGTGACTACATTTGGTGGACAAAGATCGAATATGAGGCAAATTGGACTACATTTCATGGTCGGAGGGAGTATTTTTTAAACTTAAACGTGCAATTAATTACGTACACTTAATTTTTTTTAATAGTTTTCCTTAGAGTTATTCGATGTTCCAAAGCTCGAAATTGAAATAATTATACTTAATTTCAGATTTGAATCATTTAATTTAATTAATGTAAAATATGAAAAGTCAAAGTCAAATGAATTAAATTTTAAAAAGGTAAGAGATTATCCCTAGATTATAGCTGAAGGAAAATGCGCATGGGTATGTTTGTTTCGTCTTTTCATCTACTCGTTTAATTGTACAAAGGAGTTTTCGCATGTAAGAAATCGTTCGTTTTTTAAGCTGTGCATTGCATATTTGTATGATATTTTTGATAGTTTGATGCATATACATAATATGTGCATTGCATATTTATAGGGGATGCATATATCAAATATGTGCATTGCATAATAATAATATAAGACTGTATCATAAATTCTATATGCATATTTTATTATATGCAACCGATAAGTGCATATACTTTCAAATATACATGCATTTTTTTATATATGCAACCGATAATTGCATATACTTCCCAAATTACTTGTATCTACAATTGACCCTACTCTAGTAAATTAGGTGCACTTGTTTCCAAGCTCCCCAAATTAAAAAAATTCATGTTCTTGGTGTCTTACTCCCCTGTATAAGATATTTCAAGAAATAGATTTAAAGCTCGAAGGCCTCATATAAATCAGACGAAAAGACGTTTTACAATTATCATGACTCCAAACATTCCAATATACAAAATCAATTTCTACAAAGCAACTAATCAAATGAATTTAAGATTATTGCAATTTCTGCTTAATTAACTACTAGTGTATATGATATGTTCATCTAAGGAGCAAATTTCAATTTTACAGATACTCACTACTCCATTTTTTGACTTGACATGCTTCATTCCATCCAAATCCAAAGCAGGGGCAAACACTGTACCCTCCATTTTTTTCCTCAACTGCATAGATTGAATAACACTACCTTAGAAAACACAGGATTACAAAGATAAATTGAAGATTTTTTTTGCTTCACTTTTCAATCCATTTGAATAGTGCAAAAATCTTATAAACCATATAACCAAATAAAATGGATACTTGTATGAACTAGCACCTAGATCTCCAAATTCCTACAAGTAATATACAAATAACTAGATAAAAAAAAATCAATAAATCATTCGAAAAAAATGAATCTGAATCTCATAGCCGTAATTGAAGAGTCATATAATATTGGATTCAGTAGAGCTGATCCACACATTGTTCTTGCAATCTCCTCAGTTCATACAAAAAATTAACAACACTAACACAAAATTTTGATTACCAATACACGGAAATGATGATCGTTCAGCAAGCAATTAAGCAAAGTAAATCACAATAGGTGAACAAAACACAAGTGATGTAGATTTGGTTCTACACTTTCACACCTACAAATCTGTAGAAGAATATACTTATAAAACAATAATAAAAAGTCGAAGGAAAAATAGAAACTTGAAAAAATCAAGGAGAAGCCCTTTTTTTTCAATTGATGTTGGGATGTACTTTGTATTCTTGTTTATGAGAGAGAGCGACGTATCTGTTTCTATGGTCGCGAAAGAGACGGAAGAGAGAGAGCTGAGAGGGGTGGGTGGGGGGTTCTACACATCCACTGTGTGAAAATCAATGGGTGGCCGGCCTGGAGCAGCGATTTACACCTCCACTGTCATCGAGAAGAAGGAGGCGGTTCAGAGCTTGGAGAGATGTTGGCTGGGTGGCGATTTACACCTCCACTGAGTGAATCGTACACTGTGGAAATGCATCAATTTTTTGGAAACTAATCGACCGCATTCCATGAAAATCCAATCGCCAAGAAATCTTTGTTGTAATTTTGGTAGGTTAGTAATTCATCCAGATTTTTGGAAATTGGTTGACTGAAGGCGAGAAGACACTCTAGGATTTGAATTGAATTCAAACATGGAATGTAAACGGAATTTGGGGGAGAAATTGCAGAATGCTGAAAGACTTTCAAAATTTAAAAAAAAAAATCGAATAATATAAAATTAAGGGCAAAAGTGGGATTTTGTACTCTATTTTGGTCTTAATTGTTTTACTCAAATTTTTTGTCTTACTTTGTTTAAATGACTTGTGGATTGTCTTAGTTTGTTAATAAACTCATATTCAAATTCAATTTAAAATTTAGAGTTTAGTAACTTAAATAAACTCTAAATTAATTTGAGCTTGAATATTGCATATTCTAAAGTACTAAACTCTACAAACCCTATATTAAATTAGAATATTACATAAATTACTTAAATCTAAATTGAAATTGTGATTCTTAAATATATAAATTAAATATCATATTAGTTGTGTAATTTCAATTCAAGTCAGGTAATATATATTACAAAATGTAATGTAGAATGTAGTACTTTAGAGTTTAGAGTTCAATTTAAGTTTAATACTGTTGGTCCTGATAGGAGAGTAACACAAATGTATGGAGGGAGGGAGGGAAGGGGAATGCAATTGTGTATGCTAATTTTTTTATTTATCAAAATAGACGTAACTTTAGTTTGTTTAGGCCAGGAGAGTTGATTTGTTAAACTCTCTGACTTATTAGTCTATCAAAGCTATTATGATCTTTTAATCTTGATGTCAATCTCATTGAGTACTAGAAAGTAGCCAGCTGAGAAGCTATCTTTGTAAGATCAAATGTGCAGAATAGATAGACCCTTTAAAGTTATATCTCCTTAATGGTCTAAATGTTTTTCTAAGAATACTGAAGTTCTCTTGACTCAGGGAGATTGTCCCAAAACTGGTTTTATCGAGAACTAAATTTAAATATATAGATTGAATTTAAATATTACATAAGTTACTAAACTTAAATTGTATATAAAGTACTAAACATAAACCTTAAACATAAATTGAGTTTGAATATTACATAAGTTACTAAAACTTAAATTTCCATTAAAATTGCAATCACTAAAACTAAAAAAAAAACATAAATTGAGTTTGAATATTAGGAAGGAATGAATTAATCCGTTGGCATAATTAATAGCAAAAGAAACATTCTCTTCGATCACAATAATTGTCTCAGTGTTCAATCTTGCAACACTTATTGTTCAACTTTATACTAACATTTAGTGTTCAATTTTTTAAATTTTAGTAACTTATGTAATATTCAAACTAAATTTCAATTTAAGTTTTATTAGTATATGTAGTATTCATATTTAATTATATATTTGAATTTAATAAATAAATAAATAATTTAATTTCAATTTCAATTTAAATTTAGTATTGTTATATAATTCTCAGATTCTTGTTATGCACTGAAATCAAAATAAGAAAATTTCCCGAATTCGATTTTCAAATTCAATTTTTGAGATTCGATTATGCAATGAAATCAGAATAAGAAATTTCCCAAATTGGATTTTCAATTTCAATTTCTCATATTCGATTATGCACTGAAATCAGAATAAGAAATTTCATATTGATATTAGATCCAAATTCTGGTACGTATCTAATTCGGGTGGAATTTACACGTTTTAGAGGCACATGTTAAGCGTGTTTTGATGTAGATTTCATTGATTTATGCATTGAATATGATTGTTTAAGCTGAAATGAGAGAAAGGTTGTGTTTTGTCGATTTTGTAGGAAATACGATGGAATTTGGAGCAAAACACCAACCATACTTTACTGGATCAGGAATAGGAGTGCACGGTTGGATTCGTCTCGAAAAACGGAGTGGAATAGCCAAAGGAATCGAGTCAATCGGACACCCGAGGCGAAAGTTATGCACGAAACGAAAAAGGAGTCGGAGTCGACCGAGCGAGCACGGCCGAGCACCATGCTCGAGCTAGCCGTGCTCGAAACAACGATTTTGGCCAAGGAGAGGGCACGGCCGAGCACCCTTCTCGGCCGAGCTCCACACCAAGTTGCTACCACATGCCTCGGCCGAGCTCAAGGCACGACCGAGCTTCCCCAAGGCCATCGTCCAAAAGCCTCGGCCGAGCACCTGTTCGCCCCTGCTCCACATTGCCGCGGCCGAGCACCAATCTCGGCCGAGCACTCCCCCATTTCATCATCGCCCAGCACGGCCGAGCTGAGCACCTGTACGCCTATATGCCCATATTGCACGGCCGTGCTCCATGCACGACCGTGCTATCCCCATTTTCGGTGCTTTTTCCCTATTTTGACCATTTTTTAAGGACCAACTTGCAATTTTGGTATTCAAACCCTACCCCAACACTATATAAGCCCCATTTCTTGAATTACAAGCCATTCTCCCCCAATTCCTCAAAATCCACACATAGTTACACATACTTGGAGGTGTTTTGGCCATTTCTCTCTCAATTCTTCATCAAATCAAGGAAGAAAGGATGCAATAGCTCCCAAATTTCATTCCCTACCATAATCTAGACTAAGCTTTCTCTTTCTTTTTCTTTTTATTTAGTTATTTCATTTGGATTTTGTTAATTTCATTATGATAGTTGTTGGCTAAAAAATTTGTGGTTCTAAGACATTGTAGAGATTTGAATTAATGTTTATGAGTAATTTCTTGCTTTAATTGGTGTTTATCTCTTATTTGCATATTTAATTATCCATTTTAAAGCATGTTGTTAATGGCCATGATGATTTGCTTGATCCATTATTAATTGGGGTAAGATCGAGAGATTTATTCCATTTAATCGTATGCAAGCATGCAACCCGGTATTATTATGAGCTCGAGAGAGGATTAATTATCGGAGAGGGATTTGAATGATCTTAGGAGCTATTTTAGGTGGTGTAACATTTGTGAGGTAGAGATACGAGCCTATGTTGCATTGCGCCTTTGGTTAATTAGATCGAGAGATTAATTAATTCTTCTTGTGTGATCACCCTATATAAGATAACCTTAATGGCCATTTAAACGAGATAACTCTTATAAACGGACGTCTAAATACTACAATTGCCTTGGAACCTACTTTCTTTCTTTGCGTTTTTATCCATTTTACCTTCGTTTTATTGATTTGCATGGTATTTGATCGATTTCGTATTTACTCTTCATTACTTATTGGTGACACATTGTTAGGTAATCTTAGAGTAATTCACACCACTCAAATTATCGATCACGTCTACTTAGAACTCGACTAGCAAACTACCACTTTTACGCTTAACCTCCCTGTGGGATCGACCTCGTGCTTATCACGCTACAATAGACGCCGTACACTTGCGGTTGTTTATTTAGTGTTGCATAACACGTGAATCAAGTTTATGGCGCCGTTGCTGGGGAGGTTTAGAGCTCTAGAGCGTAGGTTAGGAGGGTTTTAGTTTAGACATTTACTTGCTTTCTTTATTTGCAAAATCCCAAAAAAATATTGTGTTTGTTTTACTTTGATTCCACTTGTGATTCTTACTTTCTTTTGAACTCTTGTCTAGACATGGCATATGATCACCCGAGCTAGGAGGAACCAACAAGAAGTGCTACCTCTAGACCCGGAAATCGAAGCCAATTGTCGAAGAAGGAACGCCGAAAGGAGAAGAATAGAGTTGGAAAGAATGAATCGAAGGGAAAATCCGGTTGAAGAAGAGGAGGAATTTGAGAATCACGGGGTAGAAGGAGTTGAGGAACCAAACGGGAATTGAGGTAATCGACCTCAATGAGTACTACGGGACAATTTTCGTCGGAGAGGTGAAGAGAATATTGGTATGGAGAGCAAAGGGAGGAAAACGGGAATCAACGAGTCTTGAGTGACCACTTCCACCCTATCCCTAGACCATATGGAGGAGCGGGTAGGGAACCCATTGATGCTCATAACTTTGAGCTCAAACCGGCGCTAATCATGATGGTCCTAAACAACCAATTTGGAGGGTTGTCGAAGGAGGATCCTAACCTCCATTTATCTCAATTCTTAGAGATAAGTGGAACGGTTAAGATCAACCGTGTCCCTCAAGATTACATCCGTCTCCAATTGTTCCCATTTTCCCTCCGTGATCGTGCAAAACAATGGTACATGTCTCTTGATCTAAGGACGATCGAAAATTGGGCCAACCTTGTAGATGCCTTTCTTATGAAATACTTTCCTCCAAGCAAGACCATCAAGATACGAGGAGAGATTTCATCATTTATGCAAGATGAGGATGAGTCCCTAGCCGAAGCATGGGAGCGCTTCAAAGATTTGATTAGAAGTTGCCCACAACATGGTTTCTCACGAGACCAACTCATTTGCTACTTCTACAATGGAATGGACCACCGAACAAGAGAAATGGTGGATGCTTCGGCGGGTGGAGGTTCTTTGTTGGGAAAGACAACAGAAGAGGGCTATGTGCTATTAGAGGAGATGGCTAAGAATGGCAATGAATGGCCATCCGAACGAAGGCAAAATCGAAGGGTAGCGTCCACTAAAAATTCGGAAGAAAGTGCCAACTTATCCAACAAAGTGGATAAGCCAATCTCTTTGATGACGGCCAAAGCACTAGTGGAGCCAAGTGATGCACAATACGAGGAGGCCCACTATATGAACAACCAAAGAGATCGAAATTTTAGAGAAAGAGGTTGGGGAGAAAGACAAGCTCATGGGAACTATCACCCCTCTAATCCGAACCAATACCATCCCGGCTTGAGAAACCATGAAAATTTCTCATATGCTAACCCACACAATGCCATTCAACCACCGTCGAACTTCAATGTACGAGATGGTGTGAGAGAAGAATCTTCGTCAAAACTCACTATGGAAGAAATGTTCATAACATTCATGGGAGAAACTAAGAAGTTCATGGGAGAGACGAAGAGTTTTATGACAAATACTTGGCAAAAGTTTGAGAGTTAAGATGAGAAAATTGGTCAATTGGCAAACGAAGTGATGGGAATCAAGAATGATGTGAAAGCCATTGAGATTCAAGTGGGCCAAATTGCTAATATGATTGGAAATCAACATAAGCCGGGTCGATTCCCCTCAACCACGGAATTGAACCCCAAGGAGCAATGCAACTCAATTAAGTTGAGGAGTGGCACAAGCTATGAAGGCCCTATGATGCCAAAGGAAGATGGTGAAGAGGAACAACAAGGAAGGAAAGTTGAAGAGAGAGATGTTGAGAAAGAGAAAACAAGTGAGAAAGAGAATGATGCACATAAGCCTCCATCTCCACACAAGCCTCCAATCCCATACCCTCAACGACTCAAGAAGACGAGTTTGGATGAAAAGTTCATAAAATTCTTGGAGATGTTCAAAAAGATACACATCAATATCCCATTTGCGGAGGCCCTTGAGCAAATGCCTCATTATGACAAATTTTTGAAGGAGATTATGTCCAACAAGAGAAGAATGGTAGAATTTGAAACCGTGAACCTCACCGAAGAGTGTAGTGCCATCATCCAAGCTAAGCTACCTCCAAAGCTTAGGGATCCCGGTTCATTTACATTGCCTTGTGTGATTGGCAAAGAGGGAACTTATCGTGCTTTGTGTGATCTTGGAGCAAGCATAAACCTCATGCCATTATCACTTTTCAAATCACTTGGCTTGGGAAAATTGACGCCTACTACCATGAATCTTCAATTGGCGGATCGCTCCATAGTTTATCCCTTGGGAACGGTTGAGTATGTACTTGTCAAAGTTGGGAAATTCATATTTCCGGTTGATTTTGTGGTACTTGATATGGAGGAAGATAGGGCAATCCCCTTGATCTTGGGAAGACCGTTCCTAGCAACGGGTGGAGCCATCATCAATGTACGAAACGGAGAGCTTGAACTACATGTTGGTGAGGAGAAAGTCTCATTCAACATCTACAAGGCCGTTAGATTTCGTGATGATGAAGATGAGGAGGAAGAGTATGTGTATTCCAAAAGAGATCCTTATTCGAAGCTTATGGAAGATAAGGTGGAAGAAGAACCCAAGATCAATGTTGTGAAAGAGGACCCCCAAATGGAAGACAATGAGTTGAAGATGGGCAAGAAGGCCAAGTTTGGGGGAGTTTTCTTCAAAAACTCCCCCAAATCAAGAAAAGCTACTTGTGCAAGCTTGGGGATGGATGAGGCATCAACCTCTTATGACATGATTGAAGAGCCGGATGGAGTGGCTAGTGGATGCTTCAATGGTTTCAATAAGGTTGCATGGGCTAGGAAGGTCAAGAACAAGGATGACAAGGGGGTGACTTGATATCCCCCTCAAGGAAGAACCGTCCGGCATAGGACGTTAAAAATAGCGCTTCTTGGGAGGCAACCCAAGGTTTTATTGCTTTCTTATTTTTATTGCTTTGATAGTTTTGATGGCTTGGTTTATTTTGTAGGTATGGATGAAGAGTACTATGGATAGCAAGTCTTGGAGAATGAAGAAGAAGCAAAGCCAACTTTGGAGTGGAGGAAGCAAGTGTTGCAATGGTGATCTTTGAAGAAGCATTGGATGTGCAAGTAGGGAGGTAACAACTTGTAGCCCCAAACTTAGAATTTATACATAGTAAAATTCTAAGTTTGGGGGAGTTATTTTTCTTTTATTTTTCTACTAGTTGTTACCCTTGCACCGGTTCGTCATTCTACTTGTGTCACATTTTGCACCGGCGCACACTTGGTTTTCAAATGTTTATATTGGTTAAGTTGGTTTTGATCATATGTTGGGTAGTAGACATTTGGTGAAATATGAGCATGGATAGTCATTGGAATCCATTGTTGAGTAGTTGTGGTGATATCTATTTGCTTTGAATGTATGCATGATTGGTGTTGGAGAATAGTATCATGTTGTGTTCACATGTGTGTTCTTTGATGGCATGAGTGCATGATGTGTTGTTGTTTGGGAACATTTGATGATTGTGAAAGTCCTATTGAATAAACCGGTGAGATTTGAGCCATAATTTGTGCATGCATTCCGGTTTGATTCATTTGAGAGTGGACTAGGTTATTGTTAGTGATCCTAGAACTTGCCCATGTTCTTGTTTGAAAGCATGATTGTGTGAAACTTTGTGATGTGATATAGGCCATCTTGTTCTAAAATAGTCACTTAGCCAAAAATTTCTCAAAACCGAAGTAATCTTTCGTAGTTAGCCCTTTGAGCTTAATTCCTCATGTTCTTGGCAAACTACAATGTTAACCACTTAGCCTTTTTGAGCCTTTGATACCTACATCTAGTGGAGGATAAAAGACAAAGTGGAAAACATGTGCTTGAATGAATATCTTTGGTGAAAAGAAAAGTTGGAAAAGTTGAAAGAAGAAAAAGAGAAAGATGAAAAGAAAATCAAGGAAAAGAAAAGAGGGACAAAGAGCCCCAAAAGCTTGAAAAGAAAAATGGTTCAAAAGATGAGGTGATGAATGCTTAAAAAAAAAAAAAGGAAAAAGAAAAGTGAGAATGAAGTTTGTAAGCTTTGAAAGTGAAAGCACATATTGTAAAACAACAAGCTTTGTCCTCCACTAGAAGAGTCACAATTCCCAAATTCATCCTACCTTGTCCAAAGAGCCAATGTTACATCCTTGATTAAGTCCTATTGATCACATTGTTGAGCATTTGAGTGTTGTGGAAAGTAGAAGTTGGGCAAGCATATGGTGATTGCATAGCATAACTTGGTTGATGAGTGCATTAATATTCTCAATTTGTTTGTGTGTTTGAGAGAAACACTTTGTCATGTGAGTAGAGAACTTGAGCATTTGGATTATGTTTCCCATTCACAATGTGTTGTGTATTCATGCATTTTTTGATCCATGAGTGTGAATTGCAATAATGAGCTTATGACCTTCATTGAGAAATGCACTTTGAGAAAGAGATTTCATTACATCCTACTTTGCATGTGTGAATTACATTGAATATTCCATTGTGATCATTCCACCCTCATTGCTTTAAGTGCTTAGTTGTTTGAGGACAAACAACATTTTAAGTTTGGGGGAGTTTGATTCGGGTGGAATTTACACGTTTTAGAGGCACATGTTAAGCGTGTTTTGATGTGGATTTCATTGATTTATGCATTGAATATGATTGTTTAAGCCGAAATGAGAGAAATGTTGTGTTTTGTCGATTTTGTAGGAAATACGATGGAATTTGGATCAAAACACCAACCATACTTTACTGGATCAGGAAGAGGAGTGCACGGTTGGATTCGTCTCGAAAAACGGAGTGGAATAGCCAAAGGAATCGAGTCAATCGGACACCCGAGGCGAAAGTTATGCACGAAACGAGAAAGGAGTCGGAGTCGACCGAGCGAGCACGGCCGAGCACCATGCTCGAGCTAGCCGTGCTCGAAACAGCGATTTTGGCCAAGGAGAGGGCACGGCCGAGCACCCTTCTCGGCCGAGCTCCACACCAAGTTGCTACCACATGCCTTGGCCGAGCTCAAGGCACGACCGAGCTGCCCCAAGGCCATCGTCCAAAAGCCTCGGCCGAGCACATGCCACGGCCGAGCACCTGTTCGCCCCTGCTCCACATTGCCACGGCCGAGCACCAATCTCGGCCGAGCACTCCCCCATTTCATCATCGCCCAGCACGGCCGAGCTCCCAGCTCGGCCGAGCACCTGTACGCCTATATGCCCATATTGCACGGCCTTGCTCTATGCACGACCGTGCTATCCCCATTTTCGGTGCTTTTTCCCTATTTTGGCCAATTTTTAAGGACCAACTTGCAATTTTGGTATTCAAACCCTACCCCAACACTATATAAGCCCCATTTCTTGAATTACAAGCCATTCTCCCCCAATTCCTCAAAATACACACATAGTTACACATACTTGGAGGTGTTTTGGTCATTTCTCTCTCAATTCTTCATCAAATCAAGGAAGAAAGGATGCAATAGCTCCAAAATTTCATTCCCTACCATAATCTAGACTAAGATTTCTCTTTCTTTTTCTTTTTATTTAGTTATTTCATTTGGATTTTGTTAATTTCATTATGATAGTTGTTGGCTAAAAAATTTGTGGTTCTAAGGCATTGTAGAGATTTGGATTAATGTTTATGAGTAATTTCTTGATTTAATTGGTGTTTATCTCTTATTTGCATGTTTAATTATCCATTGTAAAGCATGTTGTTAATGGCCATGATGATTTGCTTGATCCATTGTTAATTGGGGTAAGATCGAGAGATTTATTCCATTTAATCGTATGCAAGCATGCAACCCGGTATTATTATGAGCTCGAGAGAGGATTAATTATCGGAGAGGGATTTGAATGATCTTAGGAGCTATTTTAGGTGGTGTAACATTTGTGAGGTAGAGATACGAGCCTATGTTGCATTGCGCCTTTGGTTAATTAGATCGAGAGATTAATTAATTCTTCTTGTGTGATCACCCTATATGAGATAACCTTAATGGCCATTTAAACGAGATAACTCTTATAAACGGACGTCTAAATACTACAATTGTCTTGGAACCCACTTTATTTCTTCTCGTTTTTATCCATTTTACCTTCGTTTTATTGATTTGCATGGTATTTGATCGATTTCGTATTTACTCTTCATTACTTATTGGTGACACATTGTTAGGTAATCTTAGAGTAATTCACACCACTCAAATTATCGATCACGTCTACTTAGAACTCGACTAGCAAACTACCACTTTTACGCTTAACCTCCCTGTGGGATCGACCTCGTGCTTATCACGCTACAATAGACGACGTACACTTGCGGTTGTTTATTTAGTGTTGCATAACACGTGAATCAGTATCCAATATTTTTCTATTGTTTTTTATCGTTCGACTAAACATACTAAAAAAAAAGTTCGCAAACACAAATGAACACGTATATCCACGTTTCTGCACACTTTCCAAAAAGGTAAAGAGGAAATTACCAGGCCACATTGGAATAATCTCGAAAAACCATCCCGGAATAATGGAGGAGATAGAGTCGGGTAGCGCCGTCGTGGTGCCGTTATTCTGTTCCATGTCGACCGAAGCGGCGCTGTTCTGTTCCTCCTCCCGCTGTCTCTTCACCGACAACTCAGTCACGGATTCAGCCCCTTCTGCCATTGAAGGATGTGAGTGTGTGTATATTCACGCAGTAAGTGTGTGAGAGATGATAGGAGGTATCCAATACTTTTCTATTATTTTTTATCGTTCGATTATTGTTCATATCATCAAATCAATCATTGACACATATCCTACATGTGCATTAACTTTTTCATTTGAAACATGTACAAACATGTCGACCTCTGTGCACAAACATATTCTACCGATATTTAAGTGTGTAGATGTTGTTAACTTTTAAATGTATCAACATTCTCAACAACATCTTAATTTGACCTTCCTTGATTTTTTCTAAGTCTTTTCTGAAATGTTACATTAAATGTTAAGCTAAATGCGATCACATTTCAGGTGGCGATCTAGAAGGTTCTACAAGAGTCTGGAACCTGAAAGATTCCAGAACCTAGGAGAACATGCTAGAAGTGCTAGAAGAGCCTGTAAGCAGCTTAGAACGACCTGGAACATTGTGGAAGGATCTAGAGAGATCATGGAAGTTAAGATCCTAAAAAATAGGACCTTAATGTGGAAGCCTCTAGAATTCGCACCCTACTCTATAAATACCGAAGGAAGGCTTCATAATTTAGTGTACGTATTCTATTCGATCAATATCCTAGACCGAGCGTTGATCCCTATTAGGAATTGTGGCCAATAGTTTTACCATTTAGTTCATACGAAGTATCCCACCCGTATGGTTGTGTGTCTTCTTATCTATTGAGAGTGTAATCATAGATAGACTAGGCATTTCGACAGTGTGTAATTCTTATACACTTAGTTCGTTTACAGAACAAGGCACCTGCCTCGTTTGTAGTTTCGTTGTGAAGGTTATTGTTGTAACATTTCACACAACATTTATACTTGAAGATAAGTATTGATTTTCGCCGTAAGGCTCGCATAGATTTTTATTTATAAAATCTATGTGAAAAATATTTCCATTGTGTCTTGTTTGTTTTTAGTGTTTCAAGTCTTCCGCTATGTATCTTTATTTCTGATATTCTGTTAGAGTCAGTTTTGTACAATTTGTCCCAACATTTAGTACAACATTAATATGTTTTTAACTTAAACACTAGATACCATACCTCACACACTTTCAGTTGGTATCAGAGCCGATACCTAACGACACTAGGTTAGATCCTTGTTTAAGTGTGTTTTTTAGTTTATGTTAGCAATGGAAACACATCACATATCCACTACACTTAGGCACCCGAACATATTATCCATATTTTAAAGCATACGTTGTGCATGTATATCAAGTCGATTGATGAACGTGCTTGGAGGACTGTACTTACAGGTTATGATGTACCAAAGATCCAAATCAACACATCAACACCCCACCAGAAAGAAGGAAAGTCAATTTCAACCAAGGTTATCAAAAAGTGAAGGTAAACCAAGGTATGATCTTTAATATAGAAAATCAGTTCAATGCATGTTCTGAATTTGGTCATTATGAAAATTAATGTGCCAATATTAGACTTAAGCAAAAACTGAATTTTAATACTATATTGAGTGATGAATCAAATGATGAATTTGATGAATCAAAAGATGTTGAATTCGCTTTTCATACCAAGATTGATTATGATATTCTTTTAAATGATAATCTGGATGAAACAGATTCTGATGTTGCACCTAATGTCATAACATTTATGGTAACATCAAAACAGAGTCACCCAAATTTGAACTATTTTAATGGGTTTGTTGATGATGCAGGCATAAGGATTGATGATTCTAAATACCAAAAGTTGTTAGATGATTGTAACTCTCAGAAACTCACTCTTAATTCTTTGAACAAAGAGAATGAGAATCTGAAAGGAACAATTACCAAGCTAGAAGTCATACATTCCAGAAGAGATTTTTTAAGTTTGTAAACTGAAGGAGAAATTGATCACCTCTACTTTAAGTTTCATAAAATTTTCTATGAGTGCTTCTGATATATGTTATAGCTATTGGTAAATTTGATAATTATGGTATACGTTATGATGGTAAAACTGCTTCTATTTTCTAAGAATTTTAAAAATGCTGTGAAATTTGTGAAGACAAATGTTAAAACATATGTTGTAACATCTGCACAAACAGATTCTCACAAAGTCAAAACATTGAAAAGAAGTTTGTATGTCATTATTGTTCGATAATTGATCATATTTTTCCTTATTGCATGCAAATGTTTGATGATCTGAGATATGAGAAAATGTTATCTAAAAAGATGTCACATCCTATGAAACATTTTCTGAAATCTGCATGGAAATCTGATGTTACTTGTAATGCTGTTTACACTTCCTTGAAAGCATGTTTACTTGGTCAATGGTATTTTTTATAGTTGTTGTTCTAGACATAGGACAAGATAAATTGACTACTTATCTGATTATGTGACCTTGAATGATGGTAATGTTACATATGGTGGTTGTTCGAAAGGACAGATTATAGGAAAAGGAACTTTGAATGTTGAAGGTTTTCCTAAGCTTAAAAATGTTTTGCATGTTGATGGCTTGCTTGCTAATTTAATTAGTATTAGTCAACTTTGTGATGATAATTTGCATGTAAAATTTGACAAAGAATCACGTGTATGTTCTTAATAAAGATGAAGATTGTCTAGGGCAGTAGATAATTGTTATCTTATTGGAACAAATGTGTGTAATTTGTCAACGAATGATGAAAATGTCTTATTGCATAAAAAATTGGGACATGCATATTATACATCAGTGAAGAGACTAATCAAAGTCGATGCAGTGAAAAGGATTACCAAAACAGAAGTTTCAGAGTACTACTGTATGTGGACCATACGGTCCATACCAGAAAGGTAAGCAGGTAAGAATGTTGCATAAGATGCTGTCACATTGTTCTACACATCAATGTTTCGAATTGTTTTTGCACATGGATTTTATCAGTCCTATGAAAACTGAAAGCATTGTTGGTAAAATATATTCACTTGTTGTGGTAGATGATTTTTCTGGATTTACCTGAATTTTGTTTTTAAGAGATATATCTAAAACATTAATTTGTTGCATTTAAAATTCTTTACAAAAGATTCTAAAATGTGTTTAACTTGAAAGTTGGGCTTATTAGAATTGATGATGGTAGGGAATTTGAAAACAACATTTTAATGATTTTTGTGATAAAAAATGTATTTTGCTAGAATATTCATCTCCTAAAACTCCATAACGGAATGTCTTTGCTGAAAGAAAGAATATAACTCTACAAGAAATGATATGAGTCATGCTTACTTCTAAAAGCCTTGCTAAGAGATTTTGGGTTGTAGCATTGAATACATCATGTCATATTATTGATATAGTTTATATTCGATCTGGTTCTATTCAAACACCTTATGAGATTTTGAACATTAGAAAACCAAGTGTTAAGTATTTTCATGTATTTGGTTGTATGTGTTATATTCTGAATGATATGGATCAACTTCATAAGTTTGATTCTAAAAGTATAAGGTTTCTTTTTAGGCTATTCTAGAAATAGTAAAGCTTATAAAGTTTATAACCTTAGGACTAACACTATTCAAGAATCTGTTAATTTTGTGTTTGATGATGATAAAGGTCTTACAGGTGACAAAGATGAAGAAGATGTATCACAAGTCACTGACAATTCTGAGAATACACTGAAGTCTGAAAATGTTGCACCTAATGTTAACACATTTGGGTCAACATCTATAGAACAGTCAGTTGTACCTTTCCAGAATGATCAGTATGTTCCCAAACCGAATTCTTCTTCAAGAATAGGTAAAAGTCATTCTTTTGACCAAATCATAGGTGATGCTACAGTTGGAGTGCAAACAAGAGGAAAAGTAAGATCAAATAAGGTAGATGTGGTAAGAACAATATGCATGTCTTCTATTTGCAATGTTGTGAATGCAGAGTGTTCCTATTCTGAAATTGAACCTAAAAATGTTAATGAGGCAGTAACTGATGAAAATTGGATAAATGCCATGCATGAGGAACTTAATCAGTTTGAAAGAAATGAAGTTTGAACACTAGTTCCAAGACCTAGTCATACTAATGTCATTGGAACAAAGTGGAGTTATAAGAATAAAACTGATGAGTTTGGTAACATTGTTTAGGTATTAGACTAGATTAGTTGCACAAGATTACACCCAAGTTGAGGTTATTGATTTTGATGGAACTTTTTGCACGTGTTGCTAGGATATAATCTTTTAGATTATTGCTAGCAATTGCATGTTTTATTGACATTGAACTTCATCAAATGGATGTATATGCTGCATTTCTAAATTGCATTTTGAATGAAGAAGCATATGTTGAACAACTTATAGGATTTGAAGATCCACAATACCCTGATCGTTTTGTTAGAGGAGAAACCGTTATAACTTTGCTTATTAAGCACACTGGAGAAGATTTACTTATTTCTCAAATATATGTTGATGACATTGTGTTTGGCTTAACTTGTGATAAAATGTTAACCAATTTGTTAAAGCAATGACTGCAACATTTGAGATGAGTATGGTTGGAGATTTGAATTATTATTTTTTTGGTCTTCAAATCAAGCAATGTAAGGATGGTATATTCTTCTCTCAAGGTAAGTATTCTAAGAACTTGGTTAAAAGGTTTGGTTTTGAAAGTTAAAAGGTAATGAAAACTTCTATGAGATCTACTTTGATACTTTGCAAAGACAGTGCTGGAAAGGATTTTGATCCAACATTGTATAGATCCATGATAAGAAGTTTACTTTATCTAACCTCTAATAGACCAAATATTATGTACAATGTTAGTGTTTTTTGTTTGTTCTAGGTACTAAACTAATCTAAAGGAATCTCACCTGAATATTTTGAAAAGAATTATCAAGTTTGATGCAAGTATAAGTGAACTTGGGATATCGTACACTAAGGACACCAACAACACTTTGATTGGATACAGTGATGAGGATTGAGCATGAGATATAGACGACAAAAAGAGTAAGAGTAGAGGATGTTTCTACATGGGAAACAATCTTGTGGTTAAGCAAGATGTTTCATGCCTATGAAATTGAATTGATATCCTTACAATTTTCTATGATAATACGAGTGCATAAACATTTCTAAAAATTCAGTACAACACTCACTCACTAAACACATTTGCATTAGGCATTATTTTATGAGAGATTTAGTGGAGAAGAACATATTGAAGTTGGAATACGTACCTACTGAAAATCATAATGTTGATATATTTACTAAGGTCTTGACCTTGAGACATTCTTATCTTTGAGAAAATCTCTTGGTATGTGTAGTATCTGAATAATCCTAGATGGATGGTGTCACAAATGTCGTAGCATTTGGGACAACATCGTAAGGTTGTATAGTTGTTATAGATTTAATCTATTTCCTTTTTCATTGAATAATTCCTTTGTAATATATTCTTGAATCTAAATTTTTTTTTGCAAAAATAAACATGTCTTACACCTCTCAAATGCATAAAAATGAGAATGTTATTAGCATACTAAAAGATGTACCAAATCACTGAGTAACTATGGAGCACGGAGTTCACTACTACGATGCCTTCTTTTCAAAAAGTGATATTTTGGTAAAAACATCAACATATTTGTAATCCATTAAGTAAGTATGGGGCACGGAGTTCGCTACTATGATGTACTCTACAGGAACAATGGATCAATACAAATTAGATGTTATAACACAAAAAAAAAATATATATATATATATATGGTGCAACACAAATGAAGTAAATTCATGTAAAAACCGTGTTTAGGTGTATGTAACAATTTTGAGCATAGCATTAGATGATTCAATTATATTTTTATAAGTTGTGATTATTTGATTATTTGTGGAAATTTATTTTATTTATTCTGATTATACTAACCCACGTCTTTGGTTTATTTCAGATTATACACATTTAAATGTTATATTCTAGAATGTTCTTAATTTAATTAATTATTTAATTATGATTTTACCCACTACTTGACCATGATCTATTTTTGTGGCTAAGTTTATGGAGTATTATCGAATTTCTTCTAGAATCCTCCTTAGTTAGTTCTTATTTTTATACGTATTACTTCCAACCATGCATTCTCTCCTATATACTTCTCATAAGATGATATACTAAGCATTGCATTTTTTTGAGTGATTTGAGTATTGCTTTTTAAGATTTGCTAAAGCTGTGTTTGTCTCGATTATTGTGATTATCTTTTCGATTTCTTGGTGCTCTAATGACAGGAAACAAGGAAACTACCTCACCATACTCAAACTCCCACGAAACTGTCATCTCCATCTCTCTCAATCTTAATAGTTTCGCTTTCATGGCCATTTCACACCAAAACTCACCAACTGCTACAAGAAAAGCTGAAACACTTCCCAAACAACTCCAGTTACACCCATTCCTACAACTGTTCACATTCAACTCGATTCGATCCTTAACGAGCTGAATCAAGCTGTTGAGAATATGACTCAATCGAATGTGTATTCTGAGAATCTATTTCTACTGATTGGAAATATGTCCATTGACATTTCTCACTACTGAAAACCTAAAAACTCACCACTACACTTGATTCATTCACCTCATAAAAGCCCCAAATTTCCAAGTCCTAACACTGAAACAGAGGCAATTGCCTCAACTGCTTCCTCTTTGGGGGAGAGTGAAAAGGAAATTGATGAGTTCCCTGTTGCTGAGCAGAATGAGTATGCAAATGCTGAGACATCCGATTTTGATGACGCTCAAATGAAGGAGGCCGATGTGAATGCTAACTCAGGTTAAACTAACTCTTATCTTTCTATACTGATAAATTTGAATAGATTGCATTTGGAAAGAATGTTGAGAAAGAAAATAGAAGGAGTAGCCTTGTTCAACGAAGGAGATCCGGGTATGTGTTCGCTAGAGTTGATTACTCTAACTCACTGAGGAGAAAGAAGAAAGGAAGTAGTGTTGTTGATGAACCGATTTAAGTTCTTTTCTTAATCGGAGGAAGAAAATGTGGTTACTGAGAAACAAGTCAAAAGGAAGTATGATCCAAAGGGAAAGAAGGTTGCTGCTGAACGAGACTTGCCCAAAGGAATTGAAAATTCTGATCCAGAAGACAATCCCATTGTGTATGAGATTAAGAAGACTCTGAGGAAGAATGCTGCATCAAATACTGAAGCAAGTGCTGCAACACCAGACCCTGATGACAGTAGAAGTGATGATTCTGAGAAGAGTAGTAGTATGGACTCTGAATCAGCTGAGGAAATAAATTCTAAAGGTGGTAATTCTAATCCTGATAATGATTCTGAAACTGATAGGTTAGTTGCTAAAATCACTAAGCTATCTAGATGAAAGTTGTTAATGGAAATAAAAATTAACATTGCTGATTTTGAGAAGTAAATGGTTGATACAATTTTTGAAAGGAAATTGCTGAAAACTGTAACTTTGAACAGTTCCAAACTGTTACGGTCTCCACAAGTGATGGATGAGCATTTGCACTCTTACAAAGGATCAAAAACTAAACCTTTTGGTGAGGGGTTTTGGGTTTTTGACTGGATCCAACTAATGGTTCAAGCTTATAAGAACGCTTAACCACTATGCCTAAATCAAGATGTATATAGTGAGTGACTTGGATTCAGGTTCTAAGTTGGACGAGGGAAAAACTTAAGAGCTAGACTTAATCTGGAATGAACATGCTCTTAGAGAACTCCTTGTTGATATGACTTTTGCTTGTTTGTTGTATTATAGCTTTAGAGTTCTTGCGTGATTTTTTCCGTGCTTTGTTTGTATTTATAGGGGAAGATTAGGACAACTAGCCGTTTGAGTTGACTAGCCATTGACAATCTTTCCTTATTTGATGTTGATTCCTTGATTCTTGTTGATCGATCTTGAATGCTTCAATTCTGGAATCTTTGTTGATCTTCTATGTATGGTAAGTCTTCTTTTGAAAGTTTTAAGATGACTTGGAATCTTGTCCTTAGGCGAATTCTCTTGATCACTGACTAGTCTGCTGATTTTATCCTTAGTCGTCTGATGAGCTCGTCTGACCAGGTATCGTCTGTCTTTTGTTATTAGATGAGTAACCCTCTTCTGATTTGAACAATACTCTTTTGACTTGGCCAATCTTCATCTTGGACATTATCAGCTAGGTAGGTATACAGGCACCTGACTTAGATGTTCTTCAATGGTCTTCTAGTCTTCAGGTCTTCTACTCTTCATCTCCTGAGATTGCGCGTGTAAGCTAGGACTGTGTTTATCAGCTGAGATATATACAATTGATCACACTAGACTAGATTAAATAGTAAGCTGATCTATACAACATCACCTGACCCTATTACATGTATTTTATAAACTCTAAGTGTTTTGGTCATCAAAACTATCCTAAAACATAGAAAGGCTTAGGGTGAATTTATATCCCAATAAAGTCATCTTAAGAAATCTTAAGAAAACTTATATTTTGAGTTTACTGATCTTATGTGTGAAATATGTGAATATATTATGAATTGTTTAAGAACTAAGCTGATGTTCATATTGTATAGACAGCTTATAGAATAGGACTTAGATGTACTCTTCTGTATGTAGTTCAGTTGAAGTATCGATAGGTTTTATATTTGTAAAGTTGTATTTTGATGTAATCAGCAGAGTAAGTTCAGAACAGTAGATTAGAACAATATCAGAAGACTAAGACTCAGAAGACTACTCAGAAGAAGAAGAAGGCAATCTTAGAAGAGTAAAAAGGAAGCACAAAAGTATTCTGAAGAAGCTTAGGACAGTTGAAGAACTGTGCTGATCGGAGAAAGAATAGTAAAACTAAGAACAATATTTTACTGTGCTGGAGCAGAATAAGTTTGGAAAACTTTTTAATTTAAGGTATAACTGAATATATCTGAAGATATGCTGACTTGGATAAAGAAGAAGTTACAAAGTCGGTTACAAAGGATAAGTTACAAGAATCGGTTTAGAGTTAGTTGAAAGTTAGTTTCACAAACTACTAACTGTCATACTAAAGTCTATAAATACTGAGAGATCTTCTACTTGAAAAGACTACTGCTACTTCTGATATTCTGAAGAGCAAGAGCAATCAAAGAGCTATTCAAGTATTCAAGCAAGAAACTCACAGAGTTGAAGGAGATCAAATCAAGAGCCCAGATTTGAAGAAGAATATTCAAAGGCTACAATTAGAGAAGTTTTAATTTACATTTTTAGTTTGTGATTTTGTAAAACAAGTTTGCTAGTATCTTGTAGAATTACTAGTAGATCGAAAATACACTTGGAAGTGTAATCGATAAGATCAAAGTCTTAGTCTTGGGACTTTAAGCCACAAGAAACTTAAGAAGGAGTTAATAAAACTTCACAACTGGGTTTGTGAGAGTGGATGTAGACATTTGTCGAACCACTATAAATCTTGTTTTCACTTTACTTTATGTTTTGATATTTGTTTAATATTCTTGATAATAAGAACAGTAAAGTTTACTAAGTAAAAGTTCAAAATCAAAGTTGAGTATAAACTAATAAGGCTCACATTATTTCTGAAGTACTGATCTGAGCTGAGTAAGCACAGTATAGTATAAGAACACTTAATTCTGCATTACACACTCTAATATTTTGAAAGATTTTTAAAAGTCTATTCACCCCTCCCCTCTAGACTTTTACTAGCTTAATCAATCTTAACTCAACTTGGGACCAACAAGTGGTATCAGAGCAGTAGTTCTTTTGGACTGCTGTTTCTTGATTACCTAGAAGACTTTGAGGGAAGTCTTCTGTCCTTGATCGAATTGATCCTTGAACTTTTTCTTTCTAAATCATTTACTTGATAATCTTGATATACTTGCTATCTTATTGATCTTAGAGTTGGTCTCCTGTGCATAGGGTGCACGTGCACCCTATGCGATCAGTGATCAACTATAAGACACATAAACGCGAATTTTCAACAACAAAGTAACTGCTGGCCTAGCGGTTACCTTATTTGGAAACGGGTATAAGGTCACAGGTTCAAGACCTGTGTCCTGAATTTTCAATAATAAAAATTACACTTTTCAGTTAAAATATCCACCACTTTTCAATAATAAATTTTCCACTTTTCAATAATAAATCAGAAACACAAAAACAAAACCGATTTGGGGCAAAAAAAGAAGAAGAATTTCCCTTTTTTGATGCCTGGAGAAGACGCTTGTAAGATTTGCTCAGTAAATTCACTGTTCCGCCATCTGATAACTGATTTCACAAATTAATTGGAATTTCGATGGGGATGCAATTTCGAAAAAGAGAATGTGATGTGTGAATTAACAGGAAAGCGTGAAGAAAATCATGAGAAACGAAAGGAAATTCGGATTTATTACACTTTTCAGTTAAAATATCCACCACTTTTCAATAATAAAAATTACACTTTTCAGTTAAAATATCCACCACTTTTCAATAATAAAAATTACACTTTTCAGTTAAAATATCCACCACTTTTCAATAATAAAAATTACACTTTTCAGTTAAAATATCCACCACTTTTCAATAATAAAAATTACACTTTTCAGTTAAAATATCCACCACTTTTCAATAATAAATTTTCCACTTTTCAATAATAAATCAGAAACACAAAAACAAAACCGATTTGGGGCAAAAAAAGAAGAAGAATTTCCCTTTTTTGATGCCTGAAGAAGACGCTTGTAAGATTTGCTCAGTAAATTCACTGTTCCGCCATCTGATAACTGATTTCAAAAATTAATTGGAATTTCGATGGGGATGCAATTTCGAAAAAGAGAATGTGATGTGTGAATTAACAGGAAAGCGTGAAGAAAATCATGAGAAACGAAAGGAAATTCGGAGAATTGAAAAGCAATTTCACCATGTAAGAATCCGGCGCCGTGGGGGGAGCATTTCCGGCGGCGGCGGCGCCGATGATGATGATGAATGTGAATAGGCAGCCTCAGAATCAGCCGTAGGAGGAGAAGAAGTTGATTCGGAGAAGAAGTTGTACGGCGGTGCGACGGAGGAGACGCCGTCGTCGATGGCGAAAAGCGGTTCTGTTTTGAGGGGATTTTGAGTAATTTCAGTGGTGATGAGCAGAGAGCGGAAACTGAGTCCGGCGCAAATGCGCTATAGTAGAAGGAGAAAGAAAGAAAAAGAAAAGGAGTAGAAAGAAGTGGTTAAAAAAAAGCGTGTGCACCAAACTTAGTTTGGTGCACAAGGTGCATATGAGAATTTCTCTTGATCTTATCTGTCTAAGAACTATTGATGTTATTAACATTCACAAACTACCAAAGTTTAAAATTGCAGATTATGACTATTGGAAGCTCCGCATGGAAGCAATCTTCAGTTCAACACATGATCTCATGGTGTCAGTGGTAAAGAAAGGTCCATTTGTCACTATGACAGCCAACACTGCTACATTGGACACATCTAAAGCTGTAGGTGTTCTTGTTCCAAAACCAAGGTCAGAATTAACTAATGAAGAAATGAAACAAAATAATTTGGACAGCCTGGCTTAGAATTATATTTTACATACCTTACCAAACGAGTATCTTGGTAAAGTATTAAAATGTAAGCTAAGGAAATGTGGGACAAACTAGCTATTCTTTGTGAAGGCACTAGTCTGATCAAAGAAAGAAAATTGTCCACGACGATTCAAAAATTTGAGTTATTTAAAATGAGGCCTAGTGAAACTATTGACCAGCTTGATACTCGATTTACTTGCATTATGAATGATCTTGAAGTATTAGGCAAGACTTATACTGATAGGGAGATTAACTTGAGAATTCTTAAAGCTTTGGATGAAAGGTGGAAGATGGTCAAGATGATGATCAAGACCACTCAAGATATTGATTCATGGCCTGCTGAAACTATGTTCCAAACTCTTAAGGCACATGAATTCGAGTTGGATGAAGAAGATCCAGTAGTTGGTAGTGAGAAGGATAAGGATATCTCTAAGAATGTTGCTTTCAAAGCTTCTTCCTCTAAGGTGTCTAGATCATCTAAGTCTAAGTCCTCAAGCATAAAAGATGAACTAGATAGTTCTGATCTTAGTCTGAAGGATCAGAGGAGCTTAATGATTAAGAGGTTTGATAAGCTGAACAAGAGATATGGTAGATATAAGAGTTTCTATAAGGAGACTAAGGGTTCTAGTAACAGGGAGTCTTCTGGGACCAAAAGAGATCGCACCTCTTCTGAAAGAAGGGATGAGGTTTCTAATGAGAATAGAAGAGATAGGAACTCATCTGATAAGAGAGATAGGAACTTTACTGATAGGAAGAACAGGAACCGTAATCGTTCTCCTACTAAAAAGTCTACTAATAATCTTGTGTGTTATAATTGTGAAAAGCCAGGTCACTATGTCTATGAGTGTCCTGATCTGAGTTCTAAGGACAGAGAAGAAAGGAAAAGCAAGGCGTGATCGAAGATTTGCTAAGGGTAAGAAGGTAATGATGGCATACAATGACTCTAAGTCGGATTCAGAGGAGTTGCCTTCGTCTTCATCTGAATACCCTTCAAGCAATGAGAAAGATTCATTCATTGCAGATGATGGACTAGCTATGATGGCCAAGATTGAACAAGAGGTATCTTTTGTTACTTCTTTCCGTTCTTGTAATAATTCTGATTCTGATGAAAGTGACACTGCTGATAGTGGTGTAGGAAGTAGTCTTCATCATTCCCATGGAGTGACTGAAGAAGACCTTCTACAGGCTAATAAAGCATTCATGGAAATCAGTGATGAGAACATTTCTTTAAAACAAGAAATCATCAGTCTACGTGAAGCTCAGTTAAAAGTAGATCCCAATATAGTTTCTCTAAATGAGCGCTTATCAGAAGAGTTGTCACAACTCAAAGAAAAGTACTCATCTCTTGATAAACTACATCATGATGTACTTAAAACTCAAGCTATAAAGACCAATGAGTTCAATGATTTAAAGATCAAATGTGAAAAACTAGAAGAGCGCAATAGATTCCTAGAAACTGAAGTACTGAGCTTAGATCTAAAACTTGCTGACTTGGTTAATTCTTCAAAAATTAATCAAACATTGTCAGAAAGGTATAAAGATCCAGCTGACAAAAGTGGGTTGGGTGCTGAGGTACTTAACTCATTTACTCCAGTAACTAAGAACACTAATGAAGCTAGTTCAAGTTATTCACAACTAGATAAAGGAAAAGAACCAATGCAATATGATGATGATGCAAAACCTAAGAACACTAATAAAGTTCAGTCAAACTACATTCCTCCTATTACCAAAAATGGTAAAAAGAAAAATGTAGCTAGACAAGCTCAGTTTAGACCTGTTCAGCAGAGATATACGTAGATGTCCAGACCAGAACAATCATGGCATCAAAAGAGGTATACTCAGCAGAGTTGGCCTAGACAAGAACAGACTGGTTGGAATCAGTCTAGACCTCCTTTTATAAGGCAGTCTAAGTTGTATTCAACCAAGCCTAGGAAATTTGTACCACCTCATCATATTCAACCTGTTCTTTATCCTCCACCTTTATCTTATGACATCATTGGAGAAAATAGACCAAAACGCATATATATGTCATATGGTCCACAAGCTTTCAGACCATATTCGAACTATTACATACATATTGATCTTACTGAAAAATGGGTTGAACCAAGGAAAGGTTACCTCAGAAAAATAGATCACAAGTTTGCTGATAATTCTGATAAGGTCAAGAAAGTACTGTTCTGTGATAAGTATGGAAGAAAATTGTAAAGGTCCCAACTATTCAGAACTTCAATGTACATTTGGGTGCCTTTCAATGATACTAACACTCAAGGACCCCAATAAATAAAGGGTACCTAAATTATTAAGATCACTACTTTGCAGGGTCGACTGGACTTATACAAGAAAGGTGGTTCAGTTGGTGAGACTTGGTACATAGACAGTGGTTGCTCACACCACATGACTGGTACCAGGGCCTTACTTTCTAACTATGATGAGCAAGAAGGACCCAAAGTGATCTTTGGTGACAGTTCAATGGCTATCACAAAAGGATTTGGATACATAAAGAATGGTGATGTGGAGATTCAAGATGTCTCATATGTTGAATGTTTGAAATATAATTTGCTATCTGTCTCTCAATTCTGTGATAGGGGATATAAAGTGCAGTTTAAGAGCAGTAAATGTGAGATTATAGGCAAGAGAACCCATACTGTTCTACTTATTGGTGTAAGACAAGGCAGTGTCTACATTGTGAATTGAAATAGTTGTCCTAGGGATACTTGTCTTCTTACTAAGAGTCCTAAAGAAATCAGTTGGTTATGGCACAAGCGCCTATGCCACCTGAACTTTAAGATAATTAATAAAATTGCAATAGACTACCTTGTAGAAGGTATTCCCAATGAAATTTATTACAAATCACAAGTGTGTGATTCATGCCAAAAAGGTAAATAGGTAAAAGTTTCCTTTAAGTCAATTCCCACTCTTTCAACTGGCAGAGTTTTAGAACTCTTGCACATGGATCTTCATGGTCCTATCAAACCTCCCACACTGAATGGCAGAAGGTACACTCTAGTTGTGGTAAATGACTATTCTAAGTTCACTTGGGTAGTCTTCTTACACAAAAAGAGTGATACACAAACACTTCTTCCAGATCTTTTAAAGAGGTTGCAAGTTGAAAAAGGCCAGCCTATTGTCAAGATAAGGAGTAACAAGGGGACTTAATTTATAAATTCTTACATTACTGATTATTGTTCTAAGTTTGGCATTCAGCATCTAACCAGTGCAGCCAGAACCCCACAGCAAAATGGAGTTGCAAAAAGAAGAAACAGAACTTTAAAAGAAGCTTGCAGAGCTATGCTAGCTGAGTTCAATACACCACATAAATTTTGGGCAGAGGCTATCAACACAGCATGCCACTCCCAAAGTAGAAGTGCTCTTAATAAGGTTCATGGTAAAACACCTTATGAGGTATGGAAAGGTAGAAAACCTAGGGTTTCATATTTTCATATCTTTGGTTGTAAGTGTTTTATTCATAATAATGGAAAGAGCAAATTAAATGCTTTTGATGCAAAAGCTGATGAAGGGATATTCTTAGGATACTCTTCAGTAAGCAAGGCATTTAGAGTGTTTAATTACTCTACTCTATGTGTGGAAGAAACACCCCATGTTGTCTTTGATGAGAGTGTACAGGACTCTGCTGACCATCAGCTCAGTAAGAAAGTTGAAAATCTGAAACTTCAAACTGAGGATGATGATGATGAGACTGAAGTATATGAATTTGTACAAGCCTATAACCCATTCTTGAACATCCTAAACTAAGATAATGATGAAGAAAAGGTAAAAGACAAAGGCAAGTCTTTTAAACCTTTTGATATACCTGAATTGGTTGACTTTTCTCCTACAAATAAATCTGTTGATATGAATCATGCTGATATTAATGATACTGATATGCATGATGCTATGAATGATTTAGATGATGAGAGTGTTCCTGTTAAGAGTAGAAAAACATGGAAATCTGCTCACTCTACTGATCTGATATTAGGTGATTCTAGTAGAGGTGTTAAGACCAGAAGACAATTATTTGATACACATAGGGAAACTAGTTCATCTCTATTTTGTTGGTGCTATTTTCTATCTTCTATTAGCCTAAGACTGTAAAAGAGGCTTTTGCTGATAGTAACTGGATTATAGCAATGCAAGAAGAGTTGAATCAGTTCACTAGAAATGAAGTCTGTGAACTTGTGGATAGACCTAGTGGACATAATGTTGTAGGCACTAAGTGGATTTTCAAGAATAAGAAAGATGAGAATGATCTTGTAGTTAGAAACAAAGTTATATTAGTTGCTCAGGGCTACTCTCAAACTGAGGGTATTTATTATGATGAAACTTTTGCTCCTGTAGCTAGACTGGAAGCTATAAGATTGTTACTTGCTTATGTTGCACATATGAAATTCATTGTTTATCAAATGGATGTTAAAAGTGCATTTCTTAATGGAATACTTGTTGAAGAAGTTTATGTAGAACAACCTCCTAGCTTTGAGGTAAATGGACATCAAGTATACAGGTTGAAGAAAGCACTATATGGACTGAAGCAAGCCCCAAGAGCCTGGTATGATACACTTTCACTATTCTTACTTGAAAATGGTTTTACTAAGGGCAAAGTAGATCGTACTTTGTTCAGAAGACAAGAAGGAGAAGACATTTTACTTGTTCAAATTTATGTGGATGATATCATTTTTGGTTCACCCAACAAAAGCTTGAGTGAAAGTTTTTCTAAACTCATGCAAAGTAAATTTGAAATGTCAATGATGGGTGAAATGACTTACTTTCTTGGTCTACAAGTAAAACAATCACCTGATGGTATCTTTATAAATCAAGAAAAATATACATGTGGACACTCGCCTAGGTAATATAGATGCTCAACTCCTTGAGATGAACAACATGATTCGTCCTCATTTCGATTGGCTCATCCAACAAGGCTACTACAACGCACCTCAACCACCTCAATGATACCTCAAAGCTTCAAAGATGGTGTGGTATAAGTGTCCTAATTTCCTCTCCATTTTCAGTGTGTTGATGTTTATGTCCGTTACCATTTCTTTACTTGTACCTTAAGATTGTTGTTTTAGTTTCTTTTATTTTGGATATTTTTGTGGATTTTTGTTGATGGAGATATTTTTTATGCTTTGCTTGGATGAACGTATGGGAATTTTATTTTGTGTGATGGTGGATTTTTGGAGAATTTGTTGATGGATATGCATGAGTTTACTTTAGGTGATCTTGTGATGTTTCTTGATGAGTGGGAAATCGATGCATGTATGACTCTATCATTTGATTGCATTTTGTGTGAAGGTCTAGGCTTTAGGAAAACACTTGAGTTTACCACATTGAGCCAGTGAGACTTGAGCCTTCTTGAATATAATATCATTCCGGTTCAACTTTTTCTTGAGTGAGTCGTCCACGAATTATGCATGCTAGAACTTGCTCTTTGACTTGTTTGAAACTTGATTTAGGAGGATATTGTCAAAAATGATTGGAGACATTTTTTGAATTTAAGTCACTTGGCCAAATGAATCCCACCAAATGATACATTTTCGTAGTTAGCCCCGTTGAGCCGTAAAACCAACTTTCTTTGGCAAGCTACAAAATGTCACCATGAAACCACATCTTTTGAGCCTAATTGGCCTAATCATTTGTAGAGCTTCAATGTTGGTTGAAATGGTGAGGGAATTGAAGTAAGTGGATTTGTATTGATCAAAGTGAATTCAAGAGAGAAGAAAGGTGAAAAAGAAAAGGGTTGAAAAGAAAAAGAAGAGCTAATGAGCTTGTGCTTAATGTGAAAAATAAAAGGGAAACAAAAGTCCCAAAATCTCAAATCTCAAAAGTGAAGAGAAATGGCTCCAAAATGTTGTGAAAAGAAAAGGGAAAAAAAGGGTGAAGTTCACTTCGAGTGAAAAGAAAGAAAGAGAGCAAGTGTTATGTGAGAGTGAATGAAAAATGAGAGACATACCAACATTTGTTGCTCTACAAGTTGAATGAGTCACTAATCCCAAATTTACCCCACCCATTCCAAAGAGCCTACATTACAACCTGTGAAAGACCTCCTTGATTGGCAATTGATGCCTAAATAATTAGATGAGAATTGAGTTGAAGAGCAAGCCTATGGTTTTTTTGTTTTTTGTGGATTGACATTTGAGAGTCTACATGCCCATATACACTTGTGTGTTGAGAGAAACACTTCTTGAGAGAGTGGTGAATCAAGTGTTGAATTTGTCTTAGCTTGAATCACATTTTGTCTTGAAAGTGGTAGAAAATTGCATGTGTTGATGAACCATTCATAGGAGATATTGCTTGATCGTGCATATACTATACATTGTATCCATTCATAAATCCTTCACAATCACCCTCCTTTGTTTTTCTTTTTCTTTGCTTGGGGACAAGCAAATCTCTAAGTTGGGGGGGGGGGGGGTTGATTGGGTGTGAGATTGCTCGTATTTGTGCTCATTTTTACTATATTATTGTAGCATTTTGATGTGATTTTGGACGTAATTGATAGAAATTGTGCTACTAACCTTGTCGTCAAGAAATGTGTTCAAAGTGTAGGAAACAAGGTGAAATAATCCATTTTAGAGGAAAACCGAGCATTGGCGCATGGGAAGCGAAGTTCGGTTGGAGGACGAGCAAGGAAAGCTAAGAAAAATAGAAGAAAAAGTCCAAGGAGGAGAAGTCACTCGGTTAGCCGAGTGGTCCCACACTGGCGATCGAGTGAGGTGGACTTCCAGAAACTTTCAAGAATTTCCAAGTCAAACGGGCGGCCGAGTGGAATCACGCTAGCGGCCGAGTGACTTGACACTGGCAGCCGAGTGGGTTCTGCATCCCAAAATCCCACTGTATGTCCACTCGACTCGGTTGACCGTTTGGTCCACTCGGTTGATCGAGTCAACTTACGTTTTTTGTGGAATTTCGCGAATTTTGAAGAACTTCAAGGACCCAAAGGATAATTTCGTCTCACATACTCTTGGAAGCTTTAAATAGCTTCAGACTCAGTTTGTTAAGGGTCTTTGGCCTCATTTATTACAACACCACAAACCCTAGTTCATACTTACCCCCATTTTCCACATTTATTGCTATTTTAATTCTTAGTTTAGCTAAAAGGTAGAATACTTAGCATAGGTTTTTGAAGAACAATGCTCTACTCTTTTGTAATAGCTAGGTATTTTGAAGAAACAAAAGGTGACTTCAAACCATACTCTCTTTTGGTATTTAATTACAAGTTTAATGTGTATTTCATTCTTTTGTGTTGTTTTGGCTATGGTTGTTTCTCAAAACACCATGAGCTAAGTTTATTTATGCTTTGGTGTTCTAAAACCATGTGAATATTAAGTTTGGAATTGTTTGAACTTTGTTATTGTTGATATTAGGTTTATTGCTTCTTTTATTGAGTATTATTGGTACTTTGTGTGTTAAATTCGATTAATCCATATTTAGATGCATGTTTAGCGTAAACGAGAGTTACAAGGACATGTATATATTTATGGTGTGAGTTGTTGGTCTGCAAATGTGTTAGTTATATTTTTAATTCGTCGTGAGAGAGTTAATTGTATTAGAACCCCATTAAAGAACATTAATTAATTGAATGGTTGTTTGAGTAGTTGGTGAGGATTAGGAAGAAAACTTTATTACCGGGTTTGGGAACACCTTAGAATTAAGGCTATATTACCCGAAGGGAAATGGTTGTCATTAGGGGTGGAAATAGGTTGGGCTAGGCTAGGCTTTACATGAAAAAGCCTGGGCCTGGTTTATAAATATTGAGCCTGAGCCTGACCTGTTATCTATGATAGACTTTTTTTATAACCTTGGCCTGACCTTTTAAGTAAATAGGTCATGCCTACAAGCCTTTTAGAAGCTTATTAAATATGTTAAATATGAATCGTAGTTCAATATTCAAAGTTGCAAATAAAATTCACTGACAAAACAAATGCATTACAATGATAAGTTTAAATACAAACATTATAACGATTTCTCAAGTACTAAAATAAATTTAACTTACTTTAATTTAATTTAATATAAATATTAGTACTAAATTTTAAGAATGACTTATTATAAAATATATATAAATATAATATATAATCTTAAATAGGCCAGTCTGTTAGGCTTATAAGGCCTTATATAAAGCCTAAGCCTAGCCTACTTAACTAAATAGGCTTTTTAAAAAGCCTTAGCCCGACTCATATTATAAATAGGCTAGGCCTAACAAGACCCTTAATAGGCTAGGCCGTAGACCCTGTCGGGTAGCCCGGCCTACTTCCACCCCTAGTTGTCATCCTAGAATTTAGGTGCTCTTAGCAAATCTTAATTGAAGCATTAACAAAGTAAAAGCGATTCCTCTCGATTTCACTGGTGGAGAACACCCGAAGCATTCTCTCACCCTTGCACTTCTTCGAATTATATTCGTAGTTGTTTATTGTTTTAATTGTCAATTTCTTGTTTTGATAGTAATATTTCTTATTAAGTTGTGATAATTGCTCTTTATGGTTATTTGCTTATTTTTAGTAGTTTAAATCACTTGTTAGTTTCTAGGTTGGTGTTTGATTTAATTTCTTGCATTTTGGTAGTAAGTTAGCTTAGTTTTAGAAATTCAAAACCCGAAACCGTAGTTACATTAGTTATGCCAACATACAACTCTAGGGATCCATTGCACTAGCCCACCTCCCCTGGTTCGATACTACTTGGTCGAAATACTTACGTGTATAGTACTACGATCCCTTATGCTTGAGGGGAAGTAGTTAGTCATATATATGTTGGTCCCTTTTATGGGGTATACATCAGACGAGTTTCTGGAAAATCAGATTACTTGTTGACATCTGATATATAAGTTCAGGTGTAGAAAACAAAACTAACTCTCTATACAGATGACTTGGTCAGCTGACTAACTAGGAGTCTAGAACTAGATCATCTGCTGATTTACATCAGTTGATAGAGAAGCGTGTGCAAAATTTGTAGTGTGCCCATTTTAAATATTATACTTGTCTATACTGTCTATATGTAGATTACAAATTTATTTCATGCACAAACACATTTTATGATATCAGAAGACTTGGTGTCTTCTGATTATGACCTTTCGAATAACAAAACAAATGAGTATATCAGCAGACTTGGTGCCTGCTGATATAAGACGGTTTCCTTTTAAACACTTATGTTAATGTAAATAACACATAGATTTATAGTGGTTCTGATCTCAATATCCTACATCCACTCTCACGATCTCAATCATGATATTAGCCTCCTTGAACACTTTAACGTCCCAAGAGGAGGACGTCTTGCTACTTTATAGTCCCAAGAGAAGACTTGTGATCAAGAACCTCAACTACTTTCTGAGGCTACGGATCTACTTGTTGGTTAGGTAACAAGTAACCTCTATAGTGCTTGAGATGGATTCTTAGTGTGTATAACTCGGCCTATCATCTAAATGGGAGTATAGAGGTGAGGACTCGAGAAAGACTAAGTATGAGAAATTCCCTTACAATCTGAGTTAGCCTAAAGCTAGGATTGGGAATTTCTCTTCTAGGCTTAGGATGTATATATGACATTGCTGGCCTAGATGAGTTCACTCACTGGGAGATTAAGAGTGTAAGAATGCTTGCTGGATATTTTCTATGAAGTGTTCTTGAGCTCTTCTGATTTTCTGGACTTAGAACATTTTGCTCTGCCTTTGCATTCTTTCTCACACACACTTTTGCCCACACATGAGTTATGATTTGAACTCATATTTATAGATGGTATTATGAGATATTACCGTTGGATTATATCTTCAAATCCCTCTGTTTCAAGAAATCAATCTTTAGGTAGCAGTCTATTAATTATTATCGTTGCCTAGTAATAATTAATTCTCTATTGACTTTCCAGTCCTTTGAGTACTGTGCTTTGTCAGGATCTAAATGTTTGTTGTTGTCTTTACATAGGTCCACGTCAGCTCTGATGTGACTTCTCAATTCGTAGAACAGAAGACTTCATCTCAGTTGATTTACTCATCTGATCTTGTGTCTTCTCTTCTGATATTGACAATTAGCAGCTTTGATTGTTTCCTCACCTGTATAGACTTGTCTGGTTAGTCAAGCAGACTTTGTCTCAGCTGATCTTGTTGACTCAGCTGATCTTGCCTCAGTTGAACATCAGGTGAGTTCCACTCATCTGATTTACTCTTCTGATCATCACGTGAGTTTGACTCATCTGATTCTCTTTTCTGGTCTTCTGATCTTCTCTTCTTATCTTGAGCTTGTGCGCGTTTCTCCTCTATATCAGCTAGCTTCCAACACTGCTGATATGACCAGATCCTAATCTATTACAAGATGAATGATGAAGTTGTCTATACAATGCAACTTATCTTATTACAAGTATATTTGATTTATCAGTAAAAATATAAGGATATATAATATCCCAACAATATATTGCCTAAAATTCGTTCAAGTCTTGATGCCGACTGGGTGGGCTGCTCATTTACGAGAAGGTCATCAACGGGTTTTTTTAGGGCTCTGTTTCTTGTTTTCCCTTCATGCGTGTATATGTACTCCTTTTTTACACATAATAAAGTACCTTACATATACTATGTTTAACAGGACAGCCTACCCAGAATAAATAAATCTTAAAATCACAATACTATTAATATAATTACTTTTAAATTTGAGGTTATGGTGAAATTGTTTTAAAAATGTTTTAAATAGGCTTTCGAACCCGCTTGTTTATTAAAAATGTTATGCTTCTCCTACTAAAATGTCTATTATAAATAATAAGATATACTTGGGCCTAATAATTATACATTAGACCCAAACTTTTCAACGAGAAGGAGCCTAGCTCGACTCGGCCTATTCCCAACCCTATCCTCTACCTAAATAGAAATACACAAAAAAAATGAAATCGAGGATGAATTTATCCTCTAATTCTATCTTTTGCCAACAAATAATCTTGGTACTCAGCTTTATTATTTATTTCTTAAGCACCCTCTTACTCATCTTGATTCTCATGGGCATGGCTTTGGATATATTGAGGCTCTACCTCAAGATGAGTACCATTCTTTTGTGTCTCTGCAGAACTTGAGCCTTCGTCAGTTTTTAAAAGCATTTTCCTTCGTCACATTTCTATTGATGATGCACATCTGATTGCAAATTCCAATACACCACAACTTATATCCTTTAACACTACTAGGATATAGCCAATGAACACACACATTAATTCCCTTGGCTCTAGTTTATCTTGCTTAACATTAGCATAAGTCAAGCATCCATATACCTTTAGATTAATTACTATTATCAGCAAGATGTCCAGACCACACTTCTATAGGTGTTTTGAATTTCAAAGATGAGAAGGGTCTTAATTATACTTATCAAATAAGTTGTAGTAGTAGCCACCTCCCCCGAAATTTTGTGAACAATGCGGAGTCGAATTTGTGGATTCTCGGATAAGAAGATATCAAATGGGCTACATCAAACTCGCATGCCCAGTAACCCACGTGTGGTATCTAAAACGTCTTCCCAGTTATATTGCGAATCTTTTAGAAACCTCTTAAAGAATTAGAAGGCATAGTATACTACGATATGTGATTTGATCAAAATTCTTATTTTACAAATTCAGAATGAGAAAATGGCATCCCAATCAATCCAATTTGGCAAACTAAGTAGGGGTGGGTAAATACACCGAAATTTCGGTATATTGGGCTTATCGTACCGAAAAAATACCGAAATTATCGAAATTTTCGGTACACTGAAAATTTCGGTACGGTATCACAGTATGATAACGGTATGAAAAATGGCCATACCACGGTATTTTGGTATATACCGAAAATTTCGATAAGTTCGGTATACCGAAAATATCGGTATATACAGAAATACTGAAATATTAATAAAATAATTATTTAATAATATAATTAAAATTTTAAAAAAATAATTAAAAAATAATTTTTAAAATTCAGACTTCTAGACTTCTCTCAAGTCTTAACTTACATCTTAGATATCAATCGATTAAAAAAGGAAAACATAAAAAACGAAACCCTAGATCTAGAATAGATCGCAGTTCTCTTTCTCTCTTCAGAGTTCAGTCTTCACTCTTCATTCAGTCTAGGCGCGGCCGCTGCACCACACCCTAACGCTGCTTCACACTGCTCTAAAAAAGGGGAAACCCTAGCGCCGTTGCACGCCCACGCGGCCACACCGCCTCAGCAAGCCCACGTAGCCACCTCTACACACACGCGTCTCCGATCCTGCACGCCGCCTATTTTTTTTATCAAGGTAATTGGTATTTTTTTATACCTGTTTAGATTTTTTTTATGAGTTGATAATTGGATTTTGGAATTCATATTACAAAATACAAATTTTATGAATCAGATTATGAAATATTGAATCAGATTTTATTTTATTTTTACAGATTTTAGAGTTCATGAATCATAATTGTAATTGGTAAATGGTAATTGATAATTTTTTAAATTTTGAAGAATTTTTTTATTTAAGAATCAGATTATGAAATATTGAAAATATGAAATATATCAGATTTTATTAGATTATCAGATTTTTATTTTATTTTGGTAATTGGTAATTTTTATTTTGAAATAATAATTATTAGATTGGTAATTTTTAGTTCATGAATCATAATTGGTAATTTTTATTTTGAAATATCAGATTATCAGATTTTTATAATTTTACATATTATGAAATATTTATGATTTTATTTTATTTTTATAATTTTCAGTTTTAATAATTAATTTCTTTTATTTTTCAGATGGAATATGAATCTTCTCACACACTTCAAAGTCCATCTAAAATACCAAATACAATAAATATTGAATCACGTAATCGTGAAGATTGTTCAAGTCGAAAACGAGCAAGATACGAATCGATGAAGCCTCCAATAGTTCTTAAACAACAAAGGAGCCCGTATTGGATGCATGTTACGAAAGGGACTCGAGCAATGGATAATGGGAGCATAAAAACAATAGCGATATGCAATTACTATAAAACTAATATTCTCGTGTCTAAAGGAAGTACTAGTGGTTTAAAAAATCACTTGGAGAAAAGGTGTAAGTTATGTCCATTGTACGAGAAGAGTAACAGTGAGAATGGTCAAACGGTATTGACGAATAAGGTTATGGGACAAGGAAGTGCTTTGGTTTCTCACAGTTTTAATAAAAAAACGATGTGAAATGAAGTTTACGGAGTACGTGATTACGGATGAGGTCTCTTTTCGAGTTATCGAAGGGAATGGGTTCGTAAGCTTTGTTCATGAATTACAACCAAGATTCAAAATCCCCAATCGAAAGAAGGTTGCAGATATGGTTTACGATTTATTCTTAGTAGAGAAAGCTAAGATAAAATCTATGATTGGTAGCCAAAGAGTGAGTATCACCAATACATGGACATCCATTCAAAATATAAACTACATGGTTATCACATCTCATTTCTTAGATAATTGGCAAGATGGTTGAGGTTTGTTTGAGAGAGTGGGGGATTGACAAAGTTTTTTCAATTGTAGTTGATAATGCATCTTCTAATCACACTGCTATTGATTATTTGAAGAAGACAATGAAAGGTGAAAATATATTGTTGTTTGAAAGGAAATACTTGCATTTGAGGTGTGCATGTCATATTCTTAACTTAATTGTTAATGATGGTTTGAAAGAGCTTAATTCATCGATTAAAAGCATAAGGAATGCAGTTAGTTTCATTCATTCTTCCACTACAAGATTGAATAAATTTAGGGAGTTTGTTGTTCTTGTCAAGTTTAATAATATGTCAATTGTGCCTATAGATGTCAAAACTAGGTGGAATGCAACTTATAAAATGATTGATGTTGCATTAAAGTTTAAAAGGGTGTTTGATAGAATGTCTGAAGAATCAGTACCTTTTATGAATTATTTTCGTGAAAAGAATGAAAAGGTAAAGAAAGGATAGGACCTCCAATTGAAGATGATTGGGTGAATGCAAAAACTTTTGTACATTTTCTGAAAAAGTTCTATGATACTACTTTAGAGTTAAGTGCAGCCAAAACTCCTACTTCTCAATTGATTTATCAATCCATGGTTGCATCATTGCAAATTGAGATTGACAAAAGGAGTAATGATGAATTTGATCGAACTCTTAAAAGGGTTGTTAGTGCAATGAAGCTTAAATTTGATAAGTATTGGAGGGATTGGGATAACGTGAATCCTTTGATTTTTATTAATTGCCAATGTTTTTTATCCGAGAAACAAGCTTCAAATGATCAAGGTTAGTGTAAAAAAATTAGGAGGTAATCAATGGAAAGTTCAAGAAGTCATTTTTCCTTCTGAAAACGAATTTGGTAACTTTGTGGATGGAGTATAAGGGAATTGAATGATGTCATGAATGTTGAGAAACAAAATGTGCAAATTGAGGATGCTATTGAAGATGGTACTAGCATTGATGGTGGTCTTTATGATGAATTGTATGGTGATGTGGCTGCACAAAATAAAGAAGAATAAATTCAAGAGATATCCAACGTAATGGATAAGTACCTAGCCGATGATATTGAAAAACGATCTAATCAATCTTTCAATCTTTTGGAGTGGTGGAAAGGGAGTGAATCTAGGTACCCTATCCTTTCAATTGTTGCAAATGATATTTTTGCGATTCCAAGTTCGACAGTTGCTAGTGAGTCGACTTTTAGTTTGGGCAAAAGGGTTGTGGATTCTTTTAGGAGTAGTTTAAGTCCTAAAATGGTAGAAGCATTTGTGTGCACTAGTGATTGTCTAAGAGCAGAGGAGATGAACTTTTATAAGGATCCAAACGATGATGACCTTGAATTATATAAGGAAATTGAAGAAATTGAAAGGGGTAAGAGTTTATATTATAAATTTTATTAATAGTTTTTAAATTCCTATTTTATGATATTTTTTGTTCACTCTGTTTAATTCATCTTTTGCAGCTACAATTATCAATTAAGATTGTTCTCTATCTACCATCCAATCCTAAGCTTGAAGAGGTTGAAAAGTAAGAATGTATTTATTTTTTACACTTTAATATCTATAAATTGAAATTTATTAAGTTTTATCTTTTGTAGGTCTTTTGAGATTATTGAAGTTGAACGATAATTATATTTTGTATTATTGAATTTGAATGAGATTGTATTTTGTATTGTTAAATTTGAACCAGAATTGTATTCTCCTTTAATTTGTGTTTGACACATTCATGATTTTTATAATTAATTTAGGTATGAAACGGTATGTCGATATTTCGATATACCAAATTTTTCGGTATGATTCGACATACCGAATTTTCGATATGATTCGGCATACCAAAATTTTGGTATGATTCGGTATGGTACGATATACCGAATTTTCGGTATGACATTCGGTATGAGAGTTTTCATACCGAATTTTCGATATACCAAAATTTTCGATATGATAACGGTATGGTTCGGTATACCGTACCGAACTACCCCTAAACCTGAGTGGCTAAGCATGCACTCCACATTTCAATAAGTGTTAGATTCATTCTTTTAGCATGACCATTTTGTTGGGGTGTACCTGGTACTGTTTTAGGTGTTTGATTCATTGTCGTGGACTTTCTGATATTAGCACTCAATCGGTCTCTAATCGGTTGTTAACCCATGGAGTAACCTCTTGAGCAAGCAAGTCTTATTAGCACTTTCTGATATAAACAGTCCTCCAAGTATCTTCATGTAAGTCTGTTTTTTAAGCTTTGAAAAATAGTTGTAACATCCCTCTGGTGCAATTCTAGATTGAATTGACTCACCTATGCTAACAGAACTCCGATTCCACAATGTTTTACCACTGGAGAGAATATTCTAGTGACATCCACTCCTTCTTTCTATGTAAAACTCTTAGTTACATGGTTTGTCTTGTATCTAATGTTTCCACCCTTCACAATCTCAACTTTCTTATTGAAAATCCACTAACAACCCACCAATTTTTTTTTCTTTGGTTTATCAACTATCTCCCAAGATTGATTCTTTTTAAAAGATGCCAACTCCTATTCCATTGCAACAATCCATTTGTCTTTCTCATTGCAACTAATAGCTTTAGCCTAAGTTTTAGGCTCATAATCCTCTACTATGGATGGGAATTGGTCAAACTACCTAGGGGTCTATGACTTGGCCTACTAAAGTTCAAATTGGGTTTGACTCGTTTAATAAATCAATTTTTTTGTTCGCAACAAGTACTATTTACGTTGAAAAGTGATATGTATTTTTTTTTTGTAAGACCCCTGCAAAAAAGTAAAATCAATGAACAAGAAAGCGATCAGAATTTTTACATTAAAAAAAAGGGGGTGTGATTTGCTTGCCGAGGTAGGGAAAAAGCAAGGGGCATCTCTGGAGTGGTGACGACGATGGTTGTGCATATTTCTCAGGTTTTCTTTTAAGGGTGTATCTACTATTCTACTACACTATTTAACTAAAAGAGAATTTTAAGTATTTTACAATTAAATTAAAATAATAAAAGTTGAAAAGAGGTGTATGTAACAAGGTTGGCGGTGGAAATAATCGTAACCAAACAATAATGAGGCACAAAGACCACAGCCATGACATAAACCAAAACAAATAACATATCCTAGAAAAATAAACAGAAAAAGTCCCCACCACAATACATATATCTGGATTGTTGATAATACAAAATACACACGACACTTAAAATTAAGAAGCAATCAATAATAAAAGAAGGGTATGACGTCGATCCATACTCTGACTTTAAACGGAACACCTGTTAAGATTTTTAATTGAGATGGTGAGTCTCAATATCTTTAGTGACAGCAAGACAAACTTCCATGAGAGAGTGTGGATCGGGAACATCCGCACTCTCTTTCTCGTACTCCAACGTCCAAGTCACGAGGTTGTCTTCCCCATTGGTGTCAACATGAACAATCAACTTGAAACTCTTATATACCTCCAGCAGATCTCCTTCAATCACCTTATATGTCACTGATTTCTTTTCCTCATCAATAGCTTCTATTATCTCTTTTGCCACCCTATCTTTCCCATCTGTCAAGTTCAAACCAATCCAATATATTTATTAATTACAAAACCAATAACAAAATTGACTTTTAATGACAACTTCCCTAAAAATCAATTTTTGTAGTGACATAATTTTTGTTATCAAGGACTTTTAGCTAAAAAAATAATAGTGACATAATTTATGTCATTAAAAGTCAATTTTCTTATAGTTTCGATTACATGCTATGAAATAGTTACGCATGAGTATTTATGTTACCGTGGAAGTAGTTCAAGTAGACGATGGAGCCGACAGTTCCCCATTGGCCATGGTGCAAGTCACAATTTTGAATATGAGCAGGGCTCATACTAGACAAATGGTGTGGCCTCTCTCTAAAGATCTCATGGAACACATCTCCATCTGATTTTATTCCTATTTCAGAAACCAACTTCCCAGTAATCCCCATCGATCTCCTTTCAAAATTTGTCTATTAAAAATACAAGTATCAGAATTTGATATATTTTGGGTAACAGAACCTCTCTGCTCTTTATAGTTGCTACTAGCTTGTTGCCACTGCCTTCCTCAACATGTATAGTACTCCTTTTGAAATTTGAACAATTCGTAATTTGCAATTTTGAGTGTTCAATTATTTTTTTTAATTTACAGACTTTTTTTTCTTTCCTATCCCTCTCTCTTTATCTTCTTTATCTCTTTCTACATTAATTAACAACCCATTTTACTTAAAATACTATATTCCTTAATCAATGTGAATAAAATAAATGGACAATTTTTAGAAGGACGAAGGGAGTAATATTTTATACCCGTTATTCAATTTTATTATTTTCACTTTCATTTTTTCGTTGTTAAATTTTATTATTCTCATTTTTTTCTTGAAATTAATACTCCTAATTACACTACTTTATCATCTTGACTTTACAACCATCATTTATATATTGAAATTGTCATTCACTTTATTTATAAATCCGTCACTTTTTTAAGTGAATTATATTCACAATATATATACACTAATTAGTATTTATTTAAATTCGTGCAAAAAAATAGACATAAGAAAGGAAGTATAAATTAATGAGTCACAATTGTGTGCACTCAGGTGCATGATATGATCAGTTACAATTTAACTTTGTTCTAGTTTAATGGCTCAAAAAATCAATTGACCAAATTGAAATTATATATTTAAATCACTTATTCAATTGCCAACAAAATCTTTGCATGACTTAATGGATGGTGTTAGTAAATAGTGTGATTTGAAATAAGTATATATTAAATGTAAACCATGCATAGTTATGGATTATGACGTTTCATTTCGAATATAGGGTAAACAATATTTTATTATATCCATAAAGGGTGTAAATGAGTGAGAAAAATTTAAAATCGAATATAATCGAGTCGAGATCGACTACTTGAGTATAAACTCAAATATAGTAAATTTGTTAGGTTTACGAGCTTAATTGAGCTCACACAATTTTTCACATAATATAAATTAAATATAATTTAATTATAAATAAAAATACTTAATTAAATATAATGTAAAATAGCAAGTAGTAGGAATTTCAAACTTAGACACTACTCAACTCAACTAATTTATAAATTTACATACACCGATACACGTAACAGAATATATAGTTTTGTTTTGCCAAAATCTCAATCATTTTAGCTCGGACAATTTAAATTCAGTTTGAACCAGTCGATTGGAGGCTTGGAGCTAAAATCATTCACAAATTAATAACTTCCGGCCCTCTCAAAGTGTTAGCTACATGCTCAAATTATATTTATTTTACCGCAAAACTAGTCAATTATCTGAAGTTATCGGCATCAAATTTGGATTGAAATATGTTTCACTTTTTATATTTCACATTCTCTTTCATTATATGATTGATTGACATGTGTTATATTAAAAAATAATCAATGTCTTATAATATTGGAGGCGATACATATTAAAAATATAGTAGAATGGAATGAAACACCAGTGACACGAAAGGTTGACCGAAGAATTCAATCGATCAAATTTGATCCATGCATACGTATTCTGCAATAGTTATCCAGACAGATTTAGATCCTCATCACCATACTTAAATTGTTAGCCTCGAGGTCACAATTTTAATAATTTTTTTAGTAGAAAAATCCAACTACAACGTGTACAAGTTTGACAAAATGATTATGATTGTCGACCCTACCATTTCACATGATTCATGTCCAATTTAATTTATTGCAAATAGATTGCAATGATTCAATCCAATTTATTATATCACCGCTGGGGTTGTTCAACTGTCGAATCAAATAATTTGGGATATAATTATCGCATAATAGCTTCACCAATTAATTTTAATTATATTTTAAGGTTGTTTTTTCAAACACAAATATATCTCTCACAGTTTTTTTTAAGTGATCCTATAAACTCAGATCTTATATAATTGGGAAAACCTAAAGTCATATGAACACAGGTCGTTCAAGAGGCCGGGCCCCCATTAAAAACCTTGCTACGGAAAGGAAAACCCTCCTTAGAGATAAAGCCATAGTCAAGGAAATGGTAGACCCCTCTAATTAATGAGTGAATCGAAAGTGATCAAAATGGATGTCTTTGAACATATGATTCTAAATTAAATATGGCAACTCCTCTAGCCATGTGAATCCATCGGTCTCGATGGTTGCCATTGCATCCGCAACTGCATTTCCTTCGCGATAAATGTGAGTGATGGTTAAAGTGACGTCTTCTGTTGCAGCCTTTATTTGCTGCCACAGTGCCCTCAAACGCCATGGCAGCTACGGTGTCGCGGCTGTTAATAGTTGTACAACGAAAGTTGAGTCTGATTCTAGCCACAAATTCGTCCATCCTCGGTTTAGAGCCTGTCGTATTGCATGCAACGCCGTAAATGCTTCGGCCTCGAAGGCGAAACCTCTGCCATGGTTCATAACAAAGCCTCCCAAGAAGGACCCCAAATGATCTCTGTATACTGCTGCTCCTTTGATCAGTCCCGGTGCCCCCGTTGCTGCCCCGTCGACATTGATTTTTATCATTCCCTGCGCCGGCGGTGCCCATCTGACCACTATTATGTTTGGCGCTCTTCTCGGCGTCCCAGTGTGTCGAAGTGCCTTGATGATCCCGAGATCGTAAATTGTGTTGTGCATGTGTCCCATGCTAGAATTACTTGCTTCTCCCACTAGTGCCCAGATTGATACCCGAATGGATTCTGGCGAAAATCTCTCCCCCTCGAATACGGTTGCGTTTCTTGAGTGCCATATTTGCCATATCATTGTAATTAGAGCTAGTCTCCACAGGGATGTAACTTGTGGACTGAATTTTTTGCCCATAGCTTGCAAAAGCCAATTCGGGAAACCCCCGCTAGTGTCAATTCGAACCTGGAACAGGTCTGTAATTTTGCCGAATGTATGCAAGAAATAGGTGCATTTGCCGAAGAGATGGTCTATGTCTTCATTTGCTGTCTTGCAAAGCATGCAGATTCCTGGGCCAGAGATACCCCTTGAATGTAGGTATTCCCAGGAGGGTAATTTGCCATGTATTGCTCGCCATATCACTGTCGACCTTCTTGGTGGGATGAATGATCCCCATATCCATTCTCCCCAGCTAACGACCGGATAGTGCGGTCTGACTTGCTCGTACGCCAACTTTGCCGATAGCTTGCCATTCGTAGACGATGGCCATATCATGATATCATCCTCCAAAGCGCATACATAGTCAATAATATCCTTTACAATACCAGGGTGTAATCTGACAAAATCTTCATCCAAGTGCCAAGTATTTTCCACCAAGTACTCAGACACTGTGAAACTGAATGTTGCTCTGTGTTTAAAAGGTATGTCTAAGCGATCTGCGATTTTGTAGCCGAGCCAGTTATCTAGCCAGAAATTAACATTCCTCCCATTTCAAAAAATCCATCTTGCCTTCGCAGATACATGTACAAGATGTGGCCGTATCCCTCTACAGACCGTGGAGTAAATCGAGGGGGGTCTGTGTACTCTGTGTGGTGTAAATCTGCTTCTCAAAAATTCCATCGGCAAGCCTGTGTCCGTGAGAAGACCCCAGGCTAATTTGCGCAGGTATGCCGAATTTGTGCTAATGATCGAACGAACTCCCAGACCGCCCTCATGCCTCAGTGTGATTACTTTAGACCAAGTAATTGAGCAAAATCCTCTCTTATCTATATCACCCGTCCAAATGAAATTGCGCATTGCCCTTTCAATTCTATTAAGTAGTGTCCTCGGCCATTTGTATACCATCATGGTATGAACCAAAGATGACGTGATAACATGGTGGACTAGGCAAACTCGGCCTGCTAGCGATAATGACGAGCCCTTCCACGCTGAAAATTTGCTTAATATTTTATCTGCTGTCGCGCGGAGGAGTGAGGCTGTAGGTGCTCCCCTGAATAATGGCACTCCAAGATAGACAAATGGGAGTGAGCCCGATTTCATGTCCAGCATTGTACGAACATATCTTCTATTGTTGTAATTGACATATTTGCCAAAATAAACGCAAGATTTTGTTGGGTTGAAGACTTGTCCCGATTGTGCACCATAATTAAGAAGGATATTATGTACTGCCCGCACCGACGAACGGTTGGCACGACAGAATATAAGTATGTCGTCTGCATAGAGTAACGATATTGGGCATGTCAGACCTCGGCGGACGAAGGCCTGCTGTAATCTGCCTTCACGTGCTTCAACTTCCAATAGCAACGAGAGAACTTCCCCAGCAAGGCAAAATAAAAGGGGTGACAACGGATCGTCTTGCCTGACTCCCTGAGAGCATTGAAAGTAACCATGGGGCTGCCCATTTATTAGCACTGAAAGTCATGCTGATTCAAGTACACAATGAATTAAATTTGTAAACCCATCACAGAATCTCATTCGCTGCATGACCGCTGTCAAGAAGTCCCACCTAATTGTGTCGAAAGCCTTGCGAATGTCGATTTTCAGTGCCATGTTGCCATGTACTCTTGGTCTATTTAAACAATTTACACCTTCTGAAGCCAAAACGATGCCTAGATGAATACTTCGACCAGGGATAAATCCAAACTGAAAATCCGATAGCGTCTTTGATAATATCGGTCCCAATCTGGTGGCTACAATTTTGGAGAGGGCCTTAAATAAAAAATTCCCTAGCACAATTGGACGAAAATCCTCCACTTTGTCTGCTTCCAAGTGTTTAGGGATCAAGGTAACCTAATTAGAGTTCAGGCCATGTGGCAGGAATGTGAACCTAAAGAAGTACTGTGCCGCACGGACAATGTCCGTCTCTATTATATCCCAAGATGACTGAAAAAAAGAACCGTCGAATCCGTCAGGGCCTGGCGCGCTTTGTGCTGATAAACCGAAAAAAACTGCCCTGACTTCTGCCTTTTCAGGTATTGCCACCAGTGAGCAATTTTGGGCAGCTGATATTTTTTTCTCAATTAGACCCTCAAGTAGTGTGAAATCTGCGGGCACCGTAGGGGCTGTAAATAGATTCTTGTAAAAATCTAATATATGAGCAGCAATTCCATCCAAGTTAGTTCATATATTCCAGTTGATTCTAAGAGATTCTAGGGGTTTACGGACTTTGCGTAGTTGATTCATTTTGTGGAAGAACTTCGTATTACGATCCCCATCGTGCAGCCAAGTTATCTGATTTTTCTAAGCATACAAAACTTGTTGCTGCTGTAGTAAAAGATTGAGGGCTATAGTCGCATCAATCTCCAATCTCTCGGTATGCGCTGATCCAACTGTGCGTTGAATTGCTAAGAGTCGTTCCTTTGCCTTTACAATGCGTGTGTGAATATTATGGAACACCTCAGTATTCCACTTTCTCAGGGCCGCCTTGAGGCGTTTCAATTTGAGGCGAACAAGCGAGATTTGGTCAGGTGCTAAAAGAAAAATCTCCCAAGATCGACGTACCTCTACTAGGCACCTGGAATCACATAACCACATCTTTTGAAAGCGGAAGGAAGAGACCCGAAGATGTGGGCCCACTACACAGTTCATGAGTATCGGGTGATGGTCTGAAGAAACCCGCACAAGAGCCTTGGCCGTGAGCGTCGACCAGTGCTCTAGAAATTCAGATGTGACTAATATCCTGTCAAGTTTTAAAGCAAAGGTTGAACCATCTCTCCTATGAAGTACCCAAGTGAATTTAGGGCCCTCTATCTCCAGTTCAAGAAGAGATGCTTCAGCAATGAATTCACGAAAGCCACGACAGGCTACAGGCATGGGAGGCGTCGATCCCATGTGCTCATAGGCTCCTGTCACTGAATTAATAATACCCCATCAAGCACAGCGGACCGTTCTCTAAATCCAAGATACCACGCCATAAGAGGCGTCGACGAATGTGGTCCGATGTGGCATGGACTAGCCCTAGCTTGAATGTGAAGTTGTTGACTGTAGTACGAAGCACTACTATTTGATCTGTCGCATAGCATACTGTGGTAACAGTGCAAAGGTAATCTTTACAAAATATCCAAATGTTGGGCCGCATATTATCTCTCTGGTTCTCATATAAAAAACGAAAGCCAGATGAATGCCAATAGCTTTCGAAAATACTAGTAATAATTATTTTTGGTTCTATCACAACCAAAAAATCTGGGTTATGGGTGTGACAGTGACTCCGCAAAAGGAGCTATGTGTCAGAGTTCCCAATGCCCTGAGTGTTCCAAAATAAAGCTTTCATGATCCACCACTCTCATAACCGTGCTCAGGCAGCTCACATTCAGTATCTGACTCATCAACATCCGAAACCATGTCTCCCCATCGACCTAAAGCAGCTTGGGCCAAGCGTCTGTACTTTGGTGAACTGGAGTTAGCCACCTTAATCAGCGGGACTTTTGATCTGATCTTTGTTTGTGTGTCCTGTTCCACGGAATTTTCTTCATCAGTCTGTGGAACCTGTATGACTGATTTGAGACGAATAGGGCGCGTGGTTGATCCTCCCGTTGTCTCCGAGGTGTCCATGTTTGCCACCCCTCCAGACGATTGTTGGTCTGGTGGGATACGATCTGGGGAGGCATCTAGGGCTGCAAACCTGTTTGATTGTTGAGAATCTGTCGATTTCACATCCTCCTTGTTGGGATATGAATCCTAGAACAAGTCCTAAATGATGAATAAAAGATGAAGTTTTGATAAAGCCAAAAGTAGTATGAATATTTTCTAAGTGTTGACTGATCTAGTCTAGTTGAGTTAAGTCATCTTGTACAAGACCAGTAGAATTCACATAAGTTCACATGAAAAAGATAAGTACAGTTTATAAGTACTTCATATGTGTTTAAGTTTATTACTGAGCTATTTAAATGTTGTATAGAGCTCATGATGATTTTATATGTAATAGATTAGTTTTATTGTATAGTTTATAAGTTGACTAAGCTTGTATTATAAAAGCTTAATGTTATGTAATAGTCTTGATAGGTTTAGTATAGTCTACTGTTTGAACAAGGAAGACTAGACAAGAAGAGTTGAAGTCTACTACTCAAGACAGAAGGACTACAAGACAAGACAAGTACATACAAGTCTACTCAAGACAAGTAAACGTAAAGAGTAGTTAGAAGCGCGTGAAAAGATAAAGATATAGAAGTTAGTTATGGAATAACTAATTCACAACAAGAAACGCGTATATGGATAAGAAGATTCAGTTGAAGGTAGTTATCAAGAAAAGTTGGTTACAACTTATTAGTTCTTGATTTCAGAAGTTTATAAATACTTCATGGTGGTGATCAATTAAAAACTACTGGAAATACAGATACTGAAGCTACATACTGAAGAATTATTCGAAGTTTTCTCTCAGAGATTGAAGTTCAGAAAGTGAAGCTACACAAGACAAGTGAAGATCAAAGAAGGCTACTACTGAACGAAGAGAAGTTTTATTTTCGTTTATTGTTTCAAGTTGCTAGTTACTTGTAAAATAGCTAGTAAGATCGAAGAGGCACTTGGTAGTGTTGTCGAGAAGATCTAAGTCTTATTTCTTGGGACTTAAAGCTACAAGAACATATTACTCCATTGGACGAGTTAATAAGAATTTCACAACTGGGTTTGTGAGAGTGGATGTAGACAAGTTGTCGAACCACTATAAATCTCGTGTTTGATTTACTTTACTGTTTTGTTTGTTGTTTAATTGATTAATTGTTTAGTTAATTACATAACTGAACTAGACTAGCTGAGTATACATAAAACAGAGTTCTCGAATTAAGTTGAGTATAAACTTTAATTGGGCTCATTGATAATTTCGTATTCCGCACATTGTAATTCTGATATATCGAAAGATTTTAGAAAAGTCTATTCACCCCCCTCTAGACATTTTCTTTAGCTTCCCTCGATATTAACTCAACTTAGGGACCTACAAGTGGTATCAGAGCGGTAGTTTACAAACTACTGTTTCTTGATAACCAACTCAAGACTTGGGTGAAGTCTCAGTCCAAGATCATATTTGCTTACGTGTTCTTGATTAATATTCTTGTGATATCTGTTTCGTGCTCCCTGTTCTTGACTTATCTGTTATTCTTGATCATAACTCTACTTAGCACTTATTTCTTGAAATCATGTCTCTTGAGATCAGCGCTAACAAGTTACCTAAGTTCCAGGTACAAGACTATGACTATTGGAAGCTAAGGATGGAAGCCATCTTCAGTTCCACTCACGACTTAATGATCTCCGTCATCACTGAAGGTCCAACTGTGACCATGATCCCCAATACTGCTGCCCTTGACACAAATCAACCCGTGGGTACACTCGTCAAGAAACCAAGGTCAGAACTAACCTCAGAAGAAATGAGACAGAATAATTTGGATAGCTTGGCCAAGAATTACATCTTACACACTCTTCCTAACGAGTATCTGGGAAAAGTGTTAAAATGTAAAACTGCCAAAGAAATGTGGGATCGCTTAGCTATCATTTGTGAAGGGACATCCCTAATCAAAGAAAGCAAGCTTTCCACTGCAGTCCAAAGATTCGAATCATTTCATATGAAAGCTGGTGAAACAATAGACCAGTTGGATACTCGTTTTACTAAAATCATGAATGACTTGGAAGTCCTTGGTAAATCTTATACTCCACGTGAAATCAATCTTAGGATTCTCAAAAGCCTTGATAGCCGATGGAAAATGGTAAAAATGCTTGTTAAGAATACCCAAGATATAGATGTATGGACAGCAGAAACCATGTTTCAAACTCTAAAGGCCCATGAGTTTGATTTAGACGAAGATGAACCTATAGTAAGTAGCGACAGAGAACATGCTGTATCTAAGAACGTTGCTTTTAAGGCTAGTTCGTCTAAGGTAGACAGGTCGAAGTCCAAGACTAGGTCTACTTCTGTGAAAGACGAGTTAGATACTGATCTTAGTCTGAAGGATCAGGTAAGCCTCATGGTTAGAAAGTTTGATAGGTTGAACAAACGTTTCGGAAGATATAAGAAGTTCTATAGAGAGCATAGAGGGTCTGCTTCTAAGAACTCGTCTGAGACCAGACGAGACCGAAACTCGTCCGAAAGGAGAGACGAAGTCTCGAAAGGTAACAGACATGATAGAGAGTCTGATGGTAGGAAGATCACACGTTCTGATAGACGTGATAAACGAAGGAATAACTCTCCTATTAAAAAGGCTACTAATGATCTCTTGTGCTATAACTGTGAAAAGCCAGGTCATTACATATATGAATGTCCAGACCTGAGTACTGATGATCGAGAAGAACGTAAAGCACGAAGGGAAAGGAGATACAACCGTGGTAAGAAGGCAATGATGGTCAATGATGACTCTGAGTCTGACTCAGACGAGTTGCCATCATCCTCATCTAGCTACCCGTCTGAACCAGATCACGATGAAGCCTTCATAGTAGATGATGGTCTATGCTGCATGGCTAAAATCGACCAAGAGGTATCATCTGCTACTTCTTTCCAATCTTGTGATGAATCAGATTCTGATGAAAGTGACACTGCCAGTAGCAAAGTAGGGAGTAGCCTTCAGCACTCTACTAGTGCAGTTGAAGACGACCTCCTACTTGCCAACAAGGCATTCATTGAAGTCAGTGACGAAAACATCATCTTAAGACAAGAAATCATTGATCTTAATGAAGCCCAGTCTAAAATAGATCCTAATATAACAGTCTTAAATGAACGCTTGCAAGAAGAGTTGAGTCAACTCAAAGACAAGTGTGCATTGACATACAAGTTGTATCAAGACCTACTTAAGACACATGCTACTGAGAAACATGAATTCAATGTTTTACAAAGCAAGTTCAAAAAGCTTGAAGAACGTAATAAGTTCTTAGAAACCGAGGTTGTCACTCTAGACCTTAAACTTACTGACCTGGTTAACTCATCTAAGGTTAACCTTGAACTGTCAGATAGGTATAGGGCTCCTGCTGACAAGACATGCATAGGTGCTGAGACATCAAGCTCGTCTACTCTAGTTCCTAAGAACCCTACTATTTTCATCTCAAGCTCTTTGACTAATGATAAAGGAAAAGAACCAATGATATACGATATTGACACTCCAACTAAAGGTACTGTACCAAAACAAGCTCGAGTTAACATTCCAATTACCAAAGGAGGTAAAAAGAAAGTTAACAACAAGTCTGTTCCGTTTAAGACAAGTCAACAAAGGACTAGGAATCGTGGACGACCAAATCAGGTCAGATACGAGGATTGGTATCCTGAGGAGACGAGTACTAGACAAGTACAGACTAGACGACAAGAGTCTAGACCTCCATTCATAAGGCAGTCTCAACTCTACTCGTCTAGACCTAGACAGGAAGGTCCAAAATATCGTACACAAGCTGTTCTATATCCTCCACCTTTGTCATATGATATCGAAGAAGAAGAAAGACCTAAACATGTCTATAAACCGTATGGACCTAATGCATACAAACCCTACTCTGACTATCATAGACAAGTGCCTGCTCAAGTAGAGATTAAGTCAAAAGGCTATCTCCAAAGAGTAGACCCGAACTCGACTGATAGGCCAGATAAGGACAACAAGGTCTTATTTTGCAACAAATATGGTCGAAAGCTTAGAAGATCAAACCTGCTCAGGACTCCAATGTACATTTGGATTCCATTGAACTCGACTAACCCCCAAGGACCCCAATAAACAAGGAGGGTACCTAAATTATGAAATATCATCTATTGCAGGGTCGACTCGATCTACACAAGAAGGGTGGCTCAACAGGAGAAACTTGGTACATAGACAGTGGCTGTTCGCACCACATGACTGGTACCAAGACTCTCTTATCAAGCTACCATGAGCAAGAAGGACCAAAAGTGATATTTGGTGATAGCTCCACTGCTGTTACTAAAGGATTTGGTTACATTCGGAATGGAGACATAGAGATCCAAGATGTTTCTTATGTTGAAGGCTTGAAATACAATTTACTCTCTGTTTCACAATTTTGTGATCGTGGATACAAGGTGCAGTTCAAGAGTCGCAAATGTGAAATCATTGATAAAAGGACACACACGGTCCTACTGGTCGGCATAAGACAAGGAAGTGTGTACATAGTGAACTGGAACAGTTGTCCGAGGGACACCTGTCTACTTACTAAGAATCCTAAAGAACTTGGCTGGCTCTGGCATAGACGCCTCTGTCATCTAAACTTTAAGGTTCTTAATAAGATAGCGAGAGACTACCTTGTGGAAGGTATTCCCAATGAAGTCTACTATAAGTCACATGTATGCACATCCTGTCAGAAAGGTAAACAGGTAAAGGGTTCTTTTAAATCTATTCCATCCCTCTCAACAAGTAGAGTTCTTGAACTTCTACATATGGACTTACATGGCCTAATAACTCCTCCAACTTTGAACGGTAGAAGGTACACACTTGTTGTGGTAGATGACTATTCTAAGTTCACTTGGGTAGTCTTCTTACACAAGAAGAGTGATACACAAACACTTTTGCCTGATCTGTTGAAGAAGTTACAGGTTGAGAAGAATCAGTCAATTGTCAAGATCCGTAGTGACAAGGGTACTGAATTTATTAACTGCTATATTAAAGATTTTTGTTCTAAGCGTGGCATCCAGCACCTTACTAGTGCAGCAAGAACACCACAACAAAATGGAGTAGCAGAGCGAAGGAACAGAACTCTTAAGGAGGCCTGCAGGACCATGCTGACAGAGTATAATACGCCTCAGAAGTTTTGGGCAGCAGCTATCAATACTGCATGCCACTCACAAAATAGAAGTGCTATCAATAAAGCACTGGGTAAGACACCCTATGAGGTATGGAAAGGTAGAAAACCCAGAGTTTCATATTTTCATATATTTGGATGTAAGTGTTTCATCCATAACAATGGGAAAAGCAAGTTGAATGCGTTTGATGCTAAAGCAGACGAGGGGATATTCTTAGGATACTCCTCGACTAGCAAAGCATTTAGAGTATTCAACTACTCAACCCTTTGTGTGGAAGAAACACCACATGTGGTTTTCGAAGAATCTCAACAGGACACGTCTGCCAACAAGATCAGTAAGAAAGTTACTGAGCTAACTATCGAATCTGACAAAGATTCAGAGGTATATGAATCCGTTCAAGCATACAATCCATTCATGAAAGCTCTCGAGTCAGATGACTAGAAGAAGGTAAGTGCTCAAGGTAACTCTACTAGACCAGTTGACATGCCTAAACTAGTCGACTCGTCTACTCCTATTAAATCCCCTGATAATGATATTGAAATGCATGATGCTATAACCGATCTAGATGATGATACTATGCTTACAAAGACAAGAAAAACATGGAAATCTGCTCATGATACTGAAAATATCATTGGTGACTCTACTATTGGTGTAAAGACTAGACGACAACTCTTTGAGTCACAAGAACAACCCAGCCCATCTCTGTTTTGCTGGTGTTGTTTCCTCTCATCTATCGAGCCTAAAACCATCAAAGAGGCTTTAGCCGATAGTAATTGGATCATCGCTATGCAAGACGAGTTGAATCAGTTTGTTCAAAACGACGTCTGGGAACTTGTTGATAGACCTAAACATCATAATGTAGTTGGGACTCGATGGATTTTCAAGAATAAGAAAGATGAGAATGATATAGTTGTTCGTAACAAGGCTAGACTAGTCGCCCAAGGCTATTCACAAGCTGAAGGCATAGATTATGATGAAACATATGCTCCTGTTGCTAGACTAGAAGCTATTCGATTGTTCCTTGCATATGCTGCTTACATGAAATTTACTGTATATCAAATGGATGTTAAAAGTGCATTTCTTAATGGTATTCTTGCGGAAGAAGTGTATGTTGAACAACCCCCAGGTTTCGAAGTCAAAGGTAACCAGGTATACAGATTAAAGAAGGCCTTATATGGACTAAAGCAAGCTCCAAGAGCCTGGTATGATACTCTTTCTCAATTTCTATTAGAAAATGGTTTTACTAAGGGCAAGGTAGATAGAACCTTGTTCAGAAGACAAGAAGGGAAAGACATTTTACTCGTCCAAATTTACGTAGATGACATCATTTTTGGGTGACCTAACAAAAAGCTGAGTGAAAGTTTTTCAACACTCATGCAAAGTAAATTTGAGATGTCTATGATGGGTGAAATGAACTACTTTCTTGGACTTCAAGTAAAACAGACCCCAGAAGGGATTTTCATAAATCAAGCAAAATATACTCGTAATCTACTAGACAAGTATGGTATTAAGACATGTAAATCTTCTGGAGTACCTATGCAACCTACTTACAGGATGGATCCAGACGAGAATGGTAAATGTACTGATCAAACTCATTACCGTGGTCTTATTGGTTCACTACTCTACTTGACTGCTAGTAGACCTGATATTGCATTTTCTGTTGGTGTATGTGCTCGTTTTCAAGCTAATCCAAAAGAGAGTCATATGGAAACCACGAAAATGATTCTGAAATATTTGAAAGGAACCATCAATCGTGGTATATGGTATCCCTCAAATGATGATCTATCTCTAAGTGGCTACTCTGATTCTGCTTTTGGTGGTTGTAGAATAGATAGGAAATCTACATCTGGTTCTTGTCAATTCTTAGGCACAAAACTCATTTCATGGTTTTCGAAAAAGCAGACAAGTGTTGCTACCTCTACTACTGAAGCCGAGTACATGGCTGCTGGTAGTTGTTGTAGTCAATTATTATGGCTTATTCAACAGCTTAGAGATTATAATATTTGTGAATCAAATGTTCCTATTTTCTGTGATAGTAATAGTGCAATTGCCATTACACAAAATCCTGTTCGGCACACACGATGTAAACATGTTGATGTGAAACACCATTTCATACGTGATCATGTAGAAAAGAAGGATATTCGCATGGAAAAGATTCATACTGATTTTCAAAGAGCTGATATTTTCACAAAACCATTAGCTGAGGCTCGATTTCGTGAATTATGCATTAGTCTAGGACTAATTGATCTTGATCCTACTAGTATGTAGAAATGTACTAACCAGACTGGTACAGTCCTAAGAGGAAAGGAGAAATAGACAAGTTACCACAAAAGAGCGGAGCACTCGTCTACTCACTCAACAGACAGGTATACAAGGTCAGACAAGTTGACCAAACAACCCGATGAGGAAGCTGGTAAAGCTGAGGGTAATACTAAGGGAATAAACATTTAAGGGAGAATCCTTGATTTCTTAAAGATCCTTATGTTGACTCTTTAGTTTGATAACAGTCATCTTGTTTGAACCTTGATCATTGACTTAAATTGATATTCATTATAATTATTCTACTCAACTATCTATCGCACAAAGTAAGACAGGTACATAAAGTTGTTCGACGTTCAGAATAGACACGCACAGTTAAAGGGGGAACTCGACTAGTACTCATAAGACTACTCGTCTTGAGAAATTAAGTCTACTCGCCTTATGAAGATTAGGCCTACTCATCTGTTCTGGATGGACTCGAACAGACAAGCTAAGTTTTCTATGTGTTAAGTTTTTACTCGAAACAAATTAAGGGTAATAAAGTAATTTGATTGTGTTAAAATTTGAATATCCTAGAATTGGATCTATACACCCCCAGTTAATGAGGTGTACACATTCAGTTCGCGCCAAAATATGAATATGTTAGGTCAGATAAGTACACTCCTCTTTCTACCAATAGGAGAGGTGGATCCCAATTTTTAAAAAGTCAAAACACATTTTCGTCTCGGTTCCGTAACCGAATGCCAAAGGTCTTAACCGTTGGATCTAATCCCTCGATCTTGACCGTTGATCAAAAATTCAGTTTTTAAACAAAACTCAATACTTGTACACATCTTGCCTCACGCTTCATAACTCCTCTACTACTTGCTAACAGTGATTTCCTGCATAATCTACTTTCGTATTCATTACAAATCATTTAACATGTCGATTCGATCTATCTTCGATGTCAGTACCAACATTCAGGCACCATTTGATCTAGGCAGATATATAAATGACAACAAGGTGCATGTTGAACCATCTCTGTTTTTCGAAGGAAATCATACGGTCGAAAATGCAGAAATCCTGACCAAGTGTACCAGATGCGGTCTAAGACCCTACTTGGAGGCGTTTCCTCAAGTTGTTCTAGAAGAAGAAGTTTTAGAATTCTATGCTAACGCCAGCAGAAGAGGAGATGTTATCGAATCTTTTATCGGTTCAAATCGAGTGGAAATCACTCGTGAAGCTCTATTTGAAAGATTGAAGTTGCCCATCGGAACGATTGATGTGGAAAAGTATGCTGAAGGACAGGAGATGAGATATTTAAGTATCTTCTGTGGAAAGAAAATGAAGTTGAAACCGGATGGTAAAGCTATTACAGCCAAGAAGGGTGAACTATTGGAAAAATATCGCACTCTACTGGACATAGCAAGCAAGATGCTTCTATGTGCCACTGGGTCTCATGACTCAGTTACCCAAGCCAAGACAAGGATAATGGCAGCCATCTATGATGGAATCACTGAGGGAAATTGGTTTAAGTTGATAGCTGACAGGATGATGCACTTCGAAAGAAGTGTTAGGGTGGATGTGGATACTCGGAATTGGGTAGTATCTCAAGCAGTTGGATATGGTAACAAGCTGAGCATCTTACTCCCACTTTTGATGCCCAACAAGACTACTTGGAGCAAGGGAAAGCCATTTCATCCTCTGAAGTTCTATTTAAAGAAAGAGGCACTGAAGAAGCAAGCTGCTGTAAGGCCAGCTGCTCCTAGGCACGTTCAATTTGATGAATCAGAAGTTTTGCCGTATGCGGATTCAGAGAGTTCTTCACAAGCTGGGTCTGAGGAAGCAGAGTCCAGTGCAGACGACTCGGAGAAGACTCAATCAGATGAAGAGTCGGAACACAAGGAGGAGTCGAGTGACCAAGTTCCTGAAATGTACACTCTTGTGAGAGTTGGAACTCCACCTCCACTAGAAGAGACGAGTCACCAGGTTGGTACCTCTTCACAAACTTTGTCATTTCCTTCTCTCTCTCTCTCTCTACTGTTCGAACCAAGGCTAGATCACATCGATCTAGGCCTCGTCCTTTATCCTCAACTTCACATGTACTGGCGGCATTACCGCTTAGAGCCAGTCATCCCCAAATCACTCCCAGACAAGATACAACTGATACTCCGATAGTTGTCATACCTGACCTAGCCTCATCAAAGCCCATAGAGACCACTGCCTTTACTCCCTCTCCCTCACCAGAATATGGTGAACCCTCCAACCCATCTACTACAGACAAGACGCCAGTTGCCACTGCAACAGCTGAGTTAGAGACCCCATCTACTCAGGACCCGTCTGTTGTTAGATTTGAATCCCTGGTATATTATCTGATGTGTCTGCGAGAGAAGAGGATTCGTGCTCGAGTTTCAAGAAATCTGCAGAAGACGCTCTCGACTCTTGACATCGACACAGCTTCTGAACAGTTTGAGAAGCTAGTCAGGATTTGCACATGGTTCGCTTTGAAGAAGTCTTCTACGGATGATCTTTTTGAAGTCATTCAAGGCAAGGGCGGAATCTCCAACTTTATGGATTGGGAGATGGAACAGAAAGAAAATAGTGGAGTTAAGGATCACTCCGAGCTATTCCCTCGCAAAGCCTTGGTTGATTTAGTCAAAAAGCTGCTGAATATTCCGGATGGTGTCATGAGCATGTGTTCGCATTTGATGTCGGAACCCAGACTGATCTGGTGGAAGACGAGATCAAGCCGGAAGTAGCTGAGATGGCAGTTCAGACTTCAGAACAATTGGAAGAAATTGTTGAAAGTGATGAAGATGAAGTCGACTCACTCATGCTTGGTAAAGAAGATGATGATTTCTTGGATGCTGAGATGTTTGATGAGGATGAGATCAAAGCATTTAATGATAAAGTTGTTGGAACTCCCAGTTCTACTCAAGTTGTTCCAGAGAGGTTTCTGGATGAATTGAAGACGGATCTAGAAAATGCTGTGTTTACTGCCATAGACAAGTTCTTAAACTTGAAAATGAAGGATATGCTAGTTGAACAGAATCAGTCACTTATTGACAAATCCAGAGACTTAATTGTTGGTGAAGTCAACAAGATGGACTCAACTTTCCGAGAAGAGATGTTTGTTCAATTTGAAGACTTTCTGAAGAAACAAGTTGATTTTTCAGAAAAGAGGTCAATCTCGTTTGCTCGATCACTAGCTGAAGAGTCAAGCAAAATGGAGAGACTCTACAGAGTTAAAGTTGCTATTGCTGATGAACAGAGACGGGAAGCACAAGATCAATTGGTGCGTTCTCGAGATGTTCTAAATGAGTTAACTACACAGAATACTCTTCTTCGACAGACAGCTACTCAGTTGAAAGATGAACTGGTTTCATGTACAACGAAGTTGGAACTGGTTACTGATAGATTAGACAAGATGAGCCATGAGAAAACGCATCAGATGCACATTGAGTCAGCTGCTGAAGCCATGAAGGAAGCTTTGAAAGAAGAGATGACTCGCTTTACTTCTCTTTTCACTCTTAAGGCAAGTGATGAAGCCAAAAAGGGGGAAGAGACAAGTAGAGTTGAAGATGAAGTTGTGAAATCTGCAAGTGCTGAACCTGAGATGAAAGCTGCTGCTACTGCGATTGAAGAACTAAGAAGGCCTAAAAGAGGCAGATTAGTGAAGAAGGCAGATCTAGAGCATGCTGAGACAGAAAAGCAGAAGAGATTAGAGAAAGGCAAAGCTGTTGCGTCTCCTGAAGCAGAGATTCAGACCAGACGAGTTAAGAGAAAGATAAACATTGAAGAGTCTACTGCTACTGCTACAGTTGAGAAGAAACAAAGAATTGCTGATGATGAGATTCATTATGCAAGCAAAAAGAAGATTACTAAGCATATTGAAAGGCTGCAGAAGTTGAAAGCTGATGAAGACAAGATGGAAGACAAGTTCATTGATCACTTCATAGATAATGAGCATAGAGCTGAATGGATTGAAGTGAAGAGTCAATGGGAACTTGATCATTGGATAATTAGGAAGTATGGTGATGCTGAAAGTCAAGATGAACTGTATTCTTTATTTGACAGGTTCATGGAAGGACAACACAGGAAGTTGTGGCATCTAATCTTGAGGATTTCTGCTGGTGCTAACTTCAACATTCTTGTTCCTGAATTTCCTGAATGGAAATGTCCCATGACCAGCTCAGGTAAAAGAGTTGATCTTAACCAGATCAAGAAATTCGAAGAAGAGCTGCTAGATAAAGAGAAGATTGAAGATGAAGACCATATCTGTTTAATTCATAAGAGACTCCTTGATGCGTTCTGCGTTCCAAATCCAGAAGGAGGTACTCTTTCAGATTAGTTTGTGTTTACTTGAAGTTTAGTTTTTTTTGCTCTGATACTTAGTTTTTTTTGTTATTCAAAGTATGTGTAATCTACTGATCATATTTTTGAATGAATGAAAGATAAGTACTATTTGATGTTAAAAGACAAGGTAACTACTTAACTAGTCTACTTATGAGAAAAGATTCAAGTAGTTTTGGCTTCATCAAAAAGGGGGAAATTGTTGGGATATGAATCCTAGAACAAGTCCTAAATGATGAATAAAAGATGAAGTTTTGATAAAGCCAAAAGTAGTATGAATATTTTCTAAGTGTTGACTGATCTAGTCTAGTTGAGTTAAGTCATCTTGTACAAGACCAGTAGAATTCACATAAGTTCACATGAAAAAGATAAGTACAGTTTATAAGTACTTCATATGTGTTTAAGTTTATTACTGAGCTATTTAAATGTTGTATAGAGCTCATGATGATTTTATATGTAATAGATTAGTTTTATTGTATAATTTATAAGTTGACTAAGCTTGTATTATAAAAGCTTAATGTTATGTAATAGTCTTGATAGGTTTAGTATAGTCTACTGTTTGAACAAGGAAGACCAGACAAGAAGAGTTGAAGTCTACTTCTCAAGACAGAAGGACTACAAGACAAGACAAGTACATACAAGTCTACTCAAGACAAGTAAACGTAAAGAGTAGTTAGAAGCGCGTGAAAAGATAAAGATATAGAAGTTAGTTATGGAATAACTAATTCACAACAAGAAACGCGTATATGGATAAGAAGATTCAGTTGAAGGTAGTTATCAAGAAAAGTTGGTTACAACTTATTAGTTCTTGATTTCAGAAGTTTATAAATACTTCATGGTGGTGATCAATTAAAAACTACTGGAAATACAGATACTGAAGCTACATACTGAAGAATTATTCGAAGTTTTCTCTCAGAGATTGAAGTTCAGAAAGTGAAGCTACACAAGACAAGTGAAGATCAAAGAAGGCTACTACTGAACGAAGAGAAGTTTTATTTTCGTTTATTGTTTCAAGTTGCTAGTTACTTGTAAAATAGCTAGTAAGATCGAAGAGGCACTTGGTAGTGTTGTCGAGAAGATCTAAGTCTTATTTCTTGGGACTTAAAGCTACAAGAACATATTACTCCATTGGACGAGTTAATAAGAATTTCACAACTGGGTTTGTGAGAGTGGATGTAGACAAGTTGTCGAACCACTATAAATCTCGTGTTTGATTTACTTTACTGTTTTGTTTGTTGTTTAATTGATTAATTGTTTAGTTAATTACATAACTGAACTAGACTAGCTGAGTATACATAAAACAGAGTTCTCGAATTAAGTTGAGTATAAACTTTAATTGGGCTCATTGATAATTTCGTATTCCGCACATTGTAATTCTGATATATCGAAAGATTTTAGAAAAGTCTATTCACCCCCCTCTAGACATTTTCTTTAGCTTCCCTCGATATTAACTCAACTTAGGGACCTACACTCCTTATGTGCAGACCGCTGTCGGGGACGACCACGGTGGCATTTTGGTTTAGGGTCCTGATCTGGTACTAATTTTGGGGGCAGATCCTCTTCTGCATTCAAATGTTTATTACGCGTCTTGCAATTATCCCATGAGTGTCCAATTACACAGCAGTGTCGACAGAAGGGAGGATGGTTTACATACTTAAAGAAAGCAAACGATTTGTAGCCATGTCTCTCAATCAGAATCTTTTCTAGCTTTTCTTGGGACAAATCGACCTCCACCAAAACCCTAATAAAGTGTCCCATCGAGCCATCAAGGGAGCGCTCATCGATTTTTATTGGGGTTCCCAAAGTATGAGCCATACCTATGATTAATGACTTTGTCCAGTATTCAAATGGCAGCTCGTATATACGGACCCACACCTGTGCAACCGACGTATTAACCTTATACGGATTGAAGTCTTTCACCCATTTCGAGAGACGGAAGACGCCTGGACTCAAGAACGAATTTGCGCGCTTTGATGCCAGCAGCCTATCATCATCTTGGTTGAAATGGACATTAATTGAAGTACCCAAGACCGAGGGGTATTAATCGCCAAGATCCGCGGATGCCCTACGCTTTTGCTAATGTTTCTCTCAAGTCCTGCAATGCCCATGGTTTGTCGCGCTTGGCATGCGTTAGACGCCCGATGAAGGAGTTACGACACATCGCGACACGTTCAGCATATTCCGCTTCATCCACTGCAATGGAGATGAAATCTCCGTTCTGCGCAGACATGTTCAATGGTCGCGGAATGACATGGGACGTTGTTGCGTTAGCCTGATCCATTTCTTTAATCCCCGCCGTAAGTGCATCCTTGAAGCTTGGTCGCGTCTGGATATTAGATTGCGGGCGATCAATCAAGAAGTCTTTCAACCATGGAAGGGCCGAGCAGAGTCCGTTAATCGCTGATAGTTTCTCCATTTCCGAGTGGGGAGGCTCCGCCGCCGAGACCATGGCGGCGATCAAGGAATTGGAAAACCCTAGTTGGTAACTACCTCTGCAATCCCCGGAGATTAAAAATAATTAATTAGTTGATTTTACAAACAATCTCTATGTATGTACGTGAATCACAATCTTTAAGGTTATTATTATTACTATTATATATGGAAGTAAATTATTAGATTAGTTAATGTTTATTTTAGGTTTAGAGTTGTTTTGAAATCAATTTTTTTCTTTTAAAGGTTAATTATAAATAAATACACATCTCAGTATCAATTTAATTACGATCTTTACGATTATTGTAAAAAATTTCAACTTTTTATCGTGTTACAATTAGATACACATTTTTTTTCTTCGGCAACAATTGATGACGTAGTTTGTCGAAGCTTGCCACGTCAGATTACACATATTTTTTTATTTTATTTTATTTTCACGTCAGATTACACTTTAAAGAAATAAAAATAAAACTCCTTCTTCTTCTGCGTCTTCTCCGCTTCTCAAACTCAATAGAGTTTCTTCTTCTTCTTCTGATTCGGGTGGAATTTACACAATTTAGAGGCACATGTGAAGCATGTTTTTGATGAGATTTCATTGATTTATGCATGGATTATGATGATTTGAGCCAAAATGAGGGAAAGGTTGTGTTTTGTCGATTTTGTAGGAAATACGATGGAATTTGGAGCAAAACACCAACCACACTTTACTGGATCAGGAAGAGGAGTGCACCGTTGGGTTCGTCTCGAAAATCGGAGTGGAATAGCCTAAAGAATCGAGTCAATCGGACAACCGAGGCGAAAGATATGCACGAAACAAGTTTGGAGTGCCGAGCAACTCGGCCGAGCCCTTGATCAAGGCAGATTCTGGAATCAATTTCCATCCGGCCGAGCTAGCTGATCCGGCCGAGTGCGAGGAAAAGTTTGGAGAGACAACTCGGCCGAGTTGGACAACTCGGCCGAGCTACTGAAGGATGCAGAGTCAGGGAGCTCGGCCGAGCTGCTGAACAAGTTCGAAATCTGGAGTGAATTAACCACTCGGCCGAGTTGGACAACTCGGCCGAGTCGCGAGGCAAAACTTGGAAGCTGGAACGAGATGCATCCGGCCGAGTGACCGAACTCGGCCGAGCCCTGAAACGACTCGTAGCCCCTGGAACGAAGTGCACTCGGCCGAGTGGGACAACTCGGCCGAGCCCTAAAGATTTTGGCCACGATTTTAACACCCCAACTCGGCCGAGCTGTCCCACTCGGCCGAGTCACCCCTGCTCTCGGTGCCTTTTGCATATTTTGTCCAATTTCCAAGGACTTAAGTGCAATTTTCATCCTTAAACCCTACCCCAACACTATATAAGGCCTCATTCTTGAAACCCAAGACATTCTCCCTCAATCCACACATAGTTACACATACTTGGAGGTGTTTTGGCCATATCTTCATCAATTCTTCATCAAATCACTCAAGAAAGGATGCAATAGCTCCCAAATTCCATTCCCTACCACATTCTAGACTAAGCTCTCTCTTTCTTTTCCTTTTTATTTAGTTATTTCATTTGGGATTTGTAATTTGATTATGCTAGTTAGTAGCTAAACAATTTGTGGTTCTAAGGCATCTCCCAAAGGATTGATGTTTATGAGTAATTTCTTGCTTTAATTGGTGTTTATCTCGTATTTGCATATTCAATTATTCATTGTAAAGCATGTTGTTAGTGGCCATAATGATTTGCTTGATTTATTGTTAATTGGGGTAGTATCGGGAGATTTATTCCATTTAATCGTATGCGAATATGCAACCCGGTATTATTATGATCTCGGGAGAGGATTAATTATCGGAGAGGGAATCGAATGATCTTAGGAGCTATTTTAGATGGTGTAATGTTTGTGATGTAGACATACGAGCTTATATTACATTGCGTCTTTGGATTAATTTGTATCGGGAGATCGATTAGTTCTTTTTGTGTGATCACCTTATACGGGATAACCTTAATGGCCCTTTAAACGAGACAACATTCATAAACGGACATCTAAGAACTACAATTGCCTTGGAACCCACCTTTTCTCTTTGAGTTACATTCGTTTTACGTTCATTTTACTTGTTTGCTTGGTATTTGATCGATTTCGTCTTTGCTCTTTATTACTTATTTGTGACACTTGTTAGGTAATATTAGAGTAATTCACACCACTCAAATTATCGATCACGTCTATTTAGAATTCGACTAGCAAACTACTACTTTTACGCTTAACCTCCTCGTGGGATCGACCTCGTGCTTATCACGCTACAATAGACGCCGTATACTTGCGGTTGTTTATTTAGTGTTGCATAACACGTGTATCAAGTTTATGGCGCCGTTGCCGGGGAGGTTTTTTATAAGCTCTAGAGTGTAGGCTAGGAGAGTTTTAGTTTAGACACTTATTTGCTTTCTTTATTTGCAAAAATCCAAAAATATTTGTGTTTGTTACTTTGAGCTTATTTGCAATTCTCACTTTAGTTTGTTCTTTTGATAGACATGGTTTATGATCACACGATCTAGGAGGAACCACCAAGAAGTGCTACCTTTAGATCCGGAGATTGAGGCCAATTGTCGAAGAAGGAACGCCGAAAGGAGAAGACTAGAGTTGGAAAGAATGAACCGAAGGGAGAATCCGGTTGAAGAAGAGGAGGAACTTGAGAATCACGGGGTCGAAGGAGTCGAGGAACCTAACGGGAATGGAGGTAACTGACCTCAAGGAGTGCTAAGGGACAACTTTCGTCGAAGAGTTGAAGAGAATATTGGTATGGAAAGAGATGGTAGACGAAGGGAGGATGAGGAGCCACAAAGAGTCTTGAGAGACCACTTCCGTCCTATTCCAAGGCCCTATGGAGGAGCGGGTAGGGAACCCGTTGATGCTCATAACTTTGAGCTCAAACCGGCACTAATCATGATGGTTCAAAACAACCAATTCGGAGGGTTGTCGAAGGAGGATCCTAACCTCCATTTATCTCAATTCTTAGAGATAAGTGGAACGGTTAAGATCAACCGTGTCCCCCAAGATTACATCCGCTTGCAACTCTTCCCCTTTTCACTCCGTGATCGTGCAAAGCAATGGTACATGTCCCTTGATCTAAGAACCATTGAGAATTGGGCCGACCTTGTTGATGCCTTCCTTATGAAGTACTTTCCTCCAAGCAAGACCATCAAGATAAGAGGAGAGATTTCTTCATTTATGCAAGATGACGATGAGTCATTAGCCGAGGCTTGGGAGCGCTTCAAGGATTTGATAAGAAGTTGCCCTCAACATGGGTTCTCAAGGGATCAATTGATTTGCTATTTCTACAACGGGATGGAACATCGAACGAGAGGGATGGTGGATGCCTCGGCCGGTGGAGGTTCTTTATTGGGAAAGACGACGGATGAGGGTTATGTGCTCCTATAGGAGATGGCAAAGAACGGGAACCAATGGCCATCCGAGAGAAGACAAAACCGGAAAGTTGCTTCAACCCAAGACTTGGATGAGAATGCTAAACTCTCCAACAAGGTGGATAAATTGATATCCCTTATGACGGCTAAGTCATTAATGGGACCTAGTGACGATCAATATGAAGAGGCCCATTATATGAATTATCAAAGGGACCGTCAATTTCGAGAAAGAGGTTGGAACGATAGGCAAGCCTATGAAAGTCCCTCCAATCCCAACCAATATCATCCGAATTTGAGGCACCATGAGAACTTTTCTTATGCCAACACAAGAAACACCATCATCCCACCTCCAAATTTCAATGTTAGGGATGGAGCTATTGTGGAGTCTTCATCAAAGCCATCAATGGAGGATATATTTGGTGCTTTTATGGGGGAAACCACGAATTTCATGAGAGAGACTAGGGAGAATACAACCAAGACTTGGCAAAGAATTGATGAGCATGGTGAGATGATCAAAGATGTGACCACCCACATGAAGGCTATAGAGAAGCAAATAGGTCAACTTTCTACCATCATTGGAAAGCAACACGTTCCGGGGCAATTCCCCTCAAACACGGAGCTAAATCCCAAGGAGCAATGCAAAGCCATAAGGCTAAGAAGTGGGACAAGCTACGAAGGGACCAAGATGCCGTTAGAGGAGGAAGTGGTAATGGCACCCGAGGGTGTTGACAAAAGAGATGACTTAGTGAAAGAGAAAGAAGAGAAAGAAGGGGAGAAGAAGAGTGGGGAGGCAATCCCTCCTTTGTTTAGTAAAAATGTAATGCCTATCCCATATCCTCAAAGGATGAAGAAGAAGAACTTGGATAGCAAGTTTGTCAAATTTGCGGAGATGTTCAAGAAACTCCATATCAACATCCCTTTCGCCGAAGCTCTTGAACAAATACCGAATTACTTCAAATTCTTGAAGGAGATAATGTCACACAAGAGGGAAATTGAGGCATATGAGACGGTGCACTTAGCCGAACATTGTAGCTCCATAATTCAAGCTAAGCTACCTCCAAAGCTTAGGGATCCCGGATCCTTCACTTTATCATGCACTATTGGAGATGGAGGTACATTAAGAGCCCTATGTGATTCGGGAGCAAGCATCAACCTCATGCCATTGTCACTCTTCAAATCACTTGGTTTAGGAGAGCTTACACCAACCACAATGAGCCTTCAATTGGCGGATAGGTCTATGACATACCCTTTGGGTATAGCGGAGGATGTATTGGTCAAAATCGGCAACCTCCTCTTTCCGGTAGACTTTGTGGTTTTGGACATGGAGGAAGACAAAAACATTCCATTGATATTGGGAAGGCCATTTTTGGCAACCGGAGGAGCCAAACTTGATATGAGGAATGGAGAATTGGAGCTTCGAATGAACCAAGAGATAGTTACAATTGACATGTTTAGAACTATCAAGCTCCGAAATGATGAGAATGGAGAATATGGGTTTCCCAAGGGAGAGTATCCCCCAATACCCATGAGAAAGGAGGTAGAAGAAGAGCCCAAGATGAATATTGTGGAGGAGAACCCCAAGGTGGAAGACGATGAATTAGAGATGGGCAAGAAGGCCAAGTTTGGGGGAGTTTTTTCCAAAAACTCCCCCAAATCAAGAAAAGCTACTTGTGCAAGTTTGGGAGTGAATGAGGCATCAACCTCCTATGGCATGATTGAAGAGCCGGATGGAGTGGCTAGTGGATGTTTTGATGGACTTAAGAGAGTTGTATGGGAAAAGAAAGTCAAGAACAAGGGTGACAAGGGGGTGACTTGATATTCCCCTCAAGGAGAACCGTCCGGCATAGGACGTTAAAAATAGCGCTTCTTGGGAGGCAACCCAAGGTTTTATTGCTTTCTTGTTTTTATTGCTTTAGTAGTGTTGATAGCTTGGTTTATTTTGTAGGTATGGATGAAGAGTACTATGGACACCTTGTTTTGGAGAATGAAGAAGAAGCAAGGCCAACTTTGGAAAATGAAAGCAAGTGATGCAATGGTGATCTTTGGAGAGTATTGGATGTGCAAGGAGGGAGGTAACAACTTGTAGCCCCAAACTTAGAATTTTTACATAGTAAAATTCTAAGTTTGGGGGAGTTATTTTTTTTTTTCTTTTATTTTTCTACTAGTTGTTACCCTTGCACCGGTTCGTCATTCTACTTGTGTCACATTTTGCACCGGCGCACACTTGACCTTCACATGCTTAGATTGTTTAAGTTGGTTTTTGATCATATGTTGGGTAGTGGACATTTGGTGAAATGTGAGCATGAATAGTCATTGGAATCCATTGTTGAGTAGTTGTGATGATGTTTATTTGCTTTGAATGTAAGCATGATTGATGTTTGATATAGTATCATGTTGTGTTCATATTTGTGATCTTTGATAGCATGGATGCATGATGTGTTGTTGTTTGGGAACATTTGATGAATGTGAGAGTCCTATTGAATAAACCGGTGAGAATTGAGCCTTAAATCGAGCATGTAATCCGGTTTAGTTCATTTGAGAGTGGACTAAGTTATTGCTAGTGATTCTAGAACTTGCCTAAGTTCTTATTTGAAAGCATGATTGTGTGAGATGATGTGATGTGATATAGGCCATCTTGTTCTAAGAAAAGTCACTTAGCCAAAATTTCCCAAAACTGAAGTAATCTTCCGTAGTTAGCCCCTTGAGCTTAATCCCTCATTTTCTTGGCAAACTACAATGTTAACCACTTAGCCTTTTTTGAGCCTTTGATACCTACATCTAGTGGAGAATAAAAGACAAAGTGGAAAACATGTGCTTGAATGAATATCTTTGGTGAAAGGAGAAAGTGGAAAAGTTGAAAGAAAAAGATGAAAAGAAAATCAAGGGAAAAGAAAAGAGGGACAAAGAACCCCAAAAGCTTGAAAAGAAAAAAAGTGTTCAATGGTTTTGTGGTGTAGAATGTGCTTAAAAGAGAACAAATAAATTGTGGAAGTTAGAGTTTTTGAGTTGCAATCCGCGGAATTGTAACTTTATCTTGAGAAGTTTTTGAGATGTACGTCTTTATCTCTCGCTCTCCACTAGTTTATAAGTTACTTCATCCAAATTTACCCCACCTTAACCAAAGAGCCAATGTTACATCCTTGATTAAGTCATATTGATCACATTGTTGAGCATTTGAGTGCATGTAGAAAGTAGAAGTTGGGCAAGCATATGGTGATTGCATAGCATGACTTGGTTGATGAGTGTTTTAATATCCTTAATTTATTTGTGTGTTTGAGAGAAACACTCCATCATGTGAGTAGAGGACTTGAGCATTTGGATTTTGTTTCCCATCACAATGTGTTGTGTACTTGTGCATTCTTTGATCTATGAAGGTGGATTGCAATAGTGAGCCTATAACTTTCATTAAGAAATGCACTTGGAGAAAGAGATATCATTACATCTTACTTTGCATGTGTGATTTGCATTGAATATTCCATTGTGATCATTCCACCCTCATTGCTTTAAGTGCTTAGTTGTTTGAGGACAAACAACATTTTAAGTTTGGGGGGGTTTGATTCGGGTGGAATTTACACAATTTAGAGGCACATGTGAAGCATGTTTTTGATGAGATTTCATTGATTTATGCATGGATTATGATGATTTGAGCCAAAATGAGGGAAAGGTTGTGTTTTGTCGATTTTGTAGGAAATACGATGGAATTTGGAGCAAAACACCAACCACACTTTACTGGATCAGGAAGAGGAGTGCGCCGTTGGGTTCGTCTCGAAAATCGGAGTGGAATAGCCTAAAGAATCGAGTCAATCGGACAACCGAGGCGAAAGATATGCACGAAACAAGTTTGGAGTGCCGAGCAACTCGGCCGAGCTAGCCAACTCGGCCGAGCCCTTGATCAAGGCAGATTCTGGAATCAATTTCCATCCGGCCGAGCTAGCTGATCCGGCCGAGTGCGAGGAAAAGTTTGGAGAGACAACTCGGCCGAGTTGGACAACTCGGCCGAGTTGGACAACTCGGCCGAGCTACTGAAGGATGCAGAATCTGGAACCCATTTCCACTCGGCCGAGCTCCCTGACTCGGCCGAGCTGCTGAACAAGTTCGAAATCTGGAGTGAATTAACCGCTCGGCCGAGTTGGACAACTCGGCCGAGTCGCGAGGCAAAACTTGGAAGCTGGAACGAGATGCATCCGGCCGAGTGACCGAACTCGGCCGAGCCCTGAAACGACTCGTAGCCCCTGGAACGAAGTGCACTCGGCCGAGTGGGACAACTCGGCCGAGCCCTGAAGATTTTGGCCACGATTTTAACACCCCAACTCGGCCGAGCTGTCCCACTCGGCCGAGTCACCCCTGCTCTCGGTGCCTTTTGCATATTTTGTCCAATTTCCAAGGACTTAAGTGCAATTTTCATCCTTAAACCCTACCCCAACACTATATAAGGCCTCATTCTTGAAACCCAAGACATTCTCCCCCAATCCACACATAGTTACACATACTTGGAGGTGTTTTGGCCATATCTTCATCAATTCTTCATCAAATCACTCAAGAAAGGATGCAATAGCTCCCAAATTCCATTCCCTACCACATTCTAGACTAAGCTTTCTCTTTCTTTTCCTTTTTATTTAGTTATTTCATTTGGGATTTGTAATTTGATTATGCTAGTTAGTAGCTAAACAACTTGTGGTTCTAAGGCATTGTAGAGATTTGGATTGATGTTTATGAGTAAATTCTTGCTTTAATTGGTGTTTATTTCTTATTTGCATATTCAACTATCCATTGCAAAGCATGTTGTTAGTGGCCATAATGATTTGCTTGATCCATTGTTAATTGGGGTAGTATCGAGAGATTTATTCCATTTAATCGTATGCGAATGTGCAACCCGGTATTATTATGATCTCGAGAGAGGATTAATTATCGGAGAGGGAATCGAATGATCTTAGGAACTATTTTAGATGGTGTAATGTTTGTGATGTAGACATACGAGCTTATATTACATTGCGTCTTTGGATTAATTTGTATCGAGAGATCGATTGGTTCTTCTTGTGTGATCACCCTATATGAGATAACCTTAATGGCCCTTTAAACGAGACAACATTCATAAACGGACATCTAAGAACTACAATTGCCTTGGAACCCACCTTTTCTCTTTGAGTTACATTCGCTTTACGTTCATTTTACTTTCGTTTTGTGATTTGTATGCCATTTGATCGATTTTATTTTTGCTCTTTGTTGCTTATTCGTGACACTTGGTAGGTAATATTAGAGTAATTCACACCACTCAAATTATCGATCACGTCTACTTAGAATTCGACTAGCAAACTCCACTTTTATGCTTTAACCTTCTCGTGGGATCGACCTCGTGCTTATCACGCTACAATAGACGCCGTATACTTGCGGTTGTTTATTTAGTGTTGCATAACGCCTGTATCATCTTCTCGTAGAGTTTAGGGTTTACAAATTAACTTCACTCTACTTTCAAACGACATAGCTTTTTAGGATTCTTGACAAAAAAACAAATCTTTTTTTGCGATTTTTAGTGTTAGGATTCTATCCCGATTTTGATTTTTAGGGTTTGAAGAGAAGAACTTGATTGAATTTGAGAAGTCAGAAAGACGCAGAAGAAGAACTCTATCGAGTTTGAGAAGTTGAGAAGACGCATAAGAAGTGTGAGTTTTATTTTTATTTTTATTTCTATAAAGTCATGTAATCAATCTGGTGTGGAAAAAAAAATATGTGTAATCTGACGTGTCAAGCTCCGGCAAGCCACGTCAATTGTTGGCCAAAAAAAAAAATGTGTATCTAATTGCAACACGATGAAATGTTGAATTTTTTTACAATAATCGTAAAGATCATGATTAAATATATTGATACTGAGACTAAATGTGATGTATTTATTTCGAATTAACCCTTCTTTTAATAATTAATTTGGTTTGTAATTTTATTTTAAAACAATTTTTTAGTATTGTTTTTAACTATATACGTGGTCACCTCACGACAGCTCTCACAACCACATTATTTAATTGTTGTAAGAAAATAGACAAACGCATCAAAATGTAAAACTTAAAAAGGTGATACATCGAATTGCAAAAAAAAAATAAAGATATATTGTAATCGATAAACATCCTAAATAAAGTTGATGAATTTTTTTTACAATTAACCGTTTTAATAATAATTGGTGATAATATTCAATGTCTAAAACATATATGTTATTTGCCTACAAATTAAAGAACATGTTTGCGGCAAGGATAAACACGAGGGGATGCCGGATGCCCTAGCTCGCCAATCAAGGTTGGAGAGGTCTTGGCGAGAAAATTCTTTTATAACCCTATCTAATTCAGTACCTCACAACACATTAAATATTATATTTTTTAAATCATGTGCGAGAGATATTCTATAAATTTGAAATGTATATATATATTGACAAAATGAGTAATTTAACGAGGATGGAGAATTATATATTTTATATATATATATATATATATATATATATATGTGTGTGTGATACAGATGTTTTTTTTTTCTTATTTAATATATTTATATTAATTATATGCATATAAATATAATATGTAATTAATATTAAGATAAAATTTCAAGGATATAACAAATTTGAAACATAATAATATTAATAAACTCTATATTACACATCAATATTAATTAAGGGGTGTATTCAATTGAGATTATATTGGATTTTTATTTTATTTTTTTAATCTGTGGATTTAGAAAATCTATAGAGTACATGCAGAGTTTGACTGACTTTTTTTATTGATTTATATGAATTTTTATAGATTTGACAGGATTGTGATTTTTTTTTTATTGATTTACACAGATTTTCATAAATTTCGGCACTGGAACTATTGATGCAAGTGTATATGAAACACACTTGTATATGTTCCAGACCCGTTTTAATTTATTATGCCCCGGACCCGTTCCGCGCACCGTACGGGTCCTAGATAGTCACCCCGTGCCCCGTTCCATGAGAGTCGGAGCGGACCCACACCGTTTTTTCATATCATGTTTAATTTATTTAAGTTGTTTCTCACACATTGAAAATGTAATATCCACAATTTTTATATAAATATATAAGCATATATTTAATTATTCATGTGAGATAAATATTCAAAGTCCATATTTAAATTTAGGCTTTTGAGATTTTAAACCCTAATCTTCATCTCAAGCCCAACCCAATTTTAATATGAATATATATAATAGATTTTACCCTAAATTTTACATAACACGATCTCAGATTTTCAAGTACATTTACCACCGCCACCGCAAGAAACACGCGGTAATTTCTTCCTTCTCCTATTTTCATAACTTTTCGATTACTACTTATATACGCATGTTATATTATTAGATCAGTGTTATATTATTTAAAAAAATAACTCGATCCAGTTTCCATGGCAATGCTTTTAAAAATGTCAGATCTTTATAATACCAATGTTTAATTCTTTTTGCCGATAACCATCCCAGCTTTACTTTATCAAAAATCATTATAATGAGTTAATTTAACTTATAGTGTCATTCAAATATAATTTCTTTAAATCTGTACAGCCGAATAAATTTTAATTTAAATTCTTTATTATTATTTTATTCTTGTAATTACCGTGTTGTTAGGTTTCTATGTATACAAATATTTCTTTTAAAATCCTTGTTAGTCCAGTAGGTTATATATATATATATATATATATATATATATATATATTGATAAATTCGGTTATAAATACTTGTATATTCGGTTATTATACAAGTTTTGACATTAGATATATTATTAGCATGAATTATAAATTTATTGATAATGATCTTAACACATGTTATTATTATTATTATTATTTTAGGTTGCAAAGGATCTACTCTATAAAGCACAATTAATTATTTTACTTTGGCGAGTGCAATCAAGGTTTAAGGTGTGGTTTCTTTGCCTTTATTAGCTGTTTCATATGAATGAAATGTTTATGTGCATTATGATATTATTTGAATGTGAGTGAATATTTTAATGTCAAAGTTTATGAAAGGCCAGGGGCTTAAAAGAGGTCCGGGACTGAAGAGAGGTCATCGGTGAACCCGGGATTGAAGAGAGATCTTTGGGGGATCCGCCATGCACAAGAAGAGAACTCGGGACTGAAAAGAGGTCTTTGAGGGGGACCCAGTGGGATTTAAAAGAGATCCTTGGGATAACCGTGAAACGTAATTAATAATTAATCAAAAGTATGATGAAAAAGTGTGTATATGAGATGAAAGGTACTTATGTGACTTTTTGTGAATTACGTGATTTTATGTGGCTATGCATTTTATTTTTATGTCGTATCTAATATTGTCAAAGTAAACTTCACTGAACTAGTGGTTTGCTCATACCATACATTTAACATTTCAGATCAGGTTTTAATGGGTTGATGGCGAGGAGAAGCGATGGATGACCAATTAAATTTTTTATAAATATTGAGACATGATTCACTAGATATTTTAAATTCTGTTGAGTAAGCTTCCGCTGATTTTTAGTTATTTTTATTGTAAAATAAAATTATAAGCCTCATTTCTTGTATTAAAATTTCTAATTCATGCCCTTTACTTTGATTTTGTTAGTCAATTTTGGAGCATGACAGAAAACAATATTTTTCATGCATATATACATATACTGAAACAATTCACAATAATATAAATATTTTTTATGTTATATATATATTATATATTGTTATATATATATATGTAATGTCCAAACAATATACCAACCAAATCAATGCAATAACAGGGGAAACTTAATTGAATAGAAATAGTGTTCAATTTTACAGAAAGGAATAAACATTCTCTCGAGTAACAAATATGAATACATAGCTAAGTTTATCGTCCTCGACGAATATGAATTTAAGGATTAACACTCCTATTGGTAACATGAATTTAAGGATTAACACTCCTATTGGTATTGGTAGGAATGCAACAGAAGTCAGGGAACGCACCATGCTCTTTTGAGATCGTTGGATTGCTAATTCTTTATCGACGGCCAAGCTTACAGTACCGAACTGAACTTAATCGGCCCAATTACAAGTAGATGTTTGGGCTTTAAGTAGACGAGTAGTGAATTGTTGGGCCAAGGCTAATGGGCTTCTGAGAATTCAATTAGAGAATGGAAATATGATGGAAATAATGCTGCAGAAAAGTAAGAACATGACAATGTTTCCCCCAAACTTTGACTTGTCCTCAAGTCAATAGGTTTGGAAATTTCGTTTTGATGACTTCAGCCTCCTCCCAAGTTGTTGTTTCCGTTATTCCGTTGCTCCACTGTATCAACCATTGCTCAACCGTACGATTTCTATTTTTTAGCATTCTGCGACTCAACACTTCCACTGGTACGACAATAGCTTCTCCATCTTTGTTAATTTCGGGTAGTTGCTCCTGCGGTGAATATTTATTTTTGACTCGTTTCTTGAGCTGCGAAACGTGAAATACAGGATGTAAGCGACACCCATTCGGTAACCTCAGCTTGTAAGCGACTGCCCCGATCCTCTCGCTCATCTGATAAGGAACAAAATACTTAACTGACAACTTAGTTTGTTTCCTCAATTGGTCAGGAGCATTGCAGAATGGTTGCATCCTGAGGTATACCCAATCTCCAAGCTCGAACCCCTCTCTGACCTATGCATATCCGCATAGTATTTCATACGATTTATGGCCGATTGGAGGTTCTCCTTTAGTACTTGAATCATTCTCTGCCTCTCCAACAGTAACTCTTGTGCTGTTGAAGAATTCCCTTGAAGATAGGGGCCTATTCCAAGTTGCGGAGGCTTGTACCCGTATAGTGCTTCGAATGGAGTCATTTGTATGGATTGGTGGTAATTGGAGTTGTACCACCACTCTGTTAGAGCAAGCCATTTCACCCATTTGTTTGGCTTCACATGAGTCATGCAACTTAGATAAGTTTCCAGACACTTGTTCACCCTTTCACTTTGACCATCCGTTTACGGATGATGTGTCGTACTCATTTGTATTTGAACCCCCGCTAATTTGAACAATGTTTTCTAGAATGAGCTTTGAAAAACTACATCTCTGTCACTGATTATAACCTCAGGAAATCCGTGAAGTTTATACACTTGATTGAGATAAATTTCTGCTAGACTCTCCGCATTATATGGATGTTTCAAGGATATAAAATGACTGTATTTAGTCATTCTATCTACTGTGACCCAAATAACACTCTTGCCTTCTGAATTTGGTAGGGCTTCAATGAAATTCGTTGTAATTTGACTCCATGGTTTTTCGGGTACCTCTAATGGTTGTAGCAGCCCCGGGTAAGGTACACTCTTCGTTTTACACCTCTTGCAAATATCACAAGCATTGATGAAATCTTGAAAATCTTTTTTCATTCCAGTCCAATAAAACAAGTTCTTAGCTTTCTGATAGCAAGCTTGAATTCCTGAGTGCCCTCCAATGGATGAATTGTGAATTGCTTCCATAACCTTTAGTTTGACGTTGTTCGCTCCACCCACCCATAACTTCTCTTTATATCTCAACACCCCCTCTTTAACAGAGAATTTTCTAACTACATTAGGATTTAATAAAGCTTGAGTTAACAATTGTTGCGCATTTTCATCCCCCACGTAACTCGACTTGATTTCCTCTGCCCACTGCGGTTTAATGCTAGTACTTATAGCATTCAGAGCCTTCTCCCCCGTTTCTTCATTCTCATGTTGCCTCGATAAGGCATCTGCATCTTTATTCTCCTTCCCTTTTTTGTACTCAATGGTGTAACTATGACCCATCAGTTTGAGCAGCCATTTTTGTTGGAGTATGTTGCTCAACCTCTGCTCTTTTAAATGCTTTAGGCTAGCGTGATCTGTTTTCATAACACATTGGCTCCCATTGAGGTAGTGACTCCACTTAACTGTTGTCATTAATGCTAAGAGTTCCTTCTCATAGGTAGACAGTGCATGGTTCCTGGGACAAAGACTTTGACTAATAAAGTGATAGGTTGGCCCTTTTGCATGAGAACTGCTCTGATTCCGTTGGAGCAAGCATCTGTCTCTAAGATAAATGGTTGAGTAAAGTCAGGCATTGCTAGAACAGGCGCTTCCACCATCAACCTTTTGAGATCTTCGAAGGCTTTTTCTGCTTCTATATCCCACTTGAAACAATCTTTTTTTAGTAATTGGGTTAGGGGCCTAGCCACGACTCCGTAATCTTTGATGAATCGTCTATAATAACCAGTCAACCCGAGAAATCCCCGTAGAGCCTTGAGATTTTTAGGTTTTGGCCATTCCACCATGCTCTTAATTTTTTTCCGGATCAGACTCTACTCCATTTGGCCATTCCACCATGCTCTTAATTTTTTTCTGAATCAGTCTCTACTCCATTTCTGGATATAATGTGCCCCAAATACTCGACTTGTTTGGTCCCAAAAGCACACTTACTCCTCTTCGCAAACAACTTGTGCTTTTCCAGAAGTTGTAACACTTTGGTTAGGTGTTTGACATGACTCTCTATGTTCGGGCTATAAACCAAAATATCATCGAAAAATAGTAGCACGAACTTCCTTATTAACTCGGCAAATACCTCATTCATCATATTTTGGAATGTCGTTGGAGCATTTGATAGTCCAAAAGGCATAACCTTAAACTCAAATAACCCACAATGAGCTATAGAAATTGTCTTATGCCTATCTTCTTCCTTTAACAATATCTGAAAATACCCTTGTCTGAGATCTATCTTCGAGAAAAATTTTGACCCATGCAATTCAATCAAAAAATCTTCAATCACGGGCATCGGGTATTTATTCTTGATGGTTTGATCATTGAGCTTTCTGTAGTCTACGCAAAACCTCCATGAAAGATCCTTTTTCTTCACCAAGATTGATGGACTAGCAACAGGGCTTGAGCTCACTTGAATCAAATCTTGAGTGCGCATATCCTTGACCATCTTTTCTATTTCATTCTTCAAGGAATGAGAATATCTGTAAACTCTTTGAAATATAGGTTGAGTACTTGGTTTCAAATTTATCTCGTGTTTTATCCTCCGCTTCGGTGGCAATCCCTTGGGCTCCGCAAAGACGCCTTCATATCTGGCCAATACTTCCATAATTAATGGATTGATTGTCTCTTGTTGTATGTCGGCATTGATAGTGAACAGCTGGACTATAATGCCATGTGAAGTTTTATGGAAATAATTATCCAACCCTTTTGCAGTAATCACCTTCAATTCTTGGTTAGAGTTGTCCCCCTCTATGATCACCTCATTTCCTTCATTTAATAGCGTGATGTTATTTTTCTTGAGATCAAATGTGATTGGACTATGCTCCCACATCCAATCGGCTCCCAAAATCACATCGCACCCTCCCAATTTAATCATTCTTAAATCAGTGAAAAATGAGACCACTTGCATTTGCCACTTGAATTTTGCACACTTGAATCTGCTGGTTGTTTTTCCCCCATCAGCTACTGTTATCACCCATGGCACAGTTTCCTCTATGAGACAATTCAACTCGTTGGTTGTACTAGCATCAACGAAGTTACTAGTACTCCCACTATCAATAAGAATATTGTCAAGTTGATTCCGATCGGTTAGACGTCTCCAACTAATTAGAACACTTGAATATAGAAGAAATAACTGCTCTAGGATAGTAATTCAGAAAAGTAATCAACGAGACAAACAGCACACAAGAATTTAAGTGGTTCGATCAATGTGATCTACATCCACTGGACTAGACTAGTACTTCTTTGATTGATAAAGAATGTTTACACACTCATTCACTCAGAATAGGATATTTCCTCACTTCACTCGTGAACTCACACAACTCAAAGAATACAATAATGTACTAAATCTCTCAATCCAACCTTTACAATGTACACAAACAAGAGTTTATAAAGACCAAAGGTAGTTGCTGTTGTTAGGAACTGTTTTGAGTAGTTATCAACCGTTTGCAACCGCTTGTAACAACCCATGTGCTCTGTTATTGCCCAACTGAAATGGTAGTTATGCCCTCAAGTTGTTGTAACTGTAAAACTGTTAGTTAAACTAACTAACTTCGAACCAGAAGACTTGTCCATAAAGATCAGATCACTTCTACTGTTCTGATACCCAACTCTTCTGTTCTGATGATCAAAAGCTAACGCTGCTGATAACCTCCATACTGTGCTGAACAACTCTGCTGACCAACTCTGCTGAACAACTCTGCTGGATAACTCTGCTGACCAACTCTGCTGGACAACTCTACTGGACAACTCTGCTGAAGTCTAAGCATCACCTCCTCAGCTGATTGAAACCATTCCACTCATCTGATTTCGGCCTAAGTCATCTTATCTGATCCTATCAGCTCACTACTCACTTAGTGTGCTGATTCTGAGATTATGAGATAACACTCACAATTCTCCACCTTTAGCTCATAATCGAACTAATCTCCACCAAAAAACAAAACACCAACACTATTCTCCTCAAAGAATAGCCTCCACTACTGATCTTCTACCACAAGAACAGTAGTCTTCTCCTCAGAGGAATTAATGCAGTCTAATAAGTCTAAGACACAAGCCAAACTTCTCTTTTGGCAATGCCTTAGTGAACGCATCAGCAGGGTTCTCCTCTGTAGCAATCTTCACTACCTGGAACACCCCCTTCTCTACAATATCTCTTACAAAGTACAGCTTTACATCTATATGTTTAGTTCTCTCATGATACCCCTGATGCTTTGCAAGATGTATTGCACTTTGGTTATCACAGAAGACAGTCACACTTCTTTGTGATATACCAAACTCCTTCAAGATCCCCCTAAGCCACATGCTCTCCTTTACTGCTTCAGTCAAGGCTACATATTCTGATTCTGTAGTAGATAATGCAACTACGGACTGATGTATTGACCTCCATGATATAGCTGTACCAAATAAGGTGAATACATACCCTGTTAAGGACTTTCTTGTGTCTACATTGGCTGCATAGTCGGCATCAACATATCCCACAAGTGCTTCTCCCTCATCTGATATCTTCTGAAATTTCAGACCTTTCTCAATTGATCCTAGAACATATCTCATGACCCACTTAACTGTCTCCCAATGACTTAAGCCTGGATCACTCATGTATCTTGTTGGTCCTGAAAGGAGTATATAACAAGTGTATGGGGGGAATACACTTGTATGCAATTATTATCAACTTTTGATCAAACCAGAGCTCAGCAAGGTTGTCTTGGACAACTCTGCTGAAGATGATTAACTCTTCTAAGATAATCAAACTACTAAGTACTATTGAGTACTTAGTTGAATAACTATCTAGGGGAGTTATATGTGCGGAATAGTGGTTGGCCCTTTAAGTTTAGACTCCTTTAGTTTCTGAAATCACTTAGTCAATTCAATGCAATCCAGTTTAGTTTCAGGGAACTTGTCCAATATAGTTTTGCACAGTCTTTGGATATGTATCTTTTGAAAGATCAGTTTTGTGTGCAGTGTTGAATGTATGAAAGTACTTGTAAAGCAAATCAACACAAGAAGTTATAGTGGTTCAGAGACTCAAGCTCCTACATCCACTTTCCCTGATTTAACAGGATAATTCCTTCACTCTTGGAATTAACTTGTTTTATAGTTCCAAGGTGCACTTGATCAAGAACACCACTCCTTGGTGAATTGATCCCTAGGATGTCTAGAGTCCTAGTACCCTCTTCTCAACTCAGAACTGAACTGTTCTTCTCTCAACAGTCAGCTCCTACCACTTCTACTACTACAACCTTCTCACTTTCTCACTTGAAAGAGGTAAGGGTTGAAGTAAGGTTCCAACTAATGAGATATCCTTTACAATGAAGATCGGTGTATAAGGATTAGGATATCTCTCTAAGCTTTGTATGGATATACAATGGTGAACAGCTTAGAAGAAGTGTTTGAAGACTAAGATAGTCTCTTTGAAAGCTTTGAAAGCACTCTTGCTTGTAGGATAGTTGGATTGGTAGTTTGTCTAGTTGGATGCTTTCAAATGGTCTTCACACTTCTGTATTTATAGACAAATCTGAGGATTTGCCCGTTGGAGAGGCAGCCCCAAATTGCTATAAATGTCTTCCTTGAATTCTTCAAACTGGAAGACAGATTCTTGATAGTGACATGTCCTTATTTGGGTAATAAACGGCTATTAAGACTTTGTCTTCATTCTGCAGCACTTTTCCAAATGTTTGACTTCTTGTTAAGACTTGGACATGGCTTCTGAAGGTTGACAACATTCCTTATCAAATGGACAACTCTCCTTATCACTATCAGCAGTTTTGCTTATCAGCAAAGTTGGCTTGCTCTTCTTCAGATGACTTGGCTCTTTCCCTTTGCTTCACTTAGAATTGATCTCAGCATGATATTGTGAAGTCTTTTAGGGTGTAGTTGTCTTCTTTTCTTCAGCATAGTTGACCTTCAAGCATTAGAACATTTGGTCCGGTTCAAACTTGCTGAGACAACTCTTCTGGGACAACTCTCCTGATCAGCATACTTGGTATTTTAGCTTCAGAGCTTTTGTTTTCACACAGAGTTAACCTCTCTGGACAACTCTCCTGATCAAGGCATTTGAGTAACCTTGTCCTTTTGAGTTTTACAACTTTGTTTTTGCATGGATACAACCTCTCTGGACAACTCTCCTGATCAAGGCATTTGGTTTTCAATAGAGTATGCTTGTCCTTAGTGTTTGTTCCAGATTTTGAGCCTTGAGGGGACTTGATCTTGATAATCTTCAAAGCATAGGTTCCCCCTCACAATGTGCATCTAATCATCTAAGAGCTTCTTAACATATCAGCTTCTCATCTAGTCTTATACTATGTGTTCTAACACACTTAGAACACAATCATCTTGACTTAGGCATGTCTCAGGGGGTTTTGGTATTTAATCAAAACATATCTCATTTTATTCCCAACAATCTCCCCCTTTTTGATGATGCCAAAACCTATACATTTTATGCAAAAGTGACTTGACTACACCTATTACATTTATCTTCAGAAGACATGACTGAGGTCAATTTTCCTGAAAGAAAATGTGTTAGTGTACTCACCATTCATGTTGTAAATAGGTTTCAAGAAAAGGCATAGAGAGATTTGTTTTTCAGATCCAAAATATGTTCAACTATCATTCAATTGAAAATCATTACAGCATGTTGATAGTTTGAACAAAAACATATCAGAGCATGAGATATTACAATTAAGCACACATTTATTACAAAAGTATGATATACTCTTAAATCATTCAGCATTTAGGCATTTGAGCACATCATATCAGCAGCTTGAGCATCTTCAGATTAGTTGACCAAAACACAAATTAGTAACCAACTTAAGTATTTATCCATTTCAGCATATAAAAGTCAGGAAGACTTAGCCATTTCAGAGATCATCTTCTTTGGGTGGCACCATCCCATATTGTGCCCACACTCTCTTCTTGAGTTCCATGGCTTCCTGGTTGGTTCCTTTGGGTCCAAGGGTCATCTTGTTCAGCTTAAGAATCTCTGTGAACTCCCTTAGGATCCTTGCTTAGTCAATCCATCCATCAAGCTTTGGAGGCATGTAGATGATAGGCTTGGGAGCATTGAGTTCAATTCTTGCAATGTCAGCAGCTGTAAGTAATTGTTGATATAACTCTCTGTAGTATTCTATCATGAACTCAGCAAAGGAAGAGTTGGCATCTCCTCCATTCCATCTGTCAATGACATAGTAGTCATAGACAAACTCCCTTTTGGCCTCTTCCCATGTATCATTCAGCTGCATTGGCACCCATTTATCCAAATGTGGATATTTGGTGTCCATTGGGACTAGAAGCTGAGGCTTCATCTTGCTGTAAGTTGCTCTCCTTCTTCTTGGTTTTTGGAAGTTAGCTCTTCTCTTATCTCTTGCTCTTTGTGCTTCATCCATCAAATCCATTTTCTCCTGGGCCCTCATCATGGTCAGTTTCTGTTGTGTTTCAGGGTCTTTGCCATACCCTTCATGAAACAACTTTGATGGATCATGAGCTAGGACAGTTGTCTTCTTCTTAGGTTCAGGTCCAAATCCTTTAGCAAATAGCTCTTCAATATCTTCAGTGGACTTGGAACCTTCAGCAATATTGACTATTTCAGAAGACTTTTACTTTTCAGCAGTTTTGGGCTCTTCAGCAGCTTTGGCTTTCTTTGATGTAGGCTCATCCTCATCAATTCTAAATTCAGGTGGAAGATCAAGGCTGTTAGGAAAGTCTGTAAATGTCTCAGCTTGTCTTTTCTTTCCTTTTGCCTTCTTGATCTTTCCTCTAGTTTGGACACCTTCAGCATCTTTGTCCAAACCAGACACCTCACCACCTGGTCTCTGCTGTAACCTCATCCTTTCTTCTTGAGCTGATGCCATTGAATTTTTCAATGCAAGTGCTAGTTGCTCTTCTTCATCCAGTTCTTCCAAGTTCAGCACTGCAGGCTCTTTTCCTTTTCCTTTAGCAGCTTTGTCTTTTCCTTTGACTGGACTTCCAATCACCAAGGCACCTTTTGCTCTAGCTCTTTCCCTTTCCCCCTTTTTTGGCAGCATCAAAGCACTGGGGCTTTAGCTCACTCATTGTTGTGGCCATTAGGGATTGGGCCTAGTTTAGAGACTTCATTTCCTCTAACAAATATACATTTTCATCATGTATATTTTGCATCCTATCACTGCTCAAGCTAAGAAAAGCTAGAACAGACTTCATCTTTTGTTGAACAACCTCCTCCAAGGTTGCTTTTAGGGATGCATCCAGTTGGGCTTTAAGGAGCTCAGTGAGGTTGGCCACTGCACCGTCAGCAATGTTGACCAATACCTCTTGGGAAAATTTTTCAGAGGCTGCTTTCACCATTGCTAGCCTTTGCTCTTCAGCTCTTTTCTTTTGCAGTGCAGTCTTCTTTCCAAGAGCTTGCTTGACAGTTAGCCTGAGAGCCTTGACATTGGCATTATGATTGTCTCTCAACAACTTTTGTTCCTTCTTGACCTCTTCTGAAATGGATTCCATGGTGGATTTGGCTTTTTGTAGTTCAGTGGAAATGGTTTGGAGGCCAGTTTCCACACCACTAATCCTTGCTTCCAGAGTGGGTAGCACAACATCCTCAGAGCGTGTAAGCCTCATTTCTACAGATGCTAGAGTTCTTCTTTGCTCATTCAATGCTCCTGAAGTTTCAGCATGAGCAGATTGGACTTGATGAGCCAAGGAGTCCAATTTCTCTGATTGCATTCCAAGCAAGGCTTGAGCTGAGCATGTATCTACTTGGATAGGTGCATCTGTTAAGAACTCATCTGCAAAAATTTGGTCAAGAGATATACCTGCAATATTAGACAGATCAAACAAGTTAGGAAATAAACACTCATCACCCTCAATTTCTTTTGTATAAGACTCTAATACATCAACAGTCTTCTTCTCATTTTCAACTTGTTCTTTTCTCCCTTCATAGATAATGTTCTCACTCAAGGAATCAGGCCTCCTTTCATCAAGGGATTCTTGAAGTTCAGATTTGACTTCAAGAATAACCTGTCCTTCCTCACTTATTCCACCCTCATATGGTGGTACACTCACAATCTTAGTTATGACTACCTCTCTTTCATCCATAACTCCCTCTGATTTTTCAATTCTACTTTCCTTTTCAACCCCTTCTCCTAAACCTGCAGCATCTTCACCTTCAACAAGGTTCAAAGATGGCAGTTGTGAGGAGATCACAGTGCTTATTTCAGCAGCCACTGAGTCATCCTGAATGATTAAGGGCTGATTAGTGTCCAACTCATCTGACACTGAATAGGCCTTAATCAAACTAGCCTCTAACATAGGAACCTCAACATCTTTAGGCTGTGCCTTGGGTTCAGAAGAACCTTCATTGGCAGATGTGTCTTTGGTTGTGTTACCACCCTTGGTCAACACCTCTGATGATACAGAGCCTTTCCTATGGTAGGTTCTAGGAGGGTTTGAGAGTCTATCTGCTATAGAAGACTTGGGTTGAGAAGGTTCAGGGAGGTTGGCTTGAGGGGTTTCAGGAGGGTTGGGATTTGAAGGGTTTGAAGGATCATCAGGGGAATCATCATCATTTGAGCTACTGTCAGGGTGTTTGATGCCCTTAATTTTTCTCTCTTTCTCCTCAATGATCTTCTCAGCTACCAATCTTGTTTTCATCACACCAGCAAAATGTATCAATCTGCTCTCCTCCACTTGCCACCAGTTTGCACCCTTATCTTGGATGACTTGTGATATTTCCATCAAGGTTTTGTCTTTTACATCCACAAGCATCCTTAAATCATGAAATATCTTTTGAATTCTTGGAAATTCAGCAAGTTGTGGATACAAACTGTCCACAGTGGCCTTAGCTCCACCTCTGAGCATACTTTCATAAGTATACTCCTCCTCATTCTCATTTGATGGAGAACTTTGGGCTATAGGGGAGTGGGTTGTGGTTTCTTTAATTGCAGCTTCAGGCAAGTTAAGTTCAGGAGGGTTGGCTTCAGAAAGATTAGGCTCAAATGAAGGTACTTCAGTTGCTTTAGAGAGCAATGAATCTGAAGGGGCTTTGCTCAGGGGAGTTGGCTCATTGAGTGCATGTTCTAAAAGCTTTGAGTAATTGAGCATGGATGAGTCCAGGGGAGATAGAAGCCTTGTCTCATCTACTGCTAAATCTGCAAGCACATCAATGCCACTTCTTTGCACACTTCCTTCTAGAGAGTATCTCTTAGTGAGATCTACAGGGGTGATGGGTTGGTTGGAAGGGGTAACATGGGTTTCAGGGGAGTTCTCCAATTTTGATCCAATGGTCAATAACCAATGTAACAGTGAAAAACTGTTTTATTCAAAACGTGGGTGGAGTTTTAATGTTAGTTTAAGGCTGGGGGTTTTTAGAGATAGATCATGTCCCAAAAAGTTTAATGCAAACAAGAGTTAAATCTTGGAATTTAATGCATGGAAAGTGACCTTTTGGGTGGGAGACAAATTAAATCCCAAAAAGGTGAAATCTGAATTTTCAATGGGACAGATTTCGAAATAGACAATGATCACCCAAAATAGGTGCTTATCAGACCAAGATTTGGTTTGATAGCTAGGACAACTTATCTGACCCCACTAGGACAAGTGTCCTGAAGAGATGTGGACAACTGTCCTGAAATCCAATGGACAAGTGTCCTGAAGAAGTAAGGTCAACTTTTCAGAATTTCAGCAGACTTGGACAAGTCTACTGAAGTTTGAATTTAGCTCCCCCTTAATGAATAAACTCCTGGAATTAATTGTCCAACTTTCCTGGATCAAGAAGACCCAACTCTGCTGATAATTCCAGAAATCTTGCTTCTGCAAGTGGCTTTGTCAATATATCAGCTTTTTGATGATCTGTGTGGATCTTTACCAACTTGATATCCTTCTTCTCCACATGATCTCTAATGAAGTGATGCTTGATGTCCACATGTTTGCATCTTGTGTGCAATACAGGATTCTGTGATATGGCAATAGCATTGTTATTGTCACAGAATATTGGCACTTCAGTAGAGTTGACTTTGTAGTCTCTGAGTTGTTGTCTCAGCCAAAGGATTTGAGCACAACAACTTCTAGCAGCAACATATTCAGCCTCAGTGGTGGAAGTAGCTACTGTATTTTGCTTCTTGGAGAACCAAGATATGAGTTTGTTGCCTAAGAATTGACAAGTTCCTGAAGTGGATTTTCTGTCAATTCTACATCCTCCATAATCAGCATCTGAGTAGCCAGTTAACTCAATGTTGTCATCAGCAGGATACCAAAGGCTTAGATTTTCAGTGCCTTTGAGATACCTCAAGATCCTCTTTGCGGCCTCAAGGTGGCTTTTCTTAGGATTTTCTTGAAACCTTGCACAAACACCTACTGCAAAGGTGATGTCAGGTCTGCTGGCAGTGAGATAGAGGAGTGAACCAATGATTCCTCTATACTCAGTGGAGTTGGTTGGAACACCACTCTCATCAGGATCCATTTTCCAATTTGTGTTCATTGGGATCCTTACTCGCTTGCTTGATGTACACCCAAACTTCTTGATCATTTCTCTGGTGTACTTGGCTTGGTTGATGAAGATTCCTTCTTTTGATTGCTTGACTTTTAGACCCAAAAAGAAGTTCATCAACCCCATCATGGACATCTCAAACTTGCTTTGCATGAGCTTGGAGAACTTTTCACACAGCTTCTCATTAGGGGATCCAAAAATTATGTCATCTACATAAATTTGGACAAGCAAGATGTCCTCTCCTTCAGAAATTCTGAAGAGTGTTCTGTCCACAGTTCCCTTGGTGAATCCATGATCCAAGAGGAATTGTGACAGTGTATCATACCAAGCCCTAGGGGCTTGCTTGAGTCCATATACAGCCTTCTTCAGTCTGTATACTTGGTTTCCAACTTCAAAACCTGGTGGTTGCTCCACATAGACTTCTTCTTTCAAGACTCCATTCAGAAAGGCACTCTTGACATCCATTTGGTACACTTTGAACCTCTTGTGGGCTGCATAGGCTAGGAAAAACCTTATTGCTTCTAGCCTTGCCACAGGTGCAAATGTCTCATCATAGTCAATGCCTTCATGTTGGCAGTAACCTTTTGCCACTAGTCTTGCTTTGTTTCTGACAATCACATCATTCTCATTCTTTTTGTTCTTGAACACCCACTTGGTTCCAATAACATCTTGATGTGAAGGTCTATCAACCAGCTCCCATACTTCATTTCTGGTGAATTGGTTGAGTTCTTCCTGCATTGTTGTGATCCAATTTGCATCCTGAAGTGCTTCAACAATGTCTTTTGGTTCCTGTTCTGACAAGAAACAACAAAACATAGCACTTTCACCATGAAACCTTCTGGTTTTGACTCCTATACTTGGGTCACCAAGTATCAGATCAATAGGATGGTCATACAACCAAGTCCTTCTTTTTCTGATCCCTTCAGTAGAGTTGTCCTCTACTAAGGTTGAGTCACCGGTGTTATAGAATTCAGGATAATTGAGTGCAGGATCTAATTTAGGATCATAATCAGGGGTGTTGTCCTCAATGTCAGGAACATTGGTATTTTCAACATTTTGAGTTCCCCCTTGATTATTTGACCCATTACATACCTCAGTAGGAACTGCTTCTTCATTGGTAGTTGTTACCTGGATGTGAACTGGGATTGGCTCATTCGGTTCACCATTTCCATCAGTGGGGTTTGTCTCAGGAAGGTTGCCTTCAGGATTGTTGTCCAATGTGAATATTTCAAGTAGGTTGGCTTGGACAACATCTATGAATTCAGTGTCTTTGTCTTTTAGGCTTAGTCAGCTTGTCCTTTGTGTGATTTCTTCAGGTTCCAAATTATCATTCCTGATCTCAAAGATAGATTCATCAAACACAACATGAGGTGTTTCTTCCACTATAAGGGTTTTCTTGTTGTAGACTCTGAAAGCTTTACTGATTTGAGAGTATCCAAGAAATACTCCCTCATCAGCTTTGCTATCAAAGGCTTTCAACTGTTCTTTCCCATTATTGTGAATGAAACATTTACAGCCAAATATATGAAAGTATGACACTTTAGGCATTCTTCCTTTCCAGAGTTCATAAGGGGTTTTGCCTTGCCCCTTAGTGATCAAACATCTATTTTGAGTATGACATGCAGTGTTTATAGCTTCAGCCCAAAACCTCTTAGGTAAATTTGAATCAGCAATTAGGGTTCTAGCAGCTTCTTTTAAAGTTCTATTCCTTCTTTCTGCAACTCCATTTTGTTGAGGAGTTCTAGCTGCTGAGGTTTCATGAGCTATCCCATTAGATGAGCAATACTCATTGATGTATGAATTTATGAACTCAGTGCCTTTATCAGATCTTATCTTGATAATGCTAAGGCTTTTCTCATTTGACAGTCTCTTCAGGAGTTTAGGTAGTTTGACTTGTGTTTCCTTCTTATTAAGGAGAAATACTACCCATGTGAACCTAGAGAAGTCATCTACTACAACCAATGTGTATTTTCTACCATTTATGCTTGAAGGGGTGATTGGTCCAAACAGATCCATGTGTAGAAGTTCAAGTACCCTTTCTGTAGAAATGACTGGTTTACCTTTGAATGAGGCTTTAATCTGTTTTCCTTCTTGACATGGCTTACACACATGTTCTTTAATGAAAACCTCATTAGGTAGTCCTTTAACTAATGCATTTCTAGCAAGTTTATTCATTGATTTGAAGTTCAGGTGGTTTAGCCTCTTGTGCCATAACCAACTTTGTTCACTACTACTCTTAGCAATGAAACATGCAGCATCAGTAGATTTGTCCCAGTCTGCAAAATACACATTTCCTTTCCTAGTCCCAGTCAATAGAATTTGTTGAGTTTTATCCTTGATTAAACATTTTCCACTTGAGAACTCAACATTGAAATCTTTATCACAGAATTGATTGATACTTAGGAGATTATATTTGAGACCAGCTACATAAGATAAATTGGTTACTTTGATGTTACCAATCATCAAAGTACCATAACCTTTTGTTGTTGCTTGTGAGCTGTCTCCAAAAGTGACATTTGGGCCTTCTTTTTCAATAAAATCAGTGAGGAGTTCCTTGTTTCCAGTCATGTGCCTTGAGCATCCACTGTCAAGGTACCATGCTGTCTTTTTGCTCATACTCCTCTTCTTGTGGCCCATTGGTACCTGCAATTAGATGGGTTTAGGTACCCTTTGAGTTTTGGGTCCTGAGAGGTTAGCTGTACCTTTTGGAACCCAAACTTGCCTAATCACCCTGATTGATTCAAGGTGGCTAAGTTGTTTTCCTTGTGCATCAACATACACTGTCTTTCCCTTAAGTGCCTTGGGGAAAGTATGTGTGAATGTGTTAACTCTGTAAGTTTCAGGGGAGTTGTCAATTCTCCTGAACTTATGAGTTCTTTGTGTAGCTTGATGAAATCTTTGAGGAAAGGCATTTTTATGACCATTACCCTTTGGCATGAAGGGTTTTGGTTGTCTCATTTTATTCTGCCTTTGAGGATAGTTGTCCTTAGGTCTATCCAGCTGAGGCTTTCTCAGATGAGTTGGCCTAGGCTGATTATACCTTGGATAACTCCTCTGAACATTGTTCAGTAGAGTAGCCTTTCCATTGGGTCTATTCTCCTGACCAACATTCCTCTTGTGTTCAGGAGCCTTGACCTTTTCCAAAGGTTTGGGCCTAGTCTCCTGAAGCACTTGAGTAGGCATTTCAGTTAATTTGCCCTTTCCTTTGTTCAGTGGCTGAATTATTTCACTTTCGGCTTGTTGTGCCACTGATTTAACAAAGATTTTCTTAGTGTTACTTGTAGAGGCAACACTAAGACAAGGTGAAGATTCAAATGGATCAAAACCTAATCCACTTCTTTGAGCCATAGGTCTCTGATAACTCTGAATTTCCTCTATTGCCCTAGAGGATTTGTTCAAAGCAGACATCTTTAATTTCAGGCTCTCTTCACTTGATTTAAGAATATCATATTCATGTGAGAGGTTTTCAAACTTGGCATTTAGAATTTTTAGTTCAAAGTCTTTCCTCTTCTGAGAGAGGAGTTGATCATCAATCTCCTTTTGTTGGTCAACTATCCTGAGATTTGCTTCCTCAAGCTCTCTCAAGACTTGTTGATACAACTCAGTAGATTTGACATTAACAGCTACCTTAGAGTTTTTGGTAAGTTCAATAGCCAATCTTTCATTTTCTCTCACACAATTATCATGAAATTCTTGTAATCTAGTGAAATCTTCCATCAACTTCCCAAGGGAAAGTTTCAAGTTAACTTCACTAGTGTTCTGTGATAAAAATGATGGTGAGCTAGAAGTGGAGGATACCTCATCATCCTCAAGAGCCATGTTGCACACATCATCATCATCATCACTGTTTGAGAACAGTCCATCAGAGGAGTTGAAGCTTTCAGCACTATCAGATCCTTCACCAGCCATCATGGCTTTTCTATTGGTGAACTTTCTGTCTCTTTTAGCTTGCCTCTCTCTTCTTTCTTTAGAGCTCAATTCAGGGCAGTCATACTGAAAGTGCCCTTTCTTCTTGCAATTGTAGCATAGGTCTTCATCATCATCCTTCTTGGATTCATCTCTTCCTTTTGATGATGAAGGGTCAGCTCTACTGGACCTTCTCCTATCAGAGTACTTGTCCTCTGATCTTTTCTCTTCAGGCTTTTTGTCCTTGGCCTGGTCTTCAGGGGAGTTGTATCTTCTCCTGAATTTGTTGTCTTGGTAGAATTTCTTGTATCTACCAAACCTTGTGTTGAGCTTGTCAAATCTTCTAGCCATCAAGGCTAGTTCCTCCTTCATTTCAGTCTTTGAGACTGACTTTGATGATCTGGGAGTGGGTTGCATTTCCGGTTCAGCAACTTTGGCCTTGAATGCCACTCCCTTAGTAGGATTTGAAGGTTCCTCAACAGGCTTTCTTCTATTGAGGTCAAACTCATAGGCTTTGAGTTCTGAGAAGATTTGTTGCATGGGCATGGAGGAGAGATCTTTGGTATTCTGCATCATCACAGCATAGACATCCCACTTTTGAGTGAGACTTCTCAAGATCTTCAATCCAACTTCTCTCCTGGAGTACACCTTGCCCAATGAGTTGATTTCATTCATCACATCAGTGAATCTACCAGCAAACTTGTCAATGGACTCATCAGCTTCCATTGAGAATTGCTCAAACTTTTGCACAGCAACTTGGAGCTTGTTCTCCTTGATCTTTTCTGTACCCTCACACATCTCAGCAAGAGTATCCCAAATTTCTTTGGCTGTGGTGCAGTGGTAGACTCTACCCATGACTGCATCTGGAATTGTTTGGTAGAGGGTGTTCATGGCAAGATAATTCAGATTATCTTTCCTCTTTTCATCAGCAGTGAAGTCATCCTCATCTTTGGGAATCAGTTCCCTTATATCTGCTCTTTTTCATCTGTCACCCTGGGGTTAGTTTGAGTAAAAACAAAAGGTCCTCTTGTGATTACCCTTAACATGACAGTGTGAAGAGATGCAAGATGAGCCCTCATTCTAATTTTCCAGAAATCATAATTGTCTATTGAAAACATGGGCAATTTATGATGTGAAATGTGATTGACTGGATTTGTGGCCATGTTGTCCAATCCTTGAACAGCAGGTGGAGGAACAGCATTGTTGTTGGCCATATCTCAAGAATATACAGTCAGTCAACAGATAATAGATTTCAGAAAAAGATCAGTTCAGTGACCACACAGATAAGTGAGTTTTGAAGATCAAGATGGATTTTCAGAAGCAGTGGTCTTTGAACCCCTGCTCTGATACCACTTGTTGGTCCTGAAAGGAGTATATAACAAGTGTATGGGGGGAATACACTTGTATGCAATTCTTATCAACTTTTGATCAAACCAGAGCTCAGCAAGGTTGTCTTGGACAACTCTGCTGAAGATGATTAACTCTTCTAAGATAATCAAACTACTAAGTACTATTGACTACTTAGTTGAATAACTATCTAGGGGAGTTATATGTGCGGAATAGTGGTTGGCCCTTTAAGTTTAGACTCCTTTAGTTTCTGAAATCACTTAGTCAATTCAATGCAATCCAGTTTAGTTTCAGGGAACTTGTCCAATACAGTTTTGCACAGTCTTTGAATATGTATCTTTTGAAAGATCAGTTTTGTGTGCAGTATTGAATGTATGAAAGTACTTGTAAAGCAAATCAACACAAGAAGTTACAGTGGTTCAGAGCCTCAAGCTCCTACATCCACTTTCCCTGATTTAACAGGATAATTCCTTCACTCTTGGAATTAACTTGTTTTATAGTGCCAAGGTGCACTTGATCAAGAACACCACTCCTTGGTGAATTGATCCCTAGGATGTCTAGAGTCCTAGTACCCTCTTCTCAACTCAGAACTGAACTGTTCTTCTCTCAACAGTCAGCTCCTACCACTTCTACTACTACAACCTTCTCACTTTCTCACTTGAAAGAGGTAAGGGTTGAAGTAAGGTTTCAACTAATGAGATATCCTTTACAATGAAGATCAGTGTATAAGGATTAGGATATCTCTCTAAGCTTTGTATGGATATACAATGGTGAACAACTTAGAAGAAGTGTTTGAAGACTAAGATAGTCTCTTTGAAAGCTTTGAAAGAACTCTTGCTTGTAGGATAGTTGGCTTGGTAGTTTGTCTAGTTGGATGCTTTCAAATGGTCTTCACACTTCTGTATTTATAGACAAATTTGAGGATTTGCCCTTTGGAGAGGCAGCCCCAAATTGCTATAAATGTCTTCCTTGAATTCTTCAAACTGGAAGACAGATTCTTGATAGTGACATCTCCTTATTTGGGTAATAAACGGCTGTTAAGACTTTGTCTTCATTCTGCAGCACTTTTCCCAATGTTTGACTTCTTGTTAAGACTTGGACATGGCTTCTGAAGGTTGACAACATTCCTTATCAAATGGACAACTCTCCTTATCACTATCAGCAGTTTTGCTTATCAGCAAAGTTGGCTTGCTCTTCTTCAGATGACTTGGCTCTTTCCCTTTGCTTCACTTAGAATTGATCTCAGCATGATATTGTGAAGTCTTTTAGGGTGTAGTTGTCTTCTTTTCTTCAGCATAGTTGACCTTCAAGCATTAGAACATTTGGTCCAGTTCAAACTTGCTGAGACAACTCTTCTGGGACAACTCTCCTGATCAGCATACTTGGTATTTTAGCTTCAGAGCTTTTGTTTTCACACAGAGTTAACCTCTCTGGACAACTCTCCTGATCAAGGCATTTGAGTAACCTTGTCCTTTTGAGTTTTACAACTTTGTTTTTGCATGGATACAACCTCTCTGGACAACTCTCCTGATCAAGGCATTTGGTTTTCAATAGAGTATGTTTGTCCTTAGTGTTTGTTCCAGATTTTGAGCCTTGAGGGGACTTGATCTTGATAATCTTCAAAGCATAGGTTCCCCCTCACAATGTGCATCTAATCATCTAAGAGCTTCTTAACATATCAGCTTCTCATCTAGTCTTATACTATGTGTTCTAACACACTTAGAACACAATCATCTTGACTTAGGCATGTCTTAGGGGGTTTTGGTATTTAATCAAAACATATCTCATTTTATTCCCAACATATCTGCTGATTACACTCATTGCATGAGTTAAATCTGGTCTACAACACACCATAGCATACATTAAACTCCCTACTGCACTGGCATAAGGAACCTTACTCATCTGAGATCTTTCTTGGCTGTTCTTGGGACACATCTGATTGGATAGCTTCTGATGCTAACAAATTGGTGTAGAAATTGCCTTAGCTTGATTCATCCTGAATCTCTCTAACACCTTCCTCAGATAGGTAGGCTGACTAAGCTAAATTGCTCCCTCAACTCTACTGATCTCCATCCCAAGAATCACTTTAGCTTCACCAAGATTTTTCATCTCAAACTCCCTTTTGAGAATCTCCTTAACTTGATTGATACTGTTAATAGACTCCCCAGCTATTAACATATCATCTACATACAGCAGAAGATAGGTAACTGAACTCCCAACCCTCATGAAGTAAACACAGCTGTCATACAAGCTTCTTGCAAAACCAACTGAGCAAATGTACTCATCAAACCTTAAGTACCATTGTCTAGGGCTTTGTTTGAGTCCATATAGTGATTTTCTGAGTAAGCACACTTTGTCTTCTCCATCTTCTATGTCCAACCCTTCTGGTATTTTCATGTAGATCTTCTCATCTAAGGTCCCATGAAGAAATGTTGTGGTCACATCCATCTGATGCAGCTCCAATTCATATTGAGAAACCATAACCAACAAGATTCTGATGCTACAATGCTTTACAACAGGTGAGAAGATTTTATTAAAGTCAATACCTTCTTTCTGTGTAAATCCTTTAGCTACAAGTCTTGCCTTGTACCTAATCTTGCCACCTCTCTGAGCCTCCACCTTTTTCTTGTAGATCCACTTACACCCAACAAGTTTCTTGTTCTTAGGCCTCTCAACAATCTCCCAAGTCTGGTTCTTGTTCAGAGATAACAGTTCTTCCTCCATAGCAACTAACCACTTCTCTTTGTCATGGCAGTTGATGGCTTCTGTGTAAGTTTTAGGCTCCAAAGACTCCACCTCAAGAGCTGCACATAATGCAAATGATACTATGTCAGCTTGACCATACCTCTGAGGTGGGTGGACTTCTCTTCTTGATCTGTCCCTAGTCAGCTGATAGTCATGAAGCTCAGTATCACTATGAGTATTCTCCTCCTCATCTGGATTAATCTGATCTTCAGTTAGTGTTCTGATGTCATCATGCTCCACCTCCACCTGTGTCTCATCTGGTTTGTTGTGTGCTGTACTGGAGCTTGCCTCCTCTTTCAATGGCATTCTATTCTCATCAAAAGTTACATCTCTACTGATAATACACTTCTGCATTCCAGCTTCTAGGCACCACAATCTGTATCCTTTCACACCTGAATGATATCCTATGAAAACACATTTCAAGGCTCGAGGCTCAAGCTTATCTTGCTTGACATGGGCATATGCTGAACAACCATACACCTTCAAATTACTGTACTCAGCTGCATGGCCAGACCATAACTCTTCTGGGGTTTTAAATTGCACAGCTGAGGAAGGGCTTCTGTTTATCAAGTATGCTGTTGTTGACACTGCTTCTCCCCAAAATACTTTAGGCAATCCAGAGCTGCTCAACATGCACCTAACTCTCCCAAGCAAAGTCTGGTTCATTCTCTCAGCTACTCCATTCTGCTGAGGTGTACCTGGTACTGTTCTATGCCTCACTATACCCTTCTTCTTGCAGAAAACATTGAACTCTTCTGATATGAACTCCAGCCCATTATCAGTTCTCAAATGCTTGAGATTCTTTCCAGAAATATTCTCCACCTCAGTGAGCCATTCCTTAAATTTTTCAAATGCTTCTAACTTGGATTTCAGGATAGTGATCCATACCTTTCTTGAGTAGTCATCTATGATAGACATGAAGTATCTCCCACCACTTCTGGTCTGATTCCTAGCTGGCCCCCATAAATCTGAATGGACATAGTCCAAAATTCCTTTGGTAGAGTGTGAACTCTTTCCAAACTTCAATCTCTTGGATTTCCCAAGAATGCAGTGCTCACACAAATCAAGCTTTGTGATCTTGTCACCACCTAGCAATCCTTGCTTACTTAGCTCAAGTAGGCCCTTCTCTCCTACATGACCTAGTCTTCTGTGCCACAACATTGAGTTGTCTTGCACTCTTGCCACATCTGATCTGCCAATAACTGTTCCCCCCTTAAGAAAGTAGAGATCATTTCTTCTCTCACCTTTAAGAACAGTAAGCTTCCCCTTTGAAACTCTGAGCTCTCCATCTTCTGACTGGAATTTATAGCCCAATGAATCCAGCATACCAAGAGATATCAAATTTCTCTTGAGTTCAGGAACATACCTGACCCTCTTGAGAATCCTCACTACTCCATCATACATCTTCAAGTGTACTGTACCTTCACCTCTGACTTTGCAAGTGTGATCATTCCCTAACAACACAGAACCTCCATTCTGATGCTTAAAATCATGAAACCACTCTCTTCTTGGAGTCATGTGGAAAGAACGCCCTGAATCTAAAATCCAATCTTGCTGCTCTTTAGTGGAAGTGATGGATAGGGACTGAGCTGACTCATAGCCTTTCTGCTCTTTATCATCTTGGGTTTGATTTGCTTGATTCTTATCAACAGGGTTCTTAGGACCAGATTTTCTCATAAGCTGTTTGTACTTGTAACAAGTACTCTTAAAGTGCCCAGGTTTGTTGCAGTGGTGGCACACTACTTCCCCTTGATTTGACACTGCTGATTTACCCTTATCAGCTCCCTTGGGTTGACTAGACCCCTTCTTGGAGGCAGACTTCTTCTGACCTCCCTTGATTGCCAATCCTTCCCTACTGCTACTTTTATCTCCTTGAGATGTCTTATTGTGTAACAGCTTGGACTTGACAGCCAAGATCACATCCTCCAATGTGATTGCTTCCTTTCTACCATACAAGATGATGTCCTTTAGGATTTCAAAGGACTTAGGCAGAGCACTCAACAAGATCAGAGCTTTATCCTCTTCTTCTAACTTGACATTCAAATTCTCCAGATCATCAAGAATCTTGTTGAACTCATCTAGCTGCTCCGTAATGGGTTTGTCATCTCACATTCTAAAGGCATACAGCTTCTGCTTCGAATAGAGTCGGTTAGCAAGAGTTTTCACCATATATAGCTTCTCAAGCTTATCCCAAACCTCCTTCGCTGACTTCTCTTTAGCAACCTCCCTCAACACCTTATCTCCAAGGCAGAGTAGGATCGTGCTTCGAGCTTTCCTGAGCAACTTGCTCCTTTCAGCCGCAGCTGTTGCAGATTCTTCTGCAATCTCTTTGGATTCTTCGAGAGTTTCGAATAATCCTTGATGTTCAAGGAGGGCCTGCATTTTGACCTTCCATAGCCCAAAATCTCCAGTGCCTGTAAACTTCTCTATTTTGTACTTGGTAGAATTCCCCATCTTAGATCTGCAGCTACTTCAGTTTCCCACAGCCGGCGCCAATTGTCAAGTTGATTCTGATCGGTTAGACGTCTCCAACTAATTAGAACCCTTGAATATAGAAGAAATAACTGCTCTAGGATAGTAATTCAGAAAAGTAATCAACGAGACAAACAGCACACAAGAATTTAAGTGGTTCGATCAATGTGATCTACATCCACTAGACCAGACTAGTACTTCTTTGATTGATAAAGAATGTTTACACACTCATTCACTCAGAATAGGATATTTCCTCACTTCACTCGTGAACTCACACAACTCAAAGAATACAATAACGTACTAAATCTCTCAATCCAACCTTTACAATGTACACAAACAAGAGTTTATAAAGACCAAAGGTAGTTGCTGCTGTTAGGAACTGTTTTGAGTAGTTATCAACCGTTTGCAACCGCTTGTAACAACCCATGTGCTCTGTTATTGCCCAACTGAAATGGTAGTTATGCCCTCAAGTTGTTGTAACTGTAAAACTGTTAGTTAAACTAACTAACTTCGAACCAGAAGACTTGTCCATAAAGATCAGATCACTTCTACTGTTCTGATACCCAACTCTTCTGTTCTGATGATCAAAAGCTAACTCTGCTGATAGACTTCATACTGTGTTGAACAACTCTGCTGACCAACTCTGCTGAACAACTCTGCTGGACAACTCTGCTGACCAACTCTGCTGGACAACTCTACTGGACAACTCTGCTGAAGTCTAAGCATCACCTCCTCAGCTGATTGAAACCATTCCACTCATCTGATTTCGGCCTAAGTCATCTTATCTGATCCTACCAGCTCACTACTCACTTAGTGTGCTGATTCTAAGATTATGAGATAACACTCACAAATATTCAAACGCATTTTTCCCACATTCCCAATAATCTTAATGGTAGTGTTGGATTTGTTCCCCATTAATGCATTTAGAGAAATTCCCCCCTGTATTTCCTCCACAAATTCCTCATTGTTAACATCTTCATCAACACCTTCTTCTTCCTCTACTATGATCAAGTTAAATTGTCTATTTTTGCATACATGACCATAAGAGTATTTTTCATCACAATGGAAACACAGCCCTAAGGCCCTTATCTTCTGATATTGAGCATCGCTAATTTTTTTATAAGGTAAATTAGATTCAATTACCTCTTTTTTCTCCTCCTTCTTTGGTTGATTGAAGCTTCCAGTCACACGTCCTTGGTTGGTGTAATTTGGCCTGTTTCCACCCATCTTGTTCTTCTTGCCCCATATATCCAGTGTGGATTCCAACATTTTTGCCGTGTTAATAGCTTGAGTTATCTCGGTCGGTTTGAACAATTGTACGGGAATTCTTAACTCCTCTAAGCCCCTAAAAAACAAGACATTAAGAATTCTTCACTGAGATCCGGATTCTTAACTCTCACTAGCGATTTTAATTCATCAAATTTCTCTTGATAAGCATCAACATCATGGGTTTGTTGTAGTTTGGTAAATTTGATTACCACATTTTCTTTACCCGGGCACATGAACCTTTGCCTTATCACCCTGCAAAATTCTTGCCAATCTACTCCTTCCTTTCCTTCCACATATTCCATGTACCAGGTGTCAGCTACACCCACCATATAGTAACCTGAGTGATACACTTTAGCCATTTATCTCATGGAAATAATCTGAAAGAATCTGTTTGCCTTACGAATCCAATTTTGAGGTCCTTCCCCATTGAATTCAGGAAATTTAAGCCTCACCGTACGATTATTTGCTTGCAGATTGATGGGCGCCACTGGATTATTGATTTGTACCCTGATGTGGGAAGGTGTGTATACATCGCTTTTGCCACGGCTGGATCCCACTTCGTCGTTAATACATTTATCTTTGTTTAGTTCGGATGTACTCTGTCCCGGTTCCGTAGCTTTCCTCATGAGGTAATCCATGTTTTGGCTCATGCTCTTCACGTTTTGACCCACACCAATCAAAATTTATTCTAGCTTCTCTATTTTCTTCTCCATTCCGATGATGCGTAACTCATTTTCGGCGAATCCTTTCTCATGTTTCTGAATGGCTTCATACAAATCCTTCATTCTTGTGTTTTCAGCCATTAAAATATCAGAGCGAGGAGCAGTTAGGCTCTGGTTACCACTTGTAATGTCCAAGCAATATACCAACCAAATCAATGCAATAACAGGAGAAACTTAATCGAATAAACGTTCTCTTCAGTAACAAATATGAATAGATAGCTAAGCTTATCGGCCTCGACGAACATGAAATTAAGGATTAACACTCCTATTGGTAGGAATGCAGAATATTCACTCACGAAGTCAAAGATTCATATTTGCAACAAGAATTAATTATAAATTATGAGATGAATTAGGTATAGAATTGTTGAAAGCAAAATCTTGAGGAATTACCTCACACAACGACAAACTCTGCTATTTTCTCCAGCCTCTGTAATATGGTTGTTACAAGGACGTCGCCCCCTACAGAAGTCAGGGAACGTACCATGCTCCTTTGAGATCGTTGGATTGTTAATTCTTGATCGACGACCAAGCTTACAATACCGAACTGAACTTAACCGGCCCAATTACAAGTAGATGTTTGGGCTTTAAGTAGACGAGTAGTGAATTGTTGGGCCAGGGCTAATGGGCTTCTGAGAATTCAATTTGAGGATGGAAATATGATGGAAATAATGTTGTAGAAAAGTAAGAACATGACAATATATAAAGTATTTTACCAATTAAAAAAAAATATATATATATATACTATATAAAGTTTATATAATAATTCGAGTCAGGTCGGATACTCGTGGGTCGGACATAAGATCCAAACCCGGTTCGTTCACATACGGGGCGGGGCAGACCCGACCCGTTCTCAATACGGGGTTGATCCAACCTGACCCAAAGCTCGTGGAGCGGCACGGGTACCCGCGGGTTGGGTCAATATTGTCATCCTTACTTCTAACCTTTTGTCTTCAGAGCTATCTGAGAGAATCCTTTGAAATCTCTGGTTTTTAGAAGAGATTTTGGATAGTGTAATTTATTTATATTTTTGGAAGAGAATCCAACAAAATACATAGAGTATTAAAATCTATAAACTATTGAATACCCAAAAAAATTATCTCTGGTTTTTAGAAGAGATTTTGGATAGTGTAATTTATTTATATTTTTGGAAGAGAATCCAACAAAATACATAGAGTATTAAAATCTATAAACTATTGAATACTCAAAAAAAATTTCAAACTTTTTAAAATTCGTATTGAATACCTCATAATTTTTAAAGACTTTTGAAAATCCTTTAATACCCCACACTTTGAAAATCTAAAAATATCCTACAAAATCCACGACCAATACAACCCCTAGATCTCGATAATGTTTGAAACTCGAAATAAACATCAAATTAATTAATTATTAAAATTCAGAATATAAATATCAAATTATATATCCATATTAATTAAATTCATCAAGTCCGGCCAGCTCCTAGTACTGTACTAGTGCTCCCCACTTGGGTGGCATCAGGAAGGACCATCTGACGAACTCAGTACTGAGTTCACATGCATGGACCAAGTTGCGTTAATTATAGAATTATATGCGCAATTAATAGTATTTAATAAAATAACAGCTTTGAATGGAAGTTAAATACCATCCCTTTTTTTCCCTACTCATGACTACCTAAGGCCTAGATAGTGGTGCTCTAACCACTTGAGCTATCCCACTTTGTCTTTAATAAAATAACAGCTATTAATTAAATTAATTTACTTATAAAATAAATAAAAATACACGTAACAGTGTCGTTGCTAAGTCTAAATATAACTTGTGGATCATGATTCACTGGAAAAAAAAAGGTGTTTTACCAACGAAAATAGAGACGGAAATTCGATTGAAAACAATGCTTTTCGACGAAAATATCGATGGAAAAATCCGGTCGGTGATAACCTCGTCGGTAAATTTTACCGACGAATTTTTTATTTTTATTTTTTAATTACCGACGGAATATTCCGTCACTCGATAAATCAAATTCATAAAAAAAAAACATTTTGAACCCAAGCCCATGGGCTGGCCCAGCCCAGCCCGGTACAGGCAAGGCCCACTCCAAGCCCGTGCATAATTTGCTGAATATTCAGCCTTCATGGGACACCAACCCGGGTGTGTGGGCGCTTAGTGAAGGGCGCCTACCACTCGAATAAGTTTGTTTTTCGTTTATAATTGTAATAATAATTGTATATGTACTCATTTTTTATCTATTTTTTAAAAAAAAATCACAAATTTAATTTTTTTCTATATTAATATAACTAAATTTGTGATATATAACTATTGTAAATTTTTTTTTTTTTTAATTTATTTATTTTTTGTGTTTTGTTTAAAATTTTAAAAAGTTCATATCATGTATACATGTTTTACTCTTTTTTTTTTAAACAAATCCATTTAATAATCGAACATTCTTTTACTTATACTCCCTCCGTTCCATACTTGAAGGCACATTTTACCATTTTAGGCGTCTCATACTTGAAGGCACATTACATAAAATAGTAAAAACATTTTTAAACACTCCCCTTAAACATCACAATATTACAACAAATGCCACTATTTTATTACACTAAAAAGTAACTTTATTACTCCCTCCGTCCCACAGGAATTTGCACACTTTCTATAAATGGATGTCCCATACCAATTTGCACACTCCATAAAAGGAAATATCTTCATAACCCTCACCCTCAAAATATACTCTTATTTACTCATATGTCATTACTTTTCCACACTCAATCTACTTTTTATTTTACTTTATTCATAAAACTTTACAAAACTACCTCTCAAAACATCACTCATTACACATTTCTTAAATTGTGTGCCCACCCAAGTGTGCAAGTTCCTATGGGACGGAGGGAGTACTATTTATAAAGTTGAAAAGTCTTTACTACCCCCACTTTATCTTACACAATATTAATAAACAATTCATTCATTAAAACTCGTGCCCAATTGATTTGAGCCTTCAAGTATGGGACGGAGGGAGTATTAATTACGGAGTACTAAATTTGTGACTTATAACTATTATATTTGTGTGAATCTTATTTTCAAATAGTATATGAATAATATATTAGTAATTTAATGCATGCATGCATGCATCATATTTTTATTCAAAAAAAAAAATTTCTTAAAAATTATTTAATAATTGACATTCTTTCACTTATATTAATCACTAAATTTAGGACTTATAATGATTGTAAAATTAACTTTTTAATTTATAAATTGTAAATGTCATTTTTTTGTTTTAAATAAAATTCTAAAACCCAATGTGTAAATTTTTATTTTGTTTTGATTAAACATTATTTCACTTATATTAATTACTAAATTTGTGGCTTATAATTTGTAAATGTATTTTTAATTCGTTTGTTTATTAATAATTCTTTTATTTGTTAATTAACACAATATGAACTAAATGGATATAAAAACTAAAGAAATTATGTCCAAATAATATACCATAAAAATTTCTAATTTAATAAATAATTTTTTAATTTAAAATAAAAATTTCTAATTTAATCAATAATTTTTTAGCTAACTTAATCAACAATTTTCTAATTTAATGGACATGTCTCTAATTTAATCAACAAATGTTCTATTTTAATTGATTATAATTTCCTAGCTAACAAATTTCCTTCTTTAATTAATAATTCGTAATTTAATTTTTGCATAAATTTTTTATTTTTTATTTTGTGATAAGATTAGCCACAGAAATTTCCGTCGGTAATCACAAATTTTTTAATTTTTTTTTATTTTGTGGTTAGAGACGAAAATTTTCGTCGATAATCACACATTTTTTTTTTTTTTTTGTGATTGTCGACGGAAAATTAATTCCGTCGGTAAATCGTCTGACGGATTTCAATCCACGGGTAAAATTCCGTCGGTATTTCACAGTTATTTTAAGTGATTAACAACATATATATGCATGCACGTCATGATCAAATAATTATTAATTAGTACATGATGAAAAAAAAAATATTGTACACGCGCGCATTATATGTATGCAATAAATCAACCAATTAATATACAAATAGTCGACAAAGTCGTCGTCTTTTTTTTCTTCTTGATATCTATCTGACTCATGATCTGAACATTGTTCTATCCGTCACTACAAAAAAATAATCAATTTAGTTTGTATTCAATAATTTCAATTCTATAAACCTATAATAAGCATTGCCTAAGAAGTACCAACAAGAAACATTTGTATATAATTTGATTAATTGCCTACGAAAATTTAATTCCTAGATAATTAGCTACCAAAATTTCGTAACAAATTCATACCATGCATTATTGTAGGTGAATCGGATACCAAAATAAATGAAATTAACAACTGTCAAAGATATGTGATCTTCATCTATGTGCACATTTGATCTATCTGATATAAGTATCTTGAATAGCTAACACAAATATATAACTCATTTGATCGTCTCATCTGATCTGAATCACGAAAAAGTTTTAAACATCTAGACAGTTTATTCATCCTCCCTAAACTGTCACCATGGAGTATATAAACTACTGCATCCGTCTCATAAGTGTTTGCACCATAAAATGACCACATTTTTTAAAATAAAAAGTGTAATGAGTGGAGTGTTGAAAAATAATTTGTAAACTTTATGAATAAAGTAAAGAGAGTTATTGAAATGAGTATATATAAAAGGAATAACATTGTGTGTAAATGTGTGAATTTTGTGAGGGTTAAGTTTATAATAAAGTTTCATTTTTATGTATGGGTAGATAATTGTAAAGCAGATAAATAATGTAAATGTGCAAACAATTATAAAACTGAAGAAGTATTCAATACTCATAAAAATCATGCTTGAATAAATAAGCATAATAAATTTAAAAGAAAGAAGTACTCCGTGTCATTTAATGAAACAATTAATACTACAGTATTACTTAAAAAAAAATACAACTCAGTTTCATATGGTTAAAAAAACTGATTTAGATATTGTGACAAGCCAAGTTCCATTATCCATCATTATTCAAACTCCAAGGATACATAGAAAGCGAAATAAGCAAGAATATAATTAAGAGCAACATGCACACACAATTCACATAAGCATATATAATCAACACAAGACTGCACGCATGCATGCAGTTTCATTAAGCAATCGATCGGATTCATAAACAGTATTGATTGATTGATTGATCCGATTTTAGTTGGTGAGATGGTGAGTCTCGATATCTTTAGTAACGGCAAGACAGAAGTCCATGAGCGATTGTGGATCTGGAACATCCTCCTTCTTTTTCTCGTACTCCAACGTCCAAGTGACGAGGTTGTCGTCTCCAGTCGTGTCAACATGTACTGTCAGTTTGAAGCTGTCGTACACCTCCAACAGATCTCCTTCAATCACCCTGAACGTCACCGATTTCTTCTCCTCATCTACGCCTTCTATTATCTCTTTCGCCACGCACTCTTTCCCATCTGATCGAGCTAGTCGTCAATTAGCTAGAATATTCAACTCAAATTCGTCTCATAATTAATCTTTTCTTTTCAAGTGATCACTCTTATATCCAATTCAAATTGTATACATACTTTTCAATCTCAAATAGTCGATCAGAAAACACCTAAAACTATAACAAAATTAACTTTTAATGACAGATCCAATCATTATATAATACGGAGTAAATCAATTTTCTGCCACTAAAAACTTTAAGCTAGCTAGAAGCAATATAATAAGAGGATTATATATGTCATTAAAAATCAATTTTCTTATAGTGATCATTTTTAGCATATTCCAATCACCTTTTTTGGCAATTTGGAACATAAAAACAAAGTTGTTTCGTGTGTTTATAGGGAAAAAAATACACATTAATTTTGAATACATATGAGACTAAACTGAAAAAAAACCCATGTGTAATTTCTTTCATATCATGGATTAAAGTCAACTTTGTCTCATAATTTTCAGCCTTTTTCAAAGTGGTCCAATAATTTGTCTTTGTGTTTTTCGCACCGTCACAATTCTTCGACGATTTGAGACAAGAAAACGACGCTTTTTTCGTGCATTTCTGAGCAATTTGGGACAAAAAAAAATATACATTTTGAAAACATATGTGATTAAAACTAAAAAATAAATTAAAATGAAACCATTGAAACAAGATAACAAGTAATGACCCAAAATATTACTCCCTCGTTCCAGTGAAAGCTATTCAATTTTTATTTTTTTTTCGTTCCTCCCAAATATTCCAATAAAAGCTATACATTCATTTTTTACAAATTAATCTCTCTCTTCCATTTCATTATATTTTTCTCTAGTCTTTCAATCACATGCCACCAGCTCCAATAATACATCACTTATTCTATCATATTTCTTAACTCCGGAGTACAAATAACGCAAAGAAAACGTTAACAAAAGTAAAAAATGAAAGAAGAATTAATTAAGAGTAGGTAGTGACTGACCATGAGTGTAGTTCCAAAAGATAACGGAGCCAACAGTTCCCCAATCGCCCTCATGTAAATCGCAATTTTTAATATTAGCAGGGCTCATGTCTGAGATGTGGTGTGGCCTCTCTCTGAATATCTCATGAAAAACATCTCCATCTGATTTTATGTCTATCTGAGAAACCAGTTTTCCACTAACTCCCATTTCGATGATCTTACAATTATATTTTGATGCAAGAGAATGACTCATATCTCTATCCTTTATATACACACAACAAGAAGACTCCTGAAACATGTTAGTCCCCCCCTTACTTGGGAATAATAATAAAATATTACTCCTACTGTCCTCCATTCTACAATCATTTTAATTTTATATATATATATATACACATATTAAAATAAATGTAATAATAAGTAGAGCTTTTTTAAAGATAATTTTATAAACTTTTATATATAAAATAAAAAATTAATTAACTTGAGTGTATGTATATTACTATAAGAAAATTGATTTTTAGTGATAAAATTTTCTCATTATTTATTTCTCTAGTTAAAAAGTTTCTAGTAACAGGAAATTGAGAATTAATGACAAGACCTGTCACTAAAAGCCAATTTCTGTCATTAACAGTTTTTAATTAGAAAAGTTATAATGACTGAATTTCTATCACTAAAAGTTATTTTTTTTAACGTCAAAAGTAATAGTATTTTATGTAAATTCACAATGTAGAGGACCATATGAACCCTCACATTTTTTTCTTTTTTTTTTTTTATTATTATATGCATAACGTATATGCATTTTAATTTTTTTACCGCTATCACATTGCGATCATTTTTTATTATAAACTTAATCAAGGCTAAACTTTGAAATAAATTTAAAAATGAATTTTAATAGATTTTCATGTAACTGCAAAGGTAAATTGCAAAAAATAATTGTAATTATTCAACTGTACACAGTGTGCTTCATTTTAATATATTAAAGACATATATTTAAAGATGAATGTTGACATATATAGATGCATATATATCTATATATATATATCTGAATTTATTGTTGAACATATATTAGTATTGAACGATAATGTATATCAGGACCCTTTAACGCAAAATTCTGGGTTCGTTCTTGATTGTAATTAAAAGTGTACGTAGTTTATAAAAGATATTTCATTTAAGGGTGTCAAAGTTATTATAAATCAGTGAAAATACTATATTTACAAAGCGGGTTCAAAAATAAATTGACAGTATATATTTGATAAAAACCATGATTCATCTTATACTCGCTTAATTGGGTCCAGACCAACCATGCAAACGAGTTTAATGTGGGCCGAGTTTGGATCCGTATGCCAATCCCCAAATTTATTCAGAAAATGGAGTGGACCCTTATGACATGTTTAATAACAAAGATTGATAATCTAAGATTAGAATGATATCTAAATTTTATAAATTTTAAAGCATAATCTAAGCTTAATTTAATTTAAGTTATAAAATAGTCAATAAAAATGATATATTAATCTAATCTATAAACATGGCCTAGTATATTAAACATTAATGCAGCTGGCATTTGTTAATATTATCTTACATTATTTAAATGTTCTATCGGCATTAGTACATCACTTATTCATTATCTTTTCTTTTAATTTACTCAAGGATATATGAAAATGTCTTCGTAATCTTAATTAAAATCTTAATATTACAAAAACAAATGAAAATGATAAAAAATTTATTAAAATCTTAAAAATTTAAATGAAATTTCAGAGATTATTAATTATAACATACTATTATGCATGTATTTCATTCAAAAGTACAATAAAATTATATGTTTAAAATAAACATATAGATAATAGATTATATAAATATTAGCTGACGAAAACTAATTGACAATATAATATAATACAAAATGATTAAATATATATGATAAAATGCAATTAATACCAAAATGATGACCTGCAGTTCAAATATAGTAGGTGAAATGACAAAGAAATATAGTAGGTGAAATGACATCTTTGTCTAAACAATATTGATATTAATTAATTCAGTCACCTTATAGTAATTTAGGATATAGTTATATACATATTATTCATATATTTAAAAAAATTATTAAATATATTTGGTGTATTGAGAATATAATCTCTTGCACTATTAAAAATAAAATAAAAAATATAATTTTATACTTATAAAAATAATTGTTTAAATAAATTTACGATTTTTCATATTTTGCCATATTGTATGATAATATGATATATCTGCGATATTTCTCGATTTTTGTCCAATTTTACACGGTTGAACAATATCAACATCGATATTTTAAAATATATTTGCGATACTAAAAAAAAAATGCATTAGATCCCAATATTCATATAGCAATATTTAAATTTCGCCGCAATATTTCACGATGTTTTGGATTTATTACATTAAATTAAGTATAATCAGCTTTATTATATCCGAATTAGATGATGGCCTCTCCTTAGGAGCTGCTTTTGCATCTTTGTCCTTTTTTTTTTTAAGAGTACAGTGCCTATTACATGTGTTTCATTGCAGAAACCTTCTACATTATATTTAAAACTACAGGCCTCACTGATCTCTTAACCACATAGGTATATCTGCTCCGTCCCAATCATGAGGGATGGGAGAGTCAATAGCTTCCCTTGCTAGTCGATGAGCTATGTTATTTCTCGTCCTCGGGATCCAACAAACATCGCACACTACGAGTTCGTTCATCACTCTTCTTGCTTCATCCACTACGTAACCGTCCGGTGTTAAACACGGCTCTCCACTTTCCAACAACTGAACCGCGTTAAGGCAATTTGAATACACTCTAGCCTTCAGTATCCCCATTTCTTTGCATCTTTTGATTCCCACTATAATGCCCATTACCTCGGCTGCTAAGACTGAACCTGGGTTCTTAATTCGTCTCCGTCCTCCAGCTTGTACGATTTCATTGGCTCCTTCAATGACATAACCTACACCGAATAGACAATTGTCCCTGTGGCAACATCTGTGTAGATCTTCACCCAATCATGTTCGATGTCATTTGTGGGAGTTTTCGTCGTACCTGAAGAGGAGGCTTTACCCACGCTTGCGGCTTTGTTTGCTTGCTGGAAATTTTGTAAAAAGATTCGGGCCCAGCTTATATCCGAAAACGATGTATGGGTATCTCCTGCATCTGTCTTTCTTCGTGCCCTCAATTGACACCTCTCCTTCCAAATTCCCCACATTAATATAGCTATTTCCTCCAGCTTTGTCTCATTGCGCTCATCCCACAAGGCCGTCAAGAAATCAAATGTAGACAAGACTTTTCCTTTATTGAGAACATGCCCCATACCGATTGATTTCCAGATTTTCTTGACGAAGTGGCATAAGAAAAGCGCATGTATCGTGCTTGCATCATGTTGTCCACATAAGAAGCAATGAGAGGAGATTGGTACATGGTGCCTTGCTAAGTTTCCTTCCGTTGCTAGGATATCTCCAGTTATCTTCCACATGAAAATCTGAACCTTTGGGGGAACGTTCAGTCTCCATATTTCCTTCCACCGGTCGTGATTTCTTCCATTGCTCGATTCCCCCCCCCCCCTCTCTCTGTTTCTCCCACCATATCTTTGATAGCCATTTTATATCCCGACCTCACCGAGTAGTTCCCTTTTGGTTCAGGGCTCCAGAATGGTCTATCTTCATGCCTCACTCCGCCTACAATAGTTTTTAGGATTGCCTCCGCTTCAAAAGGTAAGAAAGCTGCCCTTACAAGATCCTCATTCCATTCTTCATTGTCTAGGATAAAGCGGCTGACCTTTGATGCACTAGCTATCCTCGATTGAATTCTTCCATCATGCAGACCACTTACCCATTTGTCTTTAAAGATGCCCACTTTCTGTCCATCTCCTATCCGCCAGCGCACGCCTCTCTCTAGGATACCTCTACTCCATATGAGTGATCTCCAAATGTACGAGGGGTTTGTCCCCATTCCAGCTTCCATCACTCCCTCATGCTTGAAATATCGGGCCCGAAGCACTCTAGCTGCCAAAGAGTGTGGGTGAGTCATAAGTCTCCACAACTGTTTTGCAAGCAAAGCTTTGTTAAAGGCTTCTAGCTTTCGGAATCCCATCCCCCCCTCACATTTAGGATAACACATGTGTTTCCACTTTTTTCAGTACATGGAATTACCTTCTTCATTTTTCCCCCACCAAAATGTAGCACACATCTGCTCAATTTCCTTACATACAGAGGTAGGGAGTCGGAAACAAGCCATCGCATAAGTCGGGATGGCTTGAATGACCGCCTTGATCAACACTTCCTTGCCTCCTTCTGAGAAATCTCTTACCTTCCAGCTTAGAAGCTTCTGTGCAACCCTGTCCTTGATATAGGCGAATTGGATCCTCTTCGTACGCATGGAGAAAGTAGGTAACCCCAAGTAGATCTCATGGCCTTGATTCATCCTAATACCCAGTTGATCTCTAATCAAGACTTTCACTCCTTGTCCCACATTGGGACTAAAGGTTATAGATGATTTATCATAGTTTATTACTTGGCCTGATGCCCTTTCGTATCTTTGCAGCCCTTTCTTAATTAACTCCCCACTTTGCGCGTCTGCTCGAAAGAACAGTAAGGTATCGTCCGCGAAAAGCAAGTGTCTCTGTCCTAATTGTAATATAATTATGCCAAATATAGATAGAATAACTTTTGTTTATTATAATAGAAGAAATTGGTACTATAATATAAGGGCATAATTCGATCTGTTTCCGGCAATTTATTTGTACTTTTCTGCATTGTTATTTTTAGAATTCATCCAGCAACGTGTTGATTCCCCATTAAGGGGCATTAGTGAAATGCTTCTCCTAATAACAACTCTCGCCCTCTTTGAATTAGCGTGATATTGGTTGTGGATTCTGTAGGATTTCTTTGAATTAGGTGTATTGATTGTGGATTCTGTAGGATTTCTTTGGACTTTTAAAGTTTGGGGTATTCAACTCGAATTTTAAAAAGTCTTTAAAAATTCTGATGTATTCAATACAGATTTTAAAAAATCTTTAAAAATCTTTAGGCATTCAACAGTCATTTTAATACATTTTATTGGATTCTCTTCCAAAAATATAAATAAATTGCACTATCCAAAATCTCTTCTAAAAACAAGAGATTTCAATAGATTCTCTCAGAGAACTCTGAATACGAAAGATCAAAAGTAGGAATGACAATATTGACCCGACCGGCGAGCTTTGGATCAGGTCAGATTCGCCCCGTATTAAGTATGGGTCGGGTTTGGGTCTTATGCCCGACCCGCGGGTATCCGACCCGCCTGAATTAATATATAAACTTTTTATATATATATATATATTATTGGTAAAATATATATATTATATATATATATAATATTAATTTTTAAAAAAAACACTTCACATTAAAAAAAAAAATTTATTTGCATCAATATCGGAGTTTATGAAAATCTATGTAAATCAATAAAAAAAATATATTCCGCATGTGAAGTCTATGAAAATTCATATAAATCAATAAAAAAAAGTTAGTCAAACTCTAATGGACTCTATGAATTTAATAAAAAAAGTTAGTCAAACTTTAATGGACTCTATAAATTTTATAAATTCACGTCCAAAATAATTCAATAGAATCTCAATTGAATACACCATCCTTAAGTTATATTTTAAATTTAAAAAGTATTTGTGCATTTATTAAAATTATTTAATTTTTTCCAAAGGTATCAGTTTGTATTTCAAAAAGTATTAGTTCCTATTTTAAAAGGTATTAATAAACAAGAAAAGGGGCATAAAAAATAAAAATGACAAAAGAAAAAAAAAAACAAAAAATTAGCATTGGGATAAAAGAGAACATTTGGAGGAAAAAGCAGTGGCTGAAGGGCGAATTTTATTGTGAAACGTACGCTGTTAATGATTCATATTTGAAATATGGATCCAGTTTCACGGTAAAAACACACTATTGTCTTAGAATTATAAAAATTTAAATTAATATTAAATTTTTATTTGACTGATAAAAAAATATATAATTATTTTTTTTATTTAGATGATTTTTTTTTCATAAAATATTTTTTAAGACCAATTAATTTGAATAAAAAAAAAAAGTCTGCCAGTGCAAATGATTTTTTTTCATTCCCTATTAAATCTATAATCACATTGAATATAAGATTCCCCCCTTTTTACGCACTTCAATTATTTTTACTGCATTTAATTTTATATATATATATATATATAATTATGAAATTTTTTTATATTAATTAAGTTTTAAAATAATGACAAAAGTCCATCACCTTATATTGCATGTACAGGGATATGAGTCCCCATCAGTAACATATATATATATATATTTATTTACGGTTACTTTAATTAGTAGGTTCAATGAATTAAATATGTGAATTAAGTTAATACGGAGTACAAGTTTTTTATTTATTAAAGATTATATATATACAGTATATTCTATATTCTAATAAACAAAATTTGGCATGACCCAAAAATTGTGAAGAATATAACTCAAAAATTATGTATGAGTACAACCCAATTATATTACATACTACTTCCTCCGTCTCTCAATTATTTTACACTTTTCTTTTCAAAACGTTCCACAATAACTTTCACACCCTTAAAATGAAAAATTCTTTATAAATTAATTTCACCTTCAAAATATACTCAATTTTACATAAATGTCATTATTTTTTTTTTACACATACACAAAAGTCAATTCATTTTTATATTTATGTATAGTTTACAATTAAAATTATCTCTCAAAATTTCCACTAAATTCTTATTTTATGTGTCATTTCACATGTAAAAGAAATTATGAGATGGAGTGAGTATTATACAATATACTCCCTTCATCACTTATATAAATTTACACTTATTTTTGGCACGGAGTTAAAGAATATATTGTGAAGGATGCGTGTAGTAAGAAAGATGTAGGAGAAAAAGAAAATGTAAAGAGAAGATAGGAAAGTGATAGAAGTAAAAAAGGGGATAGATAGATGGTGAATTTTGTTAATAAGAAAATATAAAATTTGTATTGGAACGAATAAAAAATAAGGAATTTTCTTAGGATAGTTACGAATAAAAAATAAGGAATTTTCTTAGGATAGTTTTTGTGTTGCCTGAACTATTAATAGTTTGGATGTGAAATTGTATAGCTTGTGTCGCCCTAACTTGATACTTGTTGCTTTTTTTTAATATTTTAAAATAATTATTTAAATTTTATTTTATTATTTACTATTTTATCCTTCATTAAAATTAATAATAAAAATATTTAAATTAAATCCTAAAGGTGTGTTTGCAAATTATAGTGATTGATTCAAAGTGATTAAAATTGATTTTTACAATAAAATTGAAAGTTGACAGTGTTTTAAAATTAAGCACTTTAAATTAATTGTGTATATGTTGTGGTGTTTATAAAACAAACCATTTTTTTTTATAAATTTACAAAAAACACTCTTATTACATTTGGATAGATAATGTGTAAAGATGAAATATTATTTAAATTGTGAGGGTAAAATTGATTGTTGTAATGATGAGAAGCACATAGAAGCTATTAGAAGTAGGTGGAGGGGTGCTTCATCAAAATCACTTTTAACAAATTAACTTAATCACTTGGTTGTGTTTGAAAACACTTCAAAAATGATTCTATTTGAAAAAAAAAAAGTGTTTATAAGCACTTATAGTGTTTGAAAACACCCACTTAGATTATTATTTTATTTATATTTTATCTACACCTACTCATTTAATTAGTTCAAATTAAAATTATTTTTTTACTACGATTATCTACACCCGCTCATTTTATGAGTTCACCCCAAATTATTTTTTAACCATGGTTATCTGCAATCGCTCATTTTATAAGTTCACCCCAAAATTATTTCTTTACCACAGTTATCTGTACCTACTCATTTAATAAGTTCACCCCATTTTTTTTTAAATAATTACATTTTAAGGACTATATTATCCTTTTATTAATTTACACAAAATATAATAAAATTAATTCTAATTTGTAGGGTGATACTTGGGTACATGCAAGATACCGGAACACACCAATTTTAATTTTTTATTTATATTTTATCTACACTCACTCATTTAATGAAAATCATTTTTTTACTACGGTTATCTGCACCCGCTCATTTTATGAGTTCACCCCCAAATCATTTTGTTTATTACGGTTATGTGCACCCGCTCATTTTATGAGTTCACCCCTAAATTATTTTTTTACCACGTTTATCTACACCCCTCATTTTATTAGCTCACCCCAAAATATTTTTAAAAAATAATTACATTTAAAAGAATATATTATCCTTTTATTAATTTACACAAAATATAATAAAATCAACCCTAATTTGTATATTTACAATCTATAGTCGAGTCATTACCGAGTTAACGCCGATTCACCATCAAGTCACCCGTATTTTTAGAAAAGAATCGTAAAACATAATTTTAAAAAAAACTATCGAAATTAGCCACAAATCTTGATTTTTTTTTAAATTTTTCTTCCCCTTCCTCTTTTTCTCCCATTTTCAGTTTTTATACCAAATTTTTAATTTCTTCGTTTAAAAAAAAATGTAAAAAGGAAAAAAAACGAAGAAATTAGAAGTTTGGAATAAAAACTTAAAATGGGAAGAAAAAAGAAAATAGGAGAAGGAACAAAAATAAAAAAGAAAAAAAATTGAGATTTGTATATAATTTCGATAGTTTTTTTTTTTAATTATGTTTTATGATTTTTATTTTCAAAAAATATGGGTGACTTGGTGGTGAATTGACGGTAACTCGGCAATGACTCGGCTGCTGATTGTAAATATACAAATTAAAGTTGATTTTATTATATTTTGTGTGAATTAATAAAAGGATAATATAGTCTTTTAAATGTAATTATTTTAAAAAAAATATTTTGGGATGAACTCATAAAATGGTCGGTGTAGATAATTGTGGTAAAAAATAATTTGGGGGTTAACTCGTAATATGAGCGGGTGCAGATAACCGCGATAAAAAAATTATTCGGGGTGAACTCATAAAATGAGTGGGTGCAGATAACTATGGTAAAAAAGAATTTGGGAGTGAACTCGTAAAATGAGCGGGTGTAGATAACCGCGATAAAATAAATTATTCGGAGGTGAACTCATAAAATGAGTGGGTGCGCATAACCGTAATAAAAAATGATTTTTGGGTGAACTCATTAAATGAGCTGGTGCAAATAAAATATAAATAAAAAATTTAAATTGGTGTGTTTCGGTTAAGTATCACCTTAAAAAAAAAAAATATATATATATATATATATATATATATATAATAAATTTTAAATTAAATTATTATTTTTTAAAACTCAAAAATATAATTTTGAAAGGATTAATGATATGAATATTAAAATAAAGATTATATATTATTATTAATTTTTTTATTAATTATGTGAGGATAAATTTGTAATTTTATAATTATGTATTTAAAATTATTAAATTTAATTTAAAAGTGCGATAGGACAACAAAAAATGATAATAATTGCAATGTAAGGCGATGTATTCTGCGACACCAAGTGCAACAAGTAGCAGATCATTAAATATAAGTCATTAGATTTCAGATCTGATGACTCAGATTAATGGACTGTTGATAGTTTGGGCGACACCTGAACTATCCTTAGAAGACCCCAAAAAGAAAGTGTAAACTTTTATAAGGGACGAATAGAGTATATTTTTCAAGAAAAAAAAGTATTATGTGTGCATTATACAAATACCACTAATTAATTACTGTATTTAATATGACATACAACAAATCTTTCAGCACCACCTTCAAATAATTATATATAATAAAAAAAATCCTTCATAGACTTACCTTTTTAATAAAGGACCATTAATATAATTTTTTTTAAAAAGACAAAAACATATGTTAATAACCCATTATGACCTTAACTTTAAATTTAGAAATTAATTTAAAATTTTCAAATTTAATTAATGAATTCTTTGCATTCCTTATTTTTCATCAATAATCCTCCCAATCAACATTTTATAATTAGAAAACTAATTTCGTGAATTCCATAAATAAATAAAAAAACTAATTTAACCTGATTGACTTTCCTTTTCAAATTTGATTCCAATATCATCTAAATATTTGATTTTCAAACAAATTCCCTTCACCTATTTCACCCACAAACGTCATTTGTCTTCTCCACGAACATAGGCGCCGAAGATGATCAAACCCCCCGAATGGAAGATAAAAGCATTGTCGATGGCAGATCTTCCTTGTCGTTGTCGTCCACGGTTGAACCCTCCACCCAATCTCCTTCGCAGCGACGTGACAACACAGACGCGGTGCAAGTGACTGGTTCGATTTTTACAATTTTTTACAGATCGGTTGTGTTGCCCACGCTAGAGAGACGAAGGCGGCGCTCGTAGTACAGTTAATTTACTAATTTGTTACAGATCGGTTGTGGAATTATTTCTTGGTGTTTATAACAGTGAGTAATGATTTTTTTCGTTTCTACATGTTAGTCTGATTTTATTCTCAACTTTTTATGATAAGTAGCATATTATCAGTCTATGGACTTTCTCGTGTTACTCAAGATCGAATTCGATGGGAAAGCCAAGTTGGTTCGTGTTATAGGTTTTATGTAAATTATTTTCTGCACTTTTTCCTAAGTTGAATGGTTCTCATTTATATATTTTTTTAACGAGAATTCTGTCATAGGATATATTATTTTATTTTTTTTATACCTCCATAATTATATATAAATTTTTACTTATGTTTCAACATTCAAATTTATCAAGAATGTATGTTCTCTTTGGAATGCAGTTCCGATTTGCATAAATATAAATTTTATGCACAAAAACCTCGTCATATGCAAATAGTATATTGTTTCTTTCTACATTACTAACTGATTTGCATAAAAATAGTTTTTATGCATATCACACTTTGCATATGCAGATAGTTTACTGAATATTTCTGTACTAATACAATTATTATGCAAATATTTTTTTCCTTTAACTGCATACTATGGTTGTGTATTGCGCATTTATATTCAGAACAACCAAATGCAACAAAAGTTTCTAAATAATCAAATACCATAACCAAATGCAACAGAAAATTTATAAATGAAACGTTTTATGTAGTGGAGAAGGTGGAATATCTAATGAGTTATATGTATTAATGATATTTTAATTAATACAGTTGTATTATTTATACTAGTTTTAATTTTGAATAAAATTGTATAATATCTCATTACGTGTTTTTCTTTGTATAATGAAATATATATATATATATATATATATTTGTATATGACATATTTTTCTGTTTTGAATTAATATATATATAAATATTAATTTTTAAACGAGTCAATTTTATAATATCATTACTTGTTTTTCATTGGATGTTATAAGATTGCATATTTGCACTTTTAATTGCATGTGTATCTTATCAAAATTATATTTACCATATTCCACACTAAACTATAAAGACTATAAAATACAACCATTTAATCATATGTGTGTTATACATCAGTCAATTCGATTATGCTAGATTTAATGATGTAATTCTCTATTATTCGATCTCCAATTTAACGGGGAAGAAAGGTAGTATGTTACGGCATATATAATGACTATTAACTCTAGTTTTATAATAGGGAAGTTTGAACATTCCATTTTATTACTTCTAATTAATTAAATACATTTAAATAATGAAATATTTGTTACTACCTGCTATAAATGAAATATCATTAAATATCATATTATGGTAAATTTGCATTGTTATGTAGACTTTTCGTTTATTTTTAATAATTTTCATTATTTATGCAATTCAAACCCATAATATGCAACCAATATAAAGAAATATGCAAAATTTATGTTTGTCCTTCTGCAATAATCTTAAGTATGCAAAAAATCTTATTTCTTTCTGCATAAATACTAATTTGTATTTTTGTTCTACATTAATTGATGTCATATTATTGTCGTTTCCATATTCATTAACAACAAAAACAACAAAATTAATTGAAAAAAAACATAATTTATAAAGTATACGTTACAATATTCATAATTTTCATTAATTTAGGAAAGCTTTAATTTCGCAAAGTCTTAATTGATGCGCAATTTTCGAAGAGCTGATACACACCGATTTAAATTTAAAAATTAATTGACTTTCTAAATATTAAATTCATAATTTAAATAATAAGGGCATGATGGTACATTTATGTTAAATTTTGATTTTAATTTGAAACTATTTTAAACCATGTCCTTATTTAAAAAATCACTAGGAAAGACCTAATATGTGAAAGTCTATATGGCAAGTCCTCAGTATATATACAGTATAATACATATTCAAGTCTATATGGCAAGTCCTCAGTATTTCAAGGTACAATGGTTATAGCTTTTTCTTGATATATAATTATTTATGGAAATTTATACTAATATTTATGGAATATTGTAATTTCTATAAAATAAAATAATTAATTTAAATTTAGTTTATTTCATTTACGAAATTATATTTGAATGATATATATTCTTAATTCTTAGCTAATTATTATGCACAATTTCATATTATTTTAATTTAACTATTATTTCATTCATAAAGACCTCTTTTAATGTTTGACCATCCATCCGTAGTTACGTGTAGAATCGGCCATTAATCTTAATTGAATTAATATATATATCTTAATTCGTTTATTTTGAATATCCAATTATATGTCATAAAATACAAACAAAATTACATAATAGGTTTGTCCATCCAAAATCCATTACGTGTAGATTTATTGCATGTCATATTAAATATTTCATCTGGAAACTTGATCAGTCATAGTACTGTTTGAGCATTAATTTAATATCATGATCTGGAAACAACTCAAATCATAATTAAATAATGTTTAATAATGCAGCGAAGTTTCGTCATTCATAATTAATTAAAAATACGATCGATTGACTTAGTAATTAAATACAATACTTTGAAAATTGGTTAGCTTAATTTAGCTGTCTTTATGTTTCTTAAAGCAACAAACTGAGATATTTGCTGACTATAATAATTAAGATCACTAATCACAATAATTATTTCAGATCACTCACAAGATTTGATATACGTGACGTCCCCTTTGTTTAAAGGGGAGACTTTTGGGTTTTTTTAAATGCAGAAATCAAATTAGTGTCCTGTAATCATAAATCTATTTGTTATTTAACATTCAGTATTTTATAGTAGTGTTATTATAATACTTTGTTTCTATATATGTTAATTTCACATATAACTATCACAGAAATTATAAAATGCATATAATCAAATTAATTATTATTATTATTATTATTATTATTTAATACTACTATTAATAATGACCTAGGCCTTAGATTCCTCGAGTCATGGGGTGGGGAAAAAAGGGATGGGTATTTAACTTCCATAAAAAAAAAATAATAAATAAAGAAAAGCGCGCGCACCACAGCTTGGCAACTTTTTCTTTTTAAACATACACCTCATTAAATCTTACTTATAGAAAATCAAAAGGTCCACAGTTTTAAAATTAGGGTACGATTACAGATAATTAGAAAATATTTTTACATAAACATTGTTATATATAAAAAATAAAAATAAGTTTATAACTAAGTGTCTTCGTGTTTTGAAAGTGATCAATAACATCATCATTGAAAATTTGTAGGAACAAGTCATTTTCAATGAAATTGATCGAGCAATCATTTAATAATTAATCATTCATGATATTTTACAATCTATTTTTGATATACGCTATTACTGAAAATACACTTTCTATATTTGCAGTAATAATGAGGAGAATCAACACCAACTTAATTAGCAAATAAATATGTCGACTAAATCACATGCTTCTTGTTTCTACCAGCATCATTAAGAGGACACCAACATCAAATGCTCAAATTAACCTATAATCTTTTTTGCATATCTTCAATAGTTGGAATGCAAACTCATCAAATCAGTATTTAAAATTTCAAACATATCATCCTTTTGCATATCTTTAGTTAATGTGTCAAGTTAACATTCAAAAGTCAACAAATCAATAACGAAAACACGAATGAATAAAATGCAAGAAGTTCAAGCTAGTTTTTTTTTTTCTCCTTTTTTATAAGAAAATAAAATTCAAGAACTTATGCAAGCCATGATATAAGCAATAATGAAAATTTTGTAATATTAAATTTATTAATTGACTAAAATAACACACTATTAGTACATGGTAATTGGCTTCACTGACTTTATAAAATATAATAACTGGACTAATGTATAGTGATAATAAGCTTCAGGCGTTGCAACTGGGCTAAAGCTTCAGTTCACGACATTTTGATTCCGATGAATAAATAGACTAAGATGGAGAACATTTTGAGCTAAGCCTAAAAGACGGTTCAATTTCTCTATTTTACTTTTTTTGTTTATTTCACTTTATTAGATCTTTCATACGCATTATTTTCACTATTGCAAAACATTATTTTTAAAAAAAAAAAATATCAAACATATAAAGTGGAATAAATAATTTCATGTGCGGATTTAGAGGGTGTAGGGCGCTGGTTGCCCTCTTTTAAGTTTAAACTTTATTTATCATACATATTTTTTTATTCGTTAACAGTAAAATTAAATTAACTTCTAACAAAGTATACATTTGTAGATAAAATAAAATTCACACATTTTTATTAATTTTTAACATTGATCCTATATCAAATGTAAAAAAATAACTAAAAAAAATCAATAACTCATACTGTCATACATGCCTATAAAATGATAACAAATTACATAATAAATAAATTTATAGGATTAAGGATTTTACAATCCAATATGTTGAATTGTTTTGAGTTTAAACTAGAGGAATTACACATTTTTATTTCAAGTAAGCTTAAATTTTAAAAATTGTCAGGTTACCAATATTAACAGGTCACAAAATCGATCAATTCACATGTGGATTTTTTTTTTTCGTTTTTTTTTATTGTAACATGTAGAATTGTTGCATACTATATAAATAAAATTAAGGGAACAAATTACACATTTTGATTTTGATTCAATAAGTAAACTCAAAATTTGAAAATTGTTCTTTAATCCAATAAATAAGATTTTTTTTTTCATTTTTTTATTTATTTTTGTAACATGTGGAATTGGTGGGTTGGCGTCAGCACCTAAAAATAAAATTTTTAACTGATCCACGTAGTAGAGTAAGCAAGGTCGATCTCACGAGAAACAATGAAACTCAATTGAAATAATTTGTGTTGGAAAAACAATTATAAAAGGTTGGTTTATTGGATATTTAACTACTAAAAAAACAAGAAAAATATTAATGAATTGCAAGAAAAAAAACAGTGAGTATTTAAATAGGGGAACGATATGGCTCTCAAATAATTTTCTATCGAGTAATTTTTACCAATTTAATTAATGAATGTAGATAAACGAAAATCAAAGCCTTCTTTTATGTCTCAAAAGATCCATCAATAGTTGTAAACCATTCTAGTTTCATGTTGTAAACAACGATCACCCATAAATTAATATATACTCCTACAAATTTTGAAATAATATACTAGAGTTGCACAAGGGTGTACCAGTTACATACATGTAATTTGTTCATATTTAATATTTGAATTAATACTATATAATATGTGAGCTAATACTATATTGTATTTAAACTAATACTATATTTTATTTAAAATAATATTATACTGTATTTATCATAATTCATGAGTAACATTCATCCATTTAGAAAATTGACTAGTTACATGTATGTAACTAGTACACTAAATTATTTGCCAATATACTATGTGAATATAGCAAAGTTAGAACTCTCTGCTGCAACTAAACCATTTTATAATTTTTTTTTTTTTTTATAATTAGTGAAATGAAATCATTAGAATGATAAAAAAAAAAATGTTTTTTCAAATGGACATCAACAAGGAGAATATGAAGAGGTTGAAAGTGATTTTTTTTTTTTTTTTTTGTTAAATCTAATAAAAATTAATAGTCTAGATTTTTGACATGTGGTGAAAGAACAAAGTCCCAAATTTTCTATACACACCCCGAATTTTTTTAGATTTAAATATCTTTATATTATATAACTAAATTACTTTCTCAAAAAATCATAAAACATTTAGCATAACCTTTCTTTTCCAGCTTCGATTGGAAACCTATGATCATTTTATAAAATTAATACAAATTATTTTTTGAACTGGAATCCCAACTTTGATCAGAATTTAATGACAATTGTTTTTCAATTTTAATCTTGAACAAGTGAAATAATTTCTAACTTTTTCTCCTTGAGAAAACATAACACAAACTGTGAATAGGGTGGAAGGAAAAATCAGATACGTTTTTCTTCATGCTTCTAACGAAAATCACACATATTGTTTCATAAACGAAAATTTTAATAAAACTATATAACAAAAATTGAATCCTAGAAACTAATGAAAGGAATGAAATTGCATTTTCATATCTATTCATTATGTAGTTCAGTTGGATATTTTGAATTCAAATGTGTTGTTGAACCCCTTCATCTTTTCTTTGTTTACAGCGTAGAGTATTGTAGTAGAAATGTGTGAGTTTTGTCTTTTTTTCAATGCTTTTCTAATTGGGTTGATTTTTTTTTTTTTAATTGTGAGTGTATAATGGCAAAATATTGAGGTTTATTTAGTAATTAAAAGAATATTTATATTTACTATGGGCTGTGTATAGTTTAGGGGGTGTAGAGTAGATCAAATTGGGGATTTGTTTAATCGGGCTCTTTGTATTTTCTTCTTTATTTTCAGGAATTAATATGATTATCATATTTTCTAATGCAAAATAATGATTTTTAGGTATTAAATGTATTAGGCGGTCTAAAATCGTATTTGGGACTTGCGAGGGTCCCATTTAAAAACAGATTAAAATTGTGTATGGAGTTCCTTAGAAATTATTTGAACCATGAAGATTTCAAACCTGAGAATTTGACACTTAGGGGGTGTATTGATTCTGTATTCTGTAGAAATTTTTTGGACTTTCAAAGTTTGGGATATTTAATTCTTAAAAAATCTTTGGGTATTCAACCATCTATAGATTTTAATACTCTATGGATTTTGTTGGACTCTCCTAAAAAAATATAAATAAATTACACTAATCAAAATCTCTTCTAAAAACCAGAGATTTAACGGATTCTCTCAGTGAACTCTAAAGACAAAAGGTGAGAAGTAGATATGACAATATTGACTCAATCCGCGAGTACCCGTCCCACCCCGTTAGCTTTGGATCAGGTTGAATCCACCCCGTATTGAGAACGGGTCGAGCCTGCCCCGCCCCGTATGTGAACAGACCGGGTCAGGGTCTTATGTCCGACCCATGAGTATTCGACCTGACCCGAATTAATATATATATATATATATATTGTTGGTCCCAAGTTGAGTTAAGATTGATTAAGCTAAGAAAGTCTAGAGGGGAGGGGTGAATAGACTTTTCAAAATCTTTCAAAATATCAGAGTTTTAATGCGGAATAGTGTTCTGAATAGTACTGTTCTTACTGAATCAGATCAGTACTTCTAGTTTCAGTTTATACTCAACTTTTATTCAGATCTTTACTTAGTAAATTATACTGTTCTTGGTTAAACAAATATCAAACAGAAAAGTAAAGAACACAGAATTTTATAGTGGTTCGACCAAAAAGTCTACATCCACTCTCACAATCCCAATTGTGATGTTTTATTAACTCTTCCTTCTTGAGTTTCTTGTGGCTTAAAGTCCCAAGATTAAGACTTTGATCTTTTCGATTACACTCCCAAGTGTATCTTCGATCGACTAGTAATTCTACAAGTAACTAGCACACTTGTTTACAACAGTACAAACTTTAAAATGAAAAGTAAAACTTCTCTTGATTAGCCTTTGATTCTTCTCTTCAAATCTGTGGCTTCTTCTCAGATTTTTTGATCTCTTTGACTCTGTGAGTTCTTCAAATGCTTTGTACACTTGCTCTCGAATGCTTTAGGATTAGTAAATGTTCAGTAGTCTTAGCAGTAGGAGATCACACAGTATTTATAGAACTTAGTATGACAGTTAGCAGTTTGTGAACTAACTCTCAACTAACTCTAAAACTGTTTTTGTAACTTATCCTTTTTGTAACCGACTTTGTAACTTCCTTCTTATTCCAAGTCAGCATATCTTCAAATATATCTTCAGTTACGCCTTAAATAAGTCTTCCAAACTTATTCTTCAATCATACTAACTCAGCACAGTAAACTACTCTTCTTAGTTTTACTGTTCTTAGTCATTCAGCACAGTTCTCCAAAAACTGTTCTAACTTCTCCAGAATTCTTCTAAACTTCTCTTCAACTCTTCTTGAAGGTCTTCTTATTCTGAAGTAGTCTTCTGAGTCTTCAATAATCTTCTGATCTTCTTTTAATCTAGTGTTCTGAACTTTCACTATGCTGATTACAATAGAATACAACTTTACACATATAAAACCTATCTATGCATCAACTAAACTATATACAGATGAGTATATCTAAGTCCTATACTACAAGTTGTCTATACAATACAAACATCAGCTTAGTTCCTAACAGTTCTTATATCAGATCAGTAAACACACTAAGATCAGTAAACATATATAAGATCAGTAAACTCAGTTTTCAATATCTCTTAAGATCAGTAAACTTATTTCATATAACACAATTATATCAACATATAATCACATATATCATTAACTTCAAGTTGTTTTTGGCCATCAAAACATACAATCATCAACTAGAACATTGTTTCAAAGATTTATATCCCAACAATTTCCCCCTTTTTGATGAAGCCAAAACTACTTAAATATTATTAGATCAGTAGTTAAGATATATAGTTAATCATAACAATTCATCAATTCAAACATCAGATTAGGATTCACATAAGATCAGATATTACACATACTTCACATAATCACAAAAAATATCAAAATAAAGAAAATAAATATAAGGTTAAGAAATGTTATCTTTTCAGCATAGTCCTTCATCTTCAGTCTTCATTAGGAATTCTGAATGCCAAGTACATCATGTTCTTGATTTCCATCATGTGTTTGTGATCTGTAATACCTTCATCCTTAATAATCTTAGCAATAATGTTTCCAACTTCTTTTAGATCAGGTTCTCCACTTTCTAATCTTGGAGGATCCCACACAGGTTCTTCCGGACATAAGATCTGGATATCTGCACCAGCAGCCAATAACAAAATATCTTCCCAGAAGCCCCTTGCAACATTCATCATGAATTCTTCAAAATCAGCATACTCATCCTCCTTGCTTGAATGATCACCAAATTTCTTCACTATGAAATTAGCAATCTGCCATTTCTTCTTTAGATCTTTCTAATAATCCAAATTATCATCATCAACAATGAACTCTATGTAGTTCTCATCAAGAACTTCACCAACAGACTTAGATTTCTTTTTCCTTTTTAAAGCAGCAACTCGGTTATCAAACTTTTTCCTTGCAGCTTCTGCATCTTTCAATTTTTGCTTTCTAATCTGTTCATCAGCTTTCCTCTTTTCAGATAATCCAGCTTTCTTCTTTGCTAACAACTCATTGTGTTTTTTAACAGCTTCAGCCATCTGCTCATCACTTGGCTGACTACTAACAACTACATGCTTCAGCTTACTCTTAGACCAGGTAACCCTTCCAGTCTCTTCAGCCTCTTCTTCATCATCCAAAATCAGTTTTCTCTTTTTCTTTCCAGAAGAAGATTCAGCAATGTTTTTCTCAATTGTTGTTATATCTTGAGTTTCAGATTCAACAGTCTTTTGTTGTCTTCTGAGATTGATTTTCAACTTTAAAATAATGATCTCTTCTTTCATATCATCCCGACTTGCTTTCAGTTCATCTTGACTTACAACTAACTGAGCTTGTTGAGTTTGAGTCTGCTCCATCACTCTCATGACCTTATCATTCTCTCTTCCTTATCACACATTGGATAATCCATCAAAAATACTGAATGCGGTTGAATAATCTCAGTTTCTGGAGATGAGGAGATCTCAATTGGTTCAGAAGCAGGTATGTGTTCATGCTCAGTAGAGTGATCATGAACTGGTGTAGGGGGAAAATGAGGAGTGGAATTATGTTGAGGACTTGAATGGGGAGTAATATTAAAAGAAGTGTTCTGAGTGGGTGAGGCAGGAGTGTTCTGTCGAATAGGAGAGTAGTGTACTGACTCCTCAGAACAGGTAGGTTCTTGATCAATGGGTTGGACTTGACTTGGAACAGAATTCGAAGGAGTCGGAGTAGAATCAACAAGTATTCTCATAGGTCTAGAAGTACTAACCTCTTAATCTTCTGAACTGTCTCTCACCACAGTTTCAATAAATCTAACTGTTTTCTCTGCTGAGGCTTTAGCCGACCTTCCTCTTCTTAATCCAGTACTGCTAGGATCATGCCTCGCCTTGGTTCTTCTTTCAGGTTGATCATCATCTGATCGATACATAGAAGCACCAGATTCTTGAGCTTCTTGTTCTGGGTGAGTTAGCACTAACGGATGCTCTTGTTCAAAGCGAATAGACTCCTTTTTCATCAAGAACTTTCCTTGATGGAACTTCTTAGGATTACTCCAATAAGCTTTCTTAATGACTATATGAGGCAACAGAATGCTCAGCTTGTTTCCGAACCCTAATTTCGACTTGATTGAAAATTCTTCGGAATCCTCATCGAACATAACCTTTTCCTTTTCACTCAGCAATCTTTCAAGAAAGAAACCTTGCCAGTCTCCTCGAACACGATCAATGATTGCTGCCATGATTCGGATTTTCAAATTTGATAGAGCATCTTGACTGTGATGTTGCCCTAACAAACAATTTCCAGCAATATCCATTAAAAATTGAAGTCCATGAGGAAGCACAGCCTTCTTAAGATTGTGTAGAGTTTCTGGTTCTTCACCCGTCCATCTGCCCACGCACTCTTTTTCTTCTCCGGCCTTATAGGTTAGAATATCTACGGGGCCTTGTGGTAAATCCAACATAATTTCAAGGATTTCTCTGGTTATCGCAACCTTGTGCCCTGACAGCATAGATCGAACACCGTTGTTGTCACCTTCGAGCTGTAAAAAGAATTCCATGGCTTCAGGTTCAAACACATTGTTCGGATATGATTCCAGATACTTCCTGAGCCCGCTTTCTTCACACATCGTCAAGATGGCTTGATTCTCTGGGCTATGGCGACCACTGAAATAGACTGCATTTTCCACAAAAATGCCCTTTTCACGCAGCCAAAATTCGGAATCAAAAGTACCTACAACTTCATTAGATTCACTTAGAACATTAATAATTGCCATTTGTAGAAATGTAGAAGATATAGTATTCAAACTTGAAGCAATTTGGTGTTATGAGTTTCCAGAAATGCAATCGTAAAGAAGATGAAGTTAATAGTGATCGTTTTAATAAATTCAAAACCAATCTAGGGCTTGGATTGAGTTTATTTTCCGCAATGAATGGTTGAGATTGAGTCTCGAAATCCGTGATTAAAAAAAAACTTTCCATATTCTAGAACCATTCTATTTCTTGGAGCCAATTTGTGTTTGATAAATACACCATAACAATTAGGTCAAAAATAGAGGAGTGTACTAATCTTCTCTATTAGTAATCTAAAAGTCGAGCAGTTTTTCACTTAGAGTATTCTAAGGCAAAACACTATTCTGATGCATATCAGCACAGTAGTTTCCAAAAACATTTCACTTCATTTTCTTACTTTTATATTAAAGAAATTTACTTATCTTGATCAGCTGAGTAACCTTTTTGAACATCATATCAGTTGTTGGGGTCAGCACAGTAGTACTCAGATCAGTTCCCAACTTTTCTGATTTCACATTTTTGATATCAGCACAGTAATCCTCAGATCAGTACTGTGTGTCAGATCAATTCTCTTCTGTAGAAAGATTTTCTGTAATCAAATCATTCTGTAGACAGTTTAATCAGTAGTCAGATTAGTTCTGTAGAAAGATTTACTTTGTAGTCAGATCTGTTCTGTAGACAAAGAAACTTTGTAATCAGAACAGTTCTGTAGACAAGTCAATTCAGTAATCAGAACAGATCTGTAGACTGATATAGCCTGTAATCAGATCAGATTTGTGGACATTTCAAATCTATAATCAGATCAGTTCCCCCTTCAGTGGAGAACTCTTCTTCTGTGCTTGTTTCACCTTGGTAGAAGTGTTAGTTCATGCAGTATAAGTGTAAAACAGTATAGAGTAGTAATAGTATATTTAAATCAATGATCACATCAAGGTTTATACTAAAGTGACTTAGTGTTCTGAGTCAACAAAAGGATCTTTAAGAAATCACAGATTCCCCCTTATTGTGTGTTCTGAGTGTCCCTCAACTTTACCAGCTTCCTCATCGGGATTTAGGTCACTTTAGTAACCTTGTTACCTGTTTTGATAAATGTAGTGGTCTAACATAGGGTTGTCTCTTCTGAATTTAGGCTTTTGATGTACTGCTCTTAGTTTCTGCTTTATCTTCCTTTGGTATAAGATCAGTACCTGAAATGTTAGTGCAGTTCTATATACATATAGAATCCATGTCTATCAACCCTAAGCTAATGCATAACTCTCTAAATCTCACTTCAGCCAATGGTTTTGTAAAAATGTCAGCTCTCTGGATATCAGTATGGATCTTTTCCATCCTAATATTTTTCTTTTCCACATGATCCCTAATAAAATGATGTCTAATATCAACATGTTTGCATCTAGTATGTAAAACGGGATTTTGTGTGATGGAAATGACACTATTACTGTCACAATATATAGGTACATTGGATTCTACAATATTGTAGTCTCTGAGTTGTTGTATTAGCCAAAGAAGTTAACTACAACAACTACCTGCAGCCATATATTCTGCTTCAGTAGTAGAAGTTGCCACACTAGTTTGTTTCTTTGAAAACCAGGAAATGAGCTTAGTTCCTAAGAATTGACATGAACCAGAAGTAGATTTTCTATCTATTTTGCATCCTCCAAAGTCAGTGTCTGAATAACCACTTAGGGATATATCATCATCTGTAGGATATCATAATCCTCGATTAATGGTCCCCTTTAGATATTTCAATATCCTTTTGGCAGCTTCCAGATGACTTTTTTGGGATTTGCTTGAAATCTTGCACACACACCAACAGAAAAAACAATATCAGGTCTGCTGGCAGTCAGATAGAGTAGAGAGCCAATTAAAGCACGATAATGAGGTTGGTCAGAAGACTTACCTCTTTCATCAGGGTCCATTCTGTATGTAGGTTGCATAAGCACACCAACTGTCTTACAGGTTTTAATACCAAATTTATCTAGCAAATTCCTTGTATATTTTGCTTGATTTATAAAGATACCTTCTGGAGTTTGTTTTACTTGAAGACCAAGAAAATAAGTCATTTCTCTCATCATAGACATTTCAAATTTACTTTGCATGAGTGTAGAAAAGCTTTCACTCAAGGTTTTGTTGGGTGATCCAAAAATGATGTCATCCACATAAATTTGAACTAGTAATATGTCATTACCTTCTTATCTTCGAAAAAAAGTTGTATCAACCTTGCCCTTAGTAAAACCATTTTCAATTAAGAATAAAGAGAGAGTATCATACCAGGCTCTTGGAGCTTGTTTCAATCCATAGAGTGCTTTCTTTAACCTGTATACTTGGTGACTATTCACTTCAAAACCAGGTGGTTGTTCCACATAAACTTTTTCAGCAAGTATACCATTAAAAAATGCAATTTTCACATCCGTTTGATAAACAGTGAATTTCATATGTGCAGCATAAGCAAGGAACAATCTTATAGCTTCTAGTCTAGCTACAGGAGCAAAAGTCTCATCATAATCAATACCCTCAGCTTAAGAGTAGCCTTGAGCAACTAATCTAGCTTTGTTTCTAACTACAAGATCATTTTCATCCTTTTTATTCTTAAAAATCCACTTAGTGCCTACAACATTATGATCACTAGGTCTATCCACAAGTTCCCAAACTTCATTTCTTGTGAACTGATTAAGTTCTTCTTGCATAGCAATTATCCAGTTGCTATCACTTAAAGCTTCATTCACAGTTTTAGGCTCAATGGAGGATAGAAAACAACACCAGCAAAATAAAGACTTACTAGGTTCTTCCTGGGAGTCAAACAATTGTTTTCTAGTTTTAACACCTTTACTAGAATCACCTAGAATCAGATCAGTAGTATGAGCAGACTTCCATGTCCTTCTATTCTTAACAGTAATACTATCATCATTCATATCATGCAAATCATCATGCAGATCAGTATCATTACTTGGTATTAAATCAACAGTTTTGTCCATAGGGGAGCAGTCAACCAATTCTGGCATATCAGAAGTTTTAGATGACTTACCTTTGTCTTTTACCTTTTCTTTATCAGAATCTTGATCTAGGACATTCATGAAAGGATTATATGTTTGTACAGATTCATATACTTCTGCATCATCATCATCATTGTTGGTTTGAAGCTTTAGTTTGTCAATTTTCTTATTGAGATGATGATCAGCAGAGTCCTGCACATTCTCATCAAAGACTACATGGGGTGTTTCTTCCACACATAGGGTTGAGTAATTAAATACTCTAAATGCTTTGCTTACAGAAGAATATCCCTTCATCTGCTTTTGCATCAAAAACATTTAACTTACTTTTACCATTGTTATGGATGAAACACTTACATCCAAAGATATGAAAATAAGAAACTCTAGGTCTTCTGCCTTTCCATACCTCATAAGGTGTTTTACCATGTACCTTATTAAGAGCACTTCTGTTTTGGGAGTGGCAAGCTGTGTTAATGGCTTCAGCCCAAAGCTTCTGAGGGGTGTTGAATTCTGCAATCATTGCTCTGCATGCTTCTTTTAAAGTTCTGTTTCTCCTTTCTGCAACACCATTTTGTTGGGGGGTTCTGGCTGCACTTGTCAGATGTTGTATGCCAGACTTAGAACAGTAGTCAGAGATGTAACAGTTAATAAACTCAGTCCCCTTGTCACTCCTTATTTTGACAATGGGTTGACCCTTTTCAACCTGTAACCTCTTCAATAAATCTGGAAGAAGTGTTTGTGTATCACTCTTTTTGTGTAGAAAGACTACCCATGTAAACTTAGAATAGTCATCTACTACAACTAGAGTATACCTTCTTCCATTCAATGTAGGAGGTTTGATAGGACCATGAAGATCCATATGCAGGAGTTCTAAGACTCTGCTGGTTGAAAGAGTTGGAATGGACTTAAATGAAACCTTTACCTGTTTACCTTTTTTACAAGAGTCACACATTTGTGATTTGGAATAGATTTCATTTGGAATGCCCTCAACAAGATGTTCTCTAGCAATCTTGTTGATTATCTTAAAGTTTAGGTGGCAGAGGCGTTTATGCCAGAGCCAACTGTTTTCTTTAGGACTCTTAGTGATAAGACAAGCATTCTTAGGACAACTATTCCAATTCACAATGTATACACTTCCTTGTCTTGTGCCAACAAGTAAAACATTGTGAGTCCTTTTGTCTATTATTTCACATCTTCTGGTCTTGAACTGAACTTTGTATCCCCTGTCACAGAATTGAGATACAAATAGCAAATTATATTTCAAACCTTCAACATAGGAGACATCTTGGATTTCAACATCTCCATTCTTGATGAATCCGAATCCTTTTGTGATTGCCATGGAGCTATCACCAAAGATTACTTTTGGTCCTTCCTGCTCATGATAGTTAGTAAGTAAGGCCTTGGTACCAGTCATGTGGTGTGAACACCCACTGTCTATGTACCAGGTCTCACCCACTGAACCACCTTTCTTGTATAAGTCCAGTCGATCCTGCAAGGTAGTGATCTTAATAATTTAGGTACCCTTTCTTTATTGGGGTCCTTGAGGGTTAGTGGTGAGAGGTACCCAAATAAACATTGAGGATTTGAATAGATGGGACCTCTTCAGTTTCCTTCCATATTTATCACAAAACAGTACTTTATTAACCATTTCAGAACTATCAGCAGACTTAGGATCTATTTTTCTGAGATAGCCTTTCCTTGGTTCTATCCCTTTTTCAGTAAGATCAGTATGTCTGTAATAGTTTGAATAGGGCCTAAAAGCATGTGGACCATACGGCTTATAGATGCGTTTTGGTCTTTCCTCTCCAATGATATCATAAGATAAAGGTGGAGGATAAGGAACTGGTTTGTTATGATAATGAGGCACAAATTTCCTAGGTTTAGTTGAATACAGCTGAGACTGCCTTATAAAAGGAGGTCTAGGCTATTCCCAACTTGCCTGTGCTTGTCTCGACCTACTGTTCTGAGTTTGTCTCTTCTGATACCAGGACTGTTATACTCTGGTCAGAGGAGCATAACTCTTCTGGAATGGTCTTGACTGTACTGGTCTTGATGCATTCTTCATTTTACCATTCTTGGTAGTAGGAGGAATGTATTTAGACTGTACTTTAGGTTTTGGATCATTATCATAAATCATAGGTTCTTTTCCTTTATCTAGTTGCAAAGAACTTGAGCTAGCTTCATTAGTGATCTTAGGGCCTGGAGTAGAGGAACTAGGCAGATCAGTACCTATCCCACTTTTATCATTTGGAGCTCTATAGCTGTCTGAGATTGTTTGATTAATCTTGGTAGAGTTAATCATCCCAAATAGCTTTCGATCTAGGCTCACTACCTCAGATTCTAAGAATCTATTGCGCTCTTCAAGTTTTTCACATTTAATCTTTAAATCATTGAATTCATTAGTCTCTTTGGCTTGAGTTTTAAGCATACCATGTGTTGGGAATAAAATGATTTTGATTTAGATACCAAAACCCCTGATTGATGATGTTCAGATTAGTTGAGATATGCTCAAGTCTAGTTTAGACAAGTTGTCTCAGAACACTTGAGTAAGTAGAATGCTTAAGTTAAAAATCTCAGAAATGTTGTGAGATTTTAGAGTTCAGGATAGTTGTCCAAAGCTGAATGTTAGGCAGCTTGATATGTATTAAGTCTCTAGGCCAAAGTTGCTGAACTTGCAAGACAAGCTGACCAAGTGGACAACTGAGCTGAAGAGATCAAGAGTGTTAAGGCAATGCTCATAAATGCAAATGATCAGAGCAATTAAAGTGCAAATGATCAAGAGCATTGAATGCCAAAGCTCACAGAAAACACATTCAATGAAGCTTTTATTGTCAATCATGCCTGAACCAAGCATTAAAGACTTGAAGCATTAAAGAGTGAAGCATTGAATGAATGTTGGAACATTCTAAATTGCAGCAGGAATGTTCAGGGAGCTTGTCCCATCTGACCATTGGTTGAGTGTAGCTTCTGCCACAAATCAACCTTGGGAAATGTGCATATTTGGAATCTGACACAAGTCTTCTCAGCCGCATTTTTCAGAAGTCAACACATTCATTCAAGCAACCATTGAAGAGCCTTTTACACAGTGGATAAAAGGTTACCAAGCTTCATAACCGTTTCAATGGTGCTGCAAATAGACATATTTGAATTGTTATCCCTCCAACGGTTAGTTGTTCAAATTTGCCTATAAATACAAAAGTGATCAAAGGATTCAAGTATCCAACTACAAGCTATCAAACTATCATCAAGCAATCAAAGGAAACCAAAGTTGTTCTTAAAAATCCCAAGTTTCCTGATCACTTCAATTAGCTAAGCCAATCTTTGTAAAATATCCAAAGCTTAGCATTGAGATATCCTAAGCCTTTACACTGTTCTTATTGTAAATGATATCTCTATTAGTTGGAACCAAACCTCAAACCCTTATCTCATTTAGTGAAGAGAGTGTTTGTTGTAGAAGTGAGGAGTTAAGGACTGTCATTGTGAAAAACAGTCTTAACTCAGAGAGATTGAGCACTAGGACTCAGATTATCCTAGGGATCAAAACACTAAGAGAGTGTTGTTGATCAGTGCACCTTGGCACTATAAAACAAGCTAATTCCATTGTGAAAGAATTATCCTGTTCAATCAGGGAAAGTGGATGTAGGAGCTTGAGTCTCTGAACCACTATAAACTTGTGTGCCATTTACTTACTGCACTCTTTATTTCACTTATATTCAATCATATTTCAAAGAGCAAAACTCAGTAAGCTAAGAAAAACAGTTTTGGACAAAGTCCCTGATAACTGTGTTTTTCAGAAATCAACTTGGAGTATTTCCTTGAGTCAAAGGCCAACCACATTCCGCACTAAGCAACTCTCTTAGATATTTAGCCAACTGATCACTTAATAGTAATCAGTAGGACAAGTATCTATCAAAGTTCACACTCAGGCTTGTTGTGAGACAACCTGCCTGATAAGACCAGTTTGTTAAAAAGAAAAGAATTTGCATACACAAGTGCATTCCCCCCCCCCGATACACTTGTGTTATACTCCACCAAGGACCAACACCCTGATATAATTTATCAATGGATGCATACTTTTCTTGGAGTTGGGACAACTCTTCTGACAGTCTTGCATTTATGATGACTATATTATGATCCACTTTTAACTGAGCTTCTTTTAGATTAATGATTTCTTGCTTTAAAGATATATTCTCATCACTGATTTCAATGAATGCTTTGTTAGCTTGTAGAAGGTCTTCTTCAGTCACTCCTTGGGAATGATGAAGACTACTTCCTACACTACTATCAGCACTGTCACTTTCATCAGTATCAGAATTATTGCAAGATTGAAAAGAATTAACAGATGATACCTCATCAGTTATTTTGGCCATCATTGCCAGTCCATCATTCGCGATGAAAGCTTCATTCTCATTGCTAGAAGAGTATTCAGATGAAGACGAGGGCAACTCTTCTGAATCCGAATCAGATTCATTGTATGCCATCATTGCCTTCTTACCCTTGGCATATTTTCGATCTCTTCTGGATTTCCTTTCTTCTCGATCTTCAGAACTCAGATCAGGACATTCATATGCATAATGACCTGGCTTATCACAATTATAGCACACAGGATTGTTAGAAGATCTCTTAGATGGTGAACGATTTCGATTCCTGTCATGCTTGTCAATAGAGTTCCTATCTTTCTTATCAGAAGACTTCCTATCCCTCTTATCAGATGAGTTCCTATCTCTCCTGTTCTCATTAGAGATCTCATTCCTTCTTTCAGAAGAGTTTTGATCCCTTCTGTTCACAGAAGAGTCCCTGTTACTAGAACCCTTGGTTTCCTTATATAATCTCTTATATCTACAATACCTCCTGTTTAGTCTATCAAATCTTTTGATCATAAGGCTCATCTGATCTTTCAAACTAAGATCAAAACTATCTAGTTCATCTTTTATGCTTGAGGCCTTAGACTTAGATGATCTAGACCCCTTAGAGGTAGAGACTTTAAAAGATATGTCCTTAGAGGCATCCTTATCCTTATGACTAACAGCAATAGGATCTTCTTCATCTAACTCAAACTCATGTGCCTTAAGTGTTTGGAATATAGTTTCTACAGGCCAAGAATCAATGTCTTGTGTGGTTTTAATGATCATCTTGACCATTTTCCACCTTTCATCCAAATCTTTCAAGATTCTCAAGTTAATCTCTCTTTCAGTATAAGTCTTTCCTAACACCTCAAGATCATTCATAATCTTTGTAAATCGAGTATCCAATTCATCAATTGTTTCACCTGGATTCATTTTAAATGTTTCAAACCTTTGGACAGCTGTGGACAGTTTGCTTTCTTTGATCAGTGTAGTACCTTCACAAAGAATAGCTAATTTGTCCCACATTTGCTTAGCAGTCTTACATTTTAACACTTTGCCAAGATACTCATTTGGCAAGGTGTGTAAAATATAATTCTTAGCAAGACTATCCAAATTGTTTTGTCACATTTCTTTAGATGTCAATTCTGACCTTGGTTTAGGGACTAGTGCTCCAACAGGTTCAGAAGGATCCAGAGTTGCAGTGTTTTCCACCATGGTTGTGATTGGTCCTTCTTTGACCACAGAAACCATCAGATCATGGGTTGAGCTAAAGATGGCCTCCGTCCTAAACTTCCAGTAGTCATAATCTGCAATCTTGAACTTATGAAGTTTGTTCACATTAGTGTCATCCATGTTTGATCAGATAGATAAGATCAGTAGTATAGCAGATAATTTTAAAGTATTCAGATAGTGACAAATATCAAGAAATAGTAGCAAGATCAGTGAGATTTCCCTCAAGATCTACAAGGTTATCGAGAAACAGCAGTCCAAAGAACTACTGCTCTGATACCACTTGTTGGTCCCAAGTTGAGTTAAGATTGATTAAGCTAAGAAAGTCTAGAGGGGAGGGGTGAATAGACTTTTCAAAATCTTTCAAAATATCAGAGTTTTAATGCGGAATAGTGTTCTGAATAGTACTGTTCTTACTGAATTAGATCAGTACTTCCAGTTTCAGTTTATACTCAACTTTTATTCAGATCTTTACTTAGTAAATTCTACTGTTCTTGGTTAAACAAATATTAAACAAATATCAACCAGAAAAGTAAAGAACACATAATTTTATAGTGGTTCGACCAAAAAGTCTACATCCACTCTCACAATCCCAATTGTGATGTTTTATTAACTCTTCCTTCTTGAGTTTCTTGTGGCTTAAAGTCCCAAGATTAAGACTTTGATCTTTTCGATTACACTCCCAAGTGTATCTTCGATCGACTAGTAATTCTACAAGTAACTAGCACACTTGTTTACAACAGTACAAACTTTAAAATGAAAAGTAAAACTTCTCTTGATTAGCCTTTGATTCTTCTCTTCAAATCTGTGGCTTCTTCTCAGATTTTTTGATCTCTTTGACTCTGTGAGTTCTTCAAATGCTTTGTAGACTTGCTCTTGAATGCTTTAGGATCAGTAAATGTTCAGTAGTGTTAGCAGTAGGAGATCACACAGTATTTATAGAACTTAGTATGACAGTTAGCAGTTTGTGAACTAACTCTCAACTAACTCTAAAACTGTTTTTGTAACTTATCATTTTTGTAACCGACTTTGTAACTTCCTTCTTATTCCAAGTCAGCATATCTTCAAATATATCTTCAGTTACGCCTTAAATAAGTCTTCCAAACTTATTCTTCAATCATACTAGCTCAGCACAGTAAACTACTCTTCTTAGTTTTACTGTTCTTAGTCAGTCAGCACAGTTCTCCAAAAACTGTTCTAACTTCTCCAGAATTCTTCTAAACTTCTCTTCAACTCTTCTTGAAGGTCTTCTTATTCTGAAGTAGTCTTCTGAGTCTTCGATAATCTTCTGATCTTCTTCTAATCTAGTGTTCTAAACTACTGTTCTGAACTTTCACAATGCTGATTACAATATAATACAACTTTACACATATAAAACCTATCTATACATCAACTGAACTATATACAGATGAGTATATCTAAGTCCTATACTACAAGTTGTCTATACAATACAAACATCAGCTTAGTTCCTAACAGTTCTTATATCAGATCAGTAAACACACTAAGATCAGTAAACATATATAAGATCAGTAAACTCAGTTTTCAATATCTCTTAAGATCAGTAAACTTATTTCATATAACACAATTATATCAACATATAATCACATATATTATTAACTTCAAGTTGTTTTTGGCCATCAAAACATACAATTATCAACTAGAACATTGTTTCAAAGATTTATATCCCAACATATATATAATATGAAAAATATTTATATTATTGTGAATTGTTTCAATGTATATATGCATGAAAAATATTTTCAATTGTGAGAAACAATTTAAATAAATTCAACACGATATGAAAAAACGGGGCGGGTCATAATTCATTTGAACGGGTCCGGGGCATATAAAAGTGTGTTCCATATACATTTGCATCAATAGTTTCAGTGCCGGATTTTATGAAAATCTATGTAAATCAATAAAAAAAAAGTATATTTGACAATCGTGTAAAATCTATGAAAATCTATATAAATTAATAAAAAAAATCAGTTAAACTCTGCATGGACTCTATGGATTTTCTAAATCCACGAACTTTTTAAAGTCCAAGAAAATTCAATAAAATATACAATAGAATATCAATTGAATACTCCCATTAGAGAAGAGCGCACTCGTAATCCCTAAGTCTCCTAATCCCTAAGTCATAACTTACACACCTACACATCGAGGTCAACTCTGAAGTGTATTTTATACTAAAAAATAATTAAAGGTTCAATTTGTACAAGAACAATAATTTAAGATCCAAATTGTACCTTATCACTTTATGAAAGAAATTCCTAATTGAGAAATTTTCATTTTATGACATGTAACTTAATGTCTAATTAAGTTTATATCATTTATGCTTTTACTTTTTTAATTTACATTCCAAGGTGTCCAGTTACACATTTTTTGGTCTAATTTATATCTATTTTGTCGAAAAAATTTCAAACTTATCGAAAATGTAAGTGTGTGTGGAATGAGATGAGATTCCAGACAAATAGCCAAAATTCATGTTCTTTATGCTTGAAAATTAAAAATAAATAATTATAAAAATCTAATTAAAATTAAAATTTATAAAATGTGTAAAATTAAAAATTTTACAATTCTAAAACTCTGAAAATGGGTAAATTAAAGATGAAAAAATTCTAAAACTTCTACAATATCATTAAAAAACTGAAATTTTAGGATAGTAGAATTTCTAATTTTATGGATTTTCAAAATTTTAGGATTTTTTATTTTATTTAACACATTTTAGAATTTTTAATGTGATTTTTATTTTCAATGATATTTTAGATTTTTTTTAGAAATTTTATGAGACTTCTAATTTTTTTTTTTTAATTTACACATTTTCAAATTTTTAGAAGTGTAGAATTTTAATTTTTAATTTTTTTTTAGAATTTTAGATTTTTATTTTACACATTTTTTTATTTTCAATTTTAATGATACTTTTATATTTTGAATGAGTTTTTTTAGAATTTTTAATGGAATTTTTAGAATTTATTAGTTATTTATTTTTAATTTTGAAACTTAAAAAACGTAAATTTGACAATTTAGCAATCTCAATTTGACATATTTTGTGAGTTTGAAAATTTTAAATTAGACACTAACGTAAATTGAAAAAATGAAAACTTTAACACTATAATTAAGTCTAAATTACAGGATGTAACATGAAATTTTCCCTTCCTAATTCCATTTCAATAGAATTATTAAATTTTAATACTACATGATAAAAGTTTCAATTGATTGATAATGTAGGAATGTTGATCAGTGGTTTGTACTTTGTAGTCAGCAACAAATATAAATTTTACTTGAAGGGGCAATCTTCTCCCTCCACCCCTATTTGGTCGGATTAATACATTTGTGTATTCAGTCGTTTGATTCTTCTCTATTTTTGACGACAACTGGAGATGTCGAAAAATTAGCCTTCTTATTTGAAAGCAAAACCTCATTGCATTTATCTTTAGATGAAGAGTCTGACGCTCCCATTATCTGCACGGTTAGACTTCCACCTGATAAAACAGTCGAGATGTTAGTATTTCCGAAAGGTTACAGTTGTTAGACCACGTAAAAAGGTTGTCCAAACAAAAACTTGTTGCTTCGACCTCAAAAGATCAAACTTTGAGGAGGGAGTCTTGAGTTGTGTGAGACGATTTCATGCATGAGACGGAACTCCACCTTAATATTTGGGTCATGCTTCTCTTTAATATGAGCAGTTGGGGCTTCCACAGATTCATGGATCATAGTATAATATAGTAAATGAAGCCCCTCCCTCTCGTTTATGAGGCCGTCTCATACGAGTTTTTGCCAACTTTTTGAAATAGATGATATGGATACTTCAAGAGGCAACACATTATATAATCAACCAAACACAAGCCAGCCTACTACTCTAGTTTCTGGAACCTCCAATTTTTTCGGATTTAATTGGCTTTAATCACTAGCAAAATAAGCCTAACTAAATGTGGTTACACAACTTAAGGAGGCTTACTAATTTCACAAGCCAGATTCAATAATCAGTGCTTAAAAATATATCTGGACAAAGTTTTAGTTATATGAGCGCGGATATTTGCACCCCATTTTTTATCAATATCAAGAGTCTAAAATAAAGAGGAAAAGGGAATGTGTTGTACTGATGAAGGAAAATTAATATATGAGCACAAACAGGGATGTATTCAGAATTTAAGAGCGAATTTTTTCATATGATGATATCATAAATATTAATAAAAAAGGGAGGCAACAAATGAGAAGAAAAGTGTTGTACCTAGCACCAGAGCCGCTCCAATCCATCCAGTGACACCCCATCTTTCACCAAGCAAGAACCACGCAAATCCAGCACCCCATACTGGTTCCAAACCATAGATTATTGCAGTTTCCGAGGCCAAAACGTCACGCATGGCAGCCATCTGTGGATTAATATCCATAAATACTCAGATAATATATATTTCAATGCCTTATTGGTGAAATATCTATCTCATGTGTATTATCCAACGAAAAGAAACCAGCAATAATTTACGTGTTACACGACAAAATACAGATTGAATAGTTGCATATGGCACTAAATTAAATAGTAAGGATGTACAAAATACATATTTCGAGCTGGTTCCTTGATACTCAATCAAAGATTAAATAATCTTGTATGAAACTTTAAGCTTGTCAGGAGAAGCTAAGCACAACTAAAATCTTTACCTCCACCCATAAACACAGGCTTGTTGAGAAAATTCCTGTATAAAGAGCAGGTACCCAAGGAAATGATGACGTCCAATCTAAAATAGTTCCCCACGTCCAAGAAAATGGATTTGATCTGTGGATACCGCCACCAAACAAGCCTCCGGTGAAGTACCAAACAGTTGATAGAAGGGCAACGATGCATATCTACAAGTCCAATAGTTGAATTAGCATGACAACTATAAAAAAGAGTAAGGTTTAGGCGAAATACACGAGTTATGAACTTACCTCATATCCAAGGAGTGCTAAGAAATTCTCTCTTTTTGTGCTTCTAGATATATGTTCAGTTCTTAGCATGTGAATCCCAAATGACACTGCACTTAAAAAGTTCAGCAAGTCCCCAATCTGCAGACAACCGTAACAATCTAGATGAACCCCTTTGGTGGACAAGCATTTTGGATTCTTGATCAAAGAAAAGTCAGACCAGTTGAAAGAACAAAGCGCCCGCTTGGTTAAAAATACCTCAATGGGAATGAGAATGTAAAGTAATTATTGTGGTTAATGAGAATAAAAGATGAACAATTCACTACCTCCCCTCCTAAATAAGTTAATCATTACCCCCATTTTGATTAACTACCTCCCCTCCTTTAATCATTTCTCCTCAATCATTCTACTATGCCTCAACCAACAATCATTTTTTATGTCCACTTAATCCAAGATTAGAGCAAAACACTAACAATTTAACCATTAGTTCTATTGTAATTCACTTCATTACCATTCTCATTGAAGAATTTGAACCAAGCACCCCCTAATTGGTCTCAGACTATTTTAACTGAAAACAACCTATCACGGAATGCTGTAAGAATATTAACAAGATACTTACGCATGGAGGTGATCCACTAGACTCCAGCATTGCAACCCCAATTAGAGACACGATAGCTCCAAACCAGGTACGAGCAGGAATCACAGATCCTAGCATGCCATCAATCAAGGGAACAACAATTACCTGACCATTTTATAAGTCAGCGGGAATTCAACCTCTTATTAGTTAGCGAGAGGATAATTTAATTCGAAATTTTAGGAGTCTTCTTACAGTAAACATGCAAATAAATGATGCCCGTCCAGCATCAGACGTGAGGAGTCCAAGGGCTTGCAGGATGTATCCTAAGCTGACCCAAAATCCCAACTCTACACCTGCATTACGAGTATGAACATCATCTCTGGCCTTGTATACAAACGGAATAAATGGAATAGCAGCCACAACAAATCGCACAACAGTGAAGGCATCAGGATCAACGATAGCTTCAACTTCCTTGACAACTGGAATGTTACTGGCTGCAATATGGACACATCATAAGTATGACATATTCAAAAGACACATTCTATTGATATGAATGATAGTCTTGTTAAATACCCATTTATCATTCCCATATGAAGATTAAACGCAAGCATAACCTTCTTGGATGTTGGCCAATAGCTAAATAGACCTTATTCCTTCTTAACCATCACTATCATTAACATATTTTTCAGTTTTCCAGCTTAATAAATATATCTTTGCCATAAAGACTGGTACAAAATTAATCCATTAGGTCTGATCATCACGATATTTATCCTTTCTGCTTCTCCTCAAGTAAAAATTCTTCAACTACTCATATCAGTAATAACAATAGTCCTATCTTTCGTCTTGTAAGCTGTTGCACAATATATTTTTGATACACAAACTACTTCTAAATTCAATCAGTAAATACCAGTTCCTGAGCTAAATCAAGTACTCGAACAATGAAATAAGTATAATACTAAAAAACTAATTTCAGAACCTTACCATAAATAATCGTAATGAGATTGAGCAAAATGATGCTCCTTACTTTCTGCGACGAAAAAAATGTTCTTCGCCACAACGCTCGTTCTCCAAACAACGATTTGAAACTCAATTTTTTACCATTAAGAACGCCGCTGTTCAATGAAGAATTGAACACTTTATCATTTTCCGAATCATCAATAATGGTAATTGTTACCGGTGATTTCCTTTTCAATCTCTTTCTCGCATTACTCGAATAATCATTAAAAGAATAGCAGCATGAAGAAGATTTAAAATTGGGAGAGTAGGGAAGAAGAAGAAGACGGCGTTTGGTGTAAATGTGTGGGAAAATCGTGGCGGAGTAGAGAGAAGGTGTGGCCGCGTAGCTGAACGGCCATGGCCACGGCGGCGATGGTGCAGTTGCAGTCATTTTTTGGTAGAGGTGGCCTCACCTCAGCTGTGAGATCTGTTTCCCAGTATTCCTCTACAGTGCTATACACTACAGTAGATAAAAGAACCACTTATTAGAGGCCACGTTTGTCCTTTTCTCTTCTGCGTGTTTAGCGACTTTTTTTTTATTTTTAAAGCACGTGTTTAGCGACATTTAATTAGACTTTTAGAAATCTGAAATCCATTTTTTAACCTAAAGTTAGACACCATGGTTACAAAAAAAAAAAAAAAAACCTAAAGTTAGACCCGTGGCTTTATTTATGTTGATAATTATTTCAGAATTGAACTTGTCAATTGATATTTATTTTTAGGATTTCATACATGAAATATGTGTAGTTAAAACAATTTAAAAAAATTTATGGGTCATAAGTCCGAATTCAAATTGTCCAAATAATTCGCGATCCGTAAACAGGTACCAAATTATTGTTAGACCAAAGTATTATCACTATAAGGTCAAAATATTAACACTAATTCTAAAAATATTCTGGTAAATTCACCCAAAAAATTAAGTATTTAGAATATTTTTAGACATATATAATACACTTTTGAATAAAATTTTAGTCTGTAGTAATATATTTTAATATTCTGAATGTTAATTTTATTATTTAAAAAGGACATCAATACAATTTTAATCTCCGTGCTCACATAAATGTGAAAATAAATCTAAAACGATGAGAATATTTTTTACTTTTATATATAAATTGAATTTTTAACTCATAGACAAATATGTAATATAAAAAATCTATATATCTATTAGTACTATTTATAAAGAGAACTAAATCTTAAATGGGCCAGTTTTCCTCCGGTCACCCGTTGCCCAAGCAGGTGCCAGGTAAGAGTGTGGTAAAGGGTTATGTATCCACGTATCTTTTTTTTTTTCAAGTATGTCCTTTTACTGATCTTTCTCTTCTCTTTTGTTTATTTATCTACATATTTTACTGTATTATTATCCAAGAAACGTCGTCCACACCCATCTGCAATAACTCAGATAGTCGTCGTCGCTTCTACGCCGCGTCGTTTTCGCTTATGTCAAAGTTTCTAGAAAGGTAATTTGTTAGGTATAATTTTTTGTAATTGTTAGTCTAATTCTCGTCTTCTGAAATTTTAATTTGTATTCTCATGTTTTTTGAGTTGCCTTGCGGCCGTCCCTTTCACCCCCTCCGTCCCTCGGTTAGTTGTTTAGTTCATTGATGTATTTTTTAGGTTAGTGATTACATTGGAAAGAGAGATTGAATTAGATTATGATTGTTGTACATTTATACGCTCATCAAGTGTTTGATAAATTGTTTGGTAAATTGTTGTTTGAGATCACCTTAATTTAAATTGCAAAATTGTTCCTTCTTTTCTTCTTGCCACCGCTTTGTGCCTACTTTTTCGATATGTTAGTATTTCTTTGTACAAAATACTACAAAAGGCTGTAATTCAATTGTTAATTTTTTGTAGTGGTTTTTCAAACTGTTGATCGTAGCCAAAAAAAAATTGTGCATATGGTGTATATATTTTCCTTTTGATCATTTTCAATAGAAGCTGAATTGTAATCAAATCTAATAAACTTACTATAAAGCAGGCAAAGCTTATGTCTCAGAAATTGAGAGACCTTCAGCCTCTACTTTTCTTTCACTTTGAACAATTCCTAAAATTTTGGAAGAAAATTGCTCATTTTGATTCTCAATATTGAACGAAAGACTAATTAATCTCTCTATACATTGCACGCATTTTTTCATGTACTTGTAGCTCTGTCATCAATTCTTGGATTTTCTTATCATTGTCACACTACACCAACCAACAAACAAACAAACAAACACTTTTTCAGATAGAGTATAAGATGTAGAAAAATATAGTTATAGTATTTTAGGCTAAATATACTCCTTTTATAAGCTCAACATTCTACAAGACTTCAACTCGATTAGGTGGGAGGTTTCAGTCACAGGTATAAAAATACACATTCTTTGAAATTATGGTGTGTAGTCAACTTAAATATTCTTATTACTTACCATTTATAAGAGTTGGTTCATATTGTAGTTAGCATATACACAGAAATTATACGTACCCAAAGCATGATTAACAAGCAAATTCATTCTCTTCAAATGAGATTATACACTTAATGTACACAAAACAGACGCCCTCACTATATTAACAAAAGAGAGGATACATGTTGTTGTTGTTAGCTTGTCATTATTATGACAATCTGAGAGAGTTCATTATGTCTTCCATTAAGAAATGTACTCTCATTTCTCATGTATGTTTACCTACTCATAGATATAAGAAACAATCATTGCCATTAGAGTACTTTGTGTAAATTTGTTGAAAGTTATGATTTCCATTGCCATTAGAGTACTTGATGTAAATTTGCTGAAAGTTATGGTTTTCAATTTTCACATATAATAATGAAAATAATGTTTATTAATTTTACACATCTCAATTCAATTTTGTACATATAATTAAATGTTATATGTATGTAGATTTATGCAATTTGTTGTTATTAATCCAACCATTATTTTTTTCATATTGATGCTTGGATGATTCAGTTTGACCTAAGTTTACACACTTATTTTTTGAGATATTCTCCTCTCAAAACCTTCAATTAGATGCAGTCTACGTAATTCCATTTGGAAAGAGAGATTAGATTAGATTGTGATTCTTGTACATTTATGTTCATCTGACATAATTCTTTGTATTTGTGTTTTAAATTAGTAATTCAATCTAAATAGAGTTGCCAATGATTTTATTTTTCTGAGAGTGTAGGCAATCCAATAGCGATAAAAAATGTGAAACAGGCGGAGTATAAATTCTGAAAAGATGTGTTTTTAAACCGTGGTGGTGGGTTGGAGTAAATATGAATAATCTTTGAAAGGTTTACGTACACATTTTATAGCTAATTGTTTGTTGTTTGACAATGAATACTTGTAATACTAACAAAATTAAAACTTGTGATAAGCTCATAATAAACTAATAAAGGTTGATATCAATGATATCCAAAGCTTTTTTTGAGAATAATATACTGTCATATTTACCTTTTTTCTTCTTTTTTTGCTGTATTTTCTGTTATATATCATGTATAAGGCACCAATATTTTCCACTTTTTAGGTCAATGGAAGATCGTTGCACAACGCTTGCAAATCTGAAACCAGATGTTCAAAACTGGTTGGTGAAAGTTGTACGTCATCGCTGAAAAGACCCCCATTCGCTGCTTGAAATGGGGGAAACAACGACGACTTGTCCTTGTTGATAAAGTGGTAAACTATTTTAAATTATTTAATAATATTTGTATTGCTTCATCTGGTCTTACTTCTCGCCTTATTTCAACAGAATGACAGCATGCAATGCATAATATATGAGCAAGACATTGAGTGTTTGGACAAAGTGCTCCAGCTGTATTGCACATATTTGATTGGAAACGGTAAAATTAAGACAATGGCTCCAAGCACACCAACCCTTGGTCGTTTGAATTACCAAATCATACTCAGCAAGAGCACATACATCAAGCCCACAGACAAACAAGAGGGATTATCTCTGGACCACGTTTACCAATTAACACCTTTCACCAATTGTTCTCAATTTACAGATTTTACCGATAGGCACATCAGCTAAGTTCTTTTACCAAACTGTTATTAATTGAAAATATGTATCTTATGAGTCTAACCTTATTAGTATTGTTTATTCACAGATTTGTTATGTGGTGTTATACATGTCTTCCCTCCACGTTTTATCCATAAACTTGAGAAAAATGTACAAGAATTTGTTGTTGTCAATGAAGAGTAAGTTGTTTAGTTTGAGTACCCATCAAATTAACAAATCACCTAAAATACCCCTCATTTATCTTACATCATCAATCACTAAATTTAGTTTTCTTAAAAATAATAATTTTGGAATGGAGGTAGTACAACACAATTTTAGAATTACTCTCTCTTATACACGCCACCTCTGTTTTCCAGTTTTTTTAATAATATATTATTATTTAAATTTTAAATTAATAAAGTGTGGGTGTTTTGAGAGCTTTTAATGAAATAAATTGAAGCGTCACATCTAATGGCGCTTAAAGGACACCATGTCAGAAAAATTTGCAGGTTGATTTTGATGGGGGAGTGGCGCCAACAAAATCGGCGCCCATAAAATCTTTTTTGGGTGTTGGGAGTGAGGGTGGGGTAGAGGTGGGGACCGCGTGCGTTGAGTTTTGGGGAGTTTATATATATATATATATATAATATTTATTTTCACTATTTTACTATATATTTTTCATTTTAGGCGATTTTAATAGAGAATTTTTTCTATTATAATCACTTTTATATCTCATTCTAATAACAAGTTTAAACAATTTCTATTAGATTCAAAAATTTTGAACCTAAAAATGATAAATTGGTCTATTTATGTTCAATTTGAATATATTAGAAATAAAAAACGGTTGAATTTATTTTAAAAAAATAGAAGTGAAATGAAGTAACTTTCTGTTGGGATATGAATCTTATAAACAATGTTCTAATTGATGAAAGTATGTTTTGATGGCCAAAAACAACTTAAAGTTAGTGATATATGTGGTTCTAAGTCATCTTAACTAAGTCATTTGATGAGAAACTTAAATTGAGATTACTGATCTTAATGGTAACTGAAATAAGTTTACTGATCTTATTTAGTAATATTAAGAATAAAATTACTGATCTTAACTGAGTCATTTGAAATAAGATTACTGATCTGAGTATGGAAACTGAGAATAATTTTAGTGATCTTATATGAGATATTTGAATCTGAGTTACTGATCTTATATGCTTACTGATTTTATATGTAAGTTACTGATCTTAAATGTTTACTGATCTTAGTGTTTACTGATCTTATTGTTTACTGATCTGATATATGAACTGTTAGGAACTAAGCTGATGTTTTGTATTGTATAGACAACTTATAGAATAGGACTTTGATATACTCATCTGTATATAGTTCAGTTGATGTATAGATAGGTTTTATATGTGTAAAGTTGTATTCTATTGTAATCAGCAGTGTAAAGTTCAGAACAGTAGTTCAGAACACTAGATTAGAAGATCAGAAGACTAAAGAAGACTCAGAGGACTACTTCAAAATCAGAAGACTTCAAGATGAGTTGAAGAAGAGATTAGAAGAAATCTGAAGAAGTTTTGAACAGTTTTAAGTTACTGTGCTGACTGACTCAGCAGAGTAAAAATCCGAAGAGTAAAAATCAGAACAGTAAGTTACTGTGCTGATTTGGTGAAATTGAAGAGTAAGTTTGGAAAAACTTATTTAAAGAGTAACTGAAGATATATTGAAGATATGCTGACTTGGAATAAGAAGGAAGTTACAAAGTCGGTTACAAGAAGAAGTTACAAAAACAGTTTTAGAGTTAGTTGAGAGTTAGTTCACAAACTGCTAACTGTCATACTAAATTCTATAAATACTGTGTGATCTCCTACTGCTAAGACTACTGATCTTAAAGCGTTCACAAGCAATCTAAGTCTACAGAGCACAAGAAGAACTCACAGAGTTAAAGGAGATTAAAGAAGAAGAAGAGCCACTGAATTGAAGAGAAGAATCAAAGGCTATTCACAGAGAAGTTTTACTTTTCAAGTTTAAGTTTGTATGTTGTAAAACAAGTGTGCTAGTTACTTGAAAAATTACTAGTAGATCGAAGATATACCTGGAGGTATAATCGATAAGATCACAGTCTTAATCTTGGGACTTTAAGCCACAAGAAACTCAAGAAGGAAGAGTTAATAAAACTTCACAACTGGAGTTGTGAGAGTGGATGTAGACATTTGTCGAACCACTATAAAATTCTGTGTTCTTTACTTTACTGTTTGATATTTGTTTGAATTGTTTCACTAAGAACATTAAGAATTTATTAAGTAAAGATCTAAAGAAAAGTTGAGTATAAACTAGTAAGGCCCATATTGTTCTGAAAGTACTGATCTGAGCTAAGTAAGCACAGTACAGTACATAAGAAGACTAAATTCCGCATTGTATATTCTGATATTTTGAAAGATTTTTAAAAGTCTATTCACCCCTCCCCTCTAGACTTTTATTAGCTTACTCAATCTTAACTCAACTTTGGGACCAACAAGTGGTATCAGAGCAGTAGTTCTTTGGACTGCTGTTTCTTGATAACCTTGCAGATCTTGAGGGAAAACTTACTGATCTTGCTACTCTTTCTTGATATCTGTCACTATCTGAATACTTGAAATCTATCTGCTATACTACTGATCCTATTTGTCTAATCAAACATGGATGACACTAATGTGAACAAACTGCCTAAGTTCAAGATTGCAGATTATGACTACTGGAAGTTTAGGATGGAGGCCATCTTTAGCTCAACCCATGATCTAATGGTGTCTGTGGTGACTGAAGGACCAATTGTCATCATAGTGGAAAACACTGCTGTTCTGGATCCATCTAAACCAGTTGGAGCACTGGTCCCTAAACCAAGGTCAGAACTGACTTCGGAAGAAATGAAACAAAACAATTTGGACAGTCTTGCCAAGAACTACATTTTACACACCTTACCAAATGAGTATCTTGGTAAAGTACTAAAATGTAAGACTGCAAAACAAATGTGGGACAAATTGGCTATTCTTTGTGAAGGTACTACACTGATCAAAGAAAGCAAGTTATCCACTGTTGTCCAAAGGTTTGAATCATTTAAGATGAAGCCAGGAGAATCAATTGATGAGTTGGATACTCGATTTACCAAAATTATGAATGATCTTGATGTATTAGGAAAGACTTATACTGACAGAGAAGTTAACCTGAGAATCTTGAAAGCCTTGGATGAAAGGTGGAAAATGGTCAAGATGATCATTAAAACCACACAAGACATTGATTCTTGGCCAGCAGAAACTATGTTCCAAACACTTAAGGCACATGAGTTTGAGTTAGATGAAGAAGATCATATTACTGTGATTCATAAGGATAAGGATGCCTCTAAGGACATAGCTTTTAAAGCCTCTACCTCTAAGGGGTCTAGATCATCTAAGTCTAAGGCCTCAAGCATAAAAGATGAACTAGATAGTTCTGATCTTAGTCTGAAAGATCAGATGAGCCTTATGATCAAAAGATTTGATAAACTAAATAAGAGGTATGGTAGGTACAAGAGATTCTATAAGGAAACTAAGGGTTCTAATAATAGGGACTCTTCTGTGAACAGAAGGGATCAAAACTCTTCTGAAAGAAGGGATGAGATCTCTAATGAGAACAGGAGAGATAGGAACTCATCTGAAAAGAGAGATAGAAAGTATTCTGATAAGAAAGACAGGAACTCAATTGACAAGCATGACAGGAACATAAATCATTCTCCTCCTAAAAGAACTTCTAACAATCCTGTTTGCTATAATTGTGATAAGCCAGGTCATTATGCTTATGAATGTCCTGATCTGAGTTCTGAAGATCGAGAAGAAAGGAAAGCCAGAAGAGATCGAAAATATGCCAAGGGTAAGAAGGCAATGATGGCTTACAATGACTCTGATTCGGAATCAGAAGAGTTACCATCGTCTTCATCTGACTACCCCTCTAGCAATGAAGATGAAGCCTTCATAGCAGATGATGGACTGGTAATGATGGCCAAAATAAATGATGAGGTATCATCTGCTAACTCTTTTCAATCTTGTAACAATTCTGACACTGATGAAAGTGATGCTGCTGTTAGCAGTGTAGGAAGTAGTCTTCATCATTCCCAAGGAGTGACTGAAGAAGACCTTCTACAAGCTAACAAAGCATTCATTGAAATTAGTGATGAGAATATAACTTTAAAGCAAGAAATCATTAATCTGAAAGAAGCTCAGTCAAAAGTAGATCCTAATATAGTTGTCATAAATGCAAGGCTATCAGAAGAGTTGTCCCAACTCCAAGAAAAGTATGCATCCATTGACAAACTATATCAGGGTATGCTTAAAACTCAAGCCAAAGAGACTAATGAATTCAATGATTTAAAGATTAAGTGTGAAAAACTTGAAGAGCGCAATAGATTCTTAGAATCTGAAGTAGTGAGCCTAGATCGAAAGCTATCTCGGATGATTAACTCTACTAGAATTAATCAAACTATCTCAGACAGATATAGAGCTCCAAATGATAAAAGTGGAATAGGTATTGATCTGCCTAGTTCATCTACTTCAGAATTTAAGAACACTAATGGAGCTGGTACAAGTTCTTTGCAACTAGATAAAGGAAAAGAACCTATGACTTATGATGATGATCCAAAACTCAAAGTACAGTCTAAATACATCCCTCCCACTACCAAGAATGGTAAAATGAAGAATGTATTAAAACCAGTACAGTCAAGACCATACCAGAAGAGTTATACTCCTCTGACCAGATCAGATCAGTCCTGGAATTAGAAGAGACAAACTTAGAACAGTAGGTCAAGACAAGCACAGACAAGTTGGGAACAGCCTAGACCTCCTTTCATAAGGCAGTCTCAGCTGTATTCAACTAAACCTAGGAGATTTGTGCCTCATTATCATAACAAACCTGTTCTTTATCCTCCTCCTTTATCTTACAATATCATTGGTGAGGAAAGACCAAAACGCATCTATAAGCCGTATGGTCCACATGATTTTAGACCTTATTCAAACTATTACAGGCATACTGATCTTACTGAATAAGGGATAGAACCAAGGAAAGGCTATCTCAGAAAAATAGATCCTAAGTCTGCTGATAATTCTGAATTGGTTAATAAAGTACTGTTCTGTGATAAATTTGGAAGGAAACTGAAGAGGTCCCATTTATTCAAATCCTCAATGTTCATTTGGGTACCTCTCACTGCTAACCCCCAAGGACCCCAATAAACTAGGGTACCTAAATTATTAAGATCACTACCTTGCAGGATCGACTGGACTTATACAAGAAAGGTGGTTTAGTTGGTGAGACCTGGTACATAGACAGTGGGTGTTCACACCACATGACTGGTACCAAGGCCTTACTTACTAACTATCATGAGAAGGAAGGACCAAAAGTCATCTTTGGTGATAGCTCAATGGCAATCACAAAAGGATTTGGATTCATCAAGAATGGAGATGTTGAAATCCAAGATGTCTCCTATGTTGAAGGTTTGAAATATAATTTGTTATCTGTATCTCAATTCTGTGACAGGGATACAAAGTTCAGTTCAAAACTAGAAGATGTGAAATAATAGATAAAAGGACTCACAATGTTCTACTTGTTGGCACAAGACAAGGAAGTGTATACATTGTGAATTGGAATAGTTGTCCTAAGAATGCTTGTCTTATTACTAAGAGTCCTAAAGAAAACAGTTCGCTCTGGCATAAACGCCTCTGCCACCTGAACTTTAAGATAATCAACAAGATTGCTAGAGAACATCTTGTTGAGGGCATTCCCAATGAAATATATTCCAAATCACAAGTATGTGATTCCTGTCAAAAAGGTAAACAGGTAAAGGTTTCATTTAAGTCCATTCCAACTCTTTCAACAAGCAGAGTTTTAGAACTCTTGCATATGGATCTTCATGGTCCTATCAACCCTCCTACATTGAATGGAAGAAGGTATACTCGAGTTGTTGTAGATGATTACTCTAAGTTCACTTGGGTAGTCTTTCTACACAAAAAGAGTGATACACAAACACTACTTCCAGATCTATTGAAGAGGTTGCAGGTTGAAAAAGGTCATCCCATTGTCAAGATTAGGAGTGACAAGGGGACTGAATTTATTAATTGTTACATCTCTGACTACTGTTCTAAGTCTGGCATACAGCATCTGACAAGTGCAGCCAGAACCCCTCAACAAAATGGTGTTGCAGAAAGGAGAAACAGAACACTAAAAGAAGCTTGCAGAGCCATGATTGCAGAATTCAACACACCTCAGAAATTTTGGGCAGAAGCTATTAACACAGCTTGCCACTCCCAAAATCGAAGTGCTCTTAATAAGGTGCATGGTAAAACACCTTATGAGGTATGGAAAGGCAGAAAACCAAGAGTTTCTTATTTTCATATTTTTGGATGTAAGTGTTTCATTCATAACAATGGCAAAAGTAAATTAAATGCTTTTGATGCAAAAGCTGATGAAGGGATATTCTTAGGATACTCTTCTGTAAGCAAAGCATTTAGAGTGTTTAATTACTCTACCCTATGTGTGGAAGAAACACCCCATGTAGTTTTTGATGAGAATGTGCAGGACTCTGCTGATCATCAGCTCAGTAAGAAAATAGACAAATTACAGCTTCAAATCAACAATGAAGATGATGATACAGGAATATATGAATCTGTACAAGCATATAATCCTTTCCTGAAAGTCCTAGATCAAGATTCTGATAAAGAAAAGGTAAAATACAAAGGTGAGTCATCTAAAACTTCTGAAATACAAGAATTGAATGACTGCTCTCCTGTGAACAAATCTGCTGATATAAATGATACTAATCTGCATGATAATTTGCATGATAAAAATGATGATAGCATTTCTGTTAAGAATAGAAGGACATGGAAGTCTGCTCATTCTACTGATCTGATTCTAGGTGATTCTAGTATAGGTGTTAAAACTAGAAAACAATTGTTTGATTCCAAGGAAGAACCTAGTAAGTCTCTATTTTGCTGGTGTTGTTTTCTATCATCTATTGAGCCTAAAACTGTGATTGAAGCTTTAAGTGATAGTAACTGGATTATAGCCATGCAGGAAGAACTTAATCAGTTCACTAGAAATGAAGTTTGGGAACTTGTTAATAGACCTAGTAATCATAATGTTGTAGGCACTAAGTGGATTTTCAAGAACAAAAGGGATGAAAATGATCTTGTAGTTAGAAACAAAGCTAGATTAGTTGCTCAGGGCTACTCTCAAGCTGAGGGTATTGATTATGATGAAACTTTTGCCCCTGTAGCTAGACTAGAAGCTATAAGATTGTTCCTTGCTTATGCTGCACATATTAAATTTACTGTGTATCAAATGGATGTGAAAAGTGCATTTTTGAATGGTATACTTGCTGAAGAAGTTTATGTAGAACAACCACCTGGTTTTGAAGTGAATAGTCACCAAGTATACAGGTTAAAGAAAGCACTCTATGGATTGAAACAAGCCCCAAGAGCATGGTATGATACTCTTTCTCTATTCTTACTTGAAAATGGTTTTACAAAAGTCAAGGTTGATAGAACTTTGTTTAGAAGACAAGAAGGTAATGATATATTAATTGTTCAAATTTATGTGGATGATATTATTTTTGGATCACCCAACAAAACCTTGAGTGAAAGCTTTTCTACACTCATGCAAAGTAAATTTGAAATGTCTATGATGGGAGAAATGACATATTTTCTTGGTCTTCAAGTAAAACAAACTTCAGAAGGTATTTTTATAAATCAAGCAAAATACACTAAGAATGTGCTAGATAAATTTGGTATTAAAACCTGTAAGACAGTTGGTGTGCCCATGCAACCCACATACAGAATGGATCCTGATGAAGGAGGTAAGTCTTCTGACCAACCTCACTATCGTGCTTTAATTGGCTCTCTACTCTATCTAACTGCCAGCAGACCTGATATTGCTTTTTCTGTTGGAGTATGTGCAAGATTTCAAGCAAACCCCAAGGAAAGTCATCTGGAAGCTGCTAAAAGGATATTGAAATATCTAAAGGGGACCATTAATCGAGGATTATGGTATCCTGCAGATGATGATATATCTTTAAGTGGTTATTCAGACTCGGACTTTGGAGGTTGCAAAATAGATAGAAAATCTACTTCGGGTTCATGTCAATTCTTAGGAACTAAGCTCATTTCATGGTTTTCAAAGAAACAAACAAGTGTGGCAACTTCTACTACCGAAGCAGAATATATGGCTGCAGGTAGTTGTTGTAGTCAGCTTCTTTGGCTAATACAACAACTCAGAGACTACAATGTTGTAGAATCTAATGTACCTATATATTGTGACAGTAATAGTGCCATTGCCATCACTCAAAATCCTGTTCTACATACTAGATGCAAACATGTTGACATTAGGCATCATTTTATTAGGGATCATGTTGAAAAGAAGAATATTAGGATGGAAAAGATTCATACTGATATTCAAAGAGCTGACATTTTTACAAAACCATTGGCTGAAGTGAGATTCAGAGAATTGTGCATTAGCTTAGGGTTGATAGATATGGATTCTGTATGTATATAGAACTGTGCTAACATTTCAGGTACTGAACTTATAACAAGAAGAATATGAAGCAAAACTAAGAGCAGTACATCAAAACTCAAAATTCAGAAGAGACAACCCTATGTCAGATCACTACACTTAAAACAGGTAACAAGGTTACTAAAGTGACCTTAATCCCAATGAGGAAGCTGGTAAAGCTGAGGGACACTGAGAACATACATTAAGGGGGAATCTGTGATTTCTTAAAGATCCTTTTGTTGACTCAGAACACTAAAGTCATTTTAGTATAAACCTTGATGTGATCATTAAATTAAACATATTGTTACTAATCTGTATTGTTTTACACTTATATCTCACGAACTAACACTTTTACCAAGATGAAACAGGCACAGAAGAGGAATTCTCCATTGAAAGGGGAACTGATCTGATTACAGATTTGAAAAGTCTACTAATCTGATCTGATTACAGACTATAGCAGTCTGCAGATATATTCTGATTAATAAATTGACTTGTCTACAGAACTGTACTGATTACAAAGCTTCTTTGTCTACAGTACTGATCTGATTACAATTTAGTTATTCTACAGAACTAATCTGATTACTGACTAATCTGTCTACAGAAAGACTTGTTTACTACTAATCTGTCTACAAGAAATCTACTGATCTGACACAGTACTGATCTGAGGATTACTGTGCTGATATCAAAAGGTGAAATCAGGAAAATTGGGTACTGATCTGAACACTACTGTGCTGACCCATCTACTGATCTGAAATCTACTGTGCTGATTCATCTACTGATCTGATTTCTAAAAAGTTTACTCAGCTGATCACAGTACTCAGCTGATCCAGATAAGTGAAATTTTCTTTATATACTTGTAAGAAAATGAAGTGAAATAGTTTTGGAAACTACTGTGCTGATTTGCATCAGAACAGTCTTTTGGTTTAGATTACTCTAAGTCAAAAAAGTGTTCAAATTTTAGATTACTAATAGAGAAGATTAATACACTCTTCTATTTCTAACCTAAAAACTGTGGTGTATTTATCAAACACAAATTGGCTCCAAAATTAAGGATGGTACTAGAATATGAACAGTTTATTTTTAAAATACGGATTTCGAGATTTAATCTCAACCATTCCTTGTGATAATCAAATCTGATCCTAGCCCTAGATTGGTTTTGAATTTAACAAAAACGATCACTCTTCATCGTCTTTCTTACGAGTTCATTTCTGGAAATCTCATAACTTCATAACTACTGAAAAATCTGGTTTCTACAAAATTCTACAAATGGCAACTATCAATATTATCAGTGAAACTAACGAAGTTGCAGGGACATTTAATTCAAATTTTTGGGTTCGCGAAAAGGGCATTTTTGTAGAAAATGCTGTCTATTTCAATGGCCGACACAATGCTGAAAATCAAGCCATTCTGACAATGTGCGAGGAGTGTGGGCTGAGGAAATTTCTGGAATCATCTCCACTGAATGTCTATGAACCGGAGGCTATGGAATTTTATTTGCAACTCAAAGGAGATAGCAATGGTGTTCACTCCATGCTTTCTGGGCATAAGGTCACTATTACAAGGGAAATCCTAGAAGTGATGTTGGATTTGCCTCAAGGCCCAGTGGACATTATGAATTATAAAGCTGGAGAAGAGAAGGAATGTGTAGGAAGATGGTCAGGTGTTGAAACAGAGTCCTTGACTAATCTGAAGAAGGATGTTCTTCCTACAGGTCTTCAATTTTTTATGGACATAGCCGGAAAGTGCTTGTTAGGGCAACATCATAGCCAGGATGCTCTATCAAGTTCCAAGATTCGAATTATGGCTGCAATCATCGACAGAGTTCAAGGTGATTGGCAAGGATTTTTCTTGGAAAGGTTACTAAATGAGAAAGACAAAGTTTTGTTCGATGAGGATACTATGGAATTTTCGATTAACTCGAAATTAGGGTTTGGAAGCAAGCTGAGTGTCTTGTTGCCGCAATTGGTTAAAAAGCCGTATTGGAGTAATCCCAAGAAATTCCATCATGGAAAATTCTTGATGAAGAAGGAGTCTGTTCGTTTTGAACAAGAGAACCCCTTGGAACAACCTCAAGAACTTGAAGCACAAGAGTCTGGAGCTTCAATGTACCGATCTGATGACAATCAACCTGAGATTAGGTCGAAGGCGAGGCATGATCCGAGCAGTATTAGACCAAGGAGAGGAAGGTCTGCTACAGCTGCCTCAGAGCCAACAGTCAGATTTGTTGAGACTGTGGTGCAATCAAGCTCAGAAGAGCAAGAGGTTAGTGTTCCTAGTCCTATTGTTGTTCATAAGAGAACTAAGAGGAGAAGTGCTAGGAGGAGGTTAGTTGTTGTTTCTTCTACCCCTTCAAACTCTGAACCAAGCCCAGCTGAAAACCAAAACCCTCAACCTTCATGTTCTGAACAATCAGCTCACTATTTTTCTGTGACTCAGAACACTCCCCATTCATCCCCCCAGAACACTAATTTTTGTCCTACCCCTATTTCTAGTCCTCAACATCAAACTTCACATCAACCTTCACCACATCAATCCCCAACACAGATTCATGATCACTCTACTGAACATGAATTTGAACCTTCTACTGAACCAATTGACATTTCATCATCCCCTGAACCTGAATTTATAACTCCTAAACCTGCTGATTTAATGGAGTACACTATCTGTGATAAAGAGGATAGAATCAGGATAGATTTGAGGATAGCTTTGTTGAAGCAATTTCCTGGATTGGATGAAAGCTCAGTTGAGTTTGAAAAACTCCTTAGGATAGGCACGTGGGTGTATCTTAAGAGGAGTACTTTGAAGGAAAATTTGGCTATTATGGAAGGCATGAGAGGTGCTTCAATCTTTGATGATTGGGAAGCAGAGCAGATGCAAGCAGCTGGTGTTAACTCTTTTCTTGAGTTAGTTACTCCAGAATCTGTAGTTCATCTTGTTGAAAGATTAACAGGAATTAAGTATTCTGTTGAAAAGGTTGCAACTCCTAATACAGATGATGATTTGTCTGTGGAAAGTGAAGAGAAAGGTGTTGATGAAGCTGAGAATGCTGCTGAAAAGGATTTTATGGAAATTGATGAGGATGTTGACAATGCAACAGAAGTGTTTGAGAACACTGTTGTTATTGAAGAAACAGAAGCCTTGGAGAATCAAGACTTAAATGCTGAAGAGATGGAAAGCATTCCAATTCACTCTACTGATCCTATTATTCCTGAGGATGTGCAGGAACAGATCAGAGCAGTTCCTATTGAAAAGGAATCTGAGAATTCTGACTTTGAGATGTTGAAAAAGCAGAATGCAGAGCTTCAAGCAAAATTGGAAGATGCTGTGAAGATGTTTCATGAAGCTACTGACAGAATGAATAAGATGAATTCTGAACACTCTTATGAAAAGGTTATGGAGCATACAATGTCTAAAATTTATGATCTTCATAGATTGCAAGAGAAGAACCTGTCTCAAGTGTTGCATAAGAAGCTGGAGCAACACATATCTTCCTTAAAAGAGTGGCATGATGAAGCCAAAAAGGGGGAAGATAAGACAAGGAAAGTGATGGAACAAACTCAGTCACAACAAGCTCAGTTGGTTGTGAGTCAGGATGAGTTGAAAGAAGAAATTGCTAGTTTGAATGAGAAAATCAAACTAAGGAAGCAACAGAAACAGCAAGGTCAAGAAATTGTTGAGAAGAGACCTGATATTGCTGAAAGTTCGATTCAGAAGAAGAGAAAGTTAGTCTTGTCTGATGAAGAGCAAGAAGAGGAAGAAACTGGTAGACTTACCAGATCAAAGAGCAGATTGAAAGTTGGTATTTCAAGTGAAGAGCAAGAAAAACTTGAAGTTTTGAAGAAAAAGAAAGCTGAAGAAGCAGAGCTGAAAAAGAAGAAAGAAAAGGATATCAAGTTCTTAAAAACAAGATTTGATAACAAAGTTGCTACTTTGAAGAAGAAGTTGAATGCTCAAAGGAAAGCTGAAGGAAAAGAATTTGATAAAAATTTTCAGGATGAGAACTTTGTGGATTTTATTGTTCTAACAGAAAATATGGAACATTGGAAGAATCTGAAAAAGAAGTGGCAGATTGCAAACTTCATTGTGAGGAAGTTTGGTGATCATTCGAGCAAAGAAGCTGAATTTATTGATTTTGAAGAGTTCATGCTGAACATTGATCAAGAGTTTTGGGAAGACATAGCACAAGTTGCTGCTCGTGCTGGAACAAAGATATTATGTCCTGAAGAACCAAATTGGGAACCTCCAAGACTAGAAAATGGAGAACCTGATTACAAGGAGATCAACAACATAATTGCTGAGATTATCAAAGAAGAAGGTATCACTAATCATCAACATATGATGGATATCAAAGCAAGGATGTATGTTGCATTCAGAATCTGAAGATACAGAATGAAGATGAAGGACAAGCTCAGAAGATAACATTTCTTAACCTTAATCTTTATTTCTATATTTTGTGTGTTACATATTTTGTTAAGTTTGTGTAATATGTGAAATATCTGACCTGATTGTGAATATGATATGTAATTTTGAATTGATGAACTGTTATGATTGACTACATACTTAACTACTGATTTATTAACATTTAAGTAGTTTTGGCTTCATCAAAAAGGGGGAAATTGTTGGGATATGAATCTTATAAACAATGTTCTAATTGATGAAAGTATGTTTTGATGGCCAAAAGCAACTTAAAGTTAGTGATATATGTGGTTCTAAGTCATCTTAACTAAGTCATTTGATGAGAAACTTAAATTGAGATTACTGATCTTAATGGTAACTGAAATAAGTTTACTGATCTTATTTAGTAATATTAAGAATAAAATTACTAATCTTAACTGAGTCATTTGAAATAAGATTACTGATCTGAGTATGGAAACTGAGAATAATTTTAGTGATCTTATATGAGATATTTGAATCTGAGTTACTGATCTTATATGCTTACTGATTTTATATGTAAGTTACTGATCTTAAATGTTTACTGATCTTAGTGTTTACTGATCTTATTGTTTACTGATCTGATATATGAACTGTTAGGAACTAAGCTGATGTTTTGTATTGTATAGACAACTTATAGAATAGGACTTTGATATACTCATCTGTATATAGTTCAGTTGATGTATAGATAGGTTTTATATGTGTAAAGTTGTATTCTATTGTAATCAGCAGTGTAAAGTTCAGAACAGTAGTTCAGAACACTAGATTAGAAGATCAGAAGACTAAAGAAGACTCAGAGGACTACTTCAAAATCAGAAGACTTCAAGATGAGTTGAAGAAGAGATTAGAAGAAATCTGAAGAAGTTTTGAACAGTTTTAAGTTACTGTGCTGACTGACTCAGCAGAGTAAAAATCCGAAGAGTAAAAATCAGAACAGTAAGTTACTGTGCTGATTTGGTGAAATTGAAGAGTAAGTTTGGAAAAACTTATTTAAAGAGTAACTGAAGATATATTGAAGATATGCTGACTTGGAATAAGAAGGAAGTTACAAAGTCGGTTACAAGAAGAAGTTACAAAAACAGTTTTAGAGTTAGTTGAGAGTTAGTTCACAAACTGCTAACTGTCATACTAAATTCTATAAATACTGTGTGATCTCCTACTGCTAAGACTACTGATCTTAAAGCGTTCACAAGCAATCTAAGTCTACAGAGCACAAGAAGAACTCACAGAGTTAAAGGAGATTAAAGAAGAAGAAGAGCCACTGAATTGAAGAGAAGAATCAAAGGCTATTCACAGAGAAGTTTTACTTTTCAAGTTTAAGTTTGTATGTTGTAAAACAAGTGTGCTAGTTACTTGAAAAATTACTAGTAGATCGAAGATATACCTGGAGGTATAATCGATAAGATCACAGTCTTAATCTTGGGACTTTAAGCCACAAGAAACTCAAGAAGGAAGAGTTAATAAAACTTCACAACTGGAGTTGTGAGAGTGGATGTAGACATTTGTCGAACCACTATAAAATTCTGTGTTCTTTACTTTACTGTTTGATATTTGTTTGAATTGTTTCACTAAGAACATTAAGAATTTATTAAGTAAAGATCTAAAGAAAAGTTGAGTATAAACTAGTAAGGCCCATATTGTTCTGAAAGTACTGATCTGAGCTAAGTAAGCACAGTACAGTACATAAGAAGACTAAATTCCGCATTGCATATTCTGATATTTTGAAAGATTTTTAAAAGTCTATTCACCCCTCCCCTCTAGACTTTTATTAGCTTACTCAATCTTAACTCAACTTTGGGACCAACACTTTCCGTTATTTTATTATATTCTATTTATTTCCTTCCTTTTTTTTTCATTTAAAGAAGTTTTTGTCTATAAATTTGATGGGACATGAATTAGGAATGACAATGATTGCTATGCACAAGAATGAAAAGGTTCAACCAGACTGCCTTAGAGGATTTTTTGGACCTTTTCAGGAAGATCCGCGCCGGAGATCTTTTCGGCGAGTTTTTTGCAGGTGTCGAAGCTTTTTTGGAGACGAAGAACTCAGTCATAATTCAGCCTTTGATCGACGAATCCCAGGTGTTAGATTACTAATCGTTTTGAGTTCTTTTTTGACGCATCGTACTCTCATAATAATAATATTTTTTCAATAATAAATAGTAATAATGACAAATCATCTGAAGAACAAAAATTAACAATAATAATACAAAATACAAAATTTTCATTCTTGTGCATAGCAATCATAACAATTGTCATTTCTAATTATTTTACTTAGTGTTCCATCAATTTTATAGACAAAAACTTCTTTAAATGAAAAAAAAAAGGAAGGAAATAAATAGAATATAATAAAATAAGGGAAAGTTACTTCATTTCACTTCTTCTTTTTTTTTAAATAGATTCAACCTAATTTTTTTATTTCTAATATATTCAAATTGAAGATAAATAGGTAGTGGTATAGGTTTGAGACTTAGGAGTATGCTCGAGACTTCAAAAAAATAAAAATGAAGATAAATAGACAATCTGTCATTTTTAGGTTAAATTTTTTTGAATCTAATAGAAATAGTTTAAACTTGTTGTTAGGATGAGATATAATGACTATAATAGGAAAATTCTCTATTAAAATCACCTAATATGAAAAATATATAGTAAAATAGAGAAAATAAATAAATATTATATATATATAAACTCCTCCAACTCAACGCATGCGGTCCCCACCTTTACCCCACCCTCACTCCCAATACCCAAAAAAGATTATATGGGCGCCGATTTTGTTGGCGCCACTCCCCCCATCAAAATCAACCTGCCAATTTATCTGACATGGTGTCCTTTAAGCGCCATTAGATGTGGCGCTTCAATTTATTTCATTAAAAGCTCTCCCAAACATCCACACTTTATTAATTCAAAATTTAAATAATAATATATTATTAAAAAAGCCTCTGTTTTCTTATAAATGTCACTTCATCTTCTTTATCTCCCCACCCCACTATGAATAACTAATCAAATATTAATTGGTTGTGATTTTCAAATCATAATAATTAGACAATTAAAGATTAAAAATTGAAAGAAATTGTTCAAAAAATTCTAATCCAGTTATAGAATGAGTATAAAGTGGAGTATTAATTAAACAACTAAATTAATATTAATAATTAATAAAAATATAAAAGTAATTTGAATACTAGGGCCACGGTTACGAGGGGGAGGATTGCATCATGAGTTTTGTCAGGAAACTTTTCTAGTTTTCTTACTTTTGGAAAATGTAAAAACCTTTTAAAAGAAATGTTAAAAAAAAAAAAAAGGTAAACTGATAACTCTACGTACTATTTTAAGTACTAATTTTGAATAATTTTTTCATTGGTTTATTATTTATATATTCAGATGCTATTAAGTTTTTGGTGATTGAATATAGGAAATTATTCACAAAAATATACTCCAATACTACTTCCGTTTATTCTTTTTATCTCCATTTAATTACCACAACTATCCATTTAATACTCTCAAAAGCAGGCACCCAATTTTAAAATCAAATACTAGCATACTACTCATAATAAATTTGAGAGTGAAACTAATAACTCCAGTCCAGATCAATGTTTTACTAATCGAACCGATGATCATCGGTTGACGACGTTTCAACCGTAAAAATGATTTCTAATTAATTGTTTATAGTTGTATACTATTCTATCTTTTTATTTAGTTGGGTCTTTAATTAATTATTTTGTTACTATAATAATTTGACATTGATTAGTTTATATAATAATTGGACTTGTATAATTGAGCCACGGTTACGTCATCGTCTCAAAGCAATCAAAGGCAAGAGGGTGGGTTCACACTCCTATGTGTTGAGAATTGAGGAAGAAGGTGACTTGCAAAATCCGGTCAAACTCTAATTTGTATCAAATTTTAACCCACATTTTGTATCCAATAGTGAGCACCCATATTACTTTTTTTTTTTTGGGTTCGGTAAAAGAAGTTCAAAAAAAAAAAGAGCAATTTTTTCAAAAAGCAACATGCTGGCCTGCATTAGAAAAATAAATGATCTGTTAATTTTTTTAATAATATATTAGCATAATATAAATAGAAAATAAAAGAAAAATGTGTAGGAGTCAAATCAGTTGTTAGAGCATCTCCAATTGTATACCCATTTGTAGGAATAAATTTGTGCCACATCAGCTGCCACATTAAAAGTAAATTACACCTATCAATTTTTACCCCCACTTTCCAATCATCCCACGTACAATTGTTACTATTTCAGGCACACCGTCCATATTATTTAATTCATTCAATATTTCTCACGTTATTTATTTTACTAATCTTAATTGATGAATAAAATAATTATTTTTGAATTTATATTAAAGTAAATTATTGATTGATTAATACATGAAATAAAAATAGTAAAAACTATGGCATTATAATAGGTTAGAAAAATGTGATATATAGGTTAGACAAATGTGATAGATAGGTTAAAAATATTTGTACCCAAAAATTTATTTTCGAATTGATAATAAAATAAATTATTAATTGATTAATTCATGTCAATCGACTTTTTTATTATTATTGCACAAAATTTTGATAAATAAAAGTGAAAATTTTATTGAGATAAATGAAAAACGAGGACAATGTTAAACTAAATCATAATAATACATGAAATAAAAATAGATAATTAAATAACACTTCTACTAATTTTGATAACGTGCCCAAACGTGCTCCATCAAGTCCGATCTAAGTTGTTGATGCATTTGTTTATCACGTAGTTCAACACATCTTTTACTGTACTCAGTAAATCCTCCGACGGGACCATGAAATATTTATGGAATTGTATTATTGTTGACGTTAGGTTCCTCTGACCAATTGAATGTTGTATCTCCTTCATCCTCAATTATCATGTTATGCAAAATAATGCATGTATACATGATATCTTTCAAATTACTCTAGTACCAAAACCGTCCTGGTCCTCTAATCATTGCCCAACGAGCTTGTAAGACCTCAAATGCCCGTTCGACATCCTTTCTTGCTAGGGGTGTCAAACAGGCCGGGCCGGGCCAGGCCGGTACCAGCCTGTCGGGCCATTGTCAATATTCGGGTCAGGCCGGGCCAGCCCGGAAGTTCTTCGGGCCACCATTGTCAAGGCCCAACCTGGCCCGATATGGGCTGCTGGGCCACCGGGCCAAATCGGCCCGTAAATTAATACTCCCTCCGTCCCAAAGTAAGTTTTCCACTTCTTTTAGGTGTTTAGATTAATGAATATGATAAAATAATAGATGTAGTACAAGTGATGTGATGGTGAGAGAGAAAATAATAAATTAGTATGAGATGAAGTATAATAAAATAATAGATAAAGTATAAGTGATGTGATTGGGAGTGAGAAAATAATTTGCCAAAAATGGAATGAGAAACTTATTGTGGGACATCCAAAAAAAGAAAGTGAGAAACTTATAGTAGGACGGAGGGAGTATTAAAAATTAAATAAAAAATCTTAAATATAATTCCTAAAATCTAAAATATGTACAATAGATCATTATACATTTTACAATATTTTTTGTGGATCTAAAAACACCAGGTTATCCATAAATATTCTTTCAAAAAATATGAATTCACTCTGTTTTTTTTACTAATACAGAATCACAGATGCAGCATATTATCCAAAAAACAAAAATTCTAGCCAAAAAATTATCACAAAACTTACAATTCACAGTAGATCAATATATATCCAAAAAGTGTGGATAACAAGAGTAGAAGAAGAAGCAGTTAGAAAAGTAGATAAGGGATCGACGATTGGAGACGGTTGTGCACGATTGGAGATAATAGCCTCTGCGCCGATTTGCTGGAGGTGGGTGGTGCGGCGACTAGAGGAGATGGGCGGTGGAGGGCCTGGCGGCTGCTGCCCGTGTGCCGCTCGTTGTGGACACGGCCGGCGGTTTCAGAATTTGGGACTTGGGGAGAGAGGCGAGCAGTTTCAAAATTTGGGAATGGGATTGGAATCTGGGCTAGGGTTTTCTGGGAATAACAGTAAGATTTTATTTAATGAAATTAATATTTATTTATTAAAAAAAAAAACAGAGGAACCGGGCCGGCCCAAAAAATCGGGCCAAGCCCGGCCTGAGCCCGGTTGGCCCATCAGGCCAAATGGGCCGGGCCAAATCGGCCCGGTTGTTTTCGGGCCTCTAAAATTACAGCCTGGCCTGGCCTGTTTGTCGGGTAGGTCGGGCCGGGCTGCTTTTGACAGCCCTATTTCTTGCAGCCTCTTGCATTTGCTTAAACAATGCTTTCTTAGGATCATGAGGGCACTGAAAACTCTTGACAAAAGCAGACCATTCAGGATAGATTCCATCGGTAAGATATTATCCTCTAGTATATTGCGTACCATTCACCGTGAAGTTAATATCTGAGCTATACCCTCTTAAAACATCGCTAAAGAGAGGGCTTTGATTAAGTACATTGATATCATTATTGGACCCTGCGACGCCAAAAAAAAAAAAAGCATGCTATATCCATAAGTCAGCAGATGCTACTGCTTCAAGCATTATTGTTGGTGTTCCATGATCACCTCGAGTAAATTGTCCTTTCCAAGTGACTGGACAGTTTTTCCATTCCCAATGCATACAATCAAGACTACCCAACATTCTGGGGAACCCGTGTCTTTGCTCATGCATATGAAGCAAACGTTCGCAATCATCGGTAGTTGGCCTTCTCAAGTATCTTTCTCCGAAAATGTTGATTACACAACGAAAGAAATTGAACAAGCAGTCAATAGCGGTTGTTTCAGCAATACGTAGATACTCATCGAATTGGTCTTCGGGTCCTCCGTACGCCAATTGGCGGATGGCAACCGTGCATTTCTGAAGTGGTGAAAAACCATTCCTTCCCGTTGCATCGACTCTCCACTTAAAATAGTCATCACAAGATAATGCATCGACTATGCGTGTGAACAAGTCTCTTCTCATCCAAAAACGACGACGAAAAACATCACTTGAATATGTTGGATTTTCGGAAAAATAGTCATCCACAAGACGACTAGGACCTCCTTCACGATCACGCTCTACATATCTTCTGTTTTTTCTTTGATGTGGAGCAGTAGAAGAGCTCTCTATGTGTTGAAGAAGCATTTGTTATTGTTGTAAAATTTCGAAAAACATTCGATCATCTGAATCATCATTCCACAAATCTTCATCACTACTGGAATTGTTGTTGACATTGTGGTTGGGATCTGAAGACATTGTGTTTTGGAAGATTTTAAGTATGAGGAATTAATAGTGTGGGAAGAAGATTGCTTTGAGAATTGTAGAAAGAAATGGAATATTTGGGAAAATATATATAATGGTGTCTACAACTGCTAGTTCACAACGGCTAGTTTCTAACAGCTAGTTCACAACGGCTAGTTCAAAAAAACATAATTTTAAAAAATACAGCGAAATTTTAAATACTACAACGAAAAATCAAACAATACAACGAAAATTCAAATACTACAACGCAAATTCAATCAATACAATGAAAATTCAAATACTACAACGCAAACTCAAACAATACAACATAATCTTAAATAAAAGATAAAGTAACAAACAATAAGAGAATAAATGATGAACGACTAGTTTAATTCGGCTTCCAATTTCTTCTCTAAATCGGCAACTTCAGATGCATTGCTAGTTGCTTTGGTGTCATTCCCGTGGTATCTTTCATGATGACATCGTACTCCCATTTTAAGTTGTGCCTTTGTTGTTCCTTCAACTTAGCATGAGCTTTTGTTTTATATTCCTGCATATTTTTTTCGATGGTTTGTTTCAACTCCTCAAACGTGCTATCCTTCGAATGATCAGAGACTTTCACCTTAGCCTTTCTTTTCGCTGATTTCTGACCGATCGGACATATGCGCTCTTCATCAACATTCTCCGCATTAGAAGAAGATGTGTATCCCCCTTCAGTGGAATTTTTTGTCTTCTTCCTACCACAATGATCATGTTCCTGTTGTGCAATCCACTTAGGACATTCCTTGAGAATCTTCCACATGCCTAAGTGAGTAAACGCATTATTATTGTGGGTTAGTGCCCACTCTTTCATAACATGCACGAGTATATCATTATCGCTTTGTCCACTTCTCCAATCCTTCTCCATCTGATTGTATCGTTAAACGCACTCACAAACCTTTGCACCGTATAAAAGTGTGCTTTTAAAAGTTTACAATGTCTCAGTGGTGTGTGCGCAGGTCGATTCTTGTTGTAATCTTCAACAATCCTTTTCCACATGGCCTCCAATTTTTTATCATTGCCGACAATTGCATCTTCACTAATAGAAACTCAACTCGTTTCAAGAGTCTCATTTTCTAGACCGGTGTACCTAGCAGCATAAACACGACTCTTTGGGCTCAAATCATCATCGGCTTCACTCGCATCTAGGTTAATGGCATCGATGCTCGGTGGAGATGGATTTGGTGGAAAAGGGGAACCTTGACCAGAAGATGGCGTTCCACACTCCTTGTATGTGCTTGTTCCATCGGTAATAGCTTTTCTAGATGACTTGGAAGTCATCCCTAGTGTCGTCAGATGACTTATTCCATAAGGATGTGGATATTGATACATTTCAGGTGGATATATATAATACGGAGCACCAGTTGCATTTATCGGGTTTGTTTGATGGTTCGGATGAAACAAAATATTGTGGGGACGAATGTTGTGATTTTAAGGATGGACATTGAAATTTGGAGGAGGGATATTGAAATCTCGAGAATAAGAATTATCTTCTGAATTGGAAGATCCAAACAATTTCGACCAAGAATTATTTTCCATTATGAGATTTCAAGTAAAGAGAGGTAAAGAGAATGTGAGTAAAATTGAAATTAGTCTATCTTCTATTTATAGTATAGATATGATGTTAAAAAAAAAATAATAATAATAATAATAATAATTGACGGTAAAAAAATACAACGGAAATAATTACTATTCATCTACTGTATAGCACAACAGCTAGCTTATTACCAAATATTTACAAATTAAAAAAAAAAAAAGACCAACGGTAAGAAGCATATCACCAAAACATATTGAAATAGTAAAGTCTAGTATGCACTCGAGTGCATGTTGTGCACCCTAGTTCATGTGTACTTTTCAGTTTTACTGACTTACACTTTTTGGTAAATGGTGTTGCACTTTTCAATTATTACTAAAAATATTATTATACAGTTTAATAATTGAAAAGTGCAACACCATTTACCAAAAAGTGTAAGTCAGTAAACTGAAAAGTGCAACATGGACTAGGGTGCACAACATGCACTCGAGTGCATAGCAGACCAACCCTATTGAAATTAAAATAAAATATAAAAAAGTAATAAGCAACATAAAATAAAAAAGATAAAAGATAAATTTAAAAAAAGAAAATAAAAGAAGACAAAACTTGTTGGCCCCACACAAATCACCTTTTCTCCAATTTGATGTACAACAAAGTTTTATAACTCAATTTTCTCTCTCTCAAATTATACCCAATATCCCAATGGTATACCCAGGTAAAAAAAATTGTCACATCAGATTTGCACCTCCCGTTGGAGATGTTTTTACATAAAACTAAAACAGAAGAAGGAGACGAGGCGTGGCGTGGCGTGGCGTGTCTTGTTCTTGACCTGGTGGGTCGGGGCAATTTCTTCTTCATACCTTTCCTCGTTAGATAATCTAGATAGAAAGGTATGAAGAAGAAATGGCACTAACCCACCGGGTGAGCATTGTCGAATGCACATTTCATACACAAATTATTTAGCTTGCTTTGACGATGGTGAAGAATATGAAGGATTGGAGTATATTTGTAGAGGGGTTGATGGTGAAGAATATGAAGGGTTGAAGTATATTTATAGAGGGGTTGCTTGAGTTTTATTAGAGGGGTGAGATAAGAGGAGATCCATGACTTGGATATACAATTGTGTTTCTTTTGTGAGAGGAGTTTTTTTTTTTTGTATGATCCATCAGGACTATCACTATCAATGTATAAGAGAAATGATGAATTTCTCATTTATTAAAAAAAATAAAAGCATTTTTTTTTTATCTTATAAAGATATTTAGATATTGACTTCAAGTTTAAATTAAGCTCGAGTGGGACACCTAAATGTGCAGTTGGTCCCAAGTTGAGTTAATAATATTGAGTAAGCTAGTGAAAATGTCTAGAGGGGAGGGGTGAATAGACTTTTCAAAAATCTTTCAATATATCAGAATACGTAATGCGGAATTAATCAAAGTAACAATGAGCCCAATCTAGTTTATACTCAACTTATATTCGAAATTCGAACTTCTGTATGAACACTCTACTTGTCTTGTTTAGATCGGCAATTAATCAATTAAGCAATTAAAACCAACCAAAACAGTAAAGTAAACAACACAAACGATTTATAGTGGTTCGACAACTTGTCTACATCCACTCTCACAACTCCAGTCGTGAAATTCTTATTACTCTTCCAATCGAGTATTCTTGTGATTTTAAGTCCCAAGATATAAGACTTAGATCCTTCTCGAAAACACTACCAAGTGCCTCTTCGATCCAACTAGCTATTTTACAAGTAACTAGCAGCTTGAAATAGTAAACAAAAATAAAACTTCTCTTTGCTCAGTAGTAGCCTTCTTGTTCTTCACTTGTCTTCTGGCTTCTTTCTGAACTTCAATCTCTGAGAGTAAATTGCTTCTTTGAATCTTCAATAATGCTTCAATAGTCTTTTTTTGTAGTCTTTAATCGTTCAATACCTTGCGGTATTTATAGATTTCTAATTCCAAGAACTTTCAGTTGTGTAACAACCTTTTCTTAAAAACTAACTTGTAACTGTTCTTCTTATCCTTTAACGCGCTTCATCAGTTAATTAGTTATTCCTTAACTAACTCTTCAATCTTCATCTTTAACACACTTTTGTAACTAACTTCAAGTTGACCTGTCTTGTTGAGTCGCGCACCTGTCTTGTCCTTCAGTAGTAGACTGCGTCTTCTATTTGTCTTGTGCAGTAGACTTCTTCAGATTACAACATAGAACTAATCTAGTCCTATCATCTAATCCTAACAAGACTATTACATTACATTAAGCTCTTGTTATAAAGCTTAGTCAACTTAAAACCATACATCAATTATATACAACTACATACGAAATAATATGAGCTTCTATACATTTCAAATAGCTCAATATAAAACCTATCAAGTATACAAAGTATCAATAGTTTATAAGTACTTGTTTTTTAAACACTTAAACTTTTCTTTCAAAACATAACTTGACTTGTGAACCTCTACTGATCTGTTCAAGATGACTTCTCTTAACTAGACTAGATCAGTCAACACTTAGAAAATATTCAAGTCTTCTTTTGGCTTATCAAAACTTCATCGTTTATCTTTTTATCATCATTTAGGACTTGTTCTAGGATTCATATCCCAACATGTGCCAATCTCGTTAGAGTTAGAAAACCAAAAGGTTGAGTGTGGAAAAATTAAAACTTTTTTTCTCTTATTTCTTTTCGTAGTTTAAAAAAAATACTCCCTCCATCCACCAAATGTAGTCTTAATGGGCTGGGACACAACTTTTAAGAAAATGGTAGATAAAGTAAGGGTATTGTGGGGTCAATTGTGAATAAAGTAATTGTTTGTAAATAAAGTTGATGACAAATTGAGTAATTAAGTAATGGTTGAAGGGTAATAGTTTTCACAAAGTGTATGACACTACATTTGGTGGACAAATAATATAAGAGAAATGGGACTACATTTCAGGGATGAATGGAATACCTTTTTCTAAATTATTACTTCATCCGTTTTGAAATAACTTCTAGTCTTATATAATAAAAGGAGGAAAGTTCTCTCCTGATGTTGACATGTGGCTCTCCGGCTGTTGACATGTGGACTTGCTGCTATTGCCACCTTCTGCCACGTTGCCATCTTCTCCCATTGTATTTATTTAAGTGGATTAAGAATATATTAAAACACAAATGAATACATAACAGTAAGAGCCAAAAAATTGAATTCGGAATGGTTACAATTCATTGTCAAAGCTGGTTTTCCTACGACTCTTCACTTGCTATTTTCATTTTGTGTTATTTCACCGTTTTGTTGGTCGTGCCCCTCAAGTTTCTCCTTCTCCTCTCTTGTGCCGACTAAATCAGCATTCGCTTCGGCCGCCGCCTACTATTTCGGGGGTTGTAACTGTTGCGCCTGAGTTCTGTGATGAGTCGGGCAGTAACGCCTGGAGTCGGCGACGGTTTGCTGCCATGAATATACATACAAGAAAACTCTCAACCCATCTGTTGTTTTCTTCTCCATCATTAGGGAGGCGCCTATTGTACCCATACCCCCATTATTCGTGTTCGTATCAAATAGAGAAACTAAAGTCGCCATACAAAGTGCCGCAAGCTTCCATCTCCATACCCGCCAAACTCACTTATTTCGGCCTCTCTGCACTTGTCAACAATATTCTCCAAGCAGGTTTTTATCTTTGTTTATTACTTTATTATTAGTTTGCTGCTGAATTTGAAAGAGGTTAACTGGACCATGTTGATTGAGTTTATTATGGATTGATTCCATAGTATGATCATGCTAATTTGTTCATTAATTAATTAATACTTCCTCAATCCATGAAAAGTAGTCCCATTAGAGTGGGACACGTGTTTTAAGAAAAAGGTAGATAAAGTAGATAAAGTAAGGGTATTGTAGGGTATTGTGGGGTCCATTGTGAATAAAGTTGATGGCAATTTGAGTAATTAAGTGAGGGTTGAAGGGTGATAGTTTCCAAAAATGGTATGGGACTACATTTTGTGGACAAAGAATATAGGGCAAATGAGACTACTTTTCGTGGACGGAGGGAGTATGTCGTATGGAAATGGGAGCCTTTTGATTTCCTCATTGATGGAGAGCTGCAGGTTGGCATGTCACTTGAAGAGTTTCTTCTTTCTAAAGGCATTTTTGCGGTAAGTTTTTGCATTGTCTGAGGACTCATTTTCTTTTGCTCCTAAAAATTGTAATTAGCCTACACATATTGAGATTACATATCTTATTCTTTGCATTAGTTTTGATTATGAAAAATTTTCCTTTGGATTAAACGATTGCTTTTATGAGTAATTTCTTTTTTCGTGATGAATGTATTTCATCTCTATAGTGGCCATGCAAATGTGATAAATTACTTCCGCCCAACTTTTAAAATCAATTTTACTAGGCAATTGGAAAAGTGTTCTCTTCTACTTATTGTATTCTTCATTAAAAAAACTATATGTTAAAATGCATGCTTGGTATTAAATAACTTAGAAGACTCCAGAAATATTCTAATTATTTTAAACTCAAGGGGATGAAATCTGACCTGCACATCACGTTATTTAATATATATGCGAAGCATCCAGACAATTTCGATCAGATCTTGGCCTTGGATAAAAAGTAACTTTGTGCAAGAAGTTTTGTTTTGCTAGAATTGTAGCTCTAGATTTTGTATATACATAGGCTTAGTTGTTTTAACATATTTCTGAAGTAGTGTTACATTCATTCCTTCCACTTTGGGATCGTTCTACGTAAATTCTTCTGTGAAAAATTCGAATTTCTTAGAATCCTGTTTGAGTTGCAGCAGCCAAGTGTGATCTTGAACAAAATGAATAATCTTTAATCTATCGCCTTGAACATCAGGAAATGTGTTTGCCTGTGTTGCTACTCGTTTTCCTGTTTTGTATCCAGTTCTAACTTAAGAATCTACATATAGAGATTTGGCTGTAGGGATTATATTTGATCTCCTGGAATTTAAGGCTGATAGAAGGGCAGTCAATATCACACTACAAACAAGGTTGAGAGGGAGCAGCTTTAAAAAAAACTTAAAAGTATTTATTTAAAGTTAAAACTGTGAGGGAGCAGCTTTAAAAAAAAAAAGTGATTATGCCCCCTCCAATTGAGTTTGCAAACACCTCTGAGTCTATGTCCAACATTGGCTCTGAGCTTATACGAAAAGATTGTAGGAAGTTATATTCTAAATTTGTCTTGATGTAAGGGTTTCTACACCAACTCTTTATTATTTGATACCGTTGAAGCACTTATTCCCGCTACTAATGCATATCATTGTTTGATAGACACCCTTATGGTCATGAGGACCAAACTTTTGCGAGGATATAGATCAGGTAATAAAGATTTTTCTTCTGAAACTCCCGTCTTTCAACATTGAAGAAGAGCTTTTGTTTTGTTTATTTCAAATTAAAATCTTTAACTTATTTCCAATTGTAGTTAGACAATTCGCAACAACTGAAATTCCAAAAAAAAAAAACATGCACACCTGATTTTTCTTTCTCAAGTGCTAATGTGAATCTGGTTCTGTTGACAAATTATTTATACTATGGTTCTCAAAGGTTATATGTTGTGCAAAAATTTCAGCATAATTTAATGAAAGGGACAGATAAAATTAGCAGTGGAATGAGAAAAAATTGTTAGAGAGTAGTCTTGGTTGTCTATAAATCTTACCCTCTGCATCTTCTTAATTACAACTATATGTTCAATTACTATGGTAGGTTTTTAAAAAAACAAAAGGTTTTTTAGTTGATATAGGTGGCAGCATGCAAGAAACTCCACTGTAGATTAATGTTAAGTCAGATCTTTAGCTGCTCTCTTAAAGCTCAATCCAGAAGATATTTTCAATCGAAGTTCACTACAACTTTCTTCATTTTTGGAACCAGGAACTAAGACGAATGTTATTTAGTGAATCTGAATGTTGAATGTTGGAGATATAAACTTTGAGGCCTATGTAAGAGGCTTTAGAATGTTTGGTATATGTGTGTTTGTGTAATGGCTCGGAAATCTTTAAATTTCTGAAAATATATGTAATGAGTTATTTCAATCACTTGGTTCTTAATTGCAATCTGTGCATTAGAAATCCATGGTATTAATTAGAAAATGTGATATATTGTCCAGCTTTTGATTTAATTTGAATATACATCTTAGCAATTAGACAGTTGTAATTTTCTGAGAGGGTTCCCTTCACTCGATAGAAGAATGTTTTGTTCATAAGGTAAGAAGGAACAATAATTAAGACCTTCGCATTTTATGTTAAATCTATCTGGGCTGACATTTTACCTGATTTATGAATCTTGTGTTTGTTTGATTCATTTCTAATTCCAACAGTTTTTATCTTACAAACTTAGCAACCCATTTCATATAGGAACTCACGTGTAAGAATGGTGTGATCAATATTTTTAATGTCAATTATTTCAATACTTGGACATTTCTTAACCTTTCTAAAGAAGAAAAAAGATATATAGACTATGTGGCTTATTGCCGCCTGCTTAATAATTTAATAATATTTTTTGTTTGTGTTCTCAGCTCTGAAATTTTTTTTTCATTTTATATCTGAGCCACACCCTTCGATTGACCCGGCGATCAGGGTGATTATAAACATGTATACTTGAGTATGCTGACTTTATTTATTTCGTTTAAATGTCATGTTTGCTTATGTGCTAATTATCTATTAATCCAAATTTTTGTTAAGTGCATGTATTTGGGTTTCCAATTGTATCTAGATCATTTTATAAAGAATAAAAAGACATAAATAAGATAAGTCATCAATGACTTTTGACATGCTAAGTCTTTTCAAGAAATTACACACGTTAATAATAAGTTGAAATATTATGAATTGTAGCCCTCTGTTTCATATTTAAATTTTAATGACACTGTCTCTATCTCTTCAACTTCCTTACAACAATTTTTTATTTTATTAATATTTATGGCTTTAATTGGTATGTAAGACTAGAGGTCTCAATTATATATATAAAATGTTCATAACCATCTTAAAAATTGTTGGAAAATAATTCACTTAGAATAACAAGTAAAAATGGAAAATAGAGTTGACAAGGATCCCCAAATATGCTCAATTATACACATCATTTAATAAACTTGACCGGAACAATCGGTCAAGATATGTTCTGGTTCATCTTCCACTAAAATGGAAGACACACAATTTTAAGAGAAATAAAGAGCACATGAGTGTTGATTTTCTATTGCTAGATGAAAGGGTATTATTTCTTTAGAAACATTTTAACAAAAATAATTATTACATAATGTGTGTAGTTAATTTGCTAATTGCTATAGTCACTTAATGAAAGTATCGATTATTTGTAACACATTAACACTCATATGTCTAACCTCTCTGATTGTCGTAGCATTATCTTATATACACAAATTAACCTCATTGTTATCACTTTACTTAATTATAAATCTTATGATTGCTCTGATTTCTGATAATATTCCTTGGCATTTGTTAATTTATAGCTAGCATAGAATGGAAACAAAAAACACTTTCGAATTTTATAGAAGATTTATATGTTATTCTGTTTTTTAGAGTACCCAAAGTAGAAATACAACTTATGATATGTTTTAAAAAATGGTTAGTTTTTTTTTTTTTTTTTTGAAAGCCAAAAAAAAAATGGTTAGTTAGAAAATGAAAAAACAGAACAAAAAAAGACATTTACACACTTCAATTCATAGAGGTTTTATTGAACATAAGAAATGAAAAACGAAAAATATAAACCTGCAATTTATAAAAGCAAGCAACACATATGACTCTTGTGAGAGATTTAATAAAAAAAATCTAAAAAGAGGATAGTCTAGCTGCTCATTTTCCCGCTCATTTTACATCTACTATTTTTGGAAAATAATTTTTTATACATTGTATTTACTTTTTCTTAGTCACGCTCAAATAAGAACTCTTAATTTGCTATTTTCAATGAGGCTTTTGGCTTTCACGGGAAGCCAAGCTCTTCAAATTCTTATTTTACTACTTTAATTTTATCTATTAATTTATTTTTACAAGAGAAGAAACAGTAGTGTAGATTTATATTACTTGCTTAACCTACCTCAGTACTCGTTCCCACTTTGTAGAGCTTCTCCGGGAGATCGATCCTGTTGGAGTGTTAGGAATTAATATACAAGAATTAATTTTCAACCTCACTATAAGTTCGGACTTTTAAGATGAGATTAAATTCTTTCATGGTATCAGAGCAAACCAGGCTGAGTTTGATTCCTGTTGAAAGCACTCCACTCATTTAAATTGTCCACTCGATGGGCCTCCTCCCAAAAAAGTGTTAGGAATTAATATACAAGAATTAATTATCAGTCTCACTACAAGAATTCTTTCATGGAGTACCTCCTTCCCCTTCATCATTCAGAACTCTTTCTTCCCGCAAATGTAGTCCTTGCATCCCATAGGTAAAAAAGATATGCTCTGATTTTTTATTTTTTTATTGAAGTGATTTAATTTCTACACGCGTAAATCATCCACTGCTCTCTCCTGTCTCAACTCGCTCCATTGTGTCTTTGATTTTCAATAAATTTGACGGTAATTGATTTGTTTATTTTTATATTTCAAAGATTTGGATTTTCGCACTCTCTTCTCTGATTTTTTTTCCAATGTATTTTCATTTTCATCATCTGAGAATCGGTTCAATAATTCATCCGAATTTGGCTTCTTATTTGACAGAGGTAAACAATTATCCTCTGGTTTGTTGTTATTTTTGAAATTTCTCCCAAAAATGAAAAGAGTTGAGTTTTAGTATTTTAGGATTGAGGCGTTATTTTTTCTTCGATTTGTGTCTTTGCGTTGTACATTCTGCAAGTGTTAGAGGTTCAAATTCGTGCATATGTAATTCTTTAGGGGTCGATATTAACAACTGGGTTTCGTCAGTTCTGGTTTTTTGTTACACAATTTTTTAATATGAGCAATTTTTCAAAAATTGGGTTTCCGATTTTGCTGGATGGTGTATATGGTATTTAATTTTCTTGGTTTTCTGGTCTTGATCAGAAGTTTTATAGATCCTGACTATGAGCATTTCTTGGTGGTTTAAGGGCAACATCATTGTCTTGAGGGACGTCTGTTTCAGCCTAAAATATTGTTGATGATGGATGTTAAACATTTAATATATTAAAATAATTTTTGTACAAATATTGAAAATGTTGAATTTGTAAGTTATTGATTCTTAGTATTTTTATTTGACTTATTTTATGGATGCTCTTTTTTAAGGTTGTTGTACAAATATTGAAACAGATAACACAATTTTTTTCACTAATGTAATTATATTTGCTTTTAATGTCTATTATTTTTTAATTTTTTTTCATTTACATTTTTTTTCATCTTTAACTTCTTTGTTGGTGTGCTTGGATTGGATGGATTAGCTGTGAGTATCTCCATTGAGTGGCTTGTTTGTTATTTTTTAGTGTAAATGATATTTCTCTTCAACATTATGTGTTTGGTTTGAGAGAGTTCAAGGCTACAATTGTTGAGTCCCACCTCTTGAAACCAGTATATACAAAGGTGATAATTGGTATGTATCCATTGCAAAAACCAAAAGATTTACATTGTTTTCTTCTTAGTCTTGAGTCTCCTTTTGACATTGTATTGCAGGTTCAGTTCGAAATAATTAATTTTCCTACTTCTGTTGTATTGTATTGTAATTTGAGTTGATTTGGATCGTCTGCTCAACCATTTACAAATGGAAAGCTTATCTATTTGTGAATTAGTGTAGCTACGAATGTTATAAGTTGGGTGATTAAGTTGTAATTTCATTCCTTGCTCTGTTAATTGCACTTTACTTGGGTAGTTAAGTTATAATTATTGAATTTGAGATTTATTTGTAGCAAGCTTGGTATATTGATGGGAATTAAAATACCCAGTTAAATGAGTAATGAGTAATCATAATATAGTAATGTCTCTTTCAATTCAAATTCATTGACAAGACTACCAACGACATGACGATTGCTCCGAGACAGACTACCGACCAGAGAGAACCTTGGCTTGAGGAAAAGGAAGATCATTACCACAATGGGTGGTGCCAAGTGCCCTATGTGTGAGGAGGAAACATAAACATCAACTCATCTCTTTCTCAGTTGCAATGTAACGAACGATATATGGGGGTACGATTGCTATAAATGGATGAATGTGGAGATCACAATGCATAACAAATTAGGGACCAGTTTTTATTTCATCTAGGCACATTCGGGAAGAAAAAAGGTAAACAACTGGTTGTTGGTATGTGGATTTGTGTTGTATGGGTGATGTGGATTTGGCGGAACAAGAGGATATTTGACAATAGAGAATGGTATGGCAAATTTTTTGGACGAGATCAAAAGAAGAATGTTGAGCTGGGTGACTAGTTTCGACGCCGAACTGAGAGACACCCCGTACATTGGGTGGATTGAAAATCCAACAAGAATTATGTCTAATTACGAAGCATAGGACTACTCTGAGTATGAAAACCTTTGTATTGTAATCTTATTATAATTCTACACTCATTGATAAATTCAGTGAGTTTGCTTGATCAAAAAAATAATTGACAAGATGATTTAGAACATAGATTGTTAGGTAGGGTAGAGAACTATTTTCATTATACATTTTTTCTTTTGTCAATTTGCAAGTGTTCCATAATAAGTTAAAATATTGTTATAATAAACGTTTCACCAAGCTTATGACATGGATCGTGGGAGTATATAGTTGGGTAATATTCTTTTCTCAATTCATATGGACCTAAACAATGTCAATAATATTGAACGTGTTTTATACTTTTATTTGTAGAGTAATATATATTTACATAGTTTTATATTTGTAAAATTTATATTTTATTGAAATGTGTTGTAATTTGAATAGAAACCTTCAGACTTATTTTAATTTTATTATTTCTAGAGTTTTTTTACAAAATAAATTTGTGATTGATAATTTTTTTAGTTAGTGATTTAAAATTTAAAATAACATTTTACTTTATTCTAACAAAATTGTGATTTATCGAGGTGCTTCATTTTATGAAAGGGTTTGTTTGGGTAGGTCAAACTAGATTATTTTCACAGAATTATATTTATGAATTGATCTATTGATCTATTTTATGGTTAAAAGGATAAATTTCTTAATAAAAGTAATTAAGATGGCCTAAATATTTTCCAATATATTCTTACACAAGTTATTTTAAAGATACTTAATAAAAATTATTTTTACGAGTAACCATGGACAAAAATATCCGGAAATTTTCCCGATATATCCTCGATATATCCATTTTTTGCAGTCACCGATATCGATATTGAGAAGAAACGATATTTCCACGATATTTGTAATAAAATCGAAAATATCGATAAGAACCAATATACAATAACAATATCGAGACTAATATCGGTAAAATATCGAAAGAATATCGGAAAATATAAAAAAAATTTGAAAAATATCGATAAATTTCAAAAAATATCATATGAAATAACATTGTATACTATATTTTATATAAATTTATCATAGATGTAAATGGATTTAAATTGTTTTTTTGAATTTATGTATTAAAAGTTAGTTATTAAATTTCCACAATTTTTAAAATTACCGATATCGATATCATATCGATATCGATATATCCATGGATATTTCCACAAATTTAAGGTCTCGATATTTCCATCGACACCGATATTTTTGTCCTTGCGAGTAACTACAATATATTTATTAACCGTGAATACTAGTTACAGTATTTACTAATTCTAGAGGCTATTATTCAATAAAAAAGATAAGATTTTACGTTTTATTTAATAAAAAAAATTGGTCATTTTGACCCCATGGCTCGCTAGCAACGTATAAAAATACTACAAGAGTTCATATTTGACAAAAGAGAAAACATTGCAAAGTACCATGATCCGGCAAGTTTTAAAAAATAAAATCAACTAAAAACATTGTAAACATCAGTCTAAACCCAATGCCACTTTATATCAAACGTCTGGTGGCAATTTCACAGTGCCCTCTCATATCACACCTTCTAAAGTGAGAAAACGCATTACCTCCTAAATGAGGTTATGCTACTCCATGGAAACTTCGCCCCCGATCCCACGCTTGCCTTGTCATCATCACGCTTAGTTCTTCTCCCAAAAGTACGTCCTTCCGGCTTCTTGAATCTGCGAACATTGCCACTTCCATCCAGCCAATGTGATTTCTTCACAGCTTCAGGGTCTTCAACAATGCTGGATTCTGCTTGCTTGTTTCTATTCTTCTTTTCTTCCTCAATTGCCTTAATCGGGAAAATGTCCGGGTTTAGCCACAATGGGTTTCTAAGAGTCACATAAGCTTTCTTGTAATCGGGTCTCTTAAACAATATTCCACCAGCCTTCTTCTTCTTGCCATCCATGTTCAGAGTATGCACTTTGTCCACCTCAAATCCGTACAACGATTCCAAAACCCTTTTAATCTCTATCTGCAAAAATTAATACATGAAACAAACCATCAGAAAACTGTAACATAATTTCTTCATACAATACTTTGATTGTTGAAATTGAAGTTCGCACCTTGGAAGCGGAGGGAATGGTTTTGAGGGCAATTTCGGTAATATTAGAAAAAGATGTGGGCATGAGGAGTTTTATGGGTAGGTTCGCAAAATTTACAACCCTTCTTCCCAATCTGCTTCCCATTTTCACCCTTGAGAAGATTGCAGAAACGTTGGTCAGTGTAGTTTGAAGCCGAGCTTTAAGCAATGACAGATTATGCTCTGGGAAAAACTATAATTCCAAAGACGCCTCAACATCAACATAGAGAAGAAGAGGGTAATTTTTGCACCTTAACTAAAAACAGCATATTTACAATATGCATTTACTTCAAGAAACATATGAATTTCAATCTTGAATCTCATCCTCTGCATAAAACTATGAGCCACATTGTAAAAGGTTAATTACAGAATTGTGATGATTGACGCTTATAACTATGAACAGGTAGGTAACTGACTTGAATATTTCAACTAAAATGAAGGGGAACACAACAAAAGTAAATAGTTGAGACATACTTGTGTAGAAAAAGGGAGAAAGGATGAAGGAAACAAACTTAGGGTTAAAAACCCAAAACATAATTTAAAACTAATTCTCCAAGTCTCAGAAAGAGATTATATACTAAAAACTAGCAGATTGTTCACAAGATTAAAAACCCAAAACTGGTCTAAAATGTATAGTCCATAACATAGTGCTGAGGTTGTTGAAATCACCCACCCCACCCCTGCCAATCACTCATGAGTGCCTCTGTAACAAAACTAATGAACAAATTCAGCAGCATATACTTTTCTTTTATTAATCACATTTGTATAGGAAAATATACATAAATAATGGGAATACCACTGAAAAAGTGAGAACTCACAAAGCCCATTAAGTAAAAAAAAAAGTAACATACCACATAATAAGAAATGAGATTATTATAGAATCATCACTAATCACTAAAAAATAGTGATCAAACTAAGCAGTCTGATGAAAACATTGAAGCACAATTAGGAAACTAATATTGCAATTGAACATCCACAGTTATAAAGAAATCCTAATAGTGTCGACGGTTAACTATCATTCATAGCTCCATATAATGTACTAAATTATGCAAGAGTGTCAAATAAAAAATCCAACCATGTAAATTTGCAGAAGACATTTGTTTATTTATATTGTAAAATTAAATAGAATAAATTAGTCTCTAGAAATCTAATGATCGTTTTCCCAACTAACATAGTCCACCAAAACATAATACAGAATAAAAAAATTCAAGAAATTCCACATAGAAAAACACAATTTCCCCTATACACCCATCAAAATTTTCTTCCTTAAAAAACACAATCCTTCATAGGAAACCCAGAAAGGAAACATTCCCCTCTTAAAACCACATTGAAAGTAACAGTAAAACAGGGCATAATCAATCAGAAAAAGAAAAATGTAAGAGTTTGTATCAGTAGAAGATGTAAACATATGATACGAAACAAAAAGATTGGAAGACTGACCTCAGCCAAAGTTAGGTAACATACCTTGAGAGTCGATCGACGAGGAAGTACTTTGGTGGCGGAAATCTGTAGAAAATTGTACAAGGTTAGGGTTTTAGGTTTTTTAAAAGAGAAGGTCTTGTGAGACGGAGCTCCATACATCCATTTCAATAAGTGAAGGTTATACGCACACACAGATTTGTTGAGTACACCCATCGAGATTTTTTTTACAAATTAATTGTGTGTCAAATGTCATTTCTACCCTCATCTAAAATCCACTCTCTCTCCATCCCAAACTGGAAACTAAAAAAAATCTCAAACACATACACCACAATCTCATGAATTCGTTCAAAAAAATGTGCAAGTATCTAAACGCTAAAAAATCTAAGATCCAAAAAATATTCAGATCTGGAAAAAAAGTCAAATCTTAATTTTTCAAATCTGGAAAAAATAAAAATCGAAGTTATCAAACCTTAATTTTTCGGCCGCCGCCGCGAACGGGCAGCCCTTGGCTCTCTCTGCGTTTGGACGCCGCCGCGAACAGGCGGCGCTTGGCTCTGCGTTTGGACGCCGCTGCGAACGGGCGAGGCGGCGTGGCTGAACGGTGAGGCGTCGCGTCGGCGTAGAGAGAGGGGGAGGCGGCCGGCGGCGTGTCTGGTGGGGAGGGGATGAAACACAGAAAAAATGAGAAAGAAGAAGCGTAAATTGTGGGTGTGCTAATGAATGAAGAATTAGGGCTTTAAGAGGATAAGGGTATTTTTGTGTAGTTTTCAAGGGTGTGTACTCATCATCGAATGGGGTGTGTTAAGCGGGTGGGTGCCCTCAATAAACTTGTGTGTGTATAACCGTGGCCAAAAATATTGGGCAATCCAAACCAATTAAAAGGCCCTGGCTATATACCCCTCCAGCTTTGTTAAGCTTTGTTAAGTATACAGTATACTCCCCCTTCTCATTTATTAATTTAATAATCATGTAAAATACCTAAATTACCCTTACATTAAAATGTTCATGATAAATACACTCCCCTACTTTTAAACCATAAACCTAATCCTAATTTAAAGAGCCGTCGCCGCACTCCGGTCGTCGTCACCGCTGGTGCACCCCATAGAGGATAAAAAAAAATTAGAATTTAAAAAAAAAAAAAAACCATTTTCGACACTAGTTTGTTGACCAAAAACAAACGTGTCGACACTGGTTTGTTGACAAGAGTATTTCTCGTCGGTAAATCAGTGTCGACAATGTATTTTTTTTTTTAAATAAAAAAATTCGACAACTGTTGGTCGATAATATATTCTCTCGTCCACAAAGATTTGTCGACGAGAGAGTATATTATCGACCAAGGGTTGTCGAAAATTGATGGTCGCGCGGCCGCCGTGAGTGGGGGAGGAGGTTGTCGTGGGAGGGAGACGGCGGCGAGGTCGCTGGGCGAGGGGGTGGCGCCGCCGCCGTACAACAGAAATTATATAAAAAAAAAAAACCCAAACTTACCTGCTGGGCAAGGGGGCGATCAAAGATAAGTTCGAGGAAAGTCATAAGTCTTCATTCACCTACATCAAGCCTTACACGAAGAGGATTGACAGTTTGAAGATGCCAGCTGGTTATCAATCTCCAAAGTTGCAGCAGTTCGATGGCAAGGGTAATCCAAAGCAACATATTGCTCACTTCGTGGAGACCTGCAACAATGCTGGCACGTATGGAGATCATTTGGTGAAGCAATTCGTGCGCTTTTTAAAGGACAATGCATTCGATTAGTACATCGATTTGGAGGCCAGTTCAATAGACAGTTGGGAGCAAATGGAACAAGAATTTCTCAATCGATTTTACAGCACTCGTAGAACGGTTAGCATGCTTGAATTGACGAACACTTGTCAATCAAAGGAAGAGCCGGTGATCGATTACATAAATCGATGGAGAAATCTAAGCCTAAATTTTAAGGATAGATTGACTGAAACTTCAGCTATCGAGATGTGCATCCAAGGAATGCAGTGGGATCTTCGATATATCCTTCAAGCAATTCGACCAAGATCATTCGAGGATTTAGCTACTAAGGCTCATGACATGGAGTTGAGCATGTCTACAAGTGGATTTGAAGGGCCACTATCTCAAGAGTGGGGGCAAAGGAAAACGATTTTGAAAGAGTTGCAACAAAAGCAGTATCCATTCCTAGACTCTGACATCCCCGTAATTTTCAATGACTTGATCAAGAATGATCTCATTGAACTACCACAAATGAAACGACCCGATGAGGCTGGGCGAAAGGACGACCTCAAATATTGCAAGTACCATCGATTGGTAGGACATCCAACCCAAGACTGTTTTATACTTAAAGATAAAATTATGCGACTAGCCAAAGAAGGGAAGATCTTGCTAGAAGAAACTGAAACAACGGCGAATCACGTCACAGTTGAAGACAATCAAATTAAGGAAGTTTATGCAAATAGCGCCTACAAATTGATTTCTGAAGACGGCATATACATTTGTCCCATGAACGGAATGTTTTTGAAACACTACTATGCGTAAAGAAAACAAGTATGCTCCATAAACGCACGAGCCTAAACTGCTTGTTGCTCCATAAACGCACGAGCCTAAACTGCTTGTCACTCTATAAACGCACGAGCCTAAACTGCTTGTCACTCTATAAACGCACGAGCCTAAACTGTTTGTCACTCCATAAACGCATGAGCCTAAACTGCTTGTTGCTCCATAAACGCACGAGCCTAAACTGCTTATTGCTCCATGATGCATGAGCCTAAAACTGCTTATTGCTCCATAAATGCACGAGCTTAAACTGTTTGTTGCTCCAACAACGTATGAACCTAAACTGCTTGTTGCTCCATAATGCACGAGTCTAAACTGCTTATTACTCCTGGTCCGCATGAGTCTAAACTGTGTACGACGACCACCAAAGGTAAATACATGTGGTTAACTGTTAACTTACCCCACTAAAGGCGTTTTTAGTGGTTAAATAATTAAATTCCTACTTTGTCAAAAGTAGCTAAATAATAGTCACTCCTGGCCCGCATGTGGGAGACCATTTGAAAGTAATTCGCAATTCGTCCACATCAAAGTCAAACGTTCTTGTGAACGAAATGCGAGGGGGCATTTGTAGACACCTAAATTTTAAATTCCTTTGGACCTCTAAAGTCCAGTAAATCAAGACGGGCCTCTAAAGTCCAGTAAATCAAGACGGGCCTCTAAAGTCCCATAAATTCAAGAAGGACCTCTAAAGTCTAATAAAGTAAGACGGGCCTCTAAAGTCCCATAAATGAAGATGGGCCTCTAAAGTCCAACAAACCAAATTGAGCCCAAATAGGGTATTCTTAGCCCAAGTAATTCAAAATTTGAATTAAACCCTAACCACTTGCACAAATATCTCCCTGGCCCATAAGAAACCCTAGGTTCTACACCTATAAATAGGGGCCTCATTTCATTCATTTCAGAATCAAGAAATCAAAAAGCATTCAAGGCTCTAAAATTCTCTGCAGAGATTTTAGAGTGTTCTTCAGCAGTTGGAGGAGCTTCAAAGGCGTTCTTCGTGCAAAGCGGCAAGAAGCAGTGTTCGAGTGGAGATCAAGGTGCTAAGCCTCTTCGATTCGGCGTTCCTTCAAGGCGTTCTTCGTGCAAAGCGACGAGAAGCAGTGTTCGAGCGGAGATCAAGGTGCTAAGCCTCTTCGATTCGTCGTTTCTTCAAGGAGGAGGTGTTTCGTGGATCTTCAACGGCGTTCGTCCCGGAAAAGTCCCGACAAGTCCCGAATAGGTCTCGGAAAAGTCCCGACAAGTCCCGAATAAGTCCGGAAAAGTCCCGACAAGTCCCGAATAAGTCCCGAAAGTCCCGGAAAAGTCCGGAAAAGTCCCGGATAAGTCCCTAAAATCCACGTTTAATCCAAAATACGGCGTCAAGCCCTTGGATTAACGTTACAAAGTCCCAAATTCAAGAACGATCTTCAACGACGTTCATCACAAAAGTCCCTAAATTCAACGTTTAATCCAAAATACAGTGCTAAACCTTTGGATTAACGTTATAAAGCCCCAAATACAAGATTGGAGCGGATCTGGCTGCAGATTCGACCCCAAAAGCTCAAGGAAATCAAGTGAAGTTCAAGAAGAGAGAATCAGAGGAACAAATTAGAGATTGTAACCCGCAAATACTCGGTTTAAATCCAAAATTAAATAAAATCGTTTACCATTTTCGCGTTTTTATATTTAATTCACGAATTTGTGTGTGTATAACCGTGGCCAAAAATATTGGGCAATCCAAACCAATTAAAAGGCCCTGGCTATATACCCCTCCAGCTTTGTTAAGTATACAGTATACTCCCCCTTCTCATTTATTAATTTAATAATCATGTAAAATACCTAAATTATCCTTACATTAAAATGTTCATGATAAATACACTCCCCTACTTTTAAACCATAAACCTAATCCTAATTTAAAGAGCCGTCGCCGCACTCCGGTCGTCGTCACCGCTGGTGCACCCCATAGAGGATAAAAAAAAAATTAGAATTTAAAAAAAAAAAATCCATTTTCGACACTAGTTTGTTGACCAGAAACAAACGTGTCGACACTGGTTTGTTGACAAGAGTATTTCTCGTCGGTAAATCAGTGTCGACAATGTATTTTTTTTTTAAATAAAAAAATTCGACAACTGTTGGTCGATAATATATTCTCTCGTCCACAAAGATTTGTCGACGAGAGAGTATATTATCGACCAAGGGTTGTCGAAAATTGAAAAAATAAAAAACAAAAAAAAGTGACAGGAAAAATTGCAGAAAAGGAAAAAAATTTGATGGCCGCGCGGCCGCCGTGAGTGGGGGAGGAGGTTGTCGTGGGAGGGAGACGGCGGCGAGGTCGCTGGGCGAGGGGGTGGCGCCGCCGCCGTACAACAGAAATTATATAAAAAAAAAACCCAAACTTACCTGCTGGGCAAAGGGGCGGCAGCGACAAGCGGCGCGCGAGGGAAAGAGAGAGCGACGGGCGACGCTGGGCAAGGGGGCGTTGCCGCGTCGCCTGAACAGAAAATAAGAAGAAAAAAACTTACCTTCAACCTTCGGCGGCGAGGGAGGCGCTGGGCAAGCGGCGACGGCGAGGGAGGCAGCGGCGCTAGGAGGCGGAGGCAATTTGGGGAGAAGAAGAGGTGTGGAGTGTTGGGAGTAGGGTTGTTAAACGAACCGAGCCGCTCGTGAGCTCGGCTCGGCTCGTTCGTTAAATGAGCCGAGCTCGAGCTCGTTAGATACTCGATTTACTAACGAGTCGGCTCGAGCTCGACTTGTTAGGCTCGATATCTATTTTTTTCTTTAAATTCCATTAGGCTCGACTCGATAGGCTTGTTAGGCTCGTTAGACCCTTTAACGAGTCGAGCCGAGCTCGTTTCTTAGCTCGTCAATGTTATCGAGTCGAGCTCGGCTCGATAAGAGCTCGAGCCGAGCTCGAACTTCAAATACTCGGCTCGACTCGAATAACAGTCCTAGTTGGGAGGAGGAAGAAAGAATTAGGGTTTATGATTTAATAGAAGAAGTATATCTATAAGGGTAGATTAGGTATTTTGTAGGGGAGTATATATAACGTTTTACATTTAAAGGGGAGTACATGTATCCAGGGGTATATTTAACAGGCTGGAGGGGTATATAGCCAACGCCCAATTAAAAGGCCTAGTGGCCCACAAATTTTGTTGCATAGCTGACTGTAACTTTTAAGCAAAATGGTAGAACTAATTTAGTGGGCGTTTGCAATCACTAATATGTGCTTAAAAGCATTTTTTTAAAATATAATCACTTTTGGATTGTTTGACAACGTGATTAAATTAAATTGTTAAAAGTGATTTTGGTGAAGCACCCCTCCACCTACTTTTAGGGTGTGTTTGCAAACAGTGGGAATTGATTCAAATTGATTAAAATTGATTTTTGAAATAAAATTGAAAGTAGATAGTGTTTTAAAATTAAACACTTTTAATCAATTTTGTATATGTTGTGATGTTTGCAAAACAAATACCTTCTTTATAATTTTACAAAAAAACCCTTATTACATTTGGATATGTAATGAGTAAACATAAAATATTTGGTTACTACAATAATGAGAAACACATAAAAGCTATTAAAAGTAGGTGGAGGAGTGCTTCACCAAAATCACTTTTAACAACTTAATTTAGGGTGTGTTTTGAAACTCTACAAACTGCTTAGTAGTTTGATTATCTTCTGAAAGTTATTCATATCAGAAGAGTTGTCCAGGACAACCTTGCAGAAGCCTGATTTGATTAAAGTTTTAAAGAGAGAGAGAGAGAGAGAGGAGTGTTGCTAATGATTTATGTGAGATGGTTGTAGGTACATTTCTTCCTCTAAGGAAGATGACTATTGGCAGTGGAATCTCGAGGATAATGGCTCGTACTCATTAAAGTTAGCTTACAAATGGTTGCGGGAGAAACACACGACCGAAAACAGGGAGATGGACGAGTTTGGGAGCATTTGGATTCAAATGGTCCCATTGAAGGCATCCATGTTTTCTTGGAGGATGCTACATTTACAAGACAAAATTCTTATGATCGTTAATTTGAGGAAGAGAGGTGCTTACAACACAAACTTCTCCACAAGCTGCAAGTGGTGCGAGGTTGAAGAGGAGAGTACCACACACCCGTTCTTTATCTGCCACTACTCGAGGAAAATATGGAGCAAGGTATACGACTAGTTTAGTTTGAAGTAAACGGGAGGTCCATGTAGTATTGATCTTTTCAGAAGTCATGGTGAGAAAGTGTTGGGCAACAAAAACAAGCATGGTTCCTAATCTGGCATTGCACATTCTGGACAATGTGGAAAAACAGAAATGTGACATGTTTTAACGGAGTCCCATTCGAAGAGATGCCAATTTTTTACGAGAAAAGAAGAGTGTCGTTTCAGTGGATGAAGGCTCGTGGTATGATTTATTTTTGGAACTTACTCGAGGATTGGTTCAAGGCACCGAGTAGTTGCTTTAACTGAAGTTTTTTTTTTTTTTTTTTGGGTTCCTGGGGATGGATATTCACATGTTTTTTTTTCGGATTTCATTGTATTTGTTGTGTAACAACTTATCTTCGTTTTTGGTATTCATGATACCCAATATTAATAATATTTTTGTTGTTTCCAAAAAAAATTGTTTAGATAAAGATGACATTTCTTCTTTTACATTTGAGTCTTATAAGTCATCATTTTGGTGTTAATTGTTTTGTGTTAAACAATAGTATCTTTTTAAATTGGTTTTGTATTTTGCTTATTGATGTGTTTGCCATACAAAATTATTTTGTAGTGATTTTAGGCTGAATTTATGTATTAAAGTTAATTATAATATTCACTAAAATTTTGTGTTATATTTTCTTCATTTTAATAAAATTTCAATCAATTTCTTATATTCTATTGATTCGATATCGATATTTCCACCGATATATTCGTAAATTTAAGATGCCGATATTTTCACCGATATCAATATTTATGTACTTAGATTCCAACTACTCAGTCTACTCCCTGGCCCCTACTTTCTTATTTTGATGCTCACGCTAGAAATGGACATGGGCTGAAGTTGGACTTTCAACTTCATGCAATGGCCCAATTGCCTTATGTGCTACTCCTTTTTCGGCGTTGGCTATATACCCTTCCAGCCTTGTTAGATATACCCCCAGATACATACACCCCCACAATGTTAGATATACTCCCCCACAAATTACCTACAATACCCTTTAATACATTTGAATTATATTATACATACACTCCCCCTTTTAATCAAACCCTAAACCTAATTATTTTTCTGCTCCATTTTTTTTTTGCAGAAACCCATTCCCCAAGTCGTCTCCTCCGACGCGGCGCCGCCTGCCCTACCCACCCACCCACGGCGTACGCCGCCTTCCCCTCCCTCTCGCCGCTGTTGGCGGCAACGCCAGAGATTCTCTTTTTCTCTCTTCTGCTCGCGGCGGCGGCGCACCCCTCGCCTAGCGCTGCTCTCTCCTCGCCTCTCCCTCGCCGCCGTCGACCAGGTAAGGTAGGTTTTTCGTTTTTGTTTTTACTTTCTTCTCGCGCGGCGGCGCCGCCGCCCCCTTGTCCAGCGACGTCGTCGCTGCCTCCCTGCCTCACTCACTCCGCCTCTTCCTCCATCACTCACTCGCTCACTCCGTCCAGTTCCAGGTTTTTTTTTCCACGACACTGGTGTGTCGATTAGATTCATTTTTGTGGACAACTTCTTGTCTACACTATTGCATCTACTCGACACTGATTTGTCGAAAGTTTTAAAAAAATTGTTTTTTTTTTATAAATATTTTCAACCTATATGTGTCGATAGTATGCATTCTTGTCAACGAATTATTGTCAATAGGAATGCATACTATCGACACTGATTTGTCGAAAATGTGTTTTTAATTTTCTTGAAATTTCTGTTAGTAGGATTATTTTTGGAATTTGGGTGCAAAGTGTTTTAGGTGGAATTTCGGGTTTTGTGGACAAAATATTTTTGTGTGCAAAGAATTTATATTGAGTTGTTGATAAAATATTTTTTTGGTTATGTTTGGGTGGAATTTGGGTGGTGGATGGCTGTCGGAGGTGGTGACGGCGCCGGAGGCGGTTGTCGGAGGGTGTGACGGCGCCGGAGGCGGTTGTCGGAGGGTGTGACGTCGCCGGAGGCGATGTAATAGGCGTGTAATTAGGGTATATAGTAGACCAAACTTATTAAAAGGGTAATTTGGGTATTTTATATATTTATTAAATTAATAAATGTGTGGGGGGAGTAGACTTAACAACGCTGGAGGGGTATATAGCCAACGCCCCTTTTTCTTCTATATTGCGACACGTTTTCTCACTTTTCCTCCTCTTGTATCGCCCTCGTTTTTTTACATCCTTTTGAGTTTAATTTTTCTTTCGCAAGTAATCAATTTCGTGTAAAATATACATAAAATTCATAAAATTAAGTAAAATAAATACTCCCTCCGTCCCGCTATAAACTTCCCCTTTCTTTTGGTTGTTTTGATTAATAAATATGATAAAATAATAGATAAAGTATAAGTGATGTGATGGTGAGAGAGAAAATAATAGATAAGTATTAGATGAAGTATGATAAAATAATAAATAAAGTAGAAGTGATGTGATTGGGAGAGAGAAAATAATATACCAAAAATGAAATGGGAAACTTATAGTGGGACGGAGGGAGTATAAGACAATTCTTGATGGTTCATCTTAAATCGCGTGATCATAAGCCATGTCTATCAAATGTTCAAAAGAGAGTGAGAATTGCAAGTAAGATGAGAAATAACAAACACAAATATTTTTGGGATTTTTGAAAATAAGGAAAGAAAATAAAGTGTTTAGACTAAAACTCTATCAACCTACACTCTAAAACTACAAAACCTCCACGGCAGCGACGCTATAAACTTGATTCATGTGTTATGTAACACCAAAATACACCACCGCAAGTATACGGTGTATATCGTAGCGTGGCAAATACAAGGTCGATCCCACAGGAGGTGTAGTGTAAAAGCGTATTTTGTTGAATGAGTTCTAAATAGACGATGATCGAAAGTTAAGTGTTGATTACCCCTAACTATCTACCTAGCGTCACAAGTAAACAATAGAGAGTAATAAAGGAAATTCGATCAACTATGCTCATGCAATTCTCGAAAACGAAAGAAATACGAGTAAAACTCAAAGAAGAAAAGGGAGGTTTCAAGGCATATGTCACACTAAGGGGTCAATTTATGATCAAAAGCCTATCTAAGTGGTGTTGTGGTTATTGCTATAAGGTTGATCACGAAATAATGAATTAAAAGTTCTTTCGATCCAATTAATTCAAGAGAAGTATCACACAAGCATGTATCTCTACCAAGCATGCATAATAAATCCCAAAAAGACTCCTAAGATCATCTAATACCCTCCCAACAATTGATCCTGACTCGAGCTCACAATAAATTGGGTCGAATGCTTAAATACGATTAATGAAAAAGATTTCTCAATCAAATTTCAATTAACAATAAATAAAACATATTATCATGGTCATTGACAACATGTCTTGCAATGAAAGTTAAGCATTCAAATAGAAATAAACACCACAACCACCAAATAAACAAGAAATTAATTCATAAACATCATCCAAAGTGTAAACATAGCCCTAGAACCAAAAGCGTTCTAGCCAATCAACAGCATAATCCAATTAACAAAACTAAATGAAATAACTAAATAAAAAGAGAAATAAATAGAAATCTTAGACTAATGGATGGTGTGGAATGGAATTCCAAAACTTTTGAGTCCTTCCTTGCTTGATTTGGTGGAGAGATGAAGAGATTGATGCCAAAATACCTGCAAATGTGTGTTTCTATGTGAAAAAGTCTTAAGAAATGGGGAAGGTCCATTTGATTTTAAGAATGAGGGTATATATAGTGTTAGGGTAGGGTTTGGGTGCAAGAATTGCAAGTAGATCCCTCAAAAATGGCGAAAATACATGAATGGCACCGAGAATGGGATGGCACGGCCGTGCCCTCCTCGATCCCAAAACTTATGGTGTCGAGCACGCCTTGCTCGATCCGCGTGCTCGGTCGTTCCTCTCTTCGACCCTTTCTTGTTTTGTGCATATCTTTTGCTTCGGGTGTCCGATCGACTCGATTCTTTTTGCTATTCCACTCCGTTTTTCGAGACGAACCCAATGATGTGCTTCTCTCCTTGGTCTAGTGAAGTGTGGTAGGTGTTTTGCTCCCAAATTCCATCGTTTTACCTACAAAATCGACAAAACACAACTTTTCTCTTATTTTGACCAAAACCATCATATTCAATCCATAAATCAATGAAATCAACATCAAAATGAGCTTCACATGTGCATCAAAAAATGTGTAAATTCCACATGAATCAACTTCCCACCCCAATATCGTCGTGTAAGAAACGGATAACCCTCGCCCACATGTTGTCCCTCTCGCTTATGAATCTCCATAACCACTTTCCGACTAAAGTTCTATTAAAATTGCCTAAATCCCTCACTCCTAGCCCTCCCAAGAATTTTGGTTTGCATATAGAGTCCCATTTGATCCATGCAATTTTTCTTACATCCTCTCTCCCACCCCAAAGAAAATTACCAAACAAAGAATTTAAAGATGCAATGATTTTCCTAGGTATGAGGTGAAAGGAGAACTCGTAGATTGGTAGTGATGTTAGGACCGCTTTCACAAGTGTAATTCTGCCCCCGAAAGAAATCTTCTTCGTCTCCCAAGTTTTCAGCTTTCGTTTTATTCTGGTTGTCAGGTGGTTCCACTCAGAAACCCTCTTATGTTTTGCACCAATTATGATCCCAAGGTATGAGAAGGGTACTTCGCCAGTTACGCATCCAAGTAAATCTGCCATGCTATCCAACATATTTCTATCAACATTGACCCCCATTAGACTGCACTTGTTGTAGTTTACTTTCAGGCCCGAGAGCAGCTCGAAATTCATTAGTATATCCCTCATAACGCGTGCACTGTCCAAGATTGCATTCCCCATCATAAGTGTATCGTCTACATACTGTAAGTGTGAGATCCTCAATCTCTGGTTGCCCACTTCTGATGCCATGAAGATAATTAGATGCACTACCCTGTTTATTAAGGCACTCAAACCTTCTACTACTAGAAGATAGAGAAAAGGTGATAGTGGGTCACCTTGTCTCAAGCCACGTTCTAGCTTAAACTCTCTCGATGGGCTGTCGTTTACTAGTACTGTAGTTGTGGCCGACGAAACGCATTCCATAATCAATTTTCTCCACTTCTGACTGAAGTTGAACTGCTCCATCATCGTGTCTAGGAACTCCCAATCCACCGAATCATATGCTTTTGCGAAGTCAATTTTCAAGAACATTCTTTCTAGTCTTTTCTTTCTTGCCTCCTCCACTATTTCATTGAGGATCACAACTCCATCCAGAATGTATCTGTTGCCTACAAACGCGCTTTGAGTTTCTGAGATAATGTCATCCATTACTTTACTGAGTCTCCCTGCCAACACCTTTGTTAGAATTTTATATGCGCATCCAATTAAGGAGATCGGGCGGTAGTCAATTAGTGAACTTGCATCCTCCTTTTTTGGAATCAGAACAATGAAAGAAGGGTTGAAACCACGAACTAACCTTCCATTTTGGTGGAAATCCTCCATCATCTTCATGACATCCCCTTTGATTGTATCCCAGAACGCTTTTATAAATCGAAAGTTGATTCCATCCGGCCCTGGACTTTTGGAACTGTCACAATTCCACAATGTGTTTTTTACTTCTTATTCTGAGAAGGGTTGGATGAGCATCTCATTGTCTTGATTGCTAACCTTGTTTGTCACCGTACCAGGTTCTAGTTGTGGCCTGGCCCTTCGGCATTTTCTGAACTGTTGTTCAAATAAATTTTTTATCCCTGCCTTCACAGCTCTTGGTTCCTCGACCCACTGCCCTTGTATTTGTATTCCAATGATCTCGTTTATCTTTCTTCGGTAGTTGATTGCCTTGTGGAAAAAGCTAGAATTCACATCACCCTCTTGAATCCATTTTATTCATGCTTTTTGCGAGTTCAGACTGTTTCTTAATTTTGTTCATGTTCAGGAAAAGGTTTGTTGTGGCCTTCTTTCTCTGGATGATTTCCTCCTCTTCCAAACCAAATATATCATCTTGCGCATCCAGCTGCTTGATCTCAGTTTTTAAAGTCTCGATTTTTCTATCCATGGAGCCGAAAACCTCCTGGTTCCACTGCTTTAAGTCCACTTTCAGATACTTCATCTTTTCTTTCACCACGAAATCACCCCATCCCTCAAATTACGTTGATCAATTTTATTTTTTTATTATTCACTTTTATGCACCTTAAATAATTTTAGATAAATCTTTTTTTAAGGATAAAATTGAAATATAATTTGAGTACAAAGTACTCAAATCTCAAAATCAGTTTGTTTGCAATAAAAACGTAAATTACAGAGAAGTCGAAGAGAAACACTCCCAATTATGTAGAGATGATCGAAACGTTCTAGAGAAGTACACTTTCAATCATTTTTAACAAAATGTAATATCTTCCATTGGTCTCATACGTGTCTCTCTATTGAAAATCAAATCATTTCGAACTTTCCACAACTTCGTATCAACTAAAAAATCTTGACCATCATTGAATCCCTTTTCACCTAATTTTGTTGGAAAAATTGGTTAGAAATTGATTAATTTTAGTTAATTAATTGATTTTAAAATGAGAGTGGAGAACACTCGTCTTTGACCAATTTATTGAGGGCTATAAATGTAATTTCAAGAAAATTAAATGGCATAAAATCGTTCTACTCTCGGAGTAGATGTTCGTAGTGTATTTAAAATCTCAAAACCGAATTTCGGTGAGTGAGAAATTAATTCACGAAGTTGAAACGTCAAATAATACACTTTATGGAATAAAGTGTTATATCATGTTAATTGTCCCACATTGAAACTTTGAAAGTTTAATGGGGCTAATTATTCCTTATAAATAGGAGGGTGTTACAATGGTTCAAATAATAATGATTAAGGAGCAATCCAATAGTCTATATGGATGCACGTGTGTGCTCGTCCGGTTGAGCTTGGGCTTAATCTTGGGCTCGTGACTCGTGGGTTTTAAATTTGGGCTTTCAAACCCATCTATAATTTTGGAACTTGAATATTTGGGTTTGGCTCATACAAATCAAGTTTCCAGAAAGTTGTAACCCAATTCGAAATTGGGTTAACCCTAATAAATTTAAGTTGAATTTGAACTATGACGAATTTGAACGTTGGGGATGTCTAGGTACATTGACGTTACAAATTGGGATGAACTTGGACGTTTGAGTGTCCAGATTCATGGACGTTTCAGAAATAATTTGTAACCGCAAGGTGTTACAAATCCATGAATGCCATAATTAAATCTTGTAACCGCAAGACGTTACAAATAGCATGAATGCCATAATAAATGTGGAGACCCCTCACATGTTGGAACATGCCTATAAATAGGGTACATGTTTTATGTTGCAAAACACTCATACAAACACTTGCATACTCACACAAAGAGACACAACACTTGATTTTCTAGAAAAAATCATAACATCATACATATTTGCATTGAACATATAGAGTGCAGTCCAGTTTTTGTGTCGATTCAGTTCGTTGGAACTCTATACGTTGTGGTGCTGCTCGTATAGAGGCGAAAGTCGTTTTACCTTTTAAAACGTTACGTCAAACCGTGAGCACTAGCCGGGACGTATTCGTTTTGCGGGAAAAGAGTTTCCTTGACTCGACTTTAACTTTGTTCCTATTGTTCGTGAGATGGGGTCGTTGATGTTGATTTCGAGAACTTGCCTGTTTTGAAAAGCTGCTAAAGGAGAAAAGTTGCTAAAAGAAGAAAATCGAAGACTTTGTGTAAATATAAATATAATTTATTTACCATTTTATTATTTATTTCTGTCAATTTTGTAAAGTCATTGTTGGGTGCTAAAAAATTCCAACAAATTCTTCGTTAATAGGAAACATGTGAACTTTCATCCCCTATAATACTAATTTAGTTTTGGGCCATCCATAGCAGTCATATCCATTTTACTAAGTTATTCAGTAATTCCTTTTAGTTATCGCTTTATTCTAGCCGATCTTAATATTGGTGTTTTTTTATGGATCGCTGTTTCAAGTCTTGCTCCCGTTGGACTTCTTATGTCGGGATATGGATCAAATAATAAATATTCCTTTTTAGGTGGATTAATAGGGAGTTTTAAAATGATGATGTGTCGTCTTGTGAGTGCTTTGACCTATGTGTCATTTTATAAAAAATCGAGTTACACGTGTAATTTTGTTATTTGTTATGAAGTCACATCTGTAGTAATATTTTAAGCATATATACTTTCCTTAATTTATAATTACATGTTATTCAATATTTTTCATTTATTAACCACTTAATTTCTAAATTACATTAATTATTCAATACATTTCATCTATTAGTTTTTCAATTACATTATAATCTTTTAAATCTTTATATGAAATTTTATAAGTGTATATTTAAAATATGAGTTATACTATTTTGAGTATTAACTTTTATCAATATACCGCGTAATACATCTTAAGGGTAAATTTGGAATAAATGCAATTAATTTACATTGAAAAGTGCAAAACGACTTATATTTTACAAAGAAAACGAAAAGTCAAAACGACTTATACAGTAGAAACTCTATAAATTAATAATGTTGGGACCACCAAAATTTATTAATTAAAAGATTTATTAATTTATCTATAAATTAATAATTATTAATTTATATATTAATTAATATTTTATTAATTTATAGAAACGCTTTTTCAAACTTTCACTTCTAATTATTTATTGTATATCAAATTAGGGTCTAATTTAAAAGAATCCTCCAATCTTCCACATTATTACACTTCTTGTGTTCATTGAATCACTTTATGAACATTAAAAAAATATTTTCAATATAAATATACAAGATCAAAATATGTTAACACAAACAAATCATACACACAACATGACTTCTCATCTTACAGGTGTGAAAAAAATAACAATGACCGACGAGATTCGAAAAACATTATGCAAGCATAACAAGGATAATCCAAGTCTCACTCAAAAGCAATTGCAAGAATAGGTTCTTAGTAACTATGGTGAAACTTTTAGGTGAAATTGTTAAGGAAAATTAGAGACGAGATTTAAGGTGAAATTGATTTCAACAAAAAAAAAAAAATTGAGTCATTTTTTAAGAAACATTCATAAATCATTCATGTAATAGGTAGTATATATGGAATTATTAATTTATATTTTATTTGGGGTCTATAGAAATTACAAAAAATGTATTATCTTATAATTTTAGCGAGTTTATTAATTTAGCACGCTATCCCCGAGTCGGGACCGACCAAAAATATTAACTTAGAGAGTTTATTAATTTATCGAGTATTAATTTAAAGAGTTTCTACTGTATTAAGAATAGGTGGGAGTAGTAATTAACTAATTTCGAGCTCAAAATTTCCTTTCAACCCATTATTTTATTACTAACAATTAATGCAATACAAATTTCAAGATATGAGCTTCTAGGCAAACATTCATTTCATTTCATTAATTACTCCTTTTAGCATAAAATAAGAGACTTACATTGGTCTTTGCATAAAAAGAATCTTTTGGACAATAATATTATCTACGTTGGAGTATACTTTAATTTCAAGACCCTTCGATTATGGGTTTGGTTAAAAAAAATTAAATAATCCCCTCAATTTTTTAATTTTTTTTCTTAAAAAGGGTTTAAAATCTTGCATGGAGAAGTTTCTATAGATCCCATCTTGAGAACATGAACATATATTTTTCACCAAAAAGTAATTGGCATCGAAACAACGCAAATAACCATACTATAATACGGAGTATTTGCTATGCTTTTTTCCAGGACATTATTCATTTTTAAATACGTAGCGTTGTTGCCAATGCATGCTTCTCTTTTGGATTAGTTGAAAAATCTTATAGTATTAATTTATTTATTTATATTGTTTTTATAAAATCGAATTCAAAATATTTGATTCAATCTTTATTATTTCATGTGTTAATTCTATAAACTTGCGACATTCTCACCGCCACTTTTCAATTTTATCACAATTAATCTTTTCAATAAAGCTTTTTTTTTTTTTTTCCCAGTATCATTCTATTGCAGTATTTGTGCAATTCACCCATACACGGTTACATCAATAATAGCCGTGGAAAATAAGTCTCACCATAGATAGAATTGCAATAATTAAAAAAGGTTGGTGAACATTAAAGAGATTTAAAGTAGGTGACATTAATTAAATTTGAAGAAAAACATGAATGGTCGATCATGAATTTAAGAATTTTAACCCAATTACATATTGTAGATATATTGAGATACATGTGGTTCAGATTGAAACACATATGATATATTTTTTTGATCATTTAGTATACATACGACACAATTCATGAATATAATTTTACATGTTGATAAAAATTTTTATTTTAAACTTGATTAGACTTCTACGCTACCAAATTGGGCAAAAGAGGATTACAGTTAAAAAAGAAAAAGAATATTGAAGAAGAAATTAATGAAATTAAATAGGGGGTTCCAGTGAATATGTGGAAATAGGGTATGTCCTTTATTGAAGAATGATAGCTGGCGTTACCCCTAATATACTACAGTACTATCTAATTAAATGAAGGAAGGGGTGCATGTGTAATTAATATGGATGTCTGGTTGCAGTCTTCCAAATTTGATCAGTATGCGTGTTGGCCCTCTGCCCTGCCCCGCCCCGCCCCTTTCTCTTTTAATTCAATGCATTTAATTATGCCAATATATATACTACTTACTTTTCATTCAAAATGCTGTAATTTTTTTTTTAATGGGGAGTTAATTTTTTTTAACCATCTTTTTAAATTAAGATATATATGTATCTTACATATTATAAAATTACTGACTTTATACTTTACTCTTAATTAATATTGAAATGTTTTTTTAATGAGTTTAAGAATATAATTTGAAAAAACATAATTAATCAACATTGAAAAGTTGAAATCGACATTTAAATAGTCAAATTGTCATTTTGAACATGCATACATACATATACACAGTTCAGTCCAAATCTAATCAATAAATAATAATGAAATGTTTACGCATAAAAGTTGCTCCCTACCTAATCACGTATAGGTAGCCCCCTAAAAGTTTGGCATAACTTAATTTTTTTTTTAAGTCTCAATACGAGGGACTAATTTCATGGTTCACTTACAGAGGCACCCCATTTAAAATCAGAGCAAAATTTTGTCTAGACACTCTTTAAATCCCAAACCTACATGACTAAACCGAGTTTGACATAACTTAATTAACTCACTTTATTAATGTCCATTATTTTCACCTCTCATCTTCATGACTCAAATGGGTAGAAATGGTCTAATCACTTGAGTTTTTTAGTTTAGCTAACCCCGTTGGAAAAGAATTGTCCGTGCATGTAGATTAATCAAGCTGGATGAAACTAACCCAAAAAATTGTTTATTCTACAACACATATAACACAAGGTACAACAATTAAAATTTGAAAAAAAAAAATGAAACGACATTAGAAAAATATCTCATAAATTTAGATTATGGGCATGTTAGAATATACACAATCACAGACACATCCACAGTTACAAGATGCAGTATTAATTAAATAAATTAAATTTAGAAATAATAATAATAAAATAGGTTTTGCAGAGGAGTATATTTGATAATAATGCAATTAGCTAGGGTTGAGCAAATTAAGAGCAAAGGCTGCATATATAAATTAACAAACATTAATGTTTAACGTGAGAAGGTACAAAATTAAACTGCAATGGAAGCAAGAGCATTAAAACACACCTTTTTTGTCTGTCTCAAGAGATGCGTGGCCGGGAATGGGAAAGCTAAAGAAGGGCTTCCTACAATTAATTCTAATATCACAACCTAAACAAAAAAATGGTACAACAAAAAGATCGAACATACACCTTTTTTTTTCTTTTCTTTCTAGTAGCTAGAATTAATCATACATTCTTAATTGGATCTGTGCAGTACAGCACCTCCGGTGCAATATAACTGCACAACACGGTGCTGTATTGCACAAAATCCAAATTCACAATATAACTGGATATCCAAATCCTGCAGGTACGTTAGTTGTGAAGAGGGTTGGGTCCAGTGTGTACTAATCTCTTGTCTTCTTCATACAAATCACCCGAAGACTTATTCTTCGAACTCGACTCTCTTGCATGGTGATGCAACCGCGCTTTTCTGGCCGCCGACCACCGTGGTCTGCCGTGGGCGGTTGTTAGTGAAGAAAACATCAAGAGGAAACAAAGGGACACTATAATGACACAATTATCCCATGATCTTTTTCTTCTCCTCACCGACATTATAAGAGAGAGAGAGAGAGAGAAAGCTAGGTAGCTCTTGTGTGTAATACGGAGTAATATGACACTAGATTTTTTTTCACTTAGCTACAACAAGAAGGAATGTGGAGAGAGAGAGAAAGGGGTGTAAATTCTCCTTATGTTAAGGGTTTAGTCACATGATCTTGACCCTTAATACAAGGAAGAACCTTCGTATGCATATTATTATGTCTTGGAAATCTGGGATTTTTTTTTTATATATATATGATGAAGAATGGTATGTATTATTGTAGAGTGTAATTTTTTGGAAGAAGAAAGAAAGAAAGATAGGAGAGTGGGACTGACCAGTATTAATTAATAGCCGCTGTCTGCGGACAATATGTATACTGTATAATATGAGTATTATTATTTTATTTATCTATTCGATTTATGAAAATGAAGGGCTTTGTGGAATGTGATTGATTTGGATACTTGTTTTTTATTTTTTGTGGCCACCTCAGCAACTTGTCTTTTTTAATATATTGTGCGTGTGTGGGGGAATTGACTTAGGGTTTAATTTTTTGTAATAAGTTTACATACTTTTTGAGCAACTATATATATAGTTTTTTTATTTTCTTAATTTCTTTAGACTTTTTGGATATGTAATTATATATGCAGAAAAATTACAGAGTCCATGTACGTATAGCTTCTCTAAATAATGATTCATTCCTTATAAGTTTTTTAAAAGACTGAGGATATGTATGATTTGAAATTTTAAATATGAATTTCAAAATGTTGTGGATTTCCATACTTTGTAGTATGTGTTTCTTTTAAAATTTTAGTAGAATTTGATTTAACTTTATATTATAAGATATTTATATAGAATTTATAGGTATCTATATAGTGTTTATTGGTGTGTATATAATTATATAAATGACTCTTATAAAATTTATAAGCGTAAAATTTTAAACTCAATTTCTAAAAGTCAAAGTAGAAGGATTTTAAAAAATTTAATTCGAGTTTTAAATCTTAAAACCTTTATAATTAAGAATTGGAGTGACAACTACACACGTATAACATGTGAGACAATGTCTCATCAGAAGAATCGATCTTCAGTCAAAGTTGTGTAGCATATGCTCTTCAAATAATAGTATATGAAATGAGGGGGTTTGACTTTGACAAGGAACTCCATAACATCCGCTTGGAATACTTTGACTTTTCTTCATTCCCCATTTTATAATTTTCTTACCAAATCTATATAATAATAAAACTTCTAGTATAAGATATATCAGTGAGCCAAATTTCTTCCCATAAAGGAAATTAATTAGAATTAAAAGATTTTCTATTTCACATTCTGATGCAGCGTGCGTGATCAAAAGAACAAATAACAAGAAAGAATACCCGAATCTTGATAAAACGAAGAATAATTCTTCAATAATATTTCAATCTTCAAAAACTACTCCACCATGTCTGGAAAACGAGAATAAAAATCAAACCCTAGGGTACGAAGTTCAGAAATTACAGAAAAACCCCAAAACGATTAAAAATTGCAAAAATAACACCCGAAAAACAGTAAAACGCATTTTTGACCCCTCAAACGATGGAATTTGGCCAAAAAGCGTCACACATCACGGCAAAGCTGTGAGTTTGACTCGTAGCATCGATTCCACCCGAAAAAGTGTGCTCACACGCCAAAATCGGGTTCCGGCTCTCAAAACTTCAAAAATTCAGAAATTCTTCGGATGCTCTCGTTTTTTCAGAAATTGCAACGCCACTCGTTCTACATCACATTCGTATTTTATCATCAGTGTTTTTTGATAATGTCATTTAATTCACATGAAATGTATTAAAAGTAGAAAAGAGGTATCAAGATCCCTAATCAGTTCGATAATATTCAAGAATTCTAAATATAGTACGGAGTATATAGTTTATTTATAGGTAATTAAATAGACATCAACCCTTTTCCAAAGAGATGCAGATACTACGTTGGAAGCAGGGAAGAGTTCATTCGAGTAGAACAGATCAAATTGTTCTCAGATCTGAATTATACTTTTTTTTTTTTTTTAAGAAATTGTTCTCAAATCTGAATTATATATATATATATATATATTTTAGAGTTTGTGTACCCGTTACATCAGATACCCACAAGTATTTGCCCTTTTTTTTAATATCCATATTCAATTCAAAGACACACTCCAGGTCAAATAAATATAATTCAGGAATTTTGTAAATCCAAGTTTATTTTTAAAAACACAGTAGTAAAGCTAAATTAGAGGGTAAACTATGAATAATCCAGGTGTTATATGTCTCGTACAATGCCACTTTTTCTTGTTCCAACTTCACTTTACGGTTTTATCTTTACTATATTAAATCACCCAATAAAGAAATTTGATGCAATTCTCAATTGTTCAATTAAATTTTTTTTAATTAAATTAAAATTATAACACAATTACATAGTACAGTTGAATACACACAACCACACAAGTGTAACTCAATAAATAATACTCCCTCGTATTTTAGGTAATTTGATAATGTGTAAAGTGAATTTGATGATGTGTAAAGTGAAATGTATGGAAAAAAGGAGTGACAAATTTAAAAATAAAATGATGTTGTGAGACTAATTTTGTGGGGTATTTCCATATTAAGAGTGTGCAAGTAATCACGGGACGGAGGGAGTAGATACTCGTAGCATATTAGAAAATGTATTCAATTAAAAAATATAGCTACAAAGTGAACAAATATAAATTAAATAATTTTAATGATAAAAAATCTATAAAAATCAACCCTATAAATATCAAATTTGAGATTTTAAGATTTAACACTCATTCTATTTTAGGGTTTAAAAATCAAATATTAAAATCCTATCATATTAAATCTACAAAAGTAAGTCTATAAATACTTATAAATCCTATATAAACATCTATAAATAAATCTTATAAGCTACTTAAATCTGAAAACAAACCTACTTCAAGTGAACATGATATATATGTTTGACTCTAAAAAAAATCCACAGGCGTATATATTATGTATATAATGTTGCATGGTGGAAGACATTTCCCCACACACAACAGTACCATTTAGATTGCAATTTACTGAATCGTTTTTTGGGTATATACAAGACATTAGGCATGAATTCAGCATTGCCTTTCTACCTATGTATACAAAAGGGTTTTCGGGCCAAATGAACATAGCACAAAAGCCAAGGTGTTGGAGGGGAGGGAGGGAGGTCATTGAGGATGTGGGAGATCAACATTATCTGCAATTAGGGTTTCCTCGGGTCCGTGGCTGCACAAGACATAGCAGCAAATTAACTAATGAATATCCAGAGAATGAGATTCAATTTGGATATCTGAATAAAGAAAATACAAGGGAGGTAACCAACCTGAGGTAGCTCAAGGCAGACATCCTGTAGAGGCAGGTGAACACCAATATGTGCAACCCAATAGTATAGAAAAATGCAAACGTTCTAGCGTATCTGCAACATCTCAAACGTCATTTTTAACTGTATGACCTTGCTCCGATGATTGAAGTGAAAAAAAAGAAGCACTATAGTGAACATCACACTTCCCCACAAACGGACATGCGCTTTGATTAAACAAGTACACTCGTGTGATATTTGGGTCTAATCTAGCCAAATACTTCCATCCAACTCAAATGCATTTTTCAAAAGGTATTAGTTGGTCAAGCAATAGATGTTTTCACTGAAAAATATTAGTTGTGCACTAGTTGCACTGTACAACTGGTGCACCCAAGTGTTACTTGTCTAGCCAAATACTTCTATGCACCAGTTGTACTATGCAACTCAAGTGCATTTTTAAATGGTATTAGTTGTTTTACTAAAACCTATCGGTTGGTCAGTATTAGTTTTGCATACCAAGTGTTACGCTTGGGTCTAAGATTACTTTCTTCCAAACCCGCAAGAGATTTGAGTAGGGATATTTGGGTCTAAGATTACTTTCTTGCAAACCCACAAGAAATTTTCATGTTGGGAATGATGGAAAGCGACACAGGTGTAACTCAACAGTCAACACGACTTAATTCTTGTGCACAAGACTGGTTTTCTGGTTTGCAAGTGACGTGGGTTAACCTAATAGGAAAAGTCAAGTAATAAGAAAGAACATTAATAACAATATTGAAGCAAAGTAAGTTTTAGAAGCAAGAGTGAACACTACAGAATATTTGAGGCTGGGGTAATAACACAAAGTTGCGTATAGGAGTGCTCTTATATAGGTTTTTTTTTCCACAAAGTACAAAACTATATTTTATAGTCCGGTAGATGCTGAGGCCAACTTCTTTGCAATTACCTAAAATCCACTATCTAACTCCACTTTTTATAGCATCCATATTGATTCATCTGGAGAAAATAGACCTATTTGAACAATTTGTAAATAGAAAGGCCATAGAGTCACACTGACAACCAGAATAGACAAGAGAAACAGTACTCGAGCTAGCAGAGTCGCATAAATAAAGCCAAGAATTGAGAAGCATACTTGTTGCCAAGAAGAAATCGTCCACTGCTAAGGGTAATCTTATCCCTCAACCCTAGTTCCTTGTACCTCTGATCCCTTTCCTGTTTTAAAATGATCATTAACAAGTTAACAAGAAATCAACTGGGCTCCATATTAGAAATTTGTATTCAACATGCAGGTGTAAAAACTGTACTGAGGATACTCATATAGCTATAGCATCATTTTTTACGACAAAAACTCACAAAAAATGTCCACAAAAGACATGCAATTCTCAATCTTTGGAAAGAAAGCCCACTAAACATAATACTTCCTGAAAACCTGAAAGTTTATTGTATCTACAAACCAGTTCATTGTAATTTATAGCAGTACAGGAAGTAGCACCGACAAGCTTAACCTGACACTAAATGCATATCTCAACTTGAGTAAAGTGTTCAAGTCACATGTTCCCTAATTGTAACTCTAAAAAAAATAACAGGTAGTCAAAACAATGTTCCAATTCATCAATCAGTTGTACAGAGAAGTTACGAAAATTAAATCCATCAATCAGAGTTGTAAAGGGCAGTAACAACAACATACAAATTCATTAATTGGCCGCAATAAATTTGACAAACGTGTCAAAGACCCGGAATATTTAGGAGCTAATAATTACAGGAGGAAGCAATTAAAAAGAGACAACAAGGAGAACATCAATAAGAGAAAAAGGGCATCCACCTTCTTTGAAAATGCTGCAAATGGATTGATATCGTCCTCATATATTTTCTTGTACTTGGACTCAACATCAGAACTGAAACCACTCTCCACATCTTCAGCATACTGAAATAATGGGACAGCTAACTTAGGATATGTTTTAACTGGTTTAAAAAATATAATGTCGCAACTAAGCACCTTCTTTGATCCTCTGGATACCACTTTCTCAGAATTATAATCCTGAACATAACGAATTTTTCCATAGAGTTTGACATTATCTGCTTTAGTTTTTTCAAGCTCAGTCGTCAGCATTCCAATATTCTCGTTCAGTTTTCTTATTTCCTGGTACCAATAAGAAGGGTAACTGTATCAAAAACCACAATACAGACCTTGTGAAAGGAAATGAAGTGAGGGGAGGGAATACCTCTTCAGTCTCCTGCAAACGTGCCCGAAATCGATCACGCTGATTGCAAATCACCTTAAGCATAGAGCTTTGGTCCAAATCAGTAGGAGCACGCCTTTGTTCCGCATTCTGCCCAATATAGCATTTAAAGTTGAAATAAAAGGACCGCATACATGAGCCATTTGATGTGATCACAGTGCAAGACTTAGCACATACTTCACGTCCTCCCCATATCCAGATATATATGCTTAATAAATGAAGTACTATGAAAGATGAACTTCTAAATATAATATCAAATCATCAATCCTAAGCAAATGATCCTTTAGTGCATCATACTAACAATTTGGCATTTAACTAGTTTCTAGAATTTGGTAGATCATACACCAATCTTTCAGAACCAATATCTTTTTAATAAGAACGAAAGAAAAAAATGTCCTTTTAGGACCAATGTCTCTTCTCATTTTATATAATAGTTCAAATCTAGCAATACTTAAATAGAATAACCTGTCATCCAAAAGATTTAAAACTGTTAAGCTGATAAGAAAAATCAAGTTTGCACATTGAACTTTAAGACCTCAAGAACCGAGGGACAACAAATTCATAATAATTATTTATGATAACTCTATTTCTAAACAGCATTTTTGGGCTGGTTTTCTAGTGCTCATAGATGATTAGAATCGAACTAGTCAACTAGCAATCCAAAAACAAGAGATTTAAGAAGTTAAGCCAAAGCAGGAAGCAATTCTATACATACCAAAACTTGATGCCGAGCAATATCAATTAGAAACAAGCAAATACATAAGGATACAACAATGTCATGGAACTTACCTCGACCTGATTCGTGCCTCCAGACTCAGACATATCCCAGTCATCAAAAAAACTGTTTTTTTTATCATTAGAATTGTAACCCTGCATTTTAGGTAATTAATTAAAATGCCTGTGGGATACAATCAATCTATTCCATCACTACAGTAAGTTAAGGAGCTAAGACTTTGCAAATATCAATCCATAGATAAGCAGCATCCAATTATAACATAAATTCCTATGCTAAAAGGGGAAACAACATGGAGCTTACAGCATAGGCCATAGAGTTATAAATACCAGTTGTATTATCTTTAAAAGAGAGCGTGGCAAAAAAATGAACTAACCTTTAGTATATCATCTTCAAGTTTCTGGATGAGCCTCTGTTGTTCCTCAATCTGTGTTGTTAGTTCCCCGATCTTAACTTCAGCTGCTTCCAGCAAAGATGACTTTTCAGCAATTTTGACCTAAGAGTAGAAAGACATTTTAGCCAACCAGTTTTTTCATAAATGAGAAGTGGCCGGATAGGATGGTTAGCAGTTATCCATTTTGGTTAAACAGGCCTGTCCTCTCTGATTATGGAATAGTAGCAACTAAGTATATGAAGATAATAATATAGATGTCTATGCAGCTTTTATATGTATATAGATAACCTGACCATTTATCCATTTTGGTTAAACAGGCCTATCCTCTCTGATTATAGAATAGTAGAAACTAAGTATATGAAGATAATAATCTAGATGTCTATTCAGTTTCTATATGTATATGATACGAGTATATGTAATATATCTTCCAGCAATTTCATTATATTTATTTAAGTACCATTAGTAGCAAGTAACATATCCTCACTGAAAATCAGCAGCTGCAGAGCACCGTACCTTATACTGTGTCACTTCATGCTCCATTTTCCGGTTCTTGTCAAGCAGTAACGACTCTAGTTTGCTCATCTCCTCCCCAGTTGTAGCTGCTTCCCAGTCCTCAGCTTCAATTGAGTTATACCCGACAGCCTGTACATAACAATGGTTGATGAAGCAAGATCTCTTGGTGATATTTTTAATGCATCGTACTTGAGAATTTTTTAAGGGAAGGATGTATTAAACCTAAATGCATGTGTTACGCAGTGTTCTTTTTAATAAGATTTTAGACAGTAGTCCAATTATTTTTTTCATTTGGTATTTGACAAGAAATCATTCCGGTATTCTTTAACAGAAGGATCTTTGGAAGGATGTAAAGGTCTACAATGAGAACAGAAGACGTAAAAGTTCATAAAACTGGCTGAACAATAGGCCATTGTCATCTTTCAGAGTACAAAGATCAGATTTGTATCAAAGATTTTTACTCGTATGATAAGTGGATATACACATTTGGCATTTGGAAAGGCACAGGATAGGTACTGTCACCCTTGGGCAGACACAGCTTTTACAGACGCTGAGATAAATGGCTCTCTGAATTTATTTCACATGAAATGGGTGGGAAAACCTAGGTCACTCACTAATATAAGAACACAAGTTTATTTATTTAGAAGTATCAAAACAGTTTATTTATCATTCAAAGCTCAGGTATATTAAAGACCAGTGCTATCAAACTATCATAGTTCCCAAATGAACTCAAGTTCGTTTGATCTTAAATGTTATGCTAACAGTCCCAGTACAAAGACCTTTAGCCTCTATCCATATCCTTGCATTATACAGTTTATACTGAGTCAAGCCAAAGGGAAATGGCATTAGATTCTTACAAAGCAGTGAAGTTCATATCACCTGCAAAATTTTTACTTTCTTCCGCAAATCCTCAACTAGTTTTTCGGTTGGTCTCAATTGAAGCGCTTTCTTCAACTCCTCAAGCTCAGATTCCTGTGTGTTTACAGGCAAAATACAAATTTTAAGACCAGACTAAATATGAAGAGGAAATGCGTCTTAAGGAAATCCAAATCCACTTTATATGCATTCTGAATATAATTAAGAAAAGAGGATGTCAATTAGGTATCTTCATAAGTTCTTGGAGCATATGTAAAAAGAATGGACTTCTAAGCAATATTCTGGCACAATGTTTAGAGTGAGACGAGGTTGTGCTGATTTGATCTACCTTATTATTGAATAAAATCTGTGCTAATTAACTGAAATTTGTTTTACAAGTTCCATATAGCAGGACTTGACATGCCTGACAACATTAAGGACCTTCTCAACGGATTTATCCCAAAGATACTGACTAGAATGGAAGTAAAATCATTTCACTAGTCAGCATGAGAAATGAGAGAACGGATGGAATGTCCCCAAAGTATTTCTCTGAGCTTCTGGAAGGAACATAAACAAAAACAATCACCTGTGAAGGATTAAAAATTCTTTCATCCGTGAAGGATTCAATAACCACCCCTCACCCATCCTTCTGGTTCTAGTCAACAATTTTATAATAGTGAAAGACCGCTGACACTACCTTTTCATTAAGCGAAGCCTTCAACTTCTTCAACTCATTCAAGTGATGTTCTCGCTCGCTTGATAGTGTCGTCTCGATATTGTGCAGTTCCGTATTCAATTCAGAGATTATCTTGTCCTTTGCATTTAAAGAATTCTCAAGCATGGTGTTTTCATCGAAACTATCACTACAGAAAAATCAAAAGAAGAATTAAAACCAAATACATAACCTCAGACCAGAACAGCTCTAAATCACATAGAAAGAATTGAATGCAGCACCTTGAATACTCCCCTCTATTCAATGTAATATCAATGATGTAACTAGATCACTTTTTTAGGGAAATGACAGGTCAAATCCAACCACCTATTTCTACCTTCAATCAGATAAAATCAGTAAGCTTCAATATATTATAACTCTTCTTTAACATAGATACATGCTCATCTTACAAAAAGATAATTTGTATCATTTTCCTAAAGACTCCCACCAGTAAAGTAAAAATAAAATAAAATAATAGCTAGATCCTGTACTCCCTAGAGGCATAACCATGAAAAGAAATCAAACTTTTAGATAAATTAAAAATACAGGTATACATGAATTGATAGCAGTCAAAAAAGGATAAAATACTGAAATTAAGAAATCTTCAGTGCATCAGACATCCCTAGAGCCAAACCTTTTCTTATGTCCACTGTCTTCATTAGCCGTTTGTAACTGAGACCGCAAGAGACCCTGATGGGGAATGCAACAGGAGATAAGCTATCTTGTTATATGCTAGAGATCATCACTTTTTTTTCCTTCTAAAAATAGGATTCTACAGCTGAGAAAGAACTTGGTAAAATGAAAATGGTTGAATAATTGAAAAATGAAACTATAATTAGCTTTTCAGAAAATTTCCAAATGAACAATTTCAATGAAAAAAATTCTTTCAATTTCTTACTTTATGATAAATTATTTGACAAATGGATAAACAAGTTCAGGAAGGAGAAATATTATGCACCAACTCAAAAAACTCTGGTCACCTTCTCTCTTTCAAGGCTTAGAAGACGAGTTTGAGCTTGATCAATTTCATCCACCAAAAGATTTACTTCTGATTGTTTTGAAGCTCTTTCCTCCTCTGTGTTTACAGAAACAATGGAGTTAAACAAACTATAACAGAGCATTGGCTCAATGAGAATTAACATAGAAAAAAACCATTATGTAACACAAACTATCAAACTCTCAACCTTTAATTGGTATTATGATGAAAATAAAACACTGATAAGAAGAGCAGTTTAACCTGATTGGGCACGAAGCTCAAACAGCTGGGTCTGTGCAAATTCATGAAGCTTCCGCATAGTGGAAACACTTTCCTGAGCTTGGCGTAATTGATCTTGTAACATTCGTTCCCTTAATTATTAAAATAACATGTCAGGTTATTTGGAAATTATGAAGAACATGGCATGTTTTCCCCCAACTCATATGAGAAAAGCAGTGTAGGGACCAACCCTTGGTCATTCTAAGAGATGACAGTTAAAGGTCAAATGTCATCTAAATTCAAAGTGAATATAGTACCTTTCCTTTAGAACATCCATTGTTTTCTCATTCTCTTCAGCCAAATTACGTTGCTTGATCTCAACAATTTCTTTCACTTTTTCCTCCATCTTCAACATAAAACAGATATACACATCAATGCAGCATAAAGAATCTAACGTTTAGTGCTGCAAGTTTTCTGGAGAAGCAATCAATTTTGATTTATATATACTTATATGTTTATATAATAATTATTTATTACATTAATAAATATTTAATATTAGCAATATAAAAATAACACATAACATATGTGAAAAGTATAAGATACAATATAAACATGAAAATAATATATAATGCAATGATGAAAATAATATTTTTTTTAAATTAACAGTGCATAATATCAAGCATGGTTATTCCATTCATCTCACTCCAAGTCTCCAATGGGATACCAAGCATGCGAATTGCAATTGCTATGCTTGTACCTTTCATTTTCCATCATCATCCATTCCTACCTAATTCCATTGTGTCACACCAATCACCCCGTAAACCCTAAAAGATGACATTCTACTTCTGACCTCTTGGATCATGCATAATAGGGCAGGTGATTAATACTTAAGAGAATGTTGTTGTAATCCTCACTTAACTTTCTAGAGGATCAAGAGACTTATCAGGACAACAATGTTTTGTTTGTTTCATAGGGGAACAAAGATACACAATGGCTTACTTGTGTCATAAAGTTTAAGTCACTTAAAATTAGATTAAAACAAATATATTTCCCAGACACATTTATCATGTTTCAGTCCCTACTAAACATTCCAGAGAAAGTTCTTGAAACGCAACATCCCATTGCGACTCTGAACACTCCTCACTTCATTTCACTCCTAGTAAAACAAATTTTGCTTGAATATTGTTAAACAACTTCTTAGCTCCTGTTGTGACACTAATTTCTGTATTCCTAGAGCAAGATTAAAATGTGTAATAGAAGAGTAACTACTTGCTGTTCAAAGAGCAACTCAACTACCGCAGCATGACATAAGTGAAAGTACAACTCCTAACAGCAAGATCCTAAAAAATGCTGAGCACAGAGACAGTGACCTGTTGTTCTAACTGGCGTATGCGCTCTTCAAGTCTTCTTATTGTTGCTTGTTGATTTTTTAGATGAGTTGATTCAGTGCGGAATTCTTCAAGCTCAACCTTCATTTTTCTGTTTTCAGACTCCAGTTCAGACAATTTGGCATCCTTTTCCTGAATAAGAAAAGAAGGTTATCATCTTACAAAAGAGGCAATAATCAGATGTCTAAGTCAGATCAAAGGTTCACAAGAGCAACAGAGAGAGGTGGATGGCTGCACTGAGTAGACGTAAACAATCATATATGTGCATATTCTTTAAGCATGCAGCATTAATCATATAAAGAACACATGCATTTCACAATGTGAAAATCCTAAGTTTTAGATGTCAAACAAACACCAATGAATTGAACAGGAACCGTGAGAAGATGGTGAATCTAAAAGGATTCAGAATTTCAACGACCAATATCTTTTGTCTTAAGCATTTTTTTACACTCAATGAATCTCAAGCTTAGCACGGCAGGGGAAGTACATTGCTATTACATCATAATATAAAACAAGTCAATCTGTGTTATAATTAGGTTAAAAGCATCTTGATTCAGTTTTGTTGATTCCCAGAAAAGAGTAATAACTCTAAAAAATAATTTGTTTGTGCCACATGAATTCAGTGTGTCTGTGTGTGTGACCACAAATTCTATATAGGAGTGCATCATTCTGGTTTTTATGATGTTAAATTGACACTTTCAGCTTTTTGCGTATCTGGGATTGGTTGTGTGTTTAAATCATCATGTCTGACCAAGGATAGTTTATTATAGATTATCCATTAACCATCATGGGATTTGGAGCAGTAGATCAATATAAATGCATGTAACCTCTTCTCTGTAATCTGTTTATTAATTAATCACACAGGATTAGGATTTCGAGAGAGCTACATTGCCAACATTATATAAGAAGGTTTTCCTAATTCAAAGCTGTATGCGTCTCTAGATGATCATCTGACACTTTGAAGACTGAGGAGAAACACCTACTCAATACATTCTTGGGGAGAAGGTGAAGATTCTAAGGAGTTCGACGTTGGAAGGGGACTTTCAACTGTGCTGATAAGGAGGAAGTCCTCATTTAGCTGGTGCAGACTATACAAAGATTGGTGTTACAGTTTTCATGGAGAAATAAATTGTTTGCATAATTCTCTTATTTTCTTAAGTCATTCACTGATTCGCGATGCTGATTAGTGGACATTTCCTTCTCTGACTGTGGCCTTGACCTTGAGGGTGTATGGTATAATTGTATCCAAAATCAGTTAAAATTTTTGGTGATTTATTGTTTTACCCTGATTATCACTCTGGTGTCACAACATGTAATCAGTAATCACATCTTTAATTGTCGGTTTAAATCTAAAACAATCTTTTAGTCAATACAGAATACAACATATACTTTCACAGTTTGTGGAAAGGGTACTTACTGCCATTAAAGAAAGAACTGGATAAGGATCCGGTGCTTCATAAAGTTTCTGGTAAATGTTTAGAAAAGCATTTTCTCCAAATTTTGCTCTCTTTGTAAGTTTATCGACCTCTTCTTGATAACCCTTAAGTAAAGAGTTGAACAGCCCCAACTTCTCTTCGTTTGTAGCCTTCTTAAAGTCTGATAAACAATTAATTAACAAATGGAGATGAATGGTGTTAGATGATTTACCCATAATCTCTGAGATTATGGAATATAATGACATGGATACAAGGAAAACATGGACGCCAGCAGTTGACTAGTTGAGAAACCACAACACGAAAATGAAGAATAATATAATTATAGAGGAAAAGCGAAAGGAAAACCTCTAGTGCTCTCCGCAAGCTTCCTACGGTTTTTCTGACTGTTTTCCTGATTTTCTGCAATTCTAAGCCCCTGTTCATCCAAGATGGTCCTTTCTTTCTCTAAATCAAAATCTGGAAGGAGAAAAAAAGATTATTTACAAAATGAATATGAAGCAATTTTTTCTTTGAACAGAGACAGATGTGCCTCTCCCACAAAACCATCAATTAAATAATAAAAATTACACCAAAACCATCTCAAAGTTCTAGAGTCAACCAGCATAGTTTTAATTTAAGCTGCAATACGCTGGTGGGAGTGGGACATCAATTCAATATTGTTGGGGATACTAATAGCATTAACAAAAACAGAGATACAGATAAATATGTGAAATTAATTGTTGGTTCACTATTCTCTGCAAATGTGAAAGAAAAAATAAAGAACAAACTAAGTTTATTAAGATGCAATATGCTCCAAATAAATCAGATGAAACAGATTCAGCCATAACACCAAATTTACACTCACTGAGTTACTGACGATGATGGGGAATGGAAAAAAGGACCTATCATTGTTAATGTTGAGTAGACTAGGAGTTTTCTAGAAACAAAGCAAATACGAAGGAAAGAGATTTAAGTAGAAGGATAATTTCAGTGAAAAGCACCTTTCCAAAAAGTAGCGACAGCAGACAAAGGGGTAGAGGCCGTTGATAAGTTGGCCTTTTCTCTCTCAGATCCTCCTCCGACTCCCTGAGACCCTTCCATTGCTGACCTCTGCGTCCGCAAATCAAACTTTACTTTTATTCACTGTGTTTAATTATTCGACAGTCTAAGCTGAAGAGTTGTAATCCATGACAAAACCTGCACGATGAAGTATATTGGATTAAGAAACTAGGCCGGTTTTCTTATTGACATAGTTCGGACCTAACAAGAAACACGGCCAATCTAACCATGCAGCTTCCAATTAACTTCACTAATCCTCTGTGAATCAAATTACAAACATAAATTTGAAGTGAAAAATGAATTTACTTTTGATATGATTGAAAAAACCATGACACGGTGAGCAGAATTAAACATAAGAAGAGATCTACTATTAGAACTTTCTCATAATAATTAATGACCAAGTGGAACGTAGGTTTTTTTTGGTCCAGTAAAACGATCAAGTAGAGAAAAATAAAACCATACACTATGCCAGCTACTTGTTCTCAAATTCAAAGGTACTTTTATATCAAGTTAACTCATATCCATGGCCTAGATAATCAATAAATGAAAGTTGAATATATCTGGACTACCAAGCATAATACAGCTGAAAAAAAAAAAAAAAAACAAATATCATTACAGGTGAGACAAAAATCGAAATCCATTCAGTTAAATAATAACAGAGAGGAATTGAATCTAAATACTATAATTCGAATTAAGCAAGGTTGTGCAGATATACATTAGTGTAGTATCTATAATTAGTCAAACGAACGGCGGCACCATCAAACCCTTGAGTAAGAAGAAAGAAATCACCTGGATTGGGGAAGAAGAGCAGAGATCGACAATGTGCACTGACGGCTGCGCTCAATCCTCCTTGAATTACGCTTCCGTTAAACAGAAATCTGACAGGAAAGTTAAAATCTCTGAATGGCGATCCCAGGATTCTCTCCCAATTTCAGAAATGACAGTGTGTTTGCGCCGATCGTCTTTGCCGGAGCAAGGCGTTTGATAAATGAAGTTTTGATCAAAGCCGTACACCTCACGATCTACCACTACTTACGCCAACAGCACTCAAAGTACTCAACACTATGGCCTTAATTATCAGCCCACTATTTCAAGCCCATTCATAAATAAATTCTTTAGTCCACAGATAACTACCACATCGAGCCCAATCCTCCTCCCTTTGCTGAAACCGTAGCCCAAAATAAGGGCGTGAGTTATATACCCCTGATAGATACACCCTCCCGATTCATGCATTCTCCCAAAAAAGACGATTAGTAGATACAATTCCCTTAAATTACCTAAATTGTCCTTTTTTTAACTATAACTCTCATTAGTAAATACACTTTCAAAACTCTAATTTCTCATGTTGTAACTGATTCTGATATATTGACTGGAATCTATAAATATATAATACACCTACAGATTACCTTATTTAGTTTAGGCGGGAAACGTTTTGAACCATTGATCGATTTATTTCATCTTCATCATGACCGTTCATTTTTTTCTTCTAATATATGGTATGTCTGACAATTAATAGTCATTAATTCCTTCTTTTTATCTTGCTTTCTTTTTTACCATTGATTTTTTTTTATGAAATGTGGACCTTAGGATCAAATCCTTAATAACATTCATTCCTAAATTTATGCTCCTTAATTCTTCTATTTATACTCATTTTTTTTTGTTATTCTCATCTTTTCACTTTTATATTTTCTGTTTGATTCTTATGAAACTAGAATTATTGTTTTGTGAATTTCTGATCCTATTATTCTATGATAGAATTGTAGATATTTATTGTAATCGATTCCATATTTGTATATATTTTAATAGATATTTGTATATTCGTCAATGTTTGAAGATTGATTGAAGATATTAAATTCATTCATTACATAATTGAAGATTTTTTTTGAAGATTTTAAAGTTGTTGATCAAAAGTTTGAAGATCTTGGAGTATTCATCGGAAGTTTGAAGATTTGGGAGTATTCATCAAAAGTTTAAAATTTTTGGTATATTCATCAGAAATTTAAAGATTTGTCAATGATTTGTAGAAGGTTTGAAGATTCAAAGAACTTAAATTTTAAGAAGGTACAGTTTCATCATCTTTTATTGATAGAAAAATCTATATTTGATGTGATTATTTTTTTAATTACACGACGAATAAATTGGTAACAATAAAAATTCTCCCAATCATACATCCATTTGAAATTGAAAATGTATCGGGAATTTCGATAGTTCAATGTTTTTCTTTTGTTAATATTTTATTGAGACTTACTCTTACACATTTTATTTTCATATAGTTCGATTTAATTTATGTTACTATTAATTCAATAACGATTTGCAATGCATTAATGCGTTTTACTACTGTTGTACGTTATAAATTGTGCTTTCGATTTTTTTTAGTGTATTGCGGGAATTTTCAATATTTTAATTGAAATTAATATTTTTGTACTTGATAATCTTCAAATTTTGGAACTGAGTAATAATGCTATATTCCCTAAACTTTGTTTCATTTGTGTTATAGTCCGCTTATTTCACAATTTATTTCTAGATATATGATCACTGTATTTAAATTTTATTCTTTGGGGCAAATAAAATGACCACAATTTGCGGCAATTTGTATTTGATTTCATTGACATAATTCAAATTGAAAGTGTGAAAAAAATGATAACAAAATGTGTATAAAAACGTGTTTAATTTATTTTGTTTTTGAAAATTTTATATATCTTCTAAATTGATTTCATTGACATAATTTTCCTCATTAAATCTTTCATTTAACAAATACCTTAAATGTTAATAATGATAAGACAAAATTTGTGTAAAAAAAATTCTATTTACTAAAGGAATTTTTTTAATTAACACGTGTAAAAAATTAAAACTCAATTTAATAAAAAAAATAAACTCTTCATAATATGCCTCACATTTAAAATAAATAAATATTAAAACTCAATTTGCAAGCAATTTGTATGCAAACAAAACGTGTAAAATAATTTCATTCACATAATCTAGATTGAAAGTGGGTAAAAAGATGATAACGCCAAATGTGTCTAAAAAATGTTTTTAAAAAATAGAAAATTGTATGTGTCATCTAAATTGATTTCATTAGACGTTTCTTTCATGTAAAAAAAAAAAATATATATATATATATATATACTAAAGAAAATATTTATAAAATTTATAGACACTATATATACACATATAATGGAATATCTATTATTAATTGTACATATCAAAAAAAAAATCAGCACCAATAAAATTTATATAGACACTATATATACACATATAATTGGAATATCTATTATTAATTGTACATATCAAAAAAAAAAAAAAAATCAGCACCAATAAAATATTAAATGTACTAATTTTTAATAATAAAGTATATGTTAAATTTAGATTTTAATTTTAATTTTATCGTCGTAATTTGCAAGTCTCTACTATAAATGGCAATTACTTAGTCAAATTTAAATGTAATGCATTTATTCTATTGTAAAATAGGTAAATATCCAATTAATTTGTATCATTAAATAGGTAAAAGTTGACTAAATTTTTGTTGTATAATTATAGAATATTAGGAGTAGTAAATTATTAGATTTGTGTGTGTATTAGGAAAAAGTTTACTATAGAAAAATTAATTTAGTCACAAAACTATAGAAAAATGCTAAATTCTCAAATACACTTGACCAGTTAACTTTTTTTTTTTTTTAAAACATGTACGTTAAAAAATGTAAATTAAAAAAAAAATGTAAGACAATCCATCTATCTATACTAATCTTCTTTTTTCTTCTTCACCTGTCTAAATTAATTCTTTTCAAACTTATAATTATGCTATCTGCATAAAATAAAGCAACAAAATTAGATACCTCAAAAGCCACGCACAAGGTATCTAATGCCCCCTCCGTCCTCAACATCCTCTCTTCTCTCTCTTTCATTTGCACATACTTTCGTCTTTTAAATCGACGAACGCCCCTCTTTCTCGCGGTAGTATCTATACAAAATGTCGTCAGTAGACAATAACAATATCAAGTTTAATATCGGTAAAATATTGAGAAAACGACGATAAATTTTAAAAAATATCGATAAATGTCATACGAAATAACATAGTACATTATATTTTATATAAATTTATCACTGATATAAAATGTATTCAAATTATTTTGTTGATTTTATATACTAAAGGTTTGTTATTAATTTTTTTTTTTTTTTAAATTTACCGATATCAAATAGGTTTGTTATTAAATTTTTTTTTTTTTAAATTTACCGATATCGATATATCCATCGATATTTCCATAAATTTAAGGTCTCGATATTTTCACCGATACCGATATTTTCATCATTTGTTTGACGGTGTTCCAACATTTCTATTGGGAAATAGGGGGTTTCCGAGTACACGGCCAAGTACTTATTACTTCTTGGGTTGTAATTGCCATCTTATTAGGTTCAGCTACTATAGCTGTTCGGAACCCACAAACCATTCCGACCGGAGGTCAGAATTTCTTCGAATATGTTCTTGGTTGCACAATGTGGGGTTTTAATCGTACAAGTAGAATGGTTTTAACAGAGGGTAATTTTGGTTTTTTGTGTGATTTTTCTTTACAAGTTATCATTTTTCATGAAAAAAAATATTAGAATTAAATAATAAAAAAAAATTAAGACACAAAACTCATAAAAACTAAATTAGAAAATAAAGATACTGGAAAAAAAAATCCAAATTTCGATAAAAAAAATTCAAAAATATGAAAGGCTTTACTAAAATAAATATCTGACTTAATTTTATAAAAAGAATTTCAAAAAATAAGCAAAAGTTCGAAGAAAATAATGAGATTCGGTAAAATTTCTTATTTTTAATATATGCATTTTTTTATTTTAGATTTTTTTATCTTTTTAAAATTTTTTGAAATTTTAATTTATAGGATTTTAGTTAATCATTATTAAAATGTATAAATATTATATATAGTTTTGTTACATAAGATTATTTAAATATTTAATACAAATTAAATTCAATATAGTTACTCTTATAATTCATTTAAAGATTTTATTTTTTTCCATAGCATTTATTATCAATTTACTAAATTATTGCCTGAAATTTTAATTTATCACAATAATAATCATGCTAATAATTTTTATTATTAACATAAAATTAACAAAGTATTTATTCATAATATTAATGATTTGATTGAAATGTTACAATTATATGTAATGTTCCCTAATATTATAATTATATTAAATGTTCCTTGATTGTTTACATTTTTCAAGTTTTAAAATTTTATGTTCTATAAGTATTCATAACTTGTGATTTGAAACTTATATAAAAAATTCTACATATGCTTATTGTCATACAAAAATCACAACTTCTGATCATTAAACGTCTTTCTACTTTTCTGGTAAGTTCTTATTTATTTTTTATTATATGTAGATCATTAGTTATATATGTTGATCATTTGATCTTCTAGGTAGAGTAACTGTTAATATGTAGTACTCCCTCCGTCCCAGTGAAAGCTACCCAACTTTCATTTTTTGTTCGTTTCAATGAAAGCTACCCATTCATTTTTTGGTAAATATTTTCTCTCACGTTTCATTATATTCTTCCCTCTTTCAATCACATCATCTCTAATACATCTACTTATTATATTAATATTTTCGTAACCTTCGTGCCCAGAGCTCATGGGGAGCTTTCCCCGAAACGGAGGGAGTAATATTTTGTTATATCTATATATGTTTACTGTATAAATTTTTTTAATCATAATCTTTTTGTTTGGTTATTTTATTGTGATTGATTCTTTTATTTATTGGTCTAAATTCTTTTTAAAGTTCTTAAGTAAAAAAAAAAAAGTAATATATATATTAATTAAAGTGCGTGATACATATATTTTAATTTTTAGAATGATAAAATCACATGTATATTATATGGATAAGTTTTTTAATAGAATCTATAAAATATGCTCCGTATCTTTTAAGGTAATATTTAAATTATCAGTTTTTTTGTTTTACTAAGCGTCTTATTAATTATATACCTCTTATTAAATTATAGAATTTAATGCTTAAGTCACTATAGTTAGTCATTTGAGTGATTTAGAGTTAATATTTGAAAAATATACAATGATTTAGTTTTTTCCTTTAATTATTTATGTTTTATTTATTTACAGTTAATTGTTTATAATGTGTAGATCATTAAATTATATATTTTGACTATGTAATTTTTTATTTTATAATTATTCTTAAATAATCCATTAAAACCTATGATTAATTCTTAGATTATTAAAGTTAATATTTTGATTGATTTAAATTTAATATTTAAATTAAAAAAAACTATTTTTTCAATCATTTCTTTATGGTTTATTAATTAATAATTAATTATTTATTATATTTATATTATTAGTTATATATGTAGTTAATATAATTTTCAACGTTAGAATTAATTTTATATATTGTATTAAATTTAATGATTTAATCTTTAGTAAATAATATTCATTAATTTGAATTATTTAGGTTTAAATATATTTCTATGTATATTTTTTTAATAACTATATATAGTTATTTTTTTATTATATATATATATATATATATATATCATTTGTTATATACGTTCATGACAATCAATTTTTTAATTTTATATTAACTAATATATAATATATAAATTATAGTATAACTTAATCATTAGTTATTATAATCAGTAACGTATTGATTTGTGTTTAAAATTTAAAAAAATATATTTTTATGCAATTTTTTTCATAATTATATATCGTTTGTTATTTAATGATCAATAGTCCATCTTTATTTTAATATATAGTTCACAAATCATTTAATCCCTTCATCAAATTTTCATTTATTAATATACTCTCTCCGTTCCATATGAACTTGCACACCTGTGATGAAACACAATTTAAGAAATGTGTAAAAAAAAGTGTAATGAGTGATGTTTTGAGGGGTAATTTTGTAAAGTTTTATGAATAAAATAAAGTAAAAAGTAGATTGAGTGTGGAAAAGTAATGACATATGGATAAATAAGAGTATATTTTGAGGGTGGGGGGTTATGAAAATATTTCCTTTTATTGAGTGTGCAAATTGGTATAAGACATGAAACTATGCAAATTTTTGTGGGACGGAGGGAGTAATTATTATTTAATCTTGCTTGAATATTTATAATTTTCACATTAAAATGTTTTTGTTCTATAAGTATTCGTAATTTATTTATTAAAATTCTTATCAAAATGTTTACATAGAGATATATATAGTTATACAAAATAAATTTTTTAAATTATTATACAGTACATGTTTATTCTTTTGTGGTACTTTGTTTATTTAATTGTTTATTATATGTTGATAATTTGATTTTTAATGTTATAATCAGTCTTATATAATTTATTTATTATATTTAGTTATATATTTATTATAGGGTTAATTCTAAATAAATACACGAACTTTAGTCTCAGTATCAATTTAATCACGAACTTTATGATTATTGTAAAAAATCACAACCTTTCATCGTGTTGCAATTAGATACACATTTTTTTTCCCGATCAACCATTGATTATGTGGCTTGTAGGAGCTTGCCACGTCATATTACACAGATTCTTTTTTATTTTTTTTATTTTCCACATCAGATTACACTTTATAGAAATAAAAATAAAATTTTATAAAAATAAAACTCTTGCTTCTGCGTCTTCTCTGAAACTCAATCAAGTTCTTCTTCTCAAACTCAATCAAATTTTCTTCTTCCCTTCTCAAGTTCTTCTCTGCGTCTTCTTCATTTTTCAAACTCAATCAAGTTCTTCTCTTCTAACCCTAAAATTCAAAATTCACTAAAAATCATTCAAAAAAACTCAATCAAGTTCTTCTCTTCTAACCTTTGGACCTCAATTAATTATTGGTTTATTTCTTCAGAGATTCTTCAATTATTAAATAATTTTATCAATTTATATGCTTTATGAAGAGAGTAAAATATTCTAGAAATTAATGTGTTTAACACTAATGATTACTGCAACAAAAATATTCTAGAAAATATATATATATATTTTTTTGAAGTATTCTAGAAAATATTCTAAAAAAATAGATTGTTTAATGTACAAACATTTGCAATTGTAGGCTATAAGTATTCAAGTTTCATGTTACAAAAATAACAGATCATTTCATGTTTCATTAGCACGGCTCTCTTGAGGTGTTGGTCATCATCATAGACCCACCTAGGGGTGAAAACGGATCGGATATTTCCCGACCGATCCGGAACCGTATCCGGTCGGATACGAATTCGGTATAAAAATTTAGTATCCGGACGGATACGGATTCGGATACGGATAGTTGACTTCGGATTCGGAATACATAATATCCGACCGTATTCGAGTTTTCCCATATTTTATCGGATATTATCCGGATAATAAATCCGGATACCCGAATTTTTTAATATATTTTATTTTATATTTTATATTAATTTTATTAAAGCTCTATTATAACTTATAACATTATTGGGCCTTATTAAAAACTAAAAAAGTGGTGCACAAAAACATATATGCAATATTGCACATTTCAGTCATTCACACACATGTTTTTTATAAATACACCCACAAGCTTAATTCACACACATTTTTTATAAATACACCCACAAGCTTAATTCACACACACATTTTTTATAAATACACCCACTGACAGCTCAATTCACACTCACGTTTTTTATAAATGCACCCACTGACAGAAATTGAACATGGTCGTCTTCTCCGAGCAGTTTTCGGTCACCTCAGGCCGCGGTCGGACGCTGCAATTTACGATGACCTTAATCCTTAAATATTTTATATTTCTTTAAATATTCTTTAACACTAATTATTATGAGTCAATGTTATTTTGTATTACGTGCAATAATATATCTTACTACATGCAATAATATATGTTACTATATATTATAATGTGGGTTACTTAATCAATAAAAAAAAATATAAAAATATAAAAGAATCAGTATTACTATATAAAATTGTGTTATTACTACATGTAATAATTTGTTTTACTACATAAAAAATTATATGTTACTACATACTACAGTTTGAATTACTACATTGAATAGACGTTTGTTACTATAAGTAACTTTATCAAATGATCTAATATTTTTCGCATCATCCTACAATAAAACCATTTGTATTACAACATGATTATTGTGTTTACTACATTCGATAATATATGTTACTACATATTATAATGTGAGTTACTACATCAATAAAAACACTAGAAAAAACGTGTGAATTTGTATTATTATATAAATAGTTTGTGTTATTACTACATAAAATAATGTGTATTACTACATATTACAATTTGAATTACTACATTTAATATCCCGTGTTCGACAATAAAATAAAAGATAAAAAAATCACAGAAACGAGTAAAATAAACGGATTAAAAATTTCGAATTAAGTTGTTATTTGGTGTATTTATAAAAAATGTGTGTGAATTAAGTTTGTTGATGTATTTATATAAATTGTGTGTGTGAATTAAGCTTGTGAGTGTATTTATAAAGAACATGTGTGTGAATGACTGAAATGCATATATGCAATATTTCATACAAGACTAGCCCAAAGTAGTGATGTTTACTAAGGATATATTTTGATGATTTCATGTTTGTTGATTTTTTATGTGTTTCAATCACATTTTGATGATTTCCATTTGAAATATATTATCCGATTATAGTTATTCGAATCCGGCCCGGATTCGTCCGATATCCGTTCCGTATCCGTATACCGAATATTCCGAATTCGTATCCGAATCCGGCTTTTCCGTATTCGACTCCGAATTCGAGAAAAAAATATGGTTTAGGATACGGTATAAGCACTATCCGTCCGTATCCGATCCGTTTTCACCCCTAGACCCACACCACTAACTTCTACTCCATTTGCTAACTTTTCAAACAATATATAGAAAAATAGTCTTCCATCTATAAAAATAAAAAAATATATAAGGAATGACAAAGCTCTTGACAATTTTTTTTTTCTTTTTTTGGGATTTTTAGGGTTAGTTTTATTGATTTTAATTTTTAGGGTTATAAGAGAAGAACTTAATTGATTGAGTTTAAGAAGGAAAAAAGACGCATAAGAACTCTGTTTGATTTTTTTTTTTTTTTTTTTTTTTTGGATTTTTAGTGTTAGGTTATATCCTTATTATTTTGATTTTTAGAGTTAGAAGAGAAGAACTTGATTGATTGAGTTTGAGAAGTAAGAAAGACGCAAAGTTTTATTTTTATTTAAAAAAAAAAGAATTATGGAAAATCTGACGTGGCAAGCTCTGGTAAGCCAAGGTTATGATTTTTTACCATAATCGTAAAGGTCGTGATTAAATTGATACTGAAATTAAAGGTGGTGTATTTATTTAGAATTAACCCTTTATTATATGTATTTTAGTTATTATATTTTTATAATTTTGTAAATATGTTAATTCAATAATTTTTTGTTGAAAGTTTTCTGAACACCATATTTATTGATTTAAATCTTTTTCAAGGTTCTTAATTTAAGAATTAAATGTTTATTCACATATAGTGATTTAAAGTATGTTATACATTTATTTCATTTATATATTGTTTCATAATTACTATATTACATTAAGCCTATTTTAAATTACATGTAATTTTATGATAATTTTAATTAATATTTTTATTTGACAAGTTTATGTTATTACAGTGAATCGATCATATGACAAAGTGGGATAGCTCAAGTGGTTAGAGCACCACTACCTAGGCCTTAGGTCCTGGGTTCGAGTCATGGGGACCTAGGCCTTAGGTCCTGGGTTCGAGTCATGGGGAGGGGAAAAAAGGGATGGGTATTTAACTTTCATAAAAAAAAAATGTGAATCGATCATATATAAACTTCTAAGTTCAACGATAATAAATATGAAACGATCAATTAGTGATATCAATTCAAAATATATGTTTTTTAAAGTAAATTTATTTAGATATTATTTTTTATATCAAATAATATTATTCATACATATACTACCTTTATTTGAACTAATTACTGTTTCTTATAATTATCTTATATGAAACGATCAATTAGTGATATCAATTCAAAAGGTATGTTTTTTGTCAGAATTTGGCGTCATCAAGTTTAGGCAGTGTTTCAGTTCAACCTTTCGCCAATACTTCTAATGATATTTTTTTTATTTAATTAGTTCAATATAGTAGAATAAATTTAGTTTATTATATTATTTTTAAATGTCACATTAATTTTTTTAATTATTTACAGTATCTGGTTCGAAATTTATCTTCTGATAAAAGTTTTAATCATCACAATAATTCAACACAACGATCAATGTAAGATGAATCTTCACCGTTTGTGGTTGATTTGACTGGTGACGATACTGATATTGTTGAATTACAAGCAAGAGATCCATTATTCATAGAATTAATAAATTTTAGTAAGAAAAGTCTCGATATTGTTGAACTAAAACCTGATGATACATGTGATCATGATAGTCACATACAATGTAAGTTATAACAGTTTCATATATTAAAATATTATAACTACATATATATATATAGTATGTGTATATTAATCTTTTTTTTTTAATATTATGTATATACATGTATTCATATTTTAATATTAAATATCCTTTTATTAAACATTTTGTAACATTTTTTTTTTTATTGCAAATCTATTAACTATTGGGATATTGGAGATCCTATTCATAGTTGTCAAATTTGTGGTGCAATGTTCTGGTATGATGAAAGCTTAAAGGCCCGTCCAGTTTCAGAATGACCAAGATTCTCATTGTGTTGCACTTAAGGAAAGATACAGATACCATATATGCCTCAACCTCCTCCAATTAGGAGTGTTCAAAAAAAAAAAAAAACGAACCGGAAAAATGACCGGAACCGGACCGGACCGTAATCGGACCGACCGGTTAGATTCCGGCCCGGCAAATTTTAGATTTCGGTCTTCCGGTCCGGATCGGTTTGGACCAGAATTTTTTAAAAATTTTTTTTTACTAAAGCACTCTCAATTATTTTTCAAAACCAAGTAATTGGTGAAAATGTGTTGAGATCTATTACATTTTTTGCAAATATATAATTTAACAAACATATTTAATTTATTTTAGGGTCAAAAGATCATTAATAATAATGTAAATAAAATTCACATTGGCGTAATGAAAAAGCAAACACTTTAATTTTCTTAATTTTCATACACAAATTCATCAATTTTGTTCTTGCTTCCATAAACTTAAATAAAAAAAAAAATCCGGTCCAACCTGTCCGGTCTGGACCGGATTAATTACGGTCCGGTCTCCGGTCCGTAAAATTTTAAGATTTCGGTCCCGGTCCGGTCCGGTTCTGGACCGGTGCACACCCCTACCTCCAATTCTCCAAGAACTACTTTGGGGTAATACTGCAAAGAGCAAACATTATTTGAATAATGATTGTGCTTTTAATAGTATGTTCTCATTTACTTCTTTGGGTGGTAAGATTGATAGAAGTCTTAATACCGGAGGCGCTTCACCCGTGTTCCGCTTACATAGACAAAATTACCATAGAATGAGTTGTTTATTGCCATCAAATGGATCTCAACCAAAGTTTGCTCAGTTGTACATTTACGATATTGATAACGAAATTTCCAACAGAATAAATGTTGTTAGGTATTTTTATTTTAATATTCAATTACATAATTATTTCTATTCTCCTTTTATATTAATCTTATTTTTTTTGTTAATAACAGGTCAGATCTGCACATCAATACATTAAATGTTGAAATAGTAACTGATGTTAAAAATATGTTGGATGGTTATAATGTACTTGCAAAGAAGTTTCGAGAGGCTAGACATAGATTTCTTGAAGGAAATTTTAATGTTACCCTGAGATTGATTGCTAAAAGGGGACATGATCCTAGAAGATATAACTTACCTACTATCTATGAGGTTGCTGTTGTGGTTGTTGGTGACCTTAATCAAACTCTTGGTAGTCGTGATATTGTTGTACAAACTTATGCTGGCGAACTTCAACGCATTACAAAGTTGAATTTGTCATATCTTGCTTTGCAATATCCACTTCTTTTTCCATATGGTGAGGATGGATATACAGAGGATATTCCATTTGCTACATTTGCGCTGCATAGAGCTAGAACGCGTAAGTCCGTTAGTTTTAGAGAGTACTTTTCATTTCGACTTCAACATATGAATGGTGAACCTTCTACGATTTTATCTTCAAAAAGGCCCACTCAACAATTTATTGTTGATGCGTATACTATGGTTGAAACTGGTAGACTTAAATACATATAAGGACACATCAAGCAGAGCTTCATAGTGAAATGTATAGTGGTGTTCAGGATGCAGTTTTAGATGGTGAGACAGATGCCCGTGCATTGGGAAAGCGAGTTGTTTTGTCCCCTTCATTTACTGTAGGTGCACGCTACATGGTTCAAAATTATCAAGATGCAATGACAATTTGTAGATGGGCCGGTTATACTTAATTATTTATAACCTTCACGTGCAATAAAAAATGGCCTGAAATTGTACGTTTTTTAAAACTGAAGGGATTTAATCCTTAAGACCGCCCAGATGTAATATGTTGAATATTTAAGATCAAACTTGAAGGATTATTAAATGATATTCGAAAGAAAAAAATATTTGGAATGTCAAAGCAGGTATTTAAATTTATTTATTTTTCTTTTACATTTATAATTTTATTGTCATTTAATAACATCTATTCACTACATTTTATCTTTTAATATTTTTTGTAATTTTATATGCAGTTCTTTATAGTATTGAATTCCAAAAGCGAGGTCTTCCCATGCACATATATTGGTGTTTCTTGAAAATCACAATGAGGTTTGTATATATTTAATCTTGCTACATTAGGTTTTTATTATAATTGATTATTCTTTATCTCATTTTTTTTTAAATTGTTACAGTTTCCATCTGCGAATGATATTGATCTCATCATTTCTGCTGAGTTGCCTGATAAGGAAAATGATCCACAATATTTTAATGTTGTTTGTGATTTAATGATTCATGGTCCTTGTGGTGCTGCAAATCCAAGTTCTCCTTGATGACTGGTGAAGATTCATGTACGTACAAAACATTTTCCTAAAAGATTTGTTTCACAGTCTTCTATTGATGAAGATGGTTATCCTATTTATAGGCGAATGGATGATGGAATGACTTTGAATAAGAAGAACTCTGTTTTGGATAACAGACACGTTGTTCCCCATAATTGTTATCTTCTTTTGAAGTATGGTGTACACATCAATGTTGAATGATGTAATCAATCAAGATCCACAAAATACCTGTTCAAATATGTCAACAAAGGACAAGATCGTGTTACTGTATCGTTCTTTGAAAGTAAGGAGCAGTCTGATGGTGAAACAGATTTAGATGAAGTTAAATTGTACTATGACTGTAGGTACGTTTTTACATGTGAAGCTACTTGGAGAATTTTCGGGTTTGAGATTAATTACATAAATCCTCCAGTTGAACGTTTGATATTTCATCTTCCTGATCAGCAGACTGTTTTATTTGGTGATGGTGCATCTTTGGAATCGGTTTTGGAAAGACCATCGGTAAAGTAAATCATGTTCTTAACTTGGTTTGAACTCAACAAGAATTATTCTAAAGCAAGAAATTTAACTTATGTTGAAATACCACAATTCTTTGTATGTAAGCTAAAAATTAGAGCGTGGGTTGAAAGTAAGAGAGGTTTTCAATCAGACGTATTTGTTATGTTCCTCCTGGTGCTGGTGAGGCACATTACCTGAGGATACTCTTGAATATAGTTCGTGGACCTACATCTTATGATGATTTGAAGAAATTCAATGGAGTAATTCATCCAACGTTTCGGGAAGCTTGCTTTGCTAGAGGTTTATTGGAAGATGATAGAGAGTATGTTGATGGTATTGACGAGGTTAGTCGTTGTGATTCAGCATTTTCGATGAGATCTTTATTTGTTACGCTACTAAAATCAGGTTCGTTGGGTCGACCTTATATATGATGTTTGGAAAAAGTGTTGGAGACATCTCTCTGATGATATTATTTATAATAGACGGAGAATTATGCATTTTCGAGGAATGTTTATTTATTTCATTTCTTAATTTAATGGCATTATAATTATTCAATTTCTCTAATATGCAAGTCATTTTAAGTCAGATGTTCAATTAATTACTTTACATTATTTGTGATTTATTTACAACTTTAATTGATTATATTATTTTTACATAATTTACTTTGCACAAATTTATCAAAATTCTAAAAGATGCAACTCTAAATTTTAATTAAATTTACTTTAAATTAACATGCAACTTTAAATTTTGATTACTTTGCATAAATTCATCACACTTTTACTTATAAAAAAATTAAAATTTTATATTAATTTATTTTATCATAATTAACTAAAATAATTTTAATTGTAAGTTCTTGTAGAATTAAGGATGACAGATAATGAAATCAAGAGTTGTTGTTTGATAGAAATCGATAATTTGTTGCGGGCTCTTGGTAAGTCTTTGCAAGATTTTGAAGACATGCCGGTGGTAAAGCATGATCCGAATTTTTCATCTAGAAATAGATTGATTTTGAATGAGTTTACATGCAACATGGCTGATTTGAAGTTAGAGTTTGAGTATTTAATTAGCAAACTTAGTGATGAACAACGTGGTGTGTACGATAGAATAATTACATCCATTCAATCTGGTAATGGTGGTGTGTTTTTTGTTTATGGATATGGTGGAACAAGTAAAACTTTTATATGGAATTAATGTAGCCTCGAGTGGTATATCTTCACTCCTTCTTTCAGGTGGACGTACTGCTCATCCCAGATTTTCCATTCCAATTGATATTACTGAAAATTTTACATGCAATATTCATCAAGAAAGTCATCTTGCTGAGCTCTTGATTAATGTGATCTTATAATATGGGATGAAGCGGCAATGGTTAAAAGATATTGTATTGATGCTATTGATACCACTTTGAAGGATATTATGCAGCTCACATATCATTTGTCATCTGAACTACCTTTTGGCGGTAAGACTATTGTGTTTGGAGGTGATTTTCGTCAGATATTACCCGTTATTCCAAAAGGAACCAGGCAGGATATTGTTCACACTACTATTAATTCATCTAATTTGTGGAATGATTGTACACTTCTAAAACTCACTAAGAACATGAGGCTTCAGCACCTAAGATCCGATGAACTTCTACATAAATTGAATTCTTTTTCTGAATGGATAACATCTATTGGAGATGGTACTATAGGAAAAGAAACTGAGTACGGGTCTGATGTACTAATTTCTGAGGATATTTTGCTAAAGTGTGGTGATGATCTGATTTCTACTATATTGATAGCATTTATCCCGATTTTAAGAATATGATGGATGATCATGACTATTTACAAAGTAGAGTTATTATTTCTCCCACGTTAGATGTTTTCAGGTCAATAAATGAGCACATGATTCAGTTAAATGAAAAGGAATCAAGTACTTATTTGAGCTCCGACAGTCCTTGCAGATCTGATTTGAATGTTGATAATTTGGCTAATGTTCATACTCCTGAATTTTTGAATAGTTTGAAGTGTTCTGGTGTACCTGATCATGAATTGGATTTGAAAGTTGGAACGCCGGTAATGTTAATGAGAAATATAGATAGATCACTCAAATGGCCTATGCAATGGAACCAGGTTTGTGTCTTTTTTTTAACAATTTTTTCTTTATTTCTTTATTTTTTATCGTTTAAAATTTTGCATTTGTTTTATCTATAATATTTTTTTTTCTATTATTAGGTTGGTTATAACCAGGTTGGGTGATAAATTTCTTGAAGCTAAAGTTCTAACTGGATGTAGTTGTGGAAACCTGATATTGATACCGCGACTTACGTTGACACCTTCTAATCCTACATTGCCTTTCAAGTTTCAACGTAAACAATTTTCGTTGATTGTGTCGTATGCTATGACTATTAATAAAAGTCAGGGGCAGTCATTTTCTAATGTAGGTGTTTTTTTTTTTTTTAAACCTGTATTTAGTCATGGTCAATTATATGTAGTTGTATCTAGAATAACAAATTGTCGTGGTTTGAAGATCCTGTTATGTCATGACAACAATCGTGATTTTATCACAAAAAACGTAGTGTTTCATCAATGTAACTAGATTTTAAGATTAATAATTGTCGTGGTTTGTAATATTCTTTAACATTGTATAGTAATTTAATAATTTTGTTGTATCATAAATATACATATATTTAATTATTACACATTATTTTTATGCTAAGTTTAAATTTATATAGTATAAGACATCAATGTAACTAGATTTTAAGATTAATAATTTATGAACATTTCATCAATGTTTATTTTATTATTTTTATAAATTCGATATAGTATAATAAATATTAGTTAACAATAATTAATTTTTTACTTATGATAATATATATATGTATATATTTTAATATAAGTTAGTTTTATTATTATAAAATTAATTCACACTATAAATAATATTTAAAACTTAAAATGTCATCACATATTTTAACACATCAGTCCGTGCGTCAGCACGGGTGCCCTACTAGTAAGGTTTATGTAGCGATTACAAACATAATTATTTATAATAGTAGGATTTAAGTAAGTGTCTTTAATGATATCATTACATGCATTTAATGCATCTACTTTACATTAAATGTGCCTCAAACAGACCTCAGGGTCTAATATTCACCATTGCTCGTCGCCGACCAATGGTACGAGCATCGTATCTTTAGTCTTCCCTATACAAGTCATGTGGAATGATGGTCGCTAAGGTTGCTCTCTTTATGATCTATTGGTTGTTTTTCGCATGAGTTGGCGTTGGGCGACCAACTTGTCTTGTATGATTCTTCACTTCTTGAATGACTTTCTCTTTATTAGGTGAGTATAACTCGTGCTTGCCAATATCATATCTTCAAGCTGACACGTAGGCTTTCATTTGACTTTTTCATTAGTCGTTGTGGACTTCTTCGCTCATTGGTTGGTCCTCGCCTAGAATGTGGCGAGAAGGACTTTGACTAGTCTTTTGTTGACTCTTTGATCGGTCAATAATTTTTTTGTTGACTCTTTGAGCACATATAACATCTCATTCTCTTTTTCTCTCCTCCCTTTCATTTTCTCTAAAAACATATTGACTCTTTGACTGGTCAATTTTTCTTTTTTTTGGTTTTTTTTTTAACATTTTTTTCTGAAATGTGTATGTAGAAAAGTGTAAGTCATTATAAATAAAAAATATAATACAACGTTAATGAAAAATGCAACACAATTTTTAATGAAAAGGGTAAGTCACTATAATTGAAAAGTGCAACACAATTTTTGATGAAAAGTGTAAATCATTATAACTAAAAAGTGCAACACAATATTACTGAAAAGTGTAACACAATATTATTAAAACGTGCAAGTCAATATAACTGAAAAGTGCAACATAATATTTAATGAAAAATGTAAGTTATTATAACTAAAAAGTGTAACACAATATTACTGAAAATTGCAAGCCCATATCACAATTTTTAATGAAAAGTGTAAATTATTAAGTGTAAGTTATTATAAAAGAAAATATTATTCTAAAGTGTAAGACACTACGATTGAAAAGTACAACACCATATAACTAGAAGGTGTAATATAAGATTACTAAAAAGTATACTAAAAATATTATAAAAAAATGTAAGTCACCACTACAATTGAAAACATCATAAAAAAAATTAACCAAAAAAAAAAAGACCCGGTCAACTCGAGTCCTTATAATTATAAGGACTCGAGTCTATAGGAGACCAACCCTTATGTGCCATATATACACATTCTCCGGTGAGCCACATCATCCGTAACACCATAAAAAAAAAAAAAAAAGACCCGATCAACTCCAGTCCTTATAATTATAAGGACTCGAGTCTACAGGAGACCAACCCTTATGTGCCATATATACACATTCTCCGGTGAGCCACATCATCCGTAACACCATAACAAAAAAAAAAGACCCGGTCAACTCGAGTCCTTATAATTATAAGGACTCGAGTCTATAGGAGACCAACCCTTATGTGTCATATATACACATTCTCCGGTGAGCCACATCATCCGTAACACCATAAAAAAAAAAAAAAAAGACCCGGTCAACTCGAGTCCTTATAATTATAAGGACTCGAGTCTATAGGAGACCAACCCTTATGTGCCATATATACACATTCTCCGGTGAGCCACATCATCCGTAACACCATAAAAAAAAAAAAAAAAGACCCGATCAACTCCAGTCCTTATAATTATAAGGACTCGAGTCTACAGGAGATAGGGGTGGGAATGGGCCAGGCTACCTGACAGGGGCCTACGGCTCGGCCTATTAAAGCTCGGCTCGACTCGGCTCGTTTAATAAACAAGCCGGGCTCAAGCTTTTTTAGAAGCCTATTTAGCTAAATAGGCCGGGCTCAAACTTTTTCGTAAGCCTTTTAAGCCCAATAGGCCGGCCTATATAACTTCACACACACACACACACACACATATATATATATAGTGATTATTCACTCTTCGATACAAAATTCAACTTCTCCCCACAATTTAATACAACCACTTTTAAATGTGAAATGTTTGTTTGTAAATGTGAAATGTGAATGTGAAATATTTGGTATTTTACATAAGGAATCCTCAAATGTATTAGAAAGTGATTTCCATATATATATTGTATATATTATAAGTATATACTTATATAATATGTGATTTTCAAATAAATAAATAAGAAAATTTAGTAACACTAGTTATATTTTCCTTTGTAATAGTTGGATATTTTTTTTCGAACATTCTATTACTTCAATTTCTTCATTTTGAGATTTAAAGAGTTAATTTTTATAATTTGATGATAATACTGTTGTAGATTTTTTTAAAAAAAATACGCTAAAGAGGCCTTTAAAAGGCTTTCGGGCCAGGCCTATTTATTAAAAAGGCCAGACTTGAGCCTTTAAAAAAAGCCTATGACAGGCCATGGGCCAGGCTCGGGCCTAAGAAATATATAACAGGCCAGACTTTTTTTATTAAAGCCTACCAAGGCCTGGCCCATTCCCACCCCTAACAGGAGACCAACCCTTATGTGCCATATATACACATTCTCCGGTGAGCCACATCATCCGTAACACCATAACAAAAAAAAAAAAGACCCGGTCAACTCGAGTCCTTATAATTATAAGGACTCGAGTCTACAGGAGACCAACCCTTATGTGCCATATATACACATTCTCCGGTGAGTCACGTCATCACTTGTTGATCGAAGAAAAAAAAACATGTAATCAAATTGAAACAACAACTTGTGATTTTTTATTATACAATTGAAAAGTACAACACCATATAGCTAAAATGTGTAATATAAGATTAGCAAAAAATATACTAAAAATATTATTAAAAAGTGTAAGTCATTACAATTGAAAATCGTAACACCATAAAAAAAATTAAAAAAAAAAAAAAAAGACCCGGTCAACTCGAATCCTTATAATTATAACTTATAAGGACTCGAGTCTACAAGAGATCAATCCTTATGTGTCATATATACACATTCTCCGATGAGCTACGTCATCATTTGTTGATCTAAGAAAAAAAAAATCAAATTGAAACAACAACTTATAATTTTTTATTATAATCCTGGAAATTGTGATTAAACTGAAATGGTGAATTTATATGGAATTAAACTTTATTTTATCATATTTTTTTTAGTAGCTTTCATAGAAAAAGTATTAAACATGAGAATTTTTTTGTTTTCCACACCCCAAACTCGCCGTGTCACATCATCATGAGTTGGCAAAGATTGTGGGCACTACCCATCAGCTCATACAAACGAAATGGTATTTGACAAATTTGCTGATTTTTGTTTGGAATCAACAGAATATGCCGCATATGACACACTTTTTAGGGACATTCGGTGTCTCAAATTCGCATCTTTCCCCCAATTTATTGCTCCAATTTTTAAAACAATCCCTCCTGCACCTAACATTGTCACAGTGTTGCCATTTTCAGGTAGTTTTTGCGCTTTCTCTTTAATGATGTGAATATGTATCTTTTGGGGGGTCTTATTAGGTTTTTAATCTGTTGTTGCTAATTCTGGAAATTTAATATACAAACCATTATGGGTTTGTTCTACTGTCGCATGTTTAGTTGGTCACTTTTATTTATTTAGTTTTAATATTATTTCTGTATTATAACAGTCAAATCTTTAATAGTTAAGTTGTCGTTTTGGTTCAAGGTTTTTAATTGTTAGAATTAGTACTTAAGCTGTATAAGCATCATCTCCAGAATTTAAACAAGTTTGGGTTGATTTTCTTATCGTAAATCATAGCTCAACTCATCTGGAATGATATATATATATAAGAAATACATGTTTTGAGACAATTAGGAAATTAATTATAGCTCCATCAGTGTTAATTTAATATTTAAGGCTTTGATGATATAGCTGATTTGCATCATAGCCTTGTAGTGATGTTCGTCCGTTCATTCGTTCTTTGCAAATTCTGAATAGGTAGTATTAATGGAGTTCTGATTGCACTTAAAACTAATTTCAGTGACTCAACAAGTGCTGCTTTCTACATATATGTGGTTTTTGGCAATCAGTTAATATTGGACTGATTGCCAAATAATTAACATATGAATCCAGAGAGTGGTTTGATGCCTAGTAAAGCCTTGAATGGAGTTCATTTGGTTTCCCACTTGCCATTTTCATTCCAAGAGATAAACCAGAATGGCGATTTTAGTGAATCAACTTCTAGTATTGGAAACAATCGTCAGTTGATAGTGCAGTAAGTCAAGATATTCAATGTTTGATTTCTAGTGTTCGGGATCTATTTGTTTAATTTAATATCTTCTTATATTAATCAGGAAAGTCTGGCATCAAAGACCTGATTGTTTGAGGCCCATCCGTTGTTGTCGTAATGGTAATTTAAAATATATTGCTCTTAACAAAGTATCTCCTCTGTTATATTCTGTTTCTTGTTTTTTTGTCATAATAAATCAGTTGCTCCTCTCAGGTGATAAAAACATTGCTGAAACTATCGCTAATGTGCTCACTTCGCTTCCCTTTATTGCCGTTGGACTCCAGGCCCCAAGGTGCATGATAATTACATTACATGCCCCCATTGAATTAAGAGCCTGTCTGGCTAAGCTTATTTTAAACATCTTATAAGCTGTTAAAGTGTTTGACTAATAAAACTTATAAGTGCTTTGATAATTTGAGAGATATTTTTTAATTAAAATTTTTATATTAAGTAATTATCAAAGAACATGGAAAATGGGGGTGAATGGTTGAGGGTAGGGTGATTTTTGTTTTGTTTTTGAAAAATAAGTTGGGGTACATTTTTTTGGAACTTATAAACAGCAAGGAGCTTATTTTAAGATCTTATAAGTAGTTTTACAAAACACATTTTGAGAGCTTATAAGTTAAACTTAAAAGTACGAGTGTTGTGCAGGAAAAATGTTAATTGTAGAATGTATGCAAATTCATTGATTGGAGTAGGAGTTGCGTCAAGTTTATATCATGCTTCGAGAGGGAGATTGAGAAAGTATCTAAGATGGGCCGACTACACTATGATTGCCACAGCGACTGTGGTAAGTGAAAAACTTGAATAAGCTGATTTCCAAAGTAGGTAATTCATTGCATGGTTATGTTGTTGAATAAGCTGATTACTTGTTTACATCTCTCTATTAGTGTATGCCTTTGGAAGTCATCTTCTTTGCCTTGTGATTTTGTTGAGTAAGTAGGAACGAAACTTCCTTTGTTTGCAGTGTCTGTCAAGGGCACTTAGGAATGAGAACCCAAAGTTGCTGATGGCAGCAACTGCCGTCGTTCTGCCAATACAGCCCCTCATGGTTTCAGCAGTTCACACAGGAATGATGGAGGTATAATTTAATTACTCATCCTATAGTATTTGCTCAGCCTCAGCAGGCAGCCCTTTTCTTTTGTGGTCGTAAACACTCTTGTAATGTGCAGGTTGTGTTTGCAAAGAGAGCATTTGAAGATCCAGACCTGAGGAAGGCGCATAATGTACATAAGATGTCTTCGTTGTTAGGCGGTGCGTTTTTCATTGCCGATGACCTCCTTCCTCAAACACCATTTCTACATGCTGCTTGGCACCTTGCTGCTGCTCTTGGAGTTAGCACTTGTAACAAGCTTTTGGACTAGTATTAGTTAATATCATCATTTATCTAATTAATGTTTGTTTTCCAAAATAAATCCACCCAACTTCTATTAGTTTATTAAACCAACTTTATGAAATTATCCACTATTTTTTACCAAAATAAATCCACACTAATCGTGTCGGGAATTAAACTACAGTTTGAGAAAATAAAAGGAACAAAAATAAACTTCTCAAATTTGTTGACTCAATTTATCAAGAATGATTATGTAGATACAATGCCATGGAGAGTTATTTTTACAAAAATTTATGGATTGCGGCTTCTAAAAACCCATCCATCGAACTTGAATACGGAGTACTATTTAAAAGACAAAAATAAAAGAAAATCTTGAGGACAAGTGCCCGCACCCTGACATCAGGCCTCCGGCAGCCCTCCGGTCACAATTTGGATTGTCGTTAGTGCTGTTATTTGAATCGAGCCTTAACGAGACTCTGTTCGGCTCGTTTAGTTAAACGAGCTGAGCTCGAGCTTGTTAGATACTCGATTTACTAACGAGACGGCTTGAGGTCGACTTGTTAGACTCGATATTTATTTTTTGTAAAAAATAATTATTAGGCTCGGCTCGATAGACTCGTTAACGAGTCGAGCCGAACTCGATTTTTGACTCGTCAATGTTATCGAGTCGAGCTCGAACTTCAAATCCTCGGCTCGGCTCGAATAACAGCTCTAATTGTCGTGATTGCGGGCTGGATTTTAGTCCATCAGGTGCTGAAAATGTGCTTCGAAGAGAGTTTCGATTCGATGTCTTATTCGCTCGATCATTTCAGAGTTGAGAAGAAAGATAAATTATTTTTTAAAGTTGTAGTAACCAAAATTTGGAAAGGAAAAATTTAAGAGATCTTGTCATATTAGAAAATGTCAATCAAAGGAGGAAGTGAACATAAAACATGAAATCATTAGTAGCTTGTAAATTGTTATAATGATTGTACATGCAAGAAATGCAAATCTTGACCGAAAATGATTTACGAACCTTGAACTTGTGTGCAAGTGCAGCACATACACATATTTCGCATTCAAGTTGGAGGTTTATAGGTGATTTTGAATTATTTTAGAAGTGATACAAATACATTCCGACTTTTGCTAATTATTTTGCATTCATTTTGCTCTCATTCCGTTGGTCTATCAGTGATATTTTTTTGACAACATCTCGATTCGCCTCAAACAAGATACAATGACAATGCTTGTATCGTCGTTTAATTTTTCTATTTTGTAAAACAATTGTCCTACCGATTCACTAGCACCTAGAGTGAATAACGTAAATTGTGTGTGATACGAGCCTGGACCTCCTTATTTTCCTATAAATCCAGTCATCAGCCCTTTTTTTTTTTTTTTTTTTTTTTATGGCATTTCACTGAACCTGTGACATTCAGTGGTAAATTCGACTCTTGCCTTTTCAAAAAATGAAAAAGGTAGACATCAATTAATCAGAATAAAGCAGTTGAGAAAGGCAGATATTTGTTGTTGTTATAATTTCACATATTGAATTATTCATCTATGTTTTAATTTATTAATTGTAGAGTTAGATCTTTTGGTTGAGCTAGCTAGCTAGGTTCATCATCAATCAAATCATTCTTTTAAAAGTATACTATTTTCAGTCATAATATTTACGCAACTAAACCTACCTAATATCTATATATATGCCTCAATGCAATTAAACACACTTATATATGACCATTAACACACATATTATTACCCTACTCTTTATGTCACACTATTCTTTTTCATAAATTATTAGTGTACATGGACCATAATGTTATTACTATATACACGTTAGGTAACCACATTTCCATTAATTTAAGAGATATAAAGTTCAAGTCCAACTCTCAAACAACCAACATTTAATTTCAAATTATCCAAATTCATTATGTTAATTTATATTTCTTCTCAAGATAAACTAGCTAGTGTGATACTATTTTTTTAGTAAAATTATTAATACTCATAGTTTATAATAAAACAATTAATACATTTTTGTGAAAACAAACTACTACCTCCGACTCACTATAGCGGAACTTCAAGGATATTTTACATGAAAATAAAAAATAAAAATAAAAAGCACGTGTAATGTGATATTTTTACGGTTTCTTCACTTACATGTAGTAAATTTGCTTAGCCAATGAGATCAAAATCAAATTTGTTTCATAACTTTTTATCTTTTTCGAAATAGTTCCACAAAAATACTGGAAAAAAAAACACTAAAACGACTCTGTTTTTAGCATGTGTCAGTCACGATTTCGTTATTTTGGTAGGATTGGCTGACATTTCATGCTAAAGAGACACTATTCTAATTTTTTTTTCATCGATTTGAGCAAATGATATAATTTGAATACATATGAGACTAAATAAACAAAAAAAAGGTGAGATCATTTCGTAAAAAAGTTATGGGATAGATCATAGATTCAGATTTAATCTCTTAGACTAATTTACTATATTTAAAAAAGGAAAAAAGAAAAACTCAGTTGAGAAGTGAAATGGGATCGGAATAAGATGTTTAATTTTTTTTCATAAAGTTTAGTATGCACTCGAGTTTAGTATGCACTCAGTGCATGTTGTGCACCCTAGTCCATATTGCACTTTTCAGTTTTACTGACTTACACTTTTTGGTAAATGGTGTTGCACTTTTTAATTATTATACTAAAAATATTATTATACAATTTAATAATTGAAAAGTGCAACATCATTTACCAAAAAGTGTAAGTCAGTAAAACTGAAAAGTGTAACATGGACTAGGGTGCATAACATGCACTCGAGTGCATACTAGACCAACCCATTTTTTTATAAATAATACATGTATAATGACAATTATTTTGGATTTTTTTTAGAAAGACAGTTAAATTAAATTGAATCGGAGAAGTAATATTATTTTTTAAGAGAAGTAATGTTTTTTTTTTAAATAGACAACCACGTGTAACATTTTTATATTGCAGGTATAAATTACTGTCGTTTTTTTTTTAAGGGTGGGGTAAAAAATATATTGTTTTGAAAGAGTTTTGTCTCATTTAAAAATTCAAATTTCTAGAGGTGAAAAATTAATTTTGGTATATTAATTCGTAAAAGTATTTTTTGATGACATAGTACCTGGTTCAAGGACCGACTAATCCGTGAAACCAATCTCACTGTCCGAAACAGTGTTAATTTCATGATCAGTTATGTACGTACTTTTTTTTTTTTTTTGAAGGTAGTAGAATTACAGATAGGGGTTAAATTACATATCACCTGCCCTCACCTATCCAAACAGCAAATTCTACCAATAGATCACAAATTTCAGACTCAATCGTGAGAGGGTGGAAGGAACAGCAAACAACCATCAAACCTCGAAACTCCGCGATCTAAAAAGATAGCAACGGCCGTGCTACAAACCTCCCAAACCACATAAGAACGGATCCAAAGCCTACCAGCTCCAACAGACACAACAAAGTGCCACCATGGGAAAACCCGAAAACGGGAAGAAAACCCATCATAACAGGGAAGAAGACAAATCAGCGGGGAAAGGAAAAATACCGAAAGCAGAAAATAACAGCATCAAATAATGACATCGAAAGAAAAAACGATCCTAGAAACACCATATCTAAACTAAAAATCAGACTAAATTAACATGAAAAAGGAAAAAACGAAGGGATAGACGGATAACTCACTCCCGATTGCAATGCAATTTCCACAGTTTGTATAATTAATGCTAACAACCTGACTATCATTTCAAACAATTAATTAATTAATTCACATAAATGTATCATTAAAACTCAACCGTGGAAGGATAACTTTTTACTTACATTCAATATTGCAATAGGTAGCTAGCTAGATGGTAGAGCTAGAAATTATTATTTTCAGTATATATATCTTTTAAATGTGATAATCCAACAAAATAGACTATATATAGTAAGCAGTAGAAATAATTATTGAAAAATAAATTAATGGCATACAAGAAAAGTTTGCTATTCAAGTCTTTAATTTTTTTTTTTTTTTTTGAAAATAAGTCTTTAATTTTGAGATGTACAAATCATATGAAAACGAGCTAACAATATTAATGGACATATTTATAATATAGGTAACTAGTATTGAAAATCTCATAAACTAATACTCAATAAATTACAAAATACTCCCTCCGTCCCAGCTATAAACTTTCCCTTTCTTTTGGGTGTTTTGATTAAGAAATATGATAAAATAATAGATAAAGTATAAGTGATGTAATTGTGAGAGAGAAAGTAATAGATGGGTATTAGATGAAGTATGATAAAATAATAGATAAAGTAGAAGTGATGTGATTGGGAGAGAGAAAATAATATACCAAAAATGGAATGAGAAACTTATAGTGGAACATCCACAAAAAGAAAGTAGGAAACTTATAGTGGAACAGAGGGAGTAACACAATAGGTTTTCAAACCCCTATATATATATACGTACGTGGCCGGTCCCATCAACATTATAAATTAATAGTTTTTTAATTACAAAAGTAGCTAGGGTAATTTTGTAAAATAGGAATTAATTTATTAATGGTTGATTGCTTCTTGTTAAAACTCAAATTAATGTACTCGAAGCTCATCTCTAACTTTTTTTATTCTATTCAACAGTTCTAGTATTGTGTTCTCAAATTGCACCAAAATGTTGTGAAACGTTTTGAATGTTAGCTTGTAACTGGTTTCAAAGGTTTTACTTTAAACACATTTAACTAATTTAATTTGAACACGTACATTTATGTTCTTGTACATGAACACATGGTTGTAAGTGAATTGTTTTAACTTTATACTAGTCAAAGTTATGGTACATGTTATGTATGTATTTGATTATCAAGACACAACGCACACTACTTGTTATATAGTACTCTTTTTGTTACTTCAAAAGTTGTTAATTTATTTTTGCACATTGATTAAAAAATATAATATTATATGTGCAGACGTGCAGTGGTAGAAATATATTGAAAAAAGAAAAAGATAGAGAGGGGTAAGAAAGAGTAAAGATAGAAATGAATAGTGAATAATGAATATTTTACAAAAATGAAAATGAGTAATTTTCACTAAAACGTTCAAAATGACAAAATGAATAATTTTTGAAGGAATAAAAGAAATACATCTATTATTATGTATATAATTAATATATTTATGCAATGAATTTACAATGCATATAGTCCTTTCATTAAAAAAAAAAAAACAATGTATATAGTAATTAAATGCACCCATTTTTAAGAAAATAAACTTTATTCATTATACTTGAAACACACTCTTAATTAAATGAATAAATTTATTAATTTTCTAAAAAAATTGTGTTTTTTTTAAAAATTAAACGGAATAGTACGTGTCGACGGTTTATGTTCAATTTCTTATGTTTCTCGTGTGACCAATGTTCGAATCCTCACGAGTGGTATGATTCTCCCGATCTTGTGGTGAACATATCGAATGACGTTTTGCGGTTGCGGTAGTTAACAATATTAATTTAGTTGGAAAAGGTCAGTAGCAATAATTAAATTACGGTAGGCCTAGAGGATGGAATAGTGTCGATGGTTTATATATATATAGTATAGACGAGTGCAAATAAATAAAAGCAGCAACATACATATATAATTTGATGAATAATGAATGTTTTTCATTGATTCGTAGTTGATGGTAACACTAATTATTTAGGGAAAAAGATAGTGAAAAATTAAAGTGTTGCTGACAAAGAAGTAAATTGTGGCAGGTATGTGAAACGAGTAAGATTTATTTGAGCATTTATCAAGACAGGGCCAACTAAAATCTTGGGGTCTGTATCTATCTATCTATATATGAAGGGTGGGGGGGCAAAATGGAATGTGAAGAAATGTGAAAGGCACAGGGATTGGTGGTGGTGTGGGCCACTTGGTTGCAATTTTATCAAGATTTCAAATTTATGATTAAACTTATTTGATCATTATTAAACTTATGATTGAACTCAATTTATATTGAAAGGAGATTAATATGTAGATGAACAATATATTGAGATTAAGTGTTAAAATATTCCTTCAGTTTTATTGTAACTTTCATACATAGATGAATACACATATTAAAAAAAGTGTCATAATGCATAATTATTAATATAGCTAGTTTTGTTTGGGGTATATATAATTTTGCAAATCCTATGGTTCAATGTAAAGATTCTTCTATTTTAAAAAGTGATTGTAAACCGTTTCAAAAAGAAAAAAAAAAAAAAGGGAGGAGAAGTATGAATTTGAAGAGGGCCGGGGGAGGGGGCGTAAAAGGTGAAACAAGACATTGAATTCGGAATGACACACTTGTCATAATCTCATCATTGTCACGTCGCTATTATGTGTGTGTCCCCCTAGCCTCCTTAATTTGTTTCTACCTCTCCCTCTCTCTCTCTAATAGTATTTCTTTAATAAATAAATAAATAATATATGTGTTGAGGAAAATGCATATATAGTAGCATGGTCAACCTAGTGCAATTGCATGCCTCGTCAAGTCTTTTTCTCTGAAACTCAAAAAACCCTATTGTCTTCCCTCACACTTTACTTATTCCTCGTGCATTTCCCTAGCTCGATCTATTATATGATCCATCTCCTCCAACATTCTTAATTTCTTAAATTATTATTTCAATTTCAAATATATATCTCATATTTATTAATCAAGATAAAATGTGGAGGGTTGATGAGATGAGCAAGATTATTCCGAACAAACTCAGGCCGTTGATGCCCCGCCCAAACAGCATCCTCTCTCCTTCATGCTCCTGCCGAAACCCTACTAGTATCCTCCAATGGACCCATCATCCCATAAGTATATAGTATTTATTTCTTAATTTCCATATATATATATAATCTCTGCCCATTATATTTAAATTAATATTATGTTTAATTAATTAATATATGGTGCAGGTGGTATGAGTGATTACGGTGGCGGCGTTAGAAGGGAGGCGCCGTTAGTGAGCACGCGGTGGAACCCTACGGCTGAGCAGTTGCAGGCTCTGGAAGAGATGTATCGACGGGGAATTCGAACGCCGTCAGCAGAACAAATCCAGCAAATAGCGGCTAAACTTAGAAGGTTCGGTAAAATAGAAGGGAAGAATGTGTTTTACTGGTTCCAGAATCACAAGGCTAGAGAGAGGCAGAAGAAACGCCGTCAACTTGAGTACTCACTTAATTCTCCTCATACTACTAAACAAACTCAAGGTACGTAATTCATTCATTTCAAAAAAATAGTAATTAACAAACCCATAATGTTAATTTATTATTTTAGTACGTGACATGCTAATATATATATATATATAAATCTGAAATAGGAAATGAGAACGGTATTTAAAATCAAATGTCATCTGTTGTAGTAAATATCTTTCCAGTTTGATGGACTAGATTACCCCAAGATAAGAAGTTGATTAAGTTCAAAATATATGTTTAATTAGCTTAAAATAAAATTAATACTCAATCAACCCAAAAAAAAAAAAAAAACACTCAGTGTATGCATATCAAATGACTGAAAAACACATCATTTGTAATTTAATATGATCGAGTTCAACTAACTAATCGACCATAGATAACTCTAACCTATCAAAATAATTTGTATGAGATTTCTTGCAATTTGAATTAAATTGATTTATATATATAATGAATATCCATATATAGACATTTAAATTGTTAATTATTCGATCTGCAAATTAAATTGATTTCATACAATTTGAATTAATTTGTTTGAACCCATAATGTTAATTATTTTGTTATCAAAAATACATTATACATATATGTTGTGCATTTAATTTGAATTTGAAGCAAATCAAAAGCTCCAAAATCTATGAAATTCCATATACACATCACACATGCCACCAAATATTAATTTCCCAAGACGGGGGTCTATGAATAGCTACTTAATACAAGTCAAAACTGTAGACCTACTTTACCTTCTTTCTTTTTTGAACAGTACTCCCTTGTCTTGTTTCACTAATAAAAAAATTAAAAAAAGAAAAGAAAATAAATTGATTTGATTTTGCAGGAGTGAGCAGGAGATACATAGAGATTGAACATCATAAGAAGTTGCCCACACCCACAAAATGCACTAGCACACCTTCAGAGGTACACTCTTAATTAATTAATCCCTCCTTTCCGTAATAAATTTTATAGATATATAGATAAACATACATATTAAGAAAGTATAATAATAAATAATTTAACTTATGTGTATGTTTACATTAAAAATATTATTCGTAATTGAGGATAACTACAAGAAAACTGGTTTTTAGTAACAAAATCCTCTCATTATTGCTTCTCTAGCTAAATGTCTATAATGACAGGAAATTGAAAATTAATGAGAGGACCTGTCACTAAAAGTCAATTCTTGTTATTAAAAGTTTTTAGTTAGAGAAACTATAATGACAAGATTTCTTTCACTAAAAGTAAATTTTCTTGTAGTGATTGTGAGAATATAAATTACTCTTTAGTGAAATTCTTTTTTTTTTTTCAGTTCAAAAAAAAAAAAGAAATTACTGTTTAAAATACTTTGTGGAAAATGATAGTAGATGGATACTCCCTCCGTCCCACAGGAATTTGCACACTTTCCATATATGGATGTCCCATACCAATTTGCACACTCCATAAAAGGAAATATCTTCACAACCCTCATCCTTGAAATATACTCATATTTACCCATATGCCATTACTTTTACACACTCAATCTACTTTTTACTTTACTTTATTCATAAAAATTTACAAAACTACCCTTCAAAATATCAATCATTACACCTTTTCTTACACATTTCTTAAAATGTGTGCCGGTCAAAGGGTGCAAATTCCTCCGGGACGGAGGGAGTACTATTTATTAAAAATAATGGGGTAATAATGAATGTATGAAGGTGAAAAAAGGGGAATTGGAAAGAGAAGGAAATTGTATGATGGAAAAAGAATGAGGCTAAAAAGCTGTATGAAAAGGTTAGAATTTCTCGATAAAGGGAATTCAGACAAGTAACTTTTAACTAAATTTCTTGTACCTGCAGAGCTCTGTATCAATGCAAGGTGCAGCAGCAGTAGTAATTGCAAAAGATGATGCAGGGTGGACAAACACACAGATACAGTTGCATCACAAGATTTTAACTGCAGAGAATGAAGCCTCTTCTGCCTTGTCGCCCAACAACTCTTCTTTAAACACCCTCACTGTACACAACCCTACTGTACCGGATGAAACCACCACTCTGCAGTTGTTTCCGATTCATCAAAGTGTACGCGAGGTAGAAACCAAGTTTACACCCACTCATCACTTTATCGAGTTTCTTCCCACAAAAAATTAACCTTTAATTTATTAGTATGATCGAGGTAAAAGCTAGTTGAATGAAGAAGCTAGATAGATGTACTATAATTCAGTTATAATTACATGCGTGTTTGTATCTATCTGTGTCGATGTACTAGGTAACGTGGGATCAGTGACTTTTATATCTATCATATCATGTCTTTGCATTTATAAACATGTTTTTTCAGATGATTACAGAGTAATTTTTATTTTTATGTTTCTAACAATTTTTGTTAGTTTTCTTCAAGTATTACAATTTTCTTTTCACTAGCTAGCTCCCTGAAATGAAACTTGGGAAGTTAATCAATTTGAAAATAAGATTTGCATTTTAGTCCTAAAAAAAAAAATACTTTTAGGTCCATACAATTGATCGATTTGCACACTATACAACATTACAAACCCGAAAATACACTCCGTACAAATGCACAATAGTATTATATCACCACTTTAACACCTAATAGTAATAAAACTCGTGAAATTTTACAAAGTTTCCAGTTCATTTTAAAGACCTTGTTAAATAATATATCTCGTATTTACGGATACTCATATGTGTTGTGCAAACCAATTTAACTCAAATTCTTGAGATGGGTACTTAAAATGACTTGTAAAAAATGTTGGAATTAATGGGAATTAATTGGGTTTTGACACTCTGATCTAATTTAATTAATTAGACGGACTAAACGTTAATTAAGAAATAATTGAACGTGACATGGTCGTTCTACTCGCGGAGAAGATGAACGTGGTATATTTAATATCTCAAAACCGAGTTAAGGTGAGTGAGAAATTAATTGTTGAAGTTGAAGAGGTTCAACTTGGAAAGTTTGAGAAAGTGGGAATTTGTCCCACATAGGAAACCTACAAAACATTTATGATGTATAAAGGTATTGAAGTAACTTGGTAGTTCAACTATCTAAAAGAGGGACACTCCTCTAAGAGCCACACGCGCCCGCCTGACCGGCCGGCTCGGCTTCGGATTTGGCTACTTCAGTTTCTTGTGCCTATAAATACAGACTCTTCCCTCATTCCATCTTTTTGCAGACCCAAAAACTCCGAAAGCCCAACTCAGGAATGGGCTCGGCCCAATTCGAACTACTTCAGTTTCTTGTGCCTATAAATACAGACTCTTCCCTCATTCCATCTTTTTGCAGACCCAAAAACTCCGAAAGCCCAACTCAGGAATGGGCTCGGCCCAATTCGAACTACTTCAGTTTCTTGTGCCTATAAATACAGACTCTTCCCTCATTCCAAATTTACACTGAAATTCGCCCCTCTACCTTTCTCTCTCCTCTCGTCCCTACGCAGTGTATTGAGCTACCGAAAGCCTTACACTGTTCTTTCTTGTGCCGGATTTATTTCCGACGATTTTCTCAACAACCTCCTAGGGCTCGTCCCTACGCAGTGTATTGAGCTACCGAAAGCCTTACACTGTTCTTTCTTGTGCCGGATTTATTTCCGACGATTTTCTCAACAACCTCCTAGGGTTTCTTGTGCCTATAAATACAGACTCTTCCCTCATTCCAAATTTACACTGAAATTCGCCCCTCTACCTTTCTCTCTCCTCTCGTCCCTACGCAGTGTATTGAGCTACCGAAAGCCTTACACTGTTCTTTCTTGTGCCGAATTTATTTCCGAGAGTGTTCAGTTCGTACTACGTACGTTCGTCGATACTTCTTATACAGTGGTGCTACTGTGTATTAAGTGAAAGTCGTTTTACCTTTGGGAACGGAACGCCGTAACAGTCGAGCACTATCCTGGGCGTATTCTGTTCTGCGAGAAAAGGGTTTCCCTTGACTCGACTTATTTGTGGAATTTACTTATTCTGACATTTTTGATATTGCAGTTTACACGACGTAGACCAGTTTCCAACAAAAAATATTTGTATATATATAACAAAAATTAAATAAAATTGTTGTTTATATTACTTTATCCATTTCATATTAATGAGCAACATTTCTTCATAATTTATCCTCATATGTACTATTCCCACCTACAAAAAATAAAGTGATAAATACGTGAACATTCCATTTGATACAAATTCTCTCTCTAAAATTATAGTAAACATTCTGCGAAAACGCCAACGCGACTCAGGAAGTTCCAGCAATTGTCATACTCCCTCCGTCCCGGTATAAGTTTCTCACTTCTTTTGGGTGTTTTGATTAAGAAATATAATAAAATAATAGATGTAGTACAAGTGATGTGATGGTGAGAGAGAAAATAATAGATTGGTATGAGATGGAGTATGATAAAATAATAGATAAAGTGTAAGTGATGTGATTGGGAGAGAGAAAATAATTTACCAAAAATGGAATGGGAAACTTATAGTGGGACATCCAAAAAAGGAAAGTGGGAAACTTATAGTGGGACGGAGGGAGTATATATTAAGACGAGAGCTTGTCAATACTTGAAGCTAATTTTGAAATAAAATGGAGCAGTTTAGAAACTTATCCAAATAAAAAAATCAAAACTAGGTTTTTTAAGGAAAGGAGTCAAATGACAGGTCAATCGTCAGCTAGTTGCTTTAATCTGTAAATATAAATTTAAGATAAAACTTACATAAAAATTTGTGCTAGTCTAGTGAGTTGATCAAAAAACAGAATAAAATACTAGTAATATTCTTGGTATTTGAATTAAAATCTGAAAATAAAGTTGTTAGAAAAAAGACAATACTACTCCACTAGATATAGAGTGGGTGTTGGTATAGTAGCGACAATGAATTCAGAGAGAAATATGTAGTGTGACTAGTCCCAACCCAACTAGACAAAACGCACACACTTCACCTCTAAAATTGACTTGTCTATTTCCACCACTGCCCTTTCTCTTTCTTTTTCATGCTTTTGCAACTTCCAAACTGCATCATTACTTTTTAATTAGAGCAAGTCTTATGTTAAATAAGGTTTTAGAAGTCTGAAATCGGTAGCCGCTCACGTTTAAGCTATAACTAGCTTCTTGTTATTACTTTTTCAATGCAACGATTCTTCAAACCCAACACTTATGAAAAAGAGAAAACAAAAAATAATACTCCAGTAAAAATAATCAAGGCGCCTAGGTGGCCACCTAAGCAGCACTGATGAAACCTCTCTCGAATGAATGCACGAGATACACTAGTAATCAACAATGGTGCTGTGATTTCTTTATTCAAATTCAACGTGTCTATAATTGGTGTATTCCACTGCTACTAATACTAACAGCTAGCACTAATTCGGCCTATAATCTTGTAATGCAATTGTTATAAAGTAAATTAGCTATGTAAGGTAAGGATCCATTAAGCACCTACACCGATTTTTCTGCCCGAACACCCAGAAGTCAAAAATCGAGTTGGCCAGGAGCCTCTTAAAGCCTAGGCAGTTGCCTAGGCTAACTTTTTGCATCAAAGTGTGTGAAACATCTCCCGGTTAGACATAACATAATTTAAACAATCTGTTTTAACACTTTGAAAAGGATGAGTGTTTACAGTTTCACACAAGTAGTCTTTGTCTATTGAGTATTTCTTGGTCCCTCTATATTTCAATTCATACTTTTAACAGAGGTGTGATTTCCTTTTGTTTTCTATGTTAAAAAAATTATAGTACAAGTATGCAAACACAAGAGTGTATAAAACATGAATGTACAATCATCACAAGAACAAACAGAATATGAGGAAAAACAAAAGTACGGATTAGAAGAAGAGCTAAGGTCCTAAGGAGCATTGTTTTTATAAGCAGATCGAGTTCGTTAGCAGAACCATTCACTTGAAATGCAAATATCCTGTTATCAATTGAGCTGTGAATACAGGGGCTCTGGATCCACCTTTCTGCGTATCCTGAAACAAGACGAAAAACAAAGAGTTAAAAGAAGCGTAAGGCAATGCTCGACTATGAATACAGTGACATTAAACCAAAAATAAGCTCAGCTTTCAGTTCACTTTGGTCATACGAAAGTGCTTGAATCGAGTCACCAGACTTGTCAAATATTTCACTATTCAATGATTCTTATTACCATTCTTGTTGAAGAATTTGAACCCCAAAATATCTAATTCTGCCCTAAAGATGTACGGTAATGGTGATTTCACATGGTTGTAGAGGTCCCTGTGCAAAAAGAACAAAACATGAATACTAAATCTTTTGTAAGCTCACCAATTGTCCTCGACCCATTTACAGCCATCAGTATCTACCACGTGCAGGCTGTATGCATGTCGTGATGTTGAAGACTTGTTCTCAAGACTGTACATACAAGACAAGGAAACAATGTGCATCATGATTTTACAAGAAAACAAAATCAGAATTTAGGGCAAGTAATAGACCTCTGATGAATAAGATCCCCATGAATGACAACAAACGAGCCAGCTTTCACTTCAATAGGAACAAAATCCTTCTGTTCATACGATGGAGATGGTTCATCAAAGTGAACGCCTGACTCGTCTCTAATGAATCTCCTAACGAGGCCATCTAAAACAGAAAAAAGAAGAAAATTCAACACTCACCAAAACATAATTGAGCAATAAAATAATATGTGATAATATCATTTTTGGTCCTTAAAGTTTACCTTTTCCCAGTTTTGTTCCCCATCTTTCACTCACCATCACTATCAAACTTGATAGTGAGTGAACGAGAGGGGACCAAAACTGGAAAAAGTAAACTTTAGGGACCAAAAATGAAATCATTTTGAAAGAAGATATTACTTTTATGAGACCCAGGAATGGCCCAAAGGCAACCATTTGTGACCGTTGCATCTTCTAGAGCTAGCCAAAGCCCAGTGCAAGTTGGTGGGTCCGTGTACAGAAATGAATTGTCCTGATGTGGCACCACTTCGCCACCAATTCCAGGTTGCTGGGAATTAAATTCATGAAAATATATAAAGGCATGGACATTTTCACTTAGTTCAGCAAATAAACACATCATTAAATACTGCATAATTGCCCAAATTCTAACTCTTACATGCTAAGAATTCTAAGCATAACATCATAACATCATTTGCCTTGGTCAATTAACATCTAAATCCATAGAAACTTTGAAAGTATACAGTTCTTAAAAATTCAAGAAATAATATTTCAAGATGCTATATTGCATTTGAAACCACCGAGAATTCTCCCTTTCCATGAAAACTCTCGGTCAAACAAATTAACATTGGGATAACTTAAAAATTGACTATGAAGAAATATATGGCGAAAGAGGTATATTGAATTATCAAATTATCATATAGAACCTTGAAAATGTACATGGATTGAATGACTACTGGCCTTCTGTAACCCAAAGAGCACAATAAACCCGATACTTTCTCTGAACTCGAGAAGCTCTTAAATACTGGGTCCAGTTCATGTAGTGCTGCAATCATAGAATATACTCAAGTCAATAAGAAATCTAAATTTAAACTTAAGAATATTATAGGTGAAATTTGACTATTTCTTTTATCACTCTCCTTTCTATTAAGATTCTTGCTTAAAGAATTTCTAATTTTTGTATACAATCTAAAAGATGTACTTTGTTTGTAAAGGTTTGTTTTTTGAAATCATTCAATTTTTCTGTCCTTACATCTTCTTTACTATTATTTTTTTCCATGAATCGAGAGAACAGCACATTTCGACTAGGGATGTCTTATGGAAGACACCACTGCATCCTCACAAAATACAATGCATACAAAATGTTCATATCCAATTAGCCTCGTACAAGAAAAGAGAAACCACATCAACCATTACCGTTGTACTTTCTTCACATCTAATTGCACTTATATTTTCTGCATATCTCTACAAACAAATTTCCACGCCGTGAAGAAAGAAATGATTAATGAAATACAAGGCGAGAGTGAAGCCTACCATGCCCAACTTTATTTATCGAGAGTTCCTTTGGCTGCTTCAAGTTCCCATCAACATCAAAAGCATTTTCTGTCAAGACAACGGAAAAATACATGTTTTAAGCAAGAAACTACAAAAATGCATGAATCAAGAGCTAAAGCAATTTGAAACACTCTAGAAGTCTAAAACAGCATATACCACTCAAAATTTATAGCACTAGGGCCAATCATGGGTCTGATCATACTAATTTAAAGTTGATGAACACAAAGAAGACTAGAATAACAACAACTTAGTGAGCTAAATCATATATACATTGAGCTCTAACCATGCCCTTAAGCTTAAACAAGGCCCATCTTATGAACATTAAAACAATGAAAAGAGCTTTGGCATCATATTCTTCATCGCACTATTAAATAAAAAATCCACAAACAAAATAGGGCAAGCTGCTTTTCAAGAAAAATCATCAAACAAAATCAGAACCCTAAACGAACAAACAAGCCACAGAAGATGAAATCAATCAAATACCCATACCTTCGAAGAAAAAGGAAATCTTCTCAGCACTTTGGAAGAAGTAATCATCAGTGGTCTGTTTCTGAAGCAGAAAAAAAAGGGTTAAATCTGAACAAGTAATCGAATAAGTAGGAAAATGGAAAGGGAGGAGTAAATGCTAACTTGGTTCTTGGTGGAGAAGATGGAAGCCCTGGTTGAAGAATCAAAGCCATGAAGCAATTGCTCCATTTGTAACCTAAGGGATTTAATCTCATCTGGGCCTGCGAAACAATCCAAAACCAAATAACCTTGAGAGTTGAACAACTCAAGCTGCTTCGGATTCAGGTTTCCAACAATTCCCATCACGAATTTCCTTTCTAAACTTTTCTTCTACTTGGAAAAAGATTGAGGTACTACTGTAGAATGTAGAAGATGTGTTGCGTATTCCCTTGTATACGTGACGTGTGTGTACACAAAAAGGAAGGAGAAGACCTTTTTTATTTTTTTAACAAAACAATTCTTCTTTCTTTTTTCGTAAACATTTAAATAAGATCATGGAGCATTAAATTAAATTTTGGAAAATGTGGTTAAGCATTATATACCTTGTGTTTTTCAAATAATTATATTTTTTTCTTTTTTACCATACAACCTACTAAATCAGGTTGCATAGTCAATAAAAATATAAGTTGATTTTAAATGAGACTGTCTCACAAATCTCTTTAACCTGAGTTCGGTAAATAAAATATCGAAAAAATTGCAGTCCAAGCAAACATTGTGCCAACTCAGTCCAACAAAAAAAAATAAAAATTGCATCGCATACACGATTCAGATTAAACAAATTGTTGGTCCCTACCCTTGGGGCTACTAAGAATACTTGGTGTACTCTTCTAAGTGGAAACAACTTTGTATGGTAACTAGTCGGCTGATTCACTGGAGGCCTAGGACTAGCTTATCAGTTGATGGTTACCAAACAACGTTAAGTGCGGATTATGTGATGTGCCCATAATTATACTCGTCTTACTACAAATGTTTTACTTCATACAAATACCATTTCGTGTGTGCTCTATCAGTTGACTTGGTGTCAGTTGATTCTTATGAGAGTTCGAAAAACAACAAGAATGATTATGTCGTATCAGCTGATTTGGTATCAGTTGATACAATATATTTTCCTTTAAACATATATATGTTATGTAAATATGCATGCTAAAGCAGTAAATAACACAGTGGTTCGAATCTCAGTCCTACATCCACTCTCATAGCCTTGTTATGATATTAATTCCTTAATAAATAAGGTCCTTATTACTTTAACGTCCTAAGAGAAGACGTCTTGCTACTTTATAGTCCCAACAGAAGACTTTGGATCATTTGGCACCTCCAGATGCACTCGATCCGCTAGTTATCGTGAGGGACTAGCACTCTTATAGTGTTTTCACACAAACTTGGCTTCTAAGGGTTTAGGATAGAAGGTTAGTTTAGTGTATATGAACTAGGTGAGATTTTCCCTTACAATCTAATTTAGCCGAAAGTTAGAATTGGGAAAATCTCTCTAAGATTTGGATATGTATATGACAATATGGGGTTAGTATGAATTCACTCACTGATGGAAGATGACACTTGTTAAATCTTCATTTAAGTTCCTTGGAGCTTTTCTTGTGGTCTGATCTTTGAAGTTCCATGCTCAACCTTGTATCACCTTCACTCATAGTGAGATATGAGTAATGAACTCATATATATAGTGTTGCTTTGAAATATTACCGTTAGAGTGTAATTTCAAATCTCCATTATTTTAGGAAATACAATCTTTTGATTGATACTCTAAATATTACATGGATATTACATTTCCATGTAATATTCAGTGTATCTTTAACTTTAATTCTCTTAGCTATTTCAGCTTTTGTATCATATACGTACGTCTGTTGTCACGTTTTCATTGGTCTACGTCAACTTGTTTGGTAGCTCTCTAACATATCTATATCAGATGAGGTCCATCCTATTGGATTAGATGACACCTATCATATTAGATGATACCTATCAGATTAGATGACACATATTAGATTAGTTCTCTAACAAATGAGGATTTCTCTAACAAATGAGGTCTTCTCCAATAGATGAGGTCTACTCATCTTATCAACATACTTCATCTCATCTTTTCTGGTTATCTTACTCCTCTTCTCTTCTTGATCATATGTGTGTAAGTCCACTTCATCAACTGGGTTCCCCCTCAATTGACGCTACCATAAATTAACTTTTACAAGATGAATAATGAAGTTGGCTATACAAACAACTTCTCTTATTACATGTTGATTTTGCTTATCAAAACTAAATATAAAGGATATCAGTTAACCTAAATATCCCAACAATTTCCCCCTTTTGATACAGCCAATTCATCTAACACTAAATGAAACAATTAAGAACAAGGAGTGCCAGTGAACAAGTAATAATGCTGAAAAGGTAGAACAAATGTCTTTTGTAAGACGACAATGAAGAATTGTCATCAGATGAAATAACGAGGTGTTATCTCCAAAAATTAAAATATATGAGTTTTATTAAGATAACACTTTACAAGTACAAACTCATCTAATTAGCTAATACAAAAACTTGAATTCTACTCTCAGCTAATAAGTTGCGAACAACCGACTTCCATTGTAAGCTTGCTTGTCTTCAAGTCTTCAAACAAATAGATCATCTTGATCTTCTTATCTTGCTCATACGCATGTAAAACCGGATAGGGCTAGAACTTAGGTGAACTGATGTTCCCCCTTAGCTATTGACCGGTTTTAACCACAAATTTCACACAAAATGCACATATGATTTTGTGAAATATTATGCATGTAAAAAACAGATTTTCAAAAGGATCTATTTGGACGACCATTGAAAAATAAGATTTGATGCAATTTTCTTTTAAAACAGAAGTAAACAAAGCAATGTTCTTTTGAAAAACTTCTCTGATACCAATTATTGGTCCCTGCCTTGGGGGCTATCAGACGACTAAGAATACTTGGTGTACTCTTCTAAGTGGAAATAACTTCGTACGGTAACTAGTCGACTAATTCACTAGGGGCCTAGAACTAGCTTATCAGTTGATGGTTACCAAACAAAGTTAAGTGTGGAAATGTGACGTGTCTATAATTATACTCATCTTACTACAAAATTTTTACTTCATGCAAATACCATTTTGTGTGTGCTCTATCAGTTGACTTGGTGTCAGCTGATTCTTATGAGAGTTTGAAATACAACAAGAATGATTATGTCGTATCAGCTGATTTGGTATCAGTTGATACAATACATTTTCCTTTAAACATATGCTATGTAAATATGCATGTTAAAGCAGTAAATAACACAGTGGTTTATAGTGGTTCGAATCTCAGTCCTCCATCCACTCTCACAGCCTTGTTGTGATATTAATTCCTTAATAAATAAGGTCCTTGCTACTTTAACGTCCCAAGAGAAGATGACTTGCTACTTTATAGTTCCAAGAGAAAACTTTGGATTCATTGGCACCTCCAAATGCACTCGATCCGCTAGTCATCGTGAGGGGCTAACACTCTTATAATAGTTTCACACAAACTTGGCTTCTAAAGGTTTATGATAGAAGGTTGGTTTAGTGTATATGGAAAATGAGAGATTTTCCCTTACAATCTAATTTAGTCTAAAGCTAGGATTGGGAAAATTTCTCTAAGCATTGGATATGTATATGAAAATACGGGGTTAATATGAATTCACTCACTGATGGAAGATGACACTTGTTAAATATTCATTGAAGTTCCTTGGAGCTTTTCTTGTCGCCTGATCTTTGAAATTCCATGCTCAACCTTGTATCACCTTCACTCATAGTGAGAAATGAGTAATGAGCTCATATATATAGTGTAGATTTGAAATATTACTGTTATAGTGTAATTTCAAGTCTCCACTATTTTAGGAAATGCAATCTTTTGATTGATACTTTAAATATTACATTTACATGTAATTTTCAGTGTTTCTTTGACTTTAATGCTTTGAGCTATTCAACTTTTGTGTCAGATCCGTACGTCCATTGTCGTATTTTCATTGGTCCACGTTAGCTTATTTGGTGGCTCTCTAACAGATCTATATCAGATGAGGTCCATCTAATCAGAATAGATGACACCTATCAAATTAATTCTCTAATAGATGAGGGCTTCTCTAACAATTGAGGTCTTCTCCAACATATGAGGTTTTCTTCAACAAATGAGGTCTTCTCCAATAGATGAGGTCTACTCACCTTATCAACATACTTCATCTCATCTTTTTTGGTTATCTTACTCCTCTTCTATTCTTGATCTTTACACGTGCAAGTCCACTTCATCTGTTGGGTTCCCTCTCGTCTGATGCTACCATAAATTAACTTTTACAATATGAATAATGAAGTTGGCTATACAATCAACTTCTCCTATTAATGAAATCACGAGCAAATTGTGTCCCTTGACATTTTTTTTCTACTCTGATTGAGAATTTGAGTTCCCTATCGCGTGTAAAAAATATTTTGAAAGAGATGGTGGTTATTGAATTTATAAAAAAAGAAATTGCATTAGAATTTATAAGGATTTTGATGTGATATTTTGTTGATGCTTTAAAGGTGTTCGATGAAATGTCTCTTGGACTTTTCATCTTACAATTGAATTTACATGAAGATTATATTGTTGTTACAATGCTAACATATTATGTTTTTCGTAATTGTCATACTTTTGTGTGTAAATGTTTGTTTTGATTTAACGGATGATATATCTACCCAAAGACATTATATCACTTTTTAATTAAACTTTTTTTACTTTTTGAATAATTATTCCTTCAAATAAAAAAATATAATTAACTCGGAAAATTGATGCAATTAGGAAAAATAATCATGCTCACTAACATACATAAAATCTCATTCATGAACTCAAGATTGAAAAGTGATAATGTTCAAGTATAAAATGATAATGTTTAAGTAAAATAATGATAATAGTCTTTTTTTATAAAAATATTATCACTTTTCAACTAAAGTATTATCACTTTTTGAACAGTGATATTCTTTCTAGTAAAAAGTGAATTTTAACTTCGAAAACGGATGCAATTAGTAAAGATAATCATGTCAAACTGATAGTTGCATACATTAACTCATCATTAAAAAGTGATAATGTTTATGTAAAAAGTGATATTCACTTTTAATAATAAAAAAGTTACCAATTTTTTATTAAACTTTTATTACTTTTTGAATGGTGATATTCTACAAAGTAAAAAGAGATAATTAACTTAGAAAACGGATGCAAGTAGAAAAGATAATCATGCCCACAAATAAATAATCTCATTCATTAACTCGGAATAGAAACGTGATAGCGTTTTAGTAAAAAATGATAATCATTTTTTATAAAAACATTATCACTTTCAACTAAACTTTTATCACTTTTATTTTTTAAGAAAAATCATATATATCTAAAAATTTAATTTCATTTGCACAAACTTTTTTATGAAAAATGAAATACATTTCAATTATAGTTTGTTCAAATCAAAGTTTTATAACATTTCAATGAGTTAAAACATGCACAAACACAAATTCAACCAACGTGGGATCAAATCAAAAGTGAAATCTCACTCCAATTGTGAGGAAAGTGGGGGGACAAGTCTCAGTTGCTTAAACATGTGGATAAAATGCAATTTTGGTCCAAGAGAATTTTTCAAAAACAATTTTGGTCCCACGTTCTTTGGTAAAAAAAGTTAATTTAGTCCTATAACTTTTCACCTTTTCTGAAATGGTCCCAAAACAGATAAATGTACCGATTTAGTCCCATTTTTTTTAGATTTGTTTTGTTTTGGTTCCATTTTCACCGGAAAGATGACTGGGCATGACATGTCATTACGTGGGTCCAATTAAACAAAGGTATTAATGTACACTAGAAAAAAAAAACTTAAATTAAACCTTTAAAATTAATACAAAATTAGTTACTTAAAAAAAATAGTTATAGAAAAACCAAAATTCCCTAAACAAGCGTAAGAAAGGTGCCCTAAATCAAATTTCCCCCCATTCCCACGATTCACCGTGTCCCAAAAAAAAAACCCCAGAAACCCAAGAAAAGTCAAGAAAATTGAAGTTTACAAGAATATTGAGGCTGCGTTCGATGGTGTTTATGCGTAAGAAAGGTGCAAGAGAGTCCTCTCACCCCCACCCCCCACCCCCCAAAAAAAAAACATGGTTAGATATTCAAATCCCCACAATTCCCACGACTCATTGCTCTGCTTTTTTTTTTTTTTTAATCTGAAAAAGTGTAAGAATGGAAATAGATAGTGGTCCCTCCATTGTTATTCTCTCTGAAATTGTATATGTGTGTATTTATTTTGCTACAAACATCTTTTGGAATCTCTATATTAACTAGTTATATATTGTATGTGTATTTGTTGATTAAAGTGAGAAAGTGAGTAGTTATATATTATAGTTTTGTCTCGTAATGAACGCACACTATTTTTTTTTATCTAGGAAAGGTTGTGTAGATGGATAAACAATATTATTTTTTGTGAGTGTAGTATTTTATTATTTCCTGGTTGAATTTTCTTTCTTTCTTCTATAGATCCTAAAAGTAAATACCTCTCTTTATTCTTGCATTTTGGGGACAACTTTCAAAATATGCCTTTGATTATCTATGTGGGTGGGGATACCCTTGTTTTTTATTGGGTCAATGCTAATGAAGTTAGCAAACTTGATTTTAGATGAGTTTAGTCTTAAGGAAGGGGTTTGTGATGATGATGACCTTAGATCATGGGCAAATAAGTTTCTTGTTGTAAGAGAGATTCATATGTCATAAGTTGAACATGAAAGTGAGAGAGTTGAACTTGATTCTGATTTTGAAGATTCTGATTATACAGTAGGAAATGAAGTAAGTAGTGATGATGATGACCTCTTTGAGAGTAATATGACCATGTGGATATTGATCTTAATGAAAGAGATCCACAAAATACACTGTGTACTACTCAATCTATTACCTTGGGTAGTGAAAATAGGAATGATGAGTCTAGATGGGCTAATGATGGGGTTTATGATTGGGATAATGATGAAATTATTTCTAAGGTTAATGAATTTGATAGTGATGGGGAGGGGGGGTGTAGATCTTATTGACGGAGGTGATGAATATGACTTTGATGAAAACAAAATCTTTGATGAAGATAATGATGAGCTCAATTACCCTGTTTTCAACCTAAGAACTACCTTTAACCCAGAGTTCACCATCTCTCAGATTTTTACATCCAAACTTGAGTTTAAAAAGGTTGTTCAATCTCATGCTATTAAACACAAAAGAAATGTTCATTTTCCTAAAAATGATTCTAGGAGAATATATGTTAAGTGTGTCGATGAAAATTGTAAATGGGTGGTTCATTGCTTGAAAAGAAAAAATGAAATGGCCTTTCAGATTTGAAAGTATGAGGATAAACACAATGTGCTCCTTTATAGAATGTTAAGAATTTGACTTCCACTTGGTTGTGTGAGAGATTCATACAAAGGTGGCAGTCTGACAGTAAGAGGGATCTAAGTGGGTTTACTATAGATGTAAATCATGATATTAGAGTCCAAGTGTCTAAGCAACATATTTATAAAGCCAAAAAAAAAAAGGCTGTGTTGAAGATTGAGGGTGATCCTGATGTTCAGTATGCCAAGTTATGGTCATATGCTGAAGAACTTAGGAAGACCAACCCTGGTTCTACCATACTAATATGGACTCAACTGGATAATGGGGTAACAAGATTCAGTAGACTATATGTGTGTTTTGATGCATTGAAAAATGAGTTTTTAGGTTGTTGTAGAAACATTATAGGTGTTGATGACACTTTTTTGAAAGGCAAGCATGGGGGTATTTTGTTGACTGTTGTTGGGGTAGATGACAATAACAATTTATTTCCTATTGCTTATGATGTAGTAGAAAAGAAAAATGGGGATAATTGGGAGTGGTTTCTACATGTGTTGAAGCAAGATTTGTCTCTTAACCCTGTAGATTGTACCTTCATGTCCGATAAACAAAAGGGTTTGATTAGTGCTTTTAAAGCTATTTTTTCTGGGTCAGATCACAGATTTTTTGTAAGACATTTACACAATAACTTTAAGGTGGCTAGGTTTAGGGGACAATCACTAAAACTTGCTATTTGGAATGCTGCTTGTAGTACGACAATAAGAGAGTTTAAAATAATAATGAGAGAGCCTAAGGATTTAAATGAGGATGCATTCAAATGGTTTCTTAATAAGTCTCCGACTCAATGGTCAAAAGCCTATTTTAGTGAAAATGCCAAATGCGACATGTTTTTCAATAATGTGTGTGAATCTTTCAACTCTAATATTGTTGATGCAAGAGACAAGTCATTTATCACTATGCTAGAATGGATTAGAGAGCATCTGATGAAGAGACTTTAAAAGAATAGAGATAGAGTTTTTGCAAAATGGAAAGGAAAGTTGTGTCCTAGAATCAATAAGATATTGGAGAGAAATCAAGAGAGGGTTTCTGATTGTATACCAATCAAGTCCATAAATATTCACTATCAAGTTTTATGCTTTCATGGTGGGCAATACACTGCTGACCTACAAAAGTGGATATGCACATGTAGATCATGGCAATTAACTGGCATTCCTTGTACACATGTTATTTGTGTTATTCTGAATAAAGTTCTACACCCTGCAGATTTCACACATGAGACATACACCGTTCAGAAATACATGAGGGCCTATGAAAACCCTATCTTTAACATCAATTATGAGGCATTGTGGGGTGAATCACTATACATCCCTCCATTGCCAAGAAAGGAAGAGAATCAACAAAGAGGAGATTAGAGCCAGATGAAAAAACTAAGATGACTGACAAAAAAAGGTTGAGAAGACAACAAACAACCATCACTTGTAGAAAATGTGGAGGCAAAGGTTATATAATAAAGTTGGATGCAAAATAAAAGGGGTATGATAATTATTTCCTTACTAATGTATTTTTACCTGTTTTTAATTATAAAATCTTGCATATAATAAAAAGAATTCTAAATTTCAGAATGTGGGAGCAAGTGGAAGTGGTGCTCAACCTAATGAAGGAGCAAGTGGAAGTGTTGCTCAAGTTTTTTTATTAGTTTTGGTTCTATTTTTAGTCCCAAAATATTTCTGTAAATATTTATGTTTTTAGTCCCATAATATATATTTTTGTTTTTACCATCTTGTTTAAATAATTTTTCTAAACGGTAGAGGGGAGAAGTAGAGGAAAGTGGTGTATCACCAATTGTAGTTCAGGCTATAAGGAGTGCAAGCAATCAGGGGTTTTTTTTTTTCCAGAAAATTAAATAGTATTTTTTACATCATTTTTAATGTTATTGAGGAAGAGATAACTGATCTCACTATTGATGTTGCCATTGCTACCCAACAAAGTCAGATCACTAGTGAAGAACGGTATAAACAACCTGAAGTGCCGTATATGTAAGGTCTTATTGTTCATCAACAACTTCTAATGAGCTAAACTTATCTACAACCTAGAGTTCATATAAGAGCACCTCCACCCTGTGCACAAGGATTCTTTACAACTAAGAGTCATGCAAGTCTTCAAGATAATGCATCCAAGAAGATCGTTGTTGATAATAATGGTCAAAAGTTTATGAATTTGTCCTCTCAGGATAGTAGTGCAAATAAGAAAGGAAAGAAGAAGGTGGTTTGAGTGGCAACTTGCTGCTATGTTTTTGTCTCATTTTCAGTTTATGATGTAGTTTGAATTGATCATTTGAAAAGCAAACCTGAGGTATTTAGAACATTAATTTGATCAAATTCAAAGTCCTTATTAGTTGTAGCTTTGGAATGAACTATTTATGTCTTTTGTGGATTGTAGTTTTTGAGGATTGTAACTATGAATTTTATCTTTAATTGCAGTAAGGAATTCTGTACAAGAGCATCACTTTCTGTTTTTCTCAGGGCATTTTGAAGTATATTGTTGTAGGAACTATACTTAATTATATACTTTTACCCTTCTATTTATAAGCATTTGTGGGATTTTACTGTGCCTTTTTATAACATATTGTTGTACCTTTTTACAACATATTGTCCAGAAATTACAGCATGTTGTTGTGCCTTTTTATAGTGAAATACTAAATTTTTTTGATTTTGGGTATAAGAAATACCTCTCATTGTCCAGAAATTACAGCATTATGTTGTGCCTTTAACAATAAACAGAACTAAATAACACTGCTAAATAATGGTGCAGTTTTTGTTCAGTTTCATTTCGTGAGATTTTTTGTTTAGTTTCATGGAATTACATATGACAACATATATATACATCACCAAGAAGAGTGCTTTACAAAGAAGAGAACATTTTACACATTGCAAATGGAGAGAACTCACTGCAACAGTAAACCAAAATACACTAAATACAATGCCATATCACTAGTTAAAGCTAACAAAACTTAAACTATTCTAAAGTGAAGTATGAATCTATCATCTTCATCTCCGAGTCTTGAGCAACCCACTAACCAACCCAACAAATGCACAAATCACCATTTTCATCTTCATATTCTGATTTTCATACTTTAGTGCTCGGATTTCTTCCTCTAGGCCTCTGTTAACCTTCTCCAACATTATGCTCAACTCATTCAATTTCTGAGCAAAGAACCTCCATATGTATTGTCTCTTCCTTCTTTTCGTTAATTATTTTCAATAACCCATGTATGATTTGTTTGGCCCTCTCGCACAAAGGTGCGTAAATCCACCGAAAAAACTTACAAAATCCATCATTCTAATAAATAAAGTAGGGTCAATCGAATGAAAAAAATAAATCTTAGTTTTTGCACAAAAAAAACAGAATTGTAACAAATAAAAAAATATTATTCACATGTTTTCGTCTTCTTTGACATCTAACATTCTATGAACATTAGATGTGAGTGCAAAACGTTTAGTTTAATGTCAAATGTTTTATTTTCATTACATAATTCCAAAAGGCCATCAAGTTCATAGCAAAAAAAAAAAAAACCCTTCATCATAACACCAAAAAACTGTTTTGTTTCAAACCAACTAGCAAAAATAACTTCATCTAAGACAGAGTCAATCATCTAACCACAAATTACATGCAACATTGCTGTCTAACACAAAATAAAATCAAAGTTCAAGTTCCCAAAATAAAAGACAAAGAAATTGCATACTTTACTTCCTTTTGCCACCCTTCTTCTTCTTGGAAGATTGAACCATTGATGCTTGCAATTTTATTATGGTCACATATTTCTTGCCCCTAACTTTCAGCAATCGAGCAACATTTGATGATGGAGTTGCCATTATACTTCCTCTTTGCATAGTTGGGTTCTCATTAGGGTGTATAGTCATGGGAGTTGGTGCTCTAATATTAACCCTTGAAACTACTTGTCTAAGAGGTTTGAAAGGAATTGACTCATTTTTTGCTAGAAAATGGAAACTCACAAGTGAATTTTATCATTTTTTGAACACTTTTTACACGCGTAACAATACGATCCCCACAAGCGTATGGGTCTGATTGTAGTACGTAAGTATGACCAAGTAGTTTGTTCGTCCAAGGATTTTGTTGAATGTAAGTGAATCCCTAAAGTTAAGAGTATTCATGCTATTGTAGTAACTAAACGTGTTTGTTGGATTTACGGGAACTAGAATAAATATGTAAGTCAAGTAGATTGCTTCTAATTTTCAAATATTCAGTTGTGCAATTAGATATACATCTAATCAAGAATAAATGGAGAAGTAAGTAATCTCTTTCTCTCACATCTAAAAAAACCTCTCACATCTAAAAAACCCTATAAGCTGCAGGAATGTCTTCGGTTAATAAAACCTGTTTGAAGAGAAAGTTTGTTGATATCTCTCCAAACGGGTCTTCTTCTTCAAGTGCATCTAATTTTCAATTGAGTACATCACAAAAGGAAGAGGCACATTCTAAAATCTTAGGCCGGGGTTCATATATTTTGAACATGTTATTACTTTGATGCATGCTAAATTGGTAATTCTGGAGCCCGCAACATTTGCAATCAACTTGTGGAATTTAATTAATGTCATGTATGTGCCTTTTTTTTTCTTCATAAGATCTGGCCATATCTGCCAATCAACTGTTTTCTCTATCTTCATTTAGTATGTGTAGGTTTTTAAGTTTGGATGCAATTTGGAAGTTAAAGTGGAAGTGATTGTGGATAATAAGTTGAAAATGAATGTATTGGACTTGTGTATTAGGAGAGGAATTCTCTTTTCACGTTGTTTTAAAGTTTAGTATACTAGAAATTCCTTCTTCCTTATCTTCAAAGAGATCTACATGAAGATTTCGATTTAATTAAATTGATGCTTCAGATTGTTTGTTGGTTTTCCTATACTTGGGTACTCGTTTTCCTGCTAATGGTTTTTCCCACTGAATTTTTCATTAACAGGTTTTAATGAGGCTCGTTTCAAACCTTGATCGGATTGTGGTTCTCCATTTTTTTCTTACATTCTTATATATAGTACCGTATATATATATATTTTTCATAGTTGTATGATTTCAAATGTCTTTCTTTTATTATTTCAAATGTCTAGTTGTATTGATAAACTAATGTTTATTTTGAGGTTTTTCAAAATTTGTTTTTACATGAAATAGAGAATTAAGCTAGACTTTGAGGGGTGATTTCAGGTGATAAAAAGCTTTAATGCATGTTTACATGTATTTTTTATGTAGATGTCTCTATTTGGGAATGGTGATTACATCGAACTGTATCTTGATATGCTTCGTGAGGTAGTTTTAGGACGTAAAATGTATGGTAGAATCTATAGTGAATCATTTTGGGATGCATTCACTGCTAATCTGAACTCGACTATAAAATCGGGCAATTCTCAGTTCACATGGTTTACTACATACCCCGTTGTTGAGTATGGGAGAGAGTTGAGAGAGAACTACAAAACTTATAAGGTGATGTGTTACTTTGCATCTCATTCTCATTATAATTCTACTAAATGATAATATAATATGATATTGATAGTATATGATTTTGACTTGTATGAGGATCGTAATCGCTTGATTCACTACCCAAAGTACGCGGATTGTTTCGAGAAATGTGACAAATGTGCGAACATACCCGTTTTTCCCTTTCTCCGATCATCCACTTCCAACCGAACTCACTCAACCGGCTCTAATAAGAGACATAAACCATCAACTTCAGGTAGACTATAGATTTAAAATCTTGGATTTTCATCCATATATATTTGATTTCTTATCTTTCTTTCTAAACATTGTTACAGGGAGTGATAGTGTTTCCGCCCGTCTAGGCTATTTATACAACAATAACCGGTTGAATACTAATATATTGGACTAAGCTATGAATTACTTTGAAAAAATTCACTGAGAGGTGAGACGTGGATGCAAATTTCGGAGGATCGCCAAGTTTTATTTCTCAATGAAATGTTTAATAATGACTGGTTTTTAGTTAATGACTGTTTATTGTTTTACTACTTACTCGTATTTATTGTTTTAGATATTGCATGCCCGTGTTTTGATGACGAATATGTTAAACAAGACAAACACTTGTGTGAGACTGTCTCACGGATCTCAAGTTTTTCATTCATTTTTTTATTTAAAAGGTTATGTGCATACATAGTACACATTGGCGATATATACATATACGTCCTACTCCATTATATATTTATATACGTACTACTCCATATCTTCTTCTTTGAGAATATTGTTCATTTAACCTTAATGCCCAAAAATTAATTTAGAATAAAAAAATATAACTAAAATAATTCAGGATATTCCCATTTGGGAATATTGAACAATATTATTTACTTGTTATTTCACGTATAATTACAATCATGAACCTGTTGAAAATATAAACTCAAAAGTTAAATTAAATAGAAATGTAACCCAAATACTAGAAACGACCTAGAATCTTCTTTTATTGAAAATCGATAGTGTGAGAAAGAGAAAATAATTGTTTAGTGTGAGATGAAGCATGGTAAAATAATAGATAAAATATAGGTGATGTGATTGGGACAGAGAAAATAATATGTCAACAATGGAATGAGAAACTTATAATGGGACATCCATAAAAGAAAAGTATGAAATTTATAATGGGACTGAGAGAGTATACTTTATTTTTTAAAAATTTATATATCTGTTAGTAATTTATAGGAAAACAAAAAAGGATATATTTTTTAGGGGACTGTCCACCCACACGTGTTTGTTGGATTTACGGGAACTAGAACGAAAGTATTAAACTAAATTAACTAAGAGAACAAGAATAACACCAAAAGAAATCACAAACTATCTAACTTTCAATAGAAAGTGCAAGAGAAGGTTATTGCCTCGGGTGCTTCCGTTTTGTGGGACAATTCCATGAGTTAACGAATCAATTGCATGAATAAACCTATGATTATGGGTTAAGTTAAAGGCTATCACTCCTATGTGTAGACCAATCCTTCGTGAGGCTTAGGTGAACACGTGCATCGATTAGCAATTATAGGTTCTAATCAATATCATAAGCTCCTAAGATAGTGTCTCATAAACACGTTCAACACGGTTACTAATGCTTATGAGACGCCCTTTCACTAATCTAATATACGACCTCTAATCGATTTATGTCTAGTGTTGTCGATCTAAGCAATCAACCCTCGGTCGGTGTAGTCAATTACTATGTGAATTTTAATCAATTAATCCAAGCTCATACCCACACTCTTAATCATGCAACCCAATACGGTCGTTGAACTCGACAAAACCAACAATGCTAGCTAATAGGGTGAATTAATCAATTGAATCATGAAAATCACAACATTAGAAACCTAAACACCCAAATTCTAAGCTAATCATGCAATCAATTCATAATTACACTAAACATACATAAAAACATTCACACCCAAGGTAACAAGAGCTTAACCCATGGTTCTAGAAGAGAATCCCATGGTTACAACAACAAATAACATCAAACTCATAACAAAATAGTAAGAGAATGAAGAATTTAGGAAAATACCAAATTGAATTGCAAAATAGAGTAATATCACCTTGATCATGAAAACGTAGCTACAAACGATGTAATAAGCGATGCCCGATGATAATCGTAGCTTGATTCGAAGTAAAAACCACTAATCTATCTAATCTAATGAAGAAATTAAACTAAACTATGAATAACACTTACTAATATGTGAATGTGTGTGAGAATAGCTTGTAAAGGGAGTAAGACTCTTTCTAAAACTCAAATTGGAGCTATTTATAGTTGGGGTAGAAGTCTTGGACGAAATTTACACTTAGTTCCCTCGAAAATGGAGAAAATGGGCCAAAACCCCCGAAAGGTTTATTTTGAATTAATTACAGCACTTAAGTATTTTTGCAGGCAATGTCACGTCACTTAAAGGCTCACTTTCTGAATTTCTCTTGCATTTATCTATAGAATTTGAAAGGTTTGCTTGGTGATTAATTTTTGCATTGATTTGTGTGTACAACTTCTATTATGTCTCAGAATTCTCAAGAATCAGCTGCACAAGAAAACTCGAACTCAAGCAAAAAATCCTCTCCAAACCCTCTGAATATTCTCGTAGAAATGGCATCATCAAACACCCACTCACCAAACTCACCTTCATTCATTGTTGGAACTATTGTTGTTCCATATGAGGATGAACAAGCTCCCTCACAAACATCTCCTCTCCAAATCGTTCCATACAACCCATTCGACATTCGCACAAAAATCGCACTCCATACAAGATGAACCCTGTTAGACATGGTGAGGTCCATGATGAGTTTCTCCTCTCTTCCAACATTTCTTTGGAGTCACGCACTTCAAACTTCAATCTACATTCTAAATAGGGTTCCATCTAAGTTGGTTAATCAGACACCATACGAGTTGTGGTATGGAAAGAAGCCATCATTCTCACATAGAAAGACGTGGGGCTGCCCTGCGTATGTGAGGAAGATGATCACTGATAAATTGGAATCAAAAGGTGAAAGTGTTATTTATGGGATATCCTAAAGAAACGAGAGGATATTATATTTATCTCCCTGAGAAACATAAGGTAATTCTTTCTAGACATGCGACGTTCCTTGAAAGTGACTATGTCTTTAAGGAACAAGGTCGTAAAAAAATAGAACTTGAAGAAATTCAAGAACCACAAAATAATACTGAGGCTGAGTACCTGTCGGAGAACCACGACAAGGAATCAGTGGGAGCATTCAGTGACTCTCATGGTGGGAGCCTATCACTAGGTGATCGTCTTCCAGCCAGTGGGAGCGTAATTAGGGATATCTCGCATACGCAAGAAATCTCGAATAGGCTGAATGAGAACGATTTAGACATTGTTCAATCTCCTGCTCAGGAGATACTAGAAAGCGTTGCTCCTGAGAATTCTCCAAGTGTTGATTAGATCATCGTTGAAGAACCTCCTTACGATCAGAATGTACGGCCCGCACAAACGCAACTCCATAAGTCTACTAGGAATCGTCGTCCACCCGTTAAATTCAACTTCCTCTTGGAGGAGTATGATGACGTGGAAATCCCGGACAAAGATGATCCTACGACTTATTCTGAATCGATATTAGATATCAATTCAGAGAGGCCGACTGAAGCAAGCCTCTAGGAGTTGGAATATATGTTTTGATGAAGTTGTTAAATTGTTTGACTTTGTCAGAAATAAGGAAGATCTTGCTAATGCAATCGATCTTAAAGATTGGTTGTCCAAGATCTTCATGATGAAGGATTTGGGTGAAGCCTGCTACATCCTTGGCATAAAGATTTATATAAATAAATTTAGCAAGATCTTGGGGCTCTCAAAATCCACCTACATAGATAAGGTGCTAAGGCGTTTTTCTATGGAGAACTCTAAGAGAGGTTCTTTGCTTGCAATTCATGGGATTAAACTTTCAAGAAAGGATTGTCCTTCTAAGAAAGTTGAAATCAAGTGCATGAAGAGTGTCCCATATACATTGGCTAACGAGTCAATCATGTATGTCGTGACTTGCACAAGGCTTGATATGGTCTACGCTATTAGCATTACTGGTAGATACCAGCAGAATCCAGGTGAACTCACTGGATTGCTGTTAAGAACATCCTTAAGTATCTTAGACGAAAGTAAGGAATGTTTTTTAGTCTATGGTGGACAACCACAACTAGTAATGACTGGATTTACTAACGCTAGTTTCCAGTCTGACTGCGATGACTACATATCACAGTTAGGTAATGCATTTACACTCAATAGCGGAGCGGTGAGCTGGAATAGTTCCAAGCAAGAAACCTCTGCATATTCAACAACTAAAGCTGAGTACATTGCTGTATCAGAAGCCACGAAAAGGGTTGTCTGGATTTTAGAGTTCTTGAAAGAACTAGGGGTAGTTCCGAGTGCTAGTCGTCCAATAAAGTTGTATTGTAACAATACTGGTGCGGTTGCACAAGCAAAGAAACCAAGATCCAATAATAGAAACAAACATGTACCTAGGCGTTAGTATTTGATCTAAGAGATCATGAAAAGATGAGAAATAGAATTTGAACGAATTCCCACCGAAAATAAATTGTAAGATGTTTCACCAAACACTTGGTGTTCATGTAAACATGAAAGACTTTAACATTCTTGAATGTTAGACATGTGGGTGATTGACTCTAGTCCAAGTGGGAGATTCTTAGTATAGATGTCCTGGAGACAATCATTATAAGGACATTGTACTTGATCATATTCAGTTATTTAAGTATTATTGACTTTAGTAATAATATTCGGTGATACACTTATAGAATGTTATGTTTGATTGTTTGCATTTATTCTTATATGTGTTCCCATGAACCAATGATGTCATTGAGATGTGAGATCTCGATTGACTATATCATGGTTCTTAAAGTAGCCCCAATCAAGGATCATCGAGATTGGGATATCGATGATGCGATTGAGATTAGTGTGTGGTCTGCATCATATCCTTAGAGGATGTAGTGGTTCTCACAACTACGAGATACTAGGTATCTCATGATGGATGCAGAGATACTTTGAGAGTATTGGCTTGCCCAATCGAGAAACAGTTTGGTGTATTCTATTTACGTGTCTACGGGAATATCGATTTGTGGAGCAATGTAATGTCCTTCGACTTGAGGTCAATACATGTGACATGTGCGGAGTAATGAGCTTTGACCATGACCGACGTTTGCACTCCTAACGGGGTAGATTAGGCATGTATTGGGCACACCATAAAGTACATGTGCGCGGTAGTTGAGCCAAGAATGTGATTCATTCCTCAAATAGATTTAGAGAGAATACTCGTCTTCTCATAACTAATTGGATCGTTAGTCATTGGTCAATGCACGTCACATTTGGAATGTTGTTCAAATGCGACAATGTGATCAATTAGTAGAATGAGATAACGTGATTAAATTATTGGAATAGACACATCATCATGTTCTATATTTAATCAGAGTATTCGTGAATGAAAGGATCATATCATTGTGAGCTTCACATTACAAGTTGTTGTTATTTCCTCGCAACGTATCTTACATATTGAGATTGTCTGGTTCATTGTCTAGGGTTCTGCTAAGACCGTTAGTTTGACTAATCGCTTGATATGTGAGGGCATATAGGTCATACAACAAGTAGTCCTAATTTATGAATTAAAGTTGGATGAATTAATTATTTGATTTGATCAAGATATTTAATTTATGGAGAAATATAGAAAAATTCTATTGGATAAATTATAATTTATTTAATTAAATTAGATTTAATTAATAAGATGATATATTAGATATATTATAAATACAGTAAAATATATACTTGGGCTCAAGCCCATGTGCACAAATAGTGTTTCTGTTTTACTATATAAATACCTCTAGGGTTAGAGGTTCTGAGTCACAACAAATTTATCACTCATAATATTTCTCTGGTTCTCTCTATAGAATTCTCCTAGCGAGTTCTTTTAGAGAATTCCAATCTGGATCACAAGTTCGTAGACGAGGATTACATGGATACCGTAGTAGAGGATCAACATCTCGAATACGAATCACTGTAAGGATTATTATTGTTTTAATTATCCGTCAATTATGTTATACAGTCATATCAGGAATTTGCGTTGGTGTAAGAAAATTTTAAACTTCCGCTGCTACGAACCATGGTGTTCGTACTTCAAAAACCCAACACGGGTTGCATCCGAATCTTTTCAATAGACGTAGACTACACCCGCAATTATGCCTAAAATGAAATTTTCCCCCAGTTGTGTTACATTTTGAAGACTGAATTTAAAAAATGTAATATATAAAAAAAAGTTCGTTACATAAAGAATTAAATATATATATATATGTTATAAATTGGTTAACAAAATTGAATATAAATTGGTGGTAAAGGTTTTGGTGGACAACAAATTTGTCTTATATGAATTAGGAAAGTCACGTGAGACAAGTTATTTAGGACAACTCATCTGGAAAAGTCACTTGAGACAAGTCATTTTTAGAAAACTATCATAGTGTCCCTCCGCCCTTGTATGAGATATCTAATATGAATCAAGACAAGTTATGTGAGACCAAGTCACCTGAATGACTAGTTTTCCAATGATTTGAGAAAGAATTCGAGGAAAATGGCTTATGGCGTGTATAGATCATAATAACGATAATGTTAAAATCTAGCTAAACTGGAAGTGATGTACAAAGATACAAAGAAGTACCACAATTACAAGCACAAACAGAACCAGGATTTTCGATTGAGGGGGGGGCCAATAGATACAGTTTAACATTAACGTATTTTTGTTCTGAAAAGTTAATTAGTTCATACTTGCACCAAGTATATCAATATTAATATTTAAATATCTCAATATATATAAATATGTCCTTAATATACTAAAACGTAGAACGTCTCTTTTTCATATCACGAAAATCATCTACAATTGACTCTATACTAGTTTTTTTTTTTTTTCAATTTGCTTGTCAATATATACAAAAAAATAGAGCACAATACATAAATTAATATTTTAATATATATAAAAATATTACAATTATTAATTCACACGTTAAATAAAAACTGTAATATTCTTAAATCCTAAAATTTATAATGATTTGAAAATAAAATCAAACAGATAAATAATAATTAATACAAAAACTAGTATTTTAAGTAAAAACTAGGCTTGATCATTAAAAATGAACATAAAACTGAAGTGCAAACACCATATTATATGTATATATAACATTAAAATAATTTGAGGAGGGTCAGGACCACTCCAGCCCTCTTACTAGTTCCGTCCTTAGATCTAAAGGTTGCAACGTTGAAGGATGCCATCTGGAAAAGTCACCTGAACTGAGGCCAACTTGAATGACTATTTTTCTTATGACATATGAAGATCATATTAACGAGAAGTGAACGAAGTAAAATAAAATAAAAATAGAGTATAAAATAAAGAATTATTCTAAATTTAATTAATAAAAAATAAATAACTTAAAAAAAACAACAACTAACCTAGTTATTTGAGCTAACCAGGGGAGGTATTGAGGTTTATGGCCTATGAACCATAATTACTCCATTAGTAATTAGACTTATTGAGGAATTTTTTCTGCAACAATTAGTGGAATTTATGTCAGAGGTGCATGTGGCAGGCGCGCCTCTATATATATATTCCATTTTTTCCATGCAAGTTTGATTTTGTGTCTTAAGCACGGGTTGCATCCGAATCTTTTCAATAGGTGCGGACTACAACCTCAATTATGCCTAAAATGGAAAATTTTCCTCGGTTGTGTTACGTTTTGAAGACTGAATTTAAAAAATGTACGTAAAGAGTTAAATATGTATATGCTACAAATAGTTTAGGCCCTGTTTGGTAGCCTAGTTATTTTAACATGGCCCAACCTAAGTTTATTTAACTTTCCACGTTTCAGTCCTTATAGTTGTTGAACATGGTGTTTGGTGGGCAAAAATTTCATTGTGATAACTCATAGCAATCTGTCTTTGAATAGTAACTCTCAAGATCAAAATTACATGGTTGCCCTCATTATACTTTCTAAATCCCAAAATAACCTTGTGGAGGTGTTGTTTGTATATATATGTGTTTCCAAACATTATTTTTTAATAAAGTGTTTTAGGGATCATATTGGCTAAACCTCAGTTATCACGGTGTTAATTTTTAAAATAAGCAAAAAAAATGTTGGGTGATAGTACACCCATTTTTTTATCATTATAAATACATAATTATATATTTTTGGCCATTATAAATCCATTGTAACCTAGGCTAAAACTACAAAATATATATCGACAACGTTATAAATAATAAATAATTAAATAAGGAATACAACTCCAATGTCGATCTTGTTTGGCCAACATATCTACTCTTGTGCATTAATAAGAATTGGAACTGGCATAAACAAATTAAGTTTTGATAATCCACAAATATAAAGCAGTGCATATCATACAACAAATTAAATCAAAATGTCATGAAACCTTAAAACCCAGGTGTCTACTTCATTGCATCCCTCAAACTCTAGCATCATATGTCGACCCCTCCCAGCCTAGTAGTATGCATGAAAACTGCATATTTGTATCACAAACGGTCAAAACGTTTGTTGAAATGTGACTCTTCCTATCCTATATCGACCTTTTGTCAGATGCAGGGTTGTGCACATTGATGTATGTGTCGTCCAACTAATTATCAAATAATTTTTGTAATACTTGGTACAATTATATGATACTCTACAAATAATTTATACCTACGTAATTATCAAATAATACCCCACTACAAAAATAACTCAATTGTTCAGATAAAAAAGCACTAACCAACTAGATAGACTAATGTTTGAAATAATGATTGTTGTGCATTTACTCCCAGTGAATCCTACACAATGTTGATCAGAAATATATAAAGAGACTCCAAGATGTTAAAATCACAATGTGCTCCATTTGTAGATTTTCTGATTCATGTACTCAAAGATGGGCTAATTCTTCAGTATTCAAATTTTTGGATCTAGAGAAAAACAGCAAAGCAAACAACTACACTTATGAAACAACTTTCTTTATAGTCATAAAGAGTTTCTTAATGATGTAAATGCAGAATCTACACATGCACAAGTAGACAATCTCATCCACCATATGTAATTCTTGGTACAATTTACAAGCAACCTACACGTACATCAATACATGAACAATCTCGTTACTACCAATTTATTTTTCAGAATACATACACAAATCGTAGATGTGTTTACAATTTAGTAGGTAAAACATGTGGGTGAGATTTGTGTTTTACCAAATACAGGGTAATAAATGTATGGAATTGTAATATAGTTCATACTCATAGTGGTTGAATAACAATACAAATATATCAAATGGTGCAAGTCAAGACTCCAACTTCCACTCACATTTTCCACCTCACAATACGCCAATTAATCAAACATAATTCATATTCATTGCAGAAGAGACCACAAATGAACTATACTATGCACGGGCTTAACCATATCACCAAAATCACTAAAAATGAGTTTTAGAGCAGAACCTGCTACAATATGCGAGTGAGTGTCAATTAGCGACTGATTCTAAACTCAATACAAAACTATCGCTACAAATATTATGGATCTATCTATATTCACAAGTTGTTGACAAGTCGTAGGCTCGAGTGTGAATGAGCAAAGATGATACCAGCAAATCACCTTTTGTTATCGCCGTTTAGAAAGTGTGGATGGAAGCAGCAGGTGAACGTGGGAATGTTTGCAAGTGACAACTCACAATAAGGTTTCACGCTTTTAAGTACCGAAGGCAAAATAGTCATTTCATATGCCTATCAGACTTACTGTTTGAACACGTTACCCCCAACTCCACATTTTTCCAAGTTAAGTCCTTAAAAAAGGAATAGTGAATACTTTCGGGCCTCTAAATTAACACGGGCTTACATGATATGTACCAAACAACAGTTAAACATAGATAACCCAACTATTTTGGGTTAATCATGGCCACCAAACATGCCCTTAACAAAAATGAATATAAATTGGTGGTAAAGGAAAAGCTATGTGAGACAAATTATCTAGGACAGCTCATTTGAAAAAGTGACCTAAGACAAGTCATTTTTAGAAAACTATCATAATGTCCCTCCACCTTTGCCTGAGACATCTCATATGAAGTAGGACAAGTCACCTGAATGACTAGTTTTCCAACGACCTGAGAAACAATTCGAGGAAAATGTCTTATGACGTGTATAGATCATATTAAATGCCAAGATCTAGTTAAGCTGGAAGTGGTATACAAATATACAAAGAAGTACCACAGATCCAAGTAGGGACGGAACCGGGATTTTCAATTGAAAGGGGCCAACAAATACAGTTTAACACTAACGTATGTTCGTTATGAAAATTTAATTATTTCATATTTGCACCAAGTATATTAATATTCATAGTTAAATATTTCAATGTACATAAACATATCCTTAATATATTAAAACTTAGAGCATCTCAACTCGTCCTGCCCTATCCTAACTCATGTTGTTAGGATTGTTCCGTTTAGTGCCTCATAGCTGGACATAGCAGGTTTATGTATCACTTTTGGTTTGCACGAGTTTTAATGTAAAAATAGTTTATTGTCATTAAAGGTGATAATTTTTTTCTTTGAAGGATTTGAAGGAATATTATAAGGATTTCTATTTTATTAGAGAAATGAATTTTTATCCATGCCTAAAAAGTAATGATATGTGGTATGAATTAGAGATGTTTGAAGTAGATTTTTAATGCAATACTTTTTTTTCTTTTCAAATAAAGTAATGTTTAATTAAATATAAGACGGATATTTTTAGCAAATGTTCAAATAATAATATAATTGATGGAATAGTATATATATAACATATATATATATATAAACATAATTTAACTTCATAAATACATTTTAAATCAATATTTTTAATAAAACATGAGTATCAACTAAAATATTTTAAGGTGAAAATAAAATCATAAACATGCTTCTAATATTATTTATTTATTTTTCAATTGAAATATTTTCTGGACAAAATTTTAATTGAAATCTTAATTATGTGTTACGAAGTACTCCTATTTTAAAATATATTATGCATTATTTTATAATAATAAAAATTAGAATGGGTCGGTCTGGCCTCCTCCATGTACCACATCGGTCATCGTGTCCTGCCCGATTTATAGAATGAGACATGTTCGAATATTTAAATACTGACGGACCCGATGACAGACCCCGATTCGAGATCCCTAGCCTTCTTTGAATCATAGGGCTACTACATTAAGTGATATGGCCCATAGCCCACAGGCCACAATCATGGGCTGAATGTTGCAATATTTCTCTATTCTTTAGTACAGTATTTTTTTAAAATTGAGTCTAATTTTTTATCATTTTGTTATAAGCTCACCAAGTAAGATTATTTGCGCTTATTATAGTTGATGGGTTTCCTATTTCTGCAAATTATAATTCATCGGTTTTATGTGACATGATATAATTAAAAATATTATATTTTATATTAAATGATATTTTAATTTAATTTTTTTTATTTTAAATTAGGAAAAGAGTTATGTATTGAGAAATTTATCTTCAATTAATGAATGAGATCCTCTAACCATCTTTCATAATTTTAGCTTACTATAAAAGTAAATTAGAAATTAAAAGTATTTTTTAAAATTAAAATTAGAAGAAAGAGTGAAAAAAGTTTAAATCATTATTTAATTATGTACAATAATAGAATATTAAGACATCACCGATAATAGAATGGATGGGAGTAATTATGAGAAAATGTAGAACCTTTTTTAAAATAGTAAAGGCAAAAACTTATATACAATATTTCACAATAGGCTTATGGTGCAATTTGACATTTTCTTTTATTTCTAACCGATAGCAGGTTCTTTCTCTCCCTTCTACTTCTGCGCAGCTTTCTTCTCTCTTCTACGTTGTGCGGTTCCTTCTTTTCTTTCTCTCCCTTCTTCTTCTTCTTCTGCACAGCTTTCTTCTCTCTTCTCTTCTGCGCTGTGTGAAGCGTTCCATTAAAAAAAAAAACTTCAGAAATCTGAACAAAATTTTATGATCGTGATGCGTTAATTTTTTTTTTTCAGAAAATCTATTATGTTTCAGATTTCTGATCTGCTAATTACGAAATAAGGCGATATGAATAAATTCATGAATGAAAAAAAAATCAACAATAATACCACACACAGATTTATTCCAATTAATTGTTGATAATTATGTCTTTACAATTGGAGGGATTGATAAACTATTCAACATGATTGTGTTTTTTGTGTTTTTAATTATTGTTCTTTGTCTTTTTTAATGTCCATATCTCATTCTCTCTCAATAATGACGTTTTATTTATACAGTAACACATCTTTCTCTATAAAGTAATACACTTGTGTTTATATAGTAACACAGTTTTCTGTGTTACTTTAAGGTCAAATATATGTTACTCAAAAGCCAATTGTGTGTTACTTGTCCTTACAGTAACACGTATTTTTCCGTACAGTAACATATAATTGTATTTATAGTAACACGGATTAAGAACAAAATTTTCTATTTTATCCTTCCTTGAATTAATTTATATTAATATTTCTTGTGAAAAAGACAATTTATGTGTTATTTGTACTTACAGTAACACATATTTGGTCTTGCAGTAACATATAATTACCTTTATAGTAACACAGGTCTGAAACCCGTTATCCTGTTAGTCTCCTGCGCGCGACTTTTGCGCGATTTTAAGGAAATATTTGTTTGACCGGTCAAACCCGCTACAAATCCGCGAATTTTGACCCTTCCTTAAATATCCTAATATTTCACGTGAAATATTGCACATAAGTGTGGCCCAATAGTAAATGTGAAATTAATTATTGAGCACGAGAGATACTCAATCCAAGTCGAAAGATCGAACAAAGACAAAAAAAAACTAAAAAATGATTACAGGAAACTCTCCCAATCATAGAGAATCCATGCATGGTAGCGCGGAAATTAGGATTTTGAACTTCCTTAATCCAACCACATTCATTAATTAATTTTAATTACATTGATAATTTAACTTCAATCATTATCCAATGACTCATATCACATACATACTCGAATTCTAATTTTCAGATAAAAATATTATAGAATCAACAGACGCTTTTTTTAGTTAGGTCATCGATACACATAAAAATTACTGTAGAGATGTAAACACACACTCATCTAATAATTGTAAAGAAGAAAATACAAAATAAAAGATATTTCATATATGGAGTGTTACAATGTTTACCATGCTTAAAATGCATAAAGTGCATAACGAATACAAAAGACCCTAATCTATATTTATAGACTAAGTAACAACTAGTAGTTACTAACTAGGGACCTTCTATATGTAGTCAGGGTGTCGTAACGTGTCGTAATGACTACCGTAGTCAATTAATCTAAGCCATTAAAAATCTAATCTAAAGGTTTAGATTTGATGACCTGTTACCTTTTGTAAATTTTACGATATGTATTGTCGTAATGTGTCGTAAAGTGTCATAAATTTGTATTTTCTATTAAATTAAATTAATTAAAATATATTATTGTAAATTTACATTTTTATCCTTATACAATAAAATAATTTATTACAACAATTATCTACACCAGCTAATTTTATGAGTTCACCCCAAATCATTTTTTACCATAGTTATCTGCACCCATTCATTTTATGAGTTCACCCAAATCATTTTTTACCATAGTTATCTGCACCCATTCATTTTATGAGTTCACCCCCAAATCATTTCTTTTTTACAACGGTTATCTACACCCGCTCATTTTATGAGTTCACCCCCAAATTATATTTTTACCAAAATTATCTGCACCCGCTCATTTTATGAGTTCACCCCCAAATTATTTTTATACCACAATTATCTGCACCCGCTCATTTTATGAGTTCACCCCAAAATATTTTTTTAAAAATAATTACATTTAAAAGACTATATTATTTTTTTATTAATTAACACAAAATATAATAAAATCAACCCTAATTTATACATTTACAATCTACAACCGAGTCATTGCCGAGTTACCGTCGATTCACCACCAAATCACTCATATTTTTAGAAAAAAAATTGTAAAAACATAATTAAAAAAAACTATCGAGATTAGGCACAAATTTTAATTTTTTTTCTTTTTAATTTTTCTTCCCATTTTCAATTTTTATTCCAAACTTTTTATTTCTTCGTTTTTTTTTTGTTTCCTACTTTTTTTTCATTAGTATATTTTTTAGTTTTAATACAAAATAATATTATATGTATGATTTTATTATAATCCCTCCGTCCCAGTGAAAGCTCCTCATGAGCTTCGGACAAGGAGGTTAAAAAATATGATATAATAAGTGGATGTATGAGAGGTGATGTGATTGAGAAAGAGAAGAATATAATGAAATGTGAGAGGGAATGGTTTGGCAAAAAAGGAATGAGTAACTTTCATTGGGACAAACGAATAAGAAAAGTTGGGTAGTTTTCAATAGGAAGGAGGGAGTAGTCGGTAATACAACAAGTAATAACCAGTAATACCATAAACAGTAATCAGTAATACCATTAACAATAATTAGTAATACCACGAACATTAATCAGTAATACCATTAATATTAATCAGTAAAATTTTATACAATAACAAATAATTCCACACATCTAATTATATTCAATAATACAAAAAATAATTATCAGTAATACCATGAACAGTAAGTAGTAATACCATGAACATTGAATAGTAATATCTCATACAATAACAAATAATTCCACAAATCTAATTATATTCAATAATACCAAAAACAATTATCAGTAATACCATAAATAATAATATGTAATACCTTAAAAATAATAATAATAATCAGTAATAAATAATTTCACATAATCAGTAATACCACAATTAATAATCAATAATTATTAATATTAATTCAATAGTGTATTAATAGTAATACCGCAATCAATAACTAGTAATACCAGTATCAATAATACCAATAACAATAATACCATAAAAAAAGTGGAGAGAGTGCAGATCGGGGTGTACTAAAGAAAATAGAGGGTGCACATTACCAAGCCCAATTGAAGGAAACCCTAGCCCAATGGGAGGGCACCCTAGGTCAGTAGTCGTCGCTTGGGATTTCATTAGTAAGGTCACCGGCTCCGAGTGTCGTCCGGTCAGAGATCCATCAGCAACATACTCACAGTCCTCCGTCGGGCCGTCGTCAGCCGGAGGAAGAGGCTTCGCAGGAGCAGGGTGAAGAAGACGGATGAAGCAATGTAGCTTCGATTTGGACAGAGATGAACGACGAGAGAGAGGCAGCGTCTATCCGAGTGTTGCAGGCGAGCGCCGTTGATGTAGGAGAAGCTCCTGGATCGCGAACGCAAGGGAGATTGATCGAAGCAGTCGCGTCGGTGGTCGAAATGAGGAGAGGATTTTGGCCACCATGGATCGTGGCCGAGATGGAAGATTATGTCGATTGTTATGGAAGTGAAGAATCGCGATTGCGATTCGAGGAGGGGTCTCGGGCTTCAGCGGCCGAGACCGAAGCGCCGCCTTCGCCGTTGAGGGGGTGGTCGGGCATGGTGGTGGCTGGGTCACCCGCCGACATGCATGGATTTCCGGCAGGTCCTTTACTCATCAAATTAAAATTAAAATTTAGGTGCACCGCCGATCGACTTTAATAAAATTATACCTATAATATTATTTTGTATTAAAATTTAAAAAATACACATGCAAAAAATGGAAAAGAAAGACAGGAAAATTTAAAAAGGAAAAGAAAAAAAAATAAGGAAATAAAAAATTTGAAAATGGGAAGAAAAAATAAAAAGAGGAGGGGGAAGAAAAATTAAAAAGAAAAAAATTGAGATTTGTGGCTAATTTCGATAGTTTTTTATTAATTATATTTTTACGCTTTTTTTTTTTTTAAATATGGGTGATTTGGTGGTGAATTGATTATTTAGAGTTTATTTTATTATATTTTGTGTAAAATAATAAAAGGATAATATAGTCTTTTAAATGTGATTATTTTTTAAAAAATATTTTGGGGTGCACTCATAAAATGTGTGAGTGCAGATAACCGTGGTAAAACAATAATTTGGGGGTGAACTCATAAAATGAGCGAGTGCAGATAATTGTGGTAAAAAATAATTTGGGGGTGAACTCATTGAATGAATGGGTGTAAATAACTGTTGTAAAAAAGAAATGATTTGGGGGTGAACTCATTTAATGAGCGTGTGCAGATAATTGTTGTAAAAATATGTTTAGGGGGTGAATTCATTAAATTAGCGGGTGCAAATAATTGTAGTAAAAATATGATTAGGGGGTGCACTCATTAAATTAGTGGGTGCAGGTAAAATATAAATAAAATTTTAAAAGAAGGGTAATATAGTAAATAACAAAATATAATTTAAATAATGCTAAAAATAACTGAAACCTGTATGACAGGTAGCAGGTCGTTTTTACGGTTACGACGCTACATGACGCGATTCGACAAAGTGACTGCATAGTCACTTTGTAAAATGTGACTACCGTAAGAATTGCCCTACTAACTAACCACTAACTATTCAAACTAACTTACAAAGGGAAGTTACAAAAGGAAACAATACATGTTTATTGTGTTTATATTACCCTTTACAATTACAATCGATTTAAGTGTATTCCTATCATGATTAGCTAGGTCCTAATCAGCAAAAGAGACCGTTCCAGCACAATCGTAATGCCTTAAAGAGATAACCACATTCTCAGTTAAATATTGCGTCCGATCTAGAAAGGTAACAAATATTGCACACTACGACTTATCAGATCCCATAAGTCCAAACCGAAAGAGCAAAATTGGTCCCATAGAGACCAACAAGACTTGTGTTCCTATACATATCTAGATTGACTTAAAGTCTTAAAGTAATCGCTATCCAGTCACAAACTTGGATGATATTTATATTTCATATACGAATGATTTTAAAAATTGACATCCACTTAAACCAATTCCTGTTAGGTATAAATACACTTTTTCATCCCATCAATCGAAATGATAAAAAGTGGTCTTTATTCCCATTATATATTTCCAAGAAACTATGGACAATACATTCTAGGACCATTTTTAGGCCAATCGCGTAAATTGTTGGCAAAATGCATTGCAAGGACCAATTTTTAGAGTCTTAATTCAGAACTCAGAAGTGATAAAAATATTCTTCTTTTATTGAAATGAAAACTTAGAGGTTACTCCCTCCGTCTTCTACTTAATAATTCAATTTATTATTTTTTGTGTCTCTTACGTAATGACACATATTTAAAATAATAAATGATCATTTTAATTATCCTCTCAATATTAAATTAAATGTCAATCACTTTATTCATACTAAAACTCATCTTTTTTTTTTTTTGACGGGGTACTAAAACCCATCTTTACTACTCATAAAGTTGATTTTTTTTTACTACATTTACTTTTATCTTTTATAATACTAATAAACAATTTATACATTAAAGCTTGTGTCAAAAAAAATGATAAGTTCTTAGGTAATAAACTGATGGTGTATAAGACTATAAATTAGTCCAAATGTCAGGACCCCCACAAAAAAATTCATAATCACAATGTCATAAATTAAAAAAAAAAAAAAAACATATAAATGAATAAAAATAATTAGAAAATAAAGACTGCACCCATTAAGTCCATGTCTGTCATATTGGATGTACCTCGATCATAATTAACCAAAGTGGAATCCGAATCCAAATAAAAGATGTTTTACTTTTGGACCATCAAAGAATATGCAATATGTGTGGTTCACAAACAAATTAATCCTATATTTAAAAAAAAGCCTATGCACCACCCAAATCTTGCATGAATATCTATAGAATCATTCATCTCCAATATCTTTTGAGAAAAATCATCATAATATATTCAACTTACAAATCATTTACAAAGAAAATAATAATAATACAATTGAGTAAGATTAGGACCTCCACCTTCTCAATATTAGCAACGTCAACATTTCAAATTAAGAGAAGTACACATATGATCAAAATCATTAAAACAATTTTCAAGATTAATTATTTTCACCCTTAAATTCATTATTCTCATTTTATTTTTTAAAACAATAATATTTACATTAATTATATTTATCTTCACCTTCTAATCATCACTTACTCAAATTTTTATAAATAATTATTTTATTTATAAGTGGACACAAATATCATTCATAATTTCATATCCCAACCATATCTATTGTATATATAAACTAATTTATTCATTAAAATTTGTGTTCGAAAAAATAAACGAGAAGATGACATTCGAAGAATAATGATTTTTCTCGATCGGCAATTTCAATTTTCATGTATTAATGTCATATCATATTTCAATTAATGGTCATGATATTGTAATTAAAAATATGGGGATTTAATTATTGATTAATTATGAGATCATTACCTTCCAATAATGCTAGTAGTTCCAAATCAGTATCGTTGCGCCACGTCTCATAAATAAAAAAACATTTTCATGTATTTTATTAATTCCCAATTCAGAATTCATTAATTCAAATCGACACACAAAGAATCAAAGATTGGTCCAAGATTCTAAACATTTATTTATTTATTAGCGTTATCGTTATTATGTTTTAAAATAGTTATTTATCTTCTCAAGTTCAAAGATATATAATCAAATGAGAAATGAGAAAATATAGTATCATGCCTGCCCTACCTACAATCAGTTGGGCAAAAAGTTAGGTAATATTTATTTTGTGATTTAAGAATAAGTTTTGAATTTTAAAATTTTACACATATTTTACTTCAGAATTTATAAAATAATTTTTAAAACCACTCATATTAAACATATATATACATTTAACATAAAGTTAAATCTCTATAACATATAACAGTATCACTTAAGTTATTATAATACAATAATATAATAAATCCAATCATTACACAATCATCCCATCCTTATAATTTTACCTAACAATAATATAATACTCTCATATCCGCCTATAAGCTTCATATTTTACTATTTTTAATTTGTTCGTCCGTCTATAAACTTCTCATACGTACCTTTTTTAACAAATATGTTTTAATTTTTTATTCTTAATTATATCTTACCTTTTCTCCCTATCTTTTTCTCTCTTTCAGTTATATCATTTGTACTATATCTATTAACTAACCACTTTCTTAATTTATGGGCTCAAAAGTAATGTGAAACTTATAGATGGACGGATAGGAAGGAGTAATACAATTTCATTCAATCTTACACGATAATTTAATATAAAATTAATTTTTTTTACTATTTCAACACTCAAAAGAACACACACATATTACTATTTATTGAAATTTAAAAAACTCAAAATTTAAAAAATTGATTTTAAAAAGATCACCTGAAAACCAAAATAAACATCACCAATCATGAAGAATTTAAAAATAAAAGGTTAATTTTGAGGTAAAATATGCACGCTTTCACCCACCCACCAACTAGTGTCAAATTGCACATGACAAGCTTTTTCTTCCTGGAAATTTTGAGATATAACTAAAGTGATGTGGAGTAATTTTTAGGGTTTATTTGTTGAATTTTTGAGACATCAAATATATATATTTCAAACATTTTAATTTTAGTACTAGATAAATTGACACAAAAGATAAAGAAAATATTAGTTGAAACTTGAGATAAACTATAACTAAATTCGAATTTACCATATTTTCACTTTATTACAAGCTACAACCTAACTAGTAGGCTGGTCCTTCAAGAATCATGATGCACAACAATTAAATTGAGTGGTCAAATTATTTCAACTTTCAAGAAGCTTCTATTTTCTTTTCTTTTTTTGAGACTATTCCATTTGTTCCACACAATTTTTCATATTTTACTTTTTTGTTCATCTTAAAAATATTTACATACTAAAAATGGAAAATTTTCTACCATCTTCACTCTTATAATATAAGCATATTTACACGTACCCTTCATATCATTACTTTACATTACAGATTTATCATATAATTAACTGAACCACCTTTTTTACTTTAATTTATATACTTTTTTTCTTAAACTATAGGCCCAAAAAAAATTTGCAAACTTTTTATCTTGTGCAGTATATACGAAGTTGAAGATGGGGCATGTTGTCATTTTAGTGCGTTTGGATCCTAATCTTGAAATTGATATACCCAGAAAGAATCTTTTCTACTCGGGTGTCCCCAGAGAATAGAAGCTTAAAGAAATTAAAAGGGATAATAATTACTTAAAATTGCATGCAGAAGTAATTTGGAGTGTTTTCAAATTGAACGATGAATGATTTTGCTTAAATTAATCACCTAGAATCTATAATTTAGAAGCAGAGAAGGGAGTGCTTTTACCTAATTACTCCATTCGTTCTTGATAATTATTTTTACACTTTTCTTATTTGAACCAATTGAACGTTTAAAAATTACGTATACATTCTTAATATGGAAATATCTCATAAAATTAATTCCTCATAACATAATTTTATTTTTAAAATTATCACTTTTTTTTTAACTACGTTTTATTTTACATCTTACTAACTCACCAACCACTAAATTTTATTTTCTTAAAAAGTATGCCGGTCAACTGAACAAATAAATAATTCTGGAATGGAGGATGTATAAAATTTTACTAATATTTTAATCAATTCAAATCTTTTATCAAATCTTACATATATTTTTACAAATCAGTATTTTCCCAATTTTTTGCAAACACAGCTAAACCTCGAGCAGGGCTGCTTTCCAATTATTGTTTGACATAAGAGTTAGATATAGAAAGTTAAATCGTACTAAGAATTTTAACAGTGTGGTCGTGCCGGAGTGGTTATCGGGCATGACTAGAAATCATGTGGGCTTTGCCCGCGCAGGTTCGAATCCTGCCGACCACGATTTTTATTTTTAATCAAATTGATAAAATTAATTTTGCATCGTTTCTCGTGATAAAATTAGTTTTGGTAGATTTTATATTTAGATTTTAGTATGCACTTAATTTATTTTTACTTTTTTGTTTGGTTGCCTCCAATTATTTTGACATTTTAAAAGGGGGGGAGTTTGTGGATAAGCTCTCCAATCTCCACACTTTTTGCTAGTCTTGATCATAAATCTCTCTTTCTTTCTTTTACTTTTTGTTTTTCATTTGTGAAGAAAAAGTAATTTAAATAAATCCGAACAGAATCTGCTTGACCTTTTGGTTCTTGTCTTACACTGCAACTGGAGGAACATACTAATCATTACACAAAAATGGTGAAAAGTTCTCATATACTCTACTCAAAACACAAGCTCACCCTTTTTCTTTTTTTCAAAACCCAAAGGCATGTTTGTTTTGAGATTTTGAGAATTTTGAAATTCGAATTTCAAAATCTAGTGGATTTTAAAATCCTAATATTTTTTATGTTTTGTGTTTGTTTTGGAATTTATGTAGGGTAGTATTTAACTTTATAGAATATGATTATAGGTTTTATAGGTATTTATATAGGGTTTGTAGGTATTTATATGGTTGACTTTTATAGAGTGGAATTTTGAAATCCTGAATCAAAATCCCAAACTGTAACGGGGGTGGAGTTTCGAAATCCCAAATCCGGATTTTCCATCCCAAAACAAACATGCCCCAAAAGACTTGGCTTTGATTATTGAAAGAACAAGTAGAAAATGATAGCCTATCACAAAGTTTAGCGGGTCAATTCAACAAAATAAACTCAAAAAATACGGGTGAACTTAGGTAATTCGTGTGCCTTAATATTGACACTCCTTTTAACGAAAGAAACGGAAATATTAGAAAAATTATTAGTGAGATCTTGCAAAAAAACAAAAAAAAGAAAAAAAGTTTCATGAAAGCTATCCACTAATTTTGAGTACGAATATTAAAAAATATGATATAATAAAGGTGATATGGTTGAGAAATTAAATATAATAAAATGTAAGAAATAGTAATTTGTTAAAGAATGAATGAATAAATTTCATTGAAATGGACTAAGAAAAAAATTTAATATTTTTTTTATTGAAACGGACAGAGTATTAGTTATTAAAATTTATAAGAAAATAAAAATTTTGAAGTAAGAACCTTTTATTCAGAATAGATTACTTCGTCCCTTCTAGTAAAAGTTTATTAATTAACTTTTGTTTTACTTTTTTTTTTTTTGTTATATCAAAAAGTGGGTGAAATTTATAATACTACCCCCTCCATCCTATAACTGTTTGCATCATAAAATGGGCACACATTTTAAGAAAAAAACGTAATGAGTAGAGTGTTGAGGGGTAATTTTGTAAAATTATATGAATAAAGTAAAAATGTGATTGAAAAGAGGGTAAAAGTAATGACATTTTGTGTAAATATGTGATTGAAAGTGTGCTGGGGTGTATAAAAGTGTTTAAGTATAAGTAGATAAATGTTGCACAGAATGTTGAGACAAATAGTGCAACACTGACTCTAACAGAATATCAGAAATTAAGATACACAGCGGAAGACTTGAAACACTAAAAACAAACGAGACACAATGGAAATACTTTTAACATAGATTTTATAAATAAACATCTATGTTTGCCTTATGGCGTAAAATCAATACTTATCTTCAAGTACAAATGTTGTGTGAAATGTTACAACAATAACTTTCACAACGAAACTATAAACGAGGCAGGTGCCAAGTCTAGAAAACGAACTAAGTGTATAAATTATACACTGTCGAAATGCCTAGTCTATCTAATGATTACACTCTCAATAGATAAGAAGACACACAGCCATACGGGTGGTATACAACGTATGATCTAAAATGTAGAACTATTGGCCACAATTTCCTAACAGGGATGAACGCTCGGTCTAGGATATTGCTCGAATAGAACACACTAAATTATGAAGCCTTCAATCGGTATTTATAGAGGTGGTATGCGAATTCTAGAGGCTTCCACATTGAGGTCCTATTTTTTAGGAACTCAACTTCCACAACTTCCATGATCTTTCTAGATCCTTCTAGCCTGCTCCAGGTCGTTCCAAATGCATCTAGGCTGTTCTAGCATGTTCTCCAATGTTCTGGAATCTTCCAGGTTCCAGATCCTTGTAGAAGCTTCTAGATCCTGCCAGAAATGCGACAACATTTAGGTCAACATTTAATGTAGCATTTCAGAAAAGACTTAGAAAAAATCTCGGAAGGTCAAATTAAGATGTTGTTGATAATGTTAAGGCATTTAAGAATTAACAACATCTACAGTGATTATTGTGAGGATGGAGTTTACGAGGGAGTTTTCTTTTATGAAGTGTGCAAACAATTATAAAACAGATAAATAAGGTAAGTTTGCAAATAGTTGTGTGACAGAGTATATCCTAAATTAAGATAGGCTAATGACAGTCTATAACACATAATGAGTAAGATCGTCTCACTATGTGATTTGATCAAAATTTCCTAATTAAGAAAATAAGTGTTCTTTTTTGTTGCTAAAAAAAAAAGTTGCACCTCCCATTTCATAAAAATATTTATAATTTTATTTTTAGTTTGTTTCACAAAAGTTTATATATCTTAAAAATTCTCACAAAAGTTACACTTCACAATTTTCAACCTTACAATATACACGTATTTACTCTTTATATTATTATCTTAAAAATTCATTATACATTGAATTCAATCATTTTATTTACTTAATAGATATACTATAAGTTTATAAATCATTTAGATAAGTCTCACAAGTCACGATCCAACTTATATTCTCATCACACTGACATGTCACACTTAACCAAAAATTTTTTTTATATATTTTCAGAGTCAAACATAATTAGGGTACTAATTTTATGTATTAATTAATAACAAGTACCATATATTCTAGGGAGTTTTGGACCATTCATAGAAATAATTGAATAAATATCAAAGAATTAACATAAATGAATGCAATTTTAATTTTTTTTTTTTGTAAACTTAAGCTTTTATATGATTTTTTTTTAAGTATCAAAGATTTAAACTCATACATTTTTTGGTCCATTTATGCAGAAAATAATTTTATTCATATATATTAAATTATTTACTCAAAGAGTTTTCTCTTCAAAATAGTAGAGGTGATAAGGATGAGGGGATATTAATAGTAATGTCCTAGATTAAGACCCTACCTAGCTAGGTGAATTATTATTCCAAAACATTATCATATATATAATCGGACCACGGAATATTATTGATTAGAACTAATTAGGTAGGTATGCATGTGATACATTAATTAACACTTTACCAAACATTTTAATTCTTCCCACCGATAATATATGTATTATAGCCTATAGGGTCGGTTTAGAGAATAGACATATCTATTGTCGAAAATGTGAATATAATTGATATTACAGTGATGGAGCCGATTTATATTACTATAAAGATAAAATAATATTATATTTATAAAAATATTTTATAATAAACTTTTTAATACAATTTATTTTATTAATTTAAATCTAACGATTTTTATTATGTTTTGAAGAAATATAATTTTGATTGTTCCGACTTATAATAGGTGAAATTGTGTTAAAATTTAACTTGCAACTCCGTAGAGACGTTAATCACTATTAAACAAATGTAGAACTTAAATTATAACCCCTCCCCCCTCTCTGTGACGAATGTCTTGCTTGACCGACTCACGTTTTAAGAAAAATGAAGTGGAGTGTGAGGTCAAATAAACGAAGAGTATTTCGAGTGATTTAATGAGGTGTAAAATAATAGAATTTAGTGAAGTGAAAAGGAAAATGTTGTGGGTAAAAAATGAGTGACAATTTAAAAAAAAAAAAGTAGTAAATGTATTGATTTTGTAGATTATTTTCTATTAGAAGTGTATAATTAATTTTGAAACGTCTCAATAAAAAAATGCATAAGTAATTATGGGACGAAAAAATATATATAAAAAAATAAAAAATGGGTGGAGGGCCCACTGCCCCCACAGAAACCGTAGTGGCTCCGTCATTGTATACAATCATATTAGCTTGTACATTTTAGTTAAAATTAATATAATGTTTCAATCAATTCTATCTTTGGGTCTTAGTTGTACGTATAAGAGGCTGACTCCTATAAGTAATAAACACCTTAAATTCTGATAATTAACTTTGACTTGTGTCTTAAATTTTGAAGGGAAGTGAAAATAAAATATATAGGTGCTATATGCTTGTGATTGTAGTGTGAATTGAATTGTCTTTCCATGATGTAAGAATTTGTTTGTGAAGTTAAACTAGCTAATTTAGATTTCTGAATAGCCTTGCAACATATTCCCAGCATTCACTAAAATTTAATAAACTAGCTACTTTAATTTAATTAATTTTACTACCATTTATAATTAGTTATTAACCATTCCAAGCAAGAGAGTCCATTGATACACCAAATTTAATTAATTTACTACCATTTATAATTAATTATTAACCATTCCAAGCAAGAGAGTCCATTGATACACAAAAATAGCATTTGTTTTTTTGTTTAGGTTTGTCAATTTTGGTAATAACTCTAATGTTAGCAAGTTTTTTGGTATAATTAGCGATTTCTTGGTTTGAAAATTGTGGAAGATAAGAAATGATGTCATCTTTAATGGACAGTTTTTCTATAAAAAAAAGTCATGGCATCAAATTATACTTGTAAATATGGTCGAGAGTACACTATTTTATTTATTGTATACATGATTGAGAAGGTTATTCTCTAATTTGTTTCCCCACTAAGCTTTAATTTGCAATTTATTCCCTTCATATTATTTTTGTGTCCATTGTACTTAAAACATTAATTTCATATTTACCCTTATAATTATAAGTATTAATTTCATATTTACCTTTTAAAAAATAAGGGTCGGTCTAATAAATGCCTGTAAAATTGTAGAACGCACTGCACCAAAATAAACAGAAAGGAAGAACATTGATACTTGCATTTCTAAAATTAAATTGGTGTCTTTCTGTTGGTCCCAAAGTTGAGTGTTAAGATTGAGTAAGCTAGAAAAGTCTAGAGGGGAGGGATGAATAGACTTTTAAAATCTTTCAAAATATCAGAGTTTATAATGCGGAATTATCAGTTTATGAGCCCTTCGATTTATACTCAACTATACATGAAAATACTATACTTGTCTATACTGCAAATATGTCAACTTAACAATTCAAGTAAATAATTAATCAATCAACAAACACAAATAAATATAGTAAGTAAACAACATAAGATTTATAGTGGTTCGACAACTTGTCTACATCCACTCTCACAACTCCAGTCATGAAATTTTATTAACTTGTCTTGTGGCTTTAAGTCCCAAGAAATAAGACTTCGATCTTCTCGAATATATCACCAGATATATTTTCGATCTAACAACTAGTGATTTAGTAAGCAACTAGCAAGCTTAATCAAACTAAAACAATAAAGAAAACTTCTCTATTTTCTGTAGCCTTCTTGTTCAGTAAACTTTGTCTTTTCTGAGCTTCTTATTTGCTCTTGAACTCTGTGAGTTTCCTTTCTTTTTGAATTCTTCAGTACGCGCTTCAGTAGTTGTAGTTTCAGTTGTCTTCACACGTTGAATGTCTTCATGTATTTATAGATTTCACTTCTTCACGATAAGTTTTGTTATCCAACAACCTTTCTTGATAACTTCTCTTAACTAACTTTGTAACCGTTCTTTCCTTGATATGTATCTTCCAATATGTCGGTTATTCTGTTATTATACGCAACAAATTTCATATCTTCAATATACGAACATATCTTTCTTTTTATGCGAACTTTGACTTGACTTCTTCCTTCAATATTCTATACTTAGAATATTTCAGCTTCTCAGCACTTGTCTTGTCTTGTACAAATCTTCTTCTCTTCATAGTCTTCTCTTCTCTTCATAGTAGAACTAATCTAGTCATATCAACTAATCTATCTAAGACTATTACATTACTTTAAACTTTATAACCCAGCTTAGTCATCCTATAAACTATTACATCAATACAAATCATAAACATAAGCTTCTATACAATGATTCAAGCTTATCATAAAATCCTATAGTAAACCATTCTTTTTAATACTTAGTTTATTTCAGTTTTGCTTAGTACTTGTCTGATCTTGTCTTTCATAAGACGACTTCCATAACTAGACCAGTCAACACTTAGAAATATATTCAAGTTCTCTTTTTGGCTTATCAAAATTATACTTTCATCAACTAGGACTTGTCTTTTGAATTCATATCCCAACAATTTCCCCCTTTTTGATGAAGTCAAAACTACTTGAATTATTTTAAGTAAATAGACTAGTTAAGTAGTTTATCTTATATCAAAATAGTTCATCTTTTCATTCATTGTAAATCGGACCAGATCGATTACAATTACTTAACAAAATATAACACTTGTAAAAAAAAAAAACTTACAATCTTCAATCAATGCTTCCACCACTTGGCGTCTTTGCTTCTTCATCTGGTACTTGGAAAACATCGAGAATTCTTTGATGAATTTTAGAGATGTGATCTTCATTATCAATCTTCTCATCTTCTAACAATTGTTCTTCAAACTTCTTGACAACGTTGAAGTCAATTCTCTTTCCAGATCCAAGCATTGGAGTTTCCCACTTTGGAAATTCTGGATAAAGAATATTGTAACCAACAACAGTAGCTATGCGCATGATCAGATTCCATAAGTTGTTGTCTTCTGCTTCCATGAACTTCTCAAACACAACAAACAACTCGTCTTTGACTGATATATCACCATATCTTCTGATAATCCAGTGCACAATCTCCCATTTCTTCTTGACTACCTTCCATACTTCACTATGTTCAGCATCAATGAATTTGTCTATGAAGGCATCTTCTAATTCATCTGGGTTTGCTTTGCTGTCTTGCAACTTCTTGATGTGTTTACCTAACACCTTCTTGTTAGCATAACGATCATCTTCAATTTTCTGCCTCTTATGGATTTCTTCATCATCTAATCCAGCAAGTATTTCTCCTAAAGCTTCTTTCTTCGTCTCAAGCTTTCTTTTTACTCGCCTTGTCTGGATTTGATCTTCAGTTACCTTGCCTTTGCCTTTCGCAAGTCTTAACTGGTCTTCAGCTCTGATCTGTTCTTTCTCATGAGCCTTCACTAGTCTTCCTCTCCTAGGTCGACTTTGCTCTTGCTGAATCTCAGTTTGAGTTTCCATTTGATCTTTCACTTCTTCAAGTTCTTCCCCCTTTTTGGCTTCATCACTTGCCTTTAAGGTGAATAAAGAAGTAAATCTTGTCATTTCCTCTTGTATAACCTGTTTCATCAGGTTAGTAGCTGTCTCAATCTGCTTCTGATGGCTTTCATCTTTACTAATCTTCTTAAATCGATCAGTAGTGTACTCGAGTTTCTTTGAAATTAAAGAAAATTCATTCTTGAAATGAGTAGCAGTCAGTTTTAGCAATCTGTTTTGCTCCACCGTTTCAGTTAGTTGGGATCTGGCTTCTTGCAATTGAGCATATGTTTCGCGTCTTTGCTCATCTGCAATCTTGATCTTAGTTCTATAGACTCTTTCCATTTTCTTGGATTCTCTAGCCAGAACTCTCGCGAAATCCACTTAACTTTTCTCAGAATATTCAACTTGATTTTGAAGGAATGTTTCTAATTGATTAAACATCTCCTGTCGAAATGCAGTATCGAGTTGATTCACCCCATTCATGATCATCACTTTAGAATCAGTTACTAGAGAACTGTTCTGTTCTTGCAACACCTTCTTGACATCAGTTTTCAAGAACTCATCTATTGCTGATTTCACCACTTGTCTTTAGATCATCCTTCAACTGATCTACAGACGCATTTGTAGCAACTGTTGTTTGAACATCTTCAGTAACAACATCTTCCATTATTTCATCAGCAACAGGAACTTCAACCAACTTTAATTCTGACTCAGTAGTCAAGATCTCGTCTTCATCTACTAGTAGAACACTTCCTGCCAAAGCTTTTAGATTGATAGGAGGAGAATAAGGTACTGTTGGGAATAAAATGAGTTTTGATTATGATACCAAAAACCCCCTTAGACATGCCAAATAGATAAGTCAGGTTGAAATGAACATGTTTCTGGATTGTTGGAACATGGAGCTTAAGGCTAGTTGAGAAGCTGGTATGTTAGGCAACTCTTAGATTAACAGATGCACAAGTTGAGGGGAACACATGCTTAGAAGTATATAAGGATCAAGTCCCCTCAAAGGCTCAAAGATCAAATTGACAACAAGTCTGCTGAATACAATTAATGGACAACTATGCTGATCAAGTTTGCTCAGTGGTATGCCAATCCACCTGAGGATCAATGCATCATAAAGCCTATATGAAGTAATGCACATGTCAAAGATCAGAAGATGTAAGCAGCAGAATTGTCTCAGCACACTTGTACCAGAAGTGTTACAAAGCTATCCCAACTGTGCTGATGAGATCCAATCCACAAAATTAAAGTCATGTATGACTAAAGAACATCAAAGACCCATGCATGAAGAGTTCAAGTTAAGGGAAAGAGCCAAGTCATCTGAAGAGCAGGCCAACAGTGCTGATAAGCCAACACTGCTTAATTTGATAAGCATAACTGGTCTAAGTGATAAGGAATGTTGTCCCTATCCTAAGACCAATCATCAGAAGTGATGTCCATGTTTAATCAAGTGAATCTTGAAGTCAGACCTTGGGAAGAGTGCTACAAAGTGAAGACAAAGTAGTTACAGCCGTTTATTTCCCAATCAAAGGACATGTCACTATCAAGAAACTATCTTCCATTTGCAGAGTTCAAGGAAGACATTTATAGACAATTGAGACTGTCTTTCCAACGGGCAAATCCTCAACTTTGTCTATAAATACAGAAGTGTGAAGACCATTTGAAGCATCCAACTAGTATCCAACAACTATCCTAGATCATCAAGCTTCAAAGTTCTCTAAAGACATTCTTAGTCTTAAAACACTTCATTCTAAGCTGAACCTCACTGTATATGCATACAAAGCTTAAAGAGATATCATATCCTTACATACTGAGCTCATTGTGAAGGATATCTCACCCTAGTTGGAACCAAACTTCAAACCTTATACCTTTCAAACGAGAAAGTTAGAAGGTTGTAGTAGTAGAAGTGTAAGGAGTTCACTGTTAGGAGAAGAACAATGCAATTCTGAGTTGAGAAGAGAGTACTAGGACTCTGATATCCTAGGGATCAAGGCACCAAGGAGTGGTGTGGTTGATCAAGTGCACCTTGGCACTCTAAAACAAGTAATTCCAAGAGTGAAGGAATTATCCTGTTAAATCAAGGAAAGTGGATGTAGGAGCTTGAGTCTCTGAACCACTATAAACTCTTGTGTTGATTTACTTTCAAGTATTTGCATTCATACAACACAACACACAAACTGATCTATTAAAGATATACCCTTAACTTTGAGCAAAACAAGTTTTGGACAAGTTCCCTGAACTGGATAAACTATTAAGGTGATTTCGGAACTAAAAAGGAGTTTGAAACCAAAGGGCCAACCACTAATTCCGCACATATAACTCCATTAGATAGTTATTCAACTAAGTACTCAATAATGCTTAGTAGTTTGATTATCTTTTAAGAGTTGATCATATTAGCACAGTTGTCCAGAACAACCTTGCTGAAGTCTGTCTTGGTTAATTTGCAAAAGATTTGCATACAAGTGTATTCCCCCCCCCCCCCATACACTTGTCATATAATCCTTTCAGGACCAATAAGTGGTATCAGAGCAGGGGTTCAAAGACTACTGCTTCTGAAAATCCATTTTGATTTTCAAAAACACATTTTAGTGTGGTCACTGAACTGATCTTTTTTTGAAATCTTATCATATCTGTATCTAACCCTTTTTGATTGAGATCTGGCCAACAACAATGCTGTACCTCATGATGTTGTTCAAGGGATCAACAACATGGCCACTGATCCAATCAACCATATATCTCATCACAAACTGCCCATGTTCTCAATTGAGAACTATGACTTCTTGAAGATCAGGATGAGAGCTCATCTTGCATGCCTCCATAATGATATGCTGAGAGTGATCACAAGAGGACCTTTTGTGTTCACTCAAATCAATCCCAGGATAACTGAAGATCAAAGAGCTGATATAAGGGAGGAAATTTCCAAGGATGAAGATGATCTCACCACTGAGGAGAAAAGGAAAGATAATCTTAATTATCTAGCAATGAACACACTTTACCAAACTATTCCAAATGTAGTAATGGGAAGAATCTACCACTGCACAACATCCAAAGAAATTTGGGACACCCTTGCTGAAATGTGTGAGGGCACTACCAAAATTAAGGAGAACAAGCTCCAAGTTGCTGTGCAGAAGTTTGAGCAATTCACAATGGAGCCTGAGGAGTCCATTGACAAGTTTGCTGGTAGATTCACAGATATCATGAATGAAATCAATTCATTGGGCAAGGTGTATTCCAGGAGAGAAGTTGCTCTTAAGATCCTAAGAAGTCTCACTCAAAAGTGGGATGTATATTCAGTAATGATGCAGAACACAAAAGATCTCTCCACCATGCCCATGCAACAAATTTTCTCAGAACTCAAAGCTTATGAGTTTGATCTCAACAGAAGAAAGCTTGTTGAAGAACCTTCATTACCAACCAAAGGAGTGGCATTCAAAGCCAAAGCTGCTGAACCTGAAATACAGCCCACTCCTAGATCATCAAAATTAGTCTCTAAGGCTGAAATGAAGGAAGAAATGGCTCTTATGGCTAGAAGATTTGACAAGCTGAACTCAATGTTTGGTAGATACAAGAAATTCTACCAAGATAACAAGGTCAGGAGAAGATACAACTCTCCTGAGACCCAGGCTGAGGACAAAAGGCCTGAAGAAAGAAGATCAGAGGACAAGTACTCTGATAGGAGAAAGTCCAACAGAGCTGAACCCTCATCATCCAGAAGGAGAGATGACCCAAAGAAGGATGATGATGAGGACCTGTGCTACAACTGCAAAAAGAAGGACACTTTCAATATGTCTGCCCTGAACTCAGCTCCAAGGAAAGAAAGGAGAGGCAAGCAAAAAGAGACAAAAAATTCACGAACAGGAAAGCTATGATGGCTGGTGATGAATCTGACTCTGCTGAAAGCTTCAACTCTTCTGATGATGGACTGTTCTCCAATAGTGATGATGATGATGTGTGCAACATGGCCGTAGAAGATGATGAGGTATCTTCTACTTCAAGCTCACCATCATTTCTATCACAAAACTCTAGTGAGGTCAACCTGAAACTTTCTTTTGGGAAGTTAATGGAAGATTTTACTAGGTTACAAGAATTTCATGACAACTGTGTGAGATAAAATGAAAAGCTTTCAATTGAACTTGCAAAACCTTCTGAATCTTCAATTGATATCAAGTCTACTGAGTTGTATCAACAAGTCTTGAGAGAACTTGAGGAAGCTTCTCTCAGGATAGTTGACCAACAAAAGCAGATTGATGATCAACTGCTTACTCAGAGGAGAAAAGATTTTGAGCTAAAAATTCTTCAAGCTAAATTTGAGAATCTCTCACATGAGTATGACATTCTTAAATCAAGTGAAGAGAGCCTGAAAATTAAGATGTCTGCTATGAATAAATCCTCTAGAGCAATAGAGGAAATTCAAAGCTTTCAAAGACCTATGGCTCAAAAGTGTGGATTGGGATTTGATCCATTTGAATCTTCACCTTGTCTTAGTGTTGCTTCAACAAGTAACACTAATGTAACACTAAGAGAGTCTTTGTGAGATCAGTGGCACAACAAACTAAAAATGAAATAATTCAGCCACTGAACAAAGGAAAGGGCAAAATGAATGAGATGCCCACTCAAGTACTTCAGGGAACTAGGCCCATACCTAAGGAAAAGGCCAAAGTCCCTGAATACAGGAGGAATGTTGTTCAGCAGAGTAGACCCAGTGGAAGGGCAACTCATCTGAACAATATTCAGAGAAGTTATCCAAGGTATGTTCAACCTAGGCCAACTCTACTGAGGAAACCTCAGCTGAACAGACCTATGGTCAACTTTCCTCAAGGGCAGAATAAAATGAGACAACCAAAACCCTTCATGCCAAAAGATAATGGTCATAAATATGTCTTTCCTCAAAGACTCCCTCAAGTAGCACAAATAACTCATGAGTTCAGGAGACTTGACCACTCTCCTGAAACTTACAGAGTTAACACTTTCACACACTCTTTCCCAAAGGCATTTAAGGGAAAGACAGTGTATGTAGATGCTAGAGGAAAAAAATTTAGCCACCTTGAATCAATCAGGGTAATTAGGCAAGTTTGAGTTCCTAAAGGTACAGATAACCTCTCAGGACCCAAAATGCAAAGGGTACCTAAAGCTTGATAATTGCAGGTACCAAAGGGCCACTAGAAGATGAGGAGTATGAGCAAAAAGTCACCATGGTACCTTGACAGTGGATGTTCAAGGCACATGACTGGAAACAAAGATCTTCTCACTGAATTCACTTAAAAAGAAGGCTCAAATGTCACATTTGGAGACAGCTCACAAGCAACAACAAAAGGTTATGGTACCTTGATAATTGGTAATATCAAGGTATCCGATGTATCTTATGTGGCTGGTCTCAAATATAATCTCCTAAGCATAAGTCAGTTTTGTGATAAAGGTTTTAATGTTGAGTTTTCAAGTGGAAAATGTTTAATCAAAGATATAACTCAACAAACTCTACTGACTGGAACTAGAAAAGGAAATGTGTATTTTGATGACTGGGAAAAGTCAACTGATGCTGCATGTTTCATTGCCAAAAGCTCTAATGAACAAAGTTGGTTATGGCATAAAAGGCTAAACCACCTGAACTTTAAATCAATGAACAAGCTTTCTAGAAATGCATTAGTAATAGGACTACCTAATGAGGTTTTCATTAAAGAGCATGTTTGTAAACCATGCTAAGAAGGAAAACAGATTAAAGCCTCATTCAAAGGAAAACCAGTCATCTCTACTAAAAGGGTACTTGAACTATTACACATGGACTTATTTGGACCAATTACCCCTGCAAGCATAAATGGTAGAAAATACACACTGGTGGTAGTAGATGACTTCTCTAGGTTCACATGGGTAGTATTTCTCCTTAATAAGAAGGAAACACAAGTCAAACTCCCTGAACTACTTAAGAGACTGCCAAATGAGAAAAACCTTAACATAATCAAAATAAGATATGATAAAGACACTGAGTTCATTAATTCATACATCAATGAGTATTGCACACAAAATGGAATAACCCATGAAACTTCAACAGCTAGAACCCCTCAGCAAAATGGGGTTGCAGAAAGAAGAAATAGAACTCTCAAAGAAGTTGCTAGAACCTTAATTGCTGATTCAAACCTACCTAAGAGGTTTTGGGCTGAAGCTATAAACACTGCATGATATACTCAAAATAGATGTTTGATCACTAAGGGGCAAGGCAAAACCCCTTATGAACTCTGGAAAGGAAGATTGCCTAAAGTATCTTACTTTCACATATTTGGTTGTAAGTGTTTCATTCACAACAATGGGAAAGAGCAGTTGAAAGCTTTTGACAGCAAAGCTGATGAGGGGATATTCCTTGGATATTTCCAAATCAGCAGAGCTTTCAGAGTCTACAACTGTAAAACCTTTATTGTGGAAGAAACACCCCATGTTGTGTTTGATGAGTCTATTCATGAGAACAAGAACAAAAACCTGGATACTGAAGAAATCACACAAAGGACAACCAGACTGATCTTAAAAGAAAAAGATACTACTTTCATAGATGTTTTCCGGGCCAATCCTCCTGAAATCACTAGACTGGACAACAATCTTGAAGGCAATACTCGTGAAATAAACCCTACTGAAGAAAATGATGAACTGAATGACCTAATCCCAGTTCATAATCAGGTAACAACTACCAATGAAGAAGCAGGCGCTGCTGAGGTAGTTAATGGATTAAATATTCAAGGGGAAATGAAAATGTTGAAAATACCAATGTACCTAACATTGAGGACAACACCCCTGAATATGATCCTGAATTAGATCCTGCATTAAAATTCCCAGAATTTTATGATGCTAGTGACTCAACCTTAGTAGAGGACAACTCTACTGAAGGGATCAGAAAAAGAAGGACAAGGTTATCTGACCATCCTACTGATCTGATACTTGGTGATCCAAGTGTAGGAGTCAAAACTAGAAGGTTTCATGGTGAAAGTGCTTTGTTCTGTTGTTTCCTATCATAACAGAAACCAAGTGATATTGAGGAAGCTCTTCAAGATGTAAATTGGATCACAGCAATGCGGGAAGAGCTGAACCAGTTCACCAGAAATGATGTATGGGAACTGGTGGATAGACCTTCAAATCAAGATGTTATTGGAACCAAGTGGGTATTCAAGAACAAAAAGAATGAGAATGATGTGATAGTCAGAAACAAGGCCAGATTGGTAGCCAAGGGTTACTGTCAATCAGAAGACATTGACTATGATGAGACTTTTGCTCCAGTAGCAAGACTTGAAGCCATAAGGCTGTTCTTAGCCTATGCTGCCCACAAGAGATTCAAAGTCTATCAAATGGATGCCAAGAGTGCCTTCTTGAATGGCGTTTTGAAGGAAGAAGTCTATGTAGAGCAACCACCTGGTTTTGAGATTGGAAACCAAGTCTACAGATTGAAGAAAGCTTTATATGGACTCAAGCAAGCTCCAAGAGCTTGGTATGATACACTGTCACAGTTTCTCTTGGATCATGGATTTATCAAAGGAACTGTGGACAAAACTCTCTTCAGAATTTGTAAAGGAGATGACATCTTGCTTGTCCAAATATATGTTGATGACATCATATTTGGATCCCCCAATGAAAAGCTTTGTGAAAAGTTCTCAAAGCTCATGCAAAGCAAGTTTGAGATGTCAATGATGGGTATGATGAATTTCTTCTTGGGCTTACAAGTCAAGCAATCAAAAGAAGGAATTTTCATCAATCAAGCTAAGTACACCAGAGAGATGATCAAGAAATTTGGGTGTGCTACTAGCAAGCCAGTAAGGATCCCTATGAACACCAATTGGAAGATGGATCCTGATGAAAGCGGTGTTCCAACCAACTCTACTGAGTATATAGGAATAATTGGTTCTCTCCTCTATCTCACTGCCAGCAGACCTGACATCACCTTTGCAGTAGGTGTATGTGCAAAGTTTTAGGCCAATCCTAAGAAGAGCCACTTAGAGGCTGCTAAAAGGATATTGAGATATCTCAAAGGCACTGAAAACCTAGGCCTTTGGTATCCTGCTGATGACAACATTGAGTTAACTGGCTACTCAGATGCTGATTATGGAGGTTGCAGAATTGACATAAAATCCACCTCAGGAACATGTCAATTCTTGGGAAACAAGCTCATTTCTTGGTTCTCAAAGAAACAAAACACAGTGGCTACCTCTACCACTGAAGCTGAGTATGTTGCAGCTGGAAGCTGTTGTGCTCAAATCTTTTGGTTGAGACAACAATTAAGAGACTATAATGTCAACTCTGCTGAAGTGCTAATATTCTATGACAACAACAGTGCCATTGCAATATCACAGAATCCAGTGTTGCATACAAGATGTAAACATGTGGACATCAAGCATCACTTCATCAGAGACCATGTGGAGAAAAAGGACATCAAGTTGGTGAAAATCCATACTGATCATCAAAAGGTTGATATTTTGACAAAACCACTTGCTGAAGCAAGATTCATGGAATTATCAGCAGAATTGGGACTTCTTGATCCAGGGAAGTTGGACAAATAAGCCAAATGGAGTTAATTAATCAAGGGGGAACTTAAAGTGATCCTCAGCAGACTTGGTCAAGTCTACTGAAACTCAGAGAAGATGTCCTCAAACTCTTCTATGAAATTGAGCAGGACTCTTGTCCAAAGAAATCCAGAACACTTGTCCACAAAGTTCAGGACACTTGTCCATGACACTTCGGGACACTTGTATTGTGGGGACAAATAAGTTGTCTAGGCTATCAAAACCAAATCTTGGTCTGATAAGCACCTATTTTGGGTAATCATTGCCTATTTTGATGGCTGTCCCATTCCTCTTAAAGCTATCACCTTTTCAAAGATTTAATTTGTCCCCTACCCAAAAAGTCACTTTCAATGCATTAAATGCCAAGATTTAACTCTTGTTTGCATTAAACAATTCAAGCCATGATCTATCTTGAAAAACCCCTAGCCTTTAACTAATATTAACTTCTCCCACATTTTGAATAAAAACGGTTTCCAACACTATTCCATTGGTTAATAACCGTTGGATCAAATTAGGCCAACTCTTCTGAAATCAATCTTGGTCGTTCAAACTTGATTTCCTCATTTGTAAACACTTGAATTGCCTCAAGACTCACCTACTCAATGACATTGATTCTTTTTTGGAATACACTCAAGTCTTAAGAAGCCCACAATTTCATTTCCTCCCCACACATTCAAAATTCTCTTGAAACCCTATCTTCCATTTTTGTCTAAACTCTCTCAAAACCTTCACTGTTTTATCCATGTCACCCAAAGTAAGATCTGAGATGGTGGTAGACTTCTCAAACAAGGATCTTAACCTTGATTTTGAGTATCTCAACAACAAGAACAACCTCATTTTTGAACCAATAGTCTCATTTGAGAGTGAGGACCCTGAAATCATCCCCACTCTAAGATGGTTGAGAAGAGTAGGGCTCAAGAAGTTCATGGAAGAAAAGCCCAGTTCTGCTTGGAAACCTACATGGCAGAATTTTTTGCCTTTCTCAAATGGAGAGGCAAACCAGCAGATGGTGATGTAGCAACCAAGCTATCCTACATCTCTGAAGGAGAAGAGGAGGAGAGATTCCATAGAGTCAAATTCTTTGCAGAAGATTTGGATGCAACTTTTGGATTGCCTTCAGAGGGAAGGAATCCAGAATTCTATGGAAATGGACATGAAGGAGAAATAGCTCAAGATTGGCTACTTGTTCCAGGTCCCATCTCCTCCACACAACACAAAAGGACCCTCAAGCCAAAATTCCTCAATCTCTTTGAGGTGATCACAAAGAGCCTGCTAAGCAACACTGGGAGTTTGGAGCAAGTGAGCTCTCCCAGAATCAGAGTTATGGCTGCAGTGATAGATGCAAGTGACAAGGGCATCCAATTTAATTGGAGAGAGTTCATCATGGATGAGATGATGAAGGAGAAGGCTAAATTCAAAGTGAGAGTCCACAACAAGGTGGTGTTGGAAGGAAATCTCAAATACTGCACAAGGGTAAGTCTATTGATTGAGAGGTTTTCACACTACTCTGAAATGAAAACATTTGCAAAACCTCTCCCAGCCCAGAAAATTATGTTCAGGAAGCTGAGCAAGAAGACTGAACAAAGGAGATTTCTTATGGCCAAACCTACTGAAGCTGAGGTTGAACAAAAGCCCAAGTTGAAGAGAAGAACTAAAGCAAGGGTTGTTAAGTCAAAAAAGCTATCTCAAATTCCCTTAGAGGAGAAATCAGGAGCATCAACTGAAGTAGATGAAGTTGCTGAAGAGGGTGTGTAGGTACCTTCTAATTATTCAGAAAAGTTCCTTGAGGTGCAGAAAAAGAAGGGAGAAAAGAGGATCAGGGAAGATGCCCCGGAAAAGGAAGGAAGTGGGAGCAGTAGGGCCAACAAGAGAAGGGACAAGCCTACTGAAAAGATTTTGGAGCTTCAGGAGGAAAAGTCTCTCCAAGTTGCTCTAAGGGAAAGTAGGGCAGAGAGTAGAACCAAATCCAAGTCTAGAACCAACTCTTCTGGTTCTGGAACTCCTGAGTCCAAACTCCGTGAAACCCAGCACCTAGAACCCAACTCCCCTGATACCCACAAAACCCCTAAACTCATCTATGCTCAATTGGGAAAAGTGCTACAAAGTGAAGACAAAGTAGTTACAGCCGTTTATTTCCCAATCAAAGGACATGTCACTATCAAGAAACTATCTTCCAGTTGCAGAGTTCAAGAAAGACATTTATAGACAATTGAGGCTGTCTTTCCAATGGGCAAATCCTCAATTTTGTCTATAAATACAGAAGTGTGAAGACCATTTGAAGCATCCAACTAGTATCCAACAACTATCCGAGATCATCAAGCTTCAAAGTTCTCTAAAGACATTCTTAGTCTTAAAACACTTCATTCTAAGCTGAACCTCACTGTATATCCATACAAAGCTTAAAGAGATATCATATCCTTACATACTGAGCTCATTGTGAAGGATATCTCACCCTAGTTGGAACAAAACTTCAAACCTTATACCTTTCAAGAAAGAAAGTTAGAAGGTTGTAGTAGTAGAAGTGTAAGGAGTTCACTGTTGAGAGAAGAACAATGCAATTCTGAGTTGAGAAGAGAGTACTAGGACTCTGATATCCTAGGGATCAAGACACCAAGGAGTGGTGTGGTTGATCAAGTGCACTTTGGCACTCTAAAACAAGTAATTCCAAGAGTGAAGGAATTATCCTGTTAAATCAAGGAAAGTGGATGTAGGAGCTTGAGTCTCTGAACCACTATAAACTCTTGTGTTGATTTACTTTCAAGTATTTGCATTCATACAACACAACACACAAACTGATCTATTAAAGATATACCCTTAACTCTGAGCAAAACAAGTTTTAGCAATTGACATAGTCGATTGCTCAACTTCTTTCACTATAATGACCTCGTCTGGAATATTTAGCATTCTCTTGACAACAGCAGTCAAGGCTTCTGGAGATAACAAATCATTGTGACTCTTCACTCCACTGTTTTCTTGTTGTTCTATCTCCCAATCTTGAAAGTTTGTGATTCCACCCATGCCTAGGATCACTTCAAACATGTCTTCAGACGGATCTTTCCTTAATGTAACCCATGTGCATATTCTGATCAGCTTCTCATACGACTCTGAAGATGTATCGATCTCTACTGATGGTAGAATCTTCTTGACGTTTCTGGTCATTTGTGCACACAACCTCTTCTCACGCATACACATTGGATAATCGACTAGGGATACAAATCTGTTTTTGGGAGGGGTCTGAGTAAGTTGGGTCCTCAACTCAATAGCCGAAATGTCAGCTTGTGGAGTTCCCGAAACAGATGGGTTAGGTGGGTCAACATATTCTGTTGTGGGTAGGGATAAATTTTGGATGGTGGTGTCTGGGGGCTGTGATGAGTCTTGGTTTAGTAAATCAGCCGTCGAAGTATCAGCTGATGTGATTATTGTTCTGTCTTATGTTAATAAAGAACTTAAGTGTTATACGAACTTGGAAGGGGCTTGGGGACCAGGTTTGGCACGAGATCGAAGTGATCTTGCCTTGGTTTTGATCGGAATAAAAGGAGAAGAAAGCATAGATGAAGGAACAGTAGAAGTACTAACCGTTTTAGCCGTCTTGGCTGGAGATGCACTTGGTTCTGCTATTAGATGAGTAGAAGGAGGTCCAGACAAGTCACCTCTTGGAATTTGACTTATTCTCAAGTTGTATTCCTCTTCAGTCTCCATCACTTTTTCTGAAGAGTCATCTGTTTCTGTTTCTTCTGAATCCTCAACAGGCTCGATTTTTGCTTCATCAGAAACGCAGTCTACTAGGGCTCCACTGGTTCCATCTTCTTGAGCCACCTTGTCTGTTTCTTCAGACTCTCCACTAGAAGACTCAGCTTCTATCATTGCATCTTTTGGGTTGATTCTGATCTGTTCTCGCTCAATCTTCCTTTCCTTTGTTTGCCTATCCAAAGCATCTTTCTTCAGATAATGCTTTAGAGCATGGAATGGCTTCCCTTTACTCCAATCCTTCTTGTTCGGTAATAAGACTGGTAGAAAAATACTTAGCTTGTTTCCGAAGCTAACAGATGCAGAAACCGTCCATTCTCTCGATTCACTATCCACCTTGACATACTTAGCAAAGTACATCAATATGTCCATGAACAACTTTTGCCAGTTGCCCTCAGTGATCCCATCATAGATCGCTGCCATCACTCTTGTCTTTTGTTGAGTGACCGAATCAAAACTTCCAGTGACACCGAGCAACATCTTGCTTGCAATGTCGAGTAGGGTCTTGTATTTTGGCAACAACTTCTTCTTCTTCAAAGCTGGAACCTTACCATCGTTGTTCAATTTCAGTTTCTTGCCACAAAAGATACTCAGGTATCTCAACTCTTGGCCAGAAGCATAAAGTTCGATATCAATGGAACCCTGCTTCAAATCAAACACTTCATGAAGTATCTCTCTGGATAACTTGACTCTCCTTCCTCCAACAAATGCTTCTATGTACTCGCCTCTATGAGTAGCAGTAACATAGAACTCCAACACCTTTTTTTCATACACGACTTCTCGAACAGCTTCTAGAAATGGCTTCAACCCACATCTAAAACACTTAATTAAAATCTCCTTGTTGTCTTCAGTGTGCCTTCCTTTGAAGAACATCGAAATCTCCACATGCACCTTGCCGTTTGTGGCATACTTTCCAAGTTTGAACCTAGCTTGCATGTTAGTTTCAGCATCGAAAATAGGAAAGTATGAAAATAGGAAGAATAGTAGGGTTTATAAGAAATTGAGAGCTTGAAAATAGGAAAGTTGAGTAAACGTGGGGAGTAAATTGCGGAGTGAGGGGTTTTATGATTTTGGGGTTTTTGAATGAGTGGTGTAGATCGATTTAAATTGATCTAATGGTAAGAATAAAACCTTTGAAATTCATTGCTGTAATTAAGAATATTATGTTAATTAGTATTGTAAAATTTGGAATCCGTCTTTGCTATTGGTTAGGAAAGAAGAGTGTACTCATCTAAACTAGGGCAATAGGTTTAGGCGGGAAACTGGGTGTATGCACCTCATTAACTGGGGTATATAAATCCAGTTCTAGGTATTCTATAATTTTTGCAATTCAAATTACATTTATATCCTTAATATAACTTTAAACACTTAGTGATATACATAATATGTAAGCTCTTATCTTGTCTGTTCGAGTTCATAAGAATAAATTAGTAGACATCATTTGCACTAGACGAGTTCCCCCTTCGACTGTGCTTGTCTGTCTGATGAGCGAACATCTTTAAGTTCCTATCTTATTCTTTTCGATGTGTAAGAGTAGATACTAGTGGTAGAGTAGAGTATAATAAATAAATTGAATACCAATCATAGGCAGTAATTAAGGTTTCAATCAAGATGACTTTTAACAAACTTAGGAGGCAACATAAGATTATTTAAGAAATCATAAATTCCCCCTTAAATGTATATTCTCCTAGTATTACCCTTAACTTTACCAGCTTCCTCATCGGGTTGTTTGGTCATCTTGTCTGACCTTGTTTACCTAGATCTAGTCAAGTCTGAAAGTGGTGTGATTTTGTCTGTGTTGTACTCATCTATTCTACACAAACTCTTGCTTATGGTGTACCTGTCTTGTTAGTACAGTACTATGCAGAAGTAGGGTCAAGATCAATCAATCCTAAGCTAATGCATAACTCTCTAAATCGTGCTTCAGGTAATGGTTTTGTAAGGATATCAACTCGCTGTATGTCAGTATGTATCTTTTCCATGCAAATGTTCTTCTTCTCAACATGATCACGTATAAAATGATGTCTAACATTTACATGCTTACATCTAGTATGCAGAACAGGATTTTGAGTGATAGCAATAACACTATTACTGTCACAGAATATTGGTACATTAGATTCTACAATGTTGTAGTCTCTGAGTTGTTGCATTAGCCATAGTAGCTGACTACAACAACTACCTGCAGTCATGTACTCTGCTTCAGTAATAGAGGTTGCTACACTTGTCTATTTCTTTGAAAACCATGAGATGAGTTTAGAACCTAAGAATTGACATGAACCGGATGTTGATTTCCTATCTATTTTGCAACCACCAAAGTCCGAGTCTGAATATCCACTTAAGAATAGATCATCATCTGTAGGGTACCATAAACCTCGATTAATGGTTCCTTTCAGATATTTCAATATTCTTTTAGTAGATTCCAGGTGACTTTCTTTGGCGTTGGCCTGAAACCGAGCACATACACCCACTCTGAATGTTATGTCCGGTCTACTGGCAGTCAAGTAAAGCAATGAACCAATTAAACCACGATAGTATGATTGATCGACACACTTACCTCGTTCGTCTGGATCCATGCGGTAGACGGGTAGCATTGGTACTCTAACAGTTTTACAGGTTTTAATACCATATTTATCAAGTAGATTGCGAGTATATTTGGCTTGATTAATGAATATGCCTTCATTAAACTGTTTTACTTGAAGACCAAGAAAGTAATTCATTTCTCCCATCATAGACATTTCAAATTTACTTTGCATGAGTTTCGAAAAGCTTTCACTCATACTTTTGTTGGGTGAACCAAAAATGATATCATCCACGTAAATTTGAACAAGTAGGATATCCTTCCCTTCTTGTCTTCTGAACAAGGTTCTATCTACCTTGCCCTTAGTAAAATCATTTTCTAATAGAAAGAGAGAGAGAGTGTCATACCAGGCTCTTGGAGGTTGTTTCAATCCGTATAATGCTTTCTTTAACCTGTACACTTGATTTCCTTTAACCTCAAAGCCAGGAGGTTGTTCTAAATAAACTTCTTCAGCAAGTATACCGTTAAGAAATGCACTTTTAACATCCATTTGAAACACAGTAAACTTCATATGAGCAACATATGCAAGAAATAGTCTTATGGCTTCTAGTCTAGCAACAGGTGCGAAGGTTTCATCATAGTATATGCCTTCGGCTTGTGAATAGCTTTGAGCTACTAGTCTAGCCTTATTTCTTACAACTATATCATTCTCATCTTTCTTATTTTTGAAAATTCATCTAGTACCAACTACATTATGGTGTTATGCTCTATCGACAAGTTCACAGACGTCGTTTCGAACAAATTGATTCAACTCATCTTGTATGGCGATGATCCAATTACTATCAGCCAAGGCTTCTTTAACATTCCCAGACTCAATAGATGAAAGGAAACAACACCAACAAAATAGAGATGAACTAGTCTGTTCTTGCTACTCAAAGAGTTGTCGTCCAGTCTTTACACCTATTATATTATCACTCGTATGAGCAGTTTTCCATGTTTTTCTAGTTTTAACAGGCATGCTTTCATCATCTAAGTCATCTACAACATCATGCATATCTACATCATCTATACTAGTAGATTTGTTAGGAGTAGATTAGTCAACTAGAGCAGGCATGTCGACTGGTCTAGTAGACTTACCTTTGTCACTTATTTTCACCTCTTCATCTAACTCGAGGACTTTCAGGAATGGATTGTACGCTTGTACAGATTCGTACACTTCTGGTTCGTCGTCAGGTTGAAGCTTTAATTCACTTACTTTCTTACTGATCTGGTTAGTAGATGCGTCCTGTCTAAATTCATCGAAAACAACATGTGGTGTTTCTTCCACACAAAGAGTCGAGTAGTTAAACACTCTAAATTCTTTGCTCGTAGAGGAATATCCTAAGAATATCCCCTCGTCTGCCTTAGCATCAAAGGCATTTAACTTACTTTTCCCATTGTTATGGATGAAGCACTTGCATCCGAATATATGGAAATATGATATTCTAGGCTTTCTATCTTTCCATACCTCATAAGGTGTCTTACCTAGTGCCTTGTTGATAGCACTTCTGTTTTGGGTGTGGCAGGCAGTATTGATCGCCTCTGCCCAAAACTTCTGAGGTGTATTATACTCTGCTATCATGGTTCTGCACCATTTTGTTGTGGGGTCCTAGCTGCACTAGTCAATTGCTGGATACCACTTTTAGAACAAAATTCTTTGATATAGCAATTAATAAATTCAGTCCCCTTATCACTACGAATCTTGATAATGGATTGACTTTTCTCAACTTGAATCCTCTTCAACAGACCAGGTAGAAGAGTTTGTGTATCACTATTCTTGTGTAAGAAGACTACCCATGTGAATTTAGAATAGTCATCTACCACAACAAGCGTGTACCTTCTACCATTCAAGGTTGGAGAAGTGATAGGACCATGAAGATCCATATGTAGAAGTTCTAAGACTTTACTAGTTGAGATAACATGAATAGATTTGAAAGAACCTTTTACCTGTTTACCTTTCTTGCAAGCGTCACACACATGTGACTTGAAATAGATTTCATTGGGTATACCTTCAACGAGGTAATCTCTTGCAATCTTGTTAATAACCTTAAAGTTCATATGGCATAGGCGTCTGTGCCATAGCCAACTGATCTTTTTAGGGTTCTTACTAAGAAGAAAAGTATCACTAAGACAGCTATTACAGTTCACAATGTATATGTTGCCTTGTCTGATGCCGACTAGCAGAATAATATGGGTCCTTTTATCGATGATCTCGCATTTGCAAATTTTGAATTGTACCTTATAACCACGATCACAAAATTGAGAAACAGAAAGTAAATTGTACTTCAAACCTTCAACGTAGGATAAGTCTTGTATCTCTACATCTCCATTTCTGATGTATCCGAAACCTTTTGTAACAGCCATTGAACTATCACCAAAGATCACCTTGGGCCCTTCTTGTTCACAGTAGCTCGATTGAAGAGCCTTAGTACCTGTCATGTGGTGCGAACAACCACTATCTATGTACCAAGTTTCTCCTACAAAACCACCTTTCTTATACAAGTCGAGTCGACCCTGTAATGATGATATTTAATAACTTAGGTACCCTTCTTGTCTATTGGGGTCCTGGGGGGTTAGTAGCATTAAGAGGAATCCATATGTACATAGGAGTTTTAAACATATAAGACCTCTTTAATTTTCTGCCATGCTTGTTACAAAATAGTACCCTATTATCCTTATCTGATCTATCTTCAGACTTTGGGTTTACTCGTTTGAGGTAACCTTTAGACTTGACCTCTACTTGAGTAGGCATAGGTCTTTGATAGTTCGAATAAGGTTTATATGCATTTGGGCCATACGGTTTATAGACGTGTTTGGGGTCTTTCCTCATTAATGATATCATATGATAAAGGTGGAGGATATAAGACAGGTTGAGTACAATATTTTGGAGCAACGTTCCTTGGTTTCGTTGAATAGAGCTGACTACTGAGACTGCCTTATGAAAGGAGGTCTAGGCTCATTCCAATGAGTCTGTACTGGTCTAGAGTTGGTCTGAGAAGGATACCAATCTTCGTATCTGACCTGATTTGGTCGTCCATGATTAGTAGACCTCTTCTGATTTGGTCTAGACAAGACATGTCTTTTATTAACATTCTTTCTACCACCTTTGGTAGTCGGAGTGTTAACTCTAGTATGTTTGAGTACAATACCTTGGGTTGGTGCTTCAATATTGTAATCCATTGGTCTTTTGCCTTTATCATTTGTCAAAGAACTTGAACTAGCAATAGTAGGGTTCTTAGGGGGTGTTTCTTTTGGGCTTTGGGTGGTTTTAAAAACCAGATATTTGAAATCCTGGTTTTTGAAATCCCGATAAATAGTAATATGAGTGTTTCTTTTGGGTTTTGGAATAGTGAAGGATTTAACTTTATGTCAAATCAAGTTGTAAGATTGAATGAGTTTGTATTATTATATTATTGTTTGATGGGATTATAATGATTAATTAAATGTGTAATGATTAAATGTATTATATTATTGTAATATTATATTATTATATTATTGTTTAGAAAGAATATAATAATTGAAGTAATATTATATAGATATAACTTTATGTCAAATCAATATGTTTGATAGGGGTGGTTTTGAGTAGATTTTGAAAACCGATTTTTAAATCACGAAGTAAAACGGGTTTTGGATCTTGAAATCCAAAACCTGGTTTTTAAAACCAAAAGTAAACATACCCTTAATGACTTGGGTAGAGCTAGGTGATTCTGCACCCAACCCAGTCTTGTCATCTGGAGCCCTGTACCTATCTGACAATTGTTGATTAATTATTGAAGAATTAACCAAGTCAGCTAGTTTAAGGTCTAGATTTACGACTTCAGTTTCTAAGAACTTATTGCGCTCTTCGAGCTTTTTGCACTTGTTCTTTAAAACATTGAATTCATTAGTCTCAGTTGCTTGGGTCTTTAACAAGTCTTGATACAACTTGTCTGTTAACGCATACTTGTCTTTGAGTTGATTCAACTCTTCTGTCAAGCGTTTGTTTATGACAGCTATATTAAGATCTGTTTTAGACTAAGCTTCCTGAAGATCAACGATTTCTTGTTTTAAAGAGATGTTCTCATCACTGACTTCTATGAATGCTTTATTGGCAAGTAGAAGGTCTTCTTCAGTCACTCCATTGGAATGATGAAGACTACTTCCTACTCCACTATCAGCAGTGTCACTTTCATCAGATTCTGAGTCATCACATAAACGAAAGGAAGTTGCAGAAGATACCTCTTGTTCGATCTTGGCCATCATGGCTAGGCCATCATCTGCAATGAATGCTTCTTTCTCGTTGCTAGAAGGGTAATCAGAAGAAGACGAAGGCAACTCGTCTGATTTCGATTCAGAGTCATCATGTGCCAACATTGCCTTCTTACCCTTGGCATATCTTCGATCACGTCTGGATTTTCTTTCCTCTCTGTCTTCCGAGCTAAGATCAGGACACTCATAGATGTAATGACCTGGCATATCACAGTTATAACATAAAGGATCATTAACAAACTTTTTCTTTGGGGATTGATCCCTATTCTTGTCTCGTCTATCGGAGGAGTTCCTATCCTTCCTATCTCCTGAGTTCCTATCTCGTCTGGTCTCTTTAGAGATATCATCCCTTCTTTCAGAAGAGTTTCTATCTCGTCTATTCCCTGAAGAGTTCTTATCATTGGAACCTCTTTAATCCTTATAAAAGCGTATGTACCTACCATACCTCTTGTTTAACTTATCAAGCCTCTTGACCATTAAACTCATCTGATCCTTAAGAATAAGGTCAGACTTGTCTAACTCGTCTTTTATGCTAGAAGACTTAGACTTAGCTATTCTGGAGTTTCTAGAGGAGGAGGCCTTAAAAGCAACATTCTTATAGTTGGTCTTCTCATTATCACTACTAACTATGGGATAATCTTCGTCTAAATCGAACTCATGAGCCTTAAGCGTTTGGAACATAGTTTTAGCAGACCAAGAATCAATATCTTGTGTGTTTTTTATGATCATTTTGACCATCTTCCATCTCTCGTCTAAAGCCTTAAGAATTCTCAGATTGATCTCTCTATTCGTATAAGTCTTACCCAAAACTTCAAGATCATTCATTATGCGAGTAAAACGAGTATCTAGCTGGTCGATAGATTCGCCAGTCTTCATCTTGAATGATTCAAATCTCTGTACAACAGTAGACAACTTACTTTCCTTGATCAGGGTAGTTCCTTCACAAAAAATCTGGACAACTTAGACAACTTATCTTTAACAGTCTTACATTTTAATACTTTGCCTAGATACTCATTAGGCAGAGTACGTAAAATGTAATTCTTTGCTAACCTGTCCAGATTTTTTTGCCTCATTTCTTGTGAAGTGAGATCTGACCTGGGTTTAGGCACGAGTACGCCTACAACTTTGGAAGGGTCGATAGTAGCAGTGTTGAGCGTCATTGTTGTGATTGGTCCCTCCTTGACGACTGACACCATCAGATCATGAGTAGAACTGAAGATGGCTTCCATTCGAAGTTTCCAATAGTCGTAATCTTGCACAGAAAACTTGGGTAACTTGTTAGCATTAATTTCCATAGCCATTAGGAAAGAATTTAGTAGTAATATGATAGATTGATCAAAGATATCTCAGAGACTGAAAGACAAGTAAGATATACAGATCTATTCAAACGGACACCAAAAACTTTTACCTCAAAAGTCTTTTCTGGTAATCAAGAAACAACAGTCCTATTGAACCGCTGCTCTGATACCACTTGTTGGTCCCAAAGTTGAGTGTTAAGATTGAGTAAGCTAGAAAAGTCTAGATGGGGAGGGTTGAATAGACTTTTAAAATCTTTCAAAATATATGAGTTTATAATGCGGAATTATCAGTTTATGAGCCCTTCGATTTATACTCAACTATCGAAAATACTATACTTGTCTATATTGCAAATATGTCAACTTAACAATTCAAGTAAACAATTAATCAATCAACAAACACAAATAAATGCAGTAAGTAAACAACACAAGATTTATAGTGGTTCGACAACTTGTCTACATCCACTCTCACAACTCTAGTCGTGAAATTTTATTAACTTGTCTTGTGGCTTTAAGTCCCAAGAAATAAGACTTCGATCTTCTCGAATATATCACCAGATATATCTTCGATCTAACAACTAGTGATTTAGTAAGCAACTAGCAAGCTTAATCAAACTAAAACAATAAAGAAAACTTCTCTATTTTCTGTAGCCTCATTCTTCAGTAAACTTTGTCTTTTCTAGGCTACTTCTTTGCTCTTGAACTCTGTGAGTTTCCTTGCTTTTTGAATTCTTCAGTACGCGGTTCAGTAGTTGTAGTTTCAGTAGTCTTCTCACGTTGAATGTTTTCATGTATTTATAGACTTCACTTGTTCACGATAAGTTTTGTTATCCAACAACTTTTCTTGATAACTTCTCTTAACTAACTTTGTAACCGTTCTTTCCTTGATATGTATCTTCCAATATGTCGGTTATTCTGTTATGATACGCAACAGATTTCATATCTTCAATATACGAACATATCTTTCTTTTTGTGCGAATTTGACTTGACTTCTTCCTTCAATATACTTAGAATATTTCAGCTTCTCAGCACTTGTCTTGTCTTGTACAAGTTTTCTTCTCTTCATAGTCTTCTCTTCTCTTCATAGTAGAACTAATCTAGTCCTATCAACTAATCTATCTAAGACTATTACATTACTTTAAGCTTTATAACTCAGCTTAGACATCCTACAAACTATTACATCAATACAAACCATAAACATAAGCTTCTATACAATGATTCAAGCTTATCATAAAATCCTATAGTAAACTATTCTTTTTAATACTTAGTTTATTTCAGTTTTGCTTAGTACTTGTATGATCTTGTCTTTCATAAGACGACTTCCATAACTAGATCTTGTCTTTTTGGGGTGCATTAGTAAAAAAATATAAAGAATATGCATTAAATTCTTTTTTTTTTAAATCCGATCCAGACCGGTTCGGACCGGAAACCCGAAATCTTAGATTTGAAGGATTGGAGATCGGATCGGAAATTAATCGATCGGTCGGATTTTGGTACGATTCCAATCTTTTTTCCGATCCGATCATTTTTTGAACACTCCTACTCTCTCGACCCAAATTAATCTTCTTCACTTCACTTCACTTCACTTCACTTCTTTCACTTTTGTTGTGTTAATAGTGTTCTTTGTTATTGTTTAATATTTTAATGGATGTCATTTACGGAGAATGATGAATGAAAAAAATACTTTATTCAATATTAAAAGTAGAAATAATTATAGGAGTATTCTATACTAATAACTCTATACAAATGATGTGGGATACATAATAATACATTACACAGGAATATATATATATATATATAGTATAAATCTAATATATTTCACGTAGGGCATGTTTGGTTTATTAGATTAGATATGATATATTGTTTTATCCCTATAATTTTCATGAATTTAGTCCGTGATTATAATTGATCCGAGAATATTTTCCTTGATAATCATGCACTTGAGTGTTTATTAGTCCCAAAGAGAAGTTGAGATAAGAAACTTTAAAATTTAATCCATCAATCCAAACGCAAATCTCAATTTAAAAAATAATGCAATCTCATTTAATCCTATCATACCTTATCTATCCCAACATGTAAAACAAACGAGCCTGTAGTATTAATTAACGTGACGTGCGTTGATTATCTTAAAGTACGAAATAAATTGTAAATTCTTGTATACAATTTAACGAGCAATTTGATTCTTGTTGTTCAATTGCATCATATAATAGAGTGTACACAGTGTAATGTATAAAAGAGTCACACTTGTGTGCATTCAATTACATGGTGCAATTTACGCGATAAAAAATTGAATTGGACAATAGAAATTATATACAAATAACTTAAAATCCAACAAGAATTTGCCATAATCTTGCTAGCTCATGCAAATTGCAAACTTCTTTCTCTCTCAACTATCCGTACACATACACTCATATAAGGTTGAGACCTAAAAATGTGTTATTCTCTAAATTTTAGGTTTAAAATTTTCAAGGGGCAAATAATTTATATAAAGTCAGCTCACACAAAACTTAGGGGTGCATTCAATTGAGATTCTATTTGATTTTTTTTTACTTTAAAAAATTTGTAGATTTAAAAAATTCATAGAATGCAGAGTTTGACTGACTTTTTTCTATTAATTTATATAAATTTTCATAAACTTGACAGGATTGTAATTTTTTTATTGATTTCATAAATTCAGCGCTGGAACTATTGATGCAAATGTATATGAAACACACTTGTATATGCCCCGAACCCACCTCGTACGGGTCCTAGATAGTAGCCCCATGCCCCGCCTCGTGAGGCTCGGGGCGGACCCTCATCGTTTTTTCATATCATGTTAAATTTATTTAAGTTATTTCTTACAATTAAAACAATATTGATAAATAATTCACAATAATATAAATATTTTTCATGTTATATATATATTTATATATGTATAAAGTATTTTACCAATAAAAAAAAAAATATATATATATATACTACGAAGTATATAAAGTTTATATAATATTTCGGGTCAGGTCGGATACTCATGGGTCGGACATAAGACCCAGACCCAGTCCATACACATACGGGGCGGGCAGACCCAACCCGTTCTTAATACGGGGTGGATCCGACCTGACCCAATGCTCGCGGTCGGGATGGGTACCAGCAGTTGAAATCTCTAGTTTTTAGAAGAGATTTTGAATAGTGTAATTTATTTATATTTTTGGAAGAGAATTCAACAAAATTCATAGAATATTCAAATCTATAGACGGTTGAATAATCAAAGATTTTTTTAAGAATTTTTAAAATTCGTTTTGAATACCTCATAATTTTTTAAAGATTTTTGAAAATTCAAATTGAATATTTTAAACTTTGAAAATCTAAAAAAATTCTAAAGAATCCACAATCAATACACCCCTTAACTTTGACTCTTTTAAGTGGTACCCAGCAGTAGATTGTGGGATTGATCCCCCATTTTAATCTATTCTTCGAATATGAAGACTTGAAAAAAAGTTATATAGTCATGCATTATAAAGCAAGTGGGTGCGTACTAATTTGTAGAGTAGCGGTTTTTTGGAATGTTGATTGAGGTGGGCCTCACCTCACTTTCCTCTTCAATAAAAATACTACGAAATTGATTAGCCCACACACAAGTTACACAATTACATGGAGCCAAATGGTAGTAGCAACACCGCCATGGAGACTGAGGTTCACCGGGTGGCGCCGCCGCCTCACCGGAGTTCCCTCCACAAACTTAAGACACGCCTCAAAGAAACGTTCTTCCCCGACGATCCTCTCCGGCAGTTCAAGGGGCAATCTGGGAAACTAAAATTGGCTCTTGGAGCTAAATATATATTCCCTATTCTTGAATGGGCTCCTAACTATACTTTCACCCTATTCAAATCTGATATTGTTTCTGGTCTCACCATTGCTAGCCTTGCCATACCACAGGTATAGACTTTTAATTTTATTTAATTAATTAATGGATTATATTTATTTTCATAAAATCAATTAATTAATAATTTCAGGGCATAAGCTATGCAAAGCTGGCTAATTTGCCTCCAATTGTTGGTCTATGTGAGTAACACTACTTTCCTATAATTGTGCATGCATTATTTATGCTGAAATTAGTTTGAAATCTAAACTTTAATTTTCAGATTCAAGTTTTGTGCCTCCGTTAATATATGCTGTTCTTGGGAGCTCAAGGGATCTTGCAGTGGGACCCGTTTCAATAGCTTCTTTGATTATGGGATCAATGCTCCGACAACAAGTTTCACCTTCTCAAGACCCTATTTTGTTTCTTCAGCTTGCTTTTTCTTCTACTTTTTTTGCAGGACTTTTCCAAGCTTCTCTAGGCTTTTTAAGGTCAATAATACTTTTGTCACCATTTCCTCATCATCTCTACCTTGTTTTCAAACAAATAAATCATCAACTTCTCCCTCTATCCGTCTTTAAGTTTTTCGATTTATCGTTCCGATACGTTGTCACTTCAAAAAAATTGACTTTTAATAATGACAATTTTCTCATCATAACTTTTCTGTTTAAAAGTTTTTATTGTCATAAATTGAGAATTAATGACGGGATAAAAACTTTTATGTTATCAAATGTCAATTTTCTCTTAGTAGTGTAAACTTTCCATGCTTTTTTTTTGTAAATTATAACTTCTAAATTTAATATATATTTCCACTTAATTTTACTTTTACTTATATATTTTTTTTCTACATTTCAATCACATCACTTGCATGTACTATATATTTCATAAATGCTACTGTGCATAAAATAGTGAAAAATTTATAAACGGAAAAAAATGTGTATTTATTTCTTGAAAGGAAAAAATCATGAACTATTTTAATACTCCCTCCCTTTTTTATTAAGTGTCACTTTACCTTTTTTAATATTTTCAAAATAAGTGTCATTCTACACTTTTTTGTTTAATTTTGACAATTTTACCCTTATACATTATACTCCCTCTCTTTTATTTACCTTGATTTAAGCTTTTTCCCTTTTGAATATAGTACTATAGCATAAATCATGGATAAACCTTAATTATTGTATACATGAATATCATCTACAATATTGACCACATTCATCACTAAACATAAATTTAATATTAAAATTTGTTATCATTAATGAAGGGTAAAATTGTCCATAATTATATATTTTAATTTGTTGAAAATTGTTAAGATGATGACACTTAATTAAAAGTGGAGGGAGTACATGCAAAGTCTATATTGATCTTGATCGACACAATTAATACAAAATAGTACAAGATCTCTATTTAATTAATATAATTTCTGATACCATTTTGTTGTTGACCAGGCTTGGATTTATCATTGATTTTCTTTCAAAAGCAACCCTTATTGGATTTATGGCTGGTGCTGCCATTATTGTTTCTCTGCAGCAACTAAAGAGCCTTCTGGGTATTAAAAATTTCACAAAGCAAATGGGCATAATTCCAGTAATGACTTCTGTTTTCCACAACATACATGAGGTACATAATTATTTACTTAATTTCTTGCTAATAACAAACATTAATTTTTAAAATTATATAGGACCTAAATGATTGTGATTTATTATATTTGAATAAAAATGAACAAATTGTGGCCATTTGTCCCCTGTCCTAAAAAAGTAGATTGATTTTTATTTTTTTTGCATTTGAAAGAATACAAAATGAGGTTTGAAATTAAATGGATGTGAAGAGTGAAGACAAATGTGCACATGCTGAGAGACACTTTTTGTCTGAAATATTTATTTATTTATTTCATCTCTATTATTGGTTTATTTAATAATGTGATATGATAAATAAATTCTAAAATTTAACCCTTGTAATTTTTCTTGGGTGCAGTGGTCGTGGCAAACTATCCTGATGGGCTTTTGCTTTCTTGTCTTCCTTCTTTTCACCAGACATATTGTATGTACTACTTTTAATCTCATATATTTCTTCCTACTCCTTTCTTTTATTTTGTACTCACTCAGTTTACATTTGTTTTTTACACAATATAAATGTGAAGGAAAAAAAAGGTAACAAGCTATATGGAGAGATGTAAATGAGAAAATTGTAGATAAATAAGAAAATGTGTTTAAGTTAGGATGGACAAAAAAAAGAAATTGCAGATCTTCGAGTAGTATTTGACTATTTGTTAATTAGATTATATATTTGAAAAATATTGGCCCGTTTAAGGCTAATTGATTATATTATGTCCGAACAGATTTTCTCTCGAAAGAGATAACCGGAAAATCAGGTGTAATACAGTCATAATTACTTAATTTGTTTTATCCTGTGTCCTTTGGCATAATACAGATATCTTACAAAATCAGTTCCTATAAAAGCTAAATATATTACTCAATTAATTACTTACCCATATTTCCTTTGTTCCGCCCCAATCTTCTCATTTGTCTATTTTAAATATTAAGCTTTTTAATTTTTTTTTTACAACACTCACTATTTTTTTAAAATTTCAACCATACTCTAGACATATAATATTAAATTTTTTTTTTCATAAAAAATCAAATGGAAAGATAGGGGTATATGTTACGTAGCTAATAATTGGTGAAATAAGTAATTTATTTAGATAATGAATTAAATTACGCATCTCTAGGTTATGAACCCGTGAAGAAATCTTCAGTAGATGCAGTTTGTTTTTGTTTTTGTCGTGAATAAAGTTTGATTTTGCCTCTAGTTTCGTCTGATTAAAATCATCTGACGCTCACCTGCTTTAAATTTTTAAAATTGGCTAACTTGATTTTTTGGGGAAAAAATAAAATAAAAAAAATACAATAAGAAACTATGTATTCAGTCTGTTTGGCATTATTAGCTAGGCTAGCTTAACATTTAAGATTAAACCCATGTACGGTTTCAGTTAAATAGTTTGAATGTAAACTGAAATTAATAATGCAATTTCGAGTGTTTGTCTACATTCAAATTGTGCAACTTTGAAGAAATTAATATTGGCCGAGATAACTTATTTAAATTTAAAGAGTATTTTTTTTATCACTTAAGTTCCTTAATTTTGTCATCTATCTTTTTTAGACTTTGAAATTAGTTCTCTTTGTTTAAAAAGTTCAATAGTTTAGTTCCTTTGTTGGCTAACATAGTTAACCCATCCAATAATAAGTGACGTGACAGTTTTTTTTAATTTTTCTTAAATCAAACTGAAATAAATGTTCACTTCTAACCACTGGTTTATTTGCGGAAACACGATTTTTAGGGGTTGGTCTAGTATGCACTCGAGTGCATACTAGACTTTATGATTGTTTAGATTATTTTAATAGATAATATACTGTTATTTGTTTATAAAAACAAAAAAGAATTTTCACAAAACTAAAAAAAATCCTTAATTCTCTAATGTTTCCAAATTCTCTAACGTTTCCACACCAAATCGTTGGTGCAAAATTGAAAATAATTGTCGTGCCATCTATTATCAAATGTGTTACCTTGCTCTATCAGCTGATAAATTAACTAAAATATTGAACTTTATAAATATCGAAAACCAATTTCAATTCAAAGTTTAAAAATATAGAAGACAAAAACCAAAATTTGTAGTACAGCTTAAAGATAAGAAAAATGTATTTAATTACTCGAAATTAAATGATACTCTTGAAATGGTTTTAAGTCGTTGGATGGCTCTAAAAAAATGGAACGAGAATTAAATGAAATGGCCCCCTCATCACTGTAATATATCACGCTAATATGTAGAAATTTGGGTGAATGGCACTCATCATAATAATAATTTATGTGTGAAATTAATTTGGGTATATATGAGATTATAGTGGATGGGAGAAATTGAGACTTTTAAATTTTTGTGGATGTGAAAATTTTGGTGAATATATAGTAATATTATGTTTGTTTTTCAATTAAAGATTGAATTTTATAAGAGTAATGTAAATTAACTAATGTGTTGTTACATGCACAGAGCATGAGGAAGCCAAATCTATTTTGGGTGTCTGCAGGAGCCCCTCTTCTCTCTGTCATCATTGCAACCTTAATTGTTTTGGTCTCAAAAGCTCAGAATCATGGAATTAGTGTTGTAAGTACTCTCTAAAAGTATCACGTCTCATAAAATATTTTGACGAAAACTTGTGTGAGACGATCTCATTGTTACATCTCTTTTTCCAAAGTGTTAAAGCGTCATGGAGATGATCTCACGCAAGACTTCCTCAAATATATATTCTATCTTATAAATACTAGACTTTGTAATTAATTGTTTTAATTGTGTAATTAACAAGATTGGAAAACTAGAAGAAGGGCTGAACCCTCCTTCATGGAACATGTTGCAATTCCATGGTACTTACTTAGGACTTGTAATGAAAACTGGCCTTGTAACAGGCATCATTTCACTTACAGTAAGTAACTTCCATCTCTTTCAATTTCATTTCAAAATCTTATTTCAGAAAGGAAAATTAATTAAATGAAGATTATAAATTACAGGAAGGAATAGCAGTTGGAAGGACATTTGCAGCATTGAAGAACTATCAAGTTGATGGAAATAAAGAAATGATTGCAATTGGTGTTATGAATATAGTTGGATCATCAACTTCTTGCTATGTTACGACAGGTACATTTATTTACGGATAGTTTTGATTTTTGACCTCTAAGCTTTTCGACTTCGAAATTAGTTATCTATGTTTACAAAACTCAGTACTTTAGTCATTTTATCGGTAAACTTATGTTATTTTTTTGTCTGAATTAAAGTTTGGACACTTATAATCGGGCATTGTTGTTATCTGAGTCTTTCACACCACTACCTAACATATAGCATCATTTCCAAACTAGATGAGTTATTCCTATTTACGAGTAAAATAACTAAAATGCATAGTTTTGTAAATATAGAAGACTAATTTTCATCTGCTAATTTAATTTGGATAATATGTATAAATGATTTAACAGGTGCATTTTCAAGATCAGCTGTGAATCACAATGCAGGGTGCAAAACTGCAGTTTCTAACATAGTTATGGCTGTTACGGTTATGGTAACACTACTTTTACTAATGCCACTCTTTGAGTACACACCAAATGTCATATTGGGGGCCATTATTGTCACAGCAGTCATAGGCCTAATTGACATCCCTGCTGCCATACAAATCTGGAAAATCGATAAATTTGATTTTCTCGTCATGTTATGTGCATTTTTCGGTGTTGTCTTTGTCTCCGTTCAAGAGGGCCTTGCCATCGCGGTGGGAATGTCTATTTTCAAGGTTTTGTTGCAAATAACGAGGCCGAAGACGGTAATGTTGGGGAACATACCAGGTTCAGACATTTATCGCGATCTTCATCATTATAAAGAGGCCGTCATTGTCCCTGGATTTGTTATTTTGAGCATTGAAGCTCCAATTAACTTTGCTAATACCACTTATCTTAAAGAAAGGTTGGTTGTTTGTTTGTTAATTATATACTGTACTGTACATCCTAGTTTAGTCATTTCAATAAAATTGACAAACTTGTTTGATTTTGTGATCAGGTTTACAAGATGGATAGAAGAATATGAATTTGATGATCAAAATGCTAAAAACAAATCTGAACTTAAGTTTGTGATTCTTGATTTGTCTGGTGAGTCCATTAAAAAAGACAAATTTATGTCATTTTTTCTGCATTTTATTTTATATAAAGCACTAACATAAACTCCCTTCTCTTGTCAGGTGTGAATGCAATTGATACAAATGGAGTCTCATTCTTCAAAGATTTGAAGATGACATTGGACAACAAAAACTTGGAGGTAATTAAGTATACAATTTTGATGTTGCATTTTATTACAAGTTAAACACAACCAAATTCAGTAATTCAATGGAATATCATTTTTTATGCTTCGGACCGGACATTGTAGCTATCTGAGTCTTTTCCACGTTTAAAATCATCACTGCTTAACATATCATCATTCTTACATTCCGTGAGTTACCTCTGTTTATGCAGCTTGTACTTGTGAATCCAATTGGTGAGGTGATGGAAAAGTTGCAGCGATCGGACGACACAAAAGAATTAGCAACGACTGATCGTATGTTCTTGACTGTAGGGGAAGCAATACTCTTTCTCCTCCCAAATATCAAGAACAATTCATCTAATTATAATATTGTATGATCCAGATAATAATGATGTATATTTGTCAAAGATAATATAACTTCACTTGAAACATTTTAGTGTAATCTTTTCTAAATGAAAATCCTATTGCACTACTCAACCACCATACCGAGTTTAAAGAGACACGTTTTAGGGATTCTGATGAAAATATTAGGTGTATATTCAGACAAGATGACTTATGCATGACTAACTCATTACGAATGAAAGACGAGGCTAGAATTTGACTCTATTTCTATAAGACTTTATTGTCCCGTACTCTGGTGCAATACGGAACAGAACAGCTGACCCCAAGATACAACGGTTTTAGAGTCTTTCTCCCGTTGCACTAACGAAAGTTGTCGGCGAATCACATACATGTATTCAAAACTTTTAACTCGACTCTAATGCAGTAACTACAACTCTAGAATGTTAAGTATGCATATTGTAGTTTTACTCAAGTTTTGAAACTTGTGTTTTCAACACATTAAAAATTATTGAATTCTATGAATGTGGGAGCATATTTATAAACTTACAAGAGTTTTTAGGTAATAATTGTGACTATTCACAATAAACTCATTTTTTAAAAGTTACAACCTTTGAAAATAAGTAATTATGCATCAAAATCAAAAAGTATATCTTTAAAATTAATACAATCTTTATATATAAAAGGAAGAAGAGACCTCTTCTACTCTTGACAAGTGTCATCTATTCTTTTGACACGTGTCCAAAAAAATTACAATTGTTTTTTGTAGAGTAACCGTACATCCTTTTAAGAGAAATAAATTTGAAACGACCGTCCTTTTATTTTCTCGCTATCTCTTTAAAAGTAAAAAATTCATTCTCACAAAAACACATCAGCACAATTTCTCCGGCAAATCAAAGTTCCCTAAAATAGCGACGCTATCACCGTTGTTAGGGGGACTCGCGTTGCCGATCTGTTGTTTGGTGTAGAAAAGGTACGCACTTGTCGAATGCCTGTCGAACTGCAACTCCGCCGCCACTGTTGGCAAGGGCTAGAGGTATTCTTCCCCCTTTTCTGTTTTAGATTTATTTATACACGTGATCGAATAACATATATTCGTTTATTTGGGGTTTTTCAAAATCCAATAGATTTATTAGGAAGCAATTGAATAGTTGAAACGTTTCACTTTCCATTCTTTATCCAATGTCTCAAATGTCTCAGCTTTTCCAATATTCATATCTTCTGCATAATGAAGTTTTTGCCGATCGATCTCCTTCTGTTGTGACACTGTTGTCTGTTCGTAATAACGTCGCCGGTTTATTGTAGAATGCGTATCGACCACCGCCGAGATAAATTTTAGTTGTATGCTTTCTTCAATCATAGTTTTCGAATTGCCTTTGCTATTTTATGGGCATCTTTAAATGATGTCTTCCGAATTTTTCTTTTTTCTACTACATGTTTTTAGATACACAAATTCGGGAAGTATATTATTTGAACTTATTTTATTTTTTCCATGTTATGAATTTGGATATATTGGTTTGGTGGATGATTATTGTCATAGATTTAGATTTCTTCTGAAAATTTGATAGAATTTCATGGTAAATATTTTGGCATGGTGGAAAGTTTTGATATATTGATGATCTGAGATGTTTGTCATGCAGGGGTGACATTATCCCGGTAGATACTTTGATTGCTGCATCTGGCAAGAATGTAATGCGTCGAGATTAGCTTGTGTGTGATAGCAATACGAGCTGAGATTACAACTAGGGCTTCAAGGTTAGGAAATATTGATAGACTGAATAAACTATTTGATCTTTATTGTTATTTGTTATTCTTGGAGTGTTGTTACTCTATCAGGAGTTTACTTTCTTTCATACATCTAGATTAAGTATTTTTTGTGAGTGAAGAATTATGCTTGGACTCAATGTCCAAGATTCATCCTTAGAAGTTAGAAAGAAATTTTTTTACACTATGAATTCATCTTCATCTAGCTGATGAGTTTATTATCTAAGTCATTTCTTTTTCTAATGAACTTGAGCAGAAGGTACCAATGATGTTGCAGTACATGTTCAATTTCTGAATAAAATTTAGAAACTGGACGTACAAGAAAAGGTGCCGGAAATGCAAAATATTGCTAAAGTCGAGCTGCCTACATCAATTGCAAGTGAGAAGGCTTTCAAGATTGAGAAAATGGCGGAAGTAAATCTTCATGAATGTTACCTGCTAATGTTGATTTCAGAGTTTTTAGAAAATTTAAAGACAAAACACAAATAAATAGTTATACTAGAATTCTTAATGATTTGATGGAAGTTAAACTCTTAAGTCATTTCTTTTTCTAATGACAATCTATGAGAAATGATGAATCAAGAGACACCGATATAATCTAAAATGACAAATCATTATAATTCTTTAGATTGTGATTTGGCAAGAGATTGGCTGTGAAGTCCTTTGAAGCAGACCAGTTTCCTGCTAGATTTTCTTTTACCTCAATTCTTAAATGACACTTTTTTTTTTATCAGGGAGCTGAATGGATTTTAGCCTATAACAACGCAATTAGAAGCAGCGGTGCTTGGTTTGTTGTTGCTTTTGGCCGTGACGACGCCAGTCTTGAAGTCAATAGTTCTGCATTTTATATTCACGCGAACAGAGAAATTTCAAGTGTTTGTGAGTTTTCTGTTTCTAACTTCGTGTATATTCATTCACCCTTTTGTTTAACAAATGAAAGAGAATGCATATGTGGCCAGATCTGATGAAAAAAGGACGAATGAGTGGATGTGATTCAAACTTTTGTTTTCTAACATGTGACTTTTTTTTTCATTTCTTCAATTGCACTCTCCATCTCTCTTTAGGAACATTCCTTACTTCAATAATCAGCATTGTTGCTAATGATTGAACATGAATTTAGTTCAATTTTCGTTTCACCGATAATTTTGCAGTATGATTGATTTTGATGGAAGGAAAAATTTGGTGAAATTGGCTAGGGAAGTAGGCGTCTTGGTTCATCTTCGAATAGGCCTTATGTTTGCGCGGAGTGGAAATGTAGGTAAGACAGTTTTTCAATTTCAGAGAAATTTTTTAATTTTGCTCAAATACATAATACTATCAACTATCAAGATTTATATTAGAGCATCTCCAATGGGGGGTAGAAGTCCCATGTGGATTTCTACTCCTAACTCAAATTAGGGCATCCACAGTGCGGGTTAGAATTTTTTGGTTTTAAGTTTGACACATATGTGCCACCTCAAAAGTTTCTTTCTTCTATCTCAAAAAACTTCTACCTTCACAATGCATTCTACCAAAAAAAAAAAATGCAAATAAAAAAGTGTTGGGACCACATTAAAGCCCACTCTCGCGAGTGAGTTACACTCTCCAACTTGTTCTCCTATTTTTCTCATTTGTTGTTCACTCTCCCTCTATCCCACTCTCTTTTTTTTTTCCTAATTTTACTTCTAACCCGCACTGTGGATGCTCTTAGTTTGTGTTTGGATGAGGGGATTTAGTTTGAGAAGGTATTTCAAATGAAAGCATTTAAGAATAGATGAATTTCAGATGAAGTGAGGATTTAAAATCCTCATAATCCAAACGAGTGGATTTTGATGTGAATTAAAAATTCATAGATCAAATCCCTCCATCCAAATGGAGCCTTATTGTTTTTTAATTCTTCTACCAGTTCCTATAAAAGATACTGTATAATTAGATATTTGTGGCTAATATTAGTGGTGACTCACATTTTGAAACAAATGATTTTCTCTTTGGTTGCATTTTATATGTGTAATTGTTACTCATAATGAGTTGTTTAAGGTTCCTGCTCCATTCTTCTCACTTTTGTGATGAAAATGAATGTAAGGTAATTGATTTCTTAATTTGGCAAAAATAGTATGAATAAGTTGAATTTTGGGGCACCAGCATGGATGGTGAGCTAAGCTAATAAAACAATATGCATTTATAGAGACAACATTGTTGCTTGACGACAACCTTTCTGTGGTTTACTGATTGCTAGCTAACACCCACCTGCTAAAACAATATGTATTTATAAAAACTTAACACTTCCCAATATTAGAGTTCTGTGAAAATAAATCAATGTTGTCTGCTATAGTTATCTCTTAGATCTGGTTATCACTTCTAATGTATTAAACACTACGGACGTGCTATTTCTTGAATCATAGTGTTGTAGCTGAAGTGAACACAACTGTTTTTCAGGTTTATTGGTAAGTTTGGGACTCATGTAATTGTTGGTGTAAAGATGGGTGGGAAGGATGTCATTTACATGCAGCAGCAACATTCTTCATCTCTTCAACCAGCTGATGTGCAGAAAAGATTGAAGGTGATGGCAGATAAGAGGTTTTTGGATGCAGTTGGACAAAATGAATTGGGTTCCGAGCACATATACCAGAGTGATAAGGTCTGAATCATTTTAGTCATTCTACTTTTTGCCAATGAAAATGTGCAACTCTAAAAGAATTTAAGTTGCTAATTTATATTTATCCAATTAGTGGGTGCTTTTTAGCTAATGAGAATGAGAACACACAGTAAGGAATACATAAAAAATATTTGTTTCATAATGAATGATTTTTGTTTTTTTTTTTATAGCAATGATAAAACAAAAACAATAAATTGACCACAAATCTATAAATTACAAGAAATGAAATTCCAATAGCCCGTGCATTGCACGGGTAAAAACTAGTAATTTTAAAAGACATAACATTTAAAATGATAGAAGGATATTAAACTCTTGGGTCACTCAATACAACACCTAGTTTCATAAATAAATAAATATGACATTTAACTTTAAAGGCCTTGTCTAAACCTAAGCCCATCATGCAAAACTAATAGGACTTGGGCAAGAGATGAGAAATTACATAAATCCGTATTGCAATATATATATATATATATATATATATATATATATATATATATATATATATATTGGTTGGTAAGAGTTGGACCTAGGTGTTAAGATGAATTGTCCCGGAAGGAGTTTATAAGAGGTGGCTAGACCTGCTGCCAAAAGTGTAACTAATTGTCCTATTTTACGGAGTGTTCTTGCTACTAACGAGCTCTGAAAGAATTAGAGTGTCGGACATGGTACTGCCACGCGGCAAAATATGTTAACTCGCATGAAGAGCTTAAAATGACCTTAATACCTCGAAAACAGAATGAATAAATCACTGACAAACTCACTTGAGGTAAATAAGAATCACTCGTATTTTACACACACTTCTCATATTAGTTCTTAGTCTTCCTCAACCTTTTACCTAACTTGAGCGTCGGATGCCCGTCACCAGGAACTCCTCCGACGAGTTCGTTTCAGGTTAGGAGCACTCTGGGAGCACGTGGCTGTTAGCTTTGAAGAGACCATTTGAAGGACTTTTATAGGTAATTTTCATAATTTTCACCATTATTATTATTTGTTGAAAAGTGGATTTATTTCATCCACATCAACTGGCGACGTTTGTGGGAAAAATAAAGCTGAGACGTAAGATTTTTCATGAAGTTTGGATTGCACTATTTTTTTCTTTGATAATCGTCTCATATTATCATTAAGTTAAGTCCAAAATATATAAAATGTCTCATAGACTCTGATATTTCCTTAAGCAGTGCTTAGATTTTTTGTTTATGACTGCTCGTGAGCTCTCTCATTTATGCATGAAGCTGGTTAAACGTGAATAATAGGTGATGTTAAATTCTTTAAACTCCTAATTATATTATGAGCATGCGATAATGGTAAATGGTGTGAACTACTAATGCTGAAAATGAGAACTAAACTTTTATAGTCGAATGGAGAGTCCACCTCCCCGTGACCTGGATGCTGATATCTAAAAAGAGCTGATTACTAGGACATGGCTTAATGCCTCTGACACCGCAACAGAGGCAGGTGGGAGTGGAGTTAAAAACCCTTTGCAGAGCGGGTTGCAACCTATCATTACCATGACTGTTGAACATCTCAAGAATGTCATTGCTCAAAAAGTAAGTCGGACACTCTTGGGAGCGGGAGTTTCCCCGGGAACTCCTCCCGTTCACCCAACACCCAAAATCAGAACCACGGATGCCAAGACTGGTAAACGCCCAATGGACCCCTCTTCAGGGAAAATTCTGGAACTCTCAAAATCTATGACTCCTCCTCAGGGAGAGAAGGCTCTCATAAAAGAAGGAAGACAAGTAGAAAAAGCTACCCCAATCGACACAAACAACTCTTGGATCGAGAAGTCCAGTGCAGCTACTGAAATGGGTGCTCTAAAAAAAGAAATAGAAATAATGAAGGAACAATACAGTCATTTAGAGAACTCAGGTCTGAAACCCTTGGGGTCTCCTTTTACTCAAGAAATTCTGGATGACCCCTTTCCATATGGTTTCAAGGCTTTGACCTTTGAATATGATGGAAAAACAGATCCTCAAGAGCATCTGTTGAGATTCGAAAATGGAGCTCTCCTCCATCAGTACTTAGATGGGATAAAATGTCGAGTTTTTCTCACAACAAAATCTGCCCAACAATGGTTCAGTCAGCTCCCAGTGGCTACAATCCACTCATTCAAAGAATTCAGCTCTTTGTTCTTGCATCAATTTGCCAGCGCTAAGAGATTGATGAAGACTCCATTAACTCTCTTAGGGATCAAGCAAAATCCTGGAGAGAGCTTGAGAAAATACTTTTCGAGATTTAATACTTCAGCCTTGGAGGTCCCTACGACTATGGACGATGTAAAGATCAACGCGCTAGCTCAGGGATTGAGAGACGAGGACTTCTTCAGATCCTTGGCTAAACGCCCTCCAAAACTTTTGACAAACTGCTAGAAAGAGCCGATAAGTACATAAACATGGAGAAGGTAAGAGAAGTGAAAAAGACGAGGGAAAGACCTTGTCCAAGAGGGAGTAGGATAAGAGAAATGGGGAAGGCAATGCAAAAGAATTAGGAGTAGGCCTGGGCGTGGAAGTCACGATCGTTACACACCCCGGAAGCCCTCTGAGCTGCTCCCTATAACTGCAGAGTTGCCAAGATTTAGATATCCACCATCGGCCAGAGCTAGTCTCTGACATCCCAAGTCGGACCTACATTGCAGGTTTCATAATGATTATGGACATAACACAAACAAGTGAACCAACTGTTTTACTCTAAATGAGTTATCGAGAGTTTGGTTCTAGAGGGCCATTTCAAAGAGTTTGTCCAGAGGGATAGAGACAGGGATACAAAAGAAAATGTGAAGTTGAGAAGGAGAAAGAAGAAAACGAACTTCAAAGGAAAGATGGCCCCAACCAAAAGAAAGGTTTTATACACATTATTTTTGGAGGGCCCACAAATGGAGACTCTAACAGAGCAAGTAAGACCTCAGCCAGAGCGGCTCATGCTTGGGCTGAGAAAGAGAGAGAGAGAGACAAGAGGTAGGAGAGCTAAGTAGCTCACCTGAAATCAGTTTTGGGCCAAAAGATGAAAGGATGGTATTAATACCTCATAATGATGCGTTAGTCATCACCGCTGAAGTAGGAGGCTATGACGTGGCAAGGATCTTTGTAGATATTGGGAGCTCAGCCGACATTATGCTTAAGAACTGCTTCGAAAAAATGGACCTAAACATGGAGCTGAAGTCGGTGGAGACTGCATTTTTTGGCTTCATTAGAGGACCTATTCAACCCTTGGGAGAAGTTTTACTTCAGGTCCAGTTGGGGAACTACAATTTGCAAATGGTACGAATGATCAAGTTCTTAATAGTGGATGCCCCCTCATCTTACAACATACTTTTAGGGAGGCCTTCCCTCAATCTATTTCAGGCCATTGTTTCAACCTTTCACATGAAGATCAAATTTCCGGTAAGAGATGAAGTCGGTGAGGTCTTGGGAAATCAAAGTTGCGCTAGAAAGTGCTATGTGGAAACCGTAAAGGAGGTTAATCGCTTGATGTTCAAATATCAGAGCAGGGGTGACGACACTAAGGGAAAGAAACTCAAGACTGTTGAAATGATTGAAGAGGATCCACAAACTCAGATTAGGCCGGAAGAGGAGCTCATGTCGGTTGAGCTCTTCGAATGAAGAAGTGGGTATATTACTAAAATAGGAACTCAAATGACCCAAAGCCTAGCAGATGAGATAGTTAAATGCTTAAGGAAAAATGCAGATTTGTTTGCCTTCAAGCCTCAAGATCTTGTAGGCATTGACCCAAAGGTGGTTGTTTATCATCTCAACGTAGGAGCAAAACCCGTTAAACGGAAGTTGGGGGTGTTTGTCCCAGAAAAAGATAAGGTGATAAAAGAAGAGGTAATCAAGCTCTTGGAGGTTGGTCACGTGGTCGAGGTGCAGTTCCCGGAATGGTTTTTGTCGAATGCGGTCATGGTTAAAAAGAGGAACGGTTCATGGCGAATGTGCATGGACTTTAGATACCTGAACAAAGTTGTCCTAAAGATCATTACCCTTTGCCCAAAATTGACCAACTCGTAGACTCAACTTCTGGATGCAAGTTGCTCTCAATGATGGATGGTTACCAAGGGTACCATCAGATCTCCCTCAGCCCTAAGGACATCAAAAGAGCTTGCTTTGTGGTGGCATGTGGAACCTTTGGCTATGTAAAAATACCTTTTGGACTCAAGAACGTCGACGCTATTTACCAAAGGATGGTCGACTCGGTGTTTAAAGATCAAATTGGATGGTACATAGAAGTTTACGTGGACGATATGTTAGTGAAGAGTTCAAAAGAAAGAGATCATGTAGCAAATCTAAGTGAGACATTTGTTGTTATTAGAGCACACAACATTTGACTCAATCCTGAGAAGTGTGCCTTCAGAGTTCAATCAGGGAAGTTCTTAGGATATATAGTAACTTCGTTGGGGATAGAGGTAAACAAAGCTAAGATAAAGACAGTTCTGGAAATGCGACTACCTCGCAATATAAAGGAAATTCAAAGGTTAAATGGGTGGATAGCCACTTTGAGTAGGTTTATCTTAAGGTCTACGGAGAGGAGTTTTCCTTTTTTCAGGATCTTAAGAAATGGAGGTGGATTTGAATGGAATGACTAGTGTCAAAGAGATTTCTAGGATCTCAAGACACACTTGGCAGTTCAGTTCTTCCCCGCCTCACTAAACATGTGGCAGGAGAAACTTTGTTTATTTGTACTTTGTAGTAGAAGCCCAGACTTTGAGTTCAGTTTTGATCATGGAGGAGGGTATGACTCAAAAACCAATTTACTATATTAGCAAAATGTTACAAGGACCAGAGGTGAGGTACTCAGAGTTAGAGAAGTCAGCACTAGCAGTAATGGTCATGGTGAGAAGACTGAGGTCGTATTTCTTATCTCATAAAGTGGCCGTGCGTACTAACGAGCCTTTAAAGCAGACTCTTAGCCATTTGAATCTGTCTAGGAGGATGGTAAAATGGGTTGTTGAGCTTGGGGAGTACGATGTGTGTTGGTCCCTATAAATGAGTATGATGTACAAAGTCTAAAGGGGGGATGAATATACTTTATTATTTTAAAACCTTTTCGTGATAAGATCATATGAGTGAACAACTTAGTTATATACTAAGTTGTCTGATGAAAATAAATATTTTATGATCGAGTGCGAGTGTAAAAACAACAAGGATAGATAACTAACTTACTGATTGCTTGTTAGTTGATTAGTTGAACAACTATCTACTTAGTTGTTAGTGCGGAATTGTGTAGACTCTAAATATTTAGACTCGTGGGTTGAATGAAAATATTTTACAAAGAATAACTTTAATAAAATAATGAGTTTATCAGCTGATTTGATATCATCTGATTATGAAAAACTTAACTTGTGATTTTGACTCTTTTAAAAGTATGCTTATGAAATATATGTTATGTAAACAAAAGATAAACAATATAAACAATAAATGAACAAAAGATTTATAGTGGTTGTGACTCCTTGTCCTGCGTCCACTCTCACAGTTCCAATTGTGAAGTTAATTCCTTAATAATAAGATCATTGCTACTTTATAGTCCTAAAAGAAGACTCGTGACCTCGATACACTTCCAAAGTGCAATTGGGTATACTTGTTATTGTGAGAACAAGTACTCTTACAAGTGTTGGTTGTAAATCAAACTAATTTCTAAGAATAGAGAGTAGGGTTTGAGTTTACGAAATGTACTAACTAGTGTGATGAACAAAGAGGTTCAATCAAACACTTTTCTAAGCTTAAGATATGTAATGAAATACTGGCTTAGATTCTGTAAACTTAGATCTAACATTAGATTACATGATCTTATTTTGGTCATCAAAACTAAAATATCTATCTATTCAGATTATGGGTAGGATGAATATCCCAACAATGTGGAGTTCGAGCCAAGAAATGCAATTAAAGCTCAAGCATTTGCAAATTTTATTCAAGAGACAACTAGGAAAGCTGAATTGGAAAGCTGGAAAATTTTTGTTGACGGATCATAATCTTTACTGGGCAGTGGAGCAGACATCGTTATCATACCACCCACTGGGGAGGAGCTCAAATTTGCCATCAAATTTGAATTTAAAGCTTCAAATACGAGGCATTCATCAGAGGATTGCAAATGCTATCAGAGTTGGGCGCTCAAAGGGCAAAAATTTATTCTAAATCCTAACTAGTAATCCAACAGGCCTGGCTAGCTCTTTATTATTATCTTTATCAAAATAAGATTTTTTATTTATTGACCTTATAAAGGTTCAGGTTATCGGAGCGTACTAGGTGAAAGATGAGAAAATGTAACGATATGCACAATATGTGGAAGATCTGAAAGGAAAATTCATGAAGTTACACATTGAGCAAATCCCAAGATCAAAGAATAGCAAAGCAGACTATCTAGCGAAATTAGCTAGCTCGTTTGAGAAGGGAGCCACCATAGGAAAGATTACCATTTTGGTAGCTCAAGGTAGATCATTAGCTCTGAATGTGGGAGCAATCGAAGGAGAGGAGGATTGGAGAACACCCATCGTCCATTTCTTGAGTACTAGGCAACAGGTAGAAGGATCGGGAGCTCATAAGAGGACCACATATGCAAGGTACTGCTTAATAGGCTGTTGGGAATAAAATGAGACATGTTTTGATAAAATACCAACACCCCCTGAGACATGCCTTAGTCAAGATGATTGTGTTCTAAGAATGCTAGAACACATAGCATAAGGCTAGATGAGAAGCTGATATATTAAGCAGCTCTTAGATGATTAGATGCACAATGTGAGGGGGAACCTATGCTTTGAAGATTATCAAGATCAAGTCCCCTCAAGGCTCAAATTCTGGAATAATCACTAAGACCAAGCATACTCTATTGAAAACCAAAATGCTTTGATCAAGAGAGTTGTCCAGAGAAGCTGTCTCTATGCAAGAACAAGGTTGTAAATCTCAAAAGGACAAGTTTACTCAAATGCACTGATCAGGAGAGTTGTCCAGAGAGGTTAACTCTGTGCAAAAACAAAAGCTCTGAAGCTCAAAGGCCAAGTATGCTGATCAGGAGAGTTGTCCAGAAGAGTTGTCTCAGTAAAATTGAACCAGAACAAATGTTCTAATGTTTGAAGGTCAGCTATGCTGAAGAGAAATAGACAACTACACCCTAAAAGACTTCATTATATCATGCTGAGATCAATTCCAAGTGAAGCAAAGGGAAAGAGCCAAGTCATCTGAAGAAGAGCAAGCCAACCTTGCTGATAAGCAAAGTCTGCTGATAGTAATAAGCAGAGTTGTCCATTTGATAAGGAATGTTGTTCCATCATTGGATCAATCTTCAGAAGCCATGTCCAAGTCTTAACAAGAAGTCAAACATTGGGAAAAGTGCTGCAAAATGAAGACAAAGTCTTAACAACCGTTTATTTCCCAAATGAGGACATGTCACTATCAAGAATCTATCTTCCAGTTTGAAGAACTCAAGGAAGACATTTATAGCAATTTGGGGCTGCCTCTCCAACGGGCAAATCCTCAAATTTGTCTATAAATATAGAAGTGTGAAGACCATTTGAAGCACCAACTACAAAGCCAACTATCCTACAAGAAAACAAGTGCTTTCAAAGCTTTCAAAGACTATCTTAGTCTTCATACACTTCTTCTAAGCTGAACTTACTGTATATCCATACAAATCTTAGAGAGATATCCTAATCCTTATACACTGATCTTCATTGTAAAGGATATCTCATTAGTTTGAACCTTACTTCAACCCTTACCCCTTTCAAGTGAGAAAGTGAGAAGGTTGTAGTAGTAGAAGTGGTAGGAGCTGACTGTTGAGAGAAGAACAGTTCAGTTCTGAGTTGAGAAGAGGGTACTAGGACTCTAGACATCCTAGGGATCAATTCACCAAGGAGTGGTGTTCTTGATCAAGTGCACCTTGGCACTATAAAACAAGTTAATTCCAAGAGTGAATGAATTATCCTGTTCAATCAGGGAAAGTGGATGTAGGAGCTTGAGTCTCTGAACCACTATAAACTCTTGTGTTGATTTACTTTCAAAGTACTCTCATACATTCAACACTGCACACAAAACTGATCTTTCAAAGAACCTATATTCAAGACTGTGCAAAAATTGTATTGGACAAGTTCCCTGAAAACTGGACTGTATTGAATTGACAAAGTGATTTCATAAACTAAAGGAGTCTAAACTTAAAGGGCCAACCACTATTCCGCACATATAACTCCCCTAGATAGTTATTCAACTAAGTACTCAATAGTACTTAGTAGTTTGATTATGTTAGAAGAGTTAATCATCTTCAGTAGAGTTGTCCAAGACAACCTTGCTGAGCTCTGGTTTGATCAAAAGTTGAAAAGAATTGCATATAAGTGTATTCCCCCCCATACACTTGTTATATACTCCTTTCAGGACCAACAAGTGGTATCAGAGCAGGGGTTCAAAGACCACTGCTTCTGAAAATCCATCTTGATTTTCAAAATTCACATATTTGTGTGGTCACTGAACTGATCTCTATCTGAAATCTCTTATCTGTTGACTAACTGCTTATTCTTGAGATATGGCCAACAACAATGCTGTTCCTCCACCTGCTGTTCAAGGATTGGACAACATGGCCACAAATCCAGTCAACCACATTTCACATCATAAACTACCCATGTTTTCAATAGACAATTATGACTTCTGGAAAATTAGAATGAGGGCTCATCTTGCATCTCTTCACACTGACATGTTAAGAGTAATCACAAGAGGACCTTTTGTGTTTACTCAAACTAACCCCAGGGTGACAGATGAACAAAGAGCTAATATAAGGGAACTGATTCCCAAAGATGAAGATGACTTCACTGCTGATGAAAAGAGGAAAGATAATCTGAATTATCTTGCCATGAACACCCTCTACCAAACAATTCCAGATGCAGTCATGGGTAGAGTCTACCACTGCACCACAGCCAAAGAAATTTGGGATACTCTTGCTGAGATGTGTGAGGGTACAAAAAAGATCAAGGAGAACAAGCTCCAAGTTGCTGTGCAAAAGTTTGAGCAATTCTCAATGGAAGCTGATGAGTCCATTGACAAATTTGCTGGTAGATTCACTGATGTGATGAATGAAATCAACTCATTGGGCAAGGTGTACTCCAGGAGAGAAGTTGGATTGAAGATCTTGAGAAGTCTCACTCAAAAGTGGGATGTATATGCTGTAATGATGCAAAACACCAAGGATCTCTCCTCCATGCCCATGCAACAAATCTTCTCAGAACTCAAAGCCTATGAGTTTGACCTCAATAGAAGAAAGCCTGCTGAGGAACCTTCAAATCCTACTAAGGGAGTGGCATTCAAGGCCAAAGTTGCTGAACCTGAAATGCAACCTACTCCCAGATCATCAAAGTCAGTCTCAAAGACTGAAATGAAGGAAGAACTAGCCTTGATGGCTAGAAGGTTTGACAAGCTCAACACAAGGTTTGGTAGATACAAGAAATTATACCAAGACAACAAATTTAGGAGAAGGTACAACTCCCCTGAAGATCAGGCCAAGGACAAAAAGCCTGAAGAGAAAAGATCAGAGGACAAGTACTCTGATAGGAGAAGGTCCAGTAGAGCTGACCCTTCATCGTCAAAAGGAAGAGATGAATCCAAGAAGGATGATGATGAAGACCTATGCTACAATTGCAAGAAGAAAGGGCACTTCCAGTATGACTGCCCTGAATTAAGCTCTAAAGAAAGAAGAGAAAGGCAAGCCAAAAGAGACAGGAAGTTCACCAATAGAAAGGCCATGATGGCTGGTGATGAATCTGATAGTGCTGAGAGCTTCAACTCTTCTGATGGACTGTTCTCAAATAGTGATGATGATGATGATGTGTGCAACATGGCTATTGAGGATGATGAGGTATCATCCACTTCTAGCTCACCATCATTCTTATCACAGAACGCTAGTGAAGTTAACTTGAAACTTTCCTTTGGGAAGTTAATGGAAGATTTCACTAGATTACAAGAATTTCATGATAATTGTGTGAGAGAAAATGAAAGATTGGCTATTGAACTTGCCAAAAACTCTGAGGTAGCTGTTGATGTCAAATCTACTGAGTTGTATCAACAAGTCTTGAGAGAGCTTAAGGAAGGAAATCTCAGGATAGTTGACCAACAAAAGGAGATAGATGATCAACTACTCTCTCAGAAGAGAAAAGATTTTGAACTGAAAATTCTGAATGCCAAATTTGAGAACCTCTCACATGAATATGATATTCTTAAATCAAGTGAAGAGAGCCTGAAATTAAAGATGTCTGCTTTGAACAAATCCTCTAGAGCAATAGAGGAAATTCAGAGTTATCAAAGACCTATGGCTCAAAGAAGTGGATTAGGTTTTGATCCATTTGAATCTTCACCTTGTCTTAGTGTTGCATCTATAAGTAACACTAAGAAAATCTTTGTTAAATCAGTGGCACAACAAGCTGAAAATGAAATAATTCAGCCACTGAACAAAGGAAAGGGCAAATTAAATGAAATGCCTACTCAAGTGCCTCAGGAGACTAGGCCCAAACCTTTGGAAAAGGTCAAGGCTCCTGAACACAAGAGGAATATTGGTCAGCAGAATAGACCCAATGGAAGGGCAACTCTACTGAACAATGTTCAGAGAAGTTATCATAGGTATAATCAGCCTAGGCCAACTCATCTGAGAAAGCCTCAGCTGAATAGACCTAAGGACAACTATCCTCAAAGGCAAAATAAAATGAGACAACCAAAACCCCTCATGCCAAAGGGTAATGGTCATAAAAATGCCTTTCCTCAAAGATTTCATCAAGCTGCACAAAGAACTCATAAGTTCAGGAGAGTTGACAATCCTCCTGAAACTTACAGAGTTAACACTTTCACACATACTCTCCCTAAGGCATTTAAGGGAAAGACAGTGTATGTTGATGCACAAGGAAAACAACTTAGCCACCTTGAATCAATCAGGGTAATTAGGCAAGTTTGGGTTCCAAAAGGTACTGCTAACCTCTCAGGACCCAAAACTCAAAGGGTACCTAAACCTATCTAATTGCAGGTACCAATGGGCCACAAGAAGAGGAGTATGAGCAAAAAGACAACATGGTACCTTGACAGTGGATGCTCAAGGCACATGACTGGAAACAAGGAACTCCTCACTGATTTTATTGAAAAAGAAGGCCCAAATGTTACCTTTGGAGACAACTCACAAGCAACAACAAAAGGTTATGGTACTTTGATGATTGGTAACATCAAAGTAACCAATGTATCTTATGTAGCTGGTCTCAAATATAATCTCCTAAATATCAGTCAATTCTGTGATAAAGATTTTAATGTTGAGTTCTCAAGTGGAAAATGCTTAATTAGAGATAAAACTCAACAAATTCTATTGACTGGAACTAGGAAAGGAAATGTGTATTTTGCAGACTGGGACAAGTCTACTGATGTTGCATGTTTCATTGCTAAGAGCTCTAGTGAACAAAGCTGGTTATGGCACAAGAGGCTAAACCACCTGAACTTTAAATCAATGAACAAACTTGCTAGAAATGCATTAGTTAAAGGACTGCCTAATGAGGTTTTCATTAAAGAACATGTGTGTAAACCATGTCAAGAAGGAAAACAGATTAAAGCCTCATTCAAAGGTAAACTAGTCATTTCTACTGAAAGGGTACTTGAACTTCTACATATGGATCTCTTTGGACCAATCACCCCTTCAAGCATAAATGGTAGAAAATACACATTGGTTGTAGTAGATGACTTCTCTAGGTTCACATGGGTAGTATTTCTCCTTAATAAGAAGGAAACACAAGTCAAACTACCTGAACTTCTCAAGAGACTGTCAAATGAGAAAAGCCTTAGCATTATCAAGATAAGATCTGATAAAGGCACTGAGTTCATAAATTCATACATCAATGAGTATTGCACATCAAATAGAATAGCTCATGAAACCTCAGCAGCTAGAACTCCTCAACAAAATGGAGTTGCAGAAAGAAGGAATAGAACCTTAAAAGAAGCTGCTAGAACCTTAATTGCTGATTCAAATCTACCTAAGAGGTTTTGGGCTGAAGCTATAAACACTACATGCCATACTCAAAATAGATGCTTGATTACTAAGGGGCAAGGCAAAACCCCTTATGAACTCTGGAAAGGAAGAATGCCTAAAGTGTCATACTTTCACATCTTTGGTTGTAAGTGTTTCATACACAATAATGGGAAAGAACAGTTGAAAGCCTTTGACAGCAAAGCTGATGAGGGAGTATTCCTTGGATATTCTCAAGTCAGTAGAGCTTTCAGAGTCTACAACAAGAAAACCCTTATTGTGGAAGAAACACCTCATGTTGTGTTTGATGAATCTATTCATGAGTCCAGGAATGAAAACCTGGAACCTGAAGAAATCACACAGAGGACAACCAGACTAAGTCTAAAAGACAAAGACACTGAATTCATAGATGTTGTCCAAGCCAACCTACCTGAAAAACTCACATTGGACAACAATCCTGAAGGCAACCTTCCTGAGACAAACCCCACTGATGGAAATGGTGAACTGAATGAGCCAATCCCAGTTCACATCCAGGTAACAACTACCAATGAAGAAGCAGTTCCTGCTGAGGTAGTTAATGGGTCAAATAATCTAGGGGGAACTCAAAATGTTGAAAATACCAATGTCCCTGACATTGAAGACAACACCCCTGATTATGATCCTGAATTAGATCCTGCACTCAATTATCCTGAATTTTATGATCAAAATGACTCAACTTCAGTAGAGGACAACTCTACTGAAGAGATCAGAAAAAGAAGGACTTGGTTGTCTGACCATCCTACTGATCTAATACTTGGTGACCCAAGTATTGGAGTCAAAACAAGAAGATTTCATGGTGAAAGTTCTCTTTTCTGTTGTTTCTTGTCAGAACAAGAACCAAGTGATATTGAAGAAGCACTTCAAGATGCCAATTGGATCACAGCCATGCAGGAAGAACTGAATAAATTCACCAGAAATGAAGTATGGGAGCTGGTGGATAGACCTTCACATCAAGATGTTATTGGAACCAAGTGGGTATTCAAGAACAAAAAGAATGAGAATGATGTGATTGTCAGAAACAAAGCAAGACTGGTGGCAAAAGGTTATTTCCAGCATGAAGGCATTGACTATGATGAGACCTTTGCACCTGTGGCAAGGCTAGAAGCAATAAGGCTCTTCCTAGCTTATGCAGCCCACAAGAGGTTCAAAGTGTACCAAATGGATGTCAAGAGTGCCTTTCTGAATGGAGTCTTGAAAGAAGAAGTCTATGTGGAGCAACCATCAGGTTTTGAGGTTGGAAACCAAGTATACAGACTGAAGAAAGCTCTATATGGACTCAAGCAAGCCCCTAGGGCTTGGTACGACACACTATCACAATTCCTCTTGGATCATGGATTCACCAAGGGAACTGTGGACAGAACTCTCTTCAGAATCTCTGAAGGAGAGGACATCTTGCTTGTCCAAATTTATGTAGATGACATAATTTTTGGATCCCCTAATGAGAAGCTGTGTGAAAAATTCTCCAAGCTCATGCAAAGCAAGTTTGAGATGTCCATGATGGGGTTGATGAACTTCTTTTTGGGTCTACAAGTCAAGCAATCAAAAGAAGGTATCTTTATCAACCAAGCCAAGTACACTAGAGAAATGATCAAGAAGTTTGGGTGTACAACAAACAAGCCAGTAAGGATCCCAATGAACACAAATTGGAAGATGGATCCTGATGAGAGTGGTGTTCCAACCAACTCCACTGAGTATAGAGGAATAATTGGTTCACTCCTCTATCTCACTGCTAGCAGACCTGACATCACCTTTGCAGTAGGTGTATGTGCAAGGTTTCAAGCAAATCCTAAGAAAAGCCACCTTGAGGCTGCAAAAAGGATCTTGAGGTATCTCAAAGGCACTGAAAATCTAGGCCTTTGGTACCCTGCTGATGACTACATTGAGTTAACTGGCTACTCAGATGCTGACTAGGGAGGATGTAGAATTGACAGAAAGTCCACTTCAGGGACTTGTCAATTCTTGGGCAACAAACTTATATCTTGGTTTTCCAAGAAGTAAAACATAGTGGCTACCTCCATCACTGAAGCTGAATATGTTGCTGCTGGAAGTTGTTGTGCTCAAATCCTTTGGCTAAGACAACAACTCAGAGACTACAAAGTTAACTCTACTGAAGTGCCAATATTTTGTGATAACAACAGTGCAATTGTAATATCACAAAATCATGTCTTGCACACAAGATGCAAACATGTGGACATCAAGCATCACTTCATTAGAGATCATGTGGAGAAGAAGGATATCAAGTTGGTAAAGATCCACACAGATCATCAAAAAGCTGATATATTGACAAAGCCACTTGTAGAGGCAAGATTTCTGGAATTATCAGCAGAGTTGGGTCTACTTGATCCAGGGAAGTTGGACAAATGAGTCCAAAGGAGTTTCATTCATAAGGGGGAACAAATTTCAAACTTCAGCAGACTTGGTCAAGTCTACTGAAACTCAGATGGAATGATCAGGACACTTGTCCATTGAATCTCAGGACAGTTGTCCACATCTTTTCAGGACACTTGTCCTAGTGGGGTCAGATAAGTTGTCCTAGCTATCAAACCAAATCTTGGTCTGATAAGCACCTATTTTGGGTAATCATTGTCTATTTAGAAATCTGTCCCATTGAAAATACAGATTTCACCTTTTTGGGATTTAATTTGTCTCCCACTCAAAAGGTCACTTTCCATGCATTAAATGCCAAGATTTAACTCTTGTTTGCATTAAACTTTTTGGGACATGATCTATCTCGAAAACCCCCCAACCTTAAACAAACATTAAAACTCCACCCACGTTTTGAACAAAACAGTTTTTCACTGTTACATTGATTTCTGACCATTGGATCAAAATTGGACAACTCCCCTGAAGACAATCCTAGCCGTCCATTTTTTATTTCCATTTTTGTTCACCTTTGAATTGCACCAAGACTTCACCAACTCATTGACAAACATTCTTTTTAGAATATTCACAAGTCTTAAGACCCCCCCACAAACACTTCTTCCCCAAGTATTCGAAACCCTAGCTCAAATTTTCTTCAAACACTCTCAATCTCTGTCAGAGTTTTTCTTCTGTAAACCTTCAATGGCTCCCAAAGTTAGACCAGAGATGATCATTGATTTCTCCAACAAGGCTCTAGACCTTGATTTTGGATACTTGAGCAACAAAAACAGCCTTCACTTTGAGCCAATAGTATCTTTTGAAAGTGAAGATCCTGAGATTACACCAACCCTGAGATGGTTGAGGAGAGCTGGATTGCAAAAGTTTATGGAGGAAAGACCAAGCTCTTGTTTGGAAAGCTACATGGCTGAGTTCTTTGCCTTTCTCAAGTGGAGAGGTAAACCTGAAGATGGTGAAATCTCTACAAAGCTTTCTTATGTAGCAGAGGGAGAGGAGGAAGAGAAATTTAATAGAGTGAAATTCTCTTCAGAAGATCTTGAAGGAGCTTTTGGATTGCCTTCTGAGGGAAGGAATCCTGAACTTTATGGTGCTGATCATGAAGATGAGATAACACAAGAATGGCTTTTGGTTCCAGGCCCCATCTCTTCAACACAAAACAAGAAGACTCTCAAGCCAAAATTTCTCAATCTATTTGAGGTAATCACTAAGAGTCTTATGAGCAATACTGGAAGTTTGGAGCAAGTCAGCCATCCAAGAATCAGAATTATGGTTGCTGTTATTGATGCTAGTGACAAAGGCATCAAGTTTGATTGGAGAACCTTCATCACGTCTGAGATGATGAAGGAAAAGGCCAAATTTAAGGTGAGAGCCCACAACAAGGTTGTGCTAGAAGGGAAACTCAAGTATTTCACAAGGGCAAGCTTGTGGATTGAAAGATTCTCCCATTATTCTCAAATGCAAACCTTTGCAAAACCCCTCCCAGCCCAAAAGATTCTGTTTAGAAAGCTCAGCAAGAAAACTGAGCAAAGGAGGATGCTTATGGCCAAACCTGCTGAAGAAAAGGTTGAAGAGAAGCCTAAGATGAAGAAAAGAACTAAGGCCAGGGCTGTCAAAACAAAGAAAATCTCTCAAATATCTTCAAGAGAAGCCTCAGGAGCATCAGCTGAAGTTGATGAAGTGGCAGAAGAGGGAGTAAGTGTGCCTTCTGACCACTTAGAGGAGTTGAGATTGAAGTATAATGAAACAAGGCAAAAGAAGAAGGGTGATAAGAGGATCAGGGAAGTTGTCCCTGAGAAGGAAGTGGAAGGCAGTGGGAGCAGTAGGGCCAGCAAGAGAAGGGCCAAGCCTACTGATAAAGTGTTGGAGCTTCAGGAAGAAAGGTCTCTCCAATTGGCTCTAAGAGAGAGCAGAGCTGAAAGCAGGACCAAATCCAAGTCAAGGACCAACTCATCTGGTTCTGGAACTCCAGAATCCAAGGTCCCCGAAGGTCAACCTATAGAGGCCAACATCCCTGAAATTCAGAATCCTGAACCCAACTCCCCTGAAACCCATGTTACCCCTCCCAACCAACCCATCACCCCGGTAAACCTCACTAAGAGATACTCTCCAGAAGGAAGTGTGCAGAGAAGTGGCATTGATGTGCTAGCAGACTTAGCAATGGATGAAACAAGGCTTCTGTCCCCTCTTGATTCATCCATGCTAAATTACTCCAAACTCTTAGAGCATGCACTCAATGAGCCAACTCCCTTGAGCAAAGCCCCTTCAGATTCATTGCTCCCTAAAGCAACTGAAGTACCTTCATTTGAGCCTAATCCTTCTGAAGCCAACCCTCCTGAACTTAACTTGCCTGAAGCTGCAATTGTTGAAACCACAGCCCACTCCCCTATAGCCCAAAGTTCTCCATCAAATGAGAATGAGGAGGAGTATACTTATGAAAGCATGCTCAGAGGTGGAGCTAAGGCCACTATGGACAGTTTGTATCCACAACTTGCTGAATTTCCAAGAATTCGGAAGACATTTCATGATTTGAGGATGCTTGTGGATGTAAAAGACAAAACCTTGATGGAGATATCACAAGTCATCCAAGATAAAGGTGCAAACTGGTGGCAAGTAGAGGAGAGCAGATTGCTACACTTTGCTGGTGTGATGAAAACAAGATTCCTTACTGATGAGGAAGTTTTTGCAAAGTTGGTAGATGAGAACATCATTGAGGAGAAAGAGAGAAAGGCTAAGGGCATCAAGCACCTTGATAGTAGCTCAGATGATGATGATTCCCCTGATGATCCCTCAAACCCTTCAAACCCCAACCCTCCTGAAACCCCTCAAGCCAACCTCCCTGAACCCTCTCAACCCAAGTCTTTTGTAGCAGACAGACTCTCAAACCCTCCTAAAACCTATCATATGAAAGGCTCTGTATCATCAGAGGTGTTGACCAAGGGTGGTAACAACACCAAAGACACATCTGCCAATGAAGGTTCTTCTGAACCCAAGGCACAGCCTAAAGATGTTGAGGTTCCTATGCTAGAGGCTAGTTTGACTAAGGCCTATTCAGTGTCAGAAGAGTTGGACACTGATCAGCCCTTAATCATTCAGGATGACTCAGTGGCTGCTGAAATAAGCATTGTGATCTCCTCACAACTGCCATCTTTGAACCTTGTTGAAGGTGAAGATGTTGCAGGTTTAGGAGAAGGGGTTGAAAAGGAAAATAAAATCAAAAAATCAGAGGGAGTTATGGATGAAAGAGAGGTAGTCATCACTAAGATTGTGAGTGTACCACCATATGAGGGTGGAATAAGTGAGGAAGGACAGGTTATTCTTGAAGTCAAATCTGAACTTCAAGAATCCCTTGATGAAAGGAGGCCTGATTCCTTGGGTGAGAACATTATTTGTGAAGGGAGAAAAGAAAGAGTTGAAAATGAGAAGAAGGCTGCTGATGTATCAGAGTCTTATACAAAAGAAATTGAGGGTGATGAGTGTTTATTCCCTAACCTTTTTGATTTGTCTAACATTGCAGGTATTTCTCTTGCCAAATCTTTGCAGATGAATTCTTGACAGATGCCCCTATCCAAGTAGATACAGGCTCAGCACAAGCCTTACTTGGAATGCAATCAGAGAAATTGGACTCCTTGGCTCATCAAGTCCAATCTGCTCATGCTGAAACTTCAGGAGCACTGAATGAGCAAGGAAGAACTCTAGCATCTGTGGAAATGAGATTAACCGGCTCTAAAGATGTAGTGCTCCCTACATTGGAAGCAAGGATAAGTGGAGTGGAAACTGGTCTCCAAACCATTTCCACTGAAGTGCAAAGAGCCAAATCCACCATGGAATCCATCTCAGAAGAGGTCAAGAAGGAAAAAAAGTTGCTGAGAGACAATCATAATGCCAATGTCAAAGCTCTCAGGCTAACTGTCAAGCAAGTTCTTGGAAAGAAGACTGCATTACAAAAGAAAAGAGCTGAAGAACAAAGGTTTGCTATGGTGAAAGCAGCCTCTGAAAATTTTTCCCAAGAGGTGATGGCCAACATTGCTGAAGGAGCAGTGGCCAACCTCACTGAGCTCCTTAAAACCCAACTTGATGCATCCCTGAAGGCAACCTTGGAGGAGGTTGTCCAACAAAAAATGAGCTTGAGCAGTGATAGGATGCAAAATATACATGATGAAAATGTATATCTGTTGGAGGAAATGAAGTCTCTAAACCAGGCCCAATCCCTAATGGCCACAACAATGAGTGAGCTAAAACCCCAGTGCTTTGATGCTGCCAAAAAGGGGGAAAGGGAAAGAGCTAGAGCAAAAGGTGCCTTGGTGATTGGAAGCCCAGTCAAGGGAAAAGACAAAGCTGCTGAAGGAAAAGGAAAAGAGCCTGCAGTGCTGAATTTAGAAGAATTTGATGAAGAAGAGCAACTAGCACTTGCCTTGAAGAATTCAATGGCCTCAGCACAAGAAGAAAGAATGAGGTTACATCAGAGACCAGGTGGTGAGGTGTCTGGTTTGGACAAAGATGTTGAAGGTGTCCAAACTAGAGGAAAGATCAAGAGGGCAAAAGGAAAGAAAAGACAAGTTGAGACATTTACTGACTTTCCTAACAGCCTTGATCTTCCACCTGAATTCAGAATTGATGATGATGAGCCTACATCAAAGAAGGCCAAAGCTGCTGAAGAACCCAAAACTGCTGAAAAAGACAAGTCTTCTGAAATGGTCAAAACTGCTGAAGGTGCCAAAGTTACTGAAGATGTGGAAGCCTTATATGAAGAAGGCTTTAGACCTGGACCAAAGAAGACAAAGATTGTGGTACTCAATGATCCATCAAAGTTGTTTCATGAAGGGTATGGCAAAGACCCTGAAACACAACAGAAACTGGCCATGATGAGTGCCCAAGAGAAAATGGATTTGATGGAAGAGGCCAACAGAGCAAGAGATAAGAGAAGAGCTAACTTCCAGAAACCAAGAAGAAGGAGAGCAACTTACAGCAAGATGAAGCCTCAGCTACTAATCCCAATGGACACCAAATATCCACACTTGGATAAATGGGTGCCAATTCAGCTGAATGACACATGGGAAGAGGCTAAAAGGGAGTTTGTCTATGACTATTATGTCATTGACAGATGGAATGGAGGAGATGCCAACTCTTCCTTTGCTGAGTTCATGATAGAATACTACAGAGAGTTGTATCAACAATTACTTGCAGCTGCTGATATTGCAAGAATTGAACTCAATGCTCCCAAGCCTATCATTTACATGCCTCCAAAGCTTGATGGATGGATTGACCAAGCAAGGATCTTGAGGGAGTTCACAGAGATTCTTAAACTGAACAAAATGACCCTTGGACCCAAAGGAACCAACCAGGAAGCCATGGAACTCAAGAAGAGAGTGTGGGCACAATATGGGATGGTGCCACCTAAAGAAGATGATCTCTGAAATGGCTAAGTCTTCCTGACTCTTATATGCTGAAATGGATGAAAATTTAAGTTGGTTGCTAAATTGTGTTTTGGTCAACTATTCTGAAGATGTTCAAGCTGCTGATATGATGTGCTCTAATGCCTAAATGCTGAATGATTTAAGAGTATATCATACTTTTGTAGTAAATGTGTGCTTATTTGTAATATTTCTCATGCTCTGATATGTTTTTGTTCAAACTATCAACATGCTGTAATGATTCTCATTTGAATGATAGTTGAACATATTTTGAAGAACAAATCTCTCTATGCCTATTCTTGAAACCTATTTGCAACATAAATGGTGAGTAAACTAACACATTTTCTTTCAGGGAAATTGACCTCAGTCATGTCTTCTGAAGATAAATGTAATAGGTGTAGTCAAGTCACTTTTGCATAAAATGTATAGGTTTTGGCATCATCAAAAAGGGGGAAATTGTTGGGAATAAAATTAGATATGTTTTGATTAAATACCAAAACCCCCTGAGACATGCCTAAGTCAAGATGATTGTGTTCTAAGAATGCTAGAACACATAGCATAAGGCTAGATGAGAAGCTGATATATTAGGCAGCTCTTAGATGATTAGATGCACAATGTGAGGGGGAACCTATGCTTTGAAGATTATCAAGATCAAGTCCCCTCAAGGCTCAAATTCTGGAATAATCACTAAGACCAAGCATACTCTATTGAAAACCAAAATGCTTTGATCAGGAGAGTTGTCCAGAGAAGCTGTCTCTATGCAAGAACAAGGTTGTAAAGCTCAAAAGGACAAGTTTACTCAAATGCACTGATCAGGAGAGTTGTCCAGAGAGGTTAACTCTGTGCAAAAACAAAAGCTCTGAAGCTCAAAGGCCAAGTATGCTGATCAGGAGAGTTGTCCAGAAGAGTTGTCTCAGTAAAATTGAACCAAAACAAATGTTCTAATGTTTGAAGGTCAACTATGTTGAAGAGAAAGAGACAACTACACCCTAAAAGACTTCATTATATCATGTTGAGATCAATTCCAAGTGAAGCAAAGGGAAAGAGCCAAGTCATCTGAAGAAGAGCAAGCCAACCTTGCTGATAAGCAAAGCCTGCTAATAATAAGTAGAGTTGTCCATTTGATAAGGAATGTTGTTCCATCATTGGATCAATCTTCAGAAGCCATGTCCAAGTCTTAACAAGAAGTCAAACATTGGGAAAAGTGCTGCAAAATGAAGACAAAGTCTTAACAACCGTTTATTTTCCAAATGAGGACATGTCACTATCAAGAATCTGTCTTCCAGTTTGAAGAACTCAAGGAAGACATTTATAGCAATTTGGGGCTGCCTCTCCAACGGGCAAATCCTCAAATTTGTCTATAAATATAGAAGTGTGAAGACCATTTGAAGCACCAACTACAAAGTCAACTATCCTACAAGAAAACAAGTGCTTTCAAAGCTTTCAAAGACTATCTTAGTCTTCATACACTTCTTCTAAGCTGAACTTACTGTATATCCATACAAAGCTTAGAGAGATATCCTAATCCTTATACACTGATCTTCATTGTAAAGGATATCTCATTAGTTGGAACCTTATTTCAACCCTTACCCCTTTCAAGTGAGAAAATGAGAAGGTTGTAGTAGTAGAAGTGGTAGGAGCTGACTGTTGAGAGAAGAACAGTTCAGTTCTGAGTTGAGAAGAGGGTACTAGGACTCTAGACATCCTAGGGATCAATTCACCAAGGAGTGGTGTTCTTGATCAAGTGCACCTTGGCACTATAAAACAAGTTAATTCCAAGAGTGAAGGAATTATCCTGTTCAATCAGGGAAAGTGGATGTAGGAGCTTGAGTCTCTGAACCACTATAAACTCTTGTGTTGATTTACTTTCAAAGTACTCTCATACATTCAACACTGCACACAAAACTGATCTTTCAAAGAACCTATATTCAAGACTGTGCAAAAACTGTATTGGACAAGTTTCCTGAAAACTGGACTGTATTGAATTGACAAAGTGATTTCAGAAACTAAAGGAGTCTAAACTTAAAGGGCCAACCACTATTCCGCACATATAACTCCCCTAGATAGTTATTCAACTAAGTACTCAATAGTACTTAGTAGTTTGATTATCTTAGAAGAGTTAATCATCTTCAGCAGAGTTGTCCAAGACAACCTTGCTGAGCTCTGGTTTGATCAAAAGTTGAAAAGAATTGCATACAAGTGTATTCCCCCCCCATACACTTGTTATATACTCCTTTCAGGACCAACATAGGCAGTTACCTTTACCGGAGGCTATTAACATAGGCAGTTACCTTTACCGGAGGCTATTACAGGCCTACGATGATCTCAAACACATGAGAGTTGGTAAAGAAGTGAACCAAATGTTAAAAGCATGGGCCCTTGATTCACGTCCCGGTGGAGGAGCTCGAAATAATGCACTCTCCATGTCCCTTCGATAACTGGGGGATCGATATAGTTGGCAAGCTCCCGGTGGAAATTTTTTCTTAATCGTATCAGTGGATTACTTTACCAAGTGGGTAGAGGCAGAAACGGTAGCTAAAATTGATGAAAAACATATTGAGAACTTGTTGTGGAAAAATATTTGTTATCAATTCGGAATACCTCGGATTCTGGTCTCAGACAATGGAACTCAATTCTTTGGAGCTAGGATACAAGGTTGGTGTGAGAGGATTAAAATTAAACAAAGATTCACGTTAGTAGCACACCCCCAGGTTAATGGCCAAGTCGAGGTTAGAAATAGAATAATCGTTAATGGCATCAAGACACACCTCAACAGTAAGAAAGAAAAGTGAGTGGTAGAACTATATTCAGTATTATGGGTTTATCGAACATGTCCTAAAACGGCTACCAGAGAGTCGTCCTTCAATTTGGTCTATAGTGCAGCAACAGTCATCCCATCGAAAATAGGCATGGAAACTCACTGGATTTTAAATTATGATGAGAATCTGAACTTGGGTTTGCTAAAGGAAAACCTAGATATGATTGAGGAAGAAAGAGAGAAAGCTGGATTTAGAGCCGAAAAGTACAAGAGCCAAATAAGAGTTGTGTACAACAAAAGAGTAAAGATAAGAAGATTTAGCGAATGAGATCTGGTACTAAAGAGAAGTGATGCACTAAGAGCAACCAAGAAGTTTGACCCCAACTAGGAGGGACCTTTGGTGGTTACAAAAGTGCTTGCTGGAGGCGCTTACGAGCTACATGATCAAGGGGGGAAGAAAGCTATGCAACCATGGAATGTAAGCAAGTTGAAGAAGTATTATGTTTAAATGAGAGGCTGAAGTATTTTTCAATTTATTTTAACTGTGGTAGCTATTGAAATATCTTGTGAGATCATGTTATTGTGCTTTAATGAAAAACAAGGGAGTGCTTAGTTTAATATCCTTCATTTTCCCTATCTCGAATTGATTGTGCAAAGTTGTTAAAGAGAAATGTACAACTCCTAAAAGGAGCTAAAGTATGACAAAAATGAATAAAGATACAACAAAAATTAAGCACTAAAGAAGAGCTTGAATTCAAGAAAAGAAAATTATGAAAAGCTAAATTCTAAAAATAATTGTAATATAAACATTAAAGCTCTTATGGAGTCCTAGAGGGAGCTGGCCTCATATTGTGCTCTCACAATTTTCGGCATATGCTAAAAAAAACATTAAAAAAAAATCGGGTTTAGAGGTAGAGTTCGATCTTTAAGGGTGGAAGGATATGCATAAATAATGCCTTGGTACGTAGTCTCATCTGATTGAGGTTGGATAAAAATGGTGTTCCCTCCTCATTTGGTTTAATAACCCAATTATATCCTCATCAATGGTCCACTACATGCATAATCTTTCGAGCCATCATGAAGGCCCAAATATTTATTTTAAGTGTTGACATTCACCAACTCTTAAGGAGCTAAAATTCTTATCCTCAAAGAAGCTGACTAATTTTTCTTAAATAAAACAAGGATAATAATAATAAAAAAAAGAGGTAATGGGTGTAAATAAAAAGACAGAGTTAAATGGAACCTTCAAAAGGAATACAGTACACAAAAGTTGAGATAGGAACTTCTTAACAAACTAGAGCACAAGAAATATAAAAAGTTAAACACTATTAAAGCAGGACCGACATTCGTAGTTTCCTCTAACTCGGGTGTCCCTGTCTCTAAGACTGGGAGGAAGATTGAGAGAAGAATCGTCGGTATGTCCCAAGTCGTACCGAATTTCTTTAGTGACCGGGGGGTAGCATAGAATTCAAGGGTTTAGCCTGGACCATATGAAGAGCATATTTTCTCATCCACCAAAGATGTTTTCAATCTTGATTCTCATCGCCCTCAAAGGCAGGGGAGTCGAATTCACCCGTAAAGCCTTGTTCCATAACAAAAATAAACCCATGGCCGATAAAATACCATCATGTTTTTCAGGTATAATATGCTCTTGTAATAAGCATCGATATGCCCTTCGTGCAGCAGCTCTTTAAGAAAAAACGGTTGAGAGACTATTTTTAGAAAGCGCTTACAACAAAACCCTTAGAAAGGCCTCGATTGAAGGCTAAATTCTCTTGTTTCACACATTGCCCTTGTAGCTCGACAAAGGAGCGCCACAACTCTTCTATTTCCTCCTTAAGTCAAACATTTTCTAGACCTAATTTCTCTCTCAACAACTCATTCTACCCCTCTAGTTTGTTGTTCGCAAATTCAACAACAACGATGATTTCTTACTCGCGTTTGGCCAATTGATTTCGGAAGTCGAAGGCAACGCTGGAACCTTCAGAGGACAGCAAACGACTATAACTTGCCAAGAACTATAAGAATGGAGAAAGGACTATGAGAACAACAACACTCTGAAAATAGTTTAAGATGAAGTACAACTGTCTTTTCTACTTGATCAGGGCTGAAGGTGAAGTTATCTTTATGAGTATGTAGCATTTTTATGAAAGCAAGGCTCTCCTCCTTACCTAAATTCGAAAGGCTTTTTACCTTTCCCTTATTAAGAGGACGAATACTTTTTTCAAGACGACAAGAATGTTTCATTTTTTTGGAAATTCATTCCGGTTCATTAGAGGCTACTCTTTTGCTTTTACCATAGTTGAGTTTGGAGCATGCCCTTCAATATCAGATACAATCGAAAGGAATATTTTTCACTATTGTGTCAACTGGCAAATTGGTGGAAGCCATGACATTGCCCGCAACCAAATCTGTGAAATAAAACAGCAGTAAAAGGTTAATGAGATTGGCATAAAGACAAAAAATACAAATGGGGACAACCTTGAGGGGTTCCCTTTGTATCAATGGGACTAAAGCCAAAATTTTTAAGTACATCCTCATTTTGAAGAATATCTAGCACATTCAATGCCACTTTTTCTTCTTGCACTCTATAATTTAAAAGTTTAATGAGGGCATGGTTGGAAGAGGGAATTAAGGTATAAAGAGGGAGAAAAATGCAGAATTGGTCCCACAGGTCACACCCCTTCACGCTTTTGGTCCCAATACTCTTCAAACTGGTCCCATACAAACAAAAAAAGACATTTTTAGTCCCAAATTCTGCATTTTTGGTCCCAAAGTTTGCTCTCAGTTAAACCTGCCGTTAATAAAGTTGCAATTTTGATCCCATTCGATTTTTCCCTCCCATTTTACACATTTTGGCAGTACTGGAGGGAAACTTGGTCATTTTTTGGCGCCACTTTTCCCTCCACCCATTATATATATGCCCCAAAACCCTAAACTTCATTCACATGCACCAAAAAATCCAAAAAATCAAAAAATGAGCAATGAAGGTTCATCTTCCTCAACACAAAATTTCCAACACCAACTTGTGTGTCATTGTCGCAAAGCTGCAGCCACATATGTATCTCAAAAGGAAAGAAGCAAGGGTAGGCTATTCCATACCTGTAGTGACTCAATTCATGGTGGAGGATGCAAATTCTTCGTGTGGGCAGATGAACATGAAGTTGCCGGGCAAGGCCAGTTCCCCGGAATGATGAGGAGAATCGATTCTCTACTCACTGAAAATCTGGACCTAGCTCAAAAGGCAATTGAGGCAACCAACCTGATTTGACATTGTCCACATGATATTGTCTTGCACAGTTGTGATCTTGGTTAAGTGTTCTGATTTGGAAACACTCCTTGTCTTTAACCTTCAATGCATAGATATGCCAATCACATCCATTTTGTTTGCATCTAGCATACATCCTTCTATTGTCATTCTTAGTAAGCTTCAAACTTCTCCCTGTCTGGATACCATGCATGATGACAGCCTCTCTAAACATGACCTTGGTAGGAAAGATTTGTTGTATGAAGAACACAGGAGCATCAACTTGAGATTTTCTAAAGGTCATATACATGTCTCCCTCATCTTCCCCCTCAGATGATGCAACACTCATGAAATCAGATTCATTATCTGCTACTTCATCATTGCTGTCTTCACTATCCTCTTTGCTCTTTTCAGTTCCTTGCCATTCAACTTCATTGTCTATATTCTCCTGAAAGATTATATCATCTAAGAGCTCATCACCACTTGAGATTCTGCCCTCCCAATCTGAATCATCACCACTTTCATCTTCACATTCAAATTCTTCAAGGCATTCTGTTTCAATAACTTTTCCTTTGTTCTTTAAATTAGCCTCAGTGCTAGCTTCAAATGACTCTGTCACTGGTTCAACACCTTTTCCTTTGTTCTTTAAATTAGCCTCAGTGGTAGCTTCAAATAACTCTGTCTCTGGTTCAACACCTTTGTTCTGAGATTGAGCCTCAATAGCAAGTCTTGCATCAGTAGGAGCTATCTCACTACCCTTATCTGCTATCTCACTGCCTAAAACTGGTGTGCTCATCACTTCTACTTCTTCATGATAGTAATCTGCCTCCCCTTCTATTTCCTCAAAGTCAGGATCATCATCCCTTAGTGCATCCAAATACAAGTGGCCTACCCTATTTATTGCATTGTTGAAAAATCTCTCAATATCAAAGTATCCATCAATAACCTGAAGTTTCCCATTTTTGTTGTAGGAATAGTACACCTTGTCACCAGAATATCCTAATTGAATAGATAAGCCATCTAAATACTTCATATCCACCCTAACTGTGTCAACAAAGTCAAATGCACTGATAGTTCCTCCTTTATACTCAACATCCCCAACATCATTCAAAAACACGGTTCCCCCATGGTGAATTTTAATGGAATAAAGTGTTCGACAATTTCCTACAATAGAAAAAAAAAATCAATTATTTTTATGCCTTAATTTTATATATCTCAGCTACCAAGCCCTAATTAACAAATTATTAGCAAATTAACATGAACTTATGCCCTAATTTCACCAATTTCCCTAATTTCACAAATACCTTGGTATATGTTCGAGATATATGACCTAAATTCTACAATGTTCGAGGAATATGCCCTAATTTCACCAATTTCCCTAATTTCATAAATACCTATGTATATATATGTTCGAGAATAATGCCCTAATTTCTAAGAAGATGGAGAAAAATCGAAGAAGATGTTAACTTACCATAGTTGGGGGCTCCAAATCGAAGAAGATGTTTCCTTCGTAACTTAGCTCCGATTACTGGCCTGGGGGATGGTTTACTGGGCTTTCTCATAGGTGACATTTTTCGACTCTCCTTGCAATTTTTCTGAATTTTGGCTGCGGGGGTGATAGCTTTTTTGGGTTTGGGTTTGGGAATGATTTTGGGGTTTGGGTTTGGGAATGATTTTCCCGCTGGGGAAGATAGCTTATTTGTTTTTTTTTTTTGTTTTTTTTTTTATTAAAATTAAATTAACGGAGCAGGCGGAATTTCCGTCCAAAGAGACGGATGTTTTAACTGAGACCAAACTTTGGGACCAAAAATGCAGAATTTGGGACTAAAAATGTCTTTTTTGTTTGTATGGGACCAGTTTGAAGAGTATTGGGACCAAAAGCGTGAAGGGGTGTGACCTGTGGGACCAATTCTGCATTTTTCTCTATAAAGAGGCCTTTTAACTCGAGAGTCTTTATAAACCCATCTGTTGCAAGGAATTCCCTAACCTCGCGGAACATTAAAGCTGAGGGTATTCCTTCGATTCTTTTGATGATTAAATAGAATAAATGGATTAATAGGAATCCCAAATTGGAGGAAGGATCATCTAATTGCATAACCCAAAAACCTAAAGAGTGGTTTGGGCGCTTGTTATCTCAAGGAAGATCAATAATAAAGTCAGGGTAGGAAAATAGAAATTATTTTATTTCAACAAGATGAATTTGAGTCATTCTATGATGGAAGAGGGTCTACGGGTTAGGCATTGCCTAGAGCTAGGAAGAGTTACGTTTTCAATATCGAAAACACGCCTCGGATCCAAATACCCTGATCTAAACAACTCTCTAGAGAGGGTTAAACCACCACTGATAGGGGTAGTATGGTCTGAATCGTAAGACCCGGATGCCAAGGAAATGGATGCCTGAGAAAGAGATGAAGAACTCATGCGTATATATATATATAGAAGAATTAAGGGGAGCAAAGTAGAGATTAAAAAAAAGGGACAGAATAGGTGGAAACACAAAAAAATATATATATTCCTAGCAATTAATGGAGATAGCCGGAAAAAAAGGAATCGTCGATCAGGGAAAGCACCAAAGGAGAGGATGAATAAAAGATTTTTTTTGAAAAGAGTTAAATGAAAAAAACTGTGAAGAAGCTTACCTTTAGTATGTTTAGTCTTGATTTTCAAGATGAAAGTCAAGGATTCATATCACTGTTGAGATTGCAGCATATACTATTAGGGAGCAAATTAGACATAAAGTTGTTTTGCTTTTTCGTGGCTCAAGAAACCCCATTGTTTGATCGACAAAAAAAAAAAAAAATATATATATATATAATAAAATAAAATAAAATAATGCAGTCAACTCTAGAATATAACTACCGTCTTCAAAGCTGACCAGATGGGGAGTAGTTGATAGAAGGATATTAAACTCTTGTGCTAATCAATACAAGGCCCAGTTTCATAAATAAATAAATATGACCTTTAGCCTTTAAGGGGCCTTGTCTAAACATAAGCCCATTATTCAAAACTAATAGGACTTAGAGATGAGAAATTACATAAATTCATATTGCAATACATATTGGTTAGTAAGAGTTGGACCCATGTATTAAGATGAATTGTCCCAGAAGGAGCTCATAAGAGGTGGACGGACCTACTGCCAAAAGTGTAACTAATTGTCCTATTTTACAGAGTGTCCTCGCTACTAACGGGCTCTAAAAGAATCAGAGTGTCGGACATGTTACTGCCACGCGACAAAATATGTTAGCTCGCATGAAGAGCTTAAAATTATCTTAATACCCGAAAATAGAATGAATAAAGCACTAACAAACTTACTTTAGGTAAAGAAGAATATAATCACTCAAATTTTACACACACATTCACACACTTCTCATGTTAGTTCTTAGTCTTCCTCGACCTTTTACCTGACTTGAGCATCAGAGGCCCGTCACCGAAAACTCCCCCGACGGGTTCTTTTCAGGTTCAGAGCACGTAAGCAGCACACGAGGAACACTCTGGGAGCACGTGGTTGTTAGCATTGAAGAGACCATTGAGGGACTTTTATATGTATTTTTCATATTTTTCACCCACTACAAAAAAATTTACTTTTAAGGACACGTAAAAATGTTATAATAAAATATCTATAACCACATTTTACTTATTATCACATTTATTTTATATGTGGTCTAAAGTCGTGTGAGGATAGACTAATGAGATATAATCACACTTTAGAATGTGATATAAAGTAGATGTTATCACACTCTAAAATTTACATTTAAATATTAGTTCAAATAAAAAAATTTAAAAATAGATCAATTGTAACTTAGTGGACTCGACCCACCTCTTTGATCTTATGATAAGAGTTTGACATTCTACTACAACTTACTTAGTATTAAAAAATACAAAGATATAAATATATTATAAATATTTTGATTTGTTGAATACGCCTTTTTTAATTTGCTGAATATAAAGGTTTTAGGGCTTTTCACCAGTATTTGTGTCCCACATTTTTTAGTGTTTCTAGGAATATTATTGTTTCTGATATTAAGAATCTTTATTTGAATGAAAAAGCTAAACTTAAGAAAGCTTTGGCTACTATTCCAAATAGAATTTTCTTAACTTCAGATGTGTGCACTACATGCAGTGGTGAAGGTTATATTTGCTTGACGGCCCATTATGTTGATGAACATTGGAAATTGAATAATAAGATTCTTAATTTTGATCACTTTCCTCCTCCACATTGTGGAGTTGATTTGACTGCGAAAGTGTTCAAATGTTTAGAGGATTGGGAGATTCATAAAAAGGTTTTTACTTTGACTTTGAATAATGCATCAAGCAATGAATCTATGCAAAATATTTTGAAGGAACAATTGTTGGTGCATGATGGTTTTTTGTGTGATGGTGAATTTTTTCATATTTGTTGTGCTGCTTATATATTGAATCTTATAGTTCAAGATGGTTTGAAATTGGTTGACGAGGCTTTGAAAAAGATTAGAGAATCTATGAAGTATGTGAGAGGTTCATAAAGTAGGATGAGAAGATTCGAAGAATGTGTGAAATTAGTTGGTAACATTGACATTAGGGTTGGTTTGAGGTTGGATGTGCCCACTCGTTGGAATTCAACATATTTGATGTTGGATAGTGTCTTAAGGTACAAAAATGCTTTTTTCTTCATTACAAGTGCATGATACGATTTATAAGTGGTGTCCTATGGCTGATCAATGGAAAAAGGCTGAAAAACTATGTGAGTTTCTTCAACCATTTTATGAGACTTACCAACTTGATATCCGGTTCTACTTATCCTACTTCAAATGTGTACTTTATGCAAATTTGGAAGATTAAAATTTTGTTGAAGGGCAACTTTATTGAATGAAGATAAGACGATAAGTAATATGTGCAAAAAAATGGTTGAAAAGTTTGATAACTATTGGGGTGAATATAGTACAATTCGTTCACTTGGAGCTTTCCTTGACCCACGAGTGAAACTTCAATTGTTGGAACAACTCTATTCAAAAGATGAGCCCGATTTTACAAAATGTCAAGATAAGTTGTTTCGTGTGAAAAATAAATTGTACCAGCTTTTTGGGGAATATGCGAGCAAGTCATACTCTTCAAAATTATCTTCCACACCTTTAAATGCACCATCAAATTCTAGTGGACGGAGTAAAGCATTGGGCAATAGACTTTTTGATGTGAGTATCATGCTATTATTTTATTAACTTTTACTTGTATTCTTTAATTTACATATTATTTTTAACATATTTTAAAATGCAGGATTTTAAAGCTCTTGATAGTCAAACTACAAGAACTATGGGAAAATCTCAATTGAATCTCTATTTGGATGAGCCAAAGTATGATTTTACACTCTATGAGGATTTAAATTTCTTGGAACATTGGAAGACTCAAAAGAATCGTTATCTCGAACTTGCATTAATGGCATATGATGTTTTGGCTATCTCAATAACCACTGTTGCATCTGAATCTGCATTTTCCATTGAGGGTTGTGTGCTCACCAAGTATAGAAGTTCAATCCTCGGATAATTTGCAAACTGTAATTTACACTCATAATTGGTTGCATGGCTATAATGATGGTAAGTTTTAAATTATGTTTTGGTTTATCTTTTAACATAAGTGTTTTTTAACTATCATATTTTGTATGTAGATGAGATGATGGTGGTGCAAGTACTAAACCAACTTTATCACATTCTCATTCTGTGGGATCTAATGTTTTGGAGGATGAGAACGAGATCGAGCAAGGAAATGAAGATGTTGTGTAGATTGATTAAATTTAAGAAACTCTGTTTTAAGTTTTCATGTTTGGACTTTGAAATATTTGTTTAATTTAAGAAACTCTTTATGCTTATGGTTTATGGATGTTAAAACTTGAATTTGTGTTTTGTAGGAGACAAATTATTTATGTTTATGAATTATAAATATATGATTATCGTTTGATGATTGATGAATTATGTTTAATATTTTGTAGGATGATATAACTATGTGCCTATGTTTAATTTAATTAATTTTTTTAGATGAACTTTATTGATGAATTTAATAAATATTTTTGTAAAAAAAAGAAAAGGGATTGGCCCGCCAAAACCCGTGGACCGCCCTTTTTTTGGGTTGGATTGAGGTTTTGGTAGCTCGCCCCGCTGGCCCGTCTTAAGTCTTGACAGTTCTACTTTTCATAGACTATAAATTTATTAGTTTAGTTTTGCTTTAGTGATTTAAGGAAGATTATAAAAAAATGACAATTTAAGGAAGATTATAAAAAAAAATGACAAACAAAATAAAAGCATTTATAAAGTTGGGACCACATTTTGTCAATTAAAAGAAGAAAACTAGGACCACATTTAATGCCTAGTCGCAGCCCTGGTAGTTGTGGATTACATTCTTCAAATTGTTCTCTTTTTTTCTCATTTGTTGTTCACTCTCCATTTTTCCCCAACTTTTACTTCTACTAGGTAGAATTTCTTCTACCTCATTTTCCCTCTCTCCCTCACATAAACATCCCTACAATCACTTCTACCCTTATTTTGAGTGGGAGGTAGGAATTCACATGGAACTTCTCCGTCCCATTGCCGATGCTCTAAGATACCATCGTATTTACTCACCCCTCACTGAACACGATGTCTTGAACTAGTCGACTTTTTGTGTAAACCAAGATAATGACATATACACAATAATGACTCAAATGTCATTTGGTTCTCATGTTGTGTCCAATTCAGCCCTAGACCATATCTTAGATTCATAAGTTTTTTCCATTTGAAGCGGTCCACTTCACACTTATATAAGTGATCTCCTATCAAGAGTACCCTACAATACTCAACCCTTAGGATATATGAATCATTAAAAGTTGTTAAGCTTAACCTCACCACACGTCAACGGGTTTGTTGCACCTAAAGGCACATGTTGCAATAGAAGGGATTCGAGAATGAGTTGAAATACATTTTTCAAGTGCGCATATGAGTGGTTCGTGACTTAGTTGTCTCGTTGAACCAAGTTCGTGGGATCCTCTAGTCATCATGGACGAGTTACCACTATGAACACCCTTTTATGTGTGGGTTTTAACTCATTCTCTTTACCCATTATTCCCATTATATTTTATCATTATCAGTCAGTATTTGTAAAAAATGCAATAATCGTTAATTAATTGCATAAGTGTTTAGAGGATTTTCGTGGCACTGCTCCCCCACATTTTCAATGATGGGCTCAGAGTTTGTGTCCAAATATCCTGTTTGTGCAATTAGATATTTCTTATGAAAATTTTCACATTGGAAATTTTCGATTTGTTCATTTTTCAAGATGAACAAATTCATATAACTTGTGAAAATTATTCTATTGAATTCAACCGCTTCAAGTTTTACTTATTTAGCTTTAAGGTCACGTCTTTGCTAATCACCTTATATTTGAACATATCGATGGAGACCTCTTTCCCCCACATTCGAATGTATCCACATGAGGAGACGCATTCCCCCACATTCGAGTAGCTTGTCCCTTTATTTGTGAATTACTCTTATTCGTCAAATTTGGACACAACCTCGAAATGAATTGGAAAACCAAACAGTTGAATTATCATCAAACTCCAAAATTAATTTTATCTTTGGTCAACACATCAAAACTAAATTCAATTTCAAATGTGACTTTTATCGCCACACATGAGACATTACTCAAGCATAATTTTCAATCGAATTATACGAGTCAAGATGTTTTTCAGTTTAAATTCAACACATTTGTGCTCTTAAACATAATTTCAATTCTGAAATTAATGTGATAATAAATTCAATTTCAAACCATGTGGCTTTTTTTCGATTGTCCTAGCAATCTTATCAACAAATGTGATTTTCTTCTACTTCTTATTATTGATACGGCCAGGGATTCTACTATTAATTCTCATGTTTCTTCTACTTTGATCGTTTATTGCATTAGTGAGTTGTGTGTCCTCACTTCCAATATTAGGATCAGATTCGAATTTAACCAAGTTCTGGTTCAAGTTCATTAATTCCACCTTCCTGACCCTCAACATTATCATTTTACTCATCAACCAAATGGGGCAGCATCAAACCAGAACTTGGAGTTCATGCACTCACTCAAGTTGCTACAACATCTGAAAATAATATTTCTTGTTCAATAACCAACAAGAGTCATTGAAATTGAAACTTAGCCGCTTCATGAATTTGCTACAAGAAAAATAAATAAAATCAATACAACAAAGTATGTCAATAAATTCATCAAATTTAATGGAACAACAAAAAACTTTCATAAGTATACCTTTAATTTTTTAGCACACCATTCTTTACTTGCTTGCACAGTCCTTTTCTAGTATCCCAGCCTAGTCTAGTAGAGTTTCTTAACAAGTTCATCCACAAACCCCAGTCCTTCTTCAAAGTATCCCAACGATTTTTAAGTTGCATTCTCGTATAGTCTCGATTTGCAGTTACCTGAAACTTCTTTCTAATTTTTCTACACCAGCTCTATTGAAATGACTACCAGGTCTATTTTCAGCTTGTACCTCCTCGACACATATTCAAATAAATGTTTTTGTAGCACTACGATCCCAATTTGTCTTTGCACTAGAATCTGGGATAGAACTACAACCTTTACTACTTTCGATGTTTTGAGATGGTTCAGATAATGGTTGTGAATGCATTTGAGAGTTAATTTCAGAATTTCTTGACCAAGACATTTCTGTTCCCATAACTACATAAATATAACTAAATTATGTAATAGTGTTATAAAACAAAAGAACAGCATGTAAACCCAAAATAACTAGCAATGTAGAAACTCTTTCAAAAGAACTAACAAAAAGATTAGTAATGTAACCCTCTCGAATAGGAGATCACTAGATAGAAACCCAAAAGAATTAGCAACATAAAATATAACTACATAAATATAACTTCAATTTACATTAACACAGAGAAGAAGGATCTAGAACAATTACTTTGTTAGTTCTTCCAACAACGTATTTGAGTAGAAACCCTCTCAAGTTCTTGATTAACCTAGTTATAAATCCACAATATGAACAAATTGAAACATAAATTGAGTTTGGATCTCTTAAAAAAAAAAGAATAATATTTGGGGAGATTCCATAAAGTTCAAAATTTTTACCATGTTTTCTTGGAGAATAAAAAAAGAACTCAGAAGGATTTCTTGAATCCACGTTTGCGATCTACATGTTTACCGGTTGCCTGTGCACTGAAATATTGTTCTTGGTTGAGTATTTCTTCATTGTGTGCAGGGTGGGTTTGTGGAGATGATGATTTTTTATATAAGGAAGAAATGAGAAAACACTGATACCCTATATCTTTTGGATATGGAAGGGTAAAATGTAGAATATTGAAAAAATTAGAAGGATAAAATTGTAAATTTGCAGTGAGAAGCTAATAGAAGCAGGTCCAAGGGTGCTTCTCCAAATTTGCTTTAAAGTGATTAATTTAATCACTTATTAGTAATTGCAAACACATGAAAAATGATTTTATTAAAAATATAAGTGCTTTTAAGCTTATAGTGTTTCCAAACACTCTATTAGTACCACCTTAACTTGAGTATAATTTCCGGTTAAATTACACGAGATAAGGTCTTTTGGATCAAATCTTAAACAAAATTGGCTCTCCAACACAAATCAAGATGGGTTGACTATTTACACCTCCAATCCGATTTAGAACACACCCCGTCCAATTTAATAATATAATAATCATGCAAAAAATAAATAATACCCTTTTAGTAAAAGGTATCATACTAAATGCACCCCCTTACTGAACGCACCCCACTCCCCCCACTTTCTACAGAAGTGACCGAAAAAAAATTCCCAACCACCACCACTACTTCTGACCGTCGCCGTTGCCACCACTTCCGACATCCAATATCATTCAAACAAAAAAAAACTCAGAAACTCGTAATTTTTTTTATAATTCTCGACACACCAGGGTCGACCACTAGGGTGGTTAAAAAAAATCGATCATTTGTGGTCGACCATATACACTATCGTCGACAACAATATATACATTATCATCGACAGATTATTGTCGATGATAGTGTATATGGTCGACCATTTGTGGTCGAAATTTAAAAAAAAAAAAAAAAGAGAGAGCGAGAATCTGTTGTGTGCAAATGGGTATTTTTTGGAGGTGGGGGAGCAGCGTGCTTTTTTTTTTTGAGTGGGGGAGGAGCAGCGTACTTTTTTTTTTTGGTGTGGAGAGAGAGGTGGTTAGCAGCGATGTGCATGGGTGAGGTAGTAGTAGTTACGTGATGTTGGAAACTTTACGCCTGACATGGGTAACTGCAATATCGAAATATAAGGATCAAAAAGTCGAGTCAAGGGAAAATTCTTTTCCCGTAGAAAAGAATACGCCCAGTTAGTGCTAGACTGGTTTGGCGTTCCGTTCCTAAATGTAAAACGACTTCTACTTCGTACACAGTAGCGCCACTGTAGATGAAGCCTCAACGAACGTACTAAGAGTACGAACTGAACACACGTAAATTTATTCTGTAAACACAAGAACAATATATTCTTCTGGGAGATATATATTGCGGTAGAGAGAGGAGAGAATTTATTGATTGATTCTGAGGGGAAGAGTCTGTATTTATAGACAGATCAAACCCTTGGAGATTGCATGTCCGATATTTTCGAAAAACTTCAGATAATTAAGGAAGACGTGGTAAGTGGTTCGTGACCACTACGTTTGAGTTTTAAGGCTCCAGATAATTCTGGAACATTCTGAGCTTTGAAGTATTGTATTGGGCTTGTCTTTCAGATTGGGCTTTCAGAGTTTTTGGGTCTGTAAAAAAGATAGGCGAGCCATAGAGACCAATTGCCTATTCCGAAGCCGAGTCGAGCCAAACAGGCGGGCGCGCGCGTGTGGCCCTTTGGGGAGTGTACCCCTTATACATAGTTGAACTCCATGTTCACTTCAATGCCTTTAAAGTCCTTAAATATTTTGAGGACTTCCTATGTGGGATAAGTGACCTTTCATCTTCCCACTTCTCAAACTCAAAGTTGAAATCATTCAACTTCATTAATTAATTTCTCACTCACCTTAACTCGGTTTTGAGATATTAAATATACCACGTTCATCTACTCCGAGAGTAGATCGACTATGTCACGTTTAATTATTTAATAATTAATGTTTAGTCCTTCTAATTAATTTAATTAGACAAGGGTATCAAAACCCAATTAATTTCACATTAATTCCAACAATCCCCCACATGAGTGAAAATCGTGTCTATACAACATCAGACTCAGTGTTCAGTTCGATTGAGATCTCCGTGCATCCGAAAAAGTAGTTTTTGGCTTTGAACTTTCCGTAGCCAAACACTATCGGGTACACCGGCGGCTTAGTGGACGCAGTGCCTTGAACTAATCCTCCACAGTGTATACCTAATCAACAGTGTCAGCACACTTCAATCTCGACTTCGTAACGTTCTCACGTTTTTGTCCGTTTTGGCCATAGATGTCCTTTGTGTTCATAAATGTTTGGTCGAAGCAGCCCTCACTTCTCATTTATATAGGTGATCTCCTCTCGAGTAACCCGTTATACTTTAGGAATCATTAAGAGTCAAAGACTCAGCCTTTACCACATTATACAGGTTGGTAACACTTGAGATAGTCCTGTCAGGAATAGTCAAGTTTTTCAAGTGTTGTATCACTAACTTCCACAGTTTCGTTTTCCCATTGAACCAAGTTCTTGGGATCTCCAGTCATCATGGTTGGGTTACCACTGTTTTGGTTTTTCTTGTGGGTTTTAGACCCATTCCTTCTACCAGCTTGTTCAATTGATCTCGGTTTATGCTCTTCGTGAGCGGATCCGCTATATTGTCCTTTGATTTCACATAATCAATGGACATTACTCCATTTGAGATCAATTCTCTTACGGAGTTGTGTCGACGACGTATGTGTCTCGATTTTCCGTTGTACATGACATTCATAGCTCTGCCAATAGTAGCTTGACTGTCACAGTGTACCGTCACAGAAGGTATTGGTTTGTTCCAACACGGAATGTCTTGCAGAAAGTTACACAGTCATTCAGCCTCTACACCGGCTAGGTCTAAAGCGATAAATTCTGATTCCATTGTGGAACAGGCAATACACGTTTGTTTCTTGGATCTCTACGACACTGCTGCTCCTCCAATGGTGAATACATATCCACTAGTGGACAACGAGTCTTTAGTGTCTGATATCCAATTTGCATCACTGTATCCTTTGAGTACAGCTGGATGTCTCGTGTAGTGAAACCCATATTCAAGGGTGTACTTTAAGTATTTTAGGACCCTTTTCAGTCCTTTCCAGTGCTCGTGACTTGGATTGTTCGTGTATTGACTCAGCTTGTTTAGAGAACATGCAAGATCAGGGCGTGTACAATTCATAATGTACATCACACTTCCAATGATTCTTGCATATTCCAGTTGAACTACTGGTTCTCTTCTGTTCTTTTTCAAGTGAACATTAAGTTCCAAAGGTGTCTTAGCAGGTGGATCGTCAAAGGCGTTAAATTTCTTTAGTACCTTCTCCACTTAGTGAGATTGTGTCAAGGAAATTCCATTAGACGTTTTCTCTATCTTGATTCCGAGAATCACATCTGCTAATCCCATGTCTTTCATGTCAAAGTTTCTATTTAACATGTTCTTCGTATTAACTATGATATTGTGATTGTTACTCATGATTAACATGTCATCGACATATAAGCATAAGATAACAAATCCATTTGGTGTATCTTTCACATATACACACTTATCACTTTCGTTAATTCGAAACTCATTTGACAACATTGTATTGTCAAATTTCAAATGCCACTATTTTGGAGCTTGCTTAAGTCCATACAGTGATCTAATGAGTTTGCACACCTTTTTCTCGTTTCCAGGAGCAACATATCCTTCAGGTTGATCCATGTATATTTTAGCATTCATCTCACCATTAAGAAACGCAATCTGAACGTCCATTTGGTGTATTTCGAGATTGTGCAATGCAGCAATAGCGACTAATACACGAATGGAGGTGATTCTTGTCACTGGTGAATATGTATCGAAGAAATCATACCCTTCATTTTGTTTAAAACCCTTTGCAACTAGACGAGCTTTGTACTTGTCAACAGATCCATCTACTTTGTATTTTCTTCTAAGGATCCACTTGCATCCCAAGGGCTTGCAACCTTTAGGGAGATCAACGAGCTCCCATGTATGATTTAGTAGAATTGAATCATACTCACTTTTTATGGATTCCTTTCAGAGAGGTGCATCTGGTCTTGCCATAACTTCTTTGATAGTTTTAGGTTCATCTTCTTCCAAAACATAAGTAATGAAGTCTGAACCAAAATCCTTATCAATTCTAGATCTCTTACTGCGTCTTGGTTCTTCACTCTCATGAGTGGAAGGACCTGTAGTGTCATTTATTGCTTCATGAGTTCTTTTATTCGAACTCACTTCCTCTTTTTCCTTAAACGGGAAACTATTTTCAAAGAACACTGCGTTCCTTTACTCAATTGTAGTACCTTCTGTCATATCAGGTATTTCAGAATTTGTGAATCAGAAATTGATAGGCACTACGGTTTGAAGCATATCCTATAAAGATACAATCGACTGTTTTAGGGCCGATTTTAACTTGTTTAGGAAGTGGCACTTCAACCTTAGCCAAACACCCGCACACTTTGAGGTATTTGTATGAAGGTTTTCGTTTCCTCCATACTTCATAAGGAGTTCGATCCTTAATTTTATGTGGTATCTTATTCAGAATGTGGTTAGCCGACATAATGGCTTCCCCCCACAAGTTGTAAGGTAAACCAGAGCTGATTAACATAGCGTTCACCATCTCTTTTAATGTTCGTTTTTTCCTTTCCGCAACACCATTAGACTGAGGTGAGTAAGGGGTTGTCGTTTGATGAACTATTCTTGTTTCAACACATAGTTGTTCAAACGGAGCTACGTACTCTCCGCCTCTATCACTGCGAATTGATTTAATTCGAGTGTCTAATTGATTCTCTACTTAATTTTTATAACGTTTAAAAGCTTCTATAGCCCCGTCTTCACTTCTTAAAAGATAAGCGTAGTAGAATCTTGTACAGTCGTTTATGAAAGTAATACAATACTTTTTCACTCCTCGTGTGGAGCTTTTACTCGAATGTGATTTTTCAAGATGAACAAATCCACATAACTTGTGGAAAACATTCCACTGAATTCAACCATTTTAGGTTTTCCATATTTAGCTTTAAGGTCACACCTTAGCTACTCCTTTTCATTCAAACATGTCGACGGAGATGCATTTCCCCACATTCGAGTTGATTGCCACTTTATTTGTGAATTTCTCTTATTCACCAAATTTGGACACAGCCTCGATACATTAAAAAAAATCGAGCGTTGATTTTTTTTTTCTTTTATTGGACTTATTTCAACTTCAAAATTAATTTAATCTTTGGTCAACATACCAAAATTAAATTCAATTTCAAATGTGACTTTTATTGTCACCCGTGACTCGAGCATAATTTTCGATCAAATTATACTAGTCAAAATCTTTTGAACTAAATTCAAAACAAATTTATGCTTTCCAGCACAAATATTTAATTCCATATCAAAATATAATTTGATACTCCTTCTTTTAGCCCAAAAATTAATCCATTAATTTTTTATGACAGTCTAAGATCCGGTCAATTTGAATCAAATGTCCAAACTTTGCCAATTCTTCTGAAATGATATGTATAAGGATCACTTGTTGGTCCTTGGTGGAGTATAACACAAGTGTATGGGGGGGGGGAATGCACTTGTGTATGCAAATTCTTTTTCTTTTTGACAAACTAGTCTTATCAGGCAAGTTGTCTTACAACTAACCTGAGTGAGAACTTTGATAGATACTTGTCCTACTGATTACTATTGAGTGATCAGTTGGCTAAATATCTAATAGAGTTTCTAAGTGCGGAATGTGGTTGGCCTTTGACTCAAAGAAATACTCCTAATTGATTTCTGAAAAATACAGTTATCAGGGACTTTGTCCAAAATAGTTTTTCTTGACTTACTGAGTTTTGCTCTTTAAAATATGTTAGAATGTGAGTAAATAAAGAGTACAGTAAGTAAATGGCACACAAGTTTATAGTGGTTCAGAGACTCAAGCTCCTACATCCACTTTCCCTGATTGAACAGGATAATTCCTTCACAATGGAATTAGCTTGTTTTATAGTGCCAAGGTGCACTGATCAACAACACTCTCTTAGGATAACCTGAGTCCTAGTGCTCAATCTCTCTGAGTTAAGACTGTGTTTCACAATAACAGTCCTTAACTCCTCACTTCTACAACAAACTCTCTCTTCACTAAATGAGATAAGGGTTTGAGGTTTGGTTCCAACTTATAGAGATATCCTTTACAATAAGAACAGTGTAAAGGCTTAGGATATCTCAATGCTAAGCTTTGGATATTCTACAAAGATTGGCTTAGCTTGATGAAGTGATTCAGGAAACTTTGGATTCTAGAGAACAACTTGATTTCCTTTGAAAGCTTGATGATAGTTTGATAGCTTGTAGTTGGATTATTGAATCCCTTGATCACTTCTGTATTTATAGGCAAATTTGAGCAGCTAACCGTTGGAGGGATAGCATTTCAAACTTGTCTATTTGCAGCACCACTGAAACGGCTATGAAGCTTGGCATCCTTTTATCCACTGTGTAAAAGGCCTCTTCAATGGTTGTTTGAATGAATGTGTTGACTTCTGAAAAATGCGGCTGAGAAGACTTGTGTCAGATTCCAAATATGCACATTTCCCAAGGTTCATTTGTGGCAGAAGCTATACTCAACCAACGGTCAGATGGGACAAACTCCCTGAACATTCCTGCTGCAATTTAGAATATTCCAACATTCATTCAATGCTTCACTCTTTAATGCTTCAAGTCTTCAATGCTTGGTTCAGGCATGATTGGCAATAAATGTTTCATTGATTTTGTCTTCTGTGAGCTTTGGCATTCAATGCTCTTGATCATTTGCATTTATGAGCATTGCCTTAACATGCTTGATCTCTTCAACTTAGTTGTCCACTCTGATAGCTTGTCTTGTAAGTTTAGCAACTTTGGCCTAGAAACTTAATACATATCAAGTTGCCTAACATTCAGCTTTGGACAACTATCCTGAACTCTAAAATCTCACAACATTTCTGAGATTTTTGACTTAAGCATTCTACTTACTCAAGTGTTCTGAGACAACTTGTCTGAACTTAGACTTAAGCATATCTCAACTAATCTGAACAACATCAATCAGGGGTTTTGGTATCTAAATCAAAATCATTTTATTCCCAACAATTTCCCCCTTTTTTATGATGTCAAAACCTATTACAAAGGGAACTTGACTTATACTATATTTTACCTTCAGGAAGAATGAGCTGGTCAACTTGCCTGAAAGAAACTGTTAGCACAATAAATCAAGTATGATATGTCATGATAGGTTAGTTGAGATAATGAGTTGTTATCTCATGATAAAAACATAGTGATCCTTTTATATAAGTCAAAGAGCATTACAGAGCTGAAAATTAAAAGGACTCACTAGTCTAGAACTGCAAAATAACAACGATCATAAAAATCATAACAGCAAATAGGAAAGAAGTGAACTTATCCATCAGAGAGTTCCATCATCTTGAGGAGCAATGCCATACTGAGCCCATACTCTTTTCTTCAATTCCCAGATCTCTTTGTTGGTTCCTTTAGGGCCAGGCTTCAACTTCTCCATCCTCATGATGTTGATGAATTCTTCCAGTATCTTTCCCTCATCAATTAAGTTCCCATTGAACTTAGGAGGCATGTACAGAATAGGACCAGGGGCCTTGAATTCAACTCTGGCCATCTCAGTTGCTGCAAACAGCTTTTGGTAGAGGTCCCTATGGTTCTCAAACATAAACTGCACAAAGACTTCATCTACACTCTCTTCAAGCCACTTTCCAATGACATAAAAGTCATATACAAAACTTCTCTTGGCCTCCTCCCATGCATCATTCAGTGAGATTGGAACCCACTTATCATGGTGAGGGTACTGAGTGTCCCATCTTTGCAGCATTTGAGGTTTGAGTCTTCTGTAAGAAGCCCTCCTTCTTGGAGCTTTGAAGTTTGCCCTTCTTCCATCTCTTGCCTTGTTGGCCTCAACCAACTGATCCATTCTCTCTTTAGCTCTTTGAAGAGCTAGCTTCTCCTGTGTCTCTGGATCCTTTCCAAATCCTTCTTCAAAAAGCTTAGAAGGATCATCAGCAAGCTTGGGCACTCTTACTTCAGGCTCTTTGTCCTGTTCTACTCCTTCAACTTCTTCTTCTTCAATTACAGGCAGCTTGACTGCTTTCTTCAACCTCTTAGATTTCCTCACTGGAGTTGTTTCTTCAGACTGAAATTCTGATGGCAGAGTCAGGCTAGTTGGGAATTGATTGAAGGCTTGCAGTTCCTTCCTCTTTCTTTCAGATACTCTTGTCACTTTCCCCCTTACTTCAACAGCCTTTTCTTTGGGGTCAAGTCCTGCAGACTCACCACCAGGCCTTTGAAGCCTCCTTGCCTGACTTTCCATGGCTGACATCATAGATTCCTTGACAGCAATTTGAATTTGCTCTTCTTCAGTCAAGTTTTCAATGTTCATTGGGCCTTTGCCTTTCCCAATGTCTTCTACTGCCTCCTCCTCAACATCAGGGACCTTCTCCTTTCCTTTGGATTCACCAATTACCAAGGTTCCCTTTGCCCTAGCTCTCTCTCTTTCCCCCTTTTTGGCATTATCAAAACACTGAGGCTTCAAGTCACTTATAGTGACAGAGAGATGTGAGTGAGCATGAGTGAGGGACTTCAACTCCTGTAGCAAATAAACATTCTCATCATGGATGTTTTGCATTTTTTCATCTGCCATGCTCAAGAATGTGTGAACAGGTTTCATATTTTGAGCAACAATGGCATCCAAGGTTGCTTTCAGAGATTGATCAAGTTTGGCCTGAAGTTGATCAGTGAGGTTGGTCACAACTTGATCAGACACTTTGGCCATAAGTTCAACAGTGAACTTCTCTGCAGCCTCTTTCACCATTGCATCTTTCAATTCTTCAGCTTTCTTTCTCTGTGTAGCAGTCCTTTGCCTTAATGCATCTTTGATTGTCCTTCTCAAGGCTCTCACATTATGCTTGTACAAATCTTTGAGGCCCTTCTGCTCTTTCTGCACAGATTTTGTGAACTTCACCATCTCCTCCTTTGCCTTTGTTACTTCTGTTGAAACTGTTTGCAGTCCAGTTTCAACACCATAGATCCTTGCATCCAGTGTAGGCAAGATTACTTCCTCTAAGCCAGTAAGCCTCATCTCCACAGAGGCAAGAGTTTTGCCTTGGTCATCAAGGGTGTCTACTGTTGCAGCATGAGCTTTCTCAACTTCCCTGACCAAAGTATCCAACTTCTCTGACTGTTGCTCAATGGATGTTGCAGTTTTTGATGCAATTTGCAAGTTAGCTTCAGTTGCATTTGCTTGCTCAAAGTAGATCTTGTTCAAGGTGGACACATTTGCTGAGACTGCTTCTAGGTCAATGTCAGCATCAACTGGGATATCTGTAAGAGAGGCATCTGCAAAAATTTGCTCAATGGTGACAGCTACTGAATCTGCAAAACTAAGAGTGTTAGTAAAAACTCCCTCAACACCCTCATTCTTTTTATCTCCCAATAGACCTGATTCATCAGCACCTATACTCTCATTTTCAACTTCTTTCTTTTCTTCATTTTCAATAGATAAGCTCACATTCACTGGAGAATCAGGCCTCCTTTCACCAAGGGATTCATCAAGTTCAGATTTGACTTGAAGAATAGCCTGACTCTCATATTGGGCTGCACCCAATATTTCTACTTCATCTCCCTCTATGATTGGTGCACTCAGGGAACCAGTAATCATACACTCATCCTCACCTTCTCCCTCTGATTTTTCATCACTATTTGCCTTTTCAACTCCTTCTTTTCCTAAACCTGACACCTCCATATCCTCAACAGGATCCACAGAGGGCAGTTGTTGGGAGATCACAGTGCTTGGGCATCCCAAGGCCACTGAGTCATCCTGAATGACTAAAGGCTGGTCAATGTCCAACTGTCCTGACATTGATGAGGCTTTAGCCAAACTAGCTTCTCCCATGGAAGTCTCAACATTGTCAAGTTGTGCCTCAGGTTCAGGAGAACCATCCTTGGCCAATGCATCTTGGACTGAGTCACCATCTTTGGTCAACTCCTCTGAATGATCAGAGTCCTTAACAGAATGATAGGTCAAATAATGTACCTGAGCAGAATTGAGGCCAGGAGGATTGAGATTGGTGTTGTCATCATCATCATCATTGTCATCATCAGAAGGTCTGTCTTGATGCTTGATTCCTTGTGCAATTCTTTCTCTCTCAGCAAGCACCTTTTCATGAACAATGGTGTAGAATAAGGCCTCAGTGGTTAACACACTGGTCTTCTTTACATTTGCAAAATGTAACAGCCTATTTTCTTCAACCTGCCACCAGCTAGCTCCCTTATCCTTGATAGCTTGTGCTATCTCCACAATTGTTCTATCTTTGATCTCAACAAGTGCCCTGAGATCATAGAATTGTTGTTGCAGCCTAGGATATGCCTTCAATCCTGGATATAACTCATCCACATTGGCTCTTGCAATCTGCCTCAACATCCCTTCATAGGTGTACTCTTCACCACTTTCTTCTTCATCAGAAGAGTTGACTTGGGATTTAGGAGGGTTGGTTTTGGATTCAGGTAAGTTGGGATTGGGTTCAGAAGAGCTTAGGACAAGTTGGGATTCAGGTGCTTTTGAGAGCAATGTTCCTGAAGAGGTAATTGGAATGGCTGGAATGGGTGGGAGAGTAAATTGATCACCTTCTTGAAGAGCAGTTTCAAGAAGTTTGGTGTAAGACAAAAGTCTGGGATCAAGAGGGGAGAATGACCTATCTTCAATGTCAGCTAAATCAGCTAACACATCAATTCCTGTCCTATCAGGAGCACCTTCAGGAGAGTAAACTTTCTTTGCAATAATTGGGGCATCTTCAGGAGTCTTCCACTCCTCTTCTTCATGCCTTGATGGAGATATTCTTTGAGATTGAATATCAGGAGAGTTGGTTTCAGGGTTGTTGGGCTTTGATTTGGACTTGGAGTTAGACCTACTTGCTTGTCTAATTTCCTTGAAAAATTCCTTCTTTTTCTTCTCCTCCTCCATCAACTTCTGCTTCTCAGAAGTTTTGATGATTCTTCTTCTTCTTTCTGACCTTGTTGGCTTATCAAGGTCCCTAAACTCTGTTACAGACTCAGGTTGTAAGGGGACAACCTCTCTGACTTCTTCACTTTCTTCAGGAGGATTGACTCCTTCTTCAGCAACCTTTTCAATTTCTTCAGAAGTGGCTCCTCCACTTCTTGACTGGCTTTCTGGGGGAGATTCACTCAGAATCTTCTTCATCCTCTTCATCTTTGGTTGAGCTTTTGGTGGTTGAGCTTTCCTTTTTCTTGGAGAGGCTCTGGTTGCTGGTACAACAGCACCTGCTTTCTTTGAAGCTGCGTCCTGCTTCCTCTTTTCTGTCTTAGAAGACAGCTTCCTAAACATCACCTTTTGAGCTGGAAAAGGCTTTGGCTTGGCTTGGAGGTGGGTATAATGTGCAAATCTTTCTAAGAGCAGGCTAGCTCTTGTGCAAAATTGGAGTCTCCCATCAACTACCACCTTGTGGTGCTTCACTTCTTTGAATTTAAACTTTTCATTCATCATCTTGTCTAGAATGAAGTTTTTCCAGTTGAACTTGACTCTCTTCTCAGCAGAGTCAATCACAGCAGCCATCACTCTCAACTTAGGCATACTGATTTGTTCAACACTCCCAAAGTGGCTTAACAAACTTTTTACCACACAATCAAATAAGTGCCTGTATACTGGTTTCAAGGTGTTCTTGTTCTGAGCACTTACAACTTTCTTGGGTTCTATCATCCATGGATAGTAGAACTCCTGATCATCTTCCTCTTTATACATTTCTGGATTCTGGCCTTCTGAAGGTAGCCCAAAGCTAGCATCCAGATCCTCAGCAGTGAAGATGATGGTGTGTTGGCTTTCTTCTTCTTCTTCTTCTTCTTCTTCTTCTTCTTCTTCTTCTTCTTCCTCAGCATATGTCAGTTTGGTGCATACATCATCCTTTTTGCCCTTCCATCTGAGATAGGCAAAGAATTCAGCCATGAAGGGATTCAGGCAGGAATCAGGCTTGGTGCCAAGAAATTTCTCAAGCCCTGCCTCCCTTAGCCATTGAAGGACTTGATGAACTTCTGTGTCTGGGCTGTCAAAAGCAACTAACTTTTTAAACCAAAGTGAATTTGGATTGCTAAGATAGGAGAAATCAATGTCCAAGGAGGAGTCATTGAAATCTACAAGTTCTTCTCTCTTAATTTTGGGTGCCATGGATAATTTTGAGAGTTAGAACGGTTTTGGAGAAAGGTTGCAGGTTTTGAGAGGTTTTCAAAAGAACTTTGAGAGTTTGAAATTATGAGTGCGTGAGGAAGAAAGTAAAAATCGAGGAGTTTATATATGAAGGGATTTTATTAACCGTTGGTTAATAGATAATAACCGTGGGTAATAATAAAAGAACCAATTGGATAAAGTGGGGTAGGCGGTTAAAAGAATGTTTAATGCAAATCAATGGCCTTGATGATGGCTCAAGAATTCATGAAATCTTAATGGAGATTTTGCATTAAATGTTGATTTGCCATTTTGGGGGCAAAGATCTTAATATCACACGCCATCCTAAAATGGCCTACTCTTAGACCAAAAAACCTTGTAAATGTCTAATCAATGCTAAAAATAGCAATAATTATCCAATTTACTCAGACAAACATCCTGAGATGTGTTTTAACTTCTCTCTTGGTCAACCTGTCTGACCAACATGTCTGAGTGGGTCCCAATGTTGCTGACTGGGTCCCACTAGGACAAAGCTCCTGACCAACATTGCTGAACATCATAAGGATAACTTTGCTGATTATCCCCTTTTTGACAGATTGCTTTAGTGAGGTTGGTCAACCTTGCTGAAGTTCAATTTAATGAACTTCCCCCTTCTTATGAGCTTCCTTCCTTCATTCCTCCATCTTTCCTGGGTCAAGCAAGTCTACTTCAGCTGATAGTTCCAAGAACCTTGCTTCAGCTAGTGGCTTGGTCAAGATATCAACTTTTTGCTTATAAGTGTGGATCTTGACAAGCTTGATATCTTTCTTTTCCACATGATCCCGTATGAAGTGATGTTTTATATCCACATGCTTGCATCTGGTGTGGAGCACTGGATTCTGTGAGATAGCAATTGCACTATTGTTGTCACAGAATATTGGCACTTCATTTGAGATGACTTTGTAATCTTTCAGTTGCTGCCTGAGCCAAAGTATCTGAGCACAGCAACTTCCAGCTGCTACATATTCTGCTTCAGTTGTTGAAGTTGCAACTGTATTTTGCTTCTTGGAGAACCATGAGATAAGCTTGCTGCCCAAGAACTGACAGGTTCCAGAAGTGGACTTTCTGTCAATTCTACATCCTCCATAGTCTGCATCTGAATATCCAGTGAGCTCAATGTTGTCATCAGCTGGATACCATAATCCAAGATTCTCAGATCCCTTGAGATATCTTAGAATTCTCTTGGCAGCATCAAGATGTCTCTTCTTTGGATTGGCTTGAAATCTTGCGCACACTCCAACTGCAAATGTAATATCAGGCCTGCTTGCAGTGAGATATAGCAAGGATCCTATGATTCCTCTGTAGTTAGTGGAGTTTGTTGATTCTCCACTTTCATCAGGATCCATTTTCCAGTTAGTATTCATAGGAATTCTGACTGGCTTGCTTGTAGCACATCCAAATTTCTTGATCATGTCCCTTGTATACTTGGCCTGATTGATGAAGATTCCTTTCTTAGACTGTGTGACTTGAAGTCCTAAGAAGAAGTTCATCAATCCCATCATGGACATCTCAAATTTGCTTTGCATGAGTTTGGAGAACTTCTCACACAACTTCTCATTTGGAGATCCAAATATAATGTCATCCACATAGATTTGGACTAACAGAATATCATCTCCTTCACAGATTCTGAACAAAGTTCTGTCAACAGTGCCTTTGACAAAACCATGATCTAGAAGAAACTGTGATAAGGTGTCATACCAAGCTCTTGGAGTTTGCTTTAAGCCATAGAGAGCTTTCTTCAATCTGTACAACTTGTCTCCTTCTTCAAATCCTGGGGGCTGTTCAACATATACTTCTTCTTTGAGCACCCCATTGAGAAATGCACTCTTTACATCCATTTGATACACCTTGAATCTCATGTGAGCTGCATATGCTAAGAAGAGTCTGATTGCCTCAAGTCTGGCCACTGGAGCAAAAGTCTCATCATAATCAATTCCTTCAGATTGACAATACCCTTTGGCCACCAGTCTTGCTTTGTTCCTTACAATGATGTCATTTTCATTTTTCTTATTTTTGAACACCCATTTGGTACCAATGACATCTTGATGAGTTGGCCTCTCCACCAGCTCCCATACTTCATTTCTAGTAAACTGGTTCAGCTCTTCTTGCATGGCTATGATCCAGTTGGTGTCCTGTAGTGCTTCCTCAATATCTTTTGGTTCCTGTTCTGAAAGGAAACAGCAAAACAAAGCACTTTCTCCATGAAATCTTCTAGTTTTGATCCCTTCACTTGGATTTCCAAGTATCAGGCTAGTTGGATGGTCATGCAACTAAGTCCTTCTAGACCTGATCCCTTCAGGAGGATTGTCCTCATCTGAAGTTGGATCACTAGATTCATTAAATTCAGGAAAGTTAATTGAAGGATCAAGTTCAGGATCATATTCAGGGGTGTTGTCCTTTTTGTCAGATAAGTTGACATTTTCATTGGTTCCCCCTTGAATATTGGATCCATTAACTACCTCAGCATTGCCTGCTTCTTCATTGGTAGTTGTTACCTGGTTTTGAACTGGGATAGGGTCAGTCAGTTCAATTTCTCCTTCAGGTTGGTTGTCTTCTGGTTGATTGCCATCAGGTAGGTTGTCCAGTTTTTTATTTTCATGAAGTTCAGGCTGGGCAACATCTACAAACACTGTTTCCTTGCTTTGAAGCCTTAATCTGGTTGTTCTTTGTGTTATCTCATCAATATTCAGGTTTCTATCCCTGAACTCATTAACAGATTCATCAAACACAACATGAGGTGTTTATTCCACAATAAAGGTTTTGCAATTGTAGACTCTGTAAGCCTTGCTGATTTGTGAATATCCAACAAATATTCCTTCATCAGCTTTGCTGTCAAAAGCTTTCAATTGTTCTTTCCCATTATTATGAATGAAACACTTACAACCAAATATATGGAAATAAGCAACAGTGGGCAATCTACCTTTCCATATTTGATATGGGGTTTTACCTTGTCCTTTGGTGATTAAGGACCTGTTTTGAGTGTGACATGCAGTGCTAATAGCTTCAGCCCAGAACCTTTTAGGCAATTTGGATTCAGCAATCAATGTTCTTGTTGCCTCTTTCAAGGTTCTGTTTCTTCTTTCAGCAACCCCATTTTGTTGAGGTGTTCTTGCTGCTGAAGTTTCATGAGTGATGCCATTTTTGCTGCAGTACTCATTGATGTATGAGTTTATGAATTCTGTGCCTTTGTCAGATCTGATCTTGACAATATTTAGGCCTTTTTCATTGCTCAATCTCATCATCAATTCAGGTAGCTTGACTTGGGTCTCCTTCTTGTTCAACAAGAATACTACCCAAGTGTACCTGGAAAAATCATCAACAACAACTAATGCATATTTTCTTCCATTTAAACTTACTGGGATAATTGGACCAAATAAATCCATATGCAGTAGTTGAAGAACTCTCTCAGTTGAGATGACAGGTTTTCCTTTGAATGAAGCTTTGATCTGCTTTCCTTCCTAACATGGTTGGCATATATGTTATTTGGTGAACACTTGATTAGGCAGCCCTTTAACTAGAGAGTTTCTTGCAATCTTGTTGATGGTTTTGAAATTCAGATGGTTCAATCTCTTGTGCCATAGCCAGCTTTGCTCATTTGTGCTTTTGGCAACAAGGCAAACTGCTTCAGGGGTTTTGCTCCAATCTGCAAAATAAAAATTTCCCTTTCTCACCCCTGTTAGTAGCACCTGTTGTGTTGAATTATTTTTGATAATACATTCATTTGGTGCAAATTCAACACAATATCCTTTATCACAAGTTTGACTTATAGACAGCAAGTTGTATTTTTGGCCTAGGACATATGAGACATCAGTAATTTTGACATTACCAATGTTTAATGTACCATAACCTCTTGTGATTCCTTGAGAGCTGTCTCCAAAGGTTACTGAAGGACCATCATTTTCTATGAATTCTGAGAGAAGCTCTTTGTTCCCAGTCATGTGTCTTGAGCATCCACTGTCCAAGTACCATGCTGTTTTCTTGTTGATGCTTCTCTTCTTCTTGTGGTCCTTGCAGCCCTGCAAAGTCAAAATTTAGGTACCCTTTGAGTGTTGGGTCCTAGAGGGTTAGCTGTACCTTTTGGAACCCAAATCTGTCTGATTACTCTGATTGACTCAAAGTGACTGACTTGGTTTCCATTTACATCTACATACACAGTTTGACCCTTAAATGTCTTGGATGCCTTCTGTGTATAAGTGTTGGTCTTGTAAGGTTCAGGAGAGTTGGTGAATTTCTTTGGGACATTCCTCCTGAAGTTACTAGACCTAGGTGCAGCTTGGTAAGACCTTTGAGGATAGGATTTTGGATGGCCTTTTCCTTTTGTCATATAAGGTTCAGGCTTCCTGAAGGTTTTATACCTGTCAGAGGGGTTGGGCCTCAATCCATTCAGTTGAGGTTGCCTCATTTGAGTTGGCCTTTTCTGAACAGATTTTGGACAACTCTTCTGATGAAAATTCAGATAGGTTGACCTTCCATTGGTTCTACCTTTCTGAATCTCATTCCTCTTGTAAGCAATGCCTTTAACCTTTTCCTTAGGTATGGGTTTAGGGACATTGTTCACCTGAGTTGGTATAAAAATTCATTTACCCTTATCCTTGATCAGTGGTTGATTTACTTCCAATTCATTTTGTTGTGCCACTGATCTTACAAAAGTCATCTTAGAATTGCTTGATGAGGCAATACTAAGACCAGGTGAGGGTTCAAATGGATTATAGCCTAATCCACCCTTTTGAGCAAATGGTCTTTGAAACCCTTGAATTTCCTCTATTGCCTTAGCAGATTTGTTCAAGGCAGACATTTTCATTTTTAAGCTCCCCTCACTTATTTTTAGAGTATCAAATTCACTTGAGAGATTGTCAAATTTAGCTTGAAGAGTTCTAAAGTCAAAATCCTTTTTCTTTAGAGTCAGAGTTTGTTCATCAATCAGCTTTTGTTGTTCAGAGACTTTGAGAGACATTTCTCCATGTTCTCTCACAATCTACTGATACAACTCAGTTGATTTAATGTCAACCTCAGATTCAGGAAGATTGGAGATTTTGCTTTTAGACCTCAACTGTTCATTTTCTCTCAATGCCATATTGCATACTTCTTGCATTCTGGTGAAATCTTCTAACAACTTTTCAAAGTCAAAATGGATTTCACTAGATTCATGTGTGTTAATGGAAAGGTTGGAAGATGAGCATACCTCTTCATTTTCAAATGCCATTTGGCAGTCATCATCACTGTCACTGTTGGAGAACAGTCCATCATCAGAAGAGTAGACACTCTCTTCACTTGCTGATTCTCCAGCTACCATGGCCTTCCTGTTGTTCATCCTCTTGTCTCTTTTGTTTTGCCTTTCTTTTCTTTCTTTGGCACTTAGGTCAGGACAATCATACTGAAAGTGACCCTTTTTCTGGCAGTTGTAACACACATCTTCATCATCATTTTTCTTGCTTGAGGACTCCTTCCTCCTTGATGATGATGGTTCACCTTTGCTGTACTTCTTTTTATCAGCATATCTGTCTTCTTTCTTCTCATCAGAGACTTTGTCCTCTGATTTGTTATCAGGAGAGCTGAATCTCCTTCTGGTTCTGTTGTCTTGGTAGAACTTCTTGTATCTACCAAATCTGGAGTTGAGCTTCTCAAATCTCCTTGCCATGAGTGCCAGCTCCTCCTTCATTTCTGATTTTGAAACAGATTGAGAAGATCTTTGAGTATTTTTCTTCTCTGTTTCAGTGGCTTTGAAAGCAACACCTTTGCTTGAGGAAGATGGCTCATCATGCACCTTCTTTCTGTTGAGATCAAACTCATATGCTTTGAGTTCAGAGAATACTTGCTGCATTGGCATGTTGTCAAGATTGCTGGTATTTTGCATCATGACAGAATATATGTCCCATTTTGATGTGAGACTTCTCAGAATCTTCAAAGCAACTTCTCTTTTGGCATAGAACTTGCCCAAAGAATTCATCTCATTCATGATGTCAGTGAATCTGCCATCAAGATGATCAATAGTTTCATTTGGCTCCATAGTGAATTGCTCATACTTTTGGATAGCCACTTGAAGTTTGTTTTCCTTTATCTTTTGGGTACCTTCACACATAAGTGCTAAGGTATCCCAGATCTCCTTTGCTGTGGTGCAGTGATACACTCTTCCCATCACTGCATCTGGAATAGTCTGGTACAAGGTGTTCATGGCAATGTAGTTCAGATTGTGCCTTTTTCTCTCTTCTGCTGTCAGCTCATCCCCATCTTTTGGCAAAAGCTCCCTTGGGTCTGCTTTTTGAGCATCAGTGACCTTGGGATTGAGCTTGGTGAAGGTGAATGGTCCTCTGGTGATGAATTTGAGCATTTCATCATGCTGGCAGGCAAGATGTGCTCTCATCCTGATCTTCCAGAAATCATAATTCTCAATTGAGAACATTGGCAACTTGTGATGAGAAATATGATTGACTTGGTTTGGACCCATGTTGTTGATGGTATTGACAGCATCTCCTGGAACTGCATTGTTAGCCATTCTTATACGGATAGACAAAGGAAAATATAAATAGCTTTTTCAGAAATTTGGATCAGTTCAGTGACCACAGAAATAATGTGAGTTTTTTTAAAGTCAATTTGAATGTTCAGCAGCAGTGGTCGTTGAACCCTTGCTCTGATACCACTTGTTGGTCCTTGGTGGAGTATAACACAAGTGTATGGGGGGGGGGGAATGCACTTGTGTATGCAAATTCTTTTTCTTTTTGACAAACTAGTCTTATTAGGCAAGTTGTCTTACAACTAGCCTGAGTGAGAACTTTGATAGATACTTGTCCTACTGATTACTATTGAGTGATCAGTTGGCTAAATATCTAATAGAGTTGCTAAGTGCGGAATGTGGTTGGCCTTTGACTCAAAGAAATACTCCTAATTGATTTCTGAAAAATACAGTTATCAGGGACTTTGTCCAAAACAGTTTTTCTTGACTTACTGAGTTTTGCTCTTTAAAATATGTTAGAATGTGAGTAAATAAAGAGTACAGTAAGTAAATGGCACACAAGTTTATAGTGGTTCAGAGACTCAAGCTCCTACATCCACTTTCCCTGATTGAACAGGATAATTCCTTCACAATGGAATTAACTTGTTTTATAGTGCCAAGGTGCACTGATCAACAACACTCTCTTAGTGTTTTGATCCCTAGGATAACCTGAGTCCTAGTGCTCAATCTCTCTGAGTTAAGACTGTGTTTCACAATAACAGTCCTTAACTCCTCACTTCTACAACAAACTCTCTCTTCACTAAATGAGATAAGGGTTTGAGGTTTGGTTCCAACTTATAGAGATATCCTTTACAATAAGAACAGTGTAAAGGCTTAGGATATCTCAATGCTAAGCTTTGGATATTCTACAAAGATTGGCTTAGCTTGATGAAGTGATTCAGGAAACTTGGGATTCTAGAGAACAACTTGGTTTCCTTTGAAAGCTTGATGATAGTTTGATAGCTTGTAGTTGGATTATTGAATCCCTTGATCACTTCTGTATTTATAGGCAAATTTGAGCAGCTAACCGTTGGAGGGATAGCATTTCAAACTTGTCTATTTGCAGCACCACTGAAACGGCTATGAAGCTTGGCATCCTTTTATCCACTGTGTAAAAGGCCTCTTCAATGGTTGTTTGAATGAATGTGTTGACTTCTGAAAAATGCGGCTGAGAAGACTTGTGTCAGATTCCAAATATGCACATTTCCCAAGGTTCATTTGTGGCAGAAGCTATACTCAACCAACGGTCAGATGGGACAAACTCCCTGAACATTCCTGCTGCAATTTAGAATATTCCAACATTCATTCAATGCTTCACTCTTTAATGCTTCAAGTCTTCAATGCTTGGTTCAGGCATGATTGGCAATAAATGTTTCATTGATTTTGTCTTCTGTGAGCTTTGGCATTCAATGCTCTTGATCATTTGCATTTATGAGCATTGCCTTAACATGCTTGATCTCTTCAACTTAGTTGTCCACTCTGATAGCTTGTCTTGTAAGTTCAGCAACTTTGGCCTAGAAACTTAATACATATCAAGTTGCCTAACATTCAGCTTTGGACAACTATCCTGAACTCTAAAATCTCACAACATTTCTGAGATTTTTGACTTAAGCATTCTACTTACTCAAGTGTTCTAAGACAACTTGTCTGAACTTAGACTTGAGCATATCTCAACTAATCTGAACAACATCAATCAGGGGTTTTGGTATCTAAATCAAAATCATTTTATTCCCAACAATCACCATAACAGAATACGCCCAGATAGTGTTCCCAAAGGTAAAACGACTTCTACTTCGTAAACAGTAGCACCACTGTAGATGAAGCCTCAACGAACGTACAATTGAACTCTATGTTCACTTAATGCATTTAAAGTCGACTTCCTATGTGGGATAAATGACCTTTCACCTTCCCCACTTCTCAAACTCAAAGTTGAAACCATTCAACTTCATTAATTAATTTTTCACTCACCTTAACTCGATTTTGAGATATTAAATATACCATGTTCATCTACTCCGAGAGTAGATCGACTATGTCACGTTTAATTATTTAATAATTAACGTTTAGTCCTTCTAATTAATTTAATTAGACAAGTGTATCAAAATCCAATTAATTTCACATTAATTCCAACAGGTGAGAAATGAGAAGTGGAGTGGGGAAGAAGAAATACGGTGGGGGAAGGAGAAGGAAGGTAGGAAGAAAGAGAAATAGGGTTTTGGGATGGATTGTGTTTAGTAAATAGTTTTTTTTAGGCAAAATATTTTTAGAACAATTTAAAGGTGATGCATCTATCCTGACAAATTTTAAGGGGTGCATCAATCTAGAGCGTTTTCTCGATGCAAATGGAGGTGTAAATAGTCAAACCCAAATCAATATCATTCTTTGGAGTCCATTAATTTTTGCTGACAGCCCAAGATCCAATCAATTTGACCCAATATGAATTAATGGCGTACAACCCAAAAGTTCAATCAAAAAAAGTATGCCATCACTTCTCGTCTTGCTCACTGCACATTCCACATATTTTAGAATCCCTCGTTTAAATAAAGTAAAAAAAAAAAATCATCACATCTTACAAGTTCGAACTTGTAAAAATGTGGAAAATTAATTAATTTATATTAATTTTTTAATATTTTCCCTCACTTGTGGAGTGAATTACAGAATATGTAGATGTGAACCTTTAGACTATGACATTTTAAAATTTTCTTATCTCGTATAAGAGTTTGAACTAGTAGAAAAGTGAAAAATCATTACAAACTTATTTTTTCAGAGAAAGTCATAATTTCAAAAAAATAAATAAATTACACTCGTTCCCTTCAAATTAGATTTACATAAACTTTTGACACAATGATTAAAAGATATAGTATTAAATATGTACTTAATAATTAAGAAATAAAAGAGTAGAAAGAGAAAAGTAGAGAGAGATGGGTAGGAATGAGAAAAAATAGGGAAAAATGTTGTAAATTGTAAATTTTAGATTAGAAAAAATTAAAAGGGAAAGTGTAAACTTTAGAGAGTGACGGAGGTAGTATCACTTTCGTAAAAACAAGTCAAAATCTCGAAAAAACGATGAATTTTGAAAAAAAAAAATCTAAATAAGTCATAAATCTTGATTTTTTAAATATATTTACAAAAATTAAAAAAAAAAAAAATCAGACCTTCGCCAATCCAAAAACCAGATACACCCATGGATTTACATTGCTCACAATAGAATGAAGAAGATCGACGACGCCATGAAAAAAGTGTTGCTTTTGGGTGTATGAAGTGCTGCAAAGTTAATTTTTAAATCTCGAATCGAAGTAAAATCAATATAAAATCTAAAATTCAATTTTAAAATTCAAAGTAAGCATTCCTTAAATGAAGGGGGTAAATTAGGATTAAGTGGGTGTATTAATTCAAGAGTGGGTGGGTGAAGTAATTATTCCGGAGTATTATATTAGCGTGCGTAGGAAATAGGCCACTAACTCGTGCCAGGTTTCTCAAGTGTTTTTCACTTTTCTCTTAACTCTCTTCAACTTTGCTTTTATTCATGACTTTGGAATTTTATTCAACTTGCTTATAGGAATTTGAGTTAAATTTAATTTCAAATTCAATGAAAATGTACGTGTGTAAAAAAAAAAAAAAAAAAAAAACAGAGATAGTCAAACACAAACAATGACAGGAAAAAATAAAAAAAGAGAGACTTTCCAGAATCTATAACACCTGAAGTGAGTCTATCATGTAATGTTACCTTTTACTACTTTATACTATTATTAATTTATTATTATGAGACTAATTTAATTGCAAGTATAATAATGCTTATGCAAGTGAACAGAAAATTCCGAGATTCTTTCTTCCATTAACTCTTCAAATGTCAACGCCTTACTTTTTTCCCACTACACCCTTTTTCTTTAAAGCCTTTCGATGTGAAATCAAAATAATACTCCATTAATTATATTATAAATATGTGAAATGCCTAATTTTTTGAAATAATGGATAGTGATAGCACATTTTTTAATCATCAGTACGAACTCTTCTTTTAAAATAAATAAATAAACATATACGAGATGAGTATATCCTTTTATATGGGAGAAGGTCTCAATCTTACTAAGGAGGTGAAACAATTTTAACAAAAATATTCAGCTAACCTGTTTTTTTTTTTTTTTTTATTACGGAATATAATTTTATGCAAGTCATTGGAAGAATCGGAAAGTAATTGGTTAATGTGAAAAAAAATATATAGGTGTATATTGTATAAATGAATACATTTCTTCTGTATGATCAACCAAAATTATTCTTAGACACAAGTTTTAAGAATAAATAAATAAAATAAGTAGATAAAATAAAGTTATTGTGGAGTCCATTTATGAGAAGTAAAATAGTTTTTGGGATTAAAAATTGAGTGACAATTTGAGTAATTAAGTGATGGTTGGAGGTGAAGATAAAATGTTGTTTTTATAAAAGCAATGTGCATATTTTTTGTGGACGAACACATAAAATAAGAGGACATATTTTTTATGGACGGAATGAGTACTTTTCTTCCTATAAAGTAATGCTTCTGATTATATTTTTAATTTTTTAATAAATAATTCAAAGTTTCAAACTTTGTACAAAGTTGAGTTAAAATTATAGTAATTTCAATAAAGCTGGCAATTCGGGCCGTCATGTCTGGCTCGGTCCGTCCAATCCAATTCATTGAGTTAAGCGATGTCATGAACGGTCAACTCGACCTATAAATTAGTTGGGCATATGCAATGAGAGCTCATCCTTGTTTAGACTAGCTGGCTAACCCAACTTTTATGCCTTGAATTTTTAAAAATATATTTCTAGCAAAAATTATATATAAAAATCTAATTGTCTATTAATCTTATATAAGTATTTATTTATACAAATAATTATAATTAATTAATAATACACATTATTAATATACTAATTAATTATACAAAATTCATAAATGACCTACAAGAAGTCCAATTATAATTATAAACTACTCATAAGTTTAAACTATAGAATTAAAATAAAATTAAAAACACAATAATATTTAAATTTAATGTTTAAAATTACTCAAAACTATCCATCATATGCTAACAAAAAAATTGATTTGACCATAGTCTGCAAAGCCAGATTGACCTCTAATTTTTGCCCAGACCGTGGAATTTTGAAGAACTTATGAATTTTAGTTGGATTTTTCCAATAGATACAAGTTTAGTTGGAATTTTGAAAATTCCAATGGTATATTTTTTCATTGGAATTTTCTTTATTTGGGTTGAGTTTTTCACCGAGTGTGTTTTATATATACGTGGTATATTTTTATATGAACTGCTATCCATATTATAAATTCAGGTTTTGAGCTAATCCGTGAGTAAAGTTATTTATTCGGGTAGTTAAACGGGTAGTCGGGTTAGTCCTAATATATACAGGTTTAGGTTCAACAAATCGTAGACATTTTTAAATCATATATTTTTTGTCCGGATCGATTAGCCCGTGAACTAAACAGGCCAGTCCGCTAACTTGTGTAATTTTTTTTATATATTCTGATTTGATATTAAATAAAATTAGTCACACTCTACAATTTATATTTTACACCGTCCATTCCCAGGCCCATGCTTGGTAGTACAATTCATACTTCAAACTGGCTAGCCCATGAGTATTATTTATTTTAATTTTAATTATTTAAGATTTTTTATAAGTTTATTGATAGAAATTTCAGAATTACGACATAATTCACAAATATCACTTGATTTTGTCATTTATCGACACAACAGTTAACACGAAAGCGGGAAGTTACAAGAAATCACTGATGGTACAATGAAGAGCGAGTTCATATACTCCCTCTCAGTCCATGAAATGTAGTCTCATTTGTCTCATATTCTTTGTCCACCAAATATAGTGTCTCATACACTTTTTAAAAACCATCACCTTTCAATCATCATTTAATTACTCAATTTGCCATCAACTATATTCACAAAAAATCATTTTATGCAAAATAGACCCCACAATACTATATAATACCCTTAGGCCATCTCCAGCCACAAACTCTCAAATGAAGATCTCTAAACTCTAAAATATAGTTTTTGTTACTCTATTTTAAAAACCTTCTCCAACCATAAAACTCTATATCTTACTCTATTTATTATTTTATTCATTTTCAATATATTACCATCATTAAATTATATATTTAACTTCATATTTAAATTAATTTATACAATAAAATATTCAATTAGTAAATTAAATATTATTGATTTTATCAAAATCATAAAATGTAAATAAATTTGTAATTTTTAAGTATTACTTTTATTTAAATATAAAATTACGAAACACATAATGATGTAAAACGATACATGTGAGTATAATCTAATACAACACAATTACGTTTAAAATAGACTAAATTAATTTGACCCATTTTTTAGCGGAACTTCTCCATCTGGATCCAACATTCCGCCGTACTAGTGTATCGATTTTATTCGTATTTGTATTTCCTTTCATTATGTGTTCACTTATTTTAATGTGTCGGTGTTATATGTAACTAGGTAATGCATGTATATCCGTTTTAATATGTAATGTGTTTCATATTTAATATATAATGTATGTTTTATTGTATTTTACGTTATTTTTTTGTTGGTAATAATAATACACAAAAATTAATTAAATTACATAATTAAAATTATATTATAAATTAGTATAACAATTGAATTGTAATTATATTTAACTAATTATTAATATAGAATTGTAATACGGAATTGTAAATATTAATAAAATAATAGATATATGAACTTTACTATTCAAAACTCTATTTCAAATCTTCAAAATAGAGTACAACTAGTGTAAGACCCGCGTTTTACGCGGGGTTAAAATAAATTTATAATATATTTTAATTTATTAATTAAAAAATAATCTAAATATGTATCGTATAAATTTATAAATTCAATTCGTTATTTTATTAAAACATAAGAGAAGGAAATGTTGTACCAATATAAATTACATCATATATATATATAATATAATAGAATAGAGAATTATAAATTTATTTATAAAATCTTCAATATACGAAATTACAAATTACAAAAAAATTTCTTGTAAACAACATTTGTTGTACAATTACATATTTTTCATTTGAATTTAGACAAAAAATTAAATTCACTCTTACTCTTGACTCGAGGCTGCAACATTTGTATGTGTATGAACATAGGTTTCGGAAGGTAAACACCTACCATGGAAAGAAACTGACTTTAACATTTGTTTGTGTATAAACATAGGTTTCGGAAGGTGAACAAAGTGAATGATTTCAGATCAACATTCCAAATAAACATTATAGGGACACCTGTTTTTCAGAACTAATCGATGATTTGGTAGACCAACACACTTAATAAAATAGAGTATGTCAATAGAAAACACATGTCCCATACCACCAGGTGTATACCCTGATGGATAAATACTACTGAACTCAAATATTCTCTTGTATCATCATATATCATCGTCAATATTGTCACGTTAATACTTTGAACTTATCTATGTATTGGAGGAAGTATAACTCTATCCTCGAAATACTTATTCGTACCAAAATTGCCAGAGACGGAAGAGTAAACATTGTCAACTATATCAACAACTAGATCACATGCATCTAAAACCAAATGCTCTTTAGGAATATCAATATTTGGAAAACCTTCATCATTATCTCCAAGATCCCCCGACAATACAGTTGGTGTATTAAACTTGCAAAAATGCATTTTGTATGTATGTGAATATGACAAATATTTAGTACTCTCCCGTTTCAATTTAGATCCATCATTTGCTAAAAATGGATATTCCAAATTATATTCATTATTTCTTTATTTAACAATAAAATGTTTTTTCACATTAAACCACAACCTTCAAACATTTCAAAATTACACCATATGTCATTATTTTATTAATGATCAAAATATTTTATTACTCAATAGACTCGCATACCCTATATTTTATCTCTTTTAATACTAATAAATAACTCTCACATTAAACTATGTGTATACACATTAAACTACATGTATAGTAAATGATGAAATAAAATTGGGACGGAGGGAGTATGCATTATGAAAAATATTTTTGCAAAACTCCCTCATCATTATCTCCAACAAATCTTTTTGCAATCGACGATTTTTTAGCGTACTATTCAACTCGAGTACATCTAGATTGACACATGTCACAACCATGCCCTTCTATCCAACCCTATAGAAGGATGTACGTACTTAAGCATACTCTTCAAGGAGATCGATCATCTATTAATTATTCGATGAGAAATGCGAGTTTGTTTTGTCCACTTTCTCTATCCCACTCTATCAAAATGATAAAAACGATGTAAAAAATATATGAGACATTGTTATTAATTTATTCCATTAACTTAAATTACAATACCAAAGTTTCAAATTAGACTTTCTACTTTAATAATATTTAGATACAAAATAGATTTATATATCAATTAAATAATTAAATCAATATATTTTAGAGTGCGAAATAAAAAAAAAAAGATTATAACTTGTAAACCATACCGATTATAGCAGAAAATCTTTTTAATGTGTGATTTAGCGAAATTTGAATTTGGTTGATACAAATTTGATATTGAGCAAAGTGTAATTTGACATTACATACACCATTATATTCATTTAATTAGTTAGCATTAGTTTAAAAATTAAATTATCGATTTATAAAAATATATGAAAATATATAGTAGCACACCTCATCTTTTGTCTAAAAGATTTTCAAAAGAATTTCATGCCACCTCCCAAAATTTATCTACGTGTTGTAAATTTTCTTAACCTCGTAAGGTAACAAAAGTTAAAGAAAAATCCATGAAAAAAAAATATATAATTAATTTTTTATTTCTGAAAATAAGAATAATTAATTTTATTTTTTTATACATACACCATTCAACCTAATTTGAAAAACTTTTTTTTATGTTTGGAAAACATAATCCTTATTTTTACAATTTAATAGATTTAAAATGAAAATAATTTTTGCCTACAAATATGCAATTTGTTTTAGAAAAAAATTTAATGCATTTTGAATTATGGGATGAAATCATAATGATAGGTTTTATTGTGTTTCTTAATATTTGCTAATTATTTATTAATTAACAACTATTTCAACTATAACTTGCTAATTAGTAGTATAATTTTATGTTATTGTCTTCTTTAATTTTGTTAATAATTTTTTTTAGTACAAAACATTTCACAATTATTCAATTTTTTTGTTAGGAATTTTCTTAAGTTTGGAAAACATAATTTTTATTTTTCAATTTAATAGATTCAAATAATTTTTAAATTTTAATGAAAATAATATTTCTATAATTTTTATAAGCATATGTTACAATTATTTCATAATTTTTTTAAAATTAGTTAAAGTTATCAGTTACATTACAAAAACTTGTATGAAATATATTTCCAACATTTCAATTAAAAATAATTTTATTTACTCTTCAACATTTAAATTTAAAAAAAAAATGTATTTACAATATTTAATAACACAACTATAAAAACTAAGAAATAGAATATCACAGTTTTTTGGACTATGTTTACTAACATTTAATCATTTTAAAACATATTTTCAAAAAAAAAAAAAAAATTAAAACTGAATTTAATGTATATTTAATAGAAAATTAATAGCTAATTGCAGAATTTATGAAAGTGTTACGGTAATTTTATCCTTTATAATTATTGTTATAAATGTCATTAAATTTAATATATTTTTATCTAACTACTTTTTTTTTACATTCTAGTTACTCCATATATATATATATATATATATATATATATATATATATATATAAAAAAGTCAATCTAATTAAATGATAACTATTTATTAGCTTTAATTACATTTACTTAATCAATTACATAATTTAAGTGATTTAAAGAGTTTGTACCGTTACAAAATTAAATATTATATAAAGTCAATTTATTTATTATGAAATAAATGAAAATAATTTACATAATCAATTAATATATAATATAAAATTTTGAAGTCTTTCATAGATTTCAATTCAATGATATATACATTTCAAGAAATCTTTTACATAAATTTTGTAAGATTGTTAAAAAAATTTAATCGGATGAAGAATGATAAATTCAATGTCATTTGAATGAAGAATGATAACAATTTTGTGTTTATTTTTTATTGTAATTATATGTACATTTATTTATGTCATATTCTTTTGTGTATAAAAAAAGCAAAAAATAAAATGAATGAGGGTGAAGATATTTTTAAATGAAAGGATTAAGAAGAGAGAGATTAAGTTAGAGGGGTTGTAATCGAGAGAGAGAATCAAATCAATAGAACAATAAAAAATTGTAATATTAAATTTTGTGTAGATTGTGATAAATTGAATATCCACATCTTCAAGAAATATGAATGTTTCATTTCCGTTGTACAACCTATAAATAAACATAAATATGTTACATTACAAATTTGCAACATAAAAAAATACTCACATATTTGATTTAAAGAACTTAAATCCTAAACCTGAATGTTTCAAATGAATATTATAAATCTAAATGTTTGATTTCACATATTGTATGAAGTAACAAAAATTTTGGGAAGAACCAAAAATTCAGATTGGATCAGTATGAAATGCTTTAGCATTTCTCATTCATTCTCATCCAATACAAAAGAATTCAGAAAAAGAAAATGGACTTAGAAATGTTTAAGGAGTGATGGAGTGAATTGAAAAAAATGAGAGAGGTAAACTACTATTATATAGGAGTTTGAATTAAGATCTAACGGTTAAGATCAAACATATAAATGAACGGTGAAGATCAAAGCCAAAAAATAGAAATGAATGAGAGTGAAGGATTTTTGAAATGAAAGGATTTAGAGGAGAGAGAGGTTGAAGTAGAGGGTGTGTGGTTGTGACATGTGGCATAAAAAAATTTGCAAATATATAAGTATAGGTTGGAGAGAGAAACTCTATTTTTTAAGTTAAACTTCATTTATGCTCTACCGTTGGAGATGGTCTTACTTTATCTATTTTCTTCTTAAAATTTGTGTCTCATCCAAATGTAACTACATTTAGTGGATAGAGGGAGTAATACTTATATATATATTAAAAAAAAAAACTTACCTATATCCAATGTGAAATTTTAAAAACGTTTATTGATTTATTCATAATTGAATACATAGAATTTATATATGACATATACAAACATGCCAAATCCCAACTAATCCATATTTCTTAATTTTCATTAAAATATTAAACGAAGATTCTCTCATTTATGAGAACATAAAACCAGTTGTTGATATAAACTCTTTACTAGTGGGCATTCGATCGGTTCAGTTTTGACCTTTTTTCAATCGAACCGAAATAACCGAAGTTTTAAAAAAATGAACCGAATTGAAATTATATAAAAATCGAATCAAACCGAATTACAATTCGGTTGGTTCGGTTCGGTTCGAACCGAATTTTTCCTACCTAAAATTACATTTTTTTTTAAAAATATTATCAATACTTTTTTCAACCTTAACTTGAAGACTTTTTTTGCGAAGCCAATCTTGACTCTTGAGCACAAATGAGACATTGCATTTAGAACTAAATGAACGCACTCGTCCTCCGTGCTAAAAGACAAATTCTGAACCTACCGTTGAGATGGGAACAACAAAAATATTCCCAGCAATTTCTGAGAGAACATAATCTAAAATTTATATTCAATAAAATCAAATATGTAAAAATATAATCTAAAAATCCCAAAACAAAACTAGCATATATAACTTAAATAAGGACATTCAAGCAAAACAAAGCAGAACATACGTTGGTGGAATGGAAATGAATATTTAATTGTTTATGGTTACATTAGATTAGATAGGGTTTTATTTATATATATTTATTTATTTTTATTTGTAGTTTGGTCGGTTCGATTTATTCGGTTTTTAGAAAATATAAATCGAACCGAAAAAACCAAAATTTTAAAAAATTTCAACCGAACCGAATCAAATAAACCGAAAATCGTCGGTTCGATTTTTCGATTTTTTCGATTTTATGCCCACCTCTACTCTTTACTAGTACTAAATCTATAGAACACGAAAATTATGTTTTAAGAATGTTTAACTTTAAAAAAATGTTTAACTTTAAATTATGTTTTAAAAATGTTTAACTTTCATCATATCGTTAAAAATCAACCGAATAAGGGGCCTAGCCCGTTGAGCCAACAGCTATATAGGACTAGAACTTTTCCAACAAACATGTCTACATGTGAGAGATTCATTTACATAAATTGAATAAGAATAAAGTCAATTTAACATTTAAAAAAAATCATAAATCATGTTCATATAATACATTACAATCTTAATATTATATCTTATATTCCCCCTGTTCCGCAATTATTATTACACCTTTCTTTTTGATCCGTTCAAAGATTATTTACACACTTTCAATTTGATACAAAATTAATGTGTGTTATATGAAGAGAGTATTATAGGGTTATCTTTAGCATGCACTGTGTGAATTGAATAATTTGTATATTAATCTATAAAAAATAAACAAATTTAAATGAAATTTTGTAACCAAATTTTCGAATGCTAATCCAAGCTTGAATAATTGCCCTCAACACTCAAATACTATTTTAAAACTTTTTTGGGATAGAGTGATTATTATTTTTAACATTGCATTATGTAGAGTCGACTATTTGGACGTGACTCGATGGACCAATCCAATCAACTTGAAACTTAGTATGGGATGAAATCGAAAAATATAGGTCCAAAAAAAATCGAATTGATTTGACCCAACCCACTGATTCGACGGGCCTGATGGACTCAAGTCAATTTGGCTCGGTGAACCGTGAGCTGCTTGATCGTTCCGATCAGTTTTTTTTCAAGCAAGATTCTAATATTATGATTAGTGATGTTGAGCAGTTTAGATCATTATACCTACACATTGTTGTATTTTTTTAATTTTATTTTAACTTTGAACTTTTGAGTTGTTTGTAATTTTAGCAATGTGTATTATTAATTATAATTATTTATATGAATAAATATTATATGTGGTCAATAAACACTATAGTTTATATATATGTTTAAGAAATTTCAACTTATATATTGAATTGAACTGCTAATCTAGACAAGTTTCAAATTACAATTTGCTATGGGTATTGAATATTTTTTGCAAATATTAAGACCGTGATTTGAGATTGATCATTCAATCTCTCTCAATTTCACTTAATTCAAATACTAATTTTAATACTAATTTTTATCCATATAATACATCAATACACCTATTTTTATACAATCACATCACTATTTTTTTTTTAATCTCATTATCTCTCCTACTTTTCCTTTATACATTCATTCTCTCTCCTATTATTTTTTAATCCACTAATAAAATGTTACAACACTACTTTTAATTTAACATAAAATTACATCCACCTATACTCAATCTCTGTCAAAACACAATTTAAACATAACTATTATTTCATGGATTACCTCAATCCTTTTTTTTTTTTTTCAATCTCAATCTGAATTCAATCTACTATAATATCTACCATTAAAATGAAAATTTGTAACCATATCTTCTAATGCTAATCCAAGTTTGAATAATTGCCCTCAACACTCAACTACTTTTTTCTTAAATTTTTGTGTAACAAAGTGAATGTTATCTTTAGCATGTATTATGTGGAGTCGACAATTTGGATCCGATTCGATGGATTAATCCATCCAAATTTGAAATTTAGTATGGGATAAAATTGAAAAATATAGGTCCAAAAAAAAAAAAAATCGGGTTGATTTAGCCCGATCCATTGGCTCGATGGGCCAGATGGGCTCAAATCAATTAGACTCGACGAGCCGTGAGCCGCTTGATTGATCCGATCATTTTTTTTTTTCTAATATTATGATTAGTGATGTTGAACTTAAATATTGTTGCATTTTTTATTTTGACTTTGAACTTTTGAGTTGTTTATAAATCCAGTAATGTTTGAATAATTTTGCTATGGGTATTAAATAATTTTTGCAAACACTTAAGACTCTGTTTGGTTTGGGATTGATTGTTTTCAATTCAATCTCTCACAATTTCTCTCGATCCAAACAAATTTAAATATCAGTTCACTCCTATAATACCCACTTATTTTTATGCAATCACATCACTATTTTTTTTTAAATCTCATTCTTTTTCTTATTTTTTCTTTCACATACTCATTCTCTCTCCTATTATTTTTCTAAACACTAATAAAATATCTATTCAAACATAATTTTTATTGTTAGATTGCCTTAATCCATTTTTTTTTCAATCTCATTCTTAATTCAATGCACCACCATATCTAACGAAACACTTTTTTAAAATTTGTAATGACATCTTCGAATGCTAATCTAAGTTTGAAACATTGAAATTTCCATTTATGAACAAGACAACGAATGACATGTTAGGATAAGATTATACTCCATGATATTGAACTCCTCTAACACCGTATCTTTCCTCCCTCCACTATAGATAATATGAGTATGAATTATGATATTATTATAAGATACGATATGATTAAATAAAAAAAACAAATTCCCACACCCACAATCGGTTGCGCACGATAACCACAGACGCCAAAAAATAAAAAGTGGTGCGGTGCAGTATAGTATAGTAATTAAATTCTGAACGCAGTCCACGTCATCATCAGGTCATTCTTAGAGATGAAAACAAACAGTGCATATGAAGGCGTTTGACTTTGAGCTGATAAAGTAGAGTTATTCTTGATTGATAGTGATCTCCAGTACCTTTTCCATTTTCTTCACCGCTTCTTCACTTTTTTTTTCCCAAACTCAACTCAAAACAATGGAGGGCCTTCCCCCCGGTTATCGCCCCAACATCGGACTCTGTCTCATTAACGATGATAACATGGTAACAATTTCTTTATTTCCATCCTTTTTTTTTTTTTTATATGTAACAAATTATGCCTTATTGATCTAGTTTATTGTAACAATTTTACCCAGTTATGAATAATTTGATTTTCTGTGTAATTAAAATGCTGCCCCTTTTTCTTCTGGGGTTTGGTGGACAAGATTTCTTCTTTCTTCAACTTATGGGTTTTATGCTTAATTTAATTTAGAATGCCATGAATTTTTATTCATATTTTTCAAGAAAATCATTTTGGTTGGATTATTATTATTAATTTTTGGTTGCAGGTGTTTGTGGCATCTAAATTGAATGTTCCTGGAGCATGGCAGATGCCTCAGGTACAATATAGTTATTAGTAATAATCTTGTTTATTGTAAGATTTTTGGAAATTAATTAAAGGAAGTAGTATCTTTTTGTGAATCTGCTTCTTCAATTTCAGCTTCATAATTGATTTTATTTATAGTAAGTAACTGTTGCTTGGTAGTTTAATGTTCATGATGAAGGTTTTTGTGTAATTTTTACGAGCAGTACATGATTCTTACGTGCATATTTGATAGGGGGGTATTGAAGAAGGCGAGGAACCAAGGGCTGCAGCAATCAGAGAATTGAGGGAAGAAACTGGAGTTGTCTCTGCTGAAATAATTGACGAGGTTCGTGTTCGTCTCTAAATTATCTGTTGTGATGTTTGCTTGCATAGTGAAGAAACGAGCGAAAGCAATTTGAAAGTCGATTATTTGATAAGTTTTTGAAATGATCAGGTTCCGGAATGGCTGACATATGACTTCCCCCCAGCTGTTAAGGCAAAAGTGAATCGTCTCTGGGGAGGAGAGTGGCATGGGCAGGCGCAGAAATGGTTAGTCTACGACGTATTCATGAATAAAAACGTGCTCTAAGTTGTATCTTCTTGCAAACCACGTGGTGGAATAATTACTTGTTTCGATGTGCTGTTTTTGTCGTTCGCATTGAATGCATATTCAGTCATGTGCATCCTTATCTTCTCCTTCCTCTTTAAGTTTTTTTGGTAAGTCTTATGTAAACCAGTTTCATCGTGCAATACGTTTGCATTTTGTGTGCATTTTAAAAGAGTATTAGTTGTTCTGTTCAGAAGTATTGGTTGTTACACTATAAAGTAATACTTGCAAACCAATTGTACGGAAAAACTGCTTTACATAAGATCAACGCGTGTTTTTTAGATATGGCTGAAAAGTCCCTTTTTGTCGTTTTGTTTGACGTATCCACATTTTGCAATAGTCCGTGTCGGTTAAAAATCAGGTACCACCAAAAGTGGCGTCACTCGTTAGATAATTGTGCTGTCGTCTGTCGATAGCTATAAATAGAAACGTGGCTCCATTGATATTAATTTAACCACTCATTATGATTATCATGATGAGAGAAGCCTTGATCTAGTTTTCTGTTTATTTACGAGTTACGACAAAACAGACAGACGAGTACTAACTGTGATTATTAACAGGTTTCTAATGAGACTGACAGGAGACGAGAGTGAAGTGAAAACAGAAGCAGAATTCTCAGAATGGAAATGGGCTACTCCTGAAGACGTCATCGAGCAGGTATTCATTCATTCACATAATTCTCGATTCCCTTGCATAATCGGTATCTAATTTGTGGGGCAATTTTGAATCATCAGGCAGTGGACTACAAGAGGCCAACGTACGAGGAAGTTGTAAAAACCTTTCGGCCTTACTTCAATTTAGGAAAAGCTGCAAAGTGCTACTCGACCAAATGGTGAAGAATATATGATACACCCCCGTCTCTTTTTGCAGCTTTTCGTTCTTTCTTCTCGTTGTCTTGGACTTTCTGTAACAGCATATGTTATGGACTTGTTGTAAATGTATATGGGGATTAGATGCTTATTTCTAATAAAGTGCTTCTACAAGAATCTAATGCTGTTTTCTCTTTCTTTTACCTCTGCTTGCTTTTGCCTGTGTTCTTTGTTTAATTGATGATATTATGAATACTGAAACATTGTCATGTAAATTTCCCTCCAATATTTCATGAATATACTCATTTTTGCACAAGACCATTCTGTGCAAAATCCTAGCCTTAGGATTAGATTACAATTATACACAACTATTGGATTTGATTTAACCAAATTAGATTCTGAATGAAAGAAAAATAGGACCTACTAATTCCGTTTGTTTTTAATTAGATTTAAGTTGTAACCTGGTCAATAGTCCAAATACAAATGGGGCATTATTCTCTTAGATATATTTTTTAAAATCAAAGATGTTTCATTTATTCAATGCAAGAACAAAATACATCGGGGAGTCTAACTACAAAATTCGGAGGACCCTTCCAAGTATGAGAACTCCCAAAAGATCGGGCCGCTCTTTTAATAGCGTGAGCATGAGTGTTAACACTACACTTTACAAATGAAATTGTGCATAAAAGAATACTAATAAGAAGGGTCTTGCACGTTGATATGAAATCTCTGAACACGAAGTCACTTGTATCTGCTGAAGTGATGGCATCAACGACCACCTTCGCATCGCCTTCCATGCAAACTCTTTCTAGGTTGAGATCCAACTAGTAGTTTGCTTCTTGCTAGCACAAACTCCCTATTATCATTGTGGAGGACCATCCCAATCTCCGTCTCGTTCGTCGCCTTAAAGAGTGTTGCGTCTACATTCCATTTATGGTAGCCTAGACATGGTTTGTGCCACGCCCCACATTGTAGCTCTCGCCTTATTCCTTCATTCGACCTGCGCATCCGGGACCATTCATCTAACAACCACGCTGCTATTGAAATTGCTTGGACTAGAATGTCTCTTTCACCGTCCCACAACACCTTATTTCGTTGTTTCCAGACTTGCCAGAGTAACATACAAAGGCAAGTGCCTTGCAATGGCTCAAGTTATGATATTGGACCTAAAACTAGACTTGATGAGATTTCACCCTAAGAATAAACTCCTCGATTCTATCTCGTAATCCAGCTAAATTCCAACATTTCAGCGCAAATTCACAACAAAAGAAAGTGTGTCATGTTGTTTCCTCCCCCACTCCACACATAACGTACCATTTCTTCTACACCACACCCCTTTTGTGCAGATTAATTTTATTAGGAATGACGTCTCTACACAACCTCCACACATTGTCTTTTACCTTCGGAGTAATAGTCATCCTCCAAAGCAGCCTTAGTTCCCGTAATATTTACCTCTCTTATCATGATGCCATATCAAGTAGGGTTGAGATTAAGTGGTATTTTGATTTCACATAATATAAATATTTACCTCTCTTATCATGATGCCATATCAAGCGATCTTCGAACCCCACCACAGAGATCAGGGTACGCAGAATAGCAGAAGCATCATGCTCGAAAAATTCATCCCTTAACGCATGTTAACATAGAAGGTTAATTCCTTCATTATTCAGCCAAGGAATATCCCAAACCCTCAGGTTCCACACACTTCCAACTTTCCATCGTACTCCCTGGCACACAAAATCTTGTGTTGCATGAAGAAAGATCGGGTATTGCTCGGATTGTGACCCTTTTGTGCCTCCAAGAAAGAACTATTCGAAAAATATCTTGAATAAGCCTCCAACCCATCTTGCCCAGGAGTGCCAGGTTGAATAGCTGCAAATAAAGATGTATATCGACCTGACCCTAGCCTTGTAGGGCTAGCCCTATAGGGTCGCAGTTTAAACGGGCTAAAGCCTTAACCGGTTCATTCTTAACGGTCCTACAATAATCGAGACATAAACTTAACCCTAACGGGCCACGGGCTAAACGGGTCACTAACATGCTACAATAACTATTTTTTTAAAATAATACATTTTAAAACTAAAGGTCACAAATGATATGTCCAACAAGCAAATAAAATAGCAAAATAAATAATTAGTTAAGAATTGGTAAATTGGAGAATAAGAGTATGATTTAAATACCATTCTAGAACTCATTGGTCCTTATATGGCCAAATAAAACTAAACAAATCTCCGTCATTCGATTCTTCCTTTGACAAAGACGAAGCATCGTCTTCAAATACATCATCATCTTCTAAATCATGAACAAAAAAGGTAAAATTAATTATTTGTAAAAGTTTATGTAATTGTAATAATCAAATTATATATGAAATAGTTAAAATATTACCAACATAGCCTTGTAGCCAACTAAGAGTGTATACAAGAGCTTCTATATGACTCCTACTATATTTGTTGAGAACACGAGCCCCAACGCTAAAAGCAGATTCAGAAGCGACATTGGTGATTGAGTTACTAAGAACATTGGTGTTGGCTGTTCCAGATTTCTCAGCCCCTTTTTGCATTGAGTGTGATGCATCGGGTCGGGGTTTGGGGGCAGTGTTGACGCAGAATCGCCGTCCGGTTGCATTTTTCAGCAAAGCCTTGTCTACACGGAATGCGCTAACATCTACTTACGAGAAAGAATTAATGGCACTTGTCTTATCGATATTGCATTGATGTCCTTATTGTTGGTGTATACTGTAAAGCAAACTTTTAGTGGGCTTTTGTGACGTATATTCGATTTTTTTTTTATCTGAAATAAATGGTTTTTCACATTATTGCATTCTTTGTGATTACTTGTATGTCTGCTTATCTTGCATTGTAGACGATGTGGTGGGTTTGTAGTCACACAGAAGATCACATTGTCAGTTCCTTGTAAGATATAAACAGTATTCACAACTGAGATAGTTATGGACAAAACTATTGGTTTAAGTTGTAGTGTAAACTTGTTAGTGCTTTGTCCTTGCCATTAGTTTATACTAGTGCGCTGTGGCGTATTGAATGGATCACAAATAAGACATGTTCTTCTGTTCTGACTGTTATGAAGAACTAGAGGTCTTGGTGACTTTTATGATTCTTAACCCTAAGTGTGATATTTAGATGTGTGGGGTACTTGTTCACTACTTTGATGTACCATAGGTGAAAATCTTGGTAGATTCTTCACGCTCCGTATTTTGGGTAGTGGCATCGCTCGCATGATGTCTACTTATTGGCATTAGGGCACCGTGTCCTGTACATCCAGTCTGATGATGTCCCCTTGAGGAAACTCATAAAGGATTATCGTATTAAACCCTATAGGTGGATTTAATCTGTACGACAACAAGGTTGAGTGGTACTACTCAAGGAATTATAGAAATTAATTATTTAAAGAAGTCAGAAGCTTTAATAATTAATGGACGTGCAATATCTTAAACACGGGGAATTATGAAGTCTAATAGAAGCCCTGATTCAGTTCGGGATAGGATGGGAGTGCAACATTAATTCTCTAGTGGAATGAATTAATGTTCTCGGGCCAAATTATATGTTCTGGGCTGAACATAAGAGTATTTGGACCTGTAAGAAGCCCAAACCCTATACCTTCTAATGGATCCCTAGTCTGGCCCATGAACTTATGGAGATTATAAATAGGATCCTCAAAATAGTTTTGAAACCCTAGCACACACGAAATTGAGAAAAACGGCTAGGGTTTTAAGGAGACGAAACTGAGGCACCTTCTCCACGTTTGATAGCGCGTCGTCCACCCGGTGTTCGAGCGAGGTTGGGAGACAGGCTAGAAGATCCGTAGATTGGAATCAACGTCTCGATCTTCAAGGGTAACGAATCTAAATTCTGATTTAGACGCATGTTTAGGTTTTAATTCGTTATTTATACGTTTGGCATCTGACACGATCCCGGTGATGGACCGCCTTCGCTGGCGTGTTCCAGCAATTGGTATTAGAGCCTGGATTCGTGGATTGTTGGCTCTGCCTGAAACGTATGATTGTATGATTCAATTTATTTTGTTTCATGTATGTATGCGTTTCTGTTGGTTATGTTTTTTTTTTTCTTCTATCGCAACCCTAGTGTTATGTAATCGTTTTTCCCACCAGATAATAAGTGTGGGTAGTATAGGACTATTTCATAGATCACTGTAGTAGGGTTTTGCTCGTTTATATTGTATTTTTTGATCGTGAGAACGAGCGGTGTCGATGGAAAATCTGAAAACAGTAATCTGAGTTTTTCGGGTTATGGCCTTGGACGGTGAAAACTGTTTTGGCCATAACTTTTGACTCGGGTGTCCGTTTTCAGCCCACAAGACCTTTTCGGAAACGTCTCGACGAGATCTACAGGAGTCTCAGCTATGCTAAGACGACGAGTGGCGAAGCCTAATTCAAAAGCCTTGATGAAGTTTTCTGCCAGTTTTTATCGGTGGACGAGAATTCGAGGTTTTTGCATTGCGTGAGAGGCCGATGCGAGGCATCCGTCCGCGCCACTGTTTTTATCATTGTAATAGCTTATAATAGGCTATTTTTGATAGGTTTTTAAGGGGTTGCGATAGATGTGCATTTATTTATTTTTGCCTATGTTTATCGCATCTTGTATTGTTATGGCATGCATGTGTTAATTTTTGTTAATTTGCTATGCCAATGAATAATCTTCATGTTAAAATGACTAAGTGAGATAATTGAATTTTAATTAATTTATAGGCCTCCACAATTGGTCTTTAAGTAAGGTGTATGTTGCTCGTGGGACCTTGGGAGTCTCCCCCTAATGGGTGCAACATTCACGAGCTTATTAGTTAAGACTTCTAATAAAACTGTTTTAATCTTTAGATGAAGTGTGTGATCTTCCCTAATGGATGTGTCATCCATGAGTTCATCAGTAAAGAATAATTCAAGATAACTGTTGTTAAATTGTGGTCATCACTTAGATGTGAATTTTAATATAACCCCCTAACGGGGTCACTGTTCTAGTTCACATGGCTAGTTAAAGTTCGACTGTTAATTTCATTCGTTATAAGGATAAGTTGACAAGATATTGAAATTAAAGACTGAATGTCTGATCGATGAATACATGTGTAAAAGACCACCCTAACGTGGCTTGCATATGTGTTTGTTGGGCTGTTGGAGGTTGTGAAGGTTTCCAATGTTTTATGCTTCAAACTTATGTGATTTCTTGCTTGCATTTTATTTATTTCAGATACATTATGGTGACATTCAACCCACTTATGGTTATCTTAAATCAAAATAAACTTATTGGTCAAAATTACTTGGATTGGAAAAGAAATTTGGACATTGTCCTAGTTGTTGATGAGTACAAGTTTGTGCTCGATACACCTGCTCCTGCCCCTTTGGGAGCCGAATCTACTGAAGAGCAAAGGGAGGCTCATAAGAAGTGGCACAAGGCTGATGAGATGGCTCGTTGTTACATTTTGGCCTCGATGTCAAATGTTTTACAACAGCAACATCAAACTATGCCTAGTGTCGCAGCTATGATGTTGAGCCTCAAAGAGCTTTTTGGTGAGAAAGATAGGGCTGCCCGCTTTGAGGCTATGAGGAAGATCATGTCAACCTCTATGCCAGAGGGAGCGTCCGTGAGGGACCACGGTCTCAAGATGATGGAATATCTGAATGAGATTGAGGTCCTCGGAGGGTTAATCGATAATGACACTAAGATCGATATGATCCTACACTCGCTCCCAAAGTCTTTTGAGAACTTCCGTGTAAACGCGATCATGAGTAAGAAGGATTATACTTTAAACGAGCTTCTTACGGAATTGGTCGCGGTGGAGGGTCTCATGGGTAAACGACCAAATGCCAATGTTACTGTTCAGGCTGGACCTTCTTCGTCTAATGGCAAGAAGAAGAAAAAGCCTTTACAAAAAAAGGGTGGTGGTGAAAGCAGTGGGAGCAATAAACTAGCGCCTTCTGGTGGCGTGAAAAAACCGAAGGGCATATGTTTCAAGTGCAACAAGACGGGACATTGGAAGTCTGATTGTCCTCTCCTGAAAAAGGACAACTCTGGTACGTCTCTCGCTTTAGTTGTTGAAACATGTTTTGCGGCTTGTTCTGCCTTTTCACCGCGAGAGGTTATATTTGAGGTGGGTGATCGTGTATTTCTGAAGTTCCGTCCCTATTGACAGCTAACTTTGTTCAAAAAGTTGAATGCGAAACTCGCTCCGAGGTTCTTTGGCCCGTTCGAAATTATTCAGCGTGAGGGGGCGGTCGCCTACAAGTTGTTGTTGCCTCCTGGAACGCGTCTCCACCCGATCTTCCATGTCTCCCAATTGAAAGCTTTTGTGGGGGATCATGTTGTGGAGGTTGCACTGCCGGCTGATTGTTTTGAAGAGGTAGCAGAACTTATCCCAAATAAGGTGCTACGGTATCGAGAGGTTCTGAGGGGTGACAATCGGGTCTCTCAGGTACTCGTCTTGTGGAAGAATCGAGCGGCTGACGAGGCAACGTGGGTGGACGCAACTAAATTTCAGACACAGTTCCCAGATTTTCGCCTTGAGGACAAGGCGTATTTCGAGAGGTAGGGAATTGATGCACCAATTATGTACCAACGTCGTGCAAAACAGAAAGGATGAAAATATACTTATTTTAATTATATTATTGTGTTTCCTTTATGTAAGTTTATTTCCTTTATAAGAAATAATGGTCCATGGGCCCAATGAGAGAAGAGTATAAATAATTTGTTTAAGGTTTTGATTAGGGATTATTGAATATTATTATTTGCGGCCATTTGGCTGTCCCAAGAGCAACTCCTGGTTATTGCTATCTATAATATTGTGACAGTGTCTTTTCCTTTCTTCACTCCATCAGAATGTCACAAGCCATAATCGATAATGTTGGACATCGTTTTTTTTTTAAAACTCCAACACATTCAAATTTGAATTGTATTTAAATTCAAAAGATGGATCATCCAAATACTAATTCAATTCAAACTTTTAAGTTTAAATATCACTCAGTTTTACTCTGCCAATCTTTCATGCCCTATATAAAATAAGACTAATTACATCAAAATTAATTATACTTAAAAAATAATAAAAATTTAAAGCAAAAAATAAAATAAAACATAATGACTCATCATCACATAAAAGACTATTTTGTAGAGAAAGACTTATTTTTATGTTATCTTGCATATTATCATTGATAGAAGCATTATTCAAAGTAAGAGAAAACACTTTTTTTTCAATTCCCCAATCTTTCAAGAAACCTAGCTAACACCTTATTTGTCAAGTCAAACCTAGTATGTGGAGGATCCATTTTACAAAAAAAAAAATGATTATCCTGCTATTCAACTTCCAATCACAATCAACAAAGTTTGTTTTCAAACTAATGTAACCCTTTCCAGTACAAGTACTTCAACAATCAGAAGTTAAAAAAATTCTACCACGACAATCAATCATCTTATGCCTCAATTTAACCTTCTCAATGTCATACAACTTCAAGACATCGACAATAGCTGTTAATCTTCCAAAACTTCTGACATCAATTTCAAATACGTGTACAACTCTCTAACATATTTGGATCAACTTTTCTAAATCTTAATTTTCCTTCACCAACTAACATTATACCAACATCTTTAAATTTCAGATTATTCTTGAAGACCTTCATTTGATAACTAAGTGTAGAAGTCTTATAACTCGAAAAATTTCAAACGTGTTCTCTCTCACACAGTTTACATTTTACCTTGCCATTCATAGGTTTAGAAAAAATGTCCCATACCTCAAAGGTAGCTACTCTAATCTTTTTACCTTTCTTAGAATCAACACCATCACCGTCTATATTCTCACTAGGAGGTACATCACTAGATCCCAAGATCTCAAACCATGAAAAATAATACTAAAAATTTGAATTCATGGTACACAATACATTCGCATTTATGTTACACAATGCACACGCATATTGTATACATATATTTGAAAACAATACTAAAAATTAAAATAATTACTTTTCAAGTCGTGATTAGGTCGACAAGAACTCAACCACTAAAGATGCAAGGCTGCGCCGCAGCAAGGTCACTGCCGCTGACTTCAAATCTTCAAGACATCGATAACACAAATGAGAGAAGCCCTAATTTGGTAGAGTAATTTGTTAATTAGCTTCTGGAAAATAAATTATTAATTACTATATAGGCAATGATGCCTTAATGAATTATGGGTTGGGCACTTGGGGTTTGGGCAACATAATTGTTTATTGGGCTTATTAGAATTATTGGGAAACATAAGTGGGCTGACCCGTTTAGTCCATGGGACTACAATCTACAAACAATAACCTTATATTTTTTAGGGTTAACTGGCCTAATCCGTTTAGCTCGGCCTGGATAAACATCTCTAGCTGTAAATCATGAACCCTCTTTCCTCGCCTCCTTTCGAACACAAACTTTTTCCCACCGTAGCCATTTGATACTCTTTGATGCGGCTCCACCTCTCCACCAAAACGAGTTCAGCATGCGGTGAAGCTCATCCATAAGTGTCGTTGGCAATAAGAAAGTACTCAAGCAATAAGAGGGGATAGCTTGAGTCGCAACTTCTCCAACCCTGCAACTTACTCCAAAGTCGATCCTTTATGTAATTGAAAATTTGTTTCTTACCTCTCATCACCAACGACGAAAGACCATGGTAACAACATGTATTTAGTGGTGGTTCACCCCTAAAATAACCGACAATTGGTTACGTCTATCGGCTGACAGTCTGCTATATTCATATTATACAACATTACTTATTTATTGTAATTGATTGTTTGCCCAAAGACTGATTCATACATGTCTGGAATCCCACTCAACGCATGACACTTCGCATCATTTGCCTTGCAAAAAAGAAATGCGTTCATCTGCAAATAATAGATGAGAAACCTTTTGTTGGAATGCCTTCAACCCTACTACTATGTCACACTCCGTAGAAAATGGTCACGTTGTATGTTATTTTTGGACTTAGTTTCTGTTTTGGGCCTACTTTTGGGGCCTAATCTGTTAGGGTTTATATTTATATCCCTATTTTGACCTAATGTCATTCTATACTCTGAAAACTATCCAAATAATATACAGATCCTCTCTTCTCTGTCGTGGACGTAGCTATCACATCGATAGTGAGCCATGTAAATTTGTGTTCTCGTTCATCGTTTTATTTATCATTCTCACATCAATTATAACACCTTTGGAGCCCTGCGACACTCTTTACTTCCACTTAGAAGTAGACATGCTTATACGGTTAAAACCCCCGCTTCTGATTCGGAACCAGTGGTTACGGTTTGGCAATTTTTGGAATCGGAACCGAACTGGTTACGATTTTTGAACCGCCTGTTCAGCCGATTTTTTTGTTTTTTTTTAATTTTCGCACATTGTTTTACCTCCTCTAATTCATCTTCAAACCAATCTTCATAGAGAGAGAATATAAATAATACGAGTGTATCTAATATATGAAAAGGGATATTGGGGTTCATTAAATGCGAATAGACAACCCGTCAATACGTTTAAATCAAAAGTCGTCTAGTGTCTACTAATTTAATTTAAATCCGTCATTTTGTTAATTAAATAGTCATGTCTATATAATACTTCTGTCGTCCCATTATTATTTGAACATCTGCTAAAAATGTATGTCCCAATATTAATTGAACATTTCATTATTTAGAAAAAGTAACTCTTTACTCATTTAAAAAATTTCCTCAAACATCTTTTATTTACCTCACATGTCATTACTTTATACACACTAACTAAAAATTCCATCTCCAATAAATTTGAATTACCCATTATATTCCTTCTAAAAAGTCACTTTATCACCTTTAATACTAATAAACAATTCCCAATTAAACTCGTACAAATAATAAATGTTCAATTAATAACGGGACGAAGGGAGTATGAAATAATTAAAAAATTGAAATTAAAGCTAAAAAATTGTAAGCCTCGAGTCTTCAAAATTAAAATAGTCATGTCTACTAATAGTTACATGACTCATGTCTACAAAATACAATATAATACATTTTTATTAGGGGGGGGGGGGAACCGCCGAACCAAAACCATAACTGACAGTTTTTGAAATGCCGGAATCGAACCTTAAGTTATGGTTCGGTTTTCGAACTGAAAGCGGCAGTTCGAAACCGACCGGTTCACATGTCGCCTTGTCTAAGGCCCATTTTCGACAACAACGGTCCCACAAATTTTTCGTTTACATGGAAATAGTTTTTGAGTGTTTTTACTAGGGATGGCAATTTCAACTCGGCCCGTCCCGTGTTATTTGGGTCGCCCTGCCCCAAACCCGTATTGAAATGGGCTGGGTCTATGTATCACCCTCGACCCGTGATCCAGACCCGTGACCCATTTTTATATTTATTTTTTATATATATTATATATATAAATATAATATATTTTCAATATTTTGCATGTAACATGTTTATTAATATATATAACAATAATTCACCTTCATATATATTTTTTAGATTAATATAAATTGATAAAACATAATATCAAATACAATATGATATTTCATCTAAAAATTTATATTAATATTAACCTCTTTATAATGTAAAAATAAATTTATAAACATGCTTCTAAGACTATTTTATTTATTTTTTAATACAAATCTAAATTTTATGTTATATGTTTAAAAAAAATATTATTTTTCAATTTTTTTTAAAATTTTTATAATGGGTCACCCCGATTTGCCCCGTAACCTAAGCAGGCCGGCCCGATCTGGACCCGTAGTGAAACGGATCGGGTCCGGGTATCTAGGTACCCGACCATTGCCATCCCTAATTTTTACACACAATATCACCCATCGAATCCAGGTACTCAAAAAATCGAATCTCACAAGGATATTCTTGAGATAGTTACAATCACCTCTGTCATATGCCATCCAATTTTAAGTGTCATGTCTCCATGAATGTCCCTCCATTTTTTCTTCATCATATGAAGTGTTTCGAAGGTAATCAAGATGTTGTCTTGTATGGAGCGCCCCGAGACGAATGTGGATTGCGCCCTATTCACCAAGTTCAGAAGGACCATCTTTAATATATTGCATATCACCTTTGCTATTAATTTTAATAGGACATGACACATCGATATAGGTCGCAGGTCCTTTGTTGTTTGAGGATTGTCACATTTAGAAATCAACACCACATTTGTATTATTCAAGCCCTCATGATATAATGTCATCACCTATAGTCTTGGAGGTGTATCGCCTTTCATCTATTTAATAGTTGTCGTTAATTCTCTCTTTTCAATCTGTCGAGTTAATTCTGCATTCTGATCTACCGAGATGATGGGGTTCATCGCATCAAGGAATGTATCATCCGATACCTAGTAGTTAGCTGCCGAGAAAAGTTGTGCCAAAATAGCCACCCACCACTGCACAGGGGCGAGCATGCCCTTCCACCCACTCACCATGCTTGTCCTTCAACTTAATGATTTTATTACGGTGTTTCCGAGTAGATGCTATTTGATGAAAAAAATTGTGTTTAGGCCCCTTTCACGCAACTAGTACACTTTTGCCCTTTATCTCCAAAATACTTCCTCTTAAATTAAGAGTCTACCTAGCTGGCGTCTCGCCGAACTTAGTTTGTCACCCCTACCTAGACTTGTCAAGACGGGCCAGCGGGACGGAGCGGGTCAGCCCATTTGCCAAATGGGCAGCCAAAACCTCAACCCAACGTAAAAATGGGCGTGTCGCGAGTTTCAATGGGCCAACTTTTTTTTCTACAAAAATATTTATTAAATTCATCAATAAAGTTCATCTAACAAAATTAATTAAACTAAACATAGTTATATCATCCTACAAAATCCTAAATCTTAAACCCTTAATTCGGGCACTCTTAATTCAAAGACATAATTGTGTGATGAATGAAAACCACCGGAAAAAAAAAACCAAGACTTGTTCAAATTCTTCAATCCTTTCAATGCTCAACCTATCCATGATGAGTTGACACACACTTCCAGTTCATGAATGTGGTAATTTGTATGTTAAAGCAAGAAAATAGAAGAGTGAAATTGAATTTATACGATAAAGAAAACAGAAGCACAGATGGGCGGCGCAGTCACACAGGTGGGCAGGGCAAGCGATGGATAGGCATAAAAACTAGGGTTTCTCTACGGTGGAGAGGCAGCCGCGCAGATTAGGAAAAAACTGAACAATGCGGCTACTCTGCTATAGGATTTCACACTTAAATTTCACTTAAAAAAATAAAAATTAGATATTTAATTTTATATTTTTTTAATATTAAAAAAACTAAAAATATGGTGGGCCAGCCCGCCAAAGACTGTCCCGCCAAAGCCCGCGGCCCAAACGGGCCTACCCGTCTAGACCCGCCTCTTAGCGGACTTGAAAAATATTGGCCCAACCCACTTTTTTAAGTGGCGGGGCGGGCTGGCCCAACGGGCCCAACCCGTTTTAACGGTTCTACCCCTACCTTCCATGTACACTATTATTGCCATCTCTTAATACCCTTTTCCAACTCTTTCTTCTTTGATCGTAAATTCGAGTCCGCTTTTCGCCCCCAAATATCAAACATTTTTGTTGTGGCTTGCAGTCGTTCCGTGATGGAAAGGCCGGTGAAACTTGACCAAAACCGTCGAACTACCTCCCAGAGGTCCCCCACCATCATCCATATGTTTTCGAATTTGAATTTCGTCGAGTTGTGATTTGATAGGTATGCTCGGTACTAAGTAGAATTTGATTATGATCGGATACATGCATTATCAAGTTATGGAGGGTGGCATGTGAGAACTGGTTATGCCAAACCGCATTGCCCATGACTCAGTCCAATCTCTCTTCAACTTCAATATTTAGTATTCCTCTACTCCTTTTTTTTTTTGAAGTCTCGGGTATCCGGTCTTGGACCGACTAATCCCGGGGGACCAATCCCACCGCCCACTTGCGGGGGTCCCGTTTAAAGCCAGAGCTTTGCGCTCTGTATGGACATGGGCCCATAGAAATTGTTTGCATTTGAGAGGGTTCGAACCTGAGACCTAGAGAGGAGCATACTCCTAAGTCCCAAACCTTCTAGTCTAACACCACAAGACAAAGTTTCGAAAAGAAAAATATAATTCGGCCTACGAGCACGAAATAGCTCGCACAAAGAGGGAATTGTAGGGCCTTGGCCTCTGTCTTTACAGTTCCAACTTAGGACAATTATTAGTCTCAGCTGACAGTCCCGAGGCTCGGGACCCTCCGTTAAAAAAATCATGAGTAATATCCATATTTTCATGATCAAACTGGTCTCGTACATGGGGTTGGTGGGTCCCCATGAAAGATGATGGCTCGTTTCCCTTTTTTTGGGTCCACCAAGTTGGGGTCATAATTTTCTATCTCATAGCAAGGGTTGACTTACAAAAACGTATCCTTTCCAAATTTGTAATTTGTGTCATAAATGTTTGTCATCTTGGTCTTGAATACATATCCCGTGATTCGAGGAATTACCAATAATGTCAGTGCGAAATTATAGAACATTAAACTCCTTCCCAGAATCTCGACGATTATCCTCCCCCCAATCACACACATTTCCACCTGTTTCATTGTTACCACAGTTCGCTCCCATTCTTTTCTCGATCCCTTCCTTCTGATCTGTACCGTTTGAACGGAGCCAACGATTTCTAAAAGTTTTGTTAACTCTTCGATCTAGTGCTTTCATAAATGTAACCCAACCTTTGTGAATTTCTCCATCCCCTCGTTTCATAAGGAACCTCACAGTATTGTTCAGAGTGACCAATCTTTCTACAAACAACACATAATATGTTCAAGCGCTCGTACTTGATGTTAACTTGAATGAGGCTATGTTTGTTACTTTTTTTTTCATTGTTTCAAAAGATGGGCAACATTTAGTTCCACCTAAATACGCATATAGGGCTTCCATGCAACACCCTTTGTTTGATTCTTCATATTCCAAAAAAGAGCCAATAGAATACCTGTTGGACTTCCCCACATTTTTCGTGAAAGAGCCATGGGGGATGTTATAGATCTGGACCCAAATCCCCATCTTATTAAGTTCAACCCGGTTCGAGATTCCCCCACTTGAAGCTTATGGAGTAGTAATGAGTTGTTGTTAAACGTCCACGAGCCGCCCTCGCAGATTCGCTGGAGATCCAGTATATGAAATAACTGAATCTAAAATTTGCCTTCCCCGATCTCCTTGAAGAAGACCCCGCTTATTGGTTTCCGGACCAGTGCCATCTAGTTCCGCATGATATTGAAATTGAAAATTTACTCTGTGAGAACTCTACCCACAAGGCACATATCAAGATTTGTTGGATGCTCCTCGATTCCCTCCTCCTCTAGAACTAGTTCCTCTTCCTGCGCCAGATTCAGATTCCTCATTTGTTATTCCATAGTATCACCTCACCAAAAATCAAGAACTCTCAACTACATAGAAAAACAAAGCTCTCAAAAATGGAGAATCATTGACGAATTTTTTTTTAACACATGAATTCATAATTTAAGTAGTGGTGCTTTAATAATTTAAGTTATCTCATTTCATACGATTAAATATTTAAATTTTCCATGATCATATTTGCGAGATAACAAAATACCTTTATAAATAAGCTATCTCAAAACTATTTTAGTAAAATGACTTCCATCAACTTTTTTTTTTTTGACAATTAAATCAAGGGGTTTACAAAGGATCAGTATAAATCAACTAACTCCTTGACATATTGAGGACAATTATCTTCACACAAATCTTGAGGAGATGAAGTATCAAAAGCTTTTTGTGCCAGAGAATGAGCTAATTTGTTTTTACCCCACAAAACGTACTGGCAATCCCACAATAGGATTTTTTGAAGTATGTACTTAATCCGGTTCACTGAATTAATTTCCACCAAGCCTAACTGACAAGAGGAAGTAATAGCTTCAATAGCCGCGGCTACATCCGATCTAATACCATGGACAATCAATCCATAATAAATACATTTATTCAGAACTGCTTCAATAGCTTTAAGTTCAGCTGCTCCTACTACTGAGCCTGGGTTCGTAATTTGTTGGAATCCTGCAAGCAAAACTGAACCCAAATTATCAACAAGGGTGTAACCTACAAAAAAGAAGCATTTCTCAATATTAAAGGCCGCATCTGTGAAAAGAAGATTTCTATTTTCACTCCCAACTCCATAGCCCACGAGCTGCTTTGAGGTAAGTGACTGCTGCTTAAGAACCTCATTTGATGATAGAAAATCCTGCCAAAAACTCATTGCCTAGTCTACGTCAAAACCATATGATAATTTTTTCCAATTTTTTCTCTTATCTTGTGAATGCATCTAGTTACATCTTTCCTTCCATAACGCCCAAGCAGTCACAATAATTTTAGAGAACATATCGAGAAAAACATGATCATTGATAGCATAGATGAGGTCAAAACATGAAATGTTACCAACCTTCTTAAGCAACGACCATACCCCAACCTTTTTCCAGGTATTTTTCACAAAAGGGCATTTGAAAATAGCATGGATTGTATCTAAAAAGGGGGCTCCACAGCATCCACACCAAGGCTTAATTGGGACGTGATGAGAGCACAAGTTACCCTCGGTTTCTAGAGCATCTTCCATCATATTCCACCCAAAAATTCTGATTTTGGGTGGGACTTTTAAGCTCCATATTTTTTTGAACAAGTCTGTAGAGGGATTTGTGTTTGAGGTGTCTTATTTCTTGTTTCCACTGGTTTTGTAGTCCTTGTAATAAAGAAGAGCATAACCTGAAGCTATTGAGTATTGTCCCGTGGAGGACGCTGGCCAAAACCGGTGATCCACAATATCTGACTTTTGAACTAGGGTTTTGTAGTCCTTGTAATAAAGAAGAGCATAACCTGAAGCTACTGAGTATTGTCCCGTGGAGGACGTTGGCCAAAACCGGTGATCCACAATACTGCCTTAATCAGGACCTCTTTGCCTCCATCGAAGAAGAACTTATGACTCCAAGAAGACACTTTCTGTCTCACCTTATCAACGAGATAACCAAATTTGATCCTCTTTGCTTGAGCCGTTATAGTAGGAAGCCCCAAATAAAGATCATGGCCCTGAGTATGGCGAACCCCCAAAATCCTTTTAACTCATTCGACATTAAAGTTATTGATGTGTGGGCTGAAGGTAATAGCTGATTTTTCAAAATTGATGACCTGCCCCGAGGCTTTCTCATATGTTAGCATACAATCCTTCAGAGCCTGAGTTTCCCTGATTGAAGTTTTAAGGAAAAGGAGGTTATCATCAGGAAAAAATAAAAGAGTCAGGATCGGGGCTGATCTTGAAATTTTAATCCCTGAAAACTCTTTTCTATTGACCTCCCGTGAAATAAGTGATGAGAAACTTTGTGCACATAATACAAATAGATAAGGTGAGAGTGGATCCCCTTGCCTTAAGCCTTTGGTCGGATGAAAAGAATCTGAAATGTGGCCATTAATTTTGATATTATACGACACTGTAGACACACATCGGAGGATAAATTAAAGCTAATCCATTTTTTAGAGAAGCCCAATCTTTCCATAGCTTTAGCTAAGAAATTCCACTCAACCCTGTTATATGCTTTGCTCCTATCCAATTTTAAGGCTGCATATCCCTCTTTACTCTTTAAACATCTAATCCAATGCATACCCTCAAAGGCTAACAAAATATTACCAGTAATAAGTCTACCTGGTAATAAACGCACTTTGAAAAGGATCAATCACATTATTCATGATACCTTTAAGCTTGTTCGTAATAGTGCGTGCAAGAATGCAGTAACTCACATTACATAAACTGATTGGCCTGAAATGAGTAACCAAACAAGGATTTTTAATCTTAGGTATTAGAGTGATTACCGTTTTATTCCATGACTCCAGGGATCCCTCGTGATTGAGCACGTTTAGTATCTATCTTGAAACCTCATCCCCTATTGTTGACCAGTTTGATTGATAAAGGGATTGCTGGAAAACCATCTGGCCTGGGTGCCTTCCATGGATTTAAATCCTTAATGGCCCGAAAAAACTTCTCTTTACTGAACGGAGAATCAAGAACTTTTGTTATGTCCTCTGATATTATTTTTTCCATACAGCTCGTGGCTTGATCAACTACTATCGATTCCGGAGTTGATGAAGAAAAGATATTCATGAAATAATCCAAAAATACTCTCTTAACATTATCCGTGTCTAAGGTCCACGATCCATCTTCGAGTTGTATCCCAGAAATAGTGTTCATACGTCTTCTAATATTAGCTCGTGAGTGGAATTTTTTTGTATTTTGATCCCCTTCCTTAGGCCATGACACACGCGATCTCTGTTTCCAAAACTACTCCTCTTGGGTCAGAAGTTTTTCTAATTCTTTCTCCATCATCCCGACCTTCTCCATATCCGGTATTCGACTATCATCATCCATAACATTTTTCAAATCAAAATTTGTAATTTTTTGATACGAAGAGTTAAAGAGCCCCATTTACTTTTACTCCATTTTCTATGAGTCATTCCACACTTACTAAGTTTGGATTCCAAATTGGTTTCTTGATTCAAATTAATACTCAATATGCCATTCACCACACTTGGAATTCAGGCTCCTTTATCCAATGGTTCCCAAATTTGAAGTTTGGAGACGTATTCATAGATTTGTACCCCGAATGAGGTTCACAATATAAGATAATCGGCCTATGATCTGATCCCATAAAATCAAGTGTAGAGGCACTAAAGTCTGGAAACAATTCGAACCATTCCTCATTTGCCACAAATCAATCGAGTTTTTCCTTAATGAGATCTGTGTTTTTTCTTTTATTGATCCAAGTATATTTTGGGCCCAAAGTTTTAACCGAGATTAGACCATTACTAGTGAGAGCGTTTTGAAAATTAACCATTTGTTCAATTGGTTTTTTTATTACCGCCCAGTTTTTCCGAACAATATAGAACCTCATTAAAGTCACCCCCAACCAACCAAGCTTTTTTGTTTGTGAGTCTCTGATCATTAAGAAGATTAAGGAGTTGTCGAGATGAGTTCCTCAAAGCAACCAAGGGATTGCCATAAAAACCTGTAAAGCGCCAACAAAAAGAAGGAAAATGCACCAAACAATCAATGTGCCTAGACGAATAAGACAAAACACGAACGTCCCAATCATTCTAAAACAACATAAAACCACCTGAAAGTCCGCAAGCATCAACATTAAAACAACAACGAAAACCTAACTTAATTCTAAGAGTAACAACATCAAAAGAAGAACAATGAGATTTTGACAGAAATTAAAAAAAGCAGGATTATAAAGCTTAACCAACCTACTGACCCGGTTGAACGCACAAGGACTTCACAATCCCCGTGCATTTCAACACACGAGACTCATTCCATCCGGCGGGGCTGAGACACCTCAGCCTTCGCCACACCCGAAATACCAATTGCCTCCCCATAGATCTCGATCATACTGCGTGCTTTCTTGAAAAACCCCGAGGTACCATCCACTTCCAGTCCTAAACCAGCACCCAAGCACCATCCTGATCAGTCATGCATTCCATCCACTGCCTCTTTTTGCAAGGTAGGTTGTTGCTTTGCCATGAGCCAAGTTCATCCTCTGCACTCCTTGCCCTCTGAGTCCTCCCTTCCTCGCCAACATACATCCTATTTTAACTTACTTCCTCTCGAGGTGGTACATATGGATTCTCCCCATCGTGAATCACTTCCACATACGCATTGAAATCGAACACACATAAATCTCTACCAAGAAAGTAACACTAAAATCTTTTCCATTAACCCATCCTCTTAAATACTCCTTCCGAATGCGATGCCCATGGTCCTCCGAAATAGTAAACGAGAGTGGCTCAAGAAAAGTACATGTATAAGGGTCCAGCCGACAGTTGCCCTTTCGAATGTCAACATTATCATACCTATTCCGAGGCATGAGGTCCTCAAAATTGTACACCACTTTTCTATCCGGTGTCTCCATCTCCTTCCACAACTCCTCAGCTGGATCCATCTCCAAAACCGTCTTCCCTTTGATACGCCTTCGTTCTTCCTCTGAGTCCAGTGCATGTCCTTTTGGAGGAGCCCCTGATTTTTCACCAACAAGCTTTAAAAGTGCCTGCATGTCATCTTCAGATGGGCCATTCCGCTTATCCGCCCTCAGCCATGCCAGAAAGTATCAGTGTTTTTTATACCAGTCCTCAGTTTTCCCTATAACTTCTCCACAATCCTTCTCAAGGTGGTCCAGCTTGCCAAATAAGTAACAGAAGTCTGACAATCATTCGTATCTGAAGAAGACCACCACATCATCATTCTCGATTGTAAGAAAAGTGCAACGACATAGAAACATCCATATTCACCCGAACCCTCAAAGATTCACCCCACGCCTCCTCATCTTTAGTCTCTTCCACATCGATCACCTCACCAATGATGTTTCCTATGCGGATTCTGATGGCTTTTGTCATTGCATGTAACCATAAGCCATGGATCTGCACCTAAAACGGGGCAAAAATACAGTTGGACTTTTGAGGGAATTTCCTTCCCCTCCAGCGATTTCAGCACAATGAGAGATTTTTGTAAGTTCCATGACTGCTTATGGAGTACCTAGGGGTGGTTCGGTACGGTATACCGAACCATACCGCGCCATACCGTTATCATACCGAAAATTTCGATATCGAAAATATTGATACCGTTATCATACTGAAAATTCGGTATACCGAAAATTCGGTATACTGAAAATTCGGTATGAAAACTATCATACCGAATGTCATACCGAAAATTCGGTATATCGTACCATACCGAAATTTTCGGTACATACCGAATCATACCGAAATTTCGGTATGCCGAATCATACCGAATTTTTTTTCGATATACCATTTCATACCTAACTTAATTATAAAAATCATGAATATGTCAAACACAAATTAAAAGAGAATACAATCCTCGTTCAAATTCAACAATACAAAATACAACCTAATTCAAATTCAACAATACAAGATACAATCTCATTCAAATTCAACAATACAAAACATAATTCTCGTTCAACTTCAATAATCTCAAAAGACCTGCAAAAGACTAAACTTAATCAATTTCAATAAACTTAATCAATTTCAATTTATAGATATTAAAGTGTAAAAAATAAATATATTATTACTTTTCAACCTCTTCAAGCTTATGATTGGATGGTAGATAGAGAACAATCTTGATGGGTAATTGTAGCTGCAAAATATAAATTAAAAAGAGTGAACAAAAAATATCATAAAATAGGAATTTAAAAACTATTAATAAAATTTATAATATAAACTCTTACATCTTTCAATTTCTTCAATTTCCTTGTATAATTCAAGGTCATCATCGGTTGGATCCTTATAAAAGTTCATCTCCTTTGATCTTAGCCAATCACTAGTGCACACCAATGCTTCTACCATTTTAGGACTTAAACTACTCCTAAAAGGATCCACAACCCTTTTGCCCAAACTAAAAGCCGACTCACTAGCAACTGTCGAACTTGAAATTGCAAAAATATCCTTTGCAATAATTGAAAGGATAGGGTACCTAGATTCACTCCCTTTCCACCACTCCAAAAGATTGAAAGATTGATTAGATCGTTTTTCAATATCATCAGCTAGGTACTTATCCACTTCGTTGGATATCTCTTGAAGTTGTTCTTCTTCATTTTGTGCAGCCACATCACCATACAATTCATCATAAAGACCATCACCACCACCAATGCTAGTACCATCTTCACTAACATCCTCAATTTGCACATTTTGTTTCTCAACATTCATGACATCATTCATTCCCTTATACTCCATCCACAAAGTTACCAAATTCGTTTTCATTGTTTCAACGACTTCTTGAACTCTCCATTGATTACCTCCTAATTTTTTGACACTAACCTTGATCATTTGAAGCTTGTTTCTCAGATCCAAAACATTGGCAATAAAAATCAAAGGATTCACATTATCCCAATCCCTCCAATACTTATCAAATTTAAGCTTCATTGCACTAGCAACTCTTTTAAGAGTTCGATCCGATTCATCATCACTCCTTTTCTCAATCTCAATTTGCAATGCAACCATGGATTGATAAATCAATTGAGAAGTAGGAGTCTTGGTTGCACTTAGATCTAAAGTGGCATCATAGAACTTTTTCAGAAAATGTACAAAAGCTTTTGCATTCTCCCAATCATCTTCAATTGGAGGTCCTATCCTTTCCTTACCTTTTTCATTCTTTTCACGAAAATAATGAATAAAAGGTACTGACTCTTCAGGCATCCTATCAAACACCCTTTTAAACTTTAATGCAACGTCAAGCATTTTATAAGTTGCATTCCACCTAGTTTTGACATCCATAGGCACAATTGACATATTATTAAACTTGGCAAGCACAGCAAACTCCCTAAATTTATTCAATCTTGTAGGGGAAGAATGAATGAAACTAACTGCATTCCTTATGCTTTTAATCGATGTATTAAGCTCTTTCAAACCATCCTTAACAATTAAGTTAAGAATATGACATGCACACCTCAAATGCAAGTATTTCCCATCAAACAACAAAATATTTTCACTTTTCATTCTCTTCTTCAAATAATCAATAGCAGTATGATTAGAAGATGCATTATCAACTACAATTGAAAAAACTTTGTCAATCCCCCACTCTCTCAAACAAACCTCAACCATCTTGCCAATTTCTTCCCCAACGTGATTATTAATTTTTGTGAAATTAATAATCCTTTTATGCAATTTCCATTCACTATCTAAGAAATGAGCTGTGATAACCATGTAGTTTATGTTTTGAATGGATGTCCAAGTATCAGTGGTGATACTCACTCTTTGGCTACCAATAACAGATTTTATCTTAGCTTTCTCTACTAAGAATAAAACGTAAACCATACCTGCAACTTTCTTTCGATCGGGGATTTTGAATCTTGGTTGTAATTCATGAACAAAGCTTACGAACCCATTCCCTTCAACAACTCGAAAAGAAACCTCATCCGTAATCACGTACTCCGTAAGCTTCATTTCACATCGTTTTTTATTAAAATTGTGAGAAATCAAAGCACTTCCTTGTCCCATAACCTCATTCGTCAATATTGTTTGATCATTCTCACTCTTACTCTTCTCGTACAATGGGCTTGACTGACACCTTCTCTCCAAGTGATTTTTTAAACCACTAGTACTTTCTTTAGACACGGGAATCTCAGTTTTACAGTAATTGCATGTCGCTATTACTTTTATGCTCCCATTATCCATTACTCGAGTCCCCTTCGTAACATGCATCTAATATGGGCTCCTTTGTTGTTTAGGAACTACTGGAGGCTTCATCGATTCGTGTCTTGCTCGTTTTCGACTTGAACAATCTTCACGATCATGTGATTCTGTAGTTGTTGTATTTGGTGTTTCAGATGGACTTTGAAGTGTGTGAGAAGATTCAGATTCCATCTGTAAAACAAAAAAAATTAATTATTAAAACTGAAAATTATAAAAATAAAATAAAATCATAAATATTTCATAAACTGTAAAACACCCCATCTGACATATGTAAAACAAAAAAAATTAATTATTAACACAATCAGACCTCTGAATTTAACCACCAAAAATTAATTATTAACACAATCCATAATCTGATTCTTAAATAAGAAAATTCTTAAAAACTTAAAAAATTATTAATTACCATTTACCAATTATGGATTCATGAACTCCTGTAAAAAAACTGGAACTTCTTAATTTCAGTTCTTAAATTTATAATTCTTCTTTCCTTGGGGTTTCTCCAAATACTTCAAATAGAATCACATTATTCACTTCATTTTGTTACTGATATAACAACACCTAATATGTTTTCCCTGATATCCCCCCTGGTCCATTAAAACATGGCTTTTTTTTACCTGTTCCTCTTTTGTTTATCTTACTTTTTAGTGCACACGGCACACCCCTTCATTTGTATGTTAATAATAACCCCTCTTGACATTTTGTTTCATTGTTCTTCTTCCAGAATTGCAAGACATTCTTCCTCAAATCAAAAAAATCTGATTCAATATTTCAGATTCATAAAATCTGTATTCTATTCTGTAATATGAACCCCAAAATCTAATTACCAATTATCAACTGATAAAATAGTTTAAACTTTAAATAGGCATAAAAAACACGAATTACCTTGACGTGCTGCACAGACGAAAGAAGTAGAGAGAATGATGGTGACGACGAAAGCAGCAGGGGCGGCGACGCGAGTGCAGGGGTGGTGTACTGCAGCGGTGAGTCGGTGACGCGAGTGTTTGGGCGTGGTGTACTGCAACGGCGGCGTGTAGCGGCCGCGCCTGGAGTGAAGACGGAAGAGAGAAAGACTAGATCTAGGGTTTTGTTTTTAATGTTTTTCCTTTTTAATGAATTAGTAACTCATGTAAATTAATTTAAGACGTAAGAGAAGTCTGGATTTAAAAAAAAAAAATTTAATTTAAATTTTTTAATTATATTATTAAATAATTATTTTATTAATATTTCGGTATATATCGATATACCTATATTTTCGGTATACCGAACTTATCGAAATTTTCGGTATATACCGAAATACCGTGGTATGGCTATTTTCCATACCCTTATCATACCGAAAATATCGGTACGATATCATACCGTACCGAAAATTTCGACAATTTCGATATTTTTTCGGTACGATAAGCTCGGTATACCGAAATTTCGGTATATTTACCCACCCCTAGGAGTACCGCTTTTAGCTCATTTTCCTCCGCAAAGTCCAAAAGAAAAAGGCCTTCGCCAACCACATATACTTTCAGATTAACATAAATCTTCCATATGTTTTTTGAGGGTTGCCTTCAGCTCGTGCACACCAAAAATATGTTTAGCAACGAATCTCATCGCCAAGGCGTTCTTAGGGATGACTAGCTCACTTGTTGCAACTGCAAGCTTTGAGGATTCTTTTTCGGAGAAAGAACACGATTTCATTTTTTCCTGAAGAGCTTCTGCCATTGTTGAGAGAGGGGAAGTCGAAACGATTATGTGGGAGAGAGGAAAATGGGAATAGTTCCATCTGAGCACGAAGGGGTATATATATGCACCCCAACCCACAAATAGAAAACCATGGGTGGCGTAAAACAGGAACCGAGAAAAAACAGTGTGTGGTGTGTTCCAATTCGAATTAATTACACCCTATCTCCTAAAAAATACGAAGCCAATCAACAGAAACCTTGTCATCGGTGAAGAGAAGGAATGGTAATGCGGTTTTTTTCTCACGGCCAACCCTTGGACAAGTGAGGCTCACGCTCAAGAAACAACGCAAAAATTTAGAGACGCACCAAATGATTAGTGAAATTTGTCTTGTCCAAGAAAAGATAATCCAAAAGATTTCGAAATCAAAATAAAAAAGGCACTCCACCACAAGCAGGGATGGGGGCACATTGGGGCATGGGGGTCACTGAGCCCCCCACAAATTTTATAAGTTATGTACTATATATACTGTAATATATAACTTATGTATTGGTGGCCTACTGGTTGAGTACAATATAATAGGATTGTGTTTTGCTAAACCAGGGTTCTTTTATAAGTTATGTACTATATATACTGTAATATCGTCCTTTTTTTAATTTATTGTTAAATTTGTGTTTTTCAATAAGTAGTTACATTTCTTTTTGTTTTTTGCGCTAATGAAGTGTGCACACGAACAATAGTGTAACAATGATTTTTTTAAGATATCATCTTTGAACAATGTCAATGACTTTTTTTTTTTATTAATTTTAAACAAATTTGTATCCAATTTTCTATACATATTTTTGTTTCATGGGAAGTATATATTAGGAGTACATGATTAGAAACACCATTTTTAATCAAAACTTGAATGTTATTCTTTCAAAGAAAAAAATGATTATTAATTTATTTATTTTAGTTTTTTATGATAGTAATATTTTAGCAATTTTAACACGACTTCGTCTCTTCTGAATCGAAACAATTAAATGTTCATTCGAAACAAAACGAAAGTCAATTTGTTTAAATTAATAGAATGGGATTATTGACAATTTTACGATAAAATTATTTGATAAATATAAAATTATATCGTTGAGCAATACTTGTGTGAACCTAAAACTTTTTATCTACGTTTTTATAGTAATGTTAATTGAGCCCCAATACAAGATTTTTGGCTGACCATAAGCAAGAATTTGGGGAGGCGTCGGCGATAAGATGAGAAAATTTCTGAAAAGAAGTTCTAAGAAAGGAATAAGCCTTGGATGGACCTTTCGCATTCTGGAGAGAAAGACCATAGGCTTAAATGACTTCATCAACTTAAGTCTACAACTTTCCATTGAGAAATAAAACTGATTATCCAATATATTTTCTACTTAAGTCTTACTATTTTCTCTTATTATCCAATACTTTATATTAATGTTTTTTTCAAAATAAAGTATTTAAAATTTTAAGAAAGCAGCTTATTAATGTTGTTGAGTATTTAATTTAGCAATTAAACTTAAAAAAAGGGTAAAAAAATTGGTTTAGAAGTTGAAATAATAATCGAGTGCCTTTATACTCCATCCATCAGTACGTTGACAGTAAAATTAATTTTGCAACATTTCCCAGATATGGACAGGGACAATCTGGAGCCACCACCGCAACAGCATGCAACCGCTAGCGCCACCGTCTCCGGCGTCGATCATGTACTCGATAACTTGAAATCGCTACTAATAAAATGCGCCAGTGTCTCAGCTCCAGCTAAACCGCTCACCATTCCGCAGAAATCCTTCATCGAGAAGCGCATTCACGATTTCTTTCCGACTGTTGACGCCCCTGATCACCCCCCTTATGCTTCGGTACTCGTTTTCCTCAATCTCCTCTCATTTTCCCCTCATTCGGCTAATGTTTTGCTTTATAGTTTGGGACATGCATTCTGTTGATGTTTTGCTACTCCGATTGTGTTTATTTCTGGGTAGATTTTTTGATTTGGTAAAACTTTGAGCTGTTGATGATGTATGAGTTCTTATAAATTAAATTTACCGCTGCGTTTACTTTTTTCAATTTTCAGGAAGAAAAATTACCAAGGGGCAAAATGCAATTTACATATATTTTTCCGATCACCTTCTTCCGAGATTGTTAACTGAGAAATCTCAATTCAGCTGTGTGCAATTTTTTCTGGTTTGGGATATTTAGAAATGATGATGGTGTTGTTAATGTGATGGAAATATCTTCAAAAATCCTTCTGAATATCTGCTGCATTCATTTACTTTGTATATTGGTGATTAGTAACTTGATGGAAGTCGATAATTTTGGTGGCAGATGATTGAGAATGCAATCAAACAATTAAATGAGGAAGGAGGTTCCACTGAGGAGGCAATATCCAAATTTATATTACAAGAGTACAAAGGCGTGCCATGGGCTCATGCTTCTTTGCTTAAGCACCATCTGATGAAGCTTTCTGATTTTGGTAATCTTGTTGAGAGTAATAAGGGGGGTTATTTGATTGGTAAACCAATAATCGATCCTTATCAGGCTTCTAAGCCCAGGCTGGTGGCAACCTGTTCTACTAGTCATAGACGTAGCCCGTCCACCAGCTCCAGTTCGAGTTCTACATATGCATCTAGCTCTAGTGAGAACTCTAGCTCTAGTGAGATTAGCCTTGAGGAGGAGCCAAGAAAGAGGGGGAAGTATAGGAGAAAACAAACTCAACGTCGAAAGCAAAATGCTCGTCCTATGCACCAAGTGGAGCGTGGGCGTGGGCGTGGCCGGGGTAGAGTTAGGGGTAGGGGTAGGGGTAGGGGTAGGGGTAGGGGAAGGGGAAGGGGAAGGGGAAGGGGAAGGGGAAGGGGAAGGGGGAGGGGAATGGGCAGGGGTAGGGGTAGGGGTAGGGGTAGAGGTAGAGGTCGGGGTAGGAGCTATGATAATTCTTGTGAGGAGAAGATTCTAGAAGAAGTGTATGTGGAAGCAAGAGCAACGCAGCACATAACGGTGGAAGATGAGGGAGCTGATGAAAATATTCGAGGGAGAGAGAAAGGTAAAGAAAGAGAAAATCAAAGCATGGTGATGGAGGTTGAGGCTTGGGAAGACGAATGTAGAGTTAATGAAGAAAGGATTGTGCCTTGGCAACAGGATATGGATAACTGCTCTACCTCTACTTCAAGTCCTATTTTTTGGTCGCGTAAGAAAAACCCGATGTATAAGCAGGGGAGAATACGAATTCAGGAACCCAAGAGAAGTTTTCATATGAGAGAAACTGGAAAGAACAAGGAACCATTGGAGGATATAAGGAAGACTAAGAAACAAATTCAACTAAAAGTCTGTCTTCTATCTCTTGTTAAATTATTTGAGAATATCCTTTGAATCAACTTCTCTCTCTTGTGAAATTTTGGCAATGTTTTTTGATTCTGAGATTTTTTTTCAACTAGTTTGTACTAGCTATGAACTGCTAAGTTTACTTGTTACTTGGAAATAAAGGGATTTTGTATTTTCTTTTGAAATCTTATACATTATCTGGCTCCGGATATGTTGACTTATGACTCTTATCTCTATTATGAAGGCAAACATGATGGAAAGAAAAAACAAGTTTGTGGATCAGATGGACCAAGATGTAGAAAGCACTCTTTTTGAACTCATTGATGAAGTATTTCTGGAACAGTGTGGGGGACATAAACAAGCTGCGGAGGACTATATGGATGAACTCATTGATGAAACATATATGGAATTTAATGAAGAAACAGAAAGACGGGATCCAATAACAAATGATGAAGCAGCTGAGGGAAATCTTCAGATAAAAGAGCACCATGAAAACCAAGAGCCGGTCAATGTTGAATGTCGAGGAGAGTCAAGCACTGTGATAACAGAGATTGGGCCAAAGCAAAAAGATATAGTCAGTGAAGAAAGGACGAACAAACTGATGAATGAGCCTCATATGCGGCAGACTGAAGAACAAGATGAGAGAGAATCTCTTGTGGAACTCACTGAAGAAGAATTTAAGGAAGCAACAGAAACACGGCGTCTAATGACAGAGCTGATTGTGGAAAATGAAAATCAACAAAGTGTATCTATAGAAGGCCTAAGTGGCGGGATTGAAATACAAACGCAGAGTAGAATCAATCAGAAGAGTGCATCGGATCAAACATGTCGGGGGCAGAAATCTATATCCATTGATAAACTGAATGTGCAGCAGCTAGAAGAGAGTAAGTTTGCTGAATGTTTTTGTGAACACATTACTAAGTCATTGTTTCATGCATTTCCAATTATCATCTTACATTATGAACTGAGTTGTTTACGAAGGCATGTTATTGAAGGTAGCTTTCGTTTCATTTATATTATGGGGCATATGCTTGTTACCTTTGAGGTTCAGTTAGATATTATTGGAGATTAGATCTTAGAGAGTGTCTGTATACATTTGGTCTTGTCAAATAATGTTAAAATATTTAATATCGCGTATATATGATCATGCAGACCCTCCCTCCGTAAAACGAACTGGAGCTCGTTTGGGATGACAACGCTGTAACATAACCTTGAGCTAGCAGAGAAGTGTGAAGCAACTTAACTGGAATCCTTTGAAGGTGAAGCTACCATGATGTTTCCAAGATCAAGTGTTTTGTTCTATCATGATGAAAGAATGTTAGTACCATCTCCATTTTCATGTTAATGCATTTTTCTTTATATCATGGAAATCTACTTAATTCCAAATATTTGATTTTTCATCTGAATTTAGTGTACATGATGAAAGCTTCAGGGTAGTTCATGTTTTGTGTGTGTTGATTAGTTCATGAATTTAGTCTTTAAAAAAAAAGTGTTGATTAGGATAAGTAGAATTCACATTAATCACATATGGATTCCTCCTGTGGTGGACTAGATTTTTTTTTTATTAATGTTGCCTGGAACGGATGGGGGGGCATATTTTTTTACTGCAAAGGAAATTTTAAAAAGGTCAATTTTAAAAGTTGTCATCAGATTGTCCTTTAAAAGTCACCTTTCTTGATTAGCAAAACTAGACAATTCATACCAAAATAATGACTTTATTTGAGTTCATTAAAATATACTCCCTCCGTCCAATTTCATTATTCTCACTTTTCTTTTTTTAGTTGTCCAATTTTATTATGTCAATTCCCTTTATGGAAATAATACTATTCACACTATCTCTCCCCTTTAATTATCACTTATTTACTCAAATTTACTCAAATTGCTACTAACTTTAGTCATAAACAACCACTTTACCTATAAATGGACCCCACAACATCCCATCATACCCTCAACTTATCTACTTTATATATAAACTAATCAATATTAATTAAAAATCGTGCCCGGAGAAATGGGCATAATAAAATTGGACGGAGGGAGTACTAGTTTTTTTGCCCGTGGGGTCTATTTTAATTTATTTTTTCTACAAATATTGTTGTTACAAAACCATTAATATATTTTTAGTAATTCTTTAGTTTATTGTTAGATTAAAAAAAAAAATCAGCTTAATTGATGTTGGATTTAGTGTTGTTCATTTTGAAATAATATTTATTGTTTGATTTTTTTTTTTTGCAAGCTTTAATGTTTTCTGCCGTTGTAACTAAATTTTGTCTTCCCACACATTGTCAAACCATCAATTTATCTTCCAATTATGAACATTTTATAATAAAATATAGGCAAAAACTTGTGTGAGACCGTCTCACGGATCTTTTTCTGTGAGACGGATCTCTTTTAACTCATATTTCAAAATTTTGGGTAGGATAATTCATATATATTTTTTTTTCAGATTTTGGTTTGTAAAAAAAGTGATAATGTTTAAGTAAAAAGTGATAATATTTTTAACAAAAGTGACAGTCACTTTTTATTTAAACAATATCACTTTTTACTCAAATATTATCACCTTTTATATATGAGGGTTAAGAAAGACCCGTCTCACGGATCTCTTTCGTTAGACGGTCTCACCAAGACTTGCCCAAAAATATAATATAAAAAACTTCTTTTAATTCTTAATAGTACAATCATAAGCAATGATAACAATGGATATGTGTGTTTAAGAATTTTGGGATAAATGTCTCTCATAATAAATTGATTATTAATATACTGGACAAAGCCTATATAGAGCACTATGTCCTCCTTAACAATAAACACTCATTTTCTTACCAACCGCCCAAACCCAATCAAACATCCACAAACATCATAGATAAAGGTTCTCTATGCGTGTGTGTGAGAGATACTCTTCAAGGGGGTGTTTACTTTGGGCTTTGGGTGGTTTTAAAAATTGGATTTTTGAAATCCTGGTTTTTGAAATCTCGATGAACAGTAATATGAGTGTTTCTTTTAGGGCATGTTTGTTTTGGGATTTGGAGGATTTTGAAATCCGGATTTCAAAATCTAGTGGATTTTAAAATCCTAATGCTTTTTATGTTTTGTGTTTGTTTTGAGATTTATGTAGGGTAGGATTTAACTTTATAGAATAGGGTTATAGGTTTTATAGGTATTTATATAAGATTTGTAGGTATTTATAGGGTTGACTTTTATAGGGTTTATAGGGTAGGATTTTGAAATCCTGAATCAAAATCCCAAAGTGTAACGGGGGTGGAGTTTCGAAATCCCAAATCCGGATTTCCCATCCCAAAACAAACATGCCCTTAGGTTTTGGAATAATTAAGGATTTAACTTTATGTCAAATCAAGTTGTAAGATTGAATGAGTTTGTATTATTATATTATTGTTTGATGAGATTATAATGATTAGTTAAATGTGTAATGATTAAATGTATTATATTATTGTATTATTATATTATTGTTGAGAAAGAATATAATGATTGGAGTAATATTATATAGATATAACTTTATGTCAAATCAATATGTTTGATAGGGGTGGTTTTGAGCCGATTTTGAAAACTGGTTTTTAAATCCCGAAGTAAAACGGGTTTTGGATCTTGAAATCCAAAACCTGATTTTTAAAATCAAAAGTAAACATACCCTAAAAAAATTATTTCATAATAAGATCAATATATACTCACTAAATCTTTTGCGAATAAAATGGATAAAGAAAAAGATAATTAAATAGTGATTTTCAGTGTGAAAAGAAAAAAAATAGATCTTTTTTGTTTTTTTGGACAACTTACAAGGGTAAATAAAGCAACATACTCTCATAATTGAGAGTAAGGAGTAAGCAAATCCTTGTAATATTGAGGACAAACATCTTCATTCCAATTCTGAGGAGATGAAGTGTTAATAGAACGTTTTGCCAATTCATGTGCAATTCGATTATATTCGCGTGGTACTTGTTGGCAATCCCATATCAACATCTTTCGGAGTAAGGCCTTAACCTCCATTGCTATTCCGCATTCCAGCATTCCTAAGTGCTCATCTGTTTCGATGGCATTAATGGCATCCATTGAATCCGTCCGGATTGCATCAATCTTAATGTTATGAATAACACCTTTCTTGATCCCGACTAACATTGCCTTAAGCTCTGCTCCACAAACCGAACCCGGATGATCCATCTTTTCTGCTCCAGCAAAAATAATTGTATTACTCGCGCCAATGATCACCCATCCTATCGCAAAGAAGTTTTTATTCTCATTAAATGCCGCATCTGTAAACAAAGTATTACCTTCCCTGCGATTATAGAATAACTCTTTTTGTTTAGAGATGAAATCCGCATTAGTGTTGTTAATGTTCCTCATGTTCTGGAAGTCTGCCCAATATGAAATTGCCCATTTAACATTGAATTTCATTTGTCTATCCACACTACCATGGCTTTTGATTTCCTGATGTGTATAATCACATCTTTCTTTCCATATAGCCCATGCTATCATGATTACCAATGCCAACACCTCCTCTTTCAGATTTTGCATACACCAACCCAGAAAATCCATCCCATTACCCATAATAGCATGCCAACACCTCCACTTTCAGATTTTGCATACACCAACCCAGAAAATCCATCCCATTACCCATAATAGCAGCACAGATGCTATTCCACATGCCAACTTCTTTCCATGTTTTCTTAGATATAACACATTTGAACAAACAATGCATCGTATCAGCCATGAAAGCCCCACAACACTTACAAGTTGAACTAATTGGCACATGATGTAAAGCAAGATTACCTTCAGATGGAATCATATTCATTGCTATTTTCCAACATAAAATCTGAACCTTCGGTGGCACCTGGAGCTTCCAAATTGTATCATACATCTTGCCACATATTTGAGAATTTGAGGGTCCCTCCATATTACGCATCATCTCCCGATTAAGGCTATCAAAAGCCTTGAAGTACCCCGAAGCCACTGAACAGGTACCTGTAGATGTGTATGGCCAGTAGAGCTGATCAGATATATGGGTGCCAAAAGTGGGAGTGTGTAATATGTGATCTGCTTCATATGCATAGAAGGCTTCCCGAATAAGCTGTTCATTCCAATCTCCATTTGCAAGCAAAAATCGATTGACATTAGAAGCACTAGCCAATCTTGAGTTTATCCTACCTCCCTCAAGGCCACCAACCCATCTATCCTTGAATAAATGAACACCAGTACCACACTCTATTCTCCATCTAGCACCCTATTCCAACAATTCCTTACCCCAGTACAAAGATCTCCAAACAAATGATGGGTTAGAACCAATATCAATATTTGAAAGGCTCAAACCTTTTATGTATTTTGCAAAAATAGATCTATCAACTTATAAATTTATCTCACAATTATGAACCTCTTACAATAAAAGTAGTGTCGCTATTATTTCCGCCAACAGCTAAGCTGGGTAAACTGTTGGGAGAGGAAAACAATATTATAAAAAATGTTAGTACTAATTTACCATGGAGCATAATAAATAACATGCAAGTGCAGAAAGCTAGTGACTATAGCAAATTACATGGATTGTGTAATAATAATTTTGATTAAGATGTTTTTAAAGAAACAATACATTTTCATCTAGCAATAGGAATCAACATTCATAAGCTCTTTTTTTCTTTTAGCGTGTTTTGAAACACAACTAACTGCTTCTAAAATCTTTTTTTTTTTAAAAGGTGTGTCTGCCATTTTCTAAGAAAACGAACCAGAACACATCTTGACCCATTGTTTACGTAAAGAATATCAAGTGATGTGTATAATTGAACATATTTGAGATTCTTGCCAACTCTGTTTTACATTTTTTAACTATTATTTCTAAGTGAATTGTTTTTCAACAACTTCTAAGATGATTATGAACATTAATGTGAAAAAACTGTTGAAGATGTCATGATACTTAGCAGCAACCTGGCAGTAAAACCCATTATGAGATTATTGGTGAGAAGGAAAATAAAATAGGGATACCATTATATAGATATGAATCTGAATCAAAAAGAAAATCAATCGATATCGACCCTAGTAATAAAATGATTTCATCAGTTGAAGATGATGAAAGAAGGGAACTGAAAAGGCCCTAATAAAACGTTTTACAATCTTCAGATCTTCGCTCTAACTACTCATCTTCCTAAGCGTTAGTGGCCTTGTAACCATAGTACTAGTAGTAGATAATTCCAGATTTCTAAAATATTATTTTACTACATGACTAAAACTATGTTACTACATAACCAAAATATTGTCACTATAACGTCAAAAGTTACTACTACTAGTTCAAAAATATTCTGAACACTTAATTTTTTGTCAAATTTGTCATAATATTTTTAAACTTTATACAATAACATAGTATTAAACTTTTCACCCTCCAACCATCACTTAAAATATAAATCTAAAATATATTATTATAAGGTCAGAAATATTTTGCTACTATAAAGTCAAAACTATGTTACTACAAAATTAAATTATTGTCAGGTCAAAAATGTACTATTATATATTTTTTTGGGGCATAAACACCAATATAATACTCCCTCCGTTTTTTTTTTATAAGATGTTTTAGAAAAATTTATTAGAATTAAGAAAGGGTATGTTTTGACAAATATACCCTTAGATAATAAAGAAGGTTTTTAATTACATTAATTTCATTCCATAATACACATTAAATTTCAATTCTTTCCAAAGTTAAGGGAGGGTATAATTCGAATAAACATTGTAAAAAATCTAAAACATCTTATATTTATGTACAAGAAAAAAAGTCTAAAACATCTTATAAAAAAAACGGAGGGAGTATAACACAAAAACTGATATAAAATATTTCATATATATACTACGGAGTATAATAAATATGGGGCAAAAATCTGTGGATCCTAGTCAACGTTGGTCAAATTTAACTAAAATATATTTTTTAAATTTCAAGTATTGTTTTACTATATGATCAAATATTATTACTACAAGGTCAAAAGGGTACTACTACAACTCTAAAAATATTTTGAACACTTAATTTTTTGTCGAATTTACTAGAATATTTTTTAACCGTATACAGTACTCCCTCCGTCCACCTATAAGCTTCTCATTTTACCATTTTGGTACGTCCGCCCTATACGCTTTCCATACCATTTTTAGTTAATACTTTTAATTTTTTATTCTTACACGTCACTTTATATTTTACTTTTTCTCTCTATCTCTCTCCTTCTATTAATCACATCACTTGTACTATATCTATTATTTAATCAATTTTTTTTAATCTGTGTGCCAAAAAGTAACGGGAAGTTTATAGACGGATGGAGGGAGTAATATATTTTTGGTCTTGTAGTAGCCAAAATATGTTATTATAAGGTTAAAAATATTCTGCTACTACAAGACCAAAAGTATACTGCCATAAGTCCAGAAATATTCTAAATTCTTACTTTTTGGACGATTTTTCTAAAATACTTTTTGACATGTAGTCGTACATTTTTGTAGTGATAATACATTGGTCTTAATTATAGTAATAATATATTGATCATGTAGTAAACCACCTGCTTGCGACCTGCGAATTTTTTGGACGATCCGAATCTAGGCTTATGACCCATAATTTTTTTTAAATTGTCTTAATTAGATATATTTCACAAAAGTGTTGCTCATAATATAATACTCCCTCCATTTTACAATAAGTAATGTTTTAGTTTTTTTTTTTTGTTGTACACAATTAAATAATGTTTTAACTTTTTTTTGCACTACTTCTTCCAATTATCCCCTCCTTTTAAGTTTAGAAAATCTCATAAAGTTACTTTTATTAACTAATCTACACACATGGTAAATCTTCTTTCATAGTAAACTAAAATTAGAAAATGTGATTGCATCTCATTATTAATTAAGGTCAAACTTATCAATAAATACCCCTTCTCAATTTCAACAAAAAAAAAAAAAAAAAAAAACTTCACTTATTATAGAACGAATGGAGTATTAATTAGTTTTATATATAAAATAGATATATTGAGATATGATGGGGTATCGTAGAATTCATCTACAAATAAAGTGGTTGTTAATAAATAAAATAAATAATAATTTAAATAAATAAATGATGGTTAAAAGATAGATATCAAGTAATGTACATTATTATTTTAAAAAATGAGAATAATATTGATGATACATCATATAATACATGTTTTTGGAGGAAAAAAAATCCTAAAAATACAATCAAATTAAATAAAATAATAAATTTTATTCACCCCCAACCCCCCCCCCCCCACCTCACGCGGGCCACCCCCACCTTTGATCGATACCTTAGACGTCAACACCCCATGCAACCCCATCCATAAGTGAGGAGGTGAAATGTTTTTTTCATTTTTATAAAAATTTTGTTAGCCCATCCATAACTCATAATTTTTGGCGTCTCACTTTATTTTGAATTTAAATCTATTTTAAAATATTCATATAATATTATATTAAAAAGACACAAATAATGTAATTATGAGAGTAAAATAATTAATAAATATGAGGATGAAGTACCATATGGTATAACAATAGATACTCCCTTTCGGTAAAAGCTACACAAGAATTTTGGGTACAAGAATTAAGAAATATGATAAAATAAGTAGATGCATTGGAGGTGATGTGATTGAAAGAAAAAATAATATGAAATGTGAGAGAATGATATATGCTATAATTAACTTGGGTCTTTCTATGAAAAGATAGGTTTCACTTTGTCTTACAAAAGACAATACATTAAATATCATTGGATTGATGATCTGACGTATGAAATTTGTTTCTTGTGATCGCACTTCGTATTAATACGTTTGTTCTATGCAATATGCAATCGCACTGCATCACCCTATCAATAAATTGAATTAATATATATATAATGACATAATTGTCCTTTTAATTTAAAATAAATAAAAAATATTCCTATTTAATTATAAATAAAAAATCATTTAATAACATTTTATCTTAATTTGGATTTATTTGGAAAGAGATTAAAAAAAATCTTCTTCCTCACACAGTTTTTCTGCAAAATATTTAGGCGACATCAACCATTCAAGACTGCGACGGTAACTTCAGCGAACCAACCAAGACCACGACCGGAGTCGTCGTGACTCTCGCGATCTTTCCCACCCCAACGTGCGACGATCAAGTTGTCGTGACCAAGTCATTGACATGTGTCCCTTTCACCGTCATCGTTCCAGTGAATGATGGTCATCAAGATTCATACTGTTTTAAAGAACTTGACGAGGAGAGCAATATCCCTCAAGAAATTAGGCGATTAGACGTCGAGAAGTTAGTCGATTTTCAATGATAAATTTCGGCGAAACCCCCATGTTTTCAAACTTCCTCATTCAATTCCAATTCGAGCCATTCCCATCGCCATTAATATCAACAAAGTCATATAAGCATAATTGCAGATTCTTTTGGCAGAGGTGCAAGAAGCTTCTGTGATAAATGATACTACAATTGAGGGAACTAAGAACAATATTCTTAATTATTTCAACCACCATTCAAAAAGTTAGAATAAAAACATAATTGTGTCAACAAGTTTGTATTTTGCATCTTTATGTTTGGATTTGGGCGTGTGTTTTCTTCTTTGCTTGGATGCGATTGGGCCGGAGTTGGGATTGGGATAGATCGTCGGAGTCATGGTGACTTCAGCCGTGATGGGAGGGAGGATATATATATATATTTTGCAGAAATTATTGAGGAAGAAGACGAAGTTGTAATTGATTTATATTTATTTCCCTTAAAAAATTATAAATTGATTAAAAAAAGCCACCCAACAGTCCATGTCAGCAACTCGCCCCAATCTTTTCCGTCAAAATTGAACAATTGTTAAAAAATATAAAAATGATATTTCATTAATTTTATATATTTCTTAACAAAAAATAAATATTTTATATGATGGCGAAGTGTGATCGCTCATAACAAAGATAGGTGACGTGTCAACTTTTTACTGGACGTCTTTTATAAAACAGGGCGAATCCCCTGTCTCACCTTAGAAAAGACAAATTTTCTTTCAAAACAAATGTACATGTACATAGATAAAGATTCTCTAGTAAAATTAGAGAAATAATACCAAAATTAGAGTAACATTTTTTTAAAAGTAAAACTCCAATATTGATACCATGGTATGTCCACCACAATGTTGGAGGGTCGTATTACTCACGAGGTCTCAAAAAAATCATATCAGCTCTACTACGACTCTAGTAAGTTAGTGCGTCTTAACATTGGCCACACAATAAATATAAGTAATTGAACACGAAAGAAAAGTATAATTTTTTACGCTTATAAGTTCTAATTATATCACCAAAAGTTATGCAACACTGAATTCATTTAACGCATCGACCAGTAGCTTCACGTCTACCTCCATGGCCACCAACTTCGCGTCTACCTCCATTACCACCTTGTTGTACCCTAAGGACTTAATCCATGAGAGGGCCTCCAAAAGGCTTAGAGCCTCTCCCTCCTCCACACGATATTGTCCTTGAGTAATTCTTGTTCAGCATGTCAGAAAATCACCTCTCTCGTCATAACTCCACGGAGTTGGCATAGTGGTGTTGGCTTGGGACTTAGGAGTGTCTCCCTCTCTAGGTCTCAAGTTCGAAACCCTTAATGTGCAAACAATTCATAAGGGGCTAGTATTAGAGAATATAATAGAATAATATATTATAGGAATAGTATAATATATTATAGGTAGCAATCTTTTATTTATGGTTTATATTTATTTCCTTGTTTATCTATTTCCTTGTATATCTCTTGTAATCCCTATATATAGTGAACCACTCTTATCATCTCATTAACGGTGATTAAGTATAATTCTCACATGGTATCAGAGCTGGTATTCTCACATGGTATCAGCCTAATACACTGAAACCCTTTTTTCGGCGTCTCCGACGGGCTGGTATCCCTCGTCGCCGCCTTGCCCGTTCCCCTTTCTTCTCAATTTTTTCGGTGTCCTCGACGAGCAGGTATCCCTCGTTCCCTCTCCCGATCGCTTTTAGCCACCACCGACGAGCTTGTATTCCTCGCCCCCCTTCTTCTTCGCGAACGAGTTGGTCTCCCTCGTTCCCTCTCCCGACCGCTTTTAGCCGCCACCGACGAACTTGTATTCCTCGTCCCTCTTCTTCTTCTCGAACGAGCTGGTCTCCCTCGTTCCCTCTCTTGGTCGCTTTTAGTCGTCACCGACGAGCTTGTATTCCTCGTCCCCCTTCTTCTTCTCGAGTGAGCAAGTCTCCTCGTCCCCCCTTCTTCTTCTTCTTCTTCTCGAGCGAGCAAGTCTCCTCGTCCCCCCTAATTTTTTTTCTTCGAGCGAGCACGTCTCCTCATTCCCTCTCATCGCCGATCAAGTTATCTCCATGACTGTTTTCACTCATATGGTCTTAGTCACACTCACCTACAGTCTAATTTTCTCTATATCTTCACGCTACATCTTTCTTCTTCTTCTTTCCTCTCTCTGTAGAGAGCCCATGGTCGACTTTATTGGCTTCGCGCCCTTCCTATCTATCTTGTTTGTGCTCGGTTCAATTGTTTCCTCAAAACTTGCAAGTGTTTCTTGCCTAATTTTTTGTCATCGTTCGTCCTTCAAAGGATTTCGGTGTTTCGATCCAATTGCTTCCCGCTTTTATGCGCCTTGGCATGTCCTATTTGGTGATTCTGAATTTCCATTATTTCTCCTGTTGTATGACAACAAAAGTGCATTATTTTGTGGATGTCTTCCCGAAGTTTCTATCTCAAAACCGCTTCAGATTGTTGTGTACCAAACTCGTGTTCATTTACATTCCCAGCTTCGTTTGACCAGGGGTATTAGAGAATATAATAGAATAATATATTATAGGAATAGTATAATATATTATAGGTATCAATCTTTTATTTATGGTTTATATTTATTTCCTTGTTTATCTATTTCCTTGTATATCTCTTGTAATCCCTATATATAGTGTGTTGGTCCTGAGTGGAGTATGACACAAGTGTATGGGGGGGGGGGAATGCACTTGTGTATGCAAATTTTACTTTTTAAAAATAGTTTTAGTCTATCAGGGAAGTTGTCTGACAACTAATCTGAGCAATAACTTTAATAGATACTTAACCTACTGAAAACTATGAAGTGATCAGGTTGATAATTATCTAAAAGAGTTGCTAAGTGCGGAATGTGGTTGGCCTTTTCTTAATAGAAATACTCCTTAGTTATTTTCTGAAAAGTAGTTTATTAGGGACTTTGTCCAAAAAAAGTTTTGCTTAACTTTGCTGATCTGAACTTTTTCAAGATAGTTATTGTGATTTAGTAAGCAATGCAGAAGGTAAATAACACATCAAGTTATAGTGGTTTAGAGACTCAAGCTCCTACATCCACTTTCCCTGATTGAACAGGATAATTCCTTAACACTTGGAATTAGCTTGTTTTATAGTGCCAAGGTGCACTGATCAAACACACTATCTTAGTGCTTTGATCCCTAGGATAATCTGAGTCCTAGTGCTCAACTTTTATGAGTTAAGATTGTATTTACTCTTAACAGTCCTTAACTCCCCACTTCTACAACAAACTCTACTTCACTTTATGAGGTAAGGGATTGAGGTTTTGGTTCCAACTAATTAAGATATCCTTTATAATAAGAACAATGTAAAGGATTAGGATATCTCAGTGCTAAGCTTGGGATATTACAAGAATGGTTTAGCTAGAAGTGATCAAGAAACTTGAGATTCTTAAAATGAGCTTATGTTTCCTTGAATGCTTGATAGTAGTTTGATAGCAGATTGTTGGATGCTTGAATCCTTGGATCACTTCTGAATTTATAGAACAATTTGATCATCTATCCGTTGGAGAGATAGACTTTCAAATTGTCTATTTACAGCTCCATTGAAACGGCTATGAGAGCAACCTTCTATTATCCACTGTGTAAGAAGGTTCTTCAATGGTTGCTTGAATGAATGTGTTGACTTCTAAAAAATTAAAAAAAAAATTAAACAAAAAAAATTCCGGTCCAAGACCGGAATCCAAAATTTGCCGGACCGGAATCTAACCGGTCGGTCCGGTCCGGTTTCGGTCATTTTTCCGGTCCGGTTTTTTTTTGAACACTCCTACTTATCAATACATACACTTTTTTAAGTCTAACAAATTTCACGAAAACATCACTTATTAAAAACGGAGGGAGTACTTTTTATGTAAATCATGACTTTATCTTCACTCTTCAACCATTCTTAATTACTCAAATTGTCATGCAACTTTATTCATAATAGATCCCACAACACCCTTATTTTATTTATTTTTCTTAAAACTTGTGCATAAACATAATACTATATTTTATGGACCAAAAGGTATATACTGAAAAGTAATAATGTAAATGCAAAATAGTTTTTTATTAATTTATATAAATTAGTACTCTTTATTTCGTTTTTTACCATTAAAATAAATCAAAATTGGAACAAAACTTCACAAAGTTTGACAGATTTTTTTTTCAAATTGGCTGTATTTGAGTTCTAAAAATATATACATTTTAGAAGTACTTATATTTTATAGTATTAAAATTTAAAATAATCTTCTAAAAACTAGTCCGGCACGTCACAAGAAATTAAAATTGAATTGCAAGTATGTAATGATAGAAAATATGTCATTATAATTTTATAATAAATTTTTTTAGGTAAAGTCTAGTATGCACTCGAGTGCATGTTGTGCACCCTAGTTCATGTGCACTTTTCAGTTTTACTGACTTACACTTTTTGGTAGATGGTGTTGCATTTTTCAATTATTACTAAAAATATTATTATACAGTTTAATAATTGAAAAGTGCAACACCATTTATCAAAAAGTGTAAGTCATTAAAACGGAAAAGTGCAACATAGACTAGGGTGCACAATATGCACTCAAGTCCATAGCAGACCAATCCAAAATTTTAATGATAAGAAATTGAAAATAACCTTTTACCCAGGAGATTGTATTAAATTGTTATTAAATGTCAATTTTTGTGGGGTATATAATCGGTGTTCGATATAATTAGGATCACAAGGATAGTGTTTTTATACTTTGATAATATTCTTTTATAAATATATTTTTTTTAGTAGAATATGTTTGTACACAATTAAATGGTGTTTGATTTTTATTTTATTTTGCACAATTTCTTTCAAATTTACCATCCTATTAACTTTAGAAAATACTCATAATTTCTAACTTACCTTTGTTATATAATCCTTTATCATTCTTACTTTAGAAAATACTCATAAAATCATAAGATAAGTAAGATAATTATTTATTTAAGGATAAACTTGTTAACATATCTTTTCTTAGTTCCCAAAAAAAACTAAAAATCTTTTATTTATGGATGGAGTAAGTTTTTTTTTTTTAAACCTTGCATTTTAGAATGAGGTATACTACATTCCTTTTACAACAAATTATATTTTAGTATTTTATTATTTACATAATTAAATAATATTTTAATATTTTTACATCTTCCAATTTTACCCTTTTAAATATTAACTTACCTTTATGCTAAGCTAAAATTATGAAATGTGATTAGAAGATTTTAGTATTAATTAATTAAGAGTAAATTTAAGTTATATAGGCCATACATGAGAGAATATATTAATTTATTTGTTTTAAATTCGAGAAAAGACGCATTTTATATATATGTACTATGATACTAGTATACATGTTCTCTAACCCGGCCCTAAATCTATATACAAATATTTTATAAAATTTGAATTCCATAAGGAAACAAATTTCAACTAAATAAAAGGAAACTATATCAAATTAGGAAAAATGAAGGTAGATTCATATTATGTGAAACTCTTGATTTATTTACCATATATACTTCAAAAAATATATATATATATACTATATATATATATATATATAAAAGACATAACATTATTAATTAATCATGAATTCGCAAGGCTCTTCTTCATTCGTTTCCAAAACCAAAAAATTGCATGAAGATGAAGAAGCAAAGCATGATATTAGCAAGAATTTAGTTGATGTTTTTGTAAAAGTGGCGGAGACACATCCAAACACGCCCTTAACTCCGGCGGCCAAAGCCCATGTTGAAGGTCGCCTAAAACACTTCTTCTCTCACTATAAAACGCCTCAGCACCCTCCTTATCATGCGGTACGTTTTTTATGTTACAATTTGTGATAGTTATTATATGTAATTTATTATGTCAATTTTTCTCCATACACGAATTTTAAATTTTAGTGATTATTGGACGATAATTTTGATTTAATTTGGGTTTCTTGATTGTGTAATGGTATGGTATTTCATTACTATATAATTAATTGAGGAATGTACAGTCTTCCTGTCGAGAATTGTCGTTGCCACATACCTAATTGTTGTAGGGTATTGTGTGGTTCATTGTGAATAAAGTGATTGTTTGTGAATAAAGTTGATGACAATTTGAGTAATTAAGTGATGGGTGATAGTTTTTCTAAAGGGTATGAGACTACATTTTGTGGACAAAGAATATAAGACACGTGAGACTACTTGTCGTGAACGGAGAGAGTGTAATTTAATTAAATTCAAAATTATACATCCTGTTTATCAGTTCATTTCACAATTATTTGCACACCCTAAAAAGAAAAATTTTACTCACAATATTCACATATTTACATAAAATGACATTACTTTTACACTCAAATCAATTATTTTCTTTACTTTATTAATAAAAGTTTACAAAATTATCTCAAAAGTCCACTCATTACACATTTATCTTAGTTTATGTGTAAAAAAATTAGGTGCAAACATTTGTGGAATGGAGAGAGAGAACTATATAATGTAATTGTGGAGTAATGGAATTGGTTGTAATGCAGATGATAGAAAGGGCTATTCTGGAATTGAATGAGGAAGGAGGTTCAAGCGAGGAGTCAATTTCCAAATTTCTGGAAAAAGAATACAAAGATGCATTGCCAACTGCACATTCCATGTTTCTAAAACATCATCTTACTAAACTTTGTGAATCTGGTTATATGGTTACTCGTCCCGGTAACAAATACATGTTTTTTGTGGACGGATTCTTCGCATAGACTGTCTCATTCAAGTTTTTGTATTACATTATAAAATATTGATTCATATCTTTTATTTTATTATTCATTGTCATTCCTTAAATTCGAGATTTTATGCATGTTCTCTAACCCGGTCCTAAATCTAAATACAAATATTTTATAACCATATAAAAATTTGAATTCAGAATAGAAACAAATTTCAACTAAATAAGAGGAAACTATATCAAATTAGAAAAAATTAAGATTGATTGATTTATTTACCATATATATATATAAAGACATAAGCATGATCATATTAGCAAGAATGTCCAAGGGCGAATTCAGGATGAAAATTTTGGATGAGCTGAAAGTCTAAAGTAAATGTATAAAAGCCTGAATTTTAATTAGTTTTTTAAGGCTAATTTTTTATTTTTTTACAATTAAATAAAATCAAAATGAATGTCGTAATATCTATAATCAATAACATATTTATTCTCCCTTCGTCCCTCATTAAATTACTCATTTTTGCCATTTTCGACGTTTTTGTTAATTTACGAATTTTCATTTTTTGTAACATCACATTATCTTTCTCAAGCTCAATACCCCACCGCACAGTAAATACTATTCACTCAATCTCATTTTTATTTGAATATTTCCTAAAAACAATTGTCTCATTTATAATTGAACAATTTTTTTATTTAAAAAGAAAATAATATTTTACTCTTTAAAAAAATCTCACTCAAACATCTCTTATTTACAGATTACATGGTCATTATTTTTTGCCCACTTACTATTTTTTTCTCCAATAAAATAGAATTACCTATAATATTTCTCTCATAAAATAATTTTATCACCTTTATTTCTTAAAATTTGGGTAAATAGTAAATGAATACGGTAATGATGTGTGTACAAAATCTGTACATACAATTTTTTTTATTTAATTAATATTTTATTAATTACTTAATGACTATTATACCCTTAATTAATGATAATGACTAAATATTAATTAATTAACTCACGCATGTTTATCTCCGGTCCTTTCTATCTAATCAATACAAGCAAATGCCAATTAATTAATTCCCTAATTATGGCACATCATCATTACCTTTAATTTGAAATGTAATTTGTGCTACAACCATTAACACCCGCTTCAAGCTTTTTCCTTCTCCATGAATAAGCAAATCTTCAACATTAATACTATTCAAAAAAAAAAAAAACTTCCACATTTTTAATTTAAGTTGATTGAAATAGATTTGATAGAGATGGTTGAATTTTAATTTTAATCTAACAAACACTGATTTAATTTTAATAAACCATAGTCTGACAAACACTAATTTAATTTTAATAAACTTTAATCTAACAAATATTTCATTTTAACAACCTTAGTGTAAAATTATGATTTTTTTTAATCTCTAAGTGTAAAATATTTCATTTTAACAACTTTGGTGTAAAATTATGAATTTTTTAATCTCTAAGTGTAAAATATTTCATTTTAATAACCTTGGTGTAAAATTATGAATTTTTTAATCTCTAAATGTAAAATATTTCATTTTAACAATCTTGGTGTAAAATTATAATTTTTTTTAATCCCTTAGTGTAAAATTCATTTTCACACTAATAATTCAATTTTCGTAATTTAAGGTGATAATTGTATAGTAGTTAATTAATTTAATTTCTAACACTAATAATTCAACACATTGAAACGAGTAATCGTAACCTTAAACCTTGAACGGTGAGAATCGAGTAGTCACATTATTGAATTTAAATGTGATCAACACATTGGAAATTAAATTAATGAATCATAAGTGTACACTTTGAATTTAAATGTGATCAACACATTGAAACGAGTAATCGAACCCTAAACACTAAACTCTGAACCCTGAACGGTGAGAATCGAGTAGTCGAACCTTAAGTGCACACTATTGAATTTAAATGTGGTCAACACATTGTAAATTAAATTAATGAATCATAAGTGTACATTGAAATGTGGTCAACACATTGGAAATTAAACCTTGAACGGTGAGGAATAGTTGAACCTTTAGTGTACATTATTGAATTTAAATGTGATCAACACATTGAAAATTAAATTAATGAATCATAAGTGTACACTTTGAATTTAAATGTGATCAACACATTGAAACGAGTAATCGAACCCTAAACACTAAACTCTGAACCCTGAACGGTGAGAATCGAGTAGTCGAACCTTAAGTGCACACTATTGAATTTAAATGTGGTCAACACATTGTAAATTAAATTAATGAATCATAAGTGTACATTGAAATGTGGTCAACACATTGGAAATTAAACCTTGAACGGTGAGGAATAGTTGAACCTTAAGTGTACACTATTGAATTTAAATTTGATCAACACACTGGAAATTAAATTAATGAATCATAAATGTACACTCTTTGAATTTAAATTTGATAAACACATTGAAACGAGTAATCGAACCCATAACCCTAAACCCTGAACGGTGAGAATCGAATAGTCGAACCTTAAGTGTACACTACTGAATTTAAACGTGATCAACACATTTAAAAATTAAATTAATGAATCATAAGTGTACACTATTTGAATTTGAATGTGATCAACACATTGAAACGAGTAATCGAACCCTAAACCTTGAACGGTGAGAATCGAATAGTCGAACCTTAAGTGTACACTATTTAATTTAAATGTGATCAACACATTGAAAATTAAATTAATGATTCATAAGTGTACACTATTGAATTTAAATGTGATTGTAGGTCCCTAAGTTGAGTTTAATAACGAGTAAGCTAGTGAAAATGTCTAGAGGGAGGTGAATAGACTTTTCAAAAATCTTTCGATATATCAAAGTACGATGCGGAAATCAGAATATAACAATGAGCCCAATTATAGTTTATACTCAACTTATTTCGAGAACTCTGTTCTATGTATACTCAACTAGTCTTGTTTATATAAGTAATTCAATCAATCAAACAATTAATCAATTAATCAACAAACTAGACAGTAAAGTAAATCAAACACGAGATTTTATAGTGGTTCGACAACTTGTCTACATCCACTCTCACAACCCAGTTGTGAAATTCTTATTAACTCGTCCAATGGAGTAATATGTTCTTGTAGCTTTAAGTCCCAAGAAATAAGACTTAGATCTTCTCGACAACACTACCAAGTGTCTCTTCGATCTTACTAGTGATTTACAAGTATCTAGCAACTTGAAACAGTAAAACAAAAATAAAACTTCTCTTCGTTCAGTAGTAGCCTTCTTGTTCTTCACTTGTCTTCTGTAGCTTTACTTTCTGAACTTCAACTCTGAGAGTAATTTCTTCACTTGAATCTTCAATAATGCTTTAATTCTCTTTGTAACAGTAGTCTTCAACTGTAGAATATTATAAGGTATTTATAAGCTTCATCTTCAAGAACTTTCAGTTGTATAACAACCTCTTCTTGAAAACTAAATTTAGGGAGGCGTCGGCTATAAGGCCCTCCCCAGTGGGGAGGTTTTTTGGTGACATGGAACACACAAAAACCTTGTGGGGAGGTTTTTAGCCGTAGGGAAGAAAGTTTGGTGGTTGAGGTTTTTTGGGGAGGTTGTAACATTTAAACCTAGGTTTTTTGAGAGAGAGTGAGGTGGGTCCCTCAAGAACTATATTTACTGCATTTTTTTAGAGAGAGAGTGAGGTGGGCCCCCCAATAAGAAATGAAAGAAAATGAGGTGGGCCCCCAAAAACCTATTTTTTGGGTTTATTGTTGGGGGAGGAGTATGGTTTTGGAGGTTGGAGTTCTTTTATAAGTTATGTACTATATATACTGTAATATCGTCCTTTTTTTAATTTATTGTTAAATTTGTGTTTTTCAATAAGTAGTTATGTTGGTCCCAAGTTGAGTTAAGATTGAGTAAGCTAAGAAAGTCTAGAGGGGAGGGGTGAATAGACTTTCAAAAATCTTTCAAAATATCAGAGTTTGTAATGCGGAATAGTGTTCTGAATAGTACTGTTCTTACTGAGTCAGATCAGTACTTCCAGTTTTAGTTTTATACTCAACTTTTAATCAGATCTTTATTTAGAAAATTCTATTGTTCTTGGTTAAACAATTATCAACCAAATATCAAACAGAAAATAAAGAACACAGAATTTTATAGTGGTTCGACCAATAAGTCTACATCCACTCTCACAATCCCAGTTGTGATGTTTTACTAACTCTTCCTTGAGTTTCTTGTGGCTTAAAGTCCCAAGATTAAGACTGTGATCTTTTCAATTACAATTCCAAGTGTATCTTCGATCTACTAGTAATTTCACAAGTAACTAGCACACTTGTTTACACAACACAAACTTAAACTGAAAAGTAAAACTTCTCTTTGAGTAGCCTTTGATTCTTCTCTTCAATTCAGTGGCTTCTCCTTAGTTCGATTTCCTTAACTCTGTGAGTTCTTGCTTGTAGACTTGCTCTTGAATTCTTTAGGATCAGTAAATGTTCAGTAGTCTTTAGCAGTATGAGATCACACAGTATTTATAGAACTTAGTATGACAGTTAGCAGTTTGTGAACTAACTCTAAAACTGTTTTTGTAACTTCCTTTTTGTAACCGACTTTGTAACTTCCTTCTTATTCCAAGTCAGCATATCTTCAAATATATCTTCAGTTACTCTTTAAATAAGTTTTCCAAACTTATTCTTCAAATTCACCAACTCAGCACAGTAACTTACTGTTCTAATTTTTACTGTTCTGAGCCAGTCAGCACAGTTCTCAAAACTGTTCTGCACTTCTCCAGAATTCTTCTAAGCTTATCTTCAACTCTTCTTTGAAGTCTTCTTATTCTGAAGTAGTCTTCTGAGTCTTCATTAGTCTTCTGATCTTCTTCTAATCTAGTCCTAATCTACTGTTCTGAACTTTTACAATGCTGAATACAATAGAATACAAACTTACAAATATAAAACCTATATATACATCAACTGAACTACATACAAAAGAGTACATTTAAGTCCTATACTATAAGTTGTCTATACAATACAAAACATCAGCTTAGTTCCTAACAGTTCATATATCAGATCAGTAAACACAATAAGATCAGTAAACCTATATAAGATCAGTAAACTCAGATTTCAATAACTCATTAAGATCAGTAAACTTATTTCAGATGACTTAGTTAAGATGAATTAGAACCACATATATCACTAACTTTAAGTTGCTTTTGGCCATCAAAACACACTTTCATCATCTAGAACATTGTTTCAAGGATTCATATCCCAACAAGTTACATTTCTTTTTATTTTTTGCGCTAATGAAGTGTGCACACGAACAATAGTGTAACAATGATTTTTTTAAGATATCATCTTTGAACAATTCACCAACAATGGCCTTGACGACTGGACTGAAGGTGTGCGAGAAGTCAAGGCCAAGAACCTGCGAGAAGCCCTAGGCGACCAGACGGGCTATGTAGCGATCAACCTTACCATCTGTAAGAAATGTAGGGCATCGAGCTCAGATTGCATTGCAGCTAACCAGTGTGGATGTTTAAGGGCCGATTTGAAACCCTTAGGTTCACAAAGACCGAGAGTGCGGACAAGAGTCCAGTGGTCTTAATGGCGACAATGTGCCGAGCTTGAATATCCCAAATTTGGCACGAGTAATCATCGGGTGAGTCGGGACAGGGAGTGGGCGCGCAGCTGGTGGATGTGCAGCCGGACGATCAGCTGATGGATGGACAACTGGGCGAGCAGGAGGCTGATGAACTGCTGGGTAAGCAAGAGGCAGGGCTGACTCCTGTGGGTCAGGGCAGAGACTACTAGGGAGCCAGCGAGGAGCAGTAGATGGTTCCATAAAAGAGTTGATTTCAATGGAATCAGGCGAGGATGGAGCATGAGCAGTCGAGAACGGGAACACTGATTCATCAAACTACAATGACGAGTAGTGTAGAAGCGGAAATCGATTGGATAGTAACATCGAAACCCCTTATGGGAAGAACTGTATCCCATAAAAACACACAGAGCACTGCGAGGAGAAAGCTTGTGGAGAGCATAATCGCGAAGATACGGAAAGACCCTACAACCAAAGGTTTTGAATTTCGCAAAGTTGGGTGCAGTGCCGAACAGGTGATGAAAGGGCGACCTATCCTTGAGAACAGGCGTGGGCAGGTGATTAATAATGTAGATAATAGTGGAGAAGGCATCAACCCAAAAGTGAGCAGGCATGCTCGACTGAAACAACAATGAGAGCCCAGTTTTAGTGACCTGGCGATGTTTGCGCTCAGCTCGACCATTTTGCTGAGGAGTGTAAGGGCATGAGATGCGATGATGAATGTCATAGTCGGAAAGGAAACCACGAACGCGACCATTAATAAATTCAGTTCCACGATCACTCTGGAAGAATTTGATCGAAGTGGAAAACTGATTGCAAACAAAGGTGTGAAACCAAACAAACACATCGTAGAAATCAGATTTGGCGTGCAAAGGATAGAGTCAAGTAAATATGGAGAAATCATCCACAAAAATAACATAGTAATGAAAACCATCATTCGAAGCAACAGGGGCAGGTCCCTAAACCTCACAATGAACTAAATCCAAAACATTAGATGCTCACTTTTCATTCAAAGTAAAAGATAAATGTTTACTCTTAGCCAATTGACATAAAGTACATAAGCCCGGTGTGGGCAACACATAAGTGAGAGATAGCAAGCCCAATTTATTCAAAAATTTAACGACAGAAATAGGAACATGGCCTAATCTACGATGACAACACTCAAAAGAGGCCTTCAGCGACAAGCTTCGTAAAGCAGCGACCAAGGCTAGAGTACCCTGCTCCAAGGTATAGAGTCCTAGACTATGCCGACCCCTCGCCAAGGGTTGCTTGGTCGCCCAATTCTGAATGACAAATGAGTCATTAGTAAACAAAACATCAACAGGAAAGTCTGAAGTAAACTTACTAATGATAACAATTTCTTAGTAAGATGTGGTACGACGAGCACATCTGATAGATGAACATCCTTATTAACCGAACACGACCCAACATGAGTGATCAGAATGGTAGAGCCATTAGCACCAATAACATAATCGTTACCAGAATACGGGTGAAGGTTATCCAAATCAGTTGAGCGAGAAGTCATGTGAGCGGATGCACCACTGTCGAGTAACCAATCTGAGGTCGGAGGCTGTGAGATATGGCACTGAGTGTCAAGAGCATGAGCAAGGTTGGCTGCAGAGGGGGAAGGGTGAGCATAGCATTCCAGATATCGATTGGCATAATGGCCCTGTTGTCGGTAGATCTGGCAAGTCGGAGGGCGAGAAGCTGGAGCTGAACCACCAGGCGAAGATGCAGTGGTCTCCTGGCCACCAAAATTCTGCGAAGAAGAGTTACGGGATTTGGCGCCAGGGCGAGGAGAAGCAGCGAAGGCTAGGACAAGTGAGGACGAGGAATACATCGAGCGAGTATACTTCTCGTAGTTTAGAGCTTGATGGATCAGATTGTGAAAAGTCGGCATGGAAGTCATGGCCATGCGATCGTCTGAAAAACCGACGAACTGGGGGCCAAGACCAGTGAGGAATCAGTGGGACTTGTCGTCATCGCCAATAGGCTTGCCAATAGAATCAAGTTGATCGCAGAGGGCATGAAACTTCTTACTGTAATCGTCGACAGAGGTCGAACCGCGACGAAGGGAGAGTAACTGATTTCACAATTGATTTATGTGAGGGGCCGAGGTATGGTTGTAGGCACCCTAGAGAGCAACCCATATGGAACGCGAGATGTCGCAGCCGATGACCTCGGCCATGGCTTCTTTAGAAAGAGAGGAAAGAAGGAGACTGATGATCTTCTGATCCTTTTCAAACCAAGCAATGTACGTAGGGTTGTGAGTCGATTCACCAGATATGGTGATCGACTTGGTCGAAGCGGGTGTCGTACCATGAACATGAGAGATGAGATCATGGCTTGATAGGACCGGGACAACCTGATTTCGCCAAATAAGGTAGTTGGAGGATGCTAGTTTAATGGTCAAAAGATGGACCAAAACGTTGAGAGGGATGACAGAGGGGGAAGGTGCCACCGCCGCCATGAGGGGGAAGGGAGGAATGTAGCGTGAAGCTTTAGAGAAAAAATTAGGGTTTCCATGAGTCAAACTGATACCATGTGAGAATAGGTATGTGATCACCGTTAATGAGGTGATATGAATAATCCACTATATATAAGTATTTACAATGATAAATACAACAAACCATATCAAAGAGATATATACAAAAGATATGAACTAAATTAAAATATATTATTCCTATATTATTATTCCCTATTACATATTGCTCCCCAATCATTACCATCATGTGAGTTTCTATCATTTAATAACTCATTCGCTAATTTGTAGGCTGATTTACCAAGTATTTTCTATCTCGAGCAAAATGCCACATGATTCTGTCCACATCCTCTGACGAAAACAATGATTAATAGTTCGATGTCCCAGCTTCGTCACGTCGAAATCATCAACTCCCTCACCCTCGTGTCCTCTAAACCCTCATCCAGTTGAGCTAGAAGCCAAAAATCTTGATCGCTGCAAATCCAAGGCTGCCCCCAGACCCGAATATGGTTCCCACTACCCACTTTCCATTGGGTCCGCTCCGTATCAGGTCCTAGGATTCTCACATGCTCCTCCAGGTTAGAATATGATTGTGCCCTAGATATGTCGTCCAGAAGTCACAGTTTGAGAAATATTTGGCTTTCAACACTTTACACATGAGCTCGTGCATCAAGATTCGTTTGAAGCTTAGTATAATAATGTTGAAAAAGTGGAGGTCACAAGAACTCATTCCTTTCACCTTCTTGTTGCCACATAAATTTCCCCAGGTAGTTCACCAGATTCCTTGTGATCTCTCTCCCGATCCCCACCAAAACGAATTAAACATTTTTTGAAGGTCATTGGTAATGGTCGGAGATAGCAAGAAAACCCTCATCGTGTAAGCAGGAATTACCCACAACCCTTGGTTAATTTCCTCTTTCTCCAACTCTACAGCCTTCCCCAACAAGAGATGGAAGTTCTAGGCATTTTTCCATTTCAACGGCTGATGCACTCCAAATATATTACCAACATAATTTCGTTGCTCCTTCCCCACGTTGTTGCTATAAAAGGTAACAAATATACTATAATTTATAGCTTGCCCCAAAACTCTCTCGTGCTTATCCAAAACATTCTTCAAATTTGACGTTTTTCACATGTGACACGATAAAATAAAATGTTATCGTTGGCGAATATCATGTAAGAGATTGCCGACGCCCTCCAGCACTCACGATGACGATATATCCAGTCGCCCCTCTCTACTAGCACGTCGAATGAGGGCTAAAAGACCTACGTCACAAATGATAAATAAGTAGGGAGACAAAGTGTCTCCTTTCTTGAGCCTCACACCCCGGTGCAATGAGCTCCACCATATCATCTTTCACTTGAACCGAGTATCTGACCAAATTGACACACATCATCATCCATCTCACCCACTCCGGAAAAAATCCCAATCTCACCAGAACCGTGTCCAAATATAACCAATCAACTTTATCATATGTCTTGTCAATATCAATTTTAAGAGTCACATCTCCCACTCTACCCCTCTTCTTTTTCATAGTATGAATAGTTTAAAAACTATCAAAATATTGTTTTAAATAACACAACCACTCACAAAGACATATCGTAGCTTATTGACCAGGAATGACACCACTTTTTTTTTTTAGCCTATTACTAAGTCACAATTTTCCAACCAAATACATTAGCTTTTTTGCATTACTTTTCGCAAAGCCGTTAGTATACATAAAAATAATATTTCATCTGTCCACAAAACTTAGTCTTATTTGTCCATTCATAAAATCTAGTCTCATAATACTTTCTTTTTTCAATAAGTAATGCTTTAGCTATTTTTTTTCTTGTACAAAATTAAGTGATGATTTAAAAAAATTTACATTGTTTCTTCCAATTATGTCCTCCCTTTAACTTTAGAAAATCAATTATTTGAGACATAAAATTGTAAATATTTGAAAATGATGATGAAATTGGTTAAAGAATCTAGAAAGATTTGAAATATAATGTGCATTAGGAAATTAATGTGATTAGATACCCCCTTTATTATTTAAAAGCATACTTATCAAGACATACACTTTTTTAAGTCTAACAAATTTCACGAAAACATCACTTATTAAAAACGGAGGGAGTACTTTTTATGTAAATCATGACTTTATCTTCACTCTCCAGTCATCCTTAATTACTCAAATTGTCATGCAACTTTATTCATAATAGATCCCACAACATCCTTATTTTATTTATTTTTCTTAAAACTTGTGCATAAACATAAGACTATATTTTATGGACCAAAAGGAATATACTGAAAAGTAATAATGTAAATGCAAAATATTTTTTTATTAATTTATATAAATTAGTACTCTTTATTTCGATTTTTACCATTAAAATAAATCGAAATTGGAACAAAATTTCACAAAGTTTGACAGATTTTTTTTTCAAATTGGCTGTATTTGAGTTCAAAAAATACATTTTAGAAGTACTTATATTTTATAGTATTAAAATTTAAAATAATCTTCAAAAAACTAGTCCGGCGCGTCACAAGAAATTAAAATTGAATTGCAAATATGTAATGATAGAAAATATGTCATTATAATTTTTATAATAAAAAATTTTAATGATAAGAAATTGAGAATAACCTTTTACCCAGGAGATTGTATTAAATTGTTATTAAATGTCAATTTTTGTGGGGTATATAATCGGTGTTCGATATAATTAGGATCACAAGGATTGTGTTTTTATACTTTGATAATCAATTCTTTTATAAATTTTTTTTTTTTAGTACAATATGTTTGTACACAATTAAATGGTGTTTTGATTTTTATTTTATTTTGCACAATTTCTTTCAAATTTACCATCCTATTAACTTTAGAAAATACTATAATTTCTAACTTGTTATATAATCCTCTATCATTCTTACTTTAGAAAATACTCATAATAAAATCATAAGATAAGTAAGATAATTATTTATTTAAGGACAAACTTGTTAACATATCTTTTCTTAGTTGGGCAATTCTTACTGCAGTCACATTTTACGAATTGACTATATAGTCACTTTATCGAATCGCGCCACGTGGCATCGTAAACGTCGTAACGACATGCTACCTGTTATACAAGTTTAAGTTATTTATATTATTTTTTAAATTGTATTTTGTTATTTACTATATTACCCTTCTTTTATTTAAATTATTTTTAATATATATATATATTGTAAAATTACTATTCTACCCTTTCTTTTTAAATTTTATTTATATTTTACCTGCACCCACTAATTTAATGAGTGCACCCCTAACCATATTTTTACTACAATTATCTGCACCCGCTAATTTAATGAATTCACCCCCTAATCATGTTTTTACTACAGTTATCTGCATCCGCTCATTTAATGAGTTCACCCCCAAATCATTTCTTTTTTACATCAGTTATATACACCCGCTCATTCTATGAGTTCACCCCCAAATTATTTTTTACCACAATTATCTGCACTCGCTCATTTTATGAGTTCACCCCCAAATTATTATTTTACCACGATTATCTGCACTCGCACATTTTATGAGTGCACCCCAAAATATTTTTTTAAAAAATAATCACATTTAAAAGACTATATTATCCTTTTATTAATTTACACAAAATATAATAAAATAAACTCTAAACAATCGATTCACCACCAAATCACCCATATTTTAAAAAAAACGTAAAAATATAGTAATTAATAAAAAACTATCGAAATTAGCCACAAATCTCGATTTTTTTCTTTTTAATTTTTCTTCCCCCTCCTCTTTTTTTTTTCCTTCCCATTTTCAATTTTTTTTCCAAAATTTTTATTTCCTTGTTTTTTTTTTCTTTTTCTTTTCCTTTTTAAATTTTTCTGTCTTTCTTTTCCATTTTTTTGCATGTGTATTTTTTAAATTTTAATACAAAATAATATTATAGGTATAATTTTATTATAGTCGATCGGCGATTCACCTAAATTTTAATTTTAATTTGATGAGTAAAGGACCTGTCGGAAATCCATGCATGTCGGCGGGTGACCCGTCCACCACCATGCCCGACCACCCCCTCGACAGCGATGGTGGCGCTTCGGTCTCGGCCGCTGAAGTCCGAGACCCCTCCTCGAATCGCAATCGCGATTCTTCACTTCCATAACAATCGACATAATCTTCCATCTCGGCCACGATCCATGGCGGCCGAAATCCTCTCCTCATTTCGACCACCGACACGACTGTTTCGATCAATCTCTCTTGCGTTTGCGATCCAGGAGCTTCTCCTACATCAACGACGCTCGCCTGCAACACTCAGATCGACGCTGCCTCTCTCTCGTCGTTCATCTCTGTCCAAATCGAAGCTACATTGCTTCATCTGTCTTCTTCACCCTGCTCCTGCGCAGCCTCTTCCTCCGGCTGACGACGGCCCGATGGAGGACTACGAGTATGTTGCTGATGGATCTCTGACCGGACGACACTCGGAGCCGGTGACCTTGCTGATGAAATCCCAAGCGACGACTGCTGACCTAGGGTGCCCTCCCATTGGGCTAGGGTTCCCTTCAATTGGGCTTGGTAATGTGCACCCTCTATTTTCTTTAGTACACCCCGATCTGCGCTCTCTCCACTTTTTTTTTATGGTATTATTGTTATTGGTATTATTGATATTGGTATTACTAGTTATTGATTGCGGTATTACTATTAATACACTATTGGATTAATATTAATGATTATTGATTATTAATTGTGGTATTACTAATTATGTGAAATTATTTATTACTGATTATTATTATTTTTTTATGGTATTACATATTATTGTTTATGGTATTACTGATAATTGTTTTTGATATTATTGAATATAATTAGATTTGTGGAATTATTTGTTATTGTATGAGATATTAGTATTCAATGTTCATGGTATTACTACTTATTGTTCATGGTATTACTGATAAATATTTTTTGTATTATTGAATATAATTAGATATGTGGAATTATTTGTTATCGTATAAAATTTTACTGATTAATATTAATGGTATTACTGATCAATGTTCGTGGTATTACTAATTATTGTTAATGGTATTACTGATTACTGTTTATGGAATTACTGGTTATTACTTGTTGTATTACCGACTACTCCCTCATTCCTATTGAAAGCTACCCAACTTTCCTTATTCGTTTGTCCCAATGAAAGTTACTCATTCCTTTTTTGCCAAACTATTCCCTTTCACATTTCATTATATTCTTCTCTCTCTCAATCACATCACCTCTCATACGTCCACTTATTATATCATATTTTTTAACCTCTGTGTCCGAAGCTCATGAGGAGCTTTCATTGGGACGGAGAGATTATAATAAAATCATACATATAATATTATTGTGTATTAAAATTAAAAAATATACTAATGAAAAAAAGTAGGAAACAAAAAAAATGAAGAAATAAAAAGTTTGGAATAAAAATTGAAAATGGGAAGAAAAATTTAAAAAAAAAAATCAAAATTTGTGCCTAATCTCTATAGTTTTTTTTAATTATGTTTTTACGATTTTTTTTCTAAAAATATGAGTGATTTGGTGGTGAATCGACGGTAACTCGGCAATGACTCGGCTGTAGATTGTAAATGTATAAATTAGGGTTGATTTTATTATATTTTGTGTTAATTAATAAAAAAATAATATAGTCTTTTAAATGTAATTATTTTTTAAAAAATATTTTGGGGTGAACTCATAAAATGAGCGGGTGCAGATAAATGTGGTATAAAAATAATTTGGGGGTGAACTCATAAAATGAGCGGGTGCAAATAACTTTGGTAAAAAAATAATTTGGAGGTGAACTCATAAAATGAGCGGGTGTAGATAATCGTTGTAAAAAAGAAATGATTTGGGGGTGAACTCATAAAATGAATGGGTGCAGATAACTATGGTAAAAAATGATTTGGGGTGAACTCATAAAATTAGCGGGTGTAGATAATTGTTGTAAAAAAAATGATGTGGGGGTGAACTCATAAAATGAGTGTGTGACTCATTAAATTAATGGGTGCACATAAAATATAAATAAATAATTCAAATTAAAATAAGGGGTACGGTACATGCTAGTGTACCCAAGTATCACCCTTTTTTCTTCCCCTATTCCAATTAGTCGGCACAATTCTTAAGATGTTTGAGAATGACTCATTTCTCCCCAAATTGATTTAATTTGAAGCTCTCAATCGCCATTAGGAGGTTTGAAGCAAGAATGAGTTTTTCTCACTAATTTGATTTGTTTTATTGTTAATAAATTGATTTGATTTATTTTTTGTTATTAATTTTATTAATATCATAAGGGTAAATATTTAATTTTAACATTACATATTTTAATTACATTAACAAAAATATAATAAATTATTTTATTGTATAAGGATAAAAATGTAAATTTACCATAATATATTTTAATTAATTTAATTTAATAGAAAATTCAAATTTATGATACATTACGACAATACATATCGTAAAATTTATAAAAGGTAACAGGTCATCAAATCTAAACCTTTAAATTATATTTTTAATGGCTTATATTAACTGACTACGGTAGTCATTACGACACGTTACGACACCCTGACTACATATAGGAAGGTCCCTTCTTAGTTCCCAAAAAAAAACTAAAAATCTTTTATTTATGGATGGAGTAAGTTTTTTTTTTAAACCTTAGCATTTTAGAATGAGGTATACTACATTCCTTTTACAACAAATTATATTTTAGTATTTTATTATTTACATAATTAAATCATATTTTAATATTTTATTCTTAGTCCACCAGATTCCTTGCGATCTCTCTCCCGATCCCCACCAAAACGAATTAAACATTTTTTGAAGGTAATTGGTAATGGTCGTAGATAGCAAGAAAGCCCTCATCGTGTAAGCAGGAATTACCCACAACCTTGGTTAATTTCCTCTTTCTCCAACTCTGCAGCTTTTCCTCACAAACTTTCTTTTAAGAAATTGAAAATTTCCCTCTTCCCCCGGCCAACAAGCGATGGAAGTCCTAAGCATTTTTCCATTTCAACGGTTGATGCACTCCAAATATATTACCAACATTATTTTGTTGCTTCTCCCCCACGTTGTTGCTATAAAAGGTAACAAATTTACTATAATTTATAGCTTGCCCCGAAACTCTCTCGTACTCATCCAAAACATTCTTCAAGTTTGACGTTTTTCACATGTGACACGATAAAATAAAATGTTATCGTCGGCGAATATCATGTGAGAGATTACCGACGCCCTCCAACACTCACGATGACCATGTATCCAGTCGCCCCTCTTTACTAGCATGTCGAATGAGGGCTAAGAGGCCCTCGTCACAAAGGATAAATAAGTAGGGAGACAAAAGGTCCCCTTTCTTAAACCTCACACCCCAATGCAATGAGCTCCACCGTATCATATTTCACTTGAATCGAGTATCTAACCAAATTGACACACATCATCATCCAACTCACCCACTCCGGAAAAAATCTCAATCTCACCAAAACCCTCTCCAAATATAGCCAATCAACTCTGGCACATGTCTTGTCAATATCAATTTTAATAGTCGCATCTCCCACTCTACCCCTCTTCTTCTTCATAGTATGAATAGTTTAAAAACTATCAAAATATTGTTTTAAATAGCTCAACCACTCACAAAGACATATCGTAGCTTATCGACCAGGAATGACACCACATTTTTTTAGCATATTACTAAGTCACAATTTCCCAACCAAATACAGTAGTTTTTTTGCATTACTTTTCGCAAAGCCGTTAGTTTATAGAAAAATAATATTTCATTCGTTCACAAAACTTAGTCTTATTTATCCATTCATAAAATCTAATCTCACAATACTTCCTTTTTTCAATGGGTTGGTCTGCTATGGACTTGAGTGCATGTTGTGCACCCTAGTCCATGTTGCACTTTTCAGTTTACCGACTTACACTTTTTTGTAAATGGTGTTGCACTTTTCAATTATTAAACTGTATAATAATATTTTTAGTAATAATTGAAAAATGCAACACCATTTACCAAAAAGTGTAAGTCAGTAAACTGAAAAATGCACATGGACTAGGGTGCACATGCAGCATGTACTCGAGTGCATACTAGACTTTACCTTTTTCAATAAGTAATGTTTTAGCTTTTTTTCTTGTACTGTTGTACACAATTAAGTGATGATTTTTAAAAATTTATATTGTTTCTTCCAATTATGTTGTAACACCCCTAAAATTTGAAAGACATTTATATTTTATTTAAATTAATAATTAATAATAAACATATCTATTTATTTATAATATAGGATTACTTATTTATTAAAAAAAATGATAATTATCTTCATATATTTTTATAATATTTTCTCCGTTTAAATCTTTATCCTCAAGTTAGTTTCTCAAATCTGTTATTTTTAAAATTTAGAATTTATAAACCATTATCCACTTAATCTATTCCATTTAATATTTTTTCAACCAAATCTATTTACTCAATCTCTTTTAATTATCCGTCTTTTTTTTTTTAAATAAAATAAAATCATAATTTCCATGTGATTTAGTTTCAAAACATGCATGATCCAAAAATTATATATTGGTTCGGCCGTTTTATTCATAAATCTTTTGATTTTAATTATTCTAGTCAATTAAATTTAATAAAAGACATTTATAAATTTTCCATCCAATATCAGGTAGTTGAGGTTATTTTTCAATTAGATTTAATAAAACACAAATTACAGATTTATTTATTTTACTTTGGATTCATAGAAGTCGACGGATTAAAGTTACTTTCATTGCATGCATTGCATCCACGACATAAAAATCGAGGTGGGATTTTCTTACTTACGTATTCACTTTGTCACCTTTAAATGTTATTTGTGAATTTAATTGTTGCCTAGCTACATGATCCTACGTTTACGATATTATGGGTTATTTCGACGGAAAGGTCGTTATAGCTAGCGGGGACTACGGTCCGGGATGGTAAGATCCTTGGGGGCAACTCCACCGTATACAGATTGGCCAATTTACTTGGTCAATATACAGATTGGTCAATTTACTTGGTCAATATATGAAAGACTTATGTTATGGAAGACTTATTTAAGCATGTTTGTGAGTGTATGATTTTATTTGCATTGATATTTAACTGTGACAAAGAGGATCCCACTAATTTAATATTTTACAGATTGACGGAGTTGCGGTGGAGGGACGGTGGAAGTGGATGTCTAGCCATGCAATGTTATTCCTTATAGTATGTTTGCTTTTAATTAGTTGGTTGCATCTCGAGTTAGACTTATTTGTTCACTAATGCACTATTTGATTTCTTTGAAACCATCTTTTGAGTCTTACTTGAATTGAATTAAAGTTACTTGAATTGAATTAAAGTTTGGTAATATTTGTCTTTAAGAAATTTGAGTTTTATTAAATCTTCTGCTGCAAATCTTTTTATAAACTCATAAATTCGAATTTCATTAGCACTCAAAGTATTTGACGAAGTTGGATAGCTCTAGTGGTTAGAGCACCACTACCTAGACTTTAGATCCTGGGTTCGAGTCATGGGGAGGGGAAAAGGGATGGGTATTTAATGTAATTCAAAAAAAAAAAAAATTAGCACTCAAAGTATGTTTTCATCTAGGCCCTAAAATCGGGATGTGACATATGTCCTTCCTTTAACTTTAGAAAATCAATTATTTGAGACATAAAATTGAAAAGATTTGAAAAAGATGATGAAATTGGTTAAAAAATCTAGAAAGATTTGAAATATAATGTGCACTATTGAAAATGTGCATTAGGAAATTAATGTGATTAGATACCCCCTTTATTATTTAAAAGCATACTTATCAATACATACACTTTTTTAAGTCTAACAAATTTCACGAAAACATCACTTATTAAAAACGGAGGGAGTACTTTTTATGTAAATTATGACTTTATCTTCACTCTTCAACCATTTTTAATTACTCAAATTGTCATGCAACTTTATTCATAATAGATCCCACAACACCCTTATTTTATTTATTTTTCTTAAAACTCGTGCATAAACATAAGACTATATTTTATGGACCAAAAGGAATATACTGAAAAGTAATAATGTAAATGCAAAATATTTTTTTATTAATTTATATAAATTAGTACTCTTTATTTCGTTTTTTACCATTAAAATAAATCAAAATTGGAACAAAACTTCACAAAGTTTGACAGATTTTTTTTTCAAATTGGCTGTATTTGAGTTCTAAAAATATATACATTTTCGAAGTACTTATATTTTATAGTATTAAAATTTAAAATAATCTTCTAAAAACTAGTCCGGCACGTCACAAGAAATTAAAATTGAATTGCAAGTATGTAATAATAGAAAATATGTCATTATAATTTTATAATAAATTTTTTTAGGTAAAGTCTAGTATGCACTCGAGTGCATGTTGTGCACCCTAGTTCATGTGCACTTTTCAGTTTTACTGACTTACACTTTTTGGTAGATGGTGTTGCATTTTTCAATTATTACTAAAAATATTATTATACAGTTTAATAATTGAAAAGTGCAACACCATTTATCAAAAAGTGTAAGTCATTAAAACGGAAAAGTGCAACATAGACTAGGGTGCACAATATGCACTCAAGTCCATAGCAGACCAATCCAAAATTTTAATGATAAGAAATTGAAAATAACCTTTTACCCAGGAGATTGTATTAAATTGTTATTAAATGTCAATTTTTGTGGGGTATATAATCGGTGTTCGATATAATTAGGATCACAAGGATAGTGTTTTTATACTTTGATAATATTCTTTTATAAATATTTTTTTTTTTAGTAGAATATGTTTGTACACAATTAAATGGTGTTTGATTTTTATTTTATTTTGCACAATTTCTTTCAAATTTACCATCCTATTAACTTTAGAAAATACTCATAATTTCTAACTTACCTTTGTTATATAATCCTTTATCATTCTTACTTTAGAAAATACTCATAAAATCATTAGATAAGTAAGATAATTATTTATTTAAGGATAAACTTGTTAACATATCTTTTCTTAGTTCCCAAAAAAAACTAAAAATCTTTTATTTATGGATGGAGTAAGTTTTTTTTTTTAAACCTTGCATTTTAGAATGAGGTATACTACATTCCTTTTACAACAAATTATATTTTAGTATTTTATTATTTACATAATTAAATAATATTTTAATATTTTTACATCTTCCAATTTTACCCTTTTAAATATTAACTTACCTTTATGCTAAGCTAAAATTATGAAATGTGATTAGAAGATTTTAGTATTAATTAATTAAGAGTAAATTTAAGTTATATAGGCCATACATGAGAGAATATATTAATTTATTTGTTTTAAATTCGAGAAAAGACGCATTTTATATATACGTACTATGATACTAGTATACATGTTCTCTAACCCGGCCCTAAATCTATATACAAATATTTTATAAAATTTGAATTCCATAAGGAAACAAATTTCAACTAAATAAAAGGAAACTATATCAAATTAGGAAAAATGAAGGTAGATTCATATTATGTGAAACTCTTGATTTATTTACCATATATACTTCAAAAAATATATATATATATACTATATATATATATAAAAGACATAACATTATTAATTAATCATGAATTCGCAAGGCTCTTCTTCATTCGTTTTCAAAACCAAAAAATTGCATTGAAGATGAAGAAGCAAAGCATGATATTAGCAAGAATTTAGTTGATGTTTTTGTAAAAGTGGCGGAGACACATCCAAACACGCCCTTAACTCCGGCGGCCAAAGCCCATGTTGAAGGTCGCCTAAAACACTTCTTCTCTCACTATAAAACGCCTCAGCACCCTCCTTATCATGCGGTACGTTTTTTATGTTACAATTTGTGATAGTTATTATATGTAATTTATTATGTCAATTTTTCTCCATACACGAATTTTGAATTTTAGTGATTATTGGACGATAATTTTGATTTAATTTGGGTTTCTTGATTGTGTAATGGTATGGTATTTCATTACTATATAATTAATTGAGGAATGTACAGTCTTCCTGTCGAGAATTGTCGTTGCCACATACCTAATTGTTGTACCGTTCGTCTGACTATTTATCAATATACAACTTTTTTCGAAAAATAAATAAAAATAATACAGCTATTAATTTGGGTATATGTATACATATTTTCTGTTGACTACAATAGATTATAATACTAGTAATTGTTAAAAAGTCAATTGTATAAGCAGATGTTGATTAGATTTGAATTCAAGTTTATCTTGATGTGTACTACTCCTCCATTTCATGAAATATAGTCTCATTGGGGTAGGGCACGATAAAATAGATAAAGTAAGGGTATTGTAGGGTATTGTGTGGTTCATTGTGAATAAAGTGATTGTTTGTGAATAAAGTTGATGGCAATTTGAGTAATTAAGTGATGGGTGATAGTTTTTCTAAAGGGTATGAGACTACATTTTGTGGACAAAGAATATAAGACACGTGAGACTACTTGTCGTGAACGGAGAGAGTATAATTTAATTAAATTCAAAATTATACATCCTGTTTATCAGTTCATTTCACAATTATTTGCACACCCTAAAAAGAAAATTTTTACTCACAATATTCACATATTTACATAAAATGACATTACTTTTACACTCAAATCAATTATTTTCTTTACTTTATTAATAAAAGTTTACAAAATTATCTCAAAAGTCCACTCATTACACATTTATCTTAGTTTATGTGTAAAAAAATTAGGTGCAAACATTTGTGGAATGGAGAGAGAGAACTATATAATGTAATTGTGGAGTAATGGAATTGGTTGTAATGCAGATGATAGAAAGGGCTATTCTGGAATTGAATGAGGAAGGAGGTTCAAGCGAGGAGTCAATTTCCAAATTTCTGGAAAAAGAATACAAAGATGCATTGCCAACTGCACATTCCATGTTTCTAAAACATCATCTTACTAAACTTTGTGAATCTGGTTATATGGTTACTCGTCCCGGTAACAAATACATGTTTTTTGTGGACGGATTCTTCGCATAGACTGTCTCATTCAAGTTTTTGTATTACATTATAAAATACTGATTCATATCTTTTATTTTATTATTCACTGTCATTCCTTAAATTCGAGATTTTATGCATGTTCTCTAACCCGGTCCTAAATCTAAATACAAATATTTTATAACCATATAAAAATTTGAATTCAGAATAGAAACAAATTTCAACTAAATAAGAGGAAACTATATCAAATTAGAAAAAATTAAGATTGATTGATTTATTTACCATATATATATATATAAAGACATAAGCATGATCATATTAGCAAGAATGTCCAAGGGCGAATTCAGGATGAAAATTTTGGATGAGCTGAAAGTCTAAAGTAAATGTATAAAAGCCTGAATTTTAATTAGTTTTTTAAGGTTAATTTTTTATTTTTTTACAATTAAATAAAATCAAAATGAATGTCGTAATATCTATAATCAATAACATATTTATTCTCCTTTCGTCCCTCATTAAATTACTCATTTTTGCCATTTTCGACGTTTTTGTTAATTTACGAATTTTCATTTTTTGTAACATCACATTATCTTTCTCAAGCTCAATACCCCACCGCACAGTAAATACTATTCACTCAATCTCATTTTTATTTGAATATTTCCTAAAAACAATTGTCTCATTTATAATTGAACAATTTTTTTATTTAAAAAAAAATAATATTTTACTCTTTAAAAAAATCTCACTCAAACATCTCTTATTTACAGATTACATGGTCATTATTTTTTGCCCACTTACTATTTTTTTCTCCAATAAAATAGAATTACCTATAATATTTCTTTCATAAAATAATTTTATCACCTTTATTTCTTAAAATTTGGGTAAATAGTAAATGAATACGGTAATGATGTGTGTACAAAATCTGTACATACAATTTTTTTTATTTAATTAATATTTTATTAATTACTTAATGACTATTATACCCTTAATTAATGATAATGACTAAATATTAATTAATTAACTCACGCATGTTTATCTCCGCTCCTTTCTCTCTAATCAATACACGCAAATGCCAATTAATTAATTCCCCAATGCACATAATTATGGCACATCATCATTACCTCTAATTTGAAATGTAATTTGTGCTGCAACCATTAACACCCGCTTCAAGCTTTTTCCTTCTCCATGAATAAGCAAATCTTCAACATTAATACCATTCAAAAAAAAAAAACTTCACATTTTTAATTTAAGTTGATTGAAATAGATTTGATAGAGATGGTTGAATTTTAATTTTAATCTAACAAACACTGATTTAATTTTAATAAACCATAGTCTGACAAACACTAATTTAATTTTAATAAACTTTAATCTAACAAATATTTCATTTTAACAACCTTAGTGTAAAATTATGATTTTTTTTAATCTCTAAGTGTAAAATATTTCATTTTAACAACTTTGGTGTAAAATTATGAATTTTTTAATCTCTAAGTGTAAAATATTTCATTTTAATATCCTTGGTGTAAAATTATGAATATTTTAATCTCTAAATGTAAAATATTTCATTTTAACAATCTTGGTGTAAAATTATAATTTTTTTTAATCCCTTAGTGTAAAATTCATTTTCACACTAATAATTCAATTTTCGTAATTTAAGGTGATAATTGTAGAGTAGTTAATTTAATTTCTAACACTAATAATTCAACACATTGAAACGAGTAATCGTAACCTTAAACCTTGAACGGTGAGAATCGAGTAGTCACATTATTGAATTTAAATGTGATCAATACATTGGAAATTAAATTAATGAATCATAAGTGTACACTTTGAATTTAAATGTGATCAACACATTGAAACGAGTAATCGAACCCTAAACACTAAACTCTGAACCCTGAACGGTGAGAATCGAGTAGTCGAACCTTAAGTGCACACTATTGAATTTAAATGTGGTCAACACATTGTAAATTAAATTAATGAATCATAAGTGTACATTGAATTGTGGTCAACACATTGGAAATTAAACCTTGAATGGTGAGGAATAGTTGAACCTTAAGTGTACATTATTGAATTTAAATGTGATCAACACATTGAAAATTAAATTAATGAATCATAAGTGTACACTTTGAATTTAAATGTGATCAACACATTGAAACGAGTAATCGAACCCTAAACACTAAACTCTGAACCCTGAACGGTGAGAATCGAGTAGTCGAACCTTAAGTGCACACTATTGAATTTAAATGTGGTCAACACATTGTAAATTAAATTAATGAATCATAAGTGTACATTGAAATGTGGTCAACACATTGGCAATTAAACCTTGAACGGTGAGGAATAGTTGAACCTTAAGTGTACACTATTGAATTTAAATTTGATCAACACACTGGAAATTAAATTAATGAATCATAAATGTACACTCTTTGAATTTAAATTTGATAAACACATTGAAACGAGTAATCGAACCCATAACCCTAAACCCTGAACGGTGAGAATCGAATAGTCGAACCTTAAGTGTACACTACTGAATTTAAACGTGATCAACACATTTGAAAATTAAATTAATGAATCATAAGTGTACACTATTTGAATTTGAATGTGATCAACACATTGAAACGAGTAATCGAACCCTAAACCTTGAACGGTGAGAATCGAATAGTCGAACCTTAAGTGTACACTATTTAATTTAAATGTGATCAACACATTGAAAATTAAATTAATGATTCATAAGTGTACACTATTGAATTTAAATGTGATCAACACATTGGAACGAGTAATTGAACCCTAAACCTTGAACTCTGAACGGTGAGAATCGAGTAGTCGAACCCTAAACTGTAACACCCCATAATTTTAAATATATATATATATATATTGACATATATTTTTTTAAATGGTAGTTTAATATATATAATTTAGAATGTAGTCATTACATTTTAAATGTTAATATAATATAAATTCCTTAATTGTCTCATTAAAGAAAATATAATTTATTTAAATTTTATTTTTCAAGAATAGTGTATGTTTAATTTGCCGAAAAAATATTACAATTTACCTTTTTTTAATAATATTTATTATCTTAAATAAATTAGATAGTTTGAATTTTCTAAAATTACTCAAATAATTGTTTATGCATTTCCTAAAATTACTCGAACAAATCCGACTGAAGGTTCGATTCTTTTTTTTAATAATATTTGTTATCTTAAATAAATTAGATAATTGGAATTTTCTAAAATTTATGTATTTCCTAAAATTACTCCTATAAGATCCGACTTAAATAAATTTAATCTTATTTAATAAATAAAAATTCAATCTTTTTTAATAATATTTTTTATATTAAATAAATTATGTAATAAAATATATGATAATTTAATATTAATAATATCTAAATAAATTTAATCTTAATAATATTCAAATATAAATTTTATACGATTACAATTTTTTTTTGGTTTTGTTAAACATTCAGGTAGAAAGATGATATATTTTTTTTTTTTTTTGCAATGTAGAAGATGAAGTTCGGATAGAAGAAAGAAGAAGAAACAGACGAAGAAGAGAGATTTGGAATAAACCGTAACAAAGGGAAGATAAATTTTAATTAAATACACACATTGAAAGTTGTATTGGTGTAATTATTATTTACCTTGAAGAAATAAGAAGAGAGAGAAAAGGGTGTCAGACTTTAATATTTTATTCAAAAATAATAGTTAAGCAATATATTTGAATTAAGGGTATATTAGTCATGCTAGCACAACTTAAACAAAAAATGAACAAAAATACCCATGAGGCAAATATAGCTCTCCGGCGAGCTAGGACAAGAGTAGAGGTTGTCAATGTGATTTCATAAATAGTTGGCCTGTACATGTAGATTTTGTATGTTTAGCACCACCCAAATGAATAATTGAACGGGTGAAGGAAGTATTAATTTCCACTATTTTTTTCATAATCTTAAAAACATATTGTAAATTTGTAATACATTTTCTTTTTAAAAAATTATATATATTAAACATAGAGTTCTTTATTAAAAATAATTTATTTTAGTAAACAATAATCAGGGGTGTTTTCAAACTGCTTTTAGAATCACTTTTTTTAAAGCTGCCCTCTTACAGCTTTTACTTTTGAGAAGTGTTTTTAAACTGTTTATAGAGTTAGCAAACACCCCCTCAGTCTATCCAATTTCCTAGAAGTTCATACAACATAACCGATAGTATGTGTATGGGCCGAGTTGTACCCATTTGGGCCATTATTTCCTTGCTTTAAATAATTTTTTTTTTTAAGACTGGGCAAAAGCTGGGCGGGCTACAGCCCGTCCCAGCCACAACATGGATCTGCCCATGCCCACGTCCAAGCTCGCGTAAACCTGATTCGGGTGGAATTTACACGTTTTAGGAGCACATGTGAAGCATGTTTTGATGTGTATTTAATTGAATTATGCATTGAATATGATTGTTTAAGCCGAAATGAGAGAAAGGTTGTGTTTTATCGATTTTGTAGGAAATACGGTGAAATTTGGAGCAAAACACCAACCATACTTTACTGGATCAGGAAGAAGAGTGCACGGTTAGATTTGTCTCGAAAAACGGAGTGTATTAGCCAAAGGAATCGAGTCAATCCGACACCCTAGGCGAAATTTATGCATGAAACGAGAAGGGGAGGAGACAACTCGGCCGAGTGAGTCAACTCAGCCGAATCTGAGACTTTGAGCTCTACTGCGCACTCGGCCGAGTGAGGTTACTCGGCCGAATCTGCAACTTTGCACTTCACTGCGCACTCGGCCGAGTAAGCCAACTCGGCCGAGTAAGGTTGAATGCCGTAGCTCCTGAATTGAACATCACTCGGCCGAGTAACCCAACTCGGCCGAATTTGCGATTTTCAACATTTCTGCGCACTCGGCCGAGTGAGCCAACTCGGCCGAATCAAGCCAAAGCCGTAGCCACTGGAACTTCAAGACCACTCGGCCGAGTGACCCCAACTCGGCCGAGCCTCGGCTAGATAAAATCACAAACACGCTTTTTCAAGTGATCCACTCGGCCGAGTGACCCCAACTCGGCCGAGTCACCCCAATTTCGGTGCCAAACTTATATTTTCTCCATTTTCGAGGGATCAACTTGCAATTATGCCATCTAAGCCCTACCCCAACACTATATAAGCCCCCTTTCTTGAAATCCAAGACATGCTCCCCCAATCCACACATACTTACACATACTTGGAGGTGTTTTAGCCATTTCTCTCTCAATTCTTCATCAAATCAAGGAAGAAAGGATGCAATAGCTCCCAAATTCCATTCACTACCACATTCTAGACTAAGCTTTCCCTTTCTTTTCCTTTTGATTTAGTTTTTACATTTGGATTTTGTAATTTCATTATGCTAGTAGTGAGCTAAACAAATTGTGGTTCTAAGGCATTGTAGATACTTGAATTGAAGTTTATGATTACTTTCTTGCTTTAATTGGTGTTTGTATCTTATTTGTATGCTTAATTATTCATTGTAAAGCATGTTGTTATTGGCCATGATGATTTGTTTAATTCATTGTTAATTGGGGTAAGATCGAGAGATTTATTCCATTAATCGTATGCAAGCATGCAACCCGGTATTATTATGAGATCGAGAGAGGATTAATTATCGGAGAGGGAATCGAATGATCTTTGGGGCTAGTTTAGGTAATACAATATTTGTGAGGTAGAGATACAAACTTATATTGTGTTTTCCTTTGGGTTAATTAGATCGAGAGATTAATTAATTCTTCTTGTGTGATCACCCTATATGAGATAACCTTAATGGCCATTTAAACGAGTTAACATTCATAAACGGATATTTAGGTGTTACAATTGCCTTGGAACCCACTTTCTCTTAATTGATTTTCATTCGTTTTTACTTTTTTTTTTATTGATTCGCATGCTAGTAGATCGATTTCCATTTCTCTTTATTACTTAATTGTGACACTTTGGTAGGTAATCTTAGAGTAATTCACACCATTCAAATTATCGATCGCCTCTAAATAGAACTTAGTTAACAAACTACACTTTTACGCTTAACCTCCTTGTGGGATCGACCTCGTGCCTACCACGCTACGATAGACACCGTACACTTGCGGTTGTTTATTTTAATGTTGTATAACACGTGAATCAAGTTTATGGCGCCGTTGCCGGGGAGGTTTTATAGCTCTAGAGTGTAGGTTAATAGAGTTTTAGTTTAGACATTTTACTTGCTTTCTTTATTTGCAAAAATCCAAAAATATTTGTTTGTTTTACCTTGATTTCACTTGTGATTCTTACTCTCTTTTGAACTTTTGTCTAGACATGGTTTATGATCACACGATCTAGGAGGAATAAATAAGAAGTGTTGCCCTTGGATCCGGAGATCGAAGCTAATTGTCGAAGAAGGAACGCCGAAAGAAGAAGGATTGAATTGGAAGAGATGAATCGAAGGGATAATCCGATTGTGGAAGAAGAAAGAAATCAAGAGGATATTGGAGGCATAGTAGAGCCAAATGGGAATGGTGGTAATCGACCACAAGGAGGCTTGAGAGGTAACCTCAACCGGAGGATTGAAGAGAATGTCAATATGGAAGGAGATAGAGAGCAACGGGGGAATGAGGAAAACGGGAATCAAAGAGTCTTGAGAGACCACTTTCGTCCTATCCCTAGACCATATGGAGGAGCGGGTCCAGAACCCGTAGATGCTCACAATTTCGAGCTCAAGACGGCCTTGATTGTTATGGTGCAAAACAATCAATTTGGAGGACTTTCCAAGGAGGATCCTAACCTCCACTTGTCTCAATTTCTCGAGATAAGTGGAACGGTTAAGATCAATCGAGTGCCTCAAGACTACATCCGGTTGCAACTATTCCCCTTCTCTCTTCAAGACCGTGCTAAGCAGTAGTATCTCTCCCTTGATTTGAGGACCATTGAAGATTGGAATGATCTTGTTGATGCATTCTTGATGAAGTATTTCCCTCCAAGCAAGACTATCAAAATCCGAGGAGAAATATCTTCATTTATGCAAGATGATGATGAGTCCCTAACCGAAGCATGGTGGAAAGTTAAATACCCATCCCTTTTTTCTCCTCCCCATGACTCGAACCCAGGACCTAAAGCCTATGTAGTGGTGCTCTAACCACTTGAGCTATCCCACTTTGTCCCTAACCAAAGCATGGGAGCGCTTCAAAGATTTGATTAGAAGTTGCCCACAACATGGTTTCTCACGAGACCAACTCATTTGCTACTTCTACAATGGAATGGACCACCGAACAAGAGGAATGGTGGATGCTTCGGCGGGTGGAGGTTCTTTGTTGGGAAAGACAATGGAAGAGGGCTATGTGCTATTAGAGGAGATGGCTAAGAATGGCAACCAATGGCCATCCGAGAGAAGACAAAATCGGAAAGTTGCCTCAACCCAAGATTTGGATGAGAATGCTAAACTCTCCAACAAGGTGGATAAATTGATATCTCTTATGACGGCTAAAGCTTTAGTGGGGCCACGTGACGAGCAATATGAAGAAGCCCACTACATGAAAAATCAAAGGGATAGGCAATTTAGAGAGAGGGGTTGGAACGATAGGCAAGCCCGTGAAAGTTCCTCCAATCCAAACCAATATCATCCGAATTTGAGGCAACATGAGAATTTTTCTTATGCCAACCCAAGGAATGTCATGCAACCACCACCAAACTTCAATGTGAGGGATGAGATGATCATTGACCCCTCACCAAAGCCATCCTTGGAAGAGATGTTTGGTGCCTTCATGGGGGAAACAAAAAACTTCATGAGAGAGACTAGGGACAATGCAAACAAGACTTGGCAAAGAATTGATGAGCATGGTGAGATGATCAAGGATGTGACCACCCACATGAAGGCTATAGAAAAACAAATAGGTCAACTTGCTAACATCATTGGAAAGCAACACATTCCGGGGCAATTCCCCTCTAACACGGAGCTAAATACCAAGGAGCAATGTAAAGCCATAAGGTTAAGAAGTGGGACAAGCTACGAAGGGCCCAAGATTCCGTTAGAGGAGGAAGTGGTAATGGCACCCAAGGGTGTTGACAAAAGAGATGGCCTAGTGAAAGAAAAAGAAGAGAAAGTAGAGGAGAAGAAGAGTGGGGAGGCAATCCCTCCACAAAACAAAGGCAAGAATGTAGTGCCTCTCCCATATCCTCAAAGGATGAAGAAGAAGAAGAGTTTGGATAGCAAGTTTGTCAAGTTTGCGGAGATGTTCAAGAAGCTCCATATCAATATCCCTTTCGCCGAAGCTCTTGAACAAATACCACATTACTTAAAATTCTTGAAGGAAATAATGTCACACAAGAGGGAAATGGAGGCGTATGAGACGGTGCACTTAACTGAACAATGTAGCTCCATAATTCAAGCTAAGCTACCTCCAAAGCTTAGGGATCCCGGATCCTTCACTTTGTCATGCACCATTGGAGATGGAGGTACATTAAGAGCCTTATGTGATTCGGGAGCAAGCATCAACCTCATGCCATTATCACTCTTCAAATCACTTGGTTTAGGAGAGCTCACACCAACCACAATGAACCTTCAATTGGCGGATAGGTCTATGACATACCCTTTGGGTATAGCGGAGGATGTATTGGTCAAAATCGACAAGTTTCTATTTCCGGTAGACTTTGTGGTTTTGGATATGGAGGAAGACAAAAGCATTCCATTGCTATTGGGAAGGCCATTTTTGGCAACCGGAGGGGCCATAATTGATATGAGGAATGGAGAGTTGGAGCTTCGAATGAACCAAGAGATAGTTACGATTAACATGTATAGAACTATCAAACTCCGAAATGATGAGAATGGAGAGTATGAGTTTCCCAAGGGAGAGTACCCTCCAATGCCCATGAAAGAGGAGGTAGGAGAAGATTTGAAAGTCAATGTTGTGAAAGAGGACCCCCAAGTGGAAGAGAATGAGTTGAAGATGGGCAAAAAGGTCAAGTTTGGGGGAGTTTTTCTTAAAAACTCCCCCAAATCAAGAAAAGTTACTTATGCAAGCTTGGGAGTGAATGAGGCGTCAACCTCTTATGACATGATTGAAGAGCCGGATGGGCTAGCTAGTGGATGTTTTGATGGACTCAAGAAAGTTGCATGGGGAAAGAAGGTCAAGAACAAGGATGACAATGGGGTGACTTGATAGTCATCTCAAGGAAGAACCGTCCGGCATAGGACGTTAAAAATAGCGCTTCTTGGGAGGCAACCCAAGGTTTTATTGCTTTCATATTTTTATTGCTTTAGTAGTGTTGATAGCTTGGTTTATTTTGTAGGTATGGATGAAGAGCACTATGGACATCATATTTTGGAGAATGAAGAAGGAAGCAAAACCAACTTTGGAAGGGAGAAGCAAGTGTTGCAATGGTGATCTTTGAAGGAGCATTGGATGTGCAAGGAGGGAGGTAACAACTTGTAGCCCCAAACTTAGAATTTATACATAGTAAAATTCTAAGTTTGGGGGAGTTATTTTTCTTTTATTTTTCTACTAGTTGTTACCCTTGCACCGGTTCGTCATTTTACTTGTGTCACATTTTGCACCGGCGCACACTTGGCTTTCACATGCTTATATTGTTTAAGTTGGTTTTGATCACATGTTGGGTAGTGGACCTTTGGTGAAATGTGAGCATGAATAATCATTGGAATCCATTGTTGAGTAGTTGTGGTGATGTCTATTTGCTTTGAATGTATGCATGATTGGTGTTGGAATATAGCATCATGTTGGGTTCATATTTGTGATCTTTGATAGCATGGATGCATGATATGTTGTTGTTTGGGAACATTTGATGATTGTGAAAGTCCTATTGAATAAACCAGTGAGATTTGAGCCATAATTTGAGCATGTATTCCGGTTTGATTCATTTGAGAGTGGACTAGGTTATTGTTAGTGATCCTAGAACTTGCCCATGTTCTTGTTTGAAAGCATGATGGTGTGAAACTTTGTGATGTGATATAGGCCATCTTGTTCTAAAAGAGTCACTTAGCCAAATTTTCCCAATACCAAAGTAATCTTCCGTAGTTAGCCCTTTGAGCTTAATTCCTCATTTTTTTTTTGGCAAACTACAATGTTAACCGCTTAGCCTTTTTGAGCTTTGGATACCTACATCTAGTGGAGGATAAAAGACAAAGTGGAAAACATGTGCTTGCATGAATATCTTTGGTGAAAGGAGAAAGTGGAAAAGTTGAAAGAAAAAGAGAAAGATGAAAAGAAAATCAAGGGAAAAGAAAAGAGGGACAAAGAGCCCCAAAAGCTTGAAAAGAAAAAAAAAAAGTGTTTAATGGTCTTGTGGTGTAGAATGTGCTTAAAAGAGAACAAATAAATTGTGGAAGTTAGAGTTTTTGAGTTGCAATCCGCGCAATTGTAACTTTATCTTGAGAAGTTTTTGAGATGTGTCTATGCGTCTTTATCTCTCGCCCTCCACTAGTTTATGAGTTACTTCATCCAAATTTACCCTACCTTGACCAAAGAGCCAATGTTACATCCTTGATTAAGTCCTATTGATCACATTGTTGAGCATTTGAGTGTTGTGAAAAGTAGAAGTTGGGCAAGCATATGGTGATTGCATAGTATAACTTGGTTGATGAGTGCATTAATATCCTCAATTTGTTTGTGTGTTTGAGAGAAACACTTTGTCATGTGAGTAGAGGACTTGAGCATTTGGATTATGTTTCCCATTCACAATATCTTGTGTGTTTGTGCATTCTTTGATCCATGAGTGTGAATTGCAATAATGAGCCTATGACCTTCATTGAGAGATGCACTTTGAGAAAGAGATATCATTACATCTTACTTTGCATGTGTGATTTGCATTGAATATTCCATTGTGATCATTCCACCCTCATTGCTTTAAGTGCTTAGTTGTTTGAGGACAAACAACATTTTAAGTTTGGGGGAGTGTGATTCGGGTGGAATTTACACGTTTTAGGAGCACATGTGAAGCATGTTTTGATGTGGATTTCATTGAATTATGCATTGAATATGATTGTTTAAGCCGAAATGAGAGAAAGGTTGTGTTATGTCGTAGCTCCTGAATTGAACATCACTCGACCGAGTAACCCAACTCGGCCGAATCTGCGATTTTCAACATTTCTGCGCACTCGGCCGAGTGAGCCAACTCGGCCGAATCAAGCCAAAGCCGTAGCCACTGGAACTTCAAGACCACTCGGCCGAGTGACCCCAACTCGGCCGAGTCTCGGCTAGACAAAATCACAAACACGCTTTTTCAAGTGATCCACTCGGCCGAGTGACCCCAACTCGGCCGAGTCACCCAAATTTCGGTGCCAAACTTGTATTTTCTCCATTTTCGAGGGATCAACTTGCAATTATGCCATCTAAGCCATACCCCAACACTATATAAGCCCCCTTTCTTGAAATCCAAGACATGCTCCCCCAATCCACACATACTTACACATACTTGGAGGTGTTTTAGCCATTTCTCTCTCAATTCTTCATCAAATCAAGGAAGAAAGGATGCAATAGCTCCCAAATTCCATTCCCTACCACATTCTAGACTAAGATTTCCCTTTCTTTTCCTTTTGATTTAGTTTTTACATTTGGATTTTGTAATTTCATTATGCTAGTAGTGAGCTAAACAAATTGTGGTTCTAAGGCATTGTAGATACTTGAATTGAAGTTTATGATTACTTTCTTGCTTTAATTGGTGTTTATCTCTTATTTGTATGCTTAATTATTCATTTTAAAGCATGTTGTTATTGGCCATGATGATTTGTTTAATTCATTGTTAATTGGGGTAAGATCGAGAGATTTATTCCATTAATCGTATGCAAGCATGCAACCCGGTATTATTATGAGATCGAGAGAGGATTAATTATCGGAGAGGGAATCGAATGATCTTTGGGGCTAGTTTAGGTAATACAATATTTGTGAGGTAGAGATACGAACTTATATTGTGTTTTCCTTTGGGTTAATTAGATCGAGAGATTAATTAATTCTTCTTGTGTGATCACCCTATATGAGATAACCTTAATGGCCATTTAAACGAGTTAACATTCATAAACGGATATTTAGGTGTTACAATTGTCTTGGAACCCACTTTCTCTTAATTGATTTTCATTCGTTTTTACTTTTTTTTTTTTATTGATTCTCATGCTAGTAGATCGATTTCCATTACTCTTTATTACTTAATTGTGACACTTTGGTAGGTAATCTTAGAGTAATTCACACCATTCAAATTATCGATCGCCTCTAAATAGAACTTAGTTAACAAACTACACTTTTACGCTTAACCTCCTTGTGGGATCGACCTCGTGCCTACCACGCTACGATAGACACCGTACACTTGCGGTTGTTTATTTTAGTGTTGTATAACACGTGAATCAAAACCACTTCTACTCTCACTATAAAACTCCTCACCACCACTTCTAGCGACAATAAGGATTCATAGTTACTTTTGAAGAATCATTGCCAGTCTAATAAGTCGGATTTTTTTGTGATAGTTGAGCAAAAAATTATGTTTGGGAATATTTCGGACCACTTTTGGAATTATATGGGTTTGATAATTTTAGCGGAGAGTTAACGAGTGGACATGCGGCCTGTTGGGAATAAAATGAGCTATGTTTTGATTGAATTCCAAAAACCCCCTGAGACATGCCTAAGTCAATGAAAAATATGTTCTAAGAATGTTAGAACATATAGATTATAGGCTAGATGAGAAGCTGAAATGTTAGGCAGCTCTTAGACAATTAGATGCACAATTTGAGGGGGAACCTATGCTTTGAAGATGATCAAGATCAAGTCTCCCCAAGGCTCAAATTCTGGAACAAAGAGTAAGGACACTCTATGAAATCTAAGATGCTCTTATCAGGAGAGTTGTCCAGAGAAAATATTCTTAAAGCACTGATCTGGAGAGTTGTCCAAAGAAGCTAGCCATATGCAAGAACAAACCTACCTAGCTCAAAAGGACAAGACTACTCAAAGGTTTTGGTCAGGAAGAGTTGTCCAGATAAGCCAACTCTAAAGTATAAAGTGCTCTGATGCAAAAAGACCAATCATGCTGATCAGGAGAGTTGTCCAGAGGAGTTGTCTCAGCTAATTTGACCAAGATCAAGTGCTCTGAAAGCCTAAGATCAACTATGCTGAAGAGATTGAGACAACCAGTCCCTAAAGGTTCTCAAAGGAATGAGCTAAGACCATACACAAGAGAAATAAAGGGAAAGAGCCAAGTCATCCGAAGAAGAGCAAGCCAACCATGCTGAAAAGCAAAACTGCTGATAGTGATAAGGAGAGTTGTCCAGATGATAAGGAATGTTGTCCTATCATTGGATCAACCTTCAGAAGCCATGTCCAAGTCCTAACAAGAAGTCAAACATTGGGAAAAGTGCTGCAGAATGAAGACAAAACTGTTACAGCCGTTTATTACCCAAATGAGGACATGTCACTATCAAGAATCTGTCTTCCAGTTTGAAGAACTCAAGGAAGACATTTATAGCAATTTGGGGCTGCCTCTCCAACGGGCAAATCCTCCATTTTGTCTATAAATACAGAAGTGTGAAGACCATTTGAAAGCACCTCAACCTTGACAAGAATATCCAACTATCCTACAAGTTGACAAGTGCTCTTAAGCTTTCAAAGAGACTATCTTAGTCTTTATACACTTCTTCTAAGCTGAACCCAATTGTATATTCATACACAAGCTTAGAGAGATATCCTATCCTTATACACTGATCATCATTGTAAAGGATATCTCATTAGTTGGAACCTTACTTCAATCCTCATATCTTTCAAGAGTGAAAGTGAGAAGGTTGTAGTAGTAGAAGTGGTAGGAACTGACTGTTGAGAGAAGAACAGTTCAGTTCTGAGTTGAGAAGAGGGTACTAGGACTCTAGACATCCTAGGGATCAATTCACCAAGGAGTGGTGTTCTTGATCAAGTGCACCTTGGCACTATAAAACAAGTTAATTCCAAGAGTGAAGGAATTATCCTGTTAAATCAGGGAAAGTGGATGTAGGAGCTTGAGTCTCTGAACCACTATAAACTCTTGTGTTGATTTACTTTACAAGTACTTACATTCACTCAACACTGCACACAAAACTGATCTTTCAAAGATACACATTCAAAGACTGTGCAAAACTGTTTTGGACAACTTCCCTGAAGCTTAACTGGACTGTTTTACATTGACTAAGTGATTTCAGAAATTAAAGGAGTCTAAACTTAAAGGGCCAACCACTATTCCGCACATATAACTCCCCTAGATAGTTATTCAACTAAGTACTCAATAGTACTTAGTGGATTGATTATCTTAGAAGAGTTAATCACCTTCAGCAGAGTTGTCCAAGACAACCTTGCTGAGTTCTGGTTTGATCAAAGTTCAAAAAGAATTGCATACAAGTGTATTCCCCCCCCCATACACTTGTTATCTACTCCTTTCAGGACCAACAAGTGGTATCAGAGCAGGGGTTCAAAGACCACTGCTTCTGAAAATCCATCTTGATTTTCAAAACTCACATATTTGGTGTGGTCACTGAACTGATCTCTATCTGAAATCCATTACTTGTTGATTGATTGATTCTTATTGAGATATGGCCAACAACAATGCTGTTCCTCCACCTGCTGTTCAAGGATTAGACAACATGGCCACAAATCCAGTCAATCATATTTCTCATCACAAACTGCCCATGTTTTCAATAGACAATTATGATTTCTGGAAAATTAGAATGAGGGCTCATCTTGCATCTCTTCATACTGATATGCTTAGAGTAATCACAAGAGGACCTTTTGTGTTTACTCAAACTAACCCCAGATTGACAGATGAGCAAAGAGCAGATATAAGGGAATTGATTCCCAAAGATGAGGATGACTTCACTGCTGATGAAAAGAGGAAAGATAATTTGAATTATCTTGCCATGAACACCCTCTATCAAACAATTCCAGATGCAGTTATGGGTAGAGTCTACCACTGCACCACAGCTAAAGAAATTTGGGATACCCTTGCTGAAATGTGTGAGGGCACTGAAAAAATCAAGGAGAACAAGCTCCAAGTTGCTGTGCAGAAGTTTGAACAATTCTCAATGGAGACTGATGAGTCAATTGACAAATTTGCTGGTAGATTCACTGATGTGATGAATGAGATTAATTCACTGGGCAAGGTTTACACCAAGAGAGAGGTTGGACTGAAAATCCTAAGGAGTCTCACTCAAAAGTGGGATGTCTATGCTGTAATGATGCAGAATACCAAAGATCTCTCCACTATGCCCATGCAACAAATATTCTCAGAACTTAAAGCCTATGAGCTTGACCTCAATAGAAGAAAGCCTGTTGAGGAACCTTCAAATCCTACTAAGGGAGTGGCATTCAAAGCCAAAGTTGCTGAACCAGAAATGCAGCCCACTCCCAGATCATCAAAGTCAGTCTCTAAGACTGAAATGAAGGAAGAACTAGCCTTGATGGCTAGAAGGTTTGACAAGCTCAACACAAGGTTTGGAAGATACAAGAAATTCTACCAAGATAACAAATTCAGGAGAAGATACAATTCCCCTGAAGATCAGGCTGAGGACAAAAAGCCTGAAGAGAGAAGATCAGAGGACAAGTCCTCTGATAGGAGAAGATCCAGTAGAGCTGAACCCTCATCATCTAAGAGAAGAGATGAATCCAAGAAGGATGATGATGAAGATCTGTGTTACAACTGCAAAAAGAAAGGGCACTTCCAATATGACTGCCCTGAACTAAGCTCTAAAGAAAGAAGAGAAAGACAAGCAAAAAGAGACAGAAAATTCACCAATAGAAAAGCCATGATGGCTGGTGAAGAATCTGATAGTGCTGAAAGTTTCAACTCTTCTGATGGATTGTTCTCCAACAGTGATGATGATGATGATGTCTGCAACATGGCTCTTGAGGATGATGAGGTATCCTCTACTTCTAGTTCACCATCATTTATCTCACAGAACACTAGTGAGGTTAACCTGAAACTTTCCTTGGGAAAGTTGATGGAAGATTTCACTAGATTACAAGAATTTCATGACAATTGTGTGAGAGAAAATGAAAGACTAGCTACTGAACTCACCAAGAACTCTGAGGTAGCTGTTGATGTCAAGTCTACTGAGTTGTATCAACAAGTCTTGAGAAAGCTTGAGGAAGCAAATCTCAGGATAGTTGACCAACAAAAGGAGATTGATGATCAACTTCTCTCTCAGAAAAGAAAAGAATTTGAACTTAAAATTCTAAATGCCAAATTTGAAAATCTCTCACATGAGTATGATATTCTTAAATCAAGTGAAGAGAGCCTGAAATTAAAGATGTCTGCTTTGAACAAATCCTCTAGAGCAATAGAGGAAATTCAAAGTTATCAAAGACCTATGGCTCAAAGAAGTGGATTAGGTTTTGATCCACTTGAATCTTCACCTTGTCTTAGTGTTGCATCTACAAGTAACACTAAGAGAATCTTTGTTAAGTCAGTGGCACAACAAGCTGAAAATGAAGTAATTCAGCCACTGAACAAAGGAAAGGGCAAATTGAATGAAATGCCTACTCAAGTAATTCAGGAGAATAGGCCAAAACCTAAGGAAATGGCCAAAGCTCCTGAGCACAAGAGGAATATTGGTCAGCAGAGTAGACCCAATGGAAGGGCAACTCTCCTGAACAATGTTCAGAGGAATTATCCAAGGTATAATCAGCCTAGGCCAACTCATCTGAGAAAGCCTCAGCTGAATAGACCTAAAGAAAACCATCCTTTAAGGCAGAATAAAATGAGACAACCAAAACCCTTCATGCCAAAGGGTAATGGTCATAAAAAGGCCTTTCCTCAAAGATTTCATCAAGCTGCACAAAGAACTCATAAGTTCAGAAGAGTGGTCAACTCCTCTGAAACTTACAGAGTTAACACATTCACACATACTTTCCCAAAGGCATTTAAGGGAAAGACAGTGTATGTTGATGCACTAGGAAAACAACTTAGCCACCTTGAATCAATCAGGGTTATTAGGCAAGTTTGGGTTCCCAAAGGTACAGCTAACCTCTCAGGACCCAAAACTCAAAGGGTACCTAAACCTATCTAATTGCAGGTACCAATGGGCCACAAGAAGAGGAGCATGAACAAAAAGACAGCATGGTACCTTGACAGTGGATGCTCAAGGCACATGACTGGAAACAAGGAACTCCTCTCTGATTTTATTGAAAAAGAAGGCCCAAATGTCACCTTTGGAGACAGCTCACAAGCAACAACAAAAGGTTATGGTACTTTGATGATTGGTAACATCAAAGTAACCAATGTATCTTATGTAGCTGGTCTCAAATATAATCTCCTGAGTATCAGTCAATTCTGTGATAAAGATTTTAATGTTGAGTTCTCAAGTGGAAAGTGCCTAATTAAAGATAAAACTCAACAAACCCTATTGACTGGAACTAGGAAGGGAAATGTGTATTTTGCAGACTGGGACAAGTCTACTGATGCTACATGTTTCATTGCTAAAAGTTCTAGTGAACAAAGTTGGCTATGGCACAAGAGGCTAAACCACCTGAACTTCAAATCTATGAATAAACTTGCTAGAAATGCATTAGTTAAAGGACTACCTAATGAGGTTTTCATTAAGGAACATGTGTGTAAACCATGTCAAGAAGGAAAACAGATTAAAGCCTCATTCAAAGGAAAACCAGTCATTTCCACTGAAAGGGTACTTGAACTTCTACATATGGATCTATTTGGACCAATCACCCCTTCAAGCATAAATGGTAGAAAATACACATTAGTGGTAGTAGATGACTTCTCTAGGTTCACATGGGTAGTATTTCTACTTAATAAGAAGGAAACACAAGTCAAACTACCTGAACTTCTCAAGAGATTGTCAAATGAGAAAAGCCTTAGTATTATCAAGATAAGATCTGATAAAGGCACTGAGTTCATTAATTCATACATTAATGAGTACTGCACATCAAATGGAATAGCTCATGAAACCTCAGCAGCTAGAACTCCCCAACAAAATGGAGTTGCAGAAAGAAGGAATAGAACCTTAAAAGAAGCTGCTAGAACTCTAATTGCTGATTCAAATCTACCTAAGAGGTTTTGGGCTGAAGCTATAAACACTGCATGCCATACTCAAAATAGATGTTTGATCACTAAGGGGCAAGGCAAAACCCCCTATGAACTCTGGAAAGGAAGAATGCCTAAAGTGTCATACTTTCATATATTTGGTTGTAAATGTTTCATTCACAATAATGGGAAAGAACAGTTGAAAGCTTTTGACAGCAAAGCTGATGAGGGAGTATTTCTTGGATACTCTCAAATCAGTAGAGCTTTCAGAGTCTACAACAAGAAATCCCTTATAGTGGAAGAAACACCTCATGTTGTGTTTGATGAATCTATCTTTGAGATCAGGAATGATCAGTTGGAACCTGAAGAAATCACACAGAGGACAACCAGATTAAGCCTAAAAGACAAAGACACTGAACTCATAGAAATTGTCCCAATCAACCTACCAGAACATACAACATTGGACAACCATCCTGAAGGCAACCTTCCTGAGACAAATCCCACTGATGGAAATGATGAACTGAATGATCCAATCCCAGTTCACATCCAGGTAACAACTACCAATGAAGAAGCAGCTCCTGCTGAGGTAGTTAATGGGTCAAATAATCAAGGGGGAACTCAAAATGTTGAAAATGCCAATGTCCCTGACATTGAGGACAACACCCCTGATTATGATCCTGAATTAGATCCTGCATTAAATTATCCTGAATTCTATGATCAAATTGACTCACCTTCAGTAGAGGACAACTCTACTGAAGAGATCAGGAAAAGAAGGACCTGGTTATCTGACCATCCTACTGACCTGATACTTGGTGATCCAAGTATAGGAGTCAGAACCAGAAAGTTTCATGGTGAAAGTGCTATGTTCTGTTGTTTCTTGTCAGAACAGGAACCAAAAGATATTGAGGAAGCACTTCAAGATGCCAATTGGATCACAGCCATGCAGGAAGAACTGAACCAATTCACCAGAAATGAAGTATGGGAGCTGGTGGACAGACCCTCACATCAAAATGTTATTGGAACAAAGTGGGTGTTCAAGAACAAGAAAAATGAAAATGATGTGATTGTCAGAAACAAAGCAAGACTAGTGGCAAAAGGGTATTGCCAACATGAAGGCATTGACTATGATGAGACATTTGCACCTGTGGCAAGGCTAGAAGCAATAAGGCTCTTTCTAGCCTATGCAGCCCACAAGAGGTTCAAAGTATACCAAATGGATGTCAAGAGTGCCTTTCTGAATGGAGTCTTGAAAGAAGAAGTCTATGTGGAGCAACCACCAGGGTTTGAAATTGGAAACCAAGTTTACAGACTCAAGAAAGCTCTATATGGACTCAAACAAGCCCCTAGGGCTTGGTATGATACACTGTCACAATTCCTCTTGGAACATGGATTCACCAAGGGAACTGTGGACAGAACTCTCTTCAGAATCTCTGAAGGAGAGGACATCTTGCTTGTCCAAATTTATGTGGATGACATAATTTTTGGATCCCCTAATGAGAAGCTATGTGAGAAATTCTCCAAGCTCATGCAAAGCAAGTTTGAGATGTCCATGATGGGGTTGATGAACTTCTTTTTGGGTCTACAAGTCAAGCAATCTAAAGAAGGAATCTTCATCAACCAAGCTAAGTACACAAGAGAAATGATCAAAAAGTTTGGGTGTACAACCAGCAAGCCAGTAAGGATCCCTATGAACACAAATTGGAAGATGGATCCTGATGAGAGTGGTATTCCAACCAACTCTACTGAGTATAGAGGAATAATTGGTTCACTCCTCTATCTCACTGCCAGCAGACCTGATATCACCTTTGCAGTAGGTGTTTGTGCAAGATTTCAAGCAAATCCCAAGAAAAGCCACCTTGAGGCTGCAAAGAGGATTTTGAGGTATCTCAAAGGCACTGAGAATCTAGGCCTTTGGTACCCTGCTAATGACAATATTGAGCTAACTGGCTACTCAGATGCTGATTATGGAGGATGTAGGATTGACAGAAAGTCCACTTCAGGGACTTGTCAATTCTTGGGCAACAAGCTTATTTCATGGTTCTCCAAGAAGCAGAACACAGTGGCCACTTCCACCACTGAAGCTGAATATGTTGCTGCTGGAAGTTGTTGTGCTCAAATTCTTTGGCTAAGTCAACAACTCAGAGACTACAAAGTCAACTCTACTGAAGTGCCAATTTTCTGTGATAACAATAGTGCCATTGCTATATCACAAAATCCTGTCTTACACACAAGATGCAAGCATGTGGACATCAAGCACCACTTCATTAGAGATCATGTGGAGAAGAAGGATATCAAGCTAATGAAAATTCACACAGACCATCAAAAAGCTGATATATTAACCAAGCCACTTGCAGAGGCAAGATTTCTGGAGCTATCAGCAGAGTTGGGATTACTTGATCCAGGGAAGTTGGACAAATAAGTCCAAAGAAGCTCATTGATTAAGGGGGAAACAAACTCAAGCTTCAGCAGACTTGGTCAAGTCTACTGAAATTCAGAAACATGACCTTACCTCTTCAGGACACTTGTCCACAGTTCTTCAGGATACTTGTCCATGTAGGGTCAGATAAGTTGTCCTAGCTATCAAACCAAATCTTGGTATGATAAGCACCTATTTTTGGTGATCAAAACCCATTTCGAAATCTGTCCCATTGAAATACAGTTTTCACCTTTTTGGGATTTAATTTGTCTCCCACCCAAAAGGTCACTTTCCATGCATTAAATGCCAAGATTTAACTCTTGTTTGCATTAAACTTTTTGGGACATGATCTATCTCGAAAAATCCCCAGCCTTAAACAAACATTTAAAACCACCCACGTTTTGAATAAAACAGTTATTTCACTGTTACATTGGTTTTTGACCATTGGATCAAAAATGGACAACTCCCCTGAAATCAATCCTAGCCGTCCATTTTGGATTTCCATTTTTGCTCACCTTTGAATTGTATCAAGACCTTACCAACTCATTGACAAACATTCTTTTTAGAATATTCACAAGTCTTAAGATATCCACAAACACTTCTTCCCCAAGTATTCGAAACCCTAACTCAAAAGTTCTTCAAACTCTCTCATTCTTCATCAAACCTTTTTCTGCAATTTTCAATGGCCCCCAAGGTTAGACCTGAGATGCTTGTAGATTTCTCCAACAAAGATCTAGACCTAGATTTTGGCTATCTAAGCAACAAGAACAATCTTCACTTCGAGCCAATTATCTCTTTTGAAAGTGAAGATCCTGAGGTTACTCCAACCCTGAGATGGTTGAGAAGGGCTGGTCTCCAAAAGTTCTTGGAAGAAAGACCAAGCTCTTGCCTGGAAAGCTATATGGCAGAATTCTTTGCCTTCCTCAAGTGGAGAGGCAAGCCTGAAGATGGTGAAGTATCAACCAGGCTATCCTACACAGCTGAAGGAGAGGAAGAGGAGAGATTCCATAGAGTTAGATTCTCCTCAGAGGATCTGGAAGGAGCCTTTGGATTGCCTCATGAGGGTAGGAATCCAGAAGTATATGGCACTGGACATGAAGAGGAAATAGCCCAAGAGTGGTTATTAGTTCCAGGCCCTCTCTCCTCAACTCAAAACAAGAAAACTCTCAAGCCAGAGTTTCTAAATCTTTTTGAGGTAGTTGCAAAGAGCCTCCTAAGCAACACTGGAAGCCTAGAGCAGGTCAGCCAGCCAAGGATCAGAATCATGGCTGCCATTATTGATGCCAGTGATAAGGGCATCAAGTTTGATTGGAGGACCTTCATCATGTCTGAGATGATGAAGGAGAAGGCTAAATTTAAGGTGAAAGCCCACAATAAGGTGGTGCTAGAAGGGAAAATCAAGTATTGCACCAGGGCAAGCTTGTTGATTGAGAGGTTTTCCCACTATTCCCAGATGCAGACCTTTGCAAAGCCCCTCCCAGCCCAAAAGATCCTGTTCAGAAAGCTCAGTAAGAAAACTGAGAAAAGAAGGATGCTATTGGCCAAGCCTGCTGAAGAACAGAAGGAAGAGAAGCCTAAGATGAAAAAGAGAACAAAGTCCAGGGCTGTCAAGACAAGGAAAATGTCTCAGAGAATCTCAGAAGAGAATTCAGATGCTTCAGCTGAGATTGAAGAAGTTGCTAGAGAAGGTGTACAAGTGCCATCTGATCATTCAGAAGAACTCAGACAAAAGTACAATGAGACTAGACAAAAGTCTAAGGGTGATAAGAGAATCAGGGAAGTTGTCCCTGAGAAGGAAGGAAGTGGAAGTAGCAGGGCCAGCAAGAGAAGAGCCAAACCTACTGAAAAGGTGTTGGAGCTGCAAGAAGAGAGGTCTCTTCAATTGGCTCTAAGGGAGAGCAGAGCTGAAAGCAGGGCCAAATCCATGTCAAGGACCAATTCATCTGGTTCTGGAACTCCAGAATCCAAAGTCCCTGAAGGTCAACCCATAGAGGCCAACCTCCCTGAAATTCAGTATCTTGGGCCCAACTCCCCTGAAACCTATGTCACCCCTTCCAACCAACCCATTACCCCTGTAAATCTCACTAAGAGATATTCTCCTGAAGGAAATGTGCAAAGAAGTGGCATAGATGTGCTTGCTGACTTAGCAGTAGATGAGACAAGACTCCTGTCTCCCCTTGACTCATCCATGCTGAATTATTCAAAACTCTTAGAGCATGCACTCAATGAGCCAACCCCCTTGAGTAAAGCCCCTTCAGACCCATTGCTCTCAAAAGCAACTGAAGATCCTTCTACTGCACCCAACCCTTCTGAAGCCAACATCCCTGAACTTAATCTGCCTGAAGCCTTGATAGGAGAACCCAGAGCCAACTCCCCTATAACCCAAAGTCCCCATTCAAGTGGAGATGAGGAGGAGTATACCTATGAAAGTATGCTCAGAGGAGGAGCCAAGGCTACTGTGGACAGTTTGTATCCACAACTTGCTGAATTTCCAAGAATTCAGAAGGCCTTTCAAGATTTAAGGATGCTTGTTGATGTGAAAGACAAATCCTTGATGGAGATATCACAAGTCATCCAAGATAAGGGTGCAAACTGGTGGCAGATAGAGGAGAACAGATTGCTACACTTTGCTGGAGTTTCAAAGACAAGATTCCTCATAGATGAGGAGATTTTTGCAAAGTTGGTAGCTGATAAGATTGAAGAGGAGAAAGAAAGAAAAGCCAAGGGAATCAAACACCCTGACAGTGGTTCTAATGATGATGATTCCCCTGATGATCCCTCAAACCCTTCAAATCCCAACCCTCCTGAAACCCTTCAAGCCAACCTCCCTGAACCCTTTCAACCCAAGTCTTCTGTAGCAGATAGACTTTCCAATCCTCCCAAAACCTATCATAGGAAAGGCTCTGTAACTTCAGAGGTGTTGACCAAGGGTGGTAACACAACCAAAGATACATCTGCCAATGAAGGTTCCTCTGAACCCAAGGCACAGCCTAAAGATGTTGAGGTTCCTGTATTAGAGGCTAGTTTGATTAAGGCCTATTCAGTGTCAGAAGAGTTGGACATTGATCAGCCCTTAATCATTCAGGATGACTCAGTGGCTGCTGATATAAGCACTGTGATCTCCCCACAACTGCCATCTTTGAACCTTGTTGAAGGTGGAGATGCTGCAGGTTTAGGAGAAGGAGTTGAAAAGGAGAGCATAGTTGAAAAATCAGAGGGAGTTATGGATGAAAGAGAGGTAGTCATCACTAAGATAGTGAGTGTACCAACATATGAGGGTGGAATAAGTGAGGAAGGACAGGTTATTCTTGAAGTCAAATCTGAACTTCAGGAATCCCTTGGTGAAAGGAGGCCTGATTCCTTGAGTGAGAACATTATCCATGAAGGGAGAAAAGAACAAGTTGAAAATGAGAAGAAGACTGCTGATGTATCAGAGTCTTATGTAAAAGAAATTGAGGGTGATGAGTGCTTATTTCCTAACTTGTTTGATTTATCTGATGTTGCAGGTATTTCTCTTGACCAAATTTTTGCAGATGAGTTCCTCACAGATGCACCTATCCAAGTTGATACAGGCTCAGCTCAAGCCTTACTTGGCATGCAATCAGAGAAGTTGGACTCCTTGGCTCATCAAGTCCAATCTGCTCATACTGAAACTTCAGGAGCATTGAATGAGCAAGGAAGGACTCTAGCATCTGTAGAAATGAGGCTCACTGGCTCTGAAGATGTTGTGCTACCAACCCTTGAGGCAAGAATCAGTGGTGTGGAATCTGGTCTTCAAACCATCTCCACTGAAGTTCAAAGTGCCAAATCTACCATGGAAGCCATCTCAGAGGAGGTCAAGAAAGAACAGAGGTTGCTGAGAGATAATCACAATGCAAATGTCAAAGCTCTCAGGCTCACTGTCAAGCAAGCTCTTGGAAAGAAGACAGCACTACAAAAGAGAAGAGCTGAAGAGCAAAGGCTAGCTATGGTCAAAGCTGCCTCAGAAAAATTTTCCCAAGAAGTGTTGGCCAACATTGCTGAAGGTGCAGTGGCCAACCTCACTGAGCTCTTAAAAGCCCAACTGGATGCATCTCTGAAAACAGCCATGGAAGAGGTTGTCCAACAAAAGATGAAGCCTGTTCTAGCTTTCCTTAGCTTGAGCAGTGACATAATGCAGAATATACATGATGAAAATGTATATTTGTTGGAAGAGATGAAGTCCCTAAACCAGGCCCAATCCCTGATGGCCTCAACAATGAGTGACCTAAAGCCCCAGTGCTTTGATGCTGCCAAAAAGGGGGAAAGGGAAAGAGCTAGAGCAAAAGGTGCCTTGGTGATTGGGAGTCCAGTGAAAGGGAAGGACAAAGTCCCTGAAGGAAAGGGAAAAGAGCCAGAAATGCTGAATTTGGAAGATTTGGATGAAGAGGAGCAGTTAGCATTGGCATTGAAGAACTCAATGGCCTCAGCTCAAGAAGAAAGGGCAAGGAAACAGCAAAGACCAGGTGGTGAAGTGTCAGGTTTGGACAAAGATGCTGAAGGTGTCCAAACCAGAGGAAAAATCAAGAAGGCCCAAGGAAAGAAGAGACAAATTGAGAAATTCACTGACTTTCCTAGCAGCCTTGATCTTCCACCTGAATTCAGAATTGATGAGGATGAGCCTACATCAAAGAAAGCCAAAACTGCTGAAGAGGACAAATCTTCTGAATCTGGAAAAACTGCTGAAGGTGCCAAATCAACTGAAGAGACTGAAGAGTTATTTGCTGAAGGATTTGGATCTGAACCTAAGAAGAAGACAACTGTTCTAGCCCATGATCCATCAAAGCTGTTTCATGAAGGGTATGGCAAAGACCCTGAAACACAACAGAAACTGGCCATGATGAGGGCCCATGAGAAAATTGATCTGATGGAAGAAGCCAACAGAGCAAGAGATGAAAGGAGAGCAAACTTTCAGAAACCAAGAAGGAGAAGAGCAACTTACAGCAAGATGAAGCCTCAGCTTCTAATCCCAATGGACACCAAATATCCACACTTGGATAAATGGGTGCCAATTCAACTGAATGACACATGGGAAGAAGCCAAAAGGGAGTTTGTCTATGACTTTTATGTCATTGACAGATGGAATGGAGGAGATGCAAACTCTGCCTTCACTGAGTTCATGCTAGAATACTACAGAGAGTTGTATCAACAACTACTTGCAGCTGCTGACATTGCAAGATTTGAACTCACAGCTCCCAAGCCAATCATATACATGCCTCCAAAGCTTGAAGGATGGATTGACCAAGCAAGAATTCTGAGGGAATTCACTGAGATCCTTAAGCTGAACAAGATGGTTCTTGGACCTAAGGGAACCAACCAAGAAGCCATGGCACTGAAAAGAAGAGTGTGGGCACAGTATGGAATGCTGCCACCTCCTGAGGATGATCTTTGAAATGGCTAAGTCTTCTGACCTTACTTGAATGATCAACTATGCTGAAATATGGTCAAGTTTGCTGATGTGTTAATCTGGTTGCTCTGATCTGTTAAAGATTGCTCTGATACAAGTTCTGTGCTCTGATGCTGAAAATATCATTTTGAATTATTGTAATGAAGTGCTCTGATATGCTTAAGTGTTATTGATTCATGCTCTGATATGTTAATTTCAACTATCAACATGCCTGTAATGATTTTTGAATGAATGATAGTTGAACTTATTTTGAATCAAGAAACTCAAATCTCTCTATGCCTATCTTAAAACCTACTTGCAACAAAAACAGTGAATACACTAACACATTACTTTTCAGGAATATTGACCTCAGTCATGTCTTCTGAAGATACATGTAATAGGTGTAGACAAGTCACTTTTGCTTAAAATTGTATAGGTTTTGGCATCATCAAAAAGGGGGAAATTGTTGGGAATAAAATGAGCTATGTTTTGATTGAATTCCAAAAACCCCCTGAGACATGCCTAAGTCAATGAAAAATATGTTCTAAGAATGTTAGAACATATAGATTATAGGCTAGATGAGAAGCTGAAATGTTAGGCAGCTCTTAGACAATTAGATGCACAATTTGAGGGGGAACCTATGCTTTGAAGATGATCAAGATCAAGTCTCCCCAAGGCTCAAATTCTGGAACAAAGAGTAAGGACACTCTATGAAATCTAAGATGCTCTTATCAGGAGAGTTGTCCAGAGAAAATATTCTTAAAGCACTGATCTGGAGAGTTGTCCAAAGAAGCTAGCCATATGCAAGAACAAACCTACCTAGCTCAAAAGGACAAGACTACTCAAAGGTTTTGGTCAGGAAGAGTTGTCCAGATAAGCCAACTCTAAAGTATAAAGTGCTCTGATGCAAAAAGACCAATCATGCTGATCAGGAGAGTTGTCCAGAGGAGTTGTCTCAGCTAATTTGACCAAGATCAAGTGCTCTGAAAGCCTAAGATCAACTATGCTGAAGAGATTGAGACAACCAGTCCCTAAAGGTCCTCAAAGGAATGAGCTAAGACCATACACAAGAGAAATAAAGGGAAAGAGCCAAGTCATCTGAAGAAGAGCAAGCCAACCATGCTGAAAAGCAAAACTGCTGATAGTGATAAGGAGAGTTGTCCAGATGATAAGGAATGTTGTCCTATCATTGGATCAACCTTCAGAAGCCATGTCCAAGTCCTAACAAGAAGTCAAACATTGGGAAAAGTGCTGCAGAATGAAGACAAAACTGTTACAGCCGTTTATTACCCAAATGAGGACATGTCACTATCAAGAATCTGTCTTCCAGTTTGAAGAACTCAAGGAAGACATTTATAGAAATTTGGGGCTGCCTCTCCAACGGGCAAATCCTCCATTTTGTCTATAAATACAGAAGTGTGAAGACCATTTGAAAGCACCTCAACCTTGACAAGAATATCCAACTATCCTACAAGTTGACAAGTGCTCTTAAGCTTTCAAAGAGAGGTTGTGTTTTATCGATTTTGTAGGAAATACGGTGAAATTTGGAGCAAAACACCAACCATACTTTACTGGATCAGGAAGAAGAGTGCACGGTTAGATTTGTCTCGAAAAACGGAGTGTATTAGCCAAAGGAATCGAGTCAATCCGACACCCTAGGCGAAATTTATGCATGAAACGAGAAGGGGAGGAGACAACTCGGCCGAGTGAGTCAACTCAGCCGAATCTGAGACTTTGAGCTCTACTGCGCACTCGGCCGAGTGAGGTTACTCGGCCGAATCTGCAACTTTGCACTTCACTGCGCACTCGGCCGAGTAAGCCAACTCGGCCGAGTAAGGTTGAATGCCGTAGCTCCTGAATTGAACATCACTCGGCCGAGTAACCCAACTCGGCCGAATTTGCGATTTTCAACATTTCTGCGCACTCGGCCGAGTGAGCCAACTCGGCCGAATCAAGCCAAAGCCGTAGCCACTGGAACTTCAAGACCACTCGGCCGAGTGACCCCAACTCGGCCGAGCCTCGGCTAGATAAAATCACAAACACGCTTTTTCAAGTGATCCACTCGGCCGAGTGACCCCAACTCGGCCGAGTCACCCCAATTTCGGTGCCAAACTTATATTTTCTCCATTTTCGAGGGATCAACTTGCAATTATGCCATCTAAGCCCTACCCCAACACTATATAAGCCCCCTTTCTTGAAATCCAAGACATGCTCCCCCAATCCACACATACTTACACATACTTGGAGGTGTTTTAGCCATTTCTCTCTCAATTCTTCATCAAATCAAGGAAGAAAGGATGCAATAGCTCCCAAATTCCATTCACTACCACATTCTAGACTAAGCTTTCCCTTTCTTTTCCTTTTGATTTAGTTTTTACATTTGGATTTTGTAATTTCATTATGCTAGTAGTGAGCTAAACAAATTGTGGTTCTAAGGCATTGTAGATACTTGAATTGAAGTTTATGATTACTTTCTTGCTTTAATTGGTGTTTGTATCTTATTTGTATGCTTAATTATTCATTGTAAAGCATGTTGTTATTGGCCATGATGATTTGTTTAATTCATTGTTAATTGGGGTAAGATCGAGAGATTTATTCCATTAATCGTATGCAAGCATGCAACCCGGTATTATTATGAGATCGAGAGAGGATTAATTATCGGAGAGGGAATCGAATGATCTTTGGGGCTAGTTTAGGTAATACAATATTTGTGAGGTAGAGATACAAACTTATATTGTGTTTTCCTTTGGGTTAATTAGATCGAGAGATTAATTAATTCTTCTTGTGTGATCACCCTATATGAGATAACCTTAATGGCCATTTAAACGAGTTAACATTCATAAACGGATATTTAGGTGTTACAATTGCCTTGGAACCCACTTTCTCTTAATTGATTTTCATTCGTTTTTACTTTTTTTTTTATTGATTCGCATGCTAGTAGATCGATTTCCATTTCTCTTTATTACTTAATTGTGACACTTTGGTAGGTAATCTTAGAGTAATTCACACCATTCAAATTATCGATCGCCTCTAAATAGAACTTAGTTAACAAACTACACTTTTACGCTTAACCTCCTTGTGGGATCGACCTCGTGCCTACCACGCTACGATAGACACCGTACACTTGCGGTTGTTTATTTTAATGTTGTATAACACGTGAATCAAGTTTATGGCGCCGTTGCCGGGGAGGTTTTATAGCTCTAGAGTGTAGGTTAATAGAGTTTTAGTTTAGACATTTTACTTGCTTTCTTTATTTGCAAAAATCCAAAAATATTTGTTTGTTTTACCTTGATTTCACTTGTGATTCTTACTCTCTTTTGAACTTTTGTCTAGACATGGTTTATGATCACACGATCTAGGAGGAATAAATAAGAAGTGTTGCCCTTGGATCCGGAGATCGAAGCTAATTGTCGAAGAAGGAACGCCGAAAGAAGAAGGATTGAATTGGAAGAGATGAATCGAAGGGATAATCCGATTGTGGAAGAAGAAAGAAATCAAGAGGATATTGGAGGCATAGTAGAGCCAAATGGGAATGGTGGTAATCGACCACAAGGAGGCTTGAGAGGTAACCTCAACCGGAGGATTGAAGAGAATGTCAATATGGAAGGAGATAGAGAGCAACGGGGGAATGAGGAAAACGGGAATCAAAGAGTCTTGAGAGACCACTTTCGTCCTATCCCTAGACCATATGGAGGAGCGGGTCCAGAACCCGTAGATGCTCACAATTTCGAGCTCAAGACGGCCTTGATTGTTATGGTGCAAAACAATCAATTTGGAGGACTTTCCAAGGAGGATCCTAACCTCCACTTGTCTCAATTTCTCGAGATAAGTGGAACGGTTAAGATCAATCGAGTGCCTCAAGACTACATCCGGTTGCAACTATTCCCCTTCTCTCTTCAAGACCGTGCTAAGCAGTAGTATCTCTCCCTTGATTTGAGGACCATTGAAGATTGGAATGATCTTGTTGATGCATTCTTGATGAAGTATTTCCCTCCAAGCAAGACTATCAAAATCCGAGGAGAAATATCTTCATTTATGCAAGATGATGATGAGTCCCTAACCGAAGCATGGTGGAAAGTTAAATACCCATCCCTTTTTTCTCCTCCCCATGACTCGAACCCAGGACCTAAAGCCTATGTAGTGGTGCTCTAACCACTTGAGCTATCCCACTTTGTCCCTAACCAAAGCATGGGAGCGCTTCAAAGATTTGATTAGAAGTTGCCCACAACATGGTTTCTCACGAGACCAACTCATTTGCTACTTCTACAATGGAATGGACCACCGAACAAGAGGAATGGTGGATGCTTCGGCGGGTGGAGGTTCTTTGTTGGGAAAGACAATGGAAGAGGGCTATGTGCTATTAGAGGAGATGGCTAAGAATGGCAACCAATGGCCATCCGAGAGAAGACAAAATCGGAAAGTTGCCTCAACCCAAGATTTGGATGAGAATGCTAAACTCTCCAACAAGGTGGATAAATTGATATCTCTTATGACGGCTAAAGCTTTAGTGGGGCCACGTGACGAGCAATATGAAGAAGCCCACTACATGAAAAATCAAAGGGATAGGCAATTTAGAGAGAGGGGTTGGAACGATAGGCAAGCCCGTGAAAGTTCCTCCAATCCAAACCAATATCATCCGAATTTGAGGCAACATGAGAATTTTTCTTATGCCAACCCAAGGAATGTCATGCAACCACCACCAAACTTCAATGTGAGGGATGAGATGATCATTGACCCCTCACCAAAGCCATCCTTGGAAGAGATGTTTGGTGCCTTCATGGGGGAAACAAAAAACTTCATGAGAGAGACTAGGGACAATGCAAACAAGACTTGGCAAAGAATTGATGAGCATGGTGAGATGATCAAGGATGTGACCACCCACATGAAGGCTATAGAAAAACAAATAGGTCAACTTGCTAACATCATTGGAAAGCAACACATTCCGGGGCAATTCCCCTCTAACACGGAGCTAAATACCAAGGAGCAATGTAAAGCCATAAGGTTAAGAAGTGGGACAAGCTACGAAGGGCCCAAGATTCCGTTAGAGGAGGAAGTGGTAATGGCACCCAAGGGTGTTGACAAAAGAGATGGCCTAGTGAAAGAAAAAGAAGAGAAAGTAGAGGAGAAGAAGAGTGGGGAGGCAATCCCTCCACAAAACAAAGGCAAGAATGTAGTGCCTCTCCCATATCCTCAAAGGATGAAGAAGAAGAAGAGTTTGGATAGCAAGTTTGTCAAGTTTGCGGAGATGTTCAAGAAGCTCCATATCAATATCCCTTTCGCCGAAGCTCTTGAACAAATACCACATTACTTAAAATTCTTGAAGGAAATAATGTCACACAAGAGGGAAATGGAGGCGTATGAGACGGTGCACTTAACTGAACAATGTAGCTCCATAATTCAAGCTAAGCTACCTCCAAAGCTTAGGGATCCCGGATCCTTCACTTTGTCATGCACCATTGGAGATGGAGGTACATTAAGAGCCTTATGTGATTCGGGAGCAAGCATCAACCTCATGCCATTATCACTCTTCAAATCACTTGGTTTAGGAGAGCTCACACCAACCACAATGAACCTTCAATTGGCGGATAGGTCTATGACATACCCTTTGGGTATAGCGGAGGATGTATTGGTCAAAATCGACAAGTTTCTATTTCCGGTAGACTTTGTGGTTTTGGATATGGAGGAAGACAAAAGCATTCCATTGCTATTGGGAAGGCCATTTTTGGCAACCGGAGGGGCCATAATTGATATGAGGAATGGAGAGTTGGAGCTTCGAATGAACCAAGAGATAGTTACGATTAACATGTATAGAACTATCAAACTCCGAAATGATGAGAATGGAGAGTATGAGTTTCCCAAGGGAGAGTACCCTCCAATGCCCATGAAAGAGGAGGTAGGAGAAGATTTGAAAGTCAATGTTGTGAAAGAGGACCCCCAAGTGGAAGAGAATGAGTTGAAGATGGGCAAAAAGGTCAAGTTTGGGGGAGTTTTTCTTAAAAACTCCCCCAAATCAAGAAAAGTTACTTATGCAAGCTTGGGAGTGAATGAGGCGTCAACCTCTTATGACATGATTGAAGAGCCGGATGGGCTAGCTAGTGGATGTTTTGATGGACTCAAGAAAGTTGCATGGGGAAAGAAGGTCAAGAACAAGGATGACAATGGGGTGACTTGATAGTCATCTCAAGGAAGAACCGTCCGGCATAGGACGTTAAAAATAGCGCTTCTTGGGAGGCAACCCAAGGTTTTATTGCTTTCATATTTTTATTGCTTTAGTAGTGTTGATAGCTTGGTTTATTTTGTAGGTATGGATGAAGAGCACTATGGACATCATATTTTGGAGAATGAAGAAGGAAGCAAAACCAACTTTGGAAGGGAGAAGCAAGTGTTGCAATGGTGATCTTTGAAGGAGCATTGGATGTGCAAGGAGGGAGGTAACAACTTGTAGCCCCAAACTTAGAATTTATACATAGTAAAATTCTAAGTTTGGGGGAGTTATTTTTCTTTTATTTTTCTACTAGTTGTTACCCTTGCACCGGTTCGTCATTTTACTTGTGTCACATTTTGCACCGGCGCACACTTGGCTTTCACATGCTTATATTGTTTAAGTTGGTTTTGATCACATGTTGGGTAGTGGACCTTTGGTGAAATGTGAGCATGAATAATCATTGGAATCCATTGTTGAGTAGTTGTGGTGATGTCTATTTGCTTTGAATGTATGCATGATTGGTGTTGGAATATAGCATCATGTTGGGTTCATATTTGTGATCTTTGATAGCATGGATGCATGATATGTTGTTGTTTGGGAACATTTGATGATTGTGAAAGTCCTATTGAATAAACCAGTGAGATTTGAGCCATAATTTGAGCATGTATTCCGGTTTGATTCATTTGAGAGTGGACTAGGTTATTGTTAGTGATCCTAGAACTTGCCCATGTTCTTGTTTGAAAGCATGATGGTGTGAAACTTTGTGATGTGATATAGGCCATCTTGTTCTAAAAGAGTCACTTAGCCAAATTTTCCCAATACCAAAGTAATCTTCCGTAGTTAGCCCTTTGAGCTTAATTCCTCATTTTTTTTTTGGCAAACTACAATGTTAACCGCTTAGCCTTTTTGAGCTTTGGATACCTACATCTAGTGGAGGATAAAAGACAAAGTGGAAAACATGTGCTTGCATGAATATCTTTGGTGAAAGGAGAAAGTGGAAAAGTTGAAAGAAAAAGAGAAAGATGAAAAGAAAATCAAGGGAAAAGAAAAGAGGGACAAAGAGCCCCAAAAGCTTGAAAAGAAAAAAAAAAAGTGTTTAATGGTCTTGTGGTGTAGAATGTGCTTAAAAGAGAACAAATAAATTGTGGAAGTTAGAGTTTTTGAGTTGCAATCCGCGCAATTGTAACTTTATCTTGAGAAGTTTTTGAGATGTGTCTATGCGTCTTTATCTCTCGCCCTCCACTAGTTTATGAGTTACTTCATCCAAATTTACCCTACCTTGACCAAAGAGCCAATGTTACATCCTTGATTAAGTCCTATTGATCACATTGTTGAGCATTTGAGTGTTGTGAAAAGTAGAAGTTGGGCAAGCATATGGTGATTGCATAGTATAACTTGGTTGATGAGTGCATTAATATCCTCAATTTGTTTGTGTGTTTGAGAGAAACACTTTGTCATGTGAGTAGAGGACTTGAGCATTTGGATTATGTTTCCCATTCACAATATCTTGTGTGTTTGTGCATTCTTTGATCCATGAGTGTGAATTGCAATAATGAGCCTATGACCTTCATTGAGAGATGCACTTTGAGAAAGAGATATCATTACATCTTACTTTGCATGTGTGATTTGCATTGAATATTCCATTGTGATCATTCCACCCTCATTGCTTTAAGTGCTTAGTTGTTTGAGGACAAACAACATTTTAAGTTTGGGGGAGTGTGATTCGGGTGGAATTTACACGTTTTAGGAGCACATGTGAAGCATGTTTTGATGTGGATTTCATTGAATTATGCATTGAATATGATTGTTTAAGCCGAAATGAGAGAAAGGTTGTGTTATGTCGTAGCTCCTGAATTGAACATCACTCGACCGAGTAACCCAACTCGGCCGAATCTGCGATTTTCAACATTTCTGCGCACTCGGCCGAGTGAGCCAACTCGGCCGAATCAAGCCAAAGCCGTAGCCACTGGAACTTCAAGACCACTCGGCCGAGTGACCCCAACTCGGCCGAGTCTCGGCTAGACAAAATCACAAACACGCTTTTTCAAGTGATCCACTCGGCCGAGTGACCCCAACTCGGCCGAGTCACCCAAATTTCGGTGCCAAACTTGTATTTTCTCCATTTTCGAGGGATCAACTTGCAATTATGCCATCTAAGCCATACCCCAACACTATATAAGCCCCCTTTCTTGAAATCCAAGACATGCTCCCCCAATCCACACATACTTACACATACTTGGAGGTGTTTTAGCCATTTCTCTCTCAATTCTTCATCAAATCAAGGAAGAAAGGATGCAATAGCTCCCAAATTCCATTCCCTACCACATTCTAGACTAAGATTTCCCTTTCTTTTCCTTTTGATTTAGTTTTTACATTTGGATTTTGTAATTTCATTATGCTAGTAGTGAGCTAAACAAATTGTGGTTCTAAGGCATTGTAGATACTTGAATTGAAGTTTATGATTACTTTCTTGCTTTAATTGGTGTTTATCTCTTATTTGTATGCTTAATTATTCATTTTAAAGCATGTTGTTATTGGCCATGATGATTTGTTTAATTCATTGTTAATTGGGGTAAGATCGAGAGATTTATTCCATTAATCGTATGCAAGCATGCAACCCGGTATTATTATGAGATCGAGAGAGGATTAATTATCGGAGAGGGAATCGAATGATCTTTGGGGCTAGTTTAGGTAATACAATATTTGTGAGGTAGAGATACGAACTTATATTGTGTTTTCCTTTGGGTTAATTAGATCGAGAGATTAATTAATTCTTCTTGTGTGATCACCCTATATGAGATAACCTTAATGGCCATTTAAACGAGTTAACATTCATAAACGGATATTTAGGTGTTACAATTGTCTTGGAACCCACTTTCTCTTAATTGATTTTCATTCGTTTTTACTTTTTTTTTTTTATTGATTCTCATGCTAGTAGATCGATTTCCATTACTCTTTATTACTTAATTGTGACACTTTGGTAGGTAATCTTAGAGTAATTCACACCATTCAAATTATCGATCGCCTCTAAATAGAACTTAGTTAACAAACTACACTTTTACGCTTAACCTCCTTGTGGGATCGACCTCGTGCCTACCACGCTACGATAGACACCGTACACTTGCGGTTGTTTATTTTAGTGTTGTATAACACGTGAATCAAAACCACTTCTACTCTCACTATAAAACTCCTCACCACCACTTCTAGCGACAATAAGGATTCATAGTTACTTTTGAAGAATCATTGCCAGTCTAATAAGTCGGATTTTTTTGTGATAGTTGAGCAAAAAATTATGTTTGGGAATATTTCGGACCACTTTTGGAATTATATGGGTTTGATAATTTTAGCGGAGAGTTAACGAGTGGACATGCGGCCTGTTGGGAATAAAATGAGCTATGTTTTGATTGAATTCCAAAAACCCCCTGAGACATGCCTAAGTCAATGAAAAATATGTTCTAAGAATGTTAGAACATATAGATTATAGGCTAGATGAGAAGCTGAAATGTTAGGCAGCTCTTAGACAATTAGATGCACAATTTGAGGGGGAACCTATGCTTTGAAGATGATCAAGATCAAGTCTCCCCAAGGCTCAAATTCTGGAACAAAGAGTAAGGACACTCTATGAAATCTAAGATGCTCTTATCAGGAGAGTTGTCCAGAGAAAATATTCTTAAAGCACTGATCTGGAGAGTTGTCCAAAGAAGCTAGCCATATGCAAGAACAAACCTACCTAGCTCAAAAGGACAAGACTACTCAAAGGTTTTGGTCAGGAAGAGTTGTCCAGATAAGCCAACTCTAAAGTATAAAGTGCTCTGATGCAAAAAGACCAATCATGCTGATCAGGAGAGTTGTCCAGAGGAGTTGTCTCAGCTAATTTGACCAAGATCAAGTGCTCTGAAAGCCTAAGATCAACTATGCTGAAGAGATTGAGACAACCAGTCCCTAAAGGTTCTCAAAGGAATGAGCTAAGACCATACACAAGAGAAATAAAGGGAAAGAGCCAAGTCATCTGAAGAAGAGCAAGCCAACCATGCTGAAAAGCAAAACTGCTGATAGTGATAAGGAGAGTTGTCCAGATGATAAGGAATGTTGTCCTATCATTGGATCAACCTTCAGAAGCCATGTCCAAGTCCTAACAAGAAGTCAAACATTGGGAAAAGTGCTGCAGAATGAAGACAAAACTGTTACAGCCGTTTATTACCCAAATGAGGACATGTCACTATCAAGAATCTGTCTTCCAGTTTGAAGAACTCAAGGAAGACATTTATAGCAATTTGGGGCTGCCTCTCCAACGGGCAAATCCTCCATTTTGTCTATAAATACAGAAGTGTGAAGACCATTTGAAAGCACCTCAACCTTGACAAGAATATCCAACTATCCTACAAGTTGACAAGTGCTCTTAAGCTTTCAAAGAGACTATCTTAGTCTTTATACACTTCTTCTAAGCTGAACCCAATTGTATATTCATACACAAGCTTAGAGAGATATCCTATCCTTATACACTGATCATCATTGTAAAGGATATCTCATTAGTTGGAACCTTACTTCAATCCTCATATCTTTCAAGAGTGAAAGTGAGAAGGTTGTAGTAGTAGAAGTGGTAGGAACTGACTGTTGAGAGAAGAACAGTTCAGTTCTGAGTTGAGAAGAGGGTACTAGGACTCTAGACATCCTAGGGATCAATTCACCAAGGAGTGGTGTTCTTGATCAAGTGCACCTTGGCACTATAAAACAAGTTAATTCCAAGAGTGAAGGAATTATCCTGTTAAATCAGGGAAAGTGGATGTAGGAGCTTGAGTCTCTGAACCACTATAAACTCTTGTGTTGATTTACTTTACAAGTACTTACATTCACTCAACACTGCACACAAAACTGATCTTTCAAAGATACACATTCAAAGACTGTGCAAAACTGTTTTGGACAACTTCCCTGAAGCTTAACTGGACTGTTTTACATTGACTAAGTGATTTCAGAAATTAAAGGAGTCTAAACTTAAAGGGCCAACCACTATTCCGCACATATAACTCCCCTAGATAGTTATTCAACTAAGTACTCAATAGTACTTAGTGGATTGATTATCTTAGAAGAGTTAATCACCTTCAGCAGAGTTGTCCAAGACAACCTTGCTGAGTTCTGGTTTGATCAAAGTTCAAAAAGAATTGCATACAAGTGTATTCCCCCCCCATACACTTGTTATCTACTCCTTTCAGGACCAACACGGCCTAACATTTGGGTTTTGTGTAAAGATTTCATTCATCCTATTGAAGTATATACACACATGCATGTAAACATGTATGCAATGCATGATCACACAAAACACACATGCACAATAATTAGAGGATTTTAGAAGAAGGGTAGTTACACCTTTTGTTATATTAACTAATAGTTGTTAGATGGAAGACTCTAAAATGTGAGTCTTCTATATATAGTGTACACAACACACATTAAAAGTTAAGTTGAATATACACATTTAAACATGGTATCTTGAGATCAGACTTATTTCATGGTTTTGCTTTGAACTTTGCAATTACTCGTTCTACCCTTCTCTTTCATTTACTTATCTTCAACTATCCTCTTCATATCTTCAACCATTCTCTTCATATATTCAAGCTTCTAAGAGTTGTAACTGTACTATTCTTAATCTAACCACCTTAATCTTCTTCGATCTTCATCCATATTCTTCATATCTTCAAAGCTTTCAAGTTGTAACCATCCTGTTCATCTTCCAACGACTTTACTCTTAAACTAAATTCAACTTTCAATCCTCTTTTATCTTCTGCTTATACTCTGATCTATTGATCCATGGCTACTCAAACAAATTCTTCTCCCAATCTTCCACGATTCATTACTCAGTCCATTCGCCTTGACAATGATAATTACCCGTTCTGGCGAAATCAAGTTCTTGCTTCAGTGCGTGCTCACTGTTTTGAGGATGTGCTCTTATGCACCACAGTTCCGGTGAATCCTACTAGTTCAGGATCAGACTCCATTTCTTGGCAAAGGAAGGATCGGTTCCTCCTAAGTTGGTTTCTAAGCACGGTTTCAGAATTTATACTTAGTTTTGTCAGCAGATGTGAGCATTCATTTCAACTTTGGTTGGTGTTTGAGCTGCTATTCCAGTCGCAGTAAAGTGCTAAAGCGATGATACTCAGATTGCAGCTACAAACTATGAAAAAAGGAGATCTAAGCATTGATGCCTACATTTTGAAGATGAGATCAATTGTTGATGGTTTGTTTCACGCTGGTCAATCATTTCGTGATGAGGAATTGATTATGTATATACTTGGTGGTCTTGGTGCTGAATATGATGTTGTTGTCACCCTTACCACTCGAGGATCTATTCCCACTCTACCGGAGGTTCAATCTATTCTACAAGCTTATGAGATACGTTTACATGGCCACAACTCTCACTCTATTCAATTGCATGAAGGTAACGTCTCTTCCTCAGCACCTCCTTATACTAATGTGGTTTCTCGTGATATCAAAGCATCTGGTAGGAACACTGGTAAGGGAAAAGTGTATCCTAAGCCTCGTATTGTATGTCAGCTATGTGGAAGAAACTATCATGTGGTAGCTAAGTGCTACAAACGATTTGATCACTCATTCACTGGTCTGGAAAACAATCAGTCAAGATCATTCACACTCAATCCATTTCAAGCTCATCTCACTCAGCATCAATCTACTCCTGCTTACTACTCTGATGCTCATCCACCTCATGTTTTTACTGGCCGCATGGATTCAGGTCCATCTACTTCTGGCACACCCTATCATCATTCTAATCTTCAACTCTCCATGTTTGTTGACAGTGGGGCAACTCATCATGTTACCTCACAACTAGATAATCTTCAACTCTCCACTTCATATCAAGGTATGGATTCACTTATTGTTGGTAATGGTGCTACCACTCTCATATTACACATTGGTTCTTTTTCTGTGCCTGTGCATGATGGATCTAAACCAATTGTCATGGATAATGTGCTACATGTGCCTGCTATAACCAAAAATCTCATGAGCATTTCACAATTTCTTAAAGATAATGATGTTGTTATTGAGTTTTTTGATTGTTGTCTTGTTAAGGATCTGAGAGAGGGGTGCTTAAAGATGGCCTATATATGCTGGATTTTGGATGCTTGAAGGTTCACAAAGCTTCAAGCCCTCACTGGAATAAGACTAGTATATCTTTTGAGTCAGTAAATAAGGCGTTGTAGATTGGGACACCTTGGCAATTTAGCTCTCTCTACTGTTTTGAGGAGCTTGAATATACTTTGTAATGAGTCTCATATTCCATTCTGTGATAAATGTAAAATTGGAAAAATGCACTTGAAACATTTTCCTTCAATCCAGCATCATACTGCATCTCCTTTTGAGTTGATTCACATGGATTTATGGGGTCCTGCCTCCTCTGTCTGTATAGAAGGATACAAATATTATTTGTCCATTGTTGATGATTATACAAGGTTTGTGTGGATTTTTCCACTAATGACAAAATAAGAAGTAGTCAGTGTCTTTGCTCAGTTTATGAAATCTGTAGAAAGGTCTTTTGGGGTTTTCATCAAAGCAATACAACATGATATGAGCACTGAATTTCTTCCAGTATCAAGAATGGTTAAGCCCCTTGTTTTCAGGTAAGGCTCTTTTGTGCTTACACCCACCCTCAGAATGGTCTAGTTGAGAGGAAACATCAACATATTACTGAAATTGGCTTGGCTATGCTTGCTCGTTTCAATCTCTTAATGGACTTTTGGTGGCATACTTTCTCAACTGATGTACATGTCATCAATATGTTTCCATCTCCTGTCATCAATAACACATCTCCATTTGAGCTTCTATACTGCAGGCCACCTGATTATCAAGTTCTCAGGGTCTTTGGTTGTGCATGTTTCCTTTTTCTCAGACCATATATAAAACACTTCTAAGTTACAAGTCAGGAGTTCAAAATGCATCTTCTTAGGGTACAACTCTTCTCATAAGGGGTATCAATGACTTCATGAATCTGTAAAAAAAAAATTACTTCAGCTCTCCCAGATACATGCTCACTCAGTTACCTGCTCCAATTCAATCATCTCCCATCTCTAACCCTCCAATCTCATCTTCAAACACTTCAAATCATCCCATGCAAAAAGGATCCAAATCTGGCATTTATAAACCTAAAGCCCTTCTCTCCACTACTCTCATTCCAGAACCAACTTAGTAGCTGAGGCCATTCAAAGCTCAGACTGGAAGCAGGCTATGCAACTTGAGTATGATGCACTGATCCAAAATGGCACTTGGACCCTTGTACCACCATCTTCTGATGTTCATCCCATCACCACCAAGTGGCTGTTCAGGGTCAAATATAATAAAGATGGGACAGTTGAGAGATACAAAGCTCGATTAGTGGCTCGAGGCTTTCAACAACAAACTAGTGTGGACTATTTAAGCACTTAAAACTTGGTATGATACACTTAAAGCTTTCCAGATCCAGCAAGGGTTCACACACTCAACATCTGACCACTACTTATTCCATAGATTTCTACATGGGAAGATCACACTCTTGTTAGTTTATGTGGATGACATTTTGATCACTGGCGATGATTCAACACTAGTTCAAGCCATTATTGATGCTTTACACACTCAGTTCTCTCTCAAACATCTGGGAGAGATCAACTACTTCTTGGGTATTGAAGCTCATTTCACCCCCTCTCTGATCAAACTTACACAATAAGTATGTTAGTGACATCATCTAAAAGACTCATATTACTGAATCCAAACCTTGCTCAACTCTCATTTGTCCTTCCTCTAAACTCTCCAAAACTGACAGTCCTCCTTTTGATAATCCTACCCTATACCACAACATCATTGGTGATCTTCAATATCTAACCTTAACCAGACCAAGCATCTCCTTTAGTGTTAATAAACTCTCCTAGTTCTTGTAAAGTCCAACACAAAACCACTGGAAGGCTTGTAAGAGAGTAATTCGTTATCTTAAAGGCTCTTTATCTCATGGTATCTCATTTTCTATGGTTTCTAACTTCAGGTTGCAGGGCTTTGTGGATGCAGACTATGCTTCAAACATTGATGACAGGCGTAGCACCTCAGGTTTTTGCATCACCCTTGGTCCTAACTTAGTATCGTGGAGCTCCAGAAAGCAATCAGTGGTTGCTCGCAGCAATACTGAGGTCGAATATAGGGCGCTTGCTCTAGCTACTACTAATATTATGTGGATTACCAGCTTGTGCAAGGAACTACACATCCCTATTTCTACACCAGGTCTCCTCTGATGTGATAATCAAGGGGCAATTACCCTAGACTTCAGTCCAGCCTTCCATTCTCGCACTAAACACATCGAGGTCGATGTTCACTTTCTGCGAGAAAAGGTTCAAGCAGGGTTTCTTGACATCCAGTTCATTGCTTCTGATGATCAACCAGCCAATCTGCTTACCAAACCTCTTGCTCTGGCGCGCTTTGCTCACCTTCATACTTGGTTCAATCTCACCTAAACATGGGTGGTACAATTTCTCCCGGAGCGTATTGAAGTATATACACACATGCATGCAATGCATGACCACACAAAACACATATGCACAATAATTAGAGGATTATAGAAGAAGGGTAGTTACACCTTTTGTTATATTAACTAATAGTTGTTAGATGGAAGGCTCTAGAATGCGAGTCTTCTATATATAGTGTACACAATGCACATTGAAAGTTAAGTTGAATATACACATTTAAACACATCCAGTTTCTTCAGTGGTGGGATTTACGGATCAAATCCTTTTCATAACATCACAGATTAAAAATCATGATCATTATTTTGGATTTGTTCACGCGGCTTCGGATCATGTGGGCCGTCGGAGTCTATGGCAATATTTGTTGAGCAATGAACTGTCTCATTTGTGGTTGATATGGGATTTTAATTCGGTATTGGGCGCTCACGAAAGGATCGGCATGAATGTGCCTCTGCCTCTAGCTTGCCATGAATTTTGGGATTTCATTGTTGATTCAGAGTTATTGGAATTGGAAGTTTCGGGACTAAATTATACTTGGGCAATACGTCGTAGAGATGGTACGTTAATGGCGTCTCGGCTGGATTAGATTCTTGCATCTTCAGAGTTCTTAGAGCATTGGTCTACCCTGATTGCTAGGTCATTGCCACGTGCGAACTCAGATCGTCATCCCATTTTACTCACTTACAAAAGTGATCGGGTGGTTACTGGCCACTCCTTCAAATTCCTCCTCATGTGGCTTTCAGGCGAGCGATGTATGTAGGTAATTCGGCAATCTTGGGGGGTATATCTCTAGGCTTCGGATCCAATCTCATTGATTAAGTTGAAGCTGAAGTTGAAGCTGAAATAGTTGAAATCGTAACTGATAATTTGGAACAAGCAGATTTTCAGAACCTCCACGTTTGCATTGACGTGGTTAAGCACTTCTCACGGTACGGTGCCAAATTGGGGCAGTAGGTTACAACAGCTCCCTTGCCAAGATAGAGATTGAGACAAAACATGAACTCAACTTGTGTGTTCAGCATCAACAGGACCTTCTTTCACAACAAAATAAAATTTCTTGGCTAAGTGATGGTGATCGCAATACGAAATATTTTCACAAGCTAAATCAGATGAGGAAAGTACGGAAGTCGATGGATTCTCTGATTATTGAGGGGGTGTCGTGCACGGACAAAGTGGCAATCGCACAACATGTGACTAATTTTTATCAAAATTTATTCACTGTCGTGCCCAAGATGCAAGACGTTAATCTGGGCATCTTGTCGAGTTTGGTCACTTCCAACTTAAGCGAGACACACAGTGAGACTTTGACTTGCGAGCCATTAGTTTTGGAGGTCCGTACAACATTTTTTGTCGTTATCGGTGGACAGTGCCCCAGGCCCAAATGGATTTGGGGGATCATTTTATCATTAAGGTGGATATAGTTCGAGCAGCACAATATTTTGTCAGATTTGATTTCTTGCCACATGGGCTGAATTCGAATCTGGTGACATTAATTCTGAAGCATCCGGGTGCAAATAAAGTTGTATAGTTTTGGAAATTTTTTTGTTCAAAGGTTTTTACAAAATTATAGCTACACACCTTGGACCCATTCTTTTTGACACTTTATCACCATTTCAATTCGGTTTTATTCCGGATAGGAGCATACACCATTGTATCGCGTTAGCATCGAAAGGTATTAATTACTTGGACATAACACAGGTGCACGACAACATGACACTGAAAATGGACATTCGCAAAGCGTTCAATACAGTTCGTTGGGACTTTCTCCTAAAAGTGATGAAGTAGTTGGGGGTTTTGTTCAAAATTCAGGGACATCATTAGTTATATCCTTCAATCGACAAGGTTGTCGATTCTCATTTCAGGACAGCCGCATGGTTACTTTTAGTGTTCTCAAGGGGTTAGACAAGACGACCCATTATCGCCTCTTTTATTTTGCATAGCGGAAGAAATTTTGGCTTTGATTTTAAGTAGAATGGAAGAGGTGGACAGTCTGATGCTATCTTACATTATAAGGGGTTCAACAGGCCCTCTCTTCTTGTTGTATACAAATGACATTCTCATATTTAGTCGGGCTAACAGAAACTCAAGAAGTGTGATCAGAGACACAATTTCTATATATGGTGTTTTATCGGGACAACTATTTAATCCGCACAAATCAAGTGCTCACTTTGGGGTGCAGGTCTCTAACACCAATAAAATATATATGAGAGACACTTTACGAATGAGTGAGGGGAAGTTGCCATTTATTTACCTGGGCGCCCCTCTATTAAGGGTGCTCCTAAATCAATCCATTTTCGGCAATTAGAAGATCGAGTTTTGAGCATATTTTCCACGTGGAAGGGAACCTCACTTTCTATGGCAGGTCGGGTGTGTTTTGTTAATCACGTAATTACCTCATCAATGGTTCACACTATGATGGTGTACATGTGGACCTGTGCGATCCTGAAAAGGATTGAACAAGTAATGTGAAATTTCATCTGGACGGGCAACATAGATAAACTGGGGTTAGGTTTTGTGTCTTGGGAGCGCACTATTGCAGCGAAATCTGAAGGAGGGCTGTGAGTGCGGTCAATTTGATGCGCAAATGATGCTTACTTGCGGAAGTTGGCCTGGAATGTTACTACAGGCACGGGGGTTCCAATCAAATTCCTACGAGAGCGTTTCATGACAGTAGGAAGACTTCGACCATCTATTGTATCCTCCACAACCTGGAGGGGGTTACGCTCGCATATGCAACAGATACGGATCCAGGTTCAGTGGATTGAGGGTTCCCTATCTCAAGTGAAAGTTTGATTAGATAATCGGTTGGGTTACACTATAGCGGACATGATGGGTATATCGGCAGCAATAAGGACATATTATGAGTATACAATCTCAGATTATTTAACCAATGGAGAGTGGTTTTTAGACGATAATTGCATACGCAATTTCCCTGGCATTGTGGACGGCATAATGAAATACAAATGTGTAGTAGGTTCGGATGTTCAGATTTGACTGTTTACTACCAATGGAAATATCACGGCTAAAGCGGCGTATGAGCACTTGCGCCCGCATCATCCGGAGGTGGCATAGGCTAAGTGGATTTGGGATGGATGCATACCGCTGCGTCGATCAACAACTTTTTGGCGTGCAGTGCATGGGAAAATTCTCACTTGGGAGCATATGATGCGCTTTGGGATGATGGGATCAAGCGTGTGCAATCTTTGCTTTTTAGCGGAGGAGACACAAGATCACCTGTTCGGAGAATGCATTTATTTCACACACTCGTTTGCAAAAATAATTGAGGTGTTCCAGATCAATATCAGTTTGGGGAATGGCTTTCTGGGGTGGTTTACTCAGGTGATCACGATGGATTTCAGTCCCTAAGTGGCAACGATTTGGAGACTAACGTTGGTCACGTTGGTGTGGCAAGTGTGGCGTGCTCAGAATTCGGCCATATTCGAAAACATCAAACATAGTCCAGAGTCAATTTGCACATCGATCTGGGCACACGTATATAAGGTTAGGGACTGTAAGTCTGCAACATGGGACACATGTATAACACTCAATCTGATTGAAATGCACGCTCCGTCGGGCGTCCAGGGTGATTCCAGTTCGCTGGGTATGTCCGACACCAAGGGTGTTAAAGATTAACACAGAGGGTGTCGCGAGTGGTGCTCCAAGGAAGCTCATCAGGAGCTAGTATTTTCAGAGATCATAATGGAGATTATGTGGGTAGTTTTGCTATCCAGTTGGGAATTGGTTTCGCTTTTGAAGCAAAGTTGCTAGCTGCGTTGCACGCAATCAAAACAGTAGGTCAGCGAGGTTGGACAGACATTTAGATTGAAAGCAAATACCTACATACGTGGTCCACATGTTAACCACTCCAGCAACCAATTTATCGGTTATGTGGAAAACCTATGCTCTATGGAAGCAGCTGCTAAGGCTGAGACAAAGCACGAACAAAAGAGTTTCGCACGTTTTTAGGGAAGGAAAGTCGGTCGCGGATTGGATGACAAACAATGTTATAGAGTCATACATTTGGTGGGATTTGCCACCGACCTCGATACTGGCACTGTTAACTATGGATAGACATTCAAAATATTACATATTTACTTAACTTCTTGCTAGAGGAGTGCCCATTTTCCTTGACTGAGGTTTTTCCCTAAGGAAGGTTTTTCTCGACAAGGTTTTTGGTGGGGCTCAGGCCTCTTGAATGGAGTGTATTCATATGGCTCTAGGGTTTCCTTAATATATAAGATCTAATTTCTTCTTTATTGTTGATATTTTTTATAATTAAATGATAAAATCTTTTTTATTAAATAATATTAATATTAATTTTTTATAATTATTTAAAGTAATAGTAATATTTTTATAAATTATTATTATTTCTATTTTTATTAATATGTTGAGAATTATTATATTAATTTTTATATTATTAAAAAATATTATATTATTTTTATTGTATTAATATTATTATTGAATTACTATTATTAATATTATCTTTATTATTAGAATTGATTTTTTTAATGATTAATGTTAATATTATTTTGACCATTATTGTTCTACAATAAATAATATTTTAGCATTTTATTTTTACACATAATTAAGTGATTTTTGAGATTTTTTACCAATAGAGTCATTATCACCCTACATTCAACAAATTGCAACAGCTACTACAAAGTTTGTCTGTTTGCTTCATTTTCAATACAAAAAATCAGAATTACCCTTAATTATACTAATTGAGATTTAAATTTTCGAAAATCATATTAATTCCGAATTTAATTCTGCCACAATTTTCAGTTTTATTAAATTCTTCAATATATTAGGTTACAGAATTGGAAAGACTACGTCTTTCCAAATTTTGAATTTCCAATTTTTGAGTTCGATCATCTTCAGATTCCATCAAAACCTAGTATTGAATTTCGAAATTCGTTGAATTTCCAATTTTTGAGTTCGATCATCTTCAGATTCCATCAAAACATAATATTGACTTTCGAAATTCGATATTGTTCTTCATTTCAGATCATCTTCATCGCACATCTTCAAACCAATTCAACTGCATCGTAAGTATATTCATTTCAATTCCTTGATATTGTTGTAGACACAAATTCTACGCAGGTTCAAAATCGTAGGGATTTTATCTTGAAGCAATCTCCACGTGAATCCCCCACTTTTAGAGGAACCCCCTTCGTCCACACGCATCTGAGTGTGTCAAGATCCGGCCTATCCTCCATATCGATCTCCAATAAAAGGTTGTACGCTGATTTCACCGAATACTTCCCGTTCGTTTCCAACTCCCAGGTCCATGTGTCCTCTTTTCCAGATTCTTTGATGTATCTACTAATCTGTTTGCAAATGTTGTTACTATTCTCCACCTCCCTGTCCAGGAGACATTTATTCCAATCCCATTTCATGAATATTTTTCCATCTTCCCACCCAACCCTCTCTGCTACAGCACACTGCATACATACTCATCTTTCTTAATTAATATGAACTACTTACTGCACATGTAGTAAACTGCGCATATAGTCCTGCATTACTAATAGCATATACTATTACGTATAAGTGTTTCATGACGTTTACGACCGCTTCGTTCAACTACAAATGCATCTTTTTTAATTAATAACAACTACGTATGCATTATTAACTACATTTTTTTATGCACTACTCACTTCACTTGTGTATGCATTATTAACTTCATTGGCTGTGTTCATACATTCATGCACATCTCCCTAATTTTATGCATACGTTATTGCATATATGGTTATGCATATTGATCTACATTCAAATATTTTGAAATGGAGTTTGATTTTCAATAACTCAGAACCATTATTGACGCGAAAACCATTAAAATGAAACATGCAGATGATCGAATTACCTTATGCGGTGAATCGTCGTCCTCGTCGCCGAAAAATGCACACAAGGATGAAACAATCGCTGGAAGTAAGTGTAGACTGCAGAAATCTCAAAGCTCAAGCAAGTGAAACGAATTAATTACGATACCTAGTTTTTAGGAATTTTTAAAATTTTTGGAAGGTCCTTAAATTTCGCTATTTTCGAAATCCTTTGTTAATAGCTAATTAGGGGATTTAGTTGATCTGTTAATTTGAATTCAAAAATTCGAATTGTTTCAAATTAATAAAAGGGTTTAATTGTCTTAGATTTTTCAATTTGACTCTATTAGACAAGAAAATATGCTGTAGGTTTTATTAGATAAAACTAGTAGTGAAATGACCTTATTAAAAAATTCCCCATGATTTTTTAATGTTTTTACATCTTTCAATTTTACCTTTTTAAATATTAACTTACCTTTATGCTAAGCTAAAATTATGGAATGGAGTTAGAAGATTGTATTAATTAAGTAAAAGTAAATTTGTGAATATATGGCCATTTTTAATTTTCGCAAAAAAAAAAAAACTAAAAAAAATGGGATAAGGATATCTTATCTTAATAATACTTGTAAGATTATAATGAGACATTTGACACAATTCACAACTCTATTTCAATCTTTCTCCTCCTCAAGTTCTTCCATTTCAAAATCATTGTATTCTTACATATTCTTATTAAAAAAAAATCTAATTCTCCTATTTTAATCTAAAAAAAAAACAATTTACATATTATCTACTCATAATTATTATTTTTAAATTTTAAATCATAATTATTTTTTATAAAATTTAAATCATAATTATTTTTTATAAATTTTAAATCATAATTATTATTTTTAAATTTTAAATCTTATCTTGATCTTATATTAATATTCCGTATTATTATGCATTGTTGGGAATAAAATGAGATTTTGATTAAGATACCAAAATCCTTAAGACATGCCAAGTAAGATAAGTCAAATTGAATAGATATGTTTCACAAATGTTGAAACATATAGATCAGGTTAGTTGACAAGTTGACATGTTAGGCAGCTTATAGATGTTTTAGATGCATAAGTTGAGGGGAACACAAGCTTAGAAGATTACAAGAATCAAGTCCCTCATGACTCAGAATCAAGAAGATCCCAACACTGCTGATGGTCAAAAGCTCAACTACGGTGATAAGTTAATTCAGCAATAAGAAGAGACAACCTCCCTGATGATCAATTTAGAAGAATACATCAGTCAAACAAAGTCCACTGATATGCATACAAACAAGTTCAGAGGAGATGTCCAGTAGATTTGATCAGCACACTAAAACTAGAAGTGATTCAAATCCAGTCTAAGGCAAGAGACAACTGTGCTGATGGGGTCAAGTCCACTGATATGGAAGAATGGATACTTAGAAGCTATCAATTATGATCAGTGAAGTAAAAGAGCCAACTCAACTGAAAATGTTAGCCAACATTGGTGAAAGGACAAGTCAGTTGATAAGCTTGAGCATAGACCAGTCCTGATGATAAAGGAAGTTGTCCCTTATCAAGGAATCAATGATCAGGAGAAATGTCTAGTGTTTGACTCACGCAGGGGAATAGTTCCATCTGAGCACGAAGGGGTATATATATGCACCCAAACCCACTAATAGAAAACCATGGGTGGCGTAAAATAGGAACCGAGAAAAAACAGTTTGTGGTGTGTTCCAATTCGAATTAATTACACCATATCTCCTCAAAAATACGAAGACAATCAATATAAACCCCGTCATCGATGAAGAGAAGGAATGGTAATGCGATTTTTCTCCCGGCCAACTCTTGGACAAGTGAGGCTCACGCTCAAAAAACAACGCAAAAATTGAGAGACGCACCAAATGATTAGTGAAATTTGTCTTATCCAAAAAAAGATAATTCAAAAGATTTCAAAATCAAAATAAAAAAGGCACTCCATCGCAAGAAAAAATTTAGGGAGGCGTCGGCTATAAGGCCCTCCCCAGTGGGGAGGTTTTTTGGTGACATGGAACACACAAAAACCTTGTGGGGAAGTTTTTAGCCGTAGGGAAGAAAGTTTGGTGGTTGAGGTTTTTTGGGGAGGTTGTAACATTTAGACCTAGGTTTTTGAGAGAGAGTGAGGTGGGTCCCTCAAGAACTATATTTACTGCATTTTTTTAGAGAGAGAGTGAGGTGGGCCCCCCAATAAGAAATGAAAGAAAATGAGGTGGGCCCCCAAAAACCTATTTTTTGGGTTTATTGTTGGGGGAGGAGTATGGTTTTGGAGGTTGGAGTTCTTTTATAAGTTATGTACTATATATACTGTAATATCGTCCTTTTTTTAATTTATTGTTAAATTTGTGTTTTCAATAAGTAGTTATGTTGGTCCCAAGTTGAGTTAAGATTGAGTAAGCTAAGAAAGTCTAGAGGGGAGGGGTGAATAGACTTTCAAAAATCTTTCAAAATATCAGAGTTTGTAATGCGGAATAGTGTTCTGAATAGTACTGTTCTTACTGAGTCAGATCAGTACTTCCAGTTTTAGTTTTATACTCAACTTTTAATCAGATCTTTATTTAGAAAATTCTACTGTTCTTGGTTAAACAATTATCAACCAAATATCAAACAGAAAATAAAGAACACAGAATTTTATAGTGGTTCGACCAATAAGTCTACATCCACTCTCACAATCCCAGTTGTGATGTTTTACTAACTCTTCCTTGAGTTTCTTGTGGCTTAAAGTCCCAAGATTAAGACTGTGATCTTTTCGATTACAATTCCAAGTGTATCTTCGATCTACTAGTAATTTCACAAGTAACTAGCACACTTGTTTACACAACACAAACTTAAACTGAAAAGTAAAACTTCTCTTTGAGTAGCCTTTGATTCTTCTCTTCAATTCAGTGGCTTCTCCTTAGTTCGATTTCCTTAACTCTGTGAGTTCTTGCTTGTAGACTTGCTCTTGAATTCTTTAGGATCAGTAAATGTTTAGTAGTCTTTAGCAGTATGAGATCACACAGTATTTATAGAACTTAGTATGACAGTTAGCAGTTTGTGAACTAACTCTCAACTAACTCTAAAACTGTTTTTGTAACTTCCTTTTTGTAACCGACTTTGTAACTTCCTTCTTATTCCAAGTCAGCATATCTTCAAATATATCTTCAGTTACTCTTTAAATAAGTTTTCCAAACTTATTCTTCAAATTCACCAACTCAGCACAGTAACTTACTGTTCTAATTTTTACTGTTCTGAGCCAGTCAGCACAGTTCTCAAAACTGTTCTGCACTTCTCCAGAATTCTTCTAAGCTTATCTTCAACTCTTCTTTGAAGTCTTCTTATTCTGAAGTAGTCTTCTGAGTCTTCATTAGTCTTCTGATCTTCTTCTAATCTAGTCCTAATCTACTGTTCTGAACTTTTACAATGCTGAATACAATAGAATACAAACTTACAAATATAAAACCTATATATACATCAACTGAACTACATACAAAAGAGTACATTTAAGTCCTATACTATAAGTTGTCTATACAATACAAAACATCAGCTTAGTTCCTAACAGTTCATATATCAGATCAGTAAACACAATAAGATCAGTAAACCTATATAAGATCAGTAAACTCAGATTTCAATAACTCATTAAGATCAGTAAACTTATTTCAGATGACTTAGTTAAGATGAATTAGAACCACATATATCACTAACTTTAAGTTGCTTTTGGCCATCAAAACACACTTTCATCATCTAGAACATTGTTTCAAGGATTCATATCCCAACAAGTTACATTTCTTTTTGTTTTTTGCGCTAATGAAGTGTGCACACGAACAATAGTGTAACAATGATTTTTTTAAGATATCATCTTTGAACAATTCACCAACAATGGCCTTGACGACTGGACTGAAGGTGTGCGAGAAGTCAAGGCCAAGAACCTGCGAGAAGCCCTAGGCGACCAGACGGGCTATGTAGCGATCAACCTTACCATCTGTAAGAAATGTAGGGCATCGAGCTCAGATTGCATTGCAGCTAACCAGTGTGGATGTTTAAGGGCCGATTTGAAACCCTTAGGTTCACAAAGACCGAGAGTGCGGACAAGAGTCCAGTGGTCTTAATGGCGACAATGTGCCGAGCTTGAATATCCCAAATTTGGCACGAGTAATCATCGGGTGAGTCGGGACAGGGAGTGGGCGCGCAGCTGGTGGATGTGCAGCCGGACGATCAGCTGATGGATGGACAACTGGGCGAGCAGGAGGCTGATGAACTGCTGGGTAAGCAAGAGGCAGGGCTGACTCCTGTGGGTCAGGGCAGAGACTACTAGGGAGCCAGCGAGGAGCAGTAGATGGTTCCATAAAAGAGTTGATTTCAATGGAATCAGGCGAGGATGGAGCATGAGCAGTCGAGAACGGGAACACTGATTCATCAAACTACAATGACGAGTAGTGTAGAAGCGGAAATCGATTGGATAGTAACATCGAAACCCCTTATGGGAAGAACTGTATCCCATAAAAACACACAGAGCACTGCGAGGAGAAAGCTTGTGGAGAGCATAATCGCGAAGATACGGAAAGACCCTACAACCAAAGGTTTTGAATTTCGCAAAGTTGGGTGCAGTGCCGAACAGGTGATGAAAGGGCGACCTATCCTTGAGAACAGGCGTGGGCAGGTGATTAATAATGTAGATAATAGTGGAGAAGGCATCAACCCAAAAGTGAGCAGGCATGCTCGACTGAAACAACAATGAGAGCCCAGTTTTAGTGACCTGGCGATGTTTGCGCTCAGCTCGACCATTTTGCTGAGGAGTGTAAGGGCATGAGATGCGATGATGAATGTCATAGTCGGCAAGGAAACCACGAACGCGACCATTAATAAATTCAGTTCCACGATCACTCTGGAAGAATTTGATCGAAGTGGAAAACTGATTGCAAACAAAGGTGTGAAACCAAACAAACACATCGTAGAAATCAGATTTGGCGTGCAAAGGATAGAGTCAAGTAAATATGGAGAAATCATCCACAAAAATAACATAGTAATGAAAACCATCATTCGAAGCAACAGGGGCAGGTCCCTAAACCTCACAATGAACTAAATCCAAAACATTAGATGCTCACTTTTCATTCAAAGTAAAAGATAAATGTTTACTCTTAGCCAATTGACATAAAGTGCATAAGCCCGGTGTGGGCAACACATAAGTGAGAGATAGCAAGCCCAATTTATTCAAAAATTTAACGACAGAAATAGGAACATGGCCTAATCTACGATGACAACACTCAAAAGAGGCCTTCAGCGACAAGCTTCGTAAAGCAGCGACCAAGGCTAGAGTACCCTGCTCCAAGGTATAGAGTCCTAGACTATGCCGACCCCTCGCCAAGGGTTGCTTGGTCGCCCAATTCTGAATGACAAATGAGTCATTAGTAAACAAAACATCAACAGGAAAGTCTGAAGTAAACTTACTAATGATAACAATTTCTTAGTAAGATGTGGTACGACGAGCACATCTGATAGATGAACATCCTTATTAACCGAACACGACCCAACATGAGTGATCAGAATGGTAGAGCCATTAGCACCAATAACATAATCGTTACCAGAATACGGGTGAAGGTTATCCAAATCAGTTGAGCGAGAAGTCATGTGAGCGGATGCACCACTGTCGAGTAACCAATCTGAGGTCGGAGGCTGTGAGATATGGCACTGAGTGTCAAGAGCATGAGCAAGGTTGGCTGCAGAGGGGGAAGGGTGAGCATAGCATTCCAGATATCGATTGGCATAATGGCCCTGTTGTCGGTAGATCTGGCAAGTCGGAGGGCGAGAAGCTGGAGCTGAACCACCAGGCGAAGATGCAGTGGTCTCCTGGCCACCAAAATTCTGCGAAGAAGAGTTACGGGATTTGGCGCCAGGGCGAGGAGAAGCAGCGAAGGCTAGGACAAGTGAGGACGAGGAATACATCGAGCGAGTATACTTCTCGTAGTTTAGAGCTTGATGGATCAGATTGTGAAAAGTCGGCATGGGAGTCATGGCCATGCGATCGTCTGAAAAACCGACGAACTGGGGGCCAAGACCAGTGAGGAATCAGTGGGACTTGTCGTCATCGCCAATAGGCTTGCCAATAGAATCAAGTTGATCGCAGAGGGCATGAAACTTCTTACTGTAATCGTCGACAGAGGTCGAACCGCGACGAAGGGAGAGTAACTGATTTCACAATTGATTTATGTGAGGGGCCGAGGTATGGTTGTAGGCACCCTCGAGAGCAACCCATATGGAACGCGAGATGTCGCAGCCGATGACCTCGGCCATGGCTTCTTTAGAAAGAGAGGAAAGAAGGAGACTGATGATCTTCTGATCCTTTTCAAACCAAGCAATGTACGTAGGGTTGTGAGTCGATTCACCAGATATGGTGATCGACTTGGTCGAAGCGGGTGTCGTACCATGAACATGAGAGATGAGATCATGGCTTGATAGGACCGGGACAACCTGATTTCGCCAAATAAGGTAGTTGGAGGATGCTAGTTTAATGGTCAAAAGATGGACCAAAACGTTGAGAGGGATGACAGAGGGGGAAGGTGCCACCGCCGCCATGAGGGGGAAGGGAGGAATGTAGCGTGAAGCTTTAGAGAAAAAATTAGGGTTTCCATGAGTCAAACTGATACCATGTGAGAATAGGTATGTGATCACCGTTAATGAGGTGATATGAATAATCCACTATATATAAGTATTTACAATGATAAATACAACAAACCATATCAAAGAGATATATACAAAAGATATGAACTAAATTAAAATATATTATTCCTATATTATTATTCCCTATTACATATTGCTCCCCAATCATTACCATCATGTGAGTTTCTATCATTTAATAACTCATTCGCTAATTTGTAGGCTGATTTACCAAGTATTTTCTATCTCGAGCAAAATGCCACATGATTCTGTCCACATCCTCTGACGAAAACAATGATTAATAGTTCGATGTCCCAGCTTCGTCACGTCGAAATCATCAACTCCCTCACCCTCGTGTCCTCTAAACCCTCATCCAGTTGAGCTAGAAGCCAAAAATCTTGATCGCTGCAAATCCAAGGCTGCCCCCAGACCCGAATATGGTTCCCACTACCCACTTTCCATTGGGTCCGCTCCGTATCAGGTCCTAGGATTCTCACATGCTCCTCCAGGTTAGAATATGATTGTGCCCTAGATATGTCGTCCAGAAGTCACAGTTTGAGAAATATTTGGCTTTCAACACTTTACACATGAGCGCGTGCATCAAGATTCGTTTGAAGCTTAGTATAATAATGTTGAAAAAGTGGAGGTCACAAGAACTCATTCCTTTCACCTTCTTGTTGCCACATAAATTTCCCCAGGTAGTTCACCAGATTCCTTGTGATCTCTCTCCCGATCCCCACCAAAACGAATTAAACATTTTTTGAAGGTCATTGGTAATGGTCGGAGATAGCAAGAAAACCCTCATCGTGTAAGCAGGAATTACCCACAACCCTTGGTTAATTTCCTCTTTCTCCAACTCTACAGCCTTCCCCAACAAGAGATGGAAGTTCTAGGCATTTTTCCATTTCAACGGCTGATGCACTCCAAATATATTACCAACATCATTTCGTTGCTCCTTCCCCACGTTGTTGCTATAAAAGGTAACAAATATACTATAATTTATAGCTTGCCCCAAAACTCTCTCGTGCTTATCCAAAACATTCTTCAAATTTGACGTTTTTCACATGTGACACGATAAAATAAAATGTTATCGTTGGCGAATATCATGTAAGAGATTGCCGACGCCCTCCAACACTCACGATGACGATATATCCAGTCGCCCCTCTCTACTAGCACGTCGAATGAGGGCTAAAAGACGTACGTCACAAATGATAAATAAGTAGGGAGACAAAGTGTCTCCTTTCTTGAGCCTCACACCCCGGTGCAATGAGCTCCACCATATCATCTTTCACTTGAACCGAGTATCTGACCAAATTGACACACATCATCATCCATCTCACCCACTCCGGAAAAAATCCCAATCTCACCAGAACCCTGTCCAAATATAACCAATCAACTTTATCATATGTCTTGTCAATATCAATTTTAAGAGTCACATCTCCCACTCTACCCCTCTTCTTTTTCATAGTATGAATAGTTTAAAAACTATCAAAATATTGTTTTAAATAACACAACCACTCACAAAGACATGTCGTAGCTTATTGACCAGGAATGACACCACTTTTTTTTTTAGCCTATTACTAAGTCACAATTTTCCAACCAAATACAGTAGCTTTTTTGCATTACTTTTCGCAAAGCCGTTAGTATACATAAAAATAATATTTCATCCGTCCACAAAACTTAGTCTTATTTGTCCATTCATAAAATCTAGTCTCATAATACTTTCTTTTTTCAATAAGTAATGCTTTAGCTATTTTTTTTCTTGTACAAAATTAAGTGATGATTTAAAAAAATTTACATTGTTTCTTCCAATTATGTCCTCCCTTTAACTTTAGAAAATCAATTATTTGAGACATAAAATTGTAAATATTTGAAAAGGATGATGAAATTGGTTAAAGAATCTAGAAAGATTTGAAATATAATGTGCACTATGGAAAATGTGCATTAGGAAATTAATGTGATTAGATACCCCCTTTATTATTTAAAAGCATACTTATCAATACATACACTTTTTTAAGTCTAACAAATTTCACGAAAACATCACTTATTAAAAACGGAGGGAGTACTTTTTATGTAAATCATGACTTTATCTTCACTCTCCAGTCATCCTTAATTACTCAAATTGTCATGCAACTTTATTCATATATAATAGATCCCACAACATCCTTATTTTATTTATTTTTCTTAAAACTTGTGCATAAACATAAGACTATATTTTATGGACCAAAAGGAATATACTGAAAAGTAATAATGTAAATGCAAAATATTTTTTTATTAATTTATATAAATTAGTACTCTTTATTTCGTTTTTTACCATTAAAATAAATCAAAATTGGAACAAAATTTCACAAAGTTTGACAGATTTTTTTTTCAAATTGGCTGTATTTGAGTTCAAAAAATACATTTTAGAAGTACTTATATTTTATAGTATTAAAATTTAAAATAATCTTCAAAAAACTAGTCCGGCGCGTCACAAGAAATTAAAATTGAATTGCAAATATGTAATGATAGAAAATATGTCATTATAATTTTTATAATAAAAAATTTTAATGATAAGAAATTGAGAATAACCTTTTACCCAGGAGATTGTATTAAATTGTTATTAAATGTCAATTTTTGTGGGGTATATAATCGGTGTTCGATATAATTAGGATCACAAAGGATTGTGTTTTTATACTTTGATAATCAATTCTTTTATAAATATTTTTTTTTTAGTACAATATGTTTGTACACAATTAAATGGTGTTTTGATTTTTATTTTATTTTGCACAATTTCTTTCAAATTTACCATCCTATTAACTTTAGAAAATACTATAATTTCTAACTTGTTATATAATCCTCTGTCATTCTTACTTTAGAAAATACTCATAATAAAATCATAAGATAAGTAAGATAATTATTTATTTAAGGACAAACTTGTTAACATATCTTTTCTTAGTTGGGCAATTCTTACTGCAGTCACATTTTACGAATTGACTATATAGTCACTTTATCGAATCGCGCCACGTGGCGTCGTAAACGTCGTAACGACATGCTACCTGTTATACAAGTTTAAGTTATTTATATTATTTTTTAAATTGTATTTTATTATTTACTATATTACCCTTCTTTTATTTAAATTATTTTTAATATATATATATATTGTAAAATTACTATTCTACCCTTTCTTTTTAAATTTTATTTATATTTTACCTGCACCCACTAATTTAATGAGTGCACCCCTAACCATATTTTTACTACAATTATCTGCACCCGCTAATTTAATGAATTCACCCCCTAATCATGTTTTTACTACAGTTATCTGCATCCGCTCATTTAATGAGTTCACCCCAAAATCATTTCTTTTTTACAACAGTTATATACACCCGCTCATACTATGAGTTCACCCCCAAATTATTTTTTACCACAATTATCTGCACTCGCTCATTTTATGAGTTCACCCCCAAATTATTATTTTACCACGGTTATCTGCACTCGCACATTTTATGAGTGCACCCCAAAATATTTTTTTAAAAAATAATCACATTTAAAAGACTATATTATCCTTTTATTAATTTACACAAAATATAATAAAATAAACTCTAAACAATCGATTCACCACCAAATCACCCATATTTTAAAAAAAAACATAAAAATATAGTAATTAATAAAAAACTATCGAAATTAGCCACAAATCTCGATTTTTTTCTTTTTAATTTTTCTTCCCCCCCCTCTTTTTTTTCCCTTCCCATTTTCAATTTTTTTTCCAAAATTTTTATTTCCTTGTTTTTTTTTTCTTTTTCTTTTCCTTTTTAAATTTTTCTGTCTTTCTTTTCCATTTTTTTGCATGTGTATTTTTTAAATTTTAATACAAAATAATATTATAGGTATAATTTTATTATAGTCGATCGGCGATTCACCTAAATTTTAATTTTAATTTGATGAGTAAAGGACCTGCCGGAAATCCATGCATGTCGGCGGGTGACCCGTCCACCACCATGCCCGACCACCCCCTCGACAGCGACGGTGGCGCTTCGGTCTCGGCCGCTGAAGTCCGAGACCCCTCCTCGAATCGCAATCGCGATTCTTCACTTCCATAACAATCGACATAATCTTCCATCTCGGCCACGATCCATGGCGGCCGAAATCCTCTCCTCATTTCGACCACCGACACGACTGCTTCGATCAATCTCTCTTGCGTTCGCGATCCAGGAGCTTCTCCTACATCAACGACGCTCGCCTACAACACTCGGATCGACGCCGCCTCTCTCTCGTCGTTCATCTCTGTCCAAATCGAAACTACATTGCTTCATCTGTCTTCTTCACCCTGCTCCTGCGCAGCCTCTTCCTCCGGCTGACGACGGCCCAATGGAGGACTACGAGTATGTTGCTGATGGATCTCTGATCGGACGACACTCGGAGCCGGTGACCTTGCTGATGAAATCCCAAGCGACGACTGCTGACCTAGGGTGCCCTCCCATTGGGCTAGGGTTCCCTTCAATTGGGCTTGGTAATGTGCACCCTCTATTTTCTTTAGTACACCCCGATCTGCGCTCTCTCCACTTTTTTTTATGGTATTATTGTTATTGGTATTATTGATATTGGTATTACTAGTTATTGATTGCGGTATTACTATTAATACACTATTGGATTAATATTAATGATTATTGATTATTAATTGTGGTATTACTGATTATGTGAAATTATTTATTACTGATTTTTTTTTTTTTTTTATGGTATTACATATTATTGTTTATGGTATTACTGATAATTGTTTTTGATATTATTGAATATAATTAGATTTGTGGAATTATTTGTTATTGTATGAGATATTAGTATTCAATGTTCATGGTATTACTACTTATTGTTCATGGTATTACTGATAAATATTTTTTGTATTATTGAATATAATTAGATATGTGGAATTATTTGTTATCATATAAAATTTTACTGATTAATATTAATGGTATTACTGATCAATGTTCGTGGTATTACTAATTATTGTTAATGGTATTACTGATTACTGTTTATGGAATTACTGGTTATTACTTGTTGTATTACCGACTACTCCCTCATTCCTATTGAAAGCTACCCAACTTTCCTTATTCGTTTGTCCCAATGAAAGTTACCCATTCCTTTTTTGCCAAACTATTCCCTTTCACATTTCATTATATTCTTCTCTCTCTCAATCACATCACCTCTCATACATCCACTTATTATATCATATTTTTTAACCTCTGTGTCCGAAGCTAATGAGGAGCTTTCATTGGGACGGAGAGATTATAATAAAATCATACATATAATATTATTGTGTATTAAAATTAAAAAATATACTAATGAAAAAAAGTAGGAAACAAAAAAAACGAAGAAATAAAAAGTTTGGAATAAAAATTAAAAATGGGAAGAAAAATTAAAAAAAAAAATCAAAATTTGTGCCTAATCTCGATAGTTTTTTTTAATTATGTTTTTATGATTTTTTTTCTAAAAATATGAGTGATTTGGTGGTGAATCGACGGTAACTCGGCAATGACTCGGCTGTAGATTGTAAATGTATAAATTAGGGTTGATTTTATTATATTTTGTGTTAATTAATAAAAAAATAATATAGTCTTTTAAATGTAATTATTTTTTAAAAAATGTTTTGGGGTGAACTCATAAAATGAGCGGGTGCAGATAAATGTGGTATAAAAATAATTTGGGGGTGAACTCATAAAATGAGCGGGTGCAGATAACTTTGGTAAAAAAATAATTTGGAGGTGAACTCATAAAATGAGCGGGTGTAGATAATCGTTGTAAAAAAGAATGATTTGGGGGTGAACTCATAAAATGAATGGGTGCAGATAACTATGGTAAAAAATGATTTGGGGTGAACTCATAAAATTAGCGGGTGTAGATAATTGTTGTAAAAAAAATGATGTGGGGGTGAACTCATAAAATGAGTGTGTGACTCATTAAATTAATGGGTGCAGATAAAATATAAATAAATAATTCAAATTAAAATAAGGGGTACGGTACATGCTAGTGTACCCAAGTATCACCCTTTTTTCTTCCCCAATTCCAATTAGTCGGCACAATTCTTAAGATGTTTGAGAATGACTCATTTCTCCCCAAATTGATTTAATTTGAAGCTCTCAATCGCCATTAGGAGGTTTGAAGCAAGAATGAGTTTTTCTCACTAATTTGATTTGTTTTATTGTTAATAAATTGATTTGATTTATTTTTTGTTATTAATTTTATTAATATCATAAGGGTAAATATGTAATTTTAACATTACATATTTTAATTACATTAACAAAAATATAATAAATTATTTTATTGTATAAGGATAAAAATGTAAATTTACCATAATATATTTTAATTAATTTAATTTAATAGAAAATTCAAATTTATGATACATTACGACACATTACGACAATACATATCGTAAAATTTATAAAAGGTAACAGGTCATCAAATCTAAACCTTTAAATTATATTTTTAATGGCTTATATTAACTGACTACGATAATCATTACGACACGTTACGACACCCTGACTACATATAGGAAGGTCCCTTCTTAGTTCCCAAAAAAAACTAAAAATCTTTTATTTATGGATGGAGTAAGTTTTTTTTTTAAACCTTGCATTTTAGAATGAGGTATACTACATTCCTTTTACAACAAATTATATTTTAGTATTTTATTATTTACATAATTAAATAATATTTTCATATTTTATTCTTAGTCCACCAGATTCCTTGCGATCTCTCTCCCGATCCCCACCAAAACGAATTAAACATTTTTTGAAGGTAATTAGTAATGGTCGTAGATAGCAAGAAAGCCCTCATCGTGTAAGCAGGAATTACCCACAACCTTGGTTAATTTCCTCTTTCTCCAACTCTGCAGCTTTTCCCCACAAACTTTCTTTTAAGAAATTGAAAATTTCCCTCTTCCCCCGGCCAACAAGCGATGGAAGTCCTAAGCATTTTTCCATTTCAACAGTTGATGCACTCCAAATATATTACCAATTATGTTTTAGCTTTACCTTTTTCAATAAGTAATGTTTTAGCTTTTTTTCTTGTACACAATTAAGTGATGATTTTTAAAAATTTATATTGTTTCTTCCAATTATGTTGTAACACCCCTAAAATTTGAAAGACATTTATATTTTATTTAAATTAATAATTAATAATAAACATATCTATTTATTTATAATATAGGATTACTTATTTATTAAAAAAAATGATAATTATCTTCATATATTTTTATAATATTTTCTACGTTTAAATCTTTATCCTCAAGTTAGTTTCTCAAATCTGTTATTTTTAAAATTTAGAATTTATAAACCATTATCCACTTAATCTATTCCATTTAATATTTTTTCAACCAAATCTATTTACTCAATCTCTTTTAATTATCCGTCTTTTTTTTTTAAATAAAATAAAATCATAATTTCCATGTGATTTAGTTTCAAAACATGCATGATCCAAAAATTATATATTGGTTCGGCCGTTTTATTCATAAATCTTTTGATTTTAATTATTCTAGTCAATTAGATTTAATAAAAGACATTTATAAATTTTCCATCCAATATCAGGTAGTTGAGGTTATTTTTCAATTAGATTTAATAAAACACAAATTACAGATTTATTTATTTTACTTTGGATTCATAGAAGTCGACGGATTAAAGTTACTTTCATTGCATGCATTGCATCCACGACATAAAAATCGAGGTGAGATTTTCTTACTTACGTATTCACTTTGTCACCTTTAAATGTTATTTGTGAATTTAATTGTTGCCTAGCTACATGATCCTACGTTTACGATATTATGGGTTATTTCGACGGAAAGGTCGTTATAGCTAGCGGGGACTACGGTCCGGGATGGTAAGATCCTTGGGGGCAACTCCACCGTATACAGATTTGCCAATTTACTTGGTCAATATACAGATTGGTCAATTTACTTGGTCAATATATGAAAGACTTATGTTATGGAAGACTTATTTAAGCATGTTTGTGAGTGTATGATTTTATTTGCATTGATATTTAACTGTGACAAAGAGGATCCCACTAATTTAATATTTTACAGATTGACGGAGTTGCGGTGGAGGGACGGTGGAAGTGGATGTCTAGCCATGCAATGTTATTCCTTATAGTATGTTTGCTTTTAATTAGTTGGTTGCATCTCGAGTTAGACTTATTTGTGCACTAATGCACTATTTGATTTCTTTGAAACCATCTTTTGAGTCTTACTTGAATTGAATTAAAGTTACTTGAATTGAATTAAAGTTTGGTAATATTTGTCTTTAAGAAATTTGAGTTTTATTAAATCTTCTGCTGCAAATCTTTTTATAAACTCATAAATTCGAATTTCATTAGCACTCAAAGTATTTGACGAAGTTGGATAGCTCTAGTGGTTAGAGCACCACTACCTAGACTTTAGATCCTGGGTTCGAGTCATGGGGAGGGGAAAAGGGATGGGTATTTAATGTAATTCAAAAAAAAAAAAAAAATTAGCACTCAAAGTATGTTTTCATCTAGGCCCTAAAATCGGGATGTGACATATGTCCTTCCTTTTAACTTTAGAAAATCAATTATTTGAGACATAAAATTGAAAAGATTTGAAAAAGATGATGAAATTGGTTAAAAAATCTAGAAAGATTTGAAATATAATGTGCACTATGGAAAATGTGCATTAGGAAATTAATGTGATTAGATACCCCCTTTATTATTTAAAAGCATACTTATCAATACATACACTTTTTTAAGTCTAACAAATTTCACGAAAACATCACTTATTAAAAACGGAGGGAGTACTTTTTATGTAAATCATGACTTTATCTTCACTCTTCAAACATTTTTAATTACTCAAATTGTCATGCAACTTTATTCATAATATATCCCACAACACCCTTATTTTATTTATTTTTCTTAAAACTTGTGCATAAACATAAGACTATATTTTATGGACCAAAAGGAATATACTGAAAAGTAATAATGTAAATGCAAAATATTTTTTTATTAATTTATATAAATTAGTACTCTTTATTTCGTTTTTTACCATTAAAATAAATCAAAATTGGAACAAAACTTCACAAAGTTTGACAGATTTTTTTTTCAAATTGGCTGTATTTGAGTTCTAAAAATATATACATTTTAGAAGTACTTATATTTTATAGTATTAAAATTTAAAATAATCTTCTAAAAACTAGTCCGGCACGTCACAAGAAATTAAAATTGAATTGCAAGTATGTAATGATAGAAAATATGTCATTATAATTTTATAATAAAAAATTTTAGGTAAAGTCTAGTATGCACTCGAGTGCATGTTGTGCACCCTAGTTCATGTGCACTTTTCAGTTTTACTGACTTACACTTTTTGGTAGATGGTGTTGCATTTTTCAATTATTACTTTTCAGTTTTACTGACTTACACTTTTTGGTAGATGGTGTTGCATTTTTCAATTATTACTAAAAATATTATTATACAGTTTAATAATTGAAAAGTGCAACACCATTTATCAAAAAGTGTAAGTCATTAAAACGGAAAAGTGCAACATAGACTAGGGTGCACAATATGCACTCAAGTCCATAGCAGACCAATCCAAAATTTTAATGATAAGAAATTGAAAATAACCTTTTACCCAGGAGATTGTATTAAATTGTTATTAAATGTCAATTTTTGTGGGGTATATAATCGGTGTTCGATATAATTAGGATCACAAGGATTGTGTTTTTATACTTTGATAATATTCTTTTATAAATATATTTTTTTTAGTAGAATATGTTTGTACACAATTAAATGGTGTTTGATTTTTATTTTATTTTGCACAATTTCTTTCAAATTTACCATCCTATTAACTTTAGAAAATACTCATAATTTCTAACTTAGCTTTGTTATATAATCCTTTATCATTCTTACTTTAGAAAATACTCATAAAATCATAAGATAAGTAAGATAATTATTTATTTAAGGACAAACTTGTTAACATATCTTTTCTTAGTTCCAAAAAAAAACTAAAAATCTTTTATTTATGGATGGAGTAAGTTTTTTTTTTTTAAACCTTGCATTTTAGAATGAGGTATACTACATTCCTTTTACAACAAATTATATTTTAGTATTTTATTATTTACATAATTAAATAATATTTTAATATTTTTACATCTTCCAATTTTACCCTTTTAAATATTAACTTACCTTTATGCTAAGCTAAAATTATGAAATGTGATTAGAAGATTTTAGTATTAATTAATTAAGAGTAAATTTAAGTTATATAGGCCATACATGAGAGAATATATTAATTTATTTGTTTTAAATTCGAGAAAAGACGCATTTTATATATACGTACTATGATACTAGTATACATGTTCTTTAACCCGGCCCTAAATCTAAATACAAATATTTTATAAAATTTGAATTCCATAAGGAAACAAATTTCAACTAAATAAAAGGAAACTATATCAAATTAGGAAAAATGAAGGTAGATTCATATTATGTGAAACTCTTGATTTATTTACCATATATACTTCAAAATATATATATATATATATATATACTATATATATATAAAAGACATAACATTATTAATTAATCATGAATTCGCAAGGCTCTTCTTCATTCGTTTTCAAAACCAAAAAATTGCATGAAGATGAAGAAGCAAAGCATGATATTAGCAAGAATTTAGTTGATGTTTTTGTAAAAGTGGCGGAGACACATCCAAACACGCCCTTAACTCCGGCGGCCAAAGCCCATGTTGAAGGTCGCCTAAAACACTTCTTCTCTCACTATAAAACGCCTCAGCACCCTCCTTATCATGCGGTACGTTTTTTATGTTACAATTTGTGATAGTTATTATATGTAATTTATTATGTCAATTTTTCTCCATACACGAATTTTGAATTTTAGTGATTATTGGACGATAATTTTGATTTAATTTGGGTTTCTTGATTGTGTAATGGTATGGTATTTCATTACTATATAATTAATTGAGGAATGTACAGTCTTCCTGTCGAGAATTGTCGTTGCCACATACCTAATTGTTGTACCGTTCGTCTGACTATTTATCAATATACAACTTTTTTCGAAAAATAAATAAAAATAATACAGCTATTAATTTGGGTATATGTATACATATTTTCTGTTGACTACAATAGATTATAATACTAGTAATTGTTAAAAAGTCAATTGTATAAGCAGATGTTGATTAGATTTGAATTCAAGTTTATCTTGATGTGTACTACTCCTCCATTTCATGAAATATAGTCTCATTGAGGTAGGGCACGATAAAATAGATAAAGTAAGGGTATTGTAGGGTATTGTGTGGTTCATTGTGAATAAAGTGATTGTTTGTGAATAAAGTTGATGGCAATTTGAGTAATTAAGTGATGGGTGATAGTTTTTCTAAAGGGTATGAGACTACATTTTGTGGACAAAGAATATAAGACACGTGAGACTACTTGTCGTGAACGGAGAGAGTATAATTTAATTAAATTCAAAATTATACATCCTGTTTATCAGTTCATTTCACAATTATTTGCACACCCTAAAAAGAAAATTTTTACTCACAATATTCACATATTTACATAAAATGACATTACTTTTACACTCAAATCAATTATTTTCTTTACTTTATTAATAAAAGTTTACAAAATTATCTCAAAAGTCCACTCATTACACATTTATCTTAGTTTATGTGTAAAAAAATTAGGTGCAAACATTTGTGGAATGGAGAGAGAGAACTATATAATGTAATTGTGGAGTAATGGAATTGGTTGTAATGCAGATGATAGAAAGGGCTATTCTGGAATTGAATGAGGAAGGAGGTTCAAGCGAGGAGTCAATTTCCAAATTTCTGGAAAAAGAATACAAAGATGCATTGCCAACTGCACATTCCATGTTTCTAAAACATCATCTTACTAAACTTTGTGAATCTGGTTATATGGTTACTCGTCCCGGTAACAAATACATGTTTTTTGTGGACGGATTCTTCGCATAGACTGTCTCATTCAAGTTTTTGTATTACATTATAAAATATTGATTCATATCTTTTATTTTATTATTCATTGTCATTCCTTAAATTCGAGATTTTATGCATGTTCTCTAACCCGGTCCTAAATCTAAATACAAATATTTTATAACCATATAAAAATTTGAATTCAGAATAGAAACAAATTTCAACTAAATAAGAGGAAACTATATCAAATTAGAAAAAATTAAGATTGATTGATTTATTTACCATATATATATATAAAGACATAAGCATGATCATATTAGCAAGAATGTCCAAGGGCGAATTCAGGATGAAAATTTTGGATGAGCTGAAAGTCTAAAGTAAATGTATAAAAGCCTGAATTTTAATTAGTTTTTTAAGGCTAATTTTTTATTTTTTTACAATTAAATAAAATCAAAATGAATGTCGTAATATCTATAATCAATAACATATTTATTCTCCCTTCGTCCCTCATTAAATTACTCATTTTTGCCATTTTCGACGTTTTTGTTAATTTACGAATTTTCATTTTTTGTAACATCACATTATCTTTCTCAAGCTCAATACCCCACCGCACGGTAAATACTATTCACTCAATCTCATTTTTATTTGAATATTTCCTAAAAACAATTGTCTCATTTATAATTGAACAATTTTTTTATTTAAAAAGAAAATAATATTTTACTCTTTAAAAAAATCTCACTCAAACATCTCTTATTTACAGATTACATGGTCATTATTTTTTGCTCACTTACTATTTTTTTCTCCAATAAAATAGAATTACCTATAATATTTCTCTCATAAAATAATTTTATCACCTTTATTTCTTAAAATTTGGGTAAATAGTAAATGAATACGGTAATGATGTGTGTACAAAATCTGTACATACAATTTTTTTTATTTAATTAATATTTTATTAATTACTTAATGACTATTATACCCTTAATTAATGATAATGACTAAATATTAATTAATTAACTCACGCATGTTTATCTCCGGTCCTTTCTATCTAATCAATACAAGCAAATGCCAATTAATTAATTCCCTAATTATGGCACATCATCATTACCTTTAATTTGAAATGTAATTTGTGCTACAACCATTAACACCCGCTTCAAGCTTTTTCCTTCTCCATGAATAAGCAAATCTTCAACATTAATACTATTCAAATAAAAAAAAAACTTCCACATTTTTAATTTAAGTTGATTGAAATAGATTTGATAGAGATGGTTGAATTTTAATTTTAATCTAACAAACACTGATTTAATTTTAATAAACCATAGTCTGACAAACACTAATTTAATTTTAATAAACTTTAATCTAACAAATATTTCATTTTAACAACCTTAGTGTAAAATTATGATTTTTTTTAATCTCTAAGTGTAAAATATTTCATTTTAACAACTTTGGTGTAAAATTATGAATTTTTTAATCTCTAAGTGTAAAATATTTCATTTTAATAACCTTGGTGTAAAATTATGAATATTTTAATCTCTAAATGTAAAATATTTCATTTTAACAATCTTGGTGTAAAATTATAATTTTTTTTAATCCCTTAGTGTAAAATTCATTTTCACACTAATAATTCAATTTTCGTAATTTAAGGTGATAATTGTATAGTAGTTAATTAATTTAATTTCTAACACTAATAATTCAACACATTGAAACGAGTAATCGTAACCTTAAACCTTGAACGGTGAGAATCGAGTAGTCACATTATTGAATTTAAATGTGATCAACACATTGGAAATTAAATTAATGAATCATAAGTGTACACTTTGAATTTAAATATGATCAACACATTGAAACGAGTAATCGAACCCTAAACACTAAACTCTGAACCCTGAACGGTGAGAATCGAGTAGTCGAACCTTAAGTGCACACTATTGAATTTAAATGTGGTCAACACATTGTAAATTAAATTAATGAATCATAAGTGTACATTGAAATGTGGTCAACACATTGGAAATTAAACCTTGAACGGTGAGGAATAGTTGAACCTTAAGTGTACATTATTGAATTTAAATGTGATCAACACATTGAAAATTAAATTAATGAATCATAAGTGTACACTTTGAATTTAAATGTGATCAACACATTGAAACGAGTAATCGAACCCTAAACACTAAACTCTGAACCCTGAACGGTGAGAATCGAGTAGTCGAACCTTAAGTGCACACTATTGAATTTAAATGTGGTCAACACATTGTAAATTAAATTAATGAATCATAAGTGTACATTGAAATGTGGTCAACACATTGGAAATTAAACCTTGAACGGTGAGGAATAGTTGAACCTTAAGTGTACACTATTGAATTTAAATTTGATCAACACACTGGAAATTAAATTAATGAATCATAAATGTACACTCTTTGAATTTAAATTTGATAAACACATTGAAACGAGTAATCGAACCCATAACCCTAAACCCTGAACGGTGAGAATCGAATAGTCGAACCTTAAGTGTACACTACTGAATTTAAACGTGATCAACACATTTGAAAATTAAATTAATGAATCATAAGTGTACACTATTTGAATTTGAATGTGATCAACACATTGAAACGAGTAATCGAACCCTAAACCTTGAACGGTGAGAATCGAATAGTCGAACCTTAAGTGTACACTATTTAATTTAAATGTGATCAACACATTGAAAATTAAATTAATGATTCATAAGTGTACACTATTGAATTTAAATGTGATTGTAGGTCCCTAAGTTGAGTTTAATAACGAGTAAGCTAGTGAAAATGTCTAGAGGGAGGTGAATAGACTTTTCAAAAATCTTTCGATATATCAAAGTACGATGCGGAAATCAGAATATAACAATGAGCCCAATTATAGTTTATACTCAACTTATTTCGAGAACTCTGTTCTATGTATACTCAACTAGTCTTGTTTATATAAGTAATTCAATCAATCAAACAATTAATCAACAAACTAGACAGTAAAGTAAATCAAACACGAGATTTTATAGTGGTTCGACAACTTGTCTACATCCACTCTCACAACCCAGTTGTGAAATTCTTATTAACTCGTCCAATGGAGTAATATGTTCTTGTAGCTTTAAGTCCCAAGAAATAAGACTTAGATCTTCTCGACAACACTACCAAGTGTCTCTTCGATCTTACTAGTGATTTACAAGTATCTAGCAACTTGAAACAGTAAAACAAAAATAAAACTTCTCTTCGTTCAGTAGTAGCCTTCTTGTTCTTCACTTGTCTTCTGTAGCTTTACTTTCTGAACTTCAACTCTGAGAGTAATTTCTTCACTTGAATCTTCAATAATGCTTTAATTCTCTTTGTAACAGTAGTCTTCAACTGTAGAATATTATAAGGTATTTATAAGCTTCATCTTCAAGAACTTTCAGTTGTATAACAACCTCTTCTTGAAAACTAACTTGTAACTTCCAAACTTATCCACTTACGCGTTTTAAGCAGTTAATTAGTTATTCCTTAACTAATTCTTCCATCTTTACTTTAAATACACGTTTCTGTAACTAACTTCAGTCTTCTTGTCTTGTCTTGTCTTGTTGAGTCGCTCCTGTCTTGTCCAGTAGTAGTAGACTTCTTCTTCTACTTCTCTTGTGCAGTAGACTTCTTCAGATTACAACATAGAACTAATCTAGTCCTATTATCTAATCCTAACAAGACTATTACATTACTTTAAGCTCTTGTTACAAAGCTTAGTCAACCTAAAACTATATACAGAATATAAACAAAACATGAGCTTCTATACATTTCAAATAGCTCAATATACAACCTAACAAATATACACAGTACTCATAAACTGTACTTGTCTTTTTCTTTTATACTTATCATGTTAACCTTTCTTGTCTTGTGAACTCTACTGATCTATTCAAGATGACTTCTCTTAACTAGACTAGATCAGTCAACACTTAGAAAATATTCAAGTCTTCTTTTGGCTTATCAAAACTTCATCTTTTATCTTTTTATCATCATTTAGGACTTGTTCTAGGATTCATATCCCAACAATTTCCCCCTTTTTGATGAAGCCAAAACTACTTGAATCTTTTCACAATAGTAGACTAGTTAAGTAGTTATCTTGTCTTTAACATCAAAATCGTACTTATCTTTTCATTCATTCAAAATATGATCAGTAGATATTACACATACTAAATATCAAAAGAAAAAAACTAAATATCAGAGCAAAAAAAAACTAATCTGAAAGAGTACCTCCTTCTGGATTTGGAACACAGAATGCATCTAGGAGCCTCTTGTGTATAACTCTGATATGATCTTCAGTCTCGATCTTCTCCTTGTCAAGTAGCTCTTCTTCATACTTCTTAATTAGGTTAAAATCAACTCTTTTACCTGAGCTGGTCATTGGGCATTTCCACTTTGGAAATATAGGAACAAGAATGTTGAAATTTGCAGCAGCAGATATTCTCAATATCAGATTCCAAAGCATTTGGTTCTGACCTTCCATGAACTTATCAAACATTGAATATAACTCATCTGTACTATCAGAGTCACCATACTTTCTGATTATCCAATGATCAAGTTCCCATTGCCTCTTCACTTTCATCCAGTCACCTCGATGCTCCTTATCAATGAAATAATCAATAAACTGATCTTCCATTTGATCTTCATCTGCCTTCAGCTTCTGCAATCTCTCAATATGCTTCTGAATTTTCTTCTGGCTTGCATAATGACTTTCATCATTTGGATCAACAACCTTTTGTTTCTTCTCAACTGCAACATGTTCTTCAGCTTCTTCAATAGCTATCTTCCTTTTAGAACGTCTAGTCTGAACCTCAGCTTCTGGAGATGCAACACTTTTGCCCTTCTCCATCTTTTTCAGCTCACCAGCTTTAGCTTGCTCAAGCTCTGCAGTCTTGACTAACTTTCCTCTCTTAGGCCTCTTTAGCTCTTGTATCGCAGATGCAACAGCCTTCTCTTCTGGTTCAGCACTAGATTTATCTGCAGCAATAACAACTCTACTTGTCTCTTCCCCCTTTTTGGCTTCATCATTCGCCTTAAGAGTGAAAAGACTAGTAAAGCGAGTCATTTCTTCTTTCACAGCTTCCTTCATCGCTTCAGTAGCTAGTTCTATTTGTCTTTGATGTGACTGAACACGACTCATCTTGTCTAGTCGATCAGCAGTGGATTCCAATTTCTTTGAGTTAATGGCCAACTCGTCTTTGAAATGAGTAGCTGTCTGACGAAGGAGAGTGTTCTGCTTTGTTAGCTCAGTTAGAACAGCTTGAGAACGCACCAACTGATCTTGTGCTTCTCGCCTTTGTTCATCTACAATTTCAATCTTAACCCTGTAGAGACGTTCCATCTTGCCAGATTCTTCAGCCAACGATCTAGCAAATGAGATAGATCTTTTCTCAGAAAAGTCAACTTGCTTCTGTAAGAAACTTTCAACTTCCGCATACAACTCTGCTCGGAAAGTTGAGTCCATTTTGTTGACCTCACCTACAATCAATTCTCTTGAGGAGTCAACAAGCGATTGGTTCTGCTCAACTAGCATGTCCTTGACTTTCGAATTCAAGAACTCTTCAATAGCAGAATGGACAACATCTTTCAAGTCCGACTTTAGCTTTACAAGATAACCTTCAGGAAAAACTTGGGTAGACGACTGAGCTTCAGAGACAACTCCTTCTTGAACTTTCTCAACAAGTTCATCTTCATTAAACATCACAGCATCCATAAACTCATCGTCTTCTACTCCAAATTCGAAAGAATCAGCATCATCAGAGTTTTCAGACTCATCCTCTGACTGATGTGAAGTTTGAATACCAGCATCAACAAGTTTTGCTGTCAACTCTTCTTCCAGTAGATCAGTTTGAATTCCAATATCAAACATGTGCGACGCAGGCAATACATCATCTGGCACATTTAGCATCCACTTCACCAGGGCTGTAAGAACATGAGGTGGAAGAAGTTCTGAATAGTCTTGCACTCCACTATTCTCCCTTTGCTCCATCTCCCAATCCATAAAATTGGAGATTCCACCCATGCCTTGTATGACTTCAAAAAGATCATCTGTTGAGGATTTCTTCAATGCAACCCATGTGCATATCCTAAGGAGTTTCTCAAACTGTTCTGATGAGGTGTCTATCTCAATAGACGAGAGCCTCTTCTTCAGATTGTTACTGACTTTAGCACGAACCCTCTTCTCCCTTAAGCACATCGGATAATAGACGAGGGAATCGAATCTAATTTCAGAAGGGTTCTGAGCAGGTAGGGTCCCTGTCTCAGTTGTTGCAGAGGCAACTAGTGGGGTTTCTGAAATAGACGGGTTGATGGGTTCAACATTTTCTGTTGTGGGTAAGGATAAAATTTGGGCTGTGGTTTCTGGGGGCTGAGATGTAGCTAGGTTTGGTTTGACAACTGTAGAAGTATCAGTTGTATCAATTATAGTAGTATCTTGAGTTATGTTGGCTCTCAGTGGATGTACTGCCAACACTTGTGAGGTTTGGGGTATGGCTCTGGCACGAGATCGATGTGATCTTGCCTTGGTTCGAACAGGAGGGAGAGAGAGAGGAATAGAAATAGAGTGAGATGAAGTACCAACCTGTTGAGTAGTCGTCTTGTCTGGCGATGGACTTGACTCAACTCGTATCAGTCGATAAACTTGAAGATCACCAGCACCTGTCTCCTCGACTTTCTCAGACTTACCATCAGATTGGGTCTCCTCCGAGTCATCTGTACTAGACTCATCTTGTGCTACTACTTCATCTTCCTCATCATCAGACTTATCTTCTGAAGAACTAGATGAGGCACAATATGGCATCAAATCCATAGGATTCATCTGAACTTTCCTGGGTGCAGCTGGTCTAGCAACAACTTGCTTTCTCAAAGCTTCTTTCTTCAGGTAAAATTTCAACGGATGAAATGTCTTACCTTTACTCCAATCCGTCTTTGTTGGTAGCAACATGGGTAGGAGAATTGAAAGCTTATTTCCAAAGCCAACCACGTTTGACACCACCCAATTAGTTGTGTCTGTGTCGACTCTAACACTTCTTTCAAAATACATTATTCGATCTGCGAACAACTTGAACCAGTTTCCTTCAGTAATTCCATCATATATTGCAGCCATCACTCTTGCCTTCTGCAAGGTGACTGAATCATAAGAACCGGTGACACACATCAAGATTTTTGATGCAATATCAAGAAGAGTCCTGTATTTCTCTAGAAGCTCTTTCTTCTTAACTGCTGGAATTTTACCATCTCGATTTAAACGAATCTTCTTGCCACAGAAAATACTTAGGTATCGTAGTTCTTGACCAAACGCATACTCTTCTACATCAATTGATCCAATAGGCAGCTTTAACTTTTCGAACACAACTTCGCGAGTAATCTCTACTAGACTGCCTCCAATAAAATATCTAATGGAGTCGCCTCTTCTGGTGGCATTTGCAAAGAACTCTAAAACTTCTTCCTCCAAAACGACTTGAGGAAAGGCCTCCAGATATGGTTTTAAACCACATCTCCAACATTTCGTTAAAATTTCTTGATTATCATCAGTGTGTTTTCCCTCAAAATACACCGATGGTTCCACATGTACCTTGTTTTCAGAGATGAACTTGTCAAGATCAAATTTGGCCTGCATGTTAGTACTTATATCGAAAACAGATATGATCGACATAGTGATGATTGTATGGGTAAGAATACAGGAGTAATTTTCGCAAGAAATTTCAAAGCTGGAATAGGGAAGTTAAGAAAATCGTGAGGCGAAAAATGTGGAAGTGTTGGGTTTTATAGAAACTGAAATTTTCCAAATCAAAGAGCCAAGTTTGAAGCAAATAATCCAACGGTTGGGACTTTTGAGATTCGGTTACGGAATCGAGAAGAGTATGTGTTTTGATATTGTGAAATTTGAAATCCGCCACTTCTATTAGTAGGTAAATGGGGTGTACTTATCTGACCTAGCATAGTAGAGTTTTGGCGCGAACTAGTTATATACACCTCATTAAATGGAGTGTATAAATCCAATTCTAGGGTTTTCAAAATTTTCATTAACAGATTACATTTATATCCTTAATTCGTATTGTTTAAACACTTAGAGTATTTAAATCATAAGAACACTTATCTTGTCTGTTCGAGTCTATTCAGAACAGACGAGTAGACTAACGTGCACAAGACGAGTTCCCCCTTCGACTGTGCTTGTCTGTGTTGATCATCGAGCGACTATTTGAACCTGTCTTTTCTTGCGCTACAGATTAGATGTAATACAGGTAGTTGAGTAAAATAATTAAGATGAATATCAATGTTTAAAGTAATGAACAAGGTTTCGAACAAGATGACTTTTAACAAACTTAAGAGTCAACACAAGGCTCTTTAAGAAATCAAAGATTCCCCCTTTAATGTTTATTCCCTTGGTATTACCCTCAGCTTTACCAGCTTCCTCATCGGGTTGTTTGGTCATCTTGTCTGACCTTGTATACCTGTCTTTTGAGTGAGTAGACGAGTGCTCTATTCTTTTTGTGGTGACTTGTCTGTTTCTCCTTTCTTCTTAGAAATGTACCTGTCTAGTTAGTACATTGCTACATACTAGTAGGGTCAAGATCAATTAGTCCTAGACTAATGCATAATTCACGAAATCGAGCCTCAGGTAATGGTTTTGTGAAAATATCAGCTCTTTGAAAATCAGTATGAATCTTTTCCATGCGAATATCCTTCTTTTCTACATGATCACGTATAAAATGATGTTTCACATCAACATGCTTACAACGTGTGTGCAGAACAGGATTTTGTGTAATGGCAATAGCACTATTACTATCACAGAAAATAGGAACATTTGATTCACAAATATTGTAATCTCTAAGCTGTTGAATAAGCCATAATAATTGACTACAGCAACTACCAGCCGCCATATACTCGGCTTCAGTAGTAGAGGTAGCAACACTTGTCTGATTTTTCGAAAACCATGAAATGAGTTTTGTGCCTAAGAATTGACAAGAACCAGATGTAGATTTCCTATCTATTCTACAACCACCAAAATCAGAATCAGAGTAGCCACTTAGAGATAAATCATCATTTGAAGGATACCATATACCACGATTGATGGTTCCTTTAAAATATTTCAGAATCCTTTTAGTGGTTTCCATATGACTCTCTTTTGGATTAACTTGAAAACGAGCACATACACCAACAAAGAATGCAATATCTGGTCTACTAGCAGTCAAGTACATTAATGAGCCAATAAGACCACGATAATGAGATTGATCAGCACATTTACCATTCTCGTCTGGATCCATCCTGTAGGTAGGTTGCATAGGTACTCCAGAAGATTTACATGTCTTAATACCATACTTGTCTAGTAGATTACGAGTATACTTTGCTTGATTTATGAAAATCCCTTCTGGGGTCTGTTTTACTTGAAGTCCAAGAAAGTAATTCATTTCACCCATCATAGACATCTCAAATTTACTTTGCATGAGTGTTGAAAAGCTTTCACTCAGCTTTTTGTTAGGTGAACCAAAAATGATGTCATCTACGTAAATTTGGACGAGTAAAATGTCTTTCCCTTCTTGTCTTCTGAACAAGGTTCTATCGACCTTGCCTTTAGTAAAACCATTTTCCAATAGAAATTGAGAAAGAGTATCGTACCAGGCTCTTGGAGCTTGTTTTAGTCCATATAAGGCCTTCTTTAATCTGTATACCTGGTTACCTTTGACTTCGAAACCTAGGGGTTGTTCAACATACACTTCTTCCGCAAGAATACCGTTAAGAAATGCACTTTTAACATCCATTTGATATATGGTAAATTTCATGTAAGCAGCATATGCCAGGAACAATCGAATGGCTTCTAGTCTAGCAACAGGAGCATATGTTTCATCATAATCTATGCCTTCCGCTTGTGAATAGCCTTGGGCTACTAGTCTAGCCTTATTTCGAACAACTGCATCATTCTCATCTTTCTTATTTTTGAAAATCCATCGAGTGCCAACTACATTATGATGTTTAGGTCTATCGACAAGTTCCCAGACGTCATTTCGAACAAACTGATTCAACTCGTCTTGCATAGCGATGATCCAATTACTATCAGCCAAAGCCTCTTTGATGGTTTTAGGCTCGATAGATGAGAGGAAACAACACCAGCAAAACAAAGATGAACTAGGTTGTTCTTGTGACTCAAAGAGTTGTCGTCTAGTCTTTACACCAACAGTAGAGTCACCAATGATGTTTTCAGTATCATGAGCAGATTTCCATGTTTTTCTAGTCTTAGTAAGCATATTATCATCATCTAGATCAGTTATTGCATCATGCATTTCAATATCATTTACATCAGAAGATTTAATAGGAGTAGACGAGTCGACTAGTTCAGGCATGTCAACTGGTCTAGTGGATTTACCTTGAGCACTTACCTTCTCCTGATCATCAGACTCGAGAGCTTTCATGAACGGGTTATAAGCTTGAACAGATTCATAAACCTCTGATTCTTGGTCAGTTTGGATCGATAGATCAGTTACCTTCGTACTGATCTATTCGGTAGTCGAGTCCTGTAGAGATTCATCGAAAACTACATGTGGTGTTTCTTCCACACATAAGGTAGGGTAGTTGAATACTCTGAACGCTTTGCTAGTCGAGGAGTATCCCAAGAATATCCCCTCGTCTGCTTTAGCATCGAAAGCATTCAACTTGCTTTTCCCGTTATGGATAAAACACTTACAGCCAAATATATGGAAATATGAAACTCTGGGTTTTCTACCTTTCCATACCTCATAGGGCGTCTTACCTAGTGCTTTATTGATAGCACTTCTGTTTTGGGAATGGCATGCAGTATTAATCGCTTCTGCCCAAAACTTCTGAGGAGTATTATACTCTGTCAGCATGGTCCTGCAGGCCTCCTTAAGAGTTCTGTTCCTTCGCTCTGCTACTCCATTTTGTTGTGGTTTCCTTGCTGCACTAGTAAGGTGCTGGATGCCACTCTTAGAACAAAATTCTTTAATATAGCAGTTAATGAATTCAGTACCCTTGTCACTACGAATCTTGACAATGGATTGATTCTTCTCAACTTGTATCTTCTTCAACAAATCAGGTAGGAGTGTTTGTGTATCACTCTTCTTGTGTAAGAAGACTACCCAAGTGAACTTAGAATAGTCGTTTACCACAACAAGTGTGTACCTTCTACCGTTCAAGGTTGGAGGAGTTATTGGGCCATGTAAGTCCATATGTAGAAGTTCAAGAACTCTACTTGTTGAGAGGGTTGGAATGGATTTAAAGGAACCTTTTACCTGTTTACCTTTTTGACAGGCATCGCATACATGTGATTTGAAATAGATTTCGTTGGGTATACCTTCAACAAGGTAATCTCTCGCAATCTTATTAATCACCTTAAAGTTCATGTGACAAAGGCGTCTATGCCAAAGCCAACTGACCTCTTTGGGTGTCTTAGTAAGAAGACAAGTGTCCCGCGGACAACTATTCCAATTCACAATGTACACACTACCTTGTCTTATGCCGACGAGTAGTACGGTGTGAGTCCTCTTGTCTATAATTTCGCACTTTTGACTTTTGAACTGAACTTTGTAACCTCGATCACAAAACTATGAAACAGATAATAGATTATATTTCAAACCTTCTACGTATGATACATCTTGTATCTCTACGTCGCCATTTCGGATATAGCCAAAGCCTTTTGTGATGGCTGTAGAGCTATCACCGAATATAACCTTTGGTCCTTCTTGCTCATGGTAGCTTGATAGAAGTGCCTTGGTACCAGTCATGTGGTGCAAACAGCCACTGTCTATGTACCAAGTTTCTCCTATTGAGCCACCCTTCTTGTATAGATCGAGTCGACCCTGCATGAGATGATATTTCATAATTTAGGTACCCTCCTTGTTTATTGGGGTCCTGGGGGGGTTAGTCGAGTTCAATGGAATCCAAATGTACATTGGAGTCCTGAACAAGTTTGATCTTCTAAGCTTTCGACCATATTTGTTGCAAAATAAGACCCTGTTGTCCTTGTCTGGCCTATCAGCAGTTCTTGGGTCTACTCGTCTGAGGTAGCCTTTTGACTTGACCTCTACTTGAGTAGGCACAGGTCTGTGATAGTCAGAGTAGGGCTTGTATGCATTTGGGCCATACGGTTTATAGACATGTTTAGGTCTTTCTTCTTCTTCGATATCATATGATTCAGGCGGAGGATATAAGACGGGTTGAATACGATATTTTGAGGTCAATTTCCTAGGCCTAGACGAATAGAGCTGAGACTGCCTTATGAAAGGAGGTCTAGGCTCTTTCCATCTAGTTTGTACTTGTCTAAAACTTGTCTCCTCAGGATACCAGTCCTCGTATCTGACCTGATTAGGTCGTCCACGATTTCTAGTCCTTTGTTGACTTGTCTTAAACGGAACAGCCTTGTTGTTAACTTTCTTTTTACCTTCCTTGGTAATTGGAATGTTAACTCGGGTCTGTTTGGGTACATTGCCTTCGGATGGAGTTCCAATATCGTATATCATTGGTCCTTTTCCTTTATCATTAGTCAAAGAGCTTGAGATGAAGATAGTAGGGTTCTTAGGAACTTGAGTAGACGAGCTAAGTGTCTCAGCACCTATGCCTGTCTTGTCAGCAGGAGCCCTATACCTATCTGACAGTTCAAGGTTAACCTTAGAAGAGTTAACCAGGTCAGTAAGTTTAAGGTCTAGAGTAACAACCTCAGTTTCTAAGAACTTATTACGTTCTTCAAGCTTTTTGTACTTGCTTTTTAAAACATTGAATTCATGTTTCTCAGTAGCATGAGTCTTAAGTAGGTCTTGATACAACTTGTCTGTTAATGCACACTTGTCTTTGAGTTGTCTAAACTCTTCTTGCAAGCGTTCATTTAGGACTGTTATATTAGGATCTACTTTAGACTGAGCTTCCTTAAGATCAATGATTTCTTGTCTTAAAATGATGTTTTCGTCACTGACTTCAATGATTGCCTGGTTGGCAAGTAGGAGGTCGTCTTCAACTGCACTAGTAGAGTGCTGAAGGCTACTCCCTACTTTGCTACTGGCAATATCACTTTCATCAGAATCTGATTCATCACAAGATTGAAAAGAAGTAGCAGATGATACCTCTTGGTCGATTTTAGCCATGCAGCATAGACCATCATCTACTATGAAGGCTTCATCGTGATCTGGTTCAGACGGGTAGCTAGATGAGGATGATGGCAACTCGTCTGAGTCAGAATCAGAGTCAACATTGGTCATCATTGCCTTCTTGCCACGGTTGTATCTTCTTTCCCTTCGTGCTTTGCGTTCTTCTCGATCATCAGTGCTCAGGTCTGGACATTCATATATGTAGTGACCTGGTTTCTCACAGTTATAGCACAAGAGATCATTAGTAGCCTTTTTAATAGGAGAGTTATTCCTTTGTTTATCACGTCTATCAGAACGTGTAATCTTCCTACTATCAGACTCTCTATCTTGTCTGTTACCTTTCGAGACTTCGTCTCTCCTTTCGGACGAGTTTCGGTCTCGTCTGGTCTCAGACGAGTTCTTAGAAGCAGACCCTCTATGATCTCTATAGAACTTCTTATATCTTCCAAAATGTTTATTCAGCCTATCAAACTTTCTAACCATGAGGCTTACCTGATCCTTCAGACTAAGATCAGTATCTAACTCGTCTTTCACAGAAGCAGACCTAGTCTTAGTCTTTGACCTGTCTACCTTAGACGAACTAGCCTTAAAAGCAACGTTCTTAGATACAGCATGTTCTCTGTCACTACTTACTATGGGTTCATCTTCGTCTAAATCAAACTCATGGGCCTTTAGAGTTTGAAACATGGTCTCTGCTGTCCACACGTCTATATCTTGGGTATTCTTAACGAGCATTTTTACCATTTTCCACCGACTATCAAGGCTTTTAAGAATCCTAAGATTGATTTCACGAGGAGTATACAATTTACCAAGGACTTCCAAGTCATTCATGATTTTAGTAAAACGAGTATCCAACTGGTCAATTGTTTCACCAGCTTTCATATGAAATGATTCAAATCTTTGGACTGCTGTGGAAAGCTTACTTTCTTTGATTAAGGATGTCCCTTCACAAATGATAGCTAAGCGATCCCACATTTCTTTGGCAGTTTTACATTTGAACACTTTTCCCAGATACTCGTTAGGAAGAGTGTGTAAGATGTAATTCTTGGCCAAGCTATCCAAATTATTCTGTCTCATTTCTTCTGAGGTTAGTTCTGACCTTGGTTTCTTGACGAGAGTACCCACGGGTTGGTCTTTGTCGAGGGCAGCAATATTGGGGATCATGGTCACTATTGGACCTTTAGTGATGACGGAGATCATTTAAGTCGTGAGTGGAACTGAAGATGGCTTCCATCCTCAGCTTCCAATAGTCATAGTCCTGAACCTGGAACTTAGGTAACTTGTTAGCGCTGATTTCGAGAGACATGATTCAAGAAGATACGTATGACACAATATAGTATCAAGAAACAGGTATTTTCAAGTATAGTGATAAAGAACACGTAAGAGCACGTATAATCACAGACCAAGATTTCACCCAAGTCTTGAATTGGTTATCAAGAAACAGCAGTTCGTAAACTACTTCTCTGATACCACTTGTAGGTCCCTAAGTTCGGAAATCAGAATATAACAATGAGCCCAATTATAGTTTATACTCAACTTATTTCGAGAACTCTGTTCTATGTATACTCAACTAGTCTTGTTTATATAAGTAATTCAATCAATCAAACAATTAATCAATTAATCAACAAACTAGACAGTAAAGTAAATCAAACACGAGATTTTATAGTGGTTCGACAACTTGTCTACATCCACTCTCACAACCCAGTTGTGAAATTCTTATTAACTCGTCCAATGGAGTAATATGTTCTTGTAGCTTTAAGTCCCAAGAAATAAGACTTAGATCTTCTCGACAACACTACCAAGTGTCTCTTCGATCTTACTAGTGATTTACAAGTATCTAGCAACTTGAAACAGTAAAACAAAAATAAAACTTCTCTTCGTTCAGTAATAGCCTTCTTGTTCTTCACTTGTCTTCTGTAGCTTTACTTTCTGAACTTCAACTCTGAGAGTAATTTCTTCACTTGAATCTTCAATAATGCTTTAATTCTCTTTGTAACAGTAGTCTTCAACTGTAGAATATTATAAGGTATTTATAAGCTTCATCTTCAAGAACTTTCAGTTGTATAACAACCTCTTCTTGAAAACTAACTTGTAACTTCCAAACTTATCCACTTACGCGTTTTAAGCAGTTAATTAGTTATTCCTTAACTAATTCTTCCATCTTTACTTTCAATACGCGTTTCTGTAACTAACTTCAGTCTTCTTGTCTTGTCTTGTCTTGTTGAGTCGCTCATGTCTTGTCCAATAGTAGTAGACTTCTTCTTCTACTTCTCTTGTGCAGTAGACTTCTTCAGATTACAACATAGAACTAATCTAGTCCTATTATCTAATCCTAACAAGACTATTACATTACTTTAAGCTCTTGTTACAAAGCTTAGTCAACCTAAAACTATATACAGAATACAAACAAAACATGAGCTTCTATACATTTCAAATAGCTCAATATACAACCTAACAAATATACACAGTACTCATAAACTGTACTTGTCTTTTTCTTTTATACTTATCATGTTAACCTTTCTTGTCTTGTGAACTCTACTGATCTGTTCAAGATGACTTCTCTTAACTAGACTAGATCAGTCAACACTTAGAAAATATTCAAGTCTTCTTTTGGCTTATCAAAACTTCATCTTTTATCTTTTTATCATCATTTAGGACTTGTTCTAGGATTCATATCCCAACAGTGATCAACACATTGGAACGAGTAATTGAACCCTAAACCTTGAACTCTGAACGGTGAGAATCGAGTAGTCGAACCCTAAACTGTAACACCCCATAATTTTAAATATATATATATATATATATATATATATATATATATATATTTTGACATATATTTTTTAAAATGGTAGTTTAATATATATAATTTAGAATGCAGTCATTACATTTTAAATGTTAATATAATATAAATTCCTTAATTGTCTCATTAAAGAAAATATAATTTATTTAAATTTTATTTTTCAAGAATAGTGTATGTTTAATTTGCCGAAAAAATATTACAATTTACCTTTTTTTAATAATATTTATTATCTTAAATAAATTAGATAGTTTGAATTTTCTAAAATTACTCAAATAATTGTTTATGCATTTCCTAAAATTACTCGAACAAATCCGACTGAAGGTTCAATTCTTTTTTTTAATAATATTTGTTATCTTAAATAAATTAGATAATTTGAATTTTCTAAAATTTATGAATTTCCTAAAATTACTCCTATAAGATCCGACTTAAATAAATTTAATCTTATTTAATAAATAAAAATTCTATCTTTTTTAATAATATTTTTTATATTAAATAAATTATGTAATAAAATATATGATAATTTAATATTAATAATATCTAAATAAATTTAATCTTAATAATATTCAAATATAAATTTTAAACGATTACAATTTTTTTTGGTTTTGTTAAACATTCGGGTAGAAAGATGATATTTTTTTTTTTGCAATGCAGAAGATGAAGTTCGGATAGAAGAAAGAAGAAGAAACAGACGAAGAAGAGAGATTTGGAATAAATCGTAACAAAGGGAAGATAAATTTTAATTAAATACACACATTGAAAGTTGTATTGGTGTAATTATTATTTACCTTGAAGAATAAATAAGAAGAGAGAGAAAAGGGTGTTAGACTTTAATATTTTATTCAAAAATAATAGTTAAGCAATATATTTGAATTAAGGGTACATTAGTCATGCTAGCACAACTTAAAACAAAAAATGAACGAAAATACCCCTGAGGCAAATGTAGCTCTCCGGCGAGCTAGGACAAGAGTAGAGGTTGTCAATGTGATTTCATAAATAGTTGGTCTGTACATGTAGATTTTGTATGTTTAGCACCACCCAAATGAATAATTGAACGGGTGAAGGAAGTATTAATTTCCACTATTTTTTTTCATAATCTTAAAATCATATTGTAAATTTGTAATACATTTTCTTTTTAAAAAATTATATATATTAAACATAGAGTTCTTTATTAAAAATAATTTATTTTAGTAAACAATAATCAGGGGGTGTTTTCAAACTGCTTTCAGAATCACTTTTTTTAAAGCTGCCCTCTTACAGCTTTTACTTTTGAGAAGTGCTTTTAAACTGTTTATATGTTTATAGAGTTAGCAAACACAGCCTCAGTCTATCCAATTTCCTAGAAGTTCATACAACATAACCGATAGTATGTGTATGGGCCGAGTTGTACCCATTTGGGCCATTATTTCCTTGCTTTAAATAATTTTTTTTTTAAGACTGGGCAAAAGCTGGGCGGGCTATAGCCCGTCCCAGCCACAACATGGATCCGCCCATGCCCACGTCCAAGCTCGCGTAAACCACTTCTACTCTCACTATAAAACTCCTCACCACCACTTCTACTAGCGACAATAAGGATTCATAGTTACTTTTGAAGAATCATTGCCAGTCTAATAAGTCGGATTTTTTGGTGATAGTTGAGCAAAAAATTATGTTTGGGAATATTTCGGACCACTTTTGGAATTATATGGGTTTGATAATTTTAGCGGAGAGTTAACGAGTGGACATGCGGCCTAACATTTGGGTTTTGTGTAAAGATTTCATTCATCCTATTGAAGTATATACACACATGCATGTAAACATGTATGCAATGCATGATCACACAAAAAACACATGCACAATAATTAGAGGATTCTAGAAGAAGGGTAGTTACACCTTTTGTTATATTAACTAATAGTTGTTAGATGGAAGGCTCTAAAATGTGAGTCTTCTATATATAGTGTACACAACACACATTAAAAGTTAAGTTGAATATACACATTTAAACATGGTATCTTGAGATCAGACTTATTTCATGGTTTTGCTTTGAACTTTGCAATTACTCGTTCTACCCTTCTCTTTCATTTACTTATCTTCAACTATCCTCTTCATATCTTCAACCATTCTCTTCATATATTCAAGCTTCTAAGAGTTGTAACCGTACTATTCTTAGTCTAACCACCTTAATCTTCTTCGATCTTCATCCATATTCTTCATATCTTCAAAGCTTTCAAGCTGTAACCATCCTGTTCATCTTCCAACGACTTTACTCTTCATCTAAATTCAACTTTCAATCCTCTTTTATCTTCCGCTTATACTCTGATCTGTTGATCTATGGCTACTCAAACAAATTCTTCTCCCAATCTTGCACGATTCATTACTCAGTCCATTCGCCTTGACAATGATAATTACCCGTTCTGGCGAAATCAAGTTCTTGCTTCAGTGCGTGCTCACTGTTTTGAGGATGTGCTCTTATGCACCACAGTTCCGGTGAATCCTACTAGTTCAGGATCTGACTCCATTTCTTGGCAAAGGAAGGATCGGTTCCTCCTAAGTTGGTTTCTAAGCACAGTTTCAGAATTTATACTTAGTTATGTCAGCAGATGTGAGCATTCATTTCAACTTTGGTTGGTGTTTGAGCTGCTATTCCAGTCGCAGTAAAGTGCTAAAGCGATGATACTCAGATTGCAGCTACAAACTATGAAAAAAGGAGATCTAAGCATTGATGCCTACATTTTGAAGATGAGATCAATTGTTGATGGTTTGTTTCACGCTGGTCAATCATTTCGTGATGAGGAATTGATTATGTATATACTTGGTGGTCTTGGTGCTGAATATGATGTTGTTGTTGTCACCCTTACCACTCGAGGATCTATTCCCACTCTACCGGAGGTTCAATCTATTCTACAAGCTTATGAGATACGTTTACATGGCCACAACTCTCACTCTATTCAATTTCATGAAGGTAACATCTCTTCCTCAGCACCTCCTTCTACTAATGTGGTTTCTCGTGATATCAAAGCATCTGGTAGGAACACTGGTAAGGGAAAAGTGTATCCTAAGCCTCGTATTGTATGTCAGCTATGTGGAAGAAACTATCATGTGGTAGCTAAGTGCTACAAACGATTTGATCACTCATTCACTGGTCTGGAAAACAATCAGTCAAGATCATTCACACTCAATCCATTTCAAGCTCATCTCACTCAGCATCAATGTACTCCTGCTTACTACTCTAATGCTCATCCACCTCATGTTTTTACTGGCCGCATTGATTCAGGTCCATCTACTTCTGGCACACCCTATCATCATTCTAATCTTCAACTCTCCATGTTTGCTGACAGTGGGGCAACTCATCATGTTACCTCACAACTAGATAATCTTCAACTCTCCACTTCATATCAAGGTATGGATTCACTTATTGTTGGTAATGGTACTACCACTCCCATATTACACATTGGTTCTTTTTCTGTGCCTGTGCATGATGGATCTAAACCAATTGTCATGGATAATGTGCTACATGTGCCTGCTATAACCAAAAATCTCATGAGCATTTCACAATTTCTTAAAGATAATGATGTTGTTATTGAGTTTTTTGATTGTTGTCTTGTTAAGGATCTGAGAGAGGGGTGCTTAAAGATGGCCTATATATGCTGGATTTTGGATGCTTGAAGGTTCACAAAGCTTCAAGCCCTCACTGGAATAAGACTAGTATATCTTTTGAGTCAGTAAATAAGGCGTTGTAGATTGGGACACCTTGGCAATTTAGCTCTCTCTACTGTTTTGAGGAGCTTGAATATACTTTGTAATGAGTCTCATATTCCATTCTGTGATAAATGTAAAATTGGAAAAATGCACTTGAAACATTTTCCTTCAATCCAGCATCATACTGCATCTCCTTTTGAGTTGATTCACATGGATTTATGGGGTCCTGCCTCCTCTGTCTGTATAGAAGGATGCAAATATTATATGTCCATTGTTGATGATTATACAAGGTTTGTGTGGATTTTCCCACTAATGACAAAATCAGAAGTAGTCAGTGTCTTTGCTCAGTTTATGAAATCTGTAGAAAGGTCTTTTGGGGTTTTCATCAAAGCAATACAACATGATATGAGCACTGAATTTCTTCCAGTATCAAGAATGGTTAAGCCCCTTGTTTTCAGGTAAGGCTCTTTTGTGCTTACACCCACCCTCAGAATGGTCTAGTTGAGAGGAAACATCAACATATTACTAAAATTGGCTTGGCTATGCTTGCTCGTTTCAATCTCTCAATGGACTTTTGATGGCATGCTTTCTCAACTGATGTACATGTCATCAATATGTTTCCATCTCCTGTCATCAATAATACATCTCCATTTGAGCTTCTATACTGCAGGCCACCTGATTATCAAGTTCTCAGGGTCTTTGGTTGTGCATGTTTCCTTTTTCTCAGACCATATATACAACACTTCTAAGTTACAAGTCAGGAGCTCAAAATACATCTTCTTAGGGTACAACTCTTCTCATAAGGGGTATCAATGCCTTTATGAATCTTTAAAAAAAATTACTTCAGCTTCTTTGTAGTTTAATGAAGATGAGTTTCCATCTTTCACAGCCACTAAATCACCATCTACACCTCCCACTCATTTTTACTCAGCTTATATTCCTGATAATTTCAATCATTCTCCCACTATATCATCTTCATTACCCCCCCCCCCTCCTAAATATCCAGGAGCCATCTCCTCACATCAAGGTTCCACAAATTCTCAACTCAGCTCTCCCAGATACATGCTCCCTCAGTTACCTGCTCCAATTCAATCATCTCCCATCTCTAACCCTCCAATCTTATCTTCAAACACTTCAAATCATCCCATGCAAAAAGGATCCAAATCTGGCATTTATAAACCTAAAGCCCTTCTCTCCACTACTCCCATTCCAGAACCAACTTAGTAGCTGAGGCCATTCAAAGCTCAGACTGGAAGCAGGCTATGCAACTTGAGTATGATGCACTGATCCAAAATGGCACTTGGACCCTTATACCACCATCTTTTGATGTTCATCCCATCACCACCAAGTAGCTGTTCAGGGTCAAATATAATAAAGATGGGAAAGTTGAGAGATACAAAGCTCGATTAGTGGCTCGAGGCTTTCAACAACAAGCTAGTGTGGACTATTTAAGCACTTAAAACTTGGTATGATACACTTAAAGCTTTCCTGATCCAGCAAGGGTTCACACACTCAACATCTGATCACTACTTATTCCATAGATTTCTAAATGGGAAGATCACACTCTTGTTAGTTTATGTGGATGGCATTTTGATCACTGGTGATGATTCAACACTAGTTCAAGCCATTATTGATGCTTTACACACTCAGTTCTCTCTCAAACATCTGGGAGAGATCAACTACTTCTTGGGCATTGAAGCTCATTCCACCCCCTCTCTGATCAAACTTACACAATAAGTATGTTAGTGACATCATCTAAAAGACTCATATTACTGAATCCAAACCTTGCTCAACTCCCAATTGTCCTTCCTCTAAACTCTCCAAAACTGATAGTCCTCCTTTTGATAATCCTACCCTATATCGCAACATCATTGGTGCACTTCAATATCTAACCTTAACCAGACCAAGCATCTCCTTTAGTGTTAATAAACTCTCCCAGTTCTTGTAAAGTCCAACACAAAACCACTGGAAGGCTTGTAAGAGAGTAATTCGTTATCTTAAAGGCTCTTTATCTCATGGTATCTCATTTTCTCTGGTTTCTAACTTCAGGTTGCAGGGCTTTGTGGATGCAGACTATGCTTCAAGCATTGATGACAAGCGTAGCACCTCAGGTTTTTGCATCACCCTTGGTCCTAACTTAGTATCGTGGAAATCCAGAAAGCAATCAATGGTTGCTCGCAGCAATACTGAGGTCGAATATAGGGCGCTTGCTCTAGATACTACTAATATTATGTGGATTACCAGTTTGTGCAAGGAACTACACATCCCTATTTCTACACCAGGTCTCCTCTGATGTGATAATCAAGGGGCAATTACCCTAGACTTCAGTCCAGCCTTCCATTCTCGCACTAAACACATCGAGGTCGATGTTCACTTTCTGCGAGAAAAGGTTCAAGCAGGGTTTCTTGACATCCGGTTCATTGCTTCTGATGATCAACCAGCCAATCTGCTTACCAAACCTCTTGCTCTGGCGCGCTTTGCTCACCTTCATACTTGGTTCAATCTCACCTAAACATGGGTGGTACAATTTCTCCCGGAGCGTATTGAAGTATATACACACATGCATGCAATGCATGATCACACAAAACACATATGCACAATAATTAGAGGATTATAGAAGAAGGGTAGTTACACCTTTTGTTATATTAACTAGTAGTTGTTAGATGGAAGGCTCTAGAATGCGAGTCTTCTATATATAGTGTACACAATGCACATTGAAAGTTAAGTTGAATATACACATTTAAACACATCCGGTTTCTTCAGTGGTGGGATTTACGGATCAAATCCTTTTCATAACATCACAGATTGAAAATCATGATCATTATTTTGGATTTGTTCACGCGGCTTCGGATCATGTGGGTCGTCGGAGTCTATGGCAATATTTGTTGAGCAATGAACTGTCTCATTTGTGGTTGATATGGGATTTTAATTCGGTGTTGGTCTCTCACGAAAGGATCGGCATGAATGTGCCTCTGCCTATAGCTTGCCGTGAATTTTGGGATTTCATTGTTGATTCAGAGTTATTGGAATTGGAAGTTTCAGGACTAAATTATACTTGGGCAATACATCGTAGAGATGGTACGTTAATGGCGTCTCGGCTGGATTAGATTCTTGCATCTTCAGAGTTCTTAGAGCATTGGTCTACCCTGATTGCTAGGTCATTGCCACGTGCGAACTCAGATCGTCATCCCATTTTACTCACTTACAAAAGTGATCGGGTGGTTGCTGGCCACTCCTTCAAATTCCTCCTCATGTGGCTTTCAGGCGAGCGAAAATATGTAGGTAATTCGGCAATCTTGGGGGGTATATCTCTAGGCTTCGGATCCAATCTCATTGATTACGTTGAAGCTGAAGTTGAAGCTGAAATAGTTGAAATCGTAACTGATAATTTGGAACAAGCAGATTTTCAGAACCACCACGTTTGCATTGACGCGGTTAAGCACTTCTCACGGTACAGTGCCAAATTGGGGCAGTAGGTTACAACAGCTCCCTTGCCAAGAGAGAGATTGAGACAAAAGATGAACTCAACTTGTGTGTTCAGCAGCAACAGTACCTTCTTTCACAACAAAATAAAATTTGATGCAGCGTGCGTGATCAAAAGAACAAATAACAAGAATCGTTGATTCACAGAATACCCGAATCTTGATAAAACGAAGAATAATTCTTCAATAATATTTCAATCTTCAAAAAACCACTCCACCATGTCTGGAAAACGAGAATAAAAATCAAACCCTAGGGTACGAAGTTCAGAAATTACAGAAAAACCCCAAAACGATTAAAAATTGCAAAAATAACACCCGAAAAACAGTAAAACGCATTTTTGACCCCTCAAACGATGGAATTTGGCCAAAAAGCGTCACACGTCACAGCAAAGCGGTGAGTTTGTCTCGTAGCATCGATTCCACCCGAAAAAGTGTGCTCACACGCCAAAATCGGGTTCCGGCTCTCAAAACTTCAAAAATTCAGAAATTCTTCGGATGCTCTCGTTTCTTCAGAAATTGCAACGCCACTCGTTCTACATCATTCCCTCCCGGGTAGAGGAGATTCGCCCTCGAATCTGAATCGGCCTCATCACCAGACGACGAATCCTCAACAAAGGGAATCAAGTGCTTGACATTAAACACATCAGAAGTACGGACATGATTTGGTAATTGTAGCCTATATGCATTCGGATTGATTTTCTCCACGATCTCAACAGGGCCAATCTTTTTAGCAGCCAACTTAGAATACTCTCGAGCAGGGAAACGGTCCTTTGTCAAAACAGCCCACACAAAATCACCCACTTCAAAATTAACCGGACGACGACGCAAGTCCGCATGAGCCTTATACTTAGATGTAGCCTCCACAATACGAGCATGAGTGTCACGATGAACCTGCTGAATCTGTGTCACCAAATCTGTTGCACTAGCATGGGAAGGGACCTTGCTAGGCAAAGGCAGCAAGTCAAGTGGACCACGGGGTACAATCCCATAAACAACCTGAAAAGGGCTAAAACCAGTAGTACGATTGACAGCATGGTTGTGAGCAAATTCAGCTTGACTAACCTTCGAATCCCAAGATCTGGGACTATCACCAACCAAGCTACGAAGTAAATTTCCCAAAGAACGATTAACCACCTCTGTTTGGCCATCAGTTTGGGGATGATAAGCGCTGCTGAAATTAAGGGACGTGTTCACCGAGCGCCACAAACTACGCCAGAAGTGACTAACAAAACGAGTGTCTCGATCAGAGACAATGGAGGAAGGGAGTCCATGGAGGCGGTACACCTCACGAAAGTATAATTGTGCCACATGAACAGCATCAACCGTCTTCTTGCAAGGAATGAAGTGTGCCATCTTGGAAAATCGATCAACCACCACAAAGATCGAATCATTCCCCCGTTGCGTTCGTGGCAGGCCAAGGACAAAATCCATACTCACATCAACCCATGGCTGCGTCGGAATGGGAAGAGGCATATACAAACCCGCATTAGAAGCAGCCCCTTTCGACACTTGGCAGGTACGACAACGAGTCACAAACCTGCCCACCTCTTTACGCATTGAAGGCCAAAAATAAGAAGCCGCTGCAAGCTGAAAAGTTCGGTCACGACCCACATGACCCTCATTGTGCAATTCCTGGATGATTTTGGGACGAAGGCTGCAATCAGGAATACACAACTGGAGGCCCCGAAACAGAAATCCATCCTCCAAAAGGAAAGGAGAACCACCACCCTGCTGGATCTGAAGAAGGATCTTGGAGAAGAAAGGATCCTCCACATACAAATCAATAAAAGACTCAAACCCTGGAACTTGCACCCGAAAAGTCGAAAGTAGGTTATGGCGTCGACTCAAAGCATCTGCTACCCTGTTAGAGACACCTGCTTTGTGTTTAATCACGAATGTGAACTGCTGGAGGAAAGAAATCCAGGATGCATGACGATGAGATATCTTATCCTGACTCCCCAAATGTTTCAGGACATCGTGATCAGTAAAGAGAACAAATTCCCGCTGGAAGAGATAGTGCCTCCAATGCCGAACAGCCTGAACTATGGCATAAAACTCCACATCATATGTGCTAAAACGAAGTTTGGAACCCGCCAATTTCGCACTGAAAAAGGCCACAGGACGACCTGCTTGGCTCAAAACTGCCCCAATTCCTGCTTTCGAAGCATCACAATGCAACTCGAAAGGCTGAGAGAAATCAGGAAGAACAAGGATAGGTGCTGTCGTCAATCTATGCTTGATCTCAAGAAAGGCAGTTTCTACATCCTCCGTCCACACAAACTTGGTCCCCTTCATGCAATCTGTTATGGGTGCCATGATACTGCTGAAATGGGGAATGAACCGGCGATAGAAGGAGGCCAGCCCATGAAAGCTCCTGACTGCCGTAATAGAGGTAGGAGCTGGCCAATGACGAATGGCCTCAACTTTACTCGGATCTGCTGAAAGGCCCTGATCAGAGACAATATATCCCAAAAACTGTACTGAGGTAGTCATAAAAGCACACTTCCCGGAGGCTGCATAAAACTGATCCCGACGCAATACCAATAAGACCTCCCGTAGATGTTGGAGGTGAGAGTCGGGGCTGTCACTGTAAATCAGAATGTCGTCGAAATAAACGACGACAAATTTACCAATGAAAGGACGTAGAGCCTGATTCATTACACGCATAAAGGTACTTGGGGCATTAGACAACCCAAATGGCATAACCAGCCACTCAAACAATCCTTCTCGTGTTTTAAATGTTGTTTTCCACTCATCCCCAACTCGAATACGAATCTGGTGATAGCCACTCTTCAAGTCCAGTTTACTAAAGACGGAGGCACAACCCAACTGGTCCAACAAATCATCCAAACGAGGAATAGGAAAACGATACCTCACTGTGATCTTGTTAATGGCACGACTATCCACACACATGCGCCAAGTACCGTCCTTCTTAGGGGTCAATAGGGTAGGCACTGCACAAGGGCTGAGGCTCTCACGAATATGGCCCTTTGCAAGCAAATCTTCCACCTGACGACGGAGTTCCTCATGCTCCTTCGGACTCATACGATAATGTGGGCGATTAGGCAATGCTGCCCCCGGCACAAGATCAATTTGATGCTGAATATCCCGAAGAGGAGGTAATGTGTTCGGAAGAGACTCCGGAAAAACATCAGCAAACTCAGACAATAAAGGTTGGACAGCAAGGGGGGGTGTCCCAAACTGTGAACCCGTGGACTGAGCAATAAGGACAAAAACAATCCCAGATTCCTCCATAGCAGACTGAAAAGGCACACGAGATAATAACATAGCAGGTTTAGAGGCATCAGATTTAGGAATGCCTCGAGGCTTGCTGGGTAATAGCACAATCTTACGACCCCTGAAAAGAAACGAATATGTATTCGCACGACCATCGTGCGTAACCTCACGATCGAATTGCCACGGACGGCCCAATAACAAATGGCAAGCATCCATAGGCACCACATCACAATAAATCTCATCACTATAAGTGGACCCAATAGAAACTGAAATCAAAACCCGACGAGAAACATTAACATCCGTACCTTTACTAAGCCACGACAATTTATATGGCTTCGGGTGCGCTTCAGTATCAATACCCAACTTGGAAACTGCCACTTCCGATAACACATTCTCACAACTACCCGAGTCAATAATGAAAGAGCAGACCTTACCCCCAATTGTGCAAGTCGACTGAAAGATATTGGTACGCAGCCAATTGTCATCGGTGGCACGTGGGCTAAAGAACGTGCGTCTGAGCATCAATAGAGGTCCCACATCACCCTCAACAAGTTCCTCCGCAACCACATCATCCATGTCCTCATCATAAACAGGGGGGGTGTCATCAACAAGGTCATCATCGACAAAAAGACCACGCTTGTCAGCTCGAGGACGACGACAATCCGCTTGACGGTGACCAGGTTCACCACAATTAAAACACTTAACACCACTGGAAGAAGCCTGATTCGGTGGTGGCTGAGAAACAAACCCACGAGGAGCAGCAGGGTTAGGGGACGGGTTGACCGGATTACGAAATCCACTCGAGGCACGACGGACCAACTGTTTTTCAGCTTGGAGAGCGCGTTGGTGCGCCTCCGATACAGTCACAGGGTCAAACATATTAAGCACATCCTGCAACTGAATCCTCAAACCACCAATATAACGAGAAACCAATTGAAATGGTGTCTCCACAAGATCAGTACGTGCAAGCAACTGATAAAATTCAGCAGTATAATCATCAACAGTCTTAACACCCTGACGTAACAACTGAAAGCGCTGATATACATCTCTCTCATAATTATAAGGTAAAAAGGCAGCACGGATATGTTTCTTGAATTTACCCCAATCAACAAGTTTAGGCTTACCAGATCGAAGACGGGTTGCCTTCGCTTGCTGCCACCAGGCCTGTGCACGACCTCGCAAACGTGTCGCCACCAAAGAAACACGACGATCCATCGGAACATCCTTAAAATCAAGGATTTCCTCCACAGTAGCAAGCCAATCTACGAACTCATCTGCAGCCAAACTGCCATGGAATTCCGGAAGATCCACCTTGAAGCCAGTCTCCCAGCGACGATCAGTGCGATCCGGGCGCGGGGGGGAAGGATCCCGAAGGTGCGCGAACGGATTGCCATCGGGGGTGGCGTCGTCATCATCATCATCCAGATCATGTCGTTGGGCGTTGGGTGCCCGCGCTTGAAGGGCCGCCAATTGCTGAGTCAATTGAGCCACTTGGTCGCGCAACAGTGCGATTTCGTCCCTACGAGCGTCCTCCATACGGGCATCGAGATTCTGTCTACGAGGCGGCATATCGACAGGATCGTTCGGAAACTGATACCACTCTGATGCAGCGTGCGTGATCAAAAGAACAAATAACAAGAATCGTTGATTCACAGAATACCCGAATCTTGATAAAACGAAGAATAATTCTTCAATAATATTTCAATCTTCAAAAAACCACTCCACCATGTCTGGAAAACGAGAATAAAAATCAAACCCTAGGGTACGAAGTTCAGAAATTACAGAAAAACCCCAAAACGATTAAAAATTGCAAAAATAACACCCGAAAAACAGTAAAACGCATTTTTGACCCCTCAAACGATGGAATTTGGCCAAAATGCGTCACACGTCACAGCATAGCTGTGAGTTTGACTCGTAGCATCGATTCCACCCGAAAAAGTGTGCTCACACGCCAAAATCGGGTTCCGGCTCTCAAAACTTCAAAAATTCAGAAATTCTTCGGATGCTCTCGTTTCTTCAGAAATTGCAACGCCACTCGTTCTACATCAAAATTTCTTGGCTAAGTGATGGTGATCGCAATACGAAATATTTTCACAAGCTAAATCAGATGAGGAAAGTACGGAAGTCGATGGATTCTCTGATTATTGAGGGGGTGTCGTGCACGGACAAAGTGGCAATCGCACAACATGTGACTAATTTTTATTAAAATTTATTCACTGTCGTGCCCAAGATGCAAGACGTTAATCTAGGCATCTTGTCGAGTTTGGTCACTTCCAACTTAAGCGAGACACACAATGAGACTTTGACTTACGAGCCATTAGTTTTGGAGGTCCGTACAACATTTTTTGTCGTTATCGGTGGATAGTGCCCCAGGCCCAATTGGATTTGGGGGATCATTTTATCATTAAGGGATATAGTTCGAGCAGCACAATATTTTGTCAGATTTGCTTTCTTGCCACATGGGCTGAATTCGAATCTGGTGACATTAATTCTGAAGCATCCGGGTGCAAATAAAGTTGAAGATTGTCGGCATATAATTTTGGAAATTTTTTTGTTCAAAGGTTTTTACAAAATTATAGCTACACACCTTGGACCCATTCTTTTTTACACTTTATCACCATTTCAATTCGGTTTTATTCCGGATAGGAGCATACACCATTGTATCGCGTTAGCATCGAAAGGTATTAATTACTTGGACATAACACAGGTGCACGACAACATGACACTGAAAATGGACATTCGCAAAGCGTTCAATACAGTTCGTTGGGACTTTCTCCTAGAAGTGATGAAGTAGTTGGGGGTTTTGTTCAAAATTCAGGGACATCATTAGTTATATCCTTCAATCGACAAGGTTGTCGATTCTCATTTTAGGACATCTGCATGGTTACTTTTAGTGTTCTCAAGGGGTTAGACAAGACGACCCATTATCGCCTCTTTTATTTTGCATAGCGGAAGAAATTTTGGCTTTGATTTTAAGTAGAATGGAAGAGGTGGACAGTCTGATGCTAGCTTACATTATAAGGGGTTCGACAGGCCCTCTCTTCTTGTTGTATACAGATGACATTCTCATATTTAGTCGGGCTAACAGAAACTCAAGAAGTGTGATCAGAGACACAGTTTCTATATATGGTGTTTTATCGGGACAACTATTTAATCCGCACAAATCAAGTGCTTACTTTGGGGTGCAGGTCTCTAACAACAATAAAATATATATGAGAGACACTTTACGAATGAGTGAGGGGAAGTTGCCATTTATTTACCCGGGCGCCCCTCTATTAAGGGTGCTCCTAAATCAATCCATTTTCGGCAATTAGAAGATCGAGTTTTGAGCATATTTTCCACGTGGAAGGGAACCTCACTTTCTATGGCTGGTCGGGTGTGTTTTGTTAATCACGTAATTACCTCATCAATGGTTCACACTATGATGGTGTACATGTGGACATGTGCGATCCTGAAAAGGATTGAACAAGTAATGTGAAATTTCATCTGGACGGGCAATATAGATAAAATAGGGTTAGGCTTTGTGTCTTAGGAGCGCACTATTGCAGCGAAATCTGAAGGAGGGCTGTGAGTGCGGTCAATTTTATGCGCAAATGATGCTTACTTGCGGAAGTTGGCCTGGAATGTTACTACAGGCACGGGGGTTCCAATCAAATTCCTACGAGAGCATTTCATGACAGCAGGAAGACTTCGACCATCTATTGTATCCTCCACAACCTGGAGGGGGTTACGCTCGCATATGCAACAGATACGGATCCAGGTTCAGTGGATTGAGGGTTCCCTATCTCAAGTGAAAGTTTGATTAGATAATCGTTTGGGTTACACTATAGCGGACAGGGTGGGTATATCGGCAGCAACAAGGACATATTATGAGTATACAATCTCAGATTATTTAACCAATGGAGAGTGGTTTTTAGACGACAATTGCATACGCAATTTCCCTGGCATTGTGGACGACATAATGAAATACAAATGTGTAGTAGGTTCGGATGTTCAGATTTGACTGTTTACTACCAATGGTAATATCACGGCTAAAGCGGCGTATGAGCACCTGCGCCCGCATCATCCGGAGGTGGCATAGGCTAAGTGGATTTGGGATGGATGCATACCGCTGCGTCGATCAACAACTTTTTGGCGTGTAGTGCATGGGAAAATGCTCACTTGGAACCGTTTGATGCGCTTTGGGATGATGGGATCAAGCGTGTGCAATCTTTGCTTTTTAGCGGAGGAGACACAAGATCACCTGTTCGGAGAATGCATTTATTTCACACACTCGTTTGCAAAAATAATGGAGGTGTTCCAGATCAATATCAGTTTGGGGAATGGGTTTCTGGGGTGGTTTACTCAGGTGATCACGATGGATTTCAGTCCCTAAGTGGCAACGATTTGGAGACTAACGTTGGTCACGTTGGTGTGGCAAGTGTGGCGTGCTCAGAATTCGGCCATATTCGAAAACATCAAACATAGTCCAGAGTCAATTTGCACATCGATTTGGGCACACGTATATAAGGTTAGGGACTGCAAGTCTGCAACATGGGACACATGTATAACACTCAATCTGATTGAAATGCACGCTCTGTCGGGCGTCCAGGGTGATTCCAGTTCGCTGGGTATGTCCGACACCTAGGGTGTTAAAGATTAACACATAGGGTGTCGCGAGTGGTGCTCCAAGGAAGCTCATCAGGAGCTAGTATTTTCAGAGATCATAATGGAGATTATGTGGGTGGTTTTGCTATCCAGTTGGGAATTGGTTTCACTTTTGAAGCAAAGTTGCTAGCTGCGTTGCACGCAATCAAAACAGCAGGTCAGCGAGGTTGGACAGACATTTAGATTGAAAGCAATTCTACGTACATGGTCCACATGTTAACCACTCCAGCAACCAATTTATCGGTTCTGTGGAAAACCTATGCTCTATGGAAGCAGCTGCTAAGGCTGAGACAAAGCACGAACAAAAGAGTTTCGCATGTTTTTAGGGAAGGAAAGTCGGTCGCGGATTGGATGACAAACAATGTTATAGAGTCATACATTTGGTGGGATTTGCCACCGACCTCGATACTGGCACTGTTAACTAGGGATAGACATTCAAAATATTACATATTTACTTAACTTTTTGCTAGAGGAGTGCCGATTTTCCTTGACTGAGGTTTTCCCCTAAGGAAGGTTTTTCTCGACAAGGTTTTTGGTGGGGCTCCGGCCTCTTGAATGGAGTGTATTCATATGGCTCTAGGGTTTCCTTAATATATAAGATCTAATTTCTTCTTTATTGTTGATATTTTTTATAATTAAATGATAAAATCTTTTTATTAAATAATATTAATATTAATTTTTTATAATTATTATTATTTAAAGTAATAGTAATATTTTTATAAATTATTATTATTTCTATTTTTATTAATATGTTGAGAATTATTATATTAATTTTTATATTATTAAAAATATTATATTATTTTTATTGTATTAATATTATTATTGAATTACTATTATTAATATTATCTTTATTATTAGAATTGATTTTTTTAATGATTAATGTTAATATTATTTTGACCATTATTGTTCTACAATAAATAATATTTTAGCATTTTATTTTTACACATAATTAAATGATTTTTGAGATATTTTACTAATAGAGTCATTATCACCCTACATTCAACAAATTGCAACAGCTACTACAAAGTTTGTCTATTTGCTTCATTTTCAATACAAAAAACCAGAATTACCCTTAATCATACTAATTCAGATTTAAATTTTCGAAAATCATATTAATTCCGAATTTAATTCTGCCACAATTTTCGGTTTTATTAAATTCTTCAATATATTAGGTTACAGAATTGGAAAGACTACGTCTTTCCAAATTTTGAATTTCCAATTTTTTAGTTCGATCATCTTCAGATTCCATCAAAACATAGTATTGAATTTCCAATTTTTGAGTTCGATCATCTTCAGATTCCATCAAAACATAATATTGACTTTCGAAATTCGATATTGTTCTTCATTTCAGATCATCTTCATCGCACATCTTCAAACCAATTCAACTGCATCGTAAGTATATTCATTTCAATTCCTTGATATTGTTGTAGACACAAATTCTACGCAGGTTCAAAATCGTAGGGATTTTATCTTGAAGCAATCTCCACGTGAATCCCCCACTTTTAGAGGAACCCCCTTCGTCCACATGCATCTGAGTGTGTCAAGATCCGGCCTATCCTCCATATCGATCTCCAATAAAAGGTTGTACGCTGATTTCACCGAATACTTCCCGTTCGTTTCCAGCTCCCAGGTCCATGTGTCCTCTTTTCCAGATTCTTTGATGTATCTACTAATCTGTTTGCAAATGTTGTTACTATTCTCCACCTCCCTGTCCAGGAGACATTTATTCCAATCCCATTTCATGAATATTTTTCCATCTTCCTACCCAACCCTCTCTGCTACAGCACACTGCATACATACTCATCTTTCTTAATTAATATGAACTACTTACTGCACATGTAGTAAAACGGGCATATAGTCATGCATTACTAATAGCATATACTATTATGTATAAGTGTTTCATGACGTTTACGACCGCTTCGTTCAACTACAAATGCATTTTTTTTTAATTAATAACATCTACTTATGCATTATTAACTACAGTTTTTTATGCACTACTCACTTCACTTGCGTATGCATTATTAACTTCATTGGTTGTGTTCATACATTCATGCACATCTCCCTTATTTTATGCATACGTTATTGCATATATGGTTATGCATAGTGATCTGCATACAAATATTTTGAAATGGAGTTTGATTTTCAATAACTCAGAACCATTATTGACGCGAAAACCATTAAAATGAAACATGCAGATGATCGAATTACCTTATGCGGTGAATCGTCGTCGAAAAATGCACATAAGGATGAAACAATCGCTGGAAGTAAGTGCAGACTGCAGAAATCTCAAAGCTCAAGCAAGTGAAACGAATTAATTACGATACCTAGTTTTTAGGAAATTTTTAAATTTTTGGAAGGTCCTTAAATTTCGCTATTTTCGAAATCCTTTGTTAATAGCTAATTAGGGGATTTTGTTGATCTGTTAATTTGAATTCAAAAATTCGAATTGTTTCAAATTAATAAAATGGTATAATTGTCTTAGATTTTTCAATTTGACTCTATTAGACAAGAAAATATGCTGTAGGTTTTATTAGATAAAACTAGTAGTGAAATGACCTTATTAAAAAATTCCCCATGATTTTTTAATGTTTTTACGTCTTTCAATTTTACCTTTTTAAATATTAACTTACCTTTATGCTAAGCTAAAATTATGGAATGGGGTTAGAAGATTGTATTAATTAAGTAAAAGTAAATTTGTGACAAAGTGGGATAGCTCAAGTGGTTAGAGCACCACAACCTAGGCCTTAGGTCCTGGGTTCGAGTAATGGGGAAAGTAAATTTGTGAATATATGGCCAGGACATTTGACACAATTCACAACTCTATTTCAATCTTTCTCCTCCTCAAGTTCTTCCATTTCAAAATCACTGTATTCTTACACATTCTTATTAAAAAAAATCGAATTCTCCTATTTTAATCTAAAAAAAAAACAATTTACATATTATCTACTCATAATTATTATTTTTAAATTTTAAATCATAATTATTTTTTATAAAATTTAAATCATAATTATTTTTTTATAAATTTTAAATCATAATTATTATTTTTAAATTTTAAATCTTATCTTGATCTTATATTAATATTCCGTATTATTATGCATTGTTGGGAATAAAATGAGATTTTGATTAAGATACCAAAATCCTTAAGACATGCCAAGTAAGATAAGTCAAATTGCATAGATATGTTTCACAAATGTTGGAACATATAGATCAGGCTAGTTGACAAGTTGACATGTTAGGCAGCTTATAGATGCTTTAGATGCATAAGTTGAGGGGGAACACAAGCTTAGAAGATTACAAGAATCAAGTCCCTCATGGCTCAGAATCAAGAAGATGCTTTAGATGCATAAGTTGAGGGGGAACACAAGCTTAGAAGATTACAAGAATCAAGTCCCTCATGGCTCAAAATCAAGAAGATCCCAACACTGCTGATGGTCAAAAGCTCAACTATGGTGATAAGTTAATTCAGCAATAAGAAGAGACAACCTCTCTAATGATCAATTTAGAAGAATACACCAGTCAAACAAAGTCCACTGATATGCATACAAACAAGTTCAGAGGAGATGTCCAACAGATTTGATCAACACACTAAAACTGGAAGTGATTCAAATCCAGTCTAAGGCAAGAGACAACTGTGCTGATGGGGTTAAGTCCACTGATATGGAAGAATGGATACTTAGAAGCTATCAATTATGATCAGTGAAGTAAAAGAGCCAACTCAACTAAAAAAGTTAGCCAACATTGGTGAAAGGACAAGTCAGCTGATAAGCTTGAGCATAGATCAGTCCTGATGATAAGGGAAGTTGTCCCTTATCAAGGAATCAATGATAAGGAGAAATGTCTAGTGTTTGACTCACGCAGGGGAATAGTTCCATCTGAGCACGAAGGGGTATATATATGCACCCCAACCCACTAATAGAAAACCATGGGTGGCATAAAATAGGAACCGAGAAAAAACAGCTTGTAGTGTGTTCCAATTCGAATTAATTACACCATATCTCCTCAAAAATACGAACCAATCAACAGAAACCCCGTCATCGATGAAGAGAAGGAATGGTAATGCGATTTTTCTCCCGGCCAACTCTTGGACAAGTGAGGCTCACGCTCAAAAAACAACAGCGAAAATTGAGAGACGCACCAAATGATTAGTGAAATTTGTCTTATCCAAAAAAAGATAATTCAAAAGATTTCAAAATCAAAATAAAAAAGGCACTCCATCGCAAGAAAGAATTTAGGGAGGCGTCGGCTATAAGGCCCTCCCCAGTGGGGAGGTTTTTTGGTGACATGGAACACAAAAAACCTTGTGGGGAGGTTTTTAGCCATAGGGAAGAAAGTTTGGTGGTTGGAGTTTTTTTGGGGAAGTTGTAACATTTAAACCTAGGTTTTTTTGAGAGAGAGAGAGTGAGGTGGGTCCCCCAAGAACCATATTTACTGCAATTTTTGAGAGAGAGAGTGAGGTGGGCCCCCAATAAGAAATGAAAGAAAATGAGGTGGCCCCCCAAAAACCTATTTTTTGGATTTATTGTTGGGTGGAGGAGTTTGGTTTTGGAGGTTGGAGTTTTTTGCTTTTGAGGTGGCGCACATATGACAAGGAAAAACCTATTTTTTGGGTTTATGATTGGGGAAGGCCTAAAAGGATAAAATTTCTGGAAAGAAGTTTTAAAAAAGGAAAAAGTCTTGGATGGACCTTTCGAATTCTAGAGGGAGAAAGACCATAGGTTTAAATGACTTCCATCAACTTAAGTCCACAACCTCCCGTTGAGAAATAAAACTGATTTTCGAATATATTGTTATTGAGTAGTACTAGTAATTCTCCCGTGCGATGCACGGTGCAGCGTAATATAGATTGAAATATAAATTTATTTTAACTTTTCAATTAAATTACCTACCAATTTATATACTAAACATTATTCCGTGAAAACAAATATCACAAACAACGAACAAAATCACTATTTATACAATTGACATAATTTGAACTCAATTATATAAATTGATATTAATTTAATTATGCTCAGTACTTAAACTTTCAAAATCAGCCCATTAAATCTCTCTCCCCCTCCTTTCTTCTTGACTTATCTTTTTCTCTAAAGCTTGTAAATCACATTTTTGTAACATATATATAAATCTGAGTCTCGTGGCTCATTACTCACTTCTCATGTTCGTTTAAATTCAAGTATCTTGAATAATCGGTTCCAATTAAAAATTGACATAGTAAATAATATACTCACTTCTCATGTTAATTTAAATTCAAGTATCTTGAATAATCAGTTTCAATTGAAAGTTAGACATAGTAAATAGTTGAAAATGATGGCAGAAAGTAAAGTTTATGGAAAAATAAATTTCTTAATGGTAAAATGTTAAAAATCATCTCATGATATTTTACCATCAACGAACAAAATCATTATTTCTTGAGTGAGTATGCGTGAAATACATAAGTTTAAGAAAACAATCAATTTCCTTTAAAAAGGAAGGGCAAACAGTCAATTTATTAAAAATATACTCAAATAAAAAGATTAACCGAAGGTCTTTAGCCAAATTCAATGAGAAAACCTTATCCAATCTCAAATCAATAATTTCAACCCATTTAATAAGACATAAGATGATCATAGTCGGATATTTTGTACTACAAAGTATATTTTATTTCTAAATGAACAAACTCTAAAACACATAAAAAAAAAGTATAAAGTATTGTTTCAAGCGATATTGCAAGAACTCGGCAAACTTTAAGCAAATCTTCTATTTTTATAATATAGGTACTTCATAAGTTAATATACATTTAATTAAGGAAATGTAAGAAAGAATGAAGAAGCAAACAATTACAATAAAACCTCTATAAATTAATAACTTTGGGACTATGCAATTTTATTAATTTAAAGACGTATTAATTTATCGATAAATTAATATTTATTAATTTAAAGAGGAACTTTTAAAATTCAACAAATTTAGTACATATGTATTAAAAATAAATGAATTCATATATATGTTTCATTGATTATATTCATACATTAATCATGTATAATATCAATTCATTTCATTGTATACATGTTTACATTAACTCGTTGCATTTAAATATATTCATACATATGAATTAAAACATATACTACTATATAAATCTCAATGTGAAAATAAAATAATTCATAACACCCAACTATGTCTTCTCATCTAAAAACATCATAAAATCATCCATGAATGATCAATTGGGTAAAGTTAGGATCAATCCAATTAGATTTAAATTTTAAGAAAGATCAAGTAACAATAGATTCATATTTTAGCAAATTACCATAATATTTATAATGGTAATATTTATGAATTATTAATTTAGAGTTTTAATGGAACCTAATATTTATAAAGAGATTTTCCAAAAAAATATTATCTTATCGAATTTGATGATTTTTTACAAAGGCCCAAGTCGGGACCGAAAGATTTTATTATTTTAGAGAGGTTATTAATTTATAGAGTATTAATTTATAGAGGTTCTACTGTAGACGGTATCTTCAAGTCCCAATATATTTTGTAAGGGATTTAGTCTCAATGACAAACATTAAGCTTCGAGCAACTCCTGCAATTCCGTGGAAGGAAACAAATATATTTGAGTGTAAATCAATATATCATAAAAATAAAATAATTTTTTTTTATTTAATAGTCAATTTTCTGCAGTGACAATGGAAACTAATATTGAGTTGCAAGAAACAGTACATGTATTTATAGGAGCTCAATGGAAATTTAACAGTCAATAAATTTGAACCTAAACAAAAATTACACAGGCCAAACCAAGAAGAAAATGAAACAAAAATTGAATTGAAGAAAAATGTGTGACAATCCAGAAAAAGCATGTTACTTCGGAGTGGGGCAGAACCATAACCTTCAAACTTAAACTCTTCTCCAAAGAAAAAAATATATCTTTCTTCTCAATAAATTAAAGCCACACAGCCACACATCACAGTAATAACCAATTTCCACGAAATTGTGAAGAATAGCAAACAAAGAAAATTAGCAACTCTTCTGAAACTTTGATTAATCAAGTGAAAATATAATAAAGAAGAATTTCATTAATGAAAATTTAGACAGATTACTCAAATAAACTAATCCTGGTAGAGGTAAGAATACTTTTCCAAGTATTAAATTTGGACTATTTGTAGCAAATAACAAATTACAGCAGTAAAATCTCACTAAAATTCAAGAAATTACAGAGAGGGTCAAGAACTAATTATACCTTCTTTAATTTTCTCCAATGAAGCAAAGAGGGCTTTCCTCTTTGTTTTCTTCAACCACTGTAAGAATCCACAAAAATGAAAAAACCAGAAAAAAAGTTACAGTGATTAAAAAAAAGAATCCACAAAAATGAAAAAAAAAAAATTGAACTATTTTTTACCCACCTTCCCAAATCTGTAAATTGATTTTTCAGCAAATAAACAGACAAAAACCATGACTGTGGTGACTGTAGCAACTGACCATGTTGGAGTTTCCTAAAGATATCCCTTGCCTTATTACACCCACCGCCATTTTTGCAAAGCAGAGTGTATTTCTGTAAAAATGTATAGAGCAGAGAAAGAGATAAGAAAGAAAGAGATCCTGTAAATGGGGTGTCCCGAGTCCCGACGGAGCAGAGAAAAATCCCAACAAATTAAGAATTTGTAAAGAATCATTTTGAAGAGCAAAGGAGGAAAAACCCAGAAATAGCTCCACATCCATCCACTACATCAACATTTATACAAAGTAAAATAAATTTCTCTTCTACATATTTGAATTTGAATTGTTGAACAAAATAAAGAAACTCAACAGTCACCTCGTTTTAAGCAGCATAAGCAATTTCAAGAGGCATATGAGTTGGGTTCTCAGAAAAGGCTCGGTTCTCAGAAAAGAAAAAAGAAAAGAAGCCTGTGTCAAAAAATTAATAATTGCTTTGGACAGAATAAAAAATACTTTTTAAAAAATAAAAATAATTTTCCAAAAATAGAAAATAAGAAAGAGCGGAAAAACAGGTAGTTGCCCAAAATGGAGACTATCCTGTTATTATATATATATAGATTTAATTTAGCAATTAAACTTAAAAAAACAATAAAAAAAGGGTAAAAAAATTGGTTTAGAAGTTGAAATAATAATCGAGTGCCTTTATACTCCATCCATCAGTACGTTGACAGTAAAATTAATTTTGCAACATTTCCCAGATATGGACAGGGACAATCTGGAGCCACCACCGCAACAGCATGCAACCGCTAGCGCCACCGTCTCCGGCGTCGATCATGTACTCGATAACTTGAAATCGCTACTAATAAAATGCGCCAGTGTCTCAGCTCCAGCTAAACCGCTCACCATTCCGCAGAAATCCTTCATCGAGAAGCGCATTCACGATTTCTTTCCGACTGTTGACGCCCCTGATCACCCCCCTTATGCTTCGGTACTCGTTTTCCTCAATCTCCTCTCATTTTCCCCTCATTCGGCTAATGTTTTGCTTTATAGTTTGGGACATGCATTCTGTTGATGTTTTGCTACTCCGATTGTGTTTATTTCTGGGTAGATTTTTTGATTTGGTAAAACTTTGAGCTGTTGATGATGTATGAGTTCTTATAAATTAAATTTACCGCTGCGTTTACTTTTTTCAATTTTCAGGAAGAAAAATTACCAAGGGGCAAAATGCAATTTACATATATTTTTCCGATCACCTTCTTCCGAGATTGTTAACTGAGAAATCTCAATTCAGCTGTGTGCAATTTTTTCTGGTTTGGGATATTTAGAAATGATGATGGTGTTGTTAATGTGATGGAAATATCTTCAAAAATCCTTCTGAATATCTGCTGCATTCATTTACTTTGTATATTGGTGATTAGTAACTTGATGGAAGTCGATAATTTTGGTGGCAGATGATTGAGAATGCAATCAAACAATTAAATGAGGAAGGAGGTTCCACTGAGGAGGCAATATCCAAATTTATATTACAAGAGTACAAAGGCGTGCCATGGGCTCATGCTTCTTTGCTTAAGCACCATCTGATGAAGCTTTCTGATTTTGGTAATCTTGTTGAGAGTAATAAGGGGGGTTATTTGATTGGTAAACCAATAATCGATCCTTATCAGGCTTCTAAGCCCAGGCTGGTGGCAACCTGTTCTACTAGTCATAGACGTAGCCCGTCCGCCAGCTCCAGTTCGAGTTCTACATATGCATCTAGCTCTAGTGAGAACTCTAGCTCTAGTGAGATTAGCCTTGAGGAGGAGCCAAGAAAGAGGGGGAAGTATAGGAGAAAACAAACTCAACGTCGAAAGCAAAATGCTCGTCCTATGCACCAAGTGGAGCGTGGGCGTGGCCGGGGTAGAGTTAGGGGTAGGGGTAGGGGTAGGGGTAGGGGTAGGGGAAGGGGAAGGGGAAGGGGAAGGGGAAGGGGAAGGGGGAGGGGAATGGGCAGGGGTAGGGGTAGGGGTAGGGGTAGAGGTAGAGGTCGGGGTAGGAGCTATGATAATTCTTGTGAGGAGAAGATTCTAGAAGAAGTGTATGTGGAAGCAAGAGCAACGCAGCACATAACGGTGGAAGATGAGGGAGCTGATGAAAATATTCGAGGGAGAGAGAAAGGTAAAGAAAGAGAAAATCAAAGCATGGTGATGGAGGTTGAGGCTTGGGAAGACGAATGTAGAGTTAATGAAGAAAGGATTGTGCCTTGGCAACAGGATATGGATAACTGCTCTACCTCTACTTCAAGTCCTATTTTTTGGTCGCGTAAGAAAAACCCGATGTATAAGCAGGGGAGAATACGAATTCAGGAACCCAAGAGAAGTTTTCATATGAGAGAAACTGGAAAGAACAAGGAACCATTGGAGGATATAAGGAAGACTAAGAAACAAATTCAACTAAAAGTCTGTCTTCTATCTCTTGTTAAATTATTTGAGAATATCCTTTGAATCAACTTCTCTCTCTTGTGAAATTTTGGCAATGTTTTTTGATTCTGAGATTTTTTTTCAACTAGTTTGTACTAGCTATGAACTGCTAAGTTTACTTGTTACTTGGAAATAAAGGGATTTTGTATTTTCTTTTGAAATCTTATACATTATCTGGCTCCGGATATGTTGACTTATGACTCTTATCTCTATTATGAAGGCAAACATGATGGAAAGAAAAAACAAGTTTGTGGATCAGATGGACCAAGATGTAGAAAGCACTCTTTTTGAACTCATTGATGAAGTATTTCTGGAACAGTGTGGGGGACATAAACAAGCTGCGGAGGACTATATGGATGAACTCATTGATGAAACATATATGGAATTTAATGAAGAAACAGAAAGACGGGATCCAATAACAAATGATGAAGCAGCTGAGGGAAATCTTCAGATAAAAGAGCACCATGAAAACCAAGAGCCGGTCAATGTTGAATGTCGAGGAGAGTCAAGCACTGTGATAACAGAGATTGGGCCAAAGCAAAAAGATATAGTCAGTGAAGAAAGGACGAACAAACTGATGAATGAGCCTCATATGCGGCAGACTGAAGAACAAGATGAGAGAGAATCTCTTGTGGAACTCACTGAAGAAGAATTTAAGGAAGCAACAGAAACACGGCGTCTAATGACAGAGCTGATGGTGGAAAATGAAAATGAACAAAGTGTATCTATAGAAGGCCTAAGTGGTGGGATTGAAATACAAACGCAGAGTAGAATCAATCAGAAGAGTGCATCGGATCAAACATGTCGGGGGCAGAAATCTATATCCATTGATAAACTGAATGTGCAGCAGCTAGAAGAGAGTAAGTTTGCTGAATGTTTTTGTGAACACATTACTAAGTCATTGTTTCATGCATTTCCAATTATCATCTTACATTATGAACTGAGTTGTTTACGAAGGCATGTTATTGAAGGTAGCTTTCGTTTCATTTATATTATGGGGCATATGCTTGTTACCTTTGAGGTTCAGTTAGATATTATTGGAGATTAGATCTTAGAGAGTGTCTGTATACATTTGGTCTTGTCAAATATTGTTAAAATATTTAATATCGCGTATATATGATCATGCAGACCCTCCCTCCGTAAAACGAACTGGAGCTCGTTTGGGATGACAACGCTGTAACATAACCTTGAGCTAGCAGAGAAGTGTGAAGCAACTTAACTGGAATCCTTTGAAGGTGAAGCTACCATGATGTTTCCAAGATCAAGTGTTTTGTTCTATCATGATGAAAGAATGTTAGTACCATCTCCATTTTCATGTTAATGCATTTTTCTTTATATCATGGAAATCTACTTAATTCCAAATATTTGATTTTTCATCTGAATTTAGTGTACATGATGAAAGCTTCAGGGTAGTTCATGTTTTGTGTGTGTTGATTAGTTCATGAATTTAGTCTTTAAAAAAAAAGTGTTGATTAGGATAAGTAGAATTCACATTAATCACATATGGATTCCTCCTGTGGTGGACTAGATTTTTTTTTTATTAATGTTGCCTGGAACGGATGGGGGGACATATTTTTTTACTGCAAAGGAAATTTTAAAAAGGTCAATTTTAAAAGTTGTCATCAGATTGTCCTTTAAAAGTCACCTTTCTTGATTAGCAAAACTAGACAATTCATACCAAAATAATGACTTTATTTGAGTTCATTAAAATATACTCCCTCCGTCCAATTTCATTATTCTCACTTTTCTTTTTTTAGTTGTCCAATTTTATTATGTCAATTCCCTTTATGGAAATAATACTATTCACACTATCTCTCCCCTTCAATTATCACTTATTTACTCAAATTGTCACTAACTTTAGTCATAAACAACCACTTTACCTATAAATGGACCCCACAACATCCCATCATACCCTCAACTTATCTACTTTATATATAAACTAATAAATATTAATTAAAAATCGTGCCCGGAGAAATGGGCATAATAAAATTGGACGGAGGGAGTACTAGTTTTTTTGCCCGTGGGGTCTATTTTAATTTATTTTTTCTACAAATATTGTTGTTACAAAACCATTAATATATTTTTAGTAATTCTTTAGTTTATTGTTAGATTAAAAAAAAAAAATCATCTTAATTGATGTTGGATTTAGTGTTGTTCATTTTGAAATAATATTAAAAAAAATCAGTTTATTGTTTGATTTTTTTTTTTGCAAGCTTTAATGTTTTCTGCCGTTGTAACTAAATTTTGTCTTCCCACACATTGTCAAACCATCAATTTATCTTCCAATTATGAACATTTTATAATAAAATATAGGCAAAAACTTGTGTGAGACCGTTTCACGGATCTTTTTCTGTGAGACGGATCTCTTTTAACTCATATTTCAAAATTTTGGGTAGGATAATTCATATATTTTTTTTTTTTTCAGATTTTGGTTTGTAAAAAAAGTGATAATGTTTAAGTAAAAAGTGATAATATTTTTAACAAAAGTGACAGTCACTTTTTATTTAAACAATATCACTTTTTACTCAAATATTATCACCTTTTATATATGAGGGTTAAGAAAGACCCGTCTCACGGATCTCTTTCGTGAGACGGTCTCACCAAGACTAGCCCAAAAATATAATATAAAAAACTTCTTTTAATTCTTAATAGTACAATCATAAGCAATGATAACAATGGATATGTGTGTTTAAGAATTTTGGGATAAATGTCTCTCATAATAAATTGATTATTAATATACTGGACAAAGCCTATATAGAGCACTATGTCCTCCTTAACAATAAACACTCATTTTCTTACCAACCGCCCAAACCCAATCAAACATCCACAACCGGAAACATCATAGATAAAGGTTCTCTATGCGTGTGTGTGAGAGATACTCTTCTAGGGGGTGTTTACTTTGGGCTTTGGGTGGTTTTAAAAATTGGGTTTTTGAAATCCTGGTTTTTGAAATCTCGATGAACAGTAATATGAGTGTTTCTTTTAGGGCATATTTGTTTTGGGATTTGGAGGATTTTGAAATCCGGATTTCAAAATCTAGTGGATTTTAAAATCCTAATGCTTTTTATGTTTTGTGTTTGTTTTGAGATTTATGTAGGGTAGGATTTAACTTTATAGAATAGGGTTATAGGTTTTATAGGTATTTATATAAGATTTGTAGGTATTTATAGGGTTGACTTTTATAGGGTTTATAGGGTAGGATTTTGAAATCCTGAATCAAAATCCCAAAGTGTAACGGGGGTGGAGTTTCGAAATCCCAAATCCGGATTTCCCATCACAAAACAAACATGCCCTTAGGTTTTGGAATAATTAAGGATTTAACTTTATGTCAAATCAAGTTGTAAGATTGAATGAGTTTGTATTATTATATTATTGTTTGATGAGATTATAATGATTAGTTAAATGTGTAATGATTAAATGTATTATATTATTGTATTATTATATTATTGTTGAGAAAGAATATAATGATTGGAGTAATATTATATAGATATAACTTTATGTCAAATCAATATGTTTGATAGGGGTGATTTTGAACCGATTTTGAAAACTGGTTTTTAAATCCCGAAGTAAAACAGGTTTTGGATCTTGAAATCCAAAACCTGATTTTTAAAATAAAAGTAAACATACCCTAAAAAAATTATTTCATAATAAGATCAATATATACTCACTAAATCTTTTGCGAATAAAATGGATAAAGAAAAAGATAATTAAATAGTGATTTTCAGTGTGAAAAGAAAAAAAATAGATCTTTTTTGTTTTTTTGGACAACTTACAAGGGTAAATAAAGCAACATAGTCTCATAATTGAGAGTAAGGAGTAAGCAAATCCTTGTAATATTGAGGACAAACATCTTCATTCCAATTCTGAGGAGATGAAGTGTTAATAGAACGTTTTGCCAATTCATGTGCAATTCGATTATATTCGCGTGGTACTTGTTGGCAATCCCATATCAACATCTTTCGGAGTAAGGCCTTAACCTCCATTGCTATTCCGCATTCCAGCATTCCTAAGTGCTCATCTGTTTCGATGGCATTAATGGCATCCATTGAATCCGTCCGGATTGCATCAATCTTAATGTTATGAATAACACCTTTCTTGATCCCGACTAACATTGCCTTAAGCTCTGCTCCACAAACCGAACCCGGATGATCCATCTTTTCTGCTCCAGCAAAAATAATTGTATTACTCGCGCCAATGATCACCCATCCTATCGCAAAGAAGTTTTTATTCTCATTAAATGCCGCATCTGTAAACAAAGTATTACCTTCCCTGCGATTATAGAATAACTCTTTTTGTTTGGAGATGAAATCCGCATTAGTGTTGTTAATGTTCCTCATGTTCTGGAAGTCTGTCCAATATGAAATTGCCCATTTAACATTGAATTTCATTTGTTTATCCACACTACCATGGCTTTTGATTTCCTGATGTGTATAATCACATCTTTCTTTCCATATAGCCCATGCTATCATGATTACCAATGCCAACACCTCCACTTTTAGATTTTGCATACACCAACCCAGAAAATCCATCCCATTACCCATAATAGCATGCCAACACCTCCACTTTCAGATTTTGCATACACCAACCCAGAAAATCCATCCCATTACCCATAATAGCAGTACAGATGCTATTCCACATGCCAACTTCTTTCCATGTTTTCTTAGATATAACACATTTGAAAAAACAATGCATCGTATCAGCCATGAAAGCCCCACAAAACTTACAAGTTGAACTAATTGGCACATGATGTAAAGCAAGATTACCTTCAGATGGAATCATATTCATTGCTATTTTCCTACATAAAATCTGAACCTTCGGTGGCACCTGGAGCTTCCAAATTGTATCATACATCTTGCCACATATTTGAGAATTTGAGGGTCCCTCCATATTACGCATCATCTCCCGATTAAGGCTATCAAAAGCCTTGAAGTACCCCGAAGCCACTGAACAGATACCTGTAGATGTGTATGGCCAGTAGAGCTGATCAGATATATGGGTGCCAAAAGTGGGAGTGTGTAATATGTGATCTGCTTCATATGCATAGAAGGCTTCCCGAATAAGCTGTTCATTCCAATCTCCATTTGCAAGCAAAAATCGATTGACATTAGAAGCACTAGCCAATCTTGAGTTTATCCTACCTCCCTTAAGGCCACCAACCCATCTATCCTTGAATAAATGAACACCAGTACCACACTCTATTCTCCATCTAGCACCCTCTTCCAACAATTCCTTACCCCAGTACAAAGATCTCCAAACAAATGATGGGTTAGAACCAATATCAATATCTGAAAGGCTCAAACCTTTTATGTATTTTGCAAAAATAGATCTTGTTGGTCCTGAAAGGAGTATATAACAAGTGTATGGGGGGGGGGGGGGGGAATACACTTGTATGCAATTTTTTTCTCAACTTTGATCAAACCAGAGTTCAGCAAGGTTGTCTTGGACAACTCTGCTGAAGAAGATTAACTCTTCTAAGATAATCAAACTACTAAGTACTATTGAGTACTTAGTTGAATAACTATCTAGGGGAGTTATATGTGCGGAATAGTGGTTGGCCCTTTAAGTTTAGACTCCTTTAATTTCTGAAATCACTTAGTCAATGCAACACAGTCCAGTTTTCAGGGAACTTGTCCAAATAGGTTTTTGCACAGTCTTTGAATGTTTATCCTTGAAAGATCAGTTTTGTGTGCAGTGTTGAATGTATGAAAGTACTTGGAATGTAAATCAACACAAGAAGTTATAGTGGTTCAGAGACTCAAGCTCCTACATCCACTTTCCCTGATTTAACAGGATAATTCCTTCACTCTTGGAATTAACTTGTTTTATAGTGCCAAGGTGCACTTGATCAATATCACCACTCCTTGGTGAATTGATCCCTAGGATGTCTAGAGTCCTAGTACCCTCTTCTCAACTCAGAACTGAACTGTTCTTCTCTCAACAGTCAGCTCCTACCACTTCTACTACTACAACCTTCTCACTTTCTCACTTGAAAGGGGTAAGGATTGAAGTAAGGTTCCAACTAATGAGATATCCTTTACAATGAAGATCAAGGTATAAGGATAGGATATCTCTCTAAGCTTGTGTATGAATATACAATTGGGTTCAGCTTAGAAGAAGTGTATAAAGACTAAGATAGTCTCTTTGAAAGCTTGAGAGCACTTGTCAACTTGTAGGATAGTTGGATATTCTTGTCAAGGTTGAGGTGCTTTCAAATGGTCTTCACACTTCTGTATTTATAGACAAAATGGAGGATTTGCCCGTTGGAGAGGCAGCCCCAAATTGCTATAAATGTCTTCCTTGAGTTCTTCAAACTGGAAGACAGATTCTTTGATAGTGACATGTCCTCATTTGGGTAATAAATGGCTTGTAAGACTTTGTCTTCATTCTGCAGCACTTTTCCCAATGTTTGTCTTCTTGTTAGGACTTGGACATGTCTTCTGAAGGTTGATCCAATGATAGGACAACATTCCTTATCAACTGGACAACTCTCCTTATCACTATCAGCAGTTTTGCTTTTCAGCAAGATTGGCTTGCTCTTCATCAGATGACTTGGCTCTTTTCCCTTTGTTTCACTCCAAGATGATCTTGGCATGTTGCATTGAATTTCCTTAGGGTATGGTTGTCTTTAATTCTTCAGCATAGTTGACCTTTAACCTTTAGAGCATCTATTCTGATTCAAGCATGCTGAGACAACTCTTTTGGACAACTCTTCTGATCAGTATATTTGGTCTTCTAGCATCAGAGCACTATTCACATAGAGTTGGCTTCTCTGGACAACTCTCCTGATCAATACCTTTGAGTAGTCTTGTCCTTTTGAGCTAGGTAAAGTTGTTCTTGCATAAGAACATCTTCTCTGGACAACTCTCCTGATCAGAGCATTTGGTTTTTTTTCATAGAGTGTCCTTGTTCTTAAGTGATTGTTCCAGAATTTGAGCCTTGAGGGGACTTGATCTTGATCATCTTCAAAGCATAGGTTCCCCCTTAAATTGTGCATCTAATTGTCTAAGAGCTGCCTAACATTTCAGCTTCTCATCTAGCCTATGCTATGTGTTCTAACATTTTTTTTAGAACACTATCAATTTGACTTAGGCATGTCACATGGGGTTTTGGTATTTAATCAAAACATGTATCATTTTATTCCCAACAATTTCCCCCTTTTTGATGATGCCAAAACCTACACAATCTAAGCAAAAGTGACTTGTCTACACCTATTACATGTATCTTCAGAAGACATGACTAAGGTCAATATTCCTGAAAAGATAATGTGTTAGTGTATTCACTGTTTTTGTTGCAAGTAGGTTTCACAGATAGGCATAGAGAAATTTCTGTAAAGAATGTATCTTGATTCAAAAGTGGTTCAACTATCATTCATATAAAAAGTCATTACAAACATGTTGATAGTTGAAGATAACTTATCAGAGCATGAAGTCATTACAAATCAAGATATACTAAACATAGGATCAGAGTAAAATAGAGCTTTTCCAAGTATCAGAGCTATCAGTTATCAGAGTTTAACTACTACAAAATATTCCAGGCATCAAAGTAGAATGCATCTATTCTTGTATCAGATCATTCTAAACCATATCAGAGCAAACAGCATGTCAATGCACATATCAGCAGCCTTGTCCAAATTTCAGCAGATTTGACCATATAGCAAAAATATCTTCAGATAAGATAACTTTTTCATCCAGAAAGAGTCAGAAGACTTAGCCATTCTTAGAGATCATCCTCAGGAGGTGGGTTCATCCCATATTGTGCCCACACTCTTTTCTTGAGTTCCATGGCTTCCTGGTTAGTTCCTTTGGGTCCAAGGGTCATTTTGTTCAGCTTCAGAATTTCTGTGAACTCCCTTAGGATCCTTGCTTGGTCAATCCATCCTTCAAGCTTTGGAGGCATGTAAATGATGGGCTTGGGAGCATTGAGTTCAATTCTTGCAATGTCAGCATCTGCAAGTAATTGTTGATACAATTCTCTGTAGTATTCCAGCATGAACTCAGTGAAGGCAGAGTTTGCATCTCCTCCATTCCATCTGTCAATAACATAATAGTCATAAACAAACTCCCTTTTTGCTTCTTCCCATGTGTCATTCAGTTGAATTGGCACCCATTTATCCAAGTGTGGATATTTGGTGTCCATTGGGATTAGAAGCTGAGGCTTCATCTTGCTGTAGGTTGCTCTCCTTCTTCTTGGTTTCTGAAAGTTAGCTCTTCTCTTGTCTCTTGCTCTGTTAGCCTCTTCCATCAAATCCATTTTCTCCTGGGCCATCATCATGGCCAGTTTCTGTTGTGTTTCAGGGTCTTTGCCATTCCCATCATGAAACAGCTTTGATGGATCATGGGCTAGGACTGTTGTCTTCTTCTTAGGTTCAGGTCCAAATCCTTCAGTAAATAGCTTTTCAATGTCTTCAGTGGACTTGGGACCTTCAGTACTTTTGTCAGATTCAGAAGACTTGTCTTTTTCAGCAGCTTTGGGTAGTTCAGCAGTTTTGGCCTTCTTTGAGATAGGTTCATCATCAACAACTCTGAATTCAGGTGGAAGATCAAGGCTATTGGGAAAGTCAGTGAATTTCTCAACTTGTCTCTTCTTTCCTTTGGCCTTCTTGATCTTTCCTCTAGTTTGGACCTTCAGCATCCTTGTCCAAACCAGATACTTCACCACCTGGTCTTTGTTGTAACCTCACTCTTTCCTCTTGAGCTGAGGCCATGGAGTTCTTCAATGCCAATGCTAACTGCTCCTCTTCATCCAATTCTTCCAAGTTCAGCACTGCTGGCTCTTTTCCCTTTTCTTCAGGGGCTTTGTCCTTCCCTTTCACTGGACTCCCAATCACTAAGGCACCTTTTGCCCTTGCTCTTTCCCTTTCCCCCTTTTTGGCAGCATCAAAACATTCTGGCTTCAGTTCACTCATAGTGGATGCCAATAAGGACTGGGCTTGGGTTAGAGACTTCATTTCTTCCAACAAATATACATTCTCATCATGTAAATTTTGCATCTTGTCATTGCTCAAGCTGAGAAAGGCAAGAACAGGCTTCATTTTCTGTTGGACAACCTCCTCCATGGTTGCCTTAAGAGATGCATCCAATTGGGCTTTCAGGAGCTCAGTGAGGTTGGCCACTGCACCTTCAGCAATGTTGGCCAACACTTCTTGGGAAAACTTTTCTGAGGCTGCTTTGACCATAGCTAGCCTTTGCTCTTCAGCTCTTTTCTTTTGCAAGGCTGTCTTCTTGCCAAGAGCATGCTTGATTGTCAATCTGATAGCTTTAACATTTGCATTATGGTTATCTCTCAACATCTTTTGATCCTTCTTGACCTCCTTTGAGATGTTTTCCATACTGACTTTGGCTTTGTGAACTTCAGTAGAGATGGTTTGAAGACCAGATTCTACTCCTTCAATTCTTGCTTCCAATGTGGGTAAAACCACATCTTCAGAGCCAGTTAATCTCATTTCAACAGAAGCTAGAGATCTTCCATGCTCATCTAATGCTCCAGAGGTTTCTGCATGAGCTGTTTGAACTTGTTGAGCCAAGGAATCCAACTTCTCTGATTGTATCCCAAGCAAGGCTTGTGCTGATCCAGTGTCAACTTGGATGGGAGCATCTGTCAAGAGATCATCTGCAAAAATTTGTTCAAAGCTTATCCCTGCAATATCAGACAAATCAAAAGCATCAGTGAAAACAAACTTATCTCCCTCATTTTCTTTTTCATAAGACTCTGATACATCAGCAGTCTTCTCCTCATTTTCAACTATTTCTTTTCTTCCTTCATTAAAAGTTTCCTCACTTAAAGGAACAGGCCTCCTCTCATCAAGGGATTCTTGAAGTTCAGATTTGACTTCAAGAATAACCTGTCCTTCCTCACTTATACCACCCTCATATGTTGGTACACTCACAATCTTAGTGATAACTACCTTTCTTTCATCCATAACTCCCTCTGATTTTTCAAAACTACTTTCCTTTTCAACTCCTTCTCCTAAACCTGCAACATCTCGACCTTCAACAAGGTTCAAAGATGGCAGTTGTGGGGAGATCACAGTGCTTATATCAGCAGCCACTGAGTCATCCTGAATGATTAAGGGCTGATCAGTGTCCAACTCTTCTGACACTGAATAGGCCTTAATCAAACTAGCCTCTAGAGAAGGAACCTCCACATCTTTAGGATGTGCCTTGGGTTCAGAAGAACCTTCATTGGCAGATGTGTCCTTGGTTGTGTTACCATCCTTGGGCAACACCTCTGAAATGACAGAGCTTTTCCTATGATAGGTTCTAGGGGGGTTGGAAAGTCTTTCAGAGACAGAAGGCTTAGGAAGATTGGCTTGGGGGGTTTCAGGAGGGTTGGGTTTAGAGGGGTTTGAGGGATCATCTGGGGAGTCATCATCATTGGAGCTACTTTCAGGGTGTTTGATGCCCTTAGCTTTTCTTTCCCTCTCTTCATTGATCTTGTCATTCACCAACTTTGCAAATATTTCCTCATCAGTGAGGAATCTTGTCTTTGAAACTCCAGCAAAGTGCAATAATCTGTTCTCCTCTATTTGCCACCAGTTTGCACCCTTATCTTGGATGACTTGTGATATCTCCATCATAGACTTGTCTTTTACATCAACAAGCATCCTTAGATCATGAAATGTCTTCTGAATTCTTGGAAATTCAGCAAGTTGTGGATACAAACCGTCCATAGTAGCCTTTGCTCCTCCTCTGAGCATACTTTCATAAGTATACTCCTCCTCATCTCCACTTGAATGAGGACTTTGGGTGATAGGGGAGTTGGCTCTGGGTTCTCCTAATGTGGCTTCAGGCAGATTAAGTTCAGGAATGTTGGCTTCAGATGGGTTGGGTGCAGTAGAGGGATCTTCAGTTGCTTTTGAGAGCAATGGATCTGAAGGGGCTTTGCTCAGGGGGGTTGGCTCAAAGAGTGCAGCTTCTAAAAGCTTTGAATAATTGAGCATAGATGAGTCAAGGGGAGATTGTAACCTTGTCTCATCTACAGCTATGTCAGCTAACACATCTATCATACTTCTCTGCACACTTCCCTCAGGAGAGTATCTCTTTGTGAGGTTAATGGGGGTGATGGGTTGATTGGTTGGGGTTATATTGGTTTCAGGGGAGTTGGGCTCAGGATTCTGAATTTCAGGGATGTTGGCCTCCATTGGTTGACCTTCAGGGACCCTAGATTCTGGAGTTCCAGAACCAGATGAGTTGGTCCTTGATTTTGATTTGGTCCTGCTTTCAGCTCTCCTCTCTCTTAGAGCCAATTGAAGAGACCTTTCTTCTTGGAGCTCCAACACCTTTTCAGTAGGCTTGGCCCTTCTCTTTCTAGCTCTACTGCTCCCACTTCCCTCCTCATCTTTCTCAGGGACAACCTCCCTGATTCTCTTATCACCCCTAGACTTTTGTCTAGTCTCATTGTACTTTTGCCTTAATTCTTCTGAATGATCAGAGGGCACTTGTACACCTTCTCTAGCAACTTCTTCAATCTCAGTTGAAGCATCTGAATTCTCTTCTGAGATTATCTGAGACATTTTCCTTGTCTTCACCACCCTTGCCTTTGTCCTCTTTTTCAACTTGGGCTTCTCCTCCAACATTGCTTCAGCAGGCTTGGCCATTAACATCCTTCTTTTCTCAGTTTTCTTGCTGAGCTTTTTGAATAGGATCTTTTGGGCTGGGAGGGGCTTTGCAAAGGTTTGCATCTGGGAATAATGAGAAAATCTCTCAATCAACAAGCTTGCCCTAGTGCAATACTTGATTTTCCCTTCTAGCACCACCTTGTTGTGAGATTTCACCTTGAATTTTGCCTTTTCCTTCATCATTTCAGACATGATGAAGGTCCTCCAATCAAACTTAATGCCCTTATCACTGGCATCAATAATGGCAGCCATGATTCTGATTCTTGGATGGCTGACCTGTTCTAAGCTTCCAGTGTTGCTTAAGAGGCTCTTAGCAACTACCTCAAAAAGGTTTAGAAACTCTGGCTTGAGAGTCTTCTTGTTTTGAGTTGAGGAGAGAGGGCCTGGTGTCAATAGCCATTCCTGAGCTATTTCTTCTTCATGGCCAGTGCCATAAGCTTCTGGATTCCTTCCCTCATAAGGCAACCCAAAGGCTCCTTCCAGATCTTCTGAGGAGAATTTCACTCTATGAAATCTCTCTTCTTCCTCTCCTTCTGCAATGTAAGACAATCTGGTGGATACTTCACCATCTTCAGGTTTGCCTCTCCACTTGAGGAAGGCAAAGAATTCTGCCATGTAGCTTTCCAAGCAAGAGCTTGGTCTTTCTTCCAAGAACTTTTGAAGTCCAGCTCTCCTCAACCATCTCAAGGTTGGTGTAATTTCAGGATCCTCACTCTCAAAGGATACTATTGGCTCAAAATGAAGATTTTTTTTGTTGCTTAGGTAGGCAAAATCCAGGTCTAGATCCTTGTTAGAGAAATCAACAAGCATCTCTGGTCTAACTTTGGGGGCCATTGAGATTTGCAGAGAGAGCTTTGAGAGAATTTGAAGAAAATTTGAGTTAGGGTTTCGAATACTTGGGGAAGAAGTGCTTGTGGGGATCTTAAGACTTGTGAATATTCTAAAAGGAATGTTTGTCAATGAGTAGGTAAGGTCTTGAAGCAATTCAAAGGTGAGCAAAAATGGAAATCCAAAATGGACGGCTAGGATTGATTTCAGGGGAGTTGTCCTTTTTTGATCCAATGGTCAAAAACCAATGTAACAGTGAAAGAACTGTTTTATTCAAAACGTGGGTGGTTTTTAATGTTTGTTAAAGGCTGGGGGTTTTTCGAGATAGATCATGTCCCAAAAAGTTTAATGCAAACAAGAGTTAAATTTTGGCATTTAATGCATGGAAAGTGACCTTTTGGGTGGGAGACAAATTAAATCCCAGAAAGGTGAAAACTGTATTTCAATGGGACAGATTTCGAAATAGGCATTGATCACCAAAAATAGGTGCTTATCATACCAAGATTTGAATTGATAGTCAAGACAACTTATCTGACCCTACATGGACAAGTGTCCTGAGTTTCTAGGGACAAGTGTCCTGAAGAAGTAAGGTCATCTTTTCTGAATTTCAGTAGACTTGACCAAGTCTGCTGAAGTTTGAGTTTATTTCCCCCTTAATGAATGAACTTCTTTGGACTTATTTGTCCAACTTCCCTGGATCAAGTAATCCCAACTCAGCTGATAGCTCCAGAAATCTTGCCTCTGCAAGTGGCTTGGTTAAAATATCAGCTTTTTGATGATCAGTGTGGATCTTGACCAACTTTATGTCCTTCTTCTCCACATGGTCTCTAATGAAGTGGTGCTTGATGTCCACATGCTTGCATCTTGTGTGCAAGACAGGATTTTGTGATATAGCAATGGCACTATTGTTATCACAGAATATTGACACTTCAGTAGAGTTGACTTTGTAGTCTCTGAGTTGTTGTCTCAGCCAAAGGATTTGAGCACAACAACTTCCAGCAGCAACATACTCAGCTTCAGTGGTGGAGGTAGCTACTGTGTTTTGCTTCTTGGAAAACCAAGATATGAGTTTGTTGCCTAAGAATTGACAAGTTCCTGAAGTGGATTTTCTGTCAATTCTGCATCCTCCATAATCAGCATCTGAGTAGCCAGTTAACTCAATATTGTCATCAGCAGGGTACCAAAGGCCTAGATTTTCAGTGCCTTTGAGATATCTCAAGATCCTTTTTGCAGTCTCAAGATGGCTTTTCTTAGGATTTGCTTGGAATCTTGCACAAACACCTACTGCAAAGGTGATGTCAGGTCTGCTGGCAGTGAGATAGAGGAGTGAACCAATTATTCCTCTATACTCAGTAGAGTTGGTTGGAATGCCACTCTCATCAGGATCCATCTTCCAATTTGTGTTCATAGGGATCCTTACTGGCTTGCTAGTTGTACACCCAAACTTCTTGATCATTTCTCTGGTGTACTTAACTTGGTTGATGAAGATTCCTTCTTTAGATTGCTTGACTTGTAGACCCAAAAAGAAGTTCATCAACCCCATCATGGACATTTCAAACTTGCTTTGCATGAGTTTGGAGAACTTTTCACACAGCTTCTCATTGGGGGATCCAAAAATTATGTCATCTACATAAATTTGGACAAGCAAGATGTCCTCTCCTTCAGAGATTCTGAAGAGAGTTCTGTCCACAGTTCCCTTGGTGAATCCATGATCCAATAGGAACTGTGACAATGTATCATACCAAGCCCTAGGGGCCTGTTTGAGTCCATATAGAGCTTTCTTCAGTCTGTAAACTTGGTTTCCAACTTCAAAACCTGGTGGTTGCTCCACATAGACCTCTTCTTTCAAGACTCCATTCAGAAAGGCACTCTTGACATCCATTTGGTACACTTTGAACCTCTTGTGGGCTGCATAGGCTAGGAAAAGCCTTATTGCTTCTAGCCTTGCCACAGGTGCAAAGGTCTCATCATAGTCAATGCCTTCATGCTGGCAGTATCCTTTTGCCACTAGTCTTGCTTTGTTTCTGACAATCACATCATTTTCATTCTTTTTGTTCTTGAACACCCACTTGGTTCCAATAACATCTTGATGTGAAGGTCTATCAACCAGCTCCCAAACTTCATTTCTGGTGAATTGGTTGAGTTCTTCCTGCATGGCTGTGATCCAATTGGAATCTTGAAGTGCTTCCTCAATATCACTTGGTTCTTGTTCTGACAAGAAACAATAGAAAAGAGCACTTTCACCATGGAATCTTCTTGTTTTGACTCCAATACTTGGGTCACCAAGTATTAGATCAGTAGGATGGTCTGACAACCAGGTCCTTCTTTTTCTGATCTCTTCAGTAGAGTTGTCCTCTACTGAAGTTGAGTCAATTTGATCATAGAATTCAGGATAATTGAATGCAGGATCTAATTCAGGATCATAATCAGGGGTGTTGTCCTCAATGTCAGGGACATTGGTATTTTCAACATTTTGAGTTCCCCCTTGATTATTTGACCCATTAACTACCTCAGCAGGAACTGCTTCTTCATTGGTAGTTGTTACCTGGATGTGAACTGGGATTGGTTCATTCAGTTCACCATTTCCATCTGTAGGATTTGTCTCAGGAAGGTTGCCTTCAGGATTGTTGTCCAATGTGGGTTTTTCAGGCAGATTGGTTTGAACAACATCTATGAATTTAGTGTCTTTGTCTTTTAGGCTTAGTCTGGTTGTCCTCTGTGTGATTTCTTCAGGTTCCAATTGATCATTCCTGATCTCAAAGATAGACTCATCAAACACAACATGAGGTGTTTCTTCCACTATAAGGGTTTTCTTGTTGTAGACTCTGAAAGCTCTACTGATTTGAGAGTATCCAAGGAATACTCCCTCATCACGTGGCGTCGTAAACGTCGTAACGACATGCTACCTGTTATACAAGTTTAAGTTATTTATATTATTTTTTAAATTGTATTTTGTTATTTACTATATTACCCTTCTTTTATTTAAATTATTTTTAATATATATATATATTGTAAAATTACTATTCTACCCTTTCTTTTTAAATTTTATTTATATTTTACCTGCACCCACTAATTTAATGAGTGCACCCCTAACCATATTTTTACTACAATTATCTGCACCCGCTAATTTAATGAATTCACCCCCTAATCATGTTTTTACTACAGTTATCTGCATCCGCTCATTTAATGAGTTCACCCCCAAATCATTTCTTTTTTACAACAGTTATATACACCCGCTCATTCTATGAGTTCACCCCCAAATTATTTTTTACCACAATTATCTGCACTCGCTCATTTTATGAGTTCACCCCCAAATTATTATTTTACCACGGTTATCTGCACTCGCACATTTTATGAGTGCACCCCAAAATATTTTTTTAAAAAATAATCACATTTAAAAGACTATATTATCCTTTTATTAATTTACACAAAATATAATAAAATAAACTCTAAACAATCGATTCACCACCAAATCACCCATATTTTAAAAAAAACGTAAAAATATAGTAATTAATAAAAAACTATCGAAATTAGCCACAAATCTCGATTTTTTTCTTTTTAATTTTTCTTCCCCCTCCTCTTTTTTTTTTCCTTCCCATTTTCAATTTTTTTTCCAAAATTTTTATTTCCTTGTTTTTTTTTTCTTTTTCTTTTTCTTTTCATTTTTAAATTTTTCTGTATTTCTTTTCCATTTTTTTGCATGTGTATTTTTTAAATTTTAATACAAAATAATATTATAGGTATAATTTTATTATAGTCGATCGGCGATTCACCTAAATTTTAATTTTAATTTGATGAGTAAAGGACCTGCCGGAAATCCATGCATGTCGTCGGGTGACCCGTCCACCACCATGCCCGACCACCCCCTCGACAGCGACGGTGGCGCTTCGGTCTCGGCCGCTGAAGTCCGAGACCCCTCCTCGAATCGCAATCGCGATTTTTCACTTCCATAACAATCGACATAATCTTCCATCTCGGCCACGATCCATGGCGGCCGAAATCCTCTCCTCATTTCGACCACCGACACGACTGCTTCGATCAATCTCTCCTGCGTTTGCGATCCAGGAGCTTCTCCTACATCAACGACGCTCGCCTGCAACACTCAGATCGACGCTGCCTCTCTCTCGTCGTTCATCTCTGTCCAAATCGAAGCTACATTGCTTCATCTGTCTTCTTCACCCTGCTCCTGCGCAGCCTCTTCCTCCGGCTGACGACGGCCCGATGGAGGACTACGAGTATGTTGCTGATGGATCTCTGACCGGACGACACTCGGAGCCGGTGACCTTGCTGATGAAATCCCAAGCGACGACTGCTGACCTAGGGTGCCCTCCCATTGGGCTAGGGTTCCCTTCAATTGGGCTTGGTAATGTGCACCCTCTATTTTCTTTAGTACACCCCGATCTGCGCTCTCTCCACTTTTTTTTTATGGTATTATTGTTATTGGTATTATTGATATTGGTATTACTAGTTATTGATTGCGGTATTACTATTAATACATTATTGGATTAATATTAATGATTATTGATTATTAATTGTGGTATTACTGATTATGTGAAATTATTTATTACTGATTTTTTTTTTTTTTTTATGGTATTACATATTATTGTTTATGGTATTACTGATAATTGTTTTTGATATTATTGAATATAATTAGATTTGTGGAATTATTTGTTATTGTATGAGATATTAGTATTCAATGTTCATGGTATTACTACTTATTGTTCATGGTATTACTGATAAATATTTTTTGTATTATTGAATATAATTAGATATGTGGAATTATTTGTTATCGTATAAAATTTTACTGATTAATATTAATGGTATTACTGATCAATGTTCGTGGTATTACTAATTATTGTTAATGGTATTACTGATTACTGTTTATGGAATTACTGGTTATTACTTGTTGTATTACCGACTACTCCCTCATTCCTATTGAAAGCTACCCAACTTTCCTTATTCGTTTGTCCCAACGAAAGTTACTCATTCCTTTTTTGCCAAACTATTCTCTTTCACATTTCATTATATTCTTCTCTCTCTCAATCACATCACCTCTCATACATCCACTTATTATATCATATTTTTTAACCTCTGTGTCCGAAGCTCATGAGGAGCTTTCATTGGGACGGAGAGATTATAATAAAATCATACATATAATATTATTGTGTATTAAAATTAAAAAATATACTAATGAAAAAAAGTAGGAAACAAAAAAAACGAAGAAATAAAAAGTTTGGAATAAAAATTGAAAATGGGAAGAAAAATTAAAAAAAAAAAAATCAAAATTTGTGCCTAATCTCGATAGTTTTTTTTAATTATGTTTTTACGATTTTTTTTCTAAAAATATGAGTGATTTGGTGGTGAATCGACGGTAACTCGGCAATGACTCGGCTGTAGATTGTAAATGTATAAATTAGGGTTGATTTTATTATATTTTGTGTTAATTAATAAAAAAATAATATAGTCTTTTAAATGTAATTATTTTTTAAAAAATATTTTGGGGTGAACTCATAAAATGAGCGGGTGCAGATAAATGTGGTATAAAAATAATTTGGGGGTGAACTCATAAAATGAGCGGGTGCAGATAACTTTGGTAAAAAAATAATTTGGAGGTGAACTCATAAAATGAGCGGGTGTAGATAATCGTTGTAAAAAAGAAATGATTTGGGGGTGAACTCATAAAATGAATGGGTGCAGATAACTATGGTAAAAAATGATTTGGGGTGAACTCATAAAATTAGCGGGTGTAGATAATTGTTGTAAAAAAAATGATGTGGGGGTGAACTCATAAAATGAGTGTGTGACTCATTAAATTAATGGGTGCAGATAAAATATAAATAAATAATTCAAATTAAAATAAGGGGTACGGTACATGCTAGTGTACCCAAGTATCACCCTTTTTTCTTCCCCAATTCCAATTAGTCGGCACAATTCTTAAGATGTTTGAGAATGACTCATTTCTCCCCAAATTGATTTAATTTGAAGCTCTCAATCGCCATTAGGAGGTTTGAAGCAAGAATGAGTTTTTCTCACTAATTTGATTTGTTTTATTGTTAATAAATTGATTTGATTTATTTTTTGTTATTAATTTTATTAATATCATAAGGGTAAATATGTAATTTTAACATTACATATTTTAATTACATTAACAAAAATATAATAAATTATTTTATTGTATAAGGATAAAAATGTAAATTTACCATAATATATTTTAATTAATTTAATTTAATAGAAAATTCAAATTTATGATACATTACGACACATTACGACAATACATATCGTAAAATTTATAAAAGGTAACAGGTCATCAAATCTAAACCTTTAAATTATATTTTTAATGGCTTATATTAACTGACTACGGTAATCATTACGACACGTTACGACACCCTGACTACATATAGGAAGGTCCCTTCTTAGTTCCCAAAAAAAACTAAAAATCTTTTATTTATGGATGGAGTAAGTTTTTTTTTTAAACCTTGCATTTTAGAATGAGGTATACTACATTCCTTTTACAACAAATTATATTTTAGTATTTTATTATTTACATAATTAAATAATATTTTCATATTTTATTCTTAGTCCACCAGATTCCTTGCGATCTCTCTCCCGATCCCCACCAAAACGAATTAAACATTTTTTGAAGGTAATTGGTAATGGTCGTAGATAGCAAGAAAGCCCTCATCGTGTAAGCAGGAATTACCCACAACCTTGGTTAATTTCCTCTTTCTCCAACTCTGCAGCTTTTCCCCACAAACTTTCTTTTAAGAAATTGAAAATTTCCCTCTTCCCCCGGCCAACAAGCGATGGAAGTCCTAAGCATTTTTCCATTTCAACGGTTGATGCACTCCAAATATATTACCAACATTATTTTGTTGCTTCTCCCCCACGTTGTTGCTATAAAAGGTAACAAATTTACTATAATTTATAGCTTGCCCCGAAACTCTCTCGTACTCATCCAAAACATTCTTCAAGTTTGACGTTTTTTACATGTGACACGATAAAATAAAATGTTATCGTCGGCGAATATCATGTGAGAGATTACCGACGCCCTCCAACACTCACGATGACCATGTATCCAGTCGCCCCTCTTTACTAGCATGTCGAATGAGGGCTAAGAGGCCCTCGTCACAAAGGATAAATAAGTAGGGAGACAAAAGGTCCCCTTTCTTAAACCTCACACCCCGGTGCAATGAGCTCCACCGTATCATATTTCACTTGAATCGAGTATCTAACCAAATTGACACACATCATCATCCAACTCACCCACTCCGGAAAAAATCTCAATCTCACCAAAACCCTCTCCAAATATAGCCAATCAACTCTGGCACATGTCTTGTCAATATCAATTTTAATAGTCGCATCTCCCACTCTACCCCTCTTCTTCTTCATAGTATGAATAGTTTAAAAACTATCAAAATATTGTTTTAAATAGCTCAACCACTCACAAAGACATATCGTAGCTTATCGACCAGGAATGACACCACATTTTTTTAGCCTATTACTAAGTCACAATTTCCCAACCAAATACAGTAGTTTTTTTGCATTACTTTTCGCAAAGCCGTTAGTTTATAGAAAAATAATATTTCATTCGTTCACAAAACTTAGTCTTATTTATCCATTCATAAAATCTAATCTCACAATACTTCCTTTTTTCAATGGGTTGGTCTGCTATGGACTTGAGTGCATGTTGTGCACCCTAGTCCATGTTGCACTTTTCAGTTTACCGACTTACACTTTTTTGTAAATGGTGTTGCACTTTTCAATTATTAAACTGTATAATAATATTTTTAGTAATAATTGAAAAATGCAACATCATTTACCAAAAAGTGTAAGTCAGTAAACTGAAAAATGCACATGGACTAGGGTGCACATGCAGCATGTACTCGAGTGCATACTAGACTTTACCTTTTTCAATAAGTAATGTTTTAGCTTTTTTTCTTGTACACAATTAAGTGATGATTTTTAAAAATTTATATTGTTTCTTCCAATTATGTTGTAACACCCCTAAAATTTGAAAGACATTTATATTTTATTTAAATTAATAATTAATAATAAACATATCTATTTATTTATAATATAGGATTACTTATTTATTAAAAAAAATGATAATTATCTTCATATATTTTTATAATATTTTCTACGTTTAAATCTTTATCCTCAAGTTAGTTTCTCAAATCTGTTATTTTTAAAATTTAGAATTTATAAACCATTATCCACTTAATCTATTCCATTTAATATTTTTTCAACCAAATCTATTTACTCAATCTCTTTTAATTATCCGTCTTTTTTTTTTTAAATAAAATAAAATCATAATTTCCATGTGATTTAGTTTCAAAACATGCATGATCCAAAAATTATATATTGGTTCGGCCGTTTTATTCATAAATCTTTTGATTTTAATTATTCTAGTCAATTAGATTTAATAAAAGACATTTATAAATTTTCCATCCAATATCAGGTAGTTGAGGTTATTTTTCAATTAGATAATAAAACACAAATTACAGATTTATTTATTTTACTTTGGATTCATAGAAGTCGACGGATTAAAGTTACTTTCATTGCATGCATTGCATCCACGACATAAAAATCGAGGTGGGATTTTCTTACTTACGTATTCACTTTGTCACCTTTAAATGTTATTTGTGAATTTAATTGTTGCCTAGCTACATGATCCTACGTTTACGATATTATGGGTTATTTCGACGGAAAGGTCGTTATAGCTAGCGGGGACTACGGTCCGGGATGGTAAGATCCTTGGGGGCAACTCCACCGTATACAGATTGGCCAATTTACTTGGTCAATATACAGATTGGTCAATTTACTTGGTCAATATATGAAAGACTTATGTTATGGAAGACTTATTTAAGCATGTTTGTGAGTGTATGATTTTATTTGCATTGATATTTAACTGTGACAAAGAGGATCCCACTAATTTAATATTTTACAGATTGACGGAGTTGCGGTGGAGGGACGGTGGAAGTCGATGTCTAGCCATGCAATGTTATTCCTTATAGTATGTTTGCTTTTAATTAGTTGGTTGCATCTCCGGTTAGACTTATTTGTTCACTAATGCACTATTTGATTTCTTTGAAACCATCTTTTGAGTCTTACTTGAATTGAATTAAAGTTACTTGAATTGAATTAAAGTTTGGTAATATTTGTCTTTAAGAAATTTGAGTTTTATTAAATCTTCTGCTGCAAATCTTTTTATAAACTCATAAATTCGAATTTCATTAGCACTCAAAGTATTTGACGAAGTTGGATAGCTCTAGTGGTTAGAGCACCACTACCTAGGCTTTAGATCCTGGGTTCGAGTCATGGGGAGGGGAAAAGGGATGGGTATTTAATGTAATTCAAAAAAAAAAAAAATTAGCACTCAAAGTATGTTTTCATCTAGGCCCTAAAATCGGGATGTGACATATGTCCTTCCTTTAACTTTAGAAAATCAATTATTTGAGACATAAAATTGAAAATATTTGAAAAAGATGATGAAATTGGTTAAAAAATCTAGAAAGATTTGAAATATAATGTGCACTATGGAAAATGTGCATTAGGAAATTAATGTGATTAGATACCCCCTTTATTATTTAAAAGCATACTTATCAATACATACACTTTTTTAAGTCTAACAAATTTCACGAAAACATCACTTATTAAAAACGGAGGGAGTACTTTTTATGTAAATCATGACTTTATCTTCACTCTTCAACCATTTTTAATTACTCAAATTGTCATGCAACTTTATTCATAATAGATCCCACAACTCCTTTATTTTATTTATTTTTCTTAAAACTTGTGCATAAACATAAGACTATATTTTATGGACCAAAAGGAATATACTGAAAAGTAATAATGTAAATGCAAAATATTTTTTTATTAATTTATATAAATTAGTACTCTTTATTTCGTTTTTTACCATTAAAATAAATCAAAATTGGAACAAAACTTCACAAAGTTTGACAGATTTTTTTTTCAAATTGGCTGTATTTGAGTTCTAAAAATATATACATTTTAGAAGTACTTATATTTTATAGTATTAAAATTTAAAATAATCTTCTAAAAACTAGTCTGGCACGTCACAAGAAATTAAAATTGAATTGCAAGTATGTAATGATAGAAAATATGTCATTATAATTTTATAATAAAAATTTTTAGGTAAAGTCTAGTATGTACTCGAGTGCATGTTGTGCACCCTAGTTCATGTGCACTTTTCAGTTTTACTTGTAAGAACCCAAAAATCTCATGAATTGAGCCATTATATTTGTTTATGTGAAATTATGTGATTTATCATAATTATGTGAAATTTACATAATATTAAATGTTATTCACCTATTAAATTATTTATTTACTAATGGTAGTAAAATTAATGTTGGTGGATGGCATAAGACTAGTTAAGTTATTCATTTAGGTTTGACTTGAAATAAGAAATGGTCTTAAAATAATATAAGTAAATGGCCCAAACAAAAATATTAAGACAAGGCCCATTCTTGTGACCCACTAAGGAAACCCTAGGACATTTTGCACCTTATAAATAGCCACTTTTAGAAGTTGTGCACATTTTTGGCACTTCACACTAGGGTAAGATTTTTACTTCACACTCACACTCAAGACACACACCTTACCCACACACACTTCAGCTTCCGTCCAAACTCCGGCCAACTTTCCGACGTTCGATCATTGATCGGTTAACACCGTTGGAAAGCCCTCGTCGAGAGCTTTCTGGAACACTTTTCCGATTCTCGATCGGAGTTCTAGATCTCCAGTTATGGCTGGTCAAAGATGGGTTAAAACCCTTATAGTCGGAACTTGTTCTTTAGGCCATAACTTTTAGTTCAGAAGTCCGATTTTTATGTTTTTTGTCTTGTTTGAAAGCTGTTTTCATAAGCTTTCCAGAACATATTTTAGTTTTTAAATCGGAGTTATAAAACTCTAGTTATGTCCAGTCAAAGTGTTTGAAAACTTTTAGAATCTACTTTATTTCCTTCTCACTTTCATACTCTCTCTCTCTCTCCCGTTTTCCGGCGACTCTCCGTCGATACGCTGCCTGTTTTTATTGGTGGACCACCTTGCCGGAGCTTTTCCGGTGGGTGGTGGAGGTATGAGTTGTGGGGGTTGAATATATTGAGGTAGAAAGCTACGAGTTGCGTTTTGTAGGTAAATTTGTATCTTGGGGTCAAACCGTTATTTTTCGGTTTTTCATTTTGGCCCAAGCCAAATATTTTCCATCTTGTCAATGCACTTTTATTATTTACGAAAATGCACTGTTTTTATTTACGAAAAAGTCACAAATATTTCAGAAATTGCAAAGATGCCCCTAGAACTTCAAATGCACGTAAAATGTTCGTTTTTCATCCGTTTTGAACAAAATCAGTGGCATTTAATCCCAAATTTTGAAACCTACTATTTTTCATTTAAAATATTGAACTTTCAGATTATTTAAATCTGCCTTTCAGTCCTTAAACCTTTATGAGAATGCATTCTTTTTCTAAACCCTTTAATTTCTATGTTTGGCCAACATTTCTACTTCTTTTAAGTACACTACCACAACCACATACACTTAGACTATAATTATTGTTCATATTAATTAAGGACTAAGTGGTAGAACTATTATTGTAGGATTTAAGGAACGAGAAGTGGGAAAGGACTTGGAACTAAGAGGGGAGGATATCGTTTAACTTTCCAAGCTAATAGGTGGGGTAACTCTCGTTGACTTTTACAATGCCTACTTTACATATCATGTGATTTATTGTATTAAATGTCTTATGTGAATTTGTGTATAAATATGTTCATGTTCACTTGTGGAATATATGTTTTATGGATATTTGATATTAGACATGTTCACTTGTGTTAAGTATGTTCTATGGATACATAAATGCTTATGATTATGCATGTCCATATGTGAAGAAGTATGTTACATGAATGGTTTCATACATGCACGTTTCAAACGTGAAGATATATGATATACGGTCAAGACCGTTCAAGATGTATGGTATACGGATAATAACCGTACTAGCTATGATAAGATTACGGGTAACACCGTTCCAAGATTTGATCGAAAGATCACATTCGGGTAGCTCCCGAACAAGATGCTCGAGCGGGGTAAAGCGTGCCCCAACAAGATTGATGTGCTCTTACGTGTACTATATTTTAACTATCACTATTTATTAATATAAAACACGATGTTGAACGTATTGCATGGTTAACATATGATTGATGATACGTGAAGGTTGTGATTTGAGTTGTCGCTATGTGACTTAATGCCATGATTGAGAGTAATGAATCTCAATTTTGTGTTTAATATATATACATTGATTCTCATGGTTAACCTTTATTACGGTAGATTGTATGATATTCGAGTGGGTGTTTGAGTGAACCCACTGAGTATTTTTCAAATGCTCACCCCCTCCTCTTTCAGGTGGGAATGTTCGGGAGGATTGAAGGTGGATGTGGGCGCTCGATCTCGAAAGTGCAACCCTTTAATTCATGTCTTTTGAAACTTGAATTTCTATGTTTGGCTAACTATTTGAAACTGTAGTTTTTCATTGTAAGGCAAATTCTTAAGGACCTTACTCACCAGTTTACTTCCGCTGTTGTCACTTCTAAATTATTTTGAGGGTTTTGGTGGTGATCACCTTGATTTGGATGGTTGCATTCATTTAATTTATTAGGTTATTTTCAAAAGTAGTAATGCCCCTTACTCCCTATTTTACTCCAAAAAAAAAAAAAAAAATTTATGTTTATTCCTTTAAAATTTTGGGGTCGTTACATTACTAACTTACACTTTTTGGTAGATGGTGTTGCATTTTTCAATTATTACTAAAAATATTATTATACAGTTTAATAATTGAAAAGTGCAACACCATTTATCAAAAAGTGTAAGTCATTAAAACGGAAAAGTGCAACATAGACTAGGGTGCACAATATGCACTCAAGTCCATAGCAGATCAATCCAAAATTTTAATGATAAGAAATTGAAAATAACCTTTTACCCAGGAGATTGTATTAAATTGTTATTAAATGTCAATTTTTGTGGGGTATATAATCGGTGTTCGATATAATTAGGATCACAAGGATAGTGTTTTTATACTTTGATAATATTCTTTTATAAATATATTTTTTTTAGTAGAATATGTTTGTACACAATTAAATGGTGTTTGATTTTTATTTTATTTTGCACAATTTCTTTCAAATTTACCATCCTATTAACTTTAGAAAATACTCATAATTTCTAACTTACCTTTGTTATATAATCCTTTATCATTCTTACTTTAGAAAATACTCATAAAATCATAAGATAAGTAAGATAATTATTTATTTAAGGATAAACTTGTTAATATATCTTTTCTTAGTTCCCAAAAAAAACTAAAAATCTTTTATTTATGGATGGAGTAAGTTTTTTTTTTTTTTAAACCTTGCATTTTAGAATGAGGTATACTACATTCCTTTTACAACAAATTATATTTTAGTATTTTATTATTTATATAATTAAATAATATTTTAATATTTTTACATCTTCCAATTTTACCCTTTTAAATATTAACTTACCTTTATGCTAAGCTAAAATTATGAAATGTGATTAGAAGATTTTAGTATTAATTAATTAAGAGTAAATTTAAGTTATATAGGCCATACATGAGAGAATATATTAATTTATTTGTTTTAAATTCGAGAAAAGACGCATTTTATATATACGTACTATGATACTAGTATACATGTTCTCTAACCCGGCCCTAAATCTATATACAAATATTTTATAAAATTTGAATTCCATAAGGAAACAAATTTCAACTAAATAAAAGGAAACTATATCAAATTAGGAAAAATGAAGGTAGATTCATATTATGTGAAACTCTTGATTTATTTACCATATATACTTCAAAATATATATATATATATACTATATATATATATAAAAGACATAACATTATTAATTAATCATGAATTTGCAAGGCTCTTCTTCATTCGTTTCCAAAACCAAAAAATTGCATGAAGATGAAGAAGCAAAGCATGATATTAGCAAGAATTTAGTTGATGTTTTTGTAAAAGTGGCGGAGACACATCCAAACACGCCCTTAACTCCGGCGACCAAAGCCCATGTTGAAGGTCGCCTAAAACACTTCTTCTCTCACTATAAAACGCCTCAGCACCCTCCTTATCATGCGGTACGTTTTTTATGTTACAATTTGTGATAGTTATTATATGTAATTTATTATGTCAATTTTTCTCCATACACGAATTTTGAATTTTAGTGATTATTGGACGATAATTTTGATTTAATTTGGGTTTCTTGATTGTGTAATGGTATGGTATTTCATTACTATATAATTAATTGAGGAATGTACAGTCTTCCTGTCGAGAATTGTCGTTGCCACATACCTAATTGTTGTACCGTTCGTCTGACTATTTATCAATATACAACTTTTTTTGAAAAATAAATAAAAATAATACAGCTATTAATTTGGGTATATGTATACATATTTTCTGTTGACTACAATAGATTATAATACTAGTAATTGTTAAAAAGTCAATTGTATAAGCAGATGTTGATTAGATTTGAATTCAAGTTTATCTTGATGTGTACTACTCCTCCATTTCATGAAATATAGTCTCATTGGGGTAGGGCACGATAAAATAGATAAAGTAAGGGTATTGTAGGGTATTGTGTGGTTCATTGTGAATAAAGTGATTGTTTGTGAATAAAGTTGATGGCAATTTGAGTAATTAAGTGATGGGTGATAGTTTTTCTAAAGGGTATGAGACTACATTTTGTGGACAAAGAATATAAGACACGTGAGACTACTTGTCGTGAACGGAGAGAGTGTAATTTAATTAAATTCAAAATTATACATCCTGTTTATCAGTTCATTTCACAATTATTTGCACACCCTAAAAAGAAAAATTTTACTCACAATATTCACATATTTACATAAAATGACATTACTTTTACACTCAAATCAATTATTTTCTTTACTTTATTAATAAAAGTTTACAAAATTATCTCAAAAGTCCACTCATTACACATTTATCTTAGTTTATGTGTAAAAAAATTAGGTGCAAACATTTGTGGAATGGAGAGAGAGAACTATATAATGTAATTGTGGAGTAATGGAATTGGTTGTAATGCAGATGATAGAAAGGGCTATTCTGGAATTGAATGAGGAAGGAGGTTCAAGCGAGGAGTCAATTTCCAAATTTCTGGAAAAAGAATACAAAGATGCATTGCCAACTGCACATTCCATGTTTCTAAAACATCATCTTACTAAACTTTGTGAATCTGGTTATATGGTTACTCGTCCCGGTAACAAATACATGTTTTTTGTGGACGGATTCTTCGCATAGACTGTCTCATTCAAGTTTTTGTATTACATTATAAAATACTGATTCATATCTTTTATTTTATTATTCATTGTCATTCCTTAAATTCGAGATTTTATGCATGTTCTCTAACCCGGTCCTAAATCTAAATACAAATATTTTATAACCATATAAAAATTTGAATTCAGAATAGAAACAAATTTCAACTAAATAAGAGGAAACTATATCAAATTAGAAAAAATTAAGATTGATTGATTTATTTACCATATATATATATAAAGACATAAGCATGATCATATTAGCAAGAATGTCCAAGGGCGAATTCAGGATGAAAATTTTGGATGAGCTGAAAGTCTAAAGTAAATGTATAAAAGCCTGAATTTTAATTAGTTTTTTAAGGCTAATTTTTTTTTTTTTTACAATTAAATAAAATCAAAATGAATGTCGTAATATCTATAATCAATAACATATTTATTCTCCATTCGTCCCTCATTAAATTACTCATTTTTGCCATTTTCGACGTTTTTGTTAATTTACGAATTTTCATTTTTTGTAACATCACATTATCTTTCTCAAGCTCAATACCCCACCGCACAGTAAATACTATTCACTCAATCTCATTTTTATTTGAATATTTCCTAAAAACAATTGTCTCATTTATAATTGAACAATTTTTTTATTTAAAAAGAAAATAATATTTTACTCTTTAAAAAAATCTCACTCAAACATCTCTTATTTACAGATTACATGGTCATTATTTTTTGCCCACTTACTATTTTTTTCTCCAATAAAATAGAATTACCTATAATATTTCTCTCATAAAATAATTTTATCACCTTTATTTCTTAAAATTTGGGTAAATAGTAAATGAATACGGTAATGATGTGTGTACAGAATCTGTACATACAATTTTTTTTATTTAATTAATATTTTATTAATTACTTAATGACTATTATACCCTTAATTAATGATAATGACTAAATATTAATTAATTAACTCACACATGTTTATCTCCGGTCCTTTCTCTCTAATCAATACACGCAAATGCCAATTAATTAATTCCCTAATTATGACACATCATCATTACCTTTAATTTGAAATGTAATTTGTGCTACAACCATTAACACCCGCTTCAAGCTTTTTCCTTCTCCATGAATAAGCAAATCTTCAACATTAATACTATTCAAAAAAAAAAACTTCACATTTTTAATTTAAGTTGATTGAAATAGATTTGATAGAGATGGTTGAATTTTAATTTTAATCTAACAAACACTGATTTAATTTTAATAAACCATAGTCTGACAAACACTAATTTAATTTTAATAAACTTTAATCTAACAAATATTTCATTTTAACAACCTTAGTGTAAAATTATGATTTTTTTTAATCTCTAAGTGTAAAATATTTCATTTTAACAACTTTGGTGTAAAATTATGAATTTTTTAATCTCTAAGTGTAAAATATTTCATTTTAATAACCTTGGTGTAAAATTATGAATATTTTAATCTCTAAATGTAAAATATTTCATTTTAACAATCTTGGTGTAAAATTATAATTTTTTTTAATCCCTTAGTGTAAAATTCATTTTCAGACTAATAATTCAATTTTCGTAATTTAAGGTGATAATTGTATAGTAGTTAATTAATTTAATTTCTAACACTAATAATTCAACACATTGAAACGAGTAATCGTAACCTTAAACCTTGAACGGTGAGAATCGAGTAGTCACATTATTGAATTTAAATGTGATCAACACATTGGAAATTAAATTAATGAATCATAAGTGTACACTTTGAATTTAAATGTGATCAACACATTGAAACGAGTAATCGAACCCTAAACACTAAACTCTGAACCCTGAACGGTGAGAATCAAGTAGTCGAACCTTAAGTGCACACTATTGAATTTAAATGTGGTCAACACATTGTAAATTAAATTAATGAATCATAAGTGTACATTGAAATGTGGTCAACACATTGGAAATTAAACCTTGAACGGTGAGGAATAGTTGAACCTTAAGTGTACATTATTGAATTTAAATGTGATCAACACATTGAAAATTAAATTAATGAATCATAAGTGTACACTTTGAATTTAAATGTGATCAACACATTGAAACGAGTAATCGAACCCTAAACACTAAACTCTGAACCCTGAACGGTGAGAATCGAGTAGTCGAACCTTAAGTGCACACTATTGAATTTAAATGTGGTCAACACATTGTAAATTAAATTAATGAATCATAAGTGTACATTGAAATGTGGTCAACACATTGGAAATTAAACCTTGAACGGTGAGAAATAGTTGAACCTTAAGTGTACACTATTGAATTTAAATTTGATCAACACACTGGAAATTAAATTAATGAATCATAAATGTACACTCTTTGAATTTAAATTTGATAAACACATTGAAACGAGTAATCGAACCCATAACCCTAAACCCTGAACGGTGAGAATCGAATAGTCGAACCTTAAGTGTACACTACTGAATTTAAACGTGATCAACACATTTGAAAATTAAATTAATGAATCATAAGTGTACACTATTTGAATTTGAATGTGATCAACACATTGAAACGAGTAATCGAACCCTAAACCTTGAACGGTGAGAATCGAATAGTCGAACCTTAAGTGTACACTATTTAATTTAAATGTGATCAACACATTGAAAATTAAATTAATGATTCATAAGTGTACACTATTGAATTTAAATGTGATTGTAGGTCCCTAAGTTGAGTTTAATAACGAGTAAGCTAGTGAAAATGTCTAGAGGGAGGTGAATAGACTTTTCAAAAATCTTTCGATATATCAAAGTACGATGCGGAAATCAGAATATAACAATGAGCCCAATTATAGTTTATACTCAACTTATTTCGAGAACTCTGTTCTATGTATACTCAACTAGTCTTGTTTATATAAGTAATTAAATCAATCAAACAATTAATCAATTAATCAACAAACTAGACAGTAAAGTAAATCAAACACGAGATTTTATAGTGGTTCGACAACTTGTCTACATCCACTCTCACAACCCAGTTGTGAAATTCTTATTAACTCGTCCAATGGAGTAATATGTTCTTGTAGCTTTAAGTCCCAAGAAATAAGACTTAGATCTTCTCGACAACACTACCAAGTGTCTCTTCGATCTTACTAGTGATTTACAAGTATCTAGCAACTTGAAACAGTAAAACAAAAATAAAACTTCTCTTCGTTCAGTAGTAGTCTTCTTGTTCTTCACTTGTCTTCTGTAGCTTTACTTTCTGAACTTCAACTCTGAGAGTAATTTCTTCACTTGAATCTTCAATAATGCTTTAATTCTCTTTGTAACAGTAGTCTTCAACTGTAGAATATTATAAGGTATTTATAAGCTTCATCTTCAAGAACTTTCAGTTGTATAACAACCTCTTCTTGAAAACTAACTTGTAACTTCCAAACTTATCCACTTACGCATTTTAAGCAGTTAATTAGTTATTCCTTAACTAATTCTTCCATCTTTACTTTCAATACGCGTTTCTGTAACTAACTTCAGTCTTCTTGTCTTGTCTTGTCTTGTTGAGTCGCTCCTGTCTTGTCCAATAGTAGTAGACTTCTTCTTCTACTTCTCTTGTGCAGTAGACTTCTTCAGATTACAACATAGAACTAATCTAGTCCTATTATCTAATCCTAACAAGACTATTACATTACTTTAAGCTCTTGTTACAAAGCTTAGTCAACCTAAAACTATATACAGAATACAAACAAAACATGAGCTTCTATACATTTCAAATAGCTCAATATACAACCTAACAAATATACACAGTACTCATTGTTGGGATATGAATCCTAGAACAAATCCTAAATGATGATAAAAGATAAAAGATGAAGTTTTGATAAGCCAAAAGAAGAGTTGAATATTTTCTAAGTGTTGACTGATCTAGTCTAGTTAAGTTGAAGTCGTCTTGTACAGATCAGTAGAATTCACAAGACAAGTACTATTTCACAAAGACAAGTAATAGTTTTAAAAAGACAAGTATTATTGAAAGATAAGTACGATTTATAAGTACTTCATATTTGTTATTTTGTATATGTTAGATTGTTATTGAGTTATGAATAATTGTTGTATAGAGCTCATGTTTTTAAATGTAATAGATAGATTCTTTGTATAGTTTGTAAGTTGACTAAGCTTGTGTTATAAAAGCTTAATGTAATGTAATAGTCTTGTTAGATTAGTTGATAGGACTAGATTAGTTTTATGTTGTAATCTGAAGAAGTCTACTGCACAAGGTAAGTAGAAGACGCAGTCTACTACTACTAGACAAGACAGGTGCGCAACTAAACAAGACAGGTCAAGTTGAAGATTAATTACAAAAGCGTGTTGAAGATAAAGATTGAAGAATTAGTTAAGGAATAACTAATTAACTGAAGAAACGTGTGAAAGGATAAAAAGAATAAGTTACAAGTTAGTTTTCAAGAAAAGGTTGTTACACAACTGAAAGTTCTTGAAATTGGAAGTCTATAAATACCCCAAGGTATTCATTGGTTAAAGACTACTGAGATATTGATATTGCAAGCGTTATTGAAGATTCAAGTGAAGAAATTAATCTCAGAGATTGAAGTTCAGAAAGTGAAGCTACACAAGACAAGTGAAGAAATCAGAAGGCTACTACTGAACGAAGAGAAGTTTTATTTTCGTTTATTGTTTCAAGTTGCTAGATACTTGTAAATCGCTAGTAAGATCGAAGAGGCACTTGGTAGTGTTATCGAGAAGATCTAAGTCTTATTTCTTGGGACTTAAAGCTACAAGAACATATTGCTCGATTGGAAGAGTTAATAAGAATTTCACAACTGGGTTTGTGAGAGTGGATGTAGACAAGTTGTCGAACCACTATAAATCTCGTGTTTGATTTACTTTACTATTTTGTTTGTTGTTTAATTGATTAACTGTTCACTTGTTAAACATACATAACTGAACAAGACTAGTTGAGTATACATAAAACAGAGTTCTCGAAATAAGTTGAGTATAAACTTTAATTGGGCTCATTGTTAATTTCGTATTCCGCATATTGTAATTCTGATATATCGAAAGATTTTAGAAAAGTCTATTCACCCCCCTCTAGACATTTTCTTTAGCTTCCCTCGATATTAACTCAACTTAGGGACCTACAAGTGGTATAAGAGCAGTAGTTTTCGAACTGCTGTTTCTTGATAACCGATTTAAGATTTAGGGTGAAATCTTTGTCTTTGATTGCTCTTATATACGTGTTCTTGATCAAATATTCCTGTTATATCTGTTTCGTGCTCCCTGTTCTTGACTTATCTGTTATTCTTGATCATAACTCTACTTAGCACTTATTTCTTGAAATCATGTCTCTTGAGATCAGCGCTAACAAGTTACCTAAGTTCCAGGTTCAAGACTATGACTATTGGAAGCTAAGGATGGAAGCCATCTTCAGCTCCACTCACGACTTAATGATCTCCGTCATCACTGAAGGTCCAATTGTGACCATGATCCCCAATACTGCTGCCCTCGACGCAAATCAACCCGTGGGTACACTCGTCAAGAAACCAAGGTCAGAACTAACCTCAAAAGAAATAAGACAGAATAATTTGGATAGCTTGGCCAAGAATTACATCTTACACACTCTTCCTAATGAGTATCTGGGAAAAGTGTTAAAATGTAAAACTGCCAAAGAAATGTGGGATCGCTTAGCTATCATTTGTGAAGGGACATCCCTAATCAAAGAAAGCAAGCTCTCCACTGCAGTCCAAAGATTCGAATCATTTCATATGAAAGCTGGTGAAACAATAGACCAGTTGGATACTCGTTTTACTAAAATCATGAATGACTTGGAAGTCCTTGGTAAATCTTATACTCCACGTGAAATAAATCTTAGGATTCTCAAAAGCCTTGATAGTCGATGGAAAATGGTAAACATGCTTGTTAAGAATACCCAAGATATAGACGTGTGGACAGCAGAGACCATGTTTCAAACTCTAAAGGCTCATGAGTTTGATCTAGACGAAGATGAACCTATAGTAAGTAGTGACAGAGAACATGCTGTATCTAAGAACGTTGCTTTTAAGGCTAGTTCGTCTAAGGTAGACAGGTCGAATTCTAAAACTAGGTCTACTTCTGTGAAAGACGAGTTAGATACTGATCTTAGTCTGAAGGATCAGGTAAGCCTCATGGTTAGAAAGTTTGATAGGCTGAATAAACGTTTCGGAAGATATAAGAAGTTCTATAGAGAGCATAGAGGGTCTGCTTCTAAGAACTCGTCTGAGACCAGACGAGACCGAAACTCGTCTGAAAGGAGAGACGAAGTCTCGAAAGGTAACATACAAGATAGAGAGTCTGATGGTAGGAAGATTACTCATTCTGATAGACGTGATAAACGAAGGAACAACTCTCCTATTAAAAAGGCTACTAATGATATCTTGTGCTATAACTGTGAGAAGCCAGGTCACTACATATATGAATGTCCAGACCTGAGTACCGATGATCGAGAAGAACGCAAAGTACGAAGGGAAAGAAGATACAACCGTGGTAAGAAGGCAATGATGGCCAATGATGACTCTGACTCAGACGAGTTGCCATCATCCTCATCTAGCTACCCGTCTGAACCAGATCACGATGAAGCGTTTATAGTAGATGATGGTCTATGCTGCATGGCTAAAATCGACCAAGAGGTATCATCTGCTACTTCTTTTCAATCCTGTGATGAATCTGAATCTGATGAAAGTGACACTGCCAGTAGTAAAGTAGGGAGTAGTCTTCAGCACTCTACTAGTGCAGTTGAAGACGACCTCCTACTTGCCAACAAGGCATTCATTGAAGTCAGTGACGAAAACATCATCTTAAGACAAGAAATCATTGATCTTAAGGAAGCCCAATCTAAAGTAGATCCTAATATAACAGTCCTAAATGAACGCTTGCAAGAAGAGTTGAGACAACTCAAAGACAAGTGTGCATTGACAGACAAGTTGTATCAAGACCTACTTAAGACACATGCTACTGAGAAACATGAATTCAATGTTTTACAAAATAAACTCAAAAAGCTTGAAGAACGTAATAAGTTCTTAGAAACCGAGGTTGTCACTTTAGACCTTAAACTTACTGACCTGGTTAACTCTTCAAAAGTTAATCTTGAATTGTCGGATAGGTATAGGGCTCCTGCTGACAAGACAGGCATAGGTGCTGAGACATCAAGCTCGTCTACTCTAGTTCCTAAGAACCCTACTATTTTCATCTCAAGCTCTTTGACTAATGATAAAGGAAAAGAACCAATGATATACGATATTGACACTACAACTAAAGGTACTGTACCAAAATAAGCTCGAGTTAACATTCCAATTACCAAAGGAGGTAAAAAGAAAGTTAACAACAAGCCTGTTTCGTTTAATACAAGTCAACAAAGGACTAGGAATCGTGGACGACCAAATCAGGTCAGATACGAGGATTGGTATCCTGAGGAGACAAGTACTAGACAAGTACAGACTAGACGACAAGAGTCTAGACCTCTTTTTATAAGGCAGTCTCAACTCTACTCGTCTAGACCTAGACAGGAAGGTCCAAAGTATCGTACACAAGCTGTTCTATATCCTCCACCTTTGTCATACGATATCGAAGGAGATGAAAGACCTAAACATGTCTATAAACCGTATGGACCTAATGCATACAAACCTTACTCTGACTATCATAGACAAGTGCCTGCTCAAGTAGAGATTAAGTCAAAAGGCTATCTCCAAAGAGTAGACCCGAACTCGACTGATAGGCCAGATAGGGACAACAAGGTCTTATTTTGCAACAAATATGGTCGAAAGCTTAGAAGGTCAAACTTGTTCAGGACTCCAATGTACATTTGGATTCCATTGAACTCGACTAACCCCCAAGGACCCCAATAAACAAGGAGGGTACCTAAATTATGAAATATCATCTAATGCAGGGTCGACTCGATCTATACAAGAAGGGTGGCTCAACAGGAGAAACTTGGTACATAGACAGTGGTTGTTCACACCACATGACTGGTACCAAGACTCTCTTATCAAGCGACCATGAGCAAGAAGGACCAAAAGTGATATTTGGTGATAGCTCCATTGCTGTTACTAAAGGATTTGGTTACATTCGGAATGGAGACATAGAGATTCAAGATGTTTCTTATGTTGAAGGCTTGAAATACAATTTACTCTCTGTTTCACAATTTTGTGATCGTGGATACAAGGTGCAGTTCAAAAGTCAGAAATGTGAAATCATTGACAAGAAAACACACACAGTCTTACTGGTCGGCATAAGACAATGAAGTGTGTACATAGTGAATTGGAACAGTTGTCCGAGGGACACCTGTCTACTTACTAAGAATCCTAAAGAACTTGGTTGGCTCTGGCATAGACGCCTCTGTCATCTAAACTTTAAGGTTCTTAATAAGATAGCCATAGACTACCTTGTGGAAGGCATTCCCAATGAAGTCTACTACAAGTCACATGTATGCACATCCTGTCAAAAAGGTAAACAGGTAAAGGGTTCTTTTAAATCTATTCCATCCCTCTCAACAAGTAGAGTTCTTGAACTTCTACATATGGACTTACATGGCCCAATAACTCCTCCAACTTTGAACGGTAGAAGGTACACACTTGTTGTGGTAGACGACTATTCTAAGTTCACTTGGGTAGTCTTCTTACACAAGAAGAGTGATACACAAACACTTTTGCCTGATCTGTTGAAGAAGTTACAGGTTGAGAAGAATCAGTCAATTGTCAAGATCCGTAGTGACAAGGGTACTGAATTCCTTAACTGCTATATTAAAGATTTTTGTACTAAGCATGGCATCCAGCACCTTACTAGTGCAGCTAGGACACCACAGCAAAATGGAGTAGCAGAGCGAAGGAACAGAACTCTTAAGGAGGCCTGCAGGACCATGCTGACAGAGTATAATACGCCTCAGAAGTTTTGGGCAGAAGCCATCAATACTGCATGCCACTCACAAAATAGAAGTGCTATCAATAAAGCACTAGGTAAGACACCCTATGAGGTATGGAAAGGTAGAAAACCCAGAGTTTCATATTTTCATATATTTGGATGTAAGTGTTTTATCCATAACAATGGGAAAAGCAAGTTGAATGCATTCGATGCTAAAGCAGACGAGGGGATATTCTTAGGATACTCCTCAACTAGCAAAGCATTCAGAGTATTCAACTACTCTACCCTATGTGTGGAAGAAACACCACATGTGGTTTTCGAAGAATCTCAACAGGACACGTCTGCCAACAAGATCAGTGAGAAAGTTACTGAGCTAACTATCGAATCTGACAAAGATTCAGAGATATATGAATCCGTTCAAGCATACAATCCATTCATGAAAGCTCTAGAGTCAGATGACCAGAAGAAGGTAAGTGCTCAAGGTAACTCTACTAGACCAGTTGACATGCCTAAACTAGTCGACTCGTCTACTCCTATCAAATCTTCTGATGATAATGATGTTGACATGCATGATGCCGTACATGATATAGATGATAGTACTATTGTTAAGAATAGAAATACATGGAAATCAGCGCATAATACTGAAAATATTATTGGTGACTCTACTGTTGGTGTGAAGACTAGACGACAACTCTTTGAGTCGCAAGAACAATCTAGTCCATCTCTGTTTTGCTGGTGTTGTTTCCTCTCATCTATCGAGCCTAAAACCATTAATGAGGCATTGGCTGATAGTAATTGGATCATTGCTATGCAAGACGAGTTGAATCAGTTTGTTCGAAACGACGTCTGGGAACTTGTTGATAGACCGAAACATCATAATGTAGTTGGCACTCGATGGATTTTCAAGAATAAGAAAGATGAGAATGATGTAGTTGTTCGTAATAAGGCTAGAGTAGTAGCCCAAGGCTATTCACAAGCTGAAGGCATAGATTATGATGAAACATATGCTCCTGTTGCTAGACTAGAAGCCATTCGATTGTTCCTAGCATATGCTGCTTACATGAAATTTACTGTATATCAAATGGATGTTAAAAGTGCATTTCTTAACGGTATTCTTGCGGAAGAAGTGTATGTTGAACAACCCCCAGGTTTCGAAGTCAAAGGTAACCAGGTATACAAACTAAAGAAAGCCTTATATGGACTAAAGCAAGCTCCAAGAGCCTGGTACGATACTCTTTCTCAATTTCTATTAGAAAATGGTTTTACGAAAGGCAAGGTAGATAGAACCTTGTTCAGAAGACAAGAAGGGAAAGACATTTTACTCGTCCAAATTTACGTAGATGACATAATTTTTGGGTCACCTAACAAAAAGCTGAGTGAAAGTTTCTCAACACTCATGCAAAGTAAATTTGAGATGTCTATGATGGGTGAAATGAATTACTTTCTTGGACTTCAAGTAAAACAGACCCCAGAAGGGATTTTCATAAATCAAGCAAAATATACTCGTAATCTACTAGACAAGTATGGTATTAAGACATGTAAAGTTTCTGGAGTACCTATGCAACCTACTTACAGGATGGATCCAGACGAGAATGGTAAATGTACGGATCAAACTCATTACCGTGGTCTTATTGGTTCATTACTCTACTTGACTGCTAGTAGACCTGATATTGCATTTTCTGTTGGTGTATGTGCTCGTTTTCAATCTAATCCAAAAGAGAGTCATATGGAAACCACTAAAAGGATATTGAAATATTTGAAAGGAACTATCAATCGTGGTATATGGTATCCTTCAAATGATGATTTATCTCTAAGTGGCTACTCTGATTCTGATTTTGGTGGTTGTAGAATAGATAGGAAATCTACATCTGGTTCTTGTCAATTCTTAGGCACAAAACTCATTTCATGGTTTTCGAAAAAGCAGACAAGTGTTGCTACCTCTACTACTGAAGCCGAGTACATGGCTGCTGGTAGTTGTTGTAGTCAATTATTATGGCTTATTCAACAACTTAGAGATTATAATATCTGTGAATCAAATGTTCCTATTTTCTGTGATAGTAATAGTGCGATTGCCATTACACAAAATCCTGTTCTGCACACACGATGTAAGCATGTTGACGTGAAACATCATTTTATACGTGATCATGTAGAAAAGAAGGATATTCGCATGGAAAAGATTCATACTGTTTTTCAAAGAGCTGATATTTTCACAAAACCATTAGCTGAGGTCCGATTTCATGAATTATGCATTAGTCTAGGACTAATTGATCTTGATCCTACTAGTATGTAGACATATACTAACCAGACAGGTACAGTCCTAAGAAGAAAGGAGAAATAGACAAGTTACCATGAAAGCACAGAGCACTCGTCTACTCACTCAACAGACAGGTATACAAGGTCAGACAAGTTGACCATCCAACCCGATGAGGAAGCTGGTAAAGCTGAGGGTAATACTAAGGGAATACACATTTAAGGGGGAATCCTTGATTTCTTAAAGAACCTTATGTTGATTCTTTAGTTTGGTAACAGTCATCTTGTTTGGATCTTGATCATTGACTTAGATTGATATTCATTATTAATTATCCTACTCGACTACCTGTATTACATCTAATCGGTAGTGCAAGAAAAGACAGGTACATATAACCGTTTTGTGATTCAAAGTAGACAAGCACAATCGAAGGGGGAACTCGTCTTGTGCATGCCAGTCTACTCGTCTGTTCTGGATAGACACGAACAGACAAGATAAGTGTTCCTTTGATGTAAATATTCTAAGTGTTTAAACAAAACGAATTAAGGATATATATGTAATTTGAAGTATTGAAAGTTTGAAAAACCTAGATTTGGATGTATACACTCCATTTAATGAGGTGTATATAACCAGTTCGCGCCAAAAACTCTACTGTGCTAGGTCAGAGGAATACACTCCTCTACTCTACCAATAGAAGAGGCGGATTTCAAATTTCATAATACTAAATCACGTAATACTCTCGATTCCGCCAAACTGAATTTCAAAGGACTTTCATACTTAACCATTGGATTAAATCGCTCAATCTTGACCATTGATTCCAAACTCAAGGTTTAACAAAACCCACACTACTCGTTCATAACTGCTCACAAGCTTTTATCTCTTGATTCTCATAACTTCTCAAGAACTCAAGATCTTTCGAAATCTCTTATTTTCTTAATCATTCTACTATGTCGATTGTTTCGATATTTGATGCCCGTACTAACATGCAAGCGAGGTTCGATCTAGGCAAGTACATTACAGAAGGAAGAGTGCATGTGGAGGGTTCAGTGTTCTTAAAAGGAAATCACACTGAAGACAACAAAGAAATTTTGATTAAGTGCTTCAGATGCGGTTTGAGATCCTATTTAGAGGCTTTTCCTGAAGTGGTGCTAGAAGAAGAGGTATTAGAATTTTATTCTACTGCAACTCGACAAGGCGACTCGATTGAAGCCTTTGTTGGAAGAAGTCGAGTGGAGATTACTCGTGAATTCTTGACTGATTCATTGAAATTGCCGTCCGGTTCGATAGATATCGAAAGGTATGCTGAAGGACGAGAGTTGAGGTATTTGAGTATTTTCTGTGGAAGGAAGCTGAAATTGAAAAGTGATGGTAAAGTTCCTGTAGTCAAGAAGAAGGAACTACTTGACAAGTACAAGACTCTTCTTGATATTGCATCAAAAATGTTGTTAGGAGTCACTGGGAGTTTTGACTCTGTGACGCCCCAGAAAGCAAGAATAATGGCTGTGATTTACGATGGAATCACTGAAGGAAACTGGACTAAACTATTTTTGGATAGGTTGATGTATTACAAGAGGTTTGTGCAAGTTGACACCAGTACAGTCAACTGGGTTGTAACTGCGAATGTTAGCTTTGGAAACAAGCTAAGTATCATTCTACCCATCTTATTGCCCAACAAGACGAGTTGGAGTAAAGGCAAGCCATTCCATCCTCTAAAGCATTATTTGAAGAAGGAGGCCCTGGCAAAACAAGCTGCTGCTAGATCGGCTGCCACCAGACAAGTTCAGATCAATCCTGATGATGCCATGATTGAAGCTGCCTCGTCTAGTTTTGGAGAAGACGAGTCGGGAGGTGAAGGTTCTGAAGAAGTTGAGGCTGGTACTAGTAGAAGACTAGTTCAGTATGTGGAAGAGGAGGCTATGATTGAGGCTGAAGGTGATTCGGAAGAAACTCACTCAGACAAGGAGCCTGAGACGAAAGAGGACGAATTGCAAGTATATCGACTGGTGAGAGTCGAGTCGAGTCCTTCACCAGACAAGTCGACTGAAGAAAAGGTTGGTACTTCTTCTAGAGCTTTGTCAATTCCTCTCTCTCTTCCTGTGAAAACCAAGGCCAGATCACTCCGATCTCGTGCTAAACCTGTACCCAAAACCTCATCAGTGTTGGCAGTACAACCACTTCGAGCCAACATAACCCCACACACTACTATATTTGATACAGTTGATACTTCTACAACTGTCGAACCACACCAAGCCACATTAACGCCCCAAGAAACCACCATACAAATTCCTATTACCTCAACAGAATATGTTGAACCCCCCAACCCATCTACTTCAGACAAGATACCAGTTGTCACTGCAACAACTGAGACAGGGACCTCACCTGCTCAGACCCAGTCTGATGTTAGATTTGAATCCCTTGTTTATTATCCGATGTGCTTAAGGGAGAAGAGGGTTCGTACTAAAGTTAGCAACAATCTGAAGAAGAGGCTCTCGTCTATTGAGATAGACACCTCGTCAGAACAGTATGAGAAACTCATTCGAATATGCACATGGGTTGCATTGAAGAAATCTTCTACTGATGATCTGTTTGAAGTCATCCAAGGCATGGGAGGTATTTCAAATTTTATGGATTGGGAGATGGAGCAAAGGGAGAATAGTGGAGTTCAAGATTATTCAGAACTTCTCCCACCTCATGTTATTACAGCTCTGGTAAAGAGAATGCTAAATGTACCAGATGATGTATTGCCTGCATCACACATATTTGATGTTGGTACTCAAACTGACCTTGTGGAAGAAAAGTTGCCAGCTGAGTTAGTTGATGTTGCTGTTCAGACTGATCCGACTGAGGAAGATGCTGTATATGTTGAAGAAGAAGACAACAACTCAATCGATTTTGGTGAAGAAGATGATGAGTTTGTTGAAGCCATCTTGTTTAATGAAGATGAGTTAACTGAAACTCACTCTACTGCTCATATGTTTCCAGAAGGACTAATAGATGAGTTGAAGACATAATTAAAGGAGGTAGTGAAGTCATCTATTGAAGTGTTCTTAGATTCAAAGTTGAAATCAGTTCTTGTTGAACAAAATCAGTCACTAGTTGACAGCTCCAGGGAATTGATAGTTGGAGAAGTGAATAAAATGGATTCTTCATTTCGACAAGAAATGTATACGCAAATTGAAGACTTCTTGAAAAGACAAGTTGACTACTTGGAGAACAGGTCTGTTACTTTTGCTAGGTCATTAGCTGAAGAGTCTAGTAAGATGGAAAGACTATACAGAGTGAAGATTGAGATAGCAGATGAACAAAGACGAGAAGCACAAGATCAGTTGGTGCGTTCTCAAGCTATTCTCACTGAGCTGACTAAACAAAACACTCTACTGCGTCAGACAGCTGTTCATTTCAAGGATGAATTGGCCATTAACTCAAAGAAGTTGGAGTCTACTGCTGATCGACTAGACAAGATGAGTCGTGATCAGACCCAACAAAAGCAGATAGAGCTCGCGGCTGAAGCAATGAAGGAAGCACTGAAAGAAGAAATGACTCGATTCACTAGTCTATTCACTCTTAAGGCAAGTGATGAAGCCAAAAAGGGGGAAGAGACAAGTAGGGGTGAAGAAAAGTCAAGTGCAGAACCGGAAGTTAAAGCTGCTGCGACTGCGATAGAAGAGCTAAGGTATCCCAAGAGAGGAAGGCTGGTCAAGAAAGCTGATCTTGATGAAGCTGAAGAACAGAAAAAGAAAAGATTGCTAAAAGGAAAAAGCATTGCATCTCCTGATGGTGAAGTTCAGACTAGACAAGTCAAGAGGAAACTTGTTCTAGAAAAGAAGAAAGAAGAACTAAGAGATATTTTAGCTGATATTGGTGATGAAGAGGTTGAAGCTCTTCATAAGAAGCAGAAGCTGGAAGAAATTCATTATGCTAACAAGAAATTGCTAGGAAAGCATATCAAGAATTTGCTGAAGTTGAAGACTGATCCAGATCAAGTTGAGGATGCATACATTGATAATTTCATTGATGATGAACATAAAGATGCATGGTTCAAAGTCAAGTTGAATTGGGAATTGGATCACTGGATTATTCGCAAGTTTGGAGATCCAGAAAGCAAAGAAGAGTTATACGCAATTTTTGACAAGTTCATGGAAAATCAAGACAGGAATCTATGGAACTTGATCATGAGGATTGCAACTGTTGTAAGTTTTAATATTCTTGTTCCTGTCTTTCCTAAATGGATTACTCCTATGTTAGGTTCTGGAAAAAGGATCGATCACAATCATATTAAGAAGTTTGAAGAAGACCTACTGGAGAAGGAGAAGATCGAAACGGAAGAACACATGACTATCATTCACAAAAGGCTACTAGATGCTTTTGGTGTTCCAAGTTCTTAATAAGGTAGTATATCAGATTAATTGTTTGTTTTTTTTTTGCTCTGATTACTTAGTTGTATTTTGAGTAAGTGTTTGTAATCTACTGATCTTATTTCGAAATGAATGAAAAGATAAGTAATATTTGATGTTTAAGACAAGATAACTACTTAACTAGTCTATTATTATGGAAAAGATTCAAGTAGTTTTGGCTTCATCAAAAAGGGGGAAATTGTTGGGATATGAATCCTAGAACAAATCCTAAATGATGATAAAAGATAAAAGATGAAGTTTTGATAAGCCAAAAGAAGACTTGAATATTTTCTAAGTGTTGACTGATCTAGTCTAGTTAAGTTGAAGTCGTCTTGTACAGATCAGTAGAATTCACAAGACAAGTACTATTTCACAAAGACAAGTAATAGTTTTAAAAAGACAAGTATTATTGAAAGATAAGTACGATTTATAAGTACTTCATATTTGTTATTTTGTATATGTTAGATTGTTATTGAGCTATGAATAATTGTTGTATAGAACTCATGTTTTTAAATGTAATAGATAGATTCTTTGTATAGTTTGTAAGTTGACTAAGCTTGTGTTATAAAAGCTTAATGTAATGTAATAGTCTTGTTAGATTAGTTGATAGGACTAGATTAGTTTTATGTTGTAATCTGAAGAAGTCTACTGCACAAGGTAAGTAGAAGACGCAGTCTACTACTACTAGACAAGACAGGTGCGCAACTAAACAAGACAGGTCAAGTTGAAGATTAGTTACAAAAGCGTGTTGAAGATAAAGATTGAAGAATTAGTTAAGGAATAACTAATTAACTGAAGAAACGTGTGAAAGGATAAAAAGAATAAGTTACAAGTTAGTTTTCAAGAAAAGGTTGTTACACAACTGAAAGTTCTTGAAATTGGAAGTCTATAAATACCCCAAGGTATTCATTGGTTAAAGACTACTGAGATATTGATATTGCAAGCGTTATTGAAGATTCAAGTGAAGAAATTACTCTCAGAGATTGAAGTTCAGAAAGTGAAGCTACACAAGACAAGTGAAGAAATCAGAAGGCTACTACTGAACGAAGAGAAGTTTTATTTTCGTTTATTGTTTCAAGTTGCTAGATACTTGTAAATCGCTAGTAAGATCGAAGAGGCACTTGGTAGTGTTATCGAGAAGATCTAAGTCTTATTTCTTGGGACTTAAAGCTACAAGAACATATTGCTCGATTGGAAGAGTTAATAAGAATTTCACAACTGGGTTTGTGAGAGTGGATGTAGACAAGTTGTCGAACCACTATAAATCTCGTGTTTGATTTACTTTACTATTTTGTTTGTTGTTTAATTGATTAACTGTTCACTTGTTAAACATACATAACTGAACAAGACTAGTTGAGTATACATAAAACAGAGTTCTCGAAATAAGTTGAGTATAAACTTTAATTGGGCTCATTGTTAATTTCGTATTCCGCATATTGTAATTCTGATATATCGAAAGATTTTAGAAAAGTCTATTCACCCCCCTCTAGACATTTTCTTTAGCTTCCCTCGATATTAACTCAACTTAGGGACCTACACTCATAAACTGTACTTGTCTTTTTCTTTTATACTTATCATGTTAACCTTTCTTGTCTTGTGAACTCTACTGATCTGTTCAAGATGACTTCTCTTAACTAGACTAGATCAGTCAACACTTAGAAAATATTCAAGTCTTCTTTTGGCTTATCAAAACTTCATTTTTTATCTTTTTATAATCATTTATGACTTGTTCTAGGATTCATATCCCAACAGTGATCAACACATTGGAACGAGTAATTGAACCCTAAACCTTGAACTCTGAACGGTGAGAATCGAGTAGTCGAACCCTAAACTGTAAACACCCCATAATTTTAAATATATATATATATATATTGACATATATTTTTTAAAATGGTAGTTTAATATATATAATTTAGAATGCAGTCATTACATTTTAAATGTTAATATAATATAAATTCCTTAATTGTCTCATTAAAGAAAATATAATTTATTTAAATTTTATTTTTCAAGAATAGTGTATGTTTAATTTGCCGAAAAAATATTACAATTTACCTTTTTTTAATAATATTTATTATCTTAAATAAATTAGATAGTTTGAATTTTCTAAAATTACTCAAATAATTGTTTATGCATTTCCTAAAATTACTCGAACAAATCCGACTGAAGGTTCAATTCTTTTTTTTAATAATATTTGTTATCTTAAATAAATTAGATAATTTGAATTTTCTAAAATTTATGAATTTCCTAAAATTACTCCTATAAGATCCGACTTAAATAAATTTAATCTTATTTAATAAATAAAAATTCAATCTTTTTTAATAATATTTTTTATATTAAATAAATTATGTAATAAAATATATGATAATTTAATATTAATAATATCTAAATAAATTTAATCTTAATAATATTCAAATATAAATTTTAAACGATTACAATTTTTTTTGGTTTTGTTAAACATTCGGGTAGAAAGATGATATATTTTTTTTTGCAATGCAGAAGATGAAGTTCGGATAGAAGAAAGTAGAAGAAGTAGACGAAGAAGAGAGATTTGGAATAAATCGTAACAAAGGGAAGATAAATTTTAATTAAATACACACATTGAAAGTTGTATTGGTGTAATTATTATTTACCTTGAAGAATAAATAAGAAGAGAGAGAAAAGGGTGTCAGACTTTAATATTTTATTCAAAAATAATAGTTAAGCAATATATTTGAATTAAGGGTACATTAGTCATGCTAGCACAACTTAAACAAAAAATGAACGAAAATACCCCTGAGGCAAATGTAGCTCTCCGGCGAGCTAGGACAAGAGTAGAGGTTGTCAATGTGATTTCATAAATAGTTGGTCTGTACATGTAGATTTTGTATGTTTAGCACCACCCAAATGAATAATTGAACGGGTGAAGGAAGTATTAATTTCCACTATTTTTTTTCATAATCTTAAAATCATATTGTAAATTTGTAATACATTTTCTTTTTAAAAAATTATATATATTAAACATAGAGTTCTTTATTAAAAATAATTTATTTTAGTAAACAATAATCAGAGGGTGTTTTCAAACTGCTTTCAGAATCACTTTTTTTAAAGCTGCCCTCTTACAGCTTTTACTTTTGAGAAGTGCTTTTAAACTGTTTATATGTTTATAGAGTTAGCAAACACAGCCTCAGTCTATCCAATTTCCTAGAAGTTCATACAACATAACCGATAGTATGTGTATGGGCCGAGTTGTACCCATTTGGGCCATTATTTCCTTGCTTTAAATAATTTTTTTTTTAAGACTGGGCAAAAGCTGGGCGGGCTATAGCCCGTCCCAGCCACAACATGGATCCGCCCATGCCCACGTCCAAGCTCGCGTAAACCACTTCTACTCTCACTATAAAACTCCTCACCACCACTTCTACTAGCGACAATAAGGATTCATAGTTACTTTTGAAGAATCATTGCCAGTCTAATAAGTCGGATTTTTTGGTGATAGTTGAGCAAAAAATTATGTTTGGGAATATTTCGGACCACTTTTGGAATTATATGGGTTCGATAATTTTAGCGGAGAGTTAACGAGTGGACATGCGGCCTAACATTTGGGTTTTGTGTAAAGATTTCATTCATCCTATTGAAGTATATACACACATGCATGTAAACATGTATGCAATGCATGATCACACAAAAAACACATGCACAATAATTAGAGGATTCTAGAAGAAGGGTAGTTACACCTTTTGTTATATTAACTAATAGTTGTTAGATGGAAGGCTCTAAAATGTGAGTCTTCTATATATAGTGTACACAACACACATTAAAAGTTAAGTTGAATATACACATTTAAACATGGTATCTTGAGATCAGACTTATTTCATGGTTTTGCTTTGAACTTTGCAATTACTCGTTCTACCCTTCTCTTTCATTTACTTATCTTCAACTATCCTCTTCATATCTTCAACCATTCTCTTCATATATTCAAGCTTCTAAGAGTTGTAACCGTACTATTCTTAGTCTAACCACCTTAATCTTCTTCGATCTTCATCCATATTCTTCATATCTTCAAAGCTTTCAAGCTGTAACCATCCTGTTCATCTTCCAACGACTTTACTCTTCATCTAAATTCAACTTTCAATCCTCTTTTATCTTCCGCTTATACTCTGATCTGTTGATCTATGGCTACTCAAACAAATTCTTCTCCCAATCTTGCACGATTCATTACTCAGTCCATTCGCCTTGACAATGATAATTACCCGTTCTGGCGAAATCAAGTTCTTGCTTCAGTGCGTGCTCACTGTTTTGAGGATGTGCTCTTATGCACCACAGTTCCGGTGAATCCTACTAGTTCAGGATCTGACTCCATTTCTTGGCAAAGGAAGGATCGGTTCCTCCTAAGTTGGTTTCTAAGCACGGTTTCAGAATTTATACTTAGTTATATCAGCAGATGTGAGCATTCATTTCAACTTTGGTTGGTGTTTGAGCTGCTATTCCAGTCGCAGTAAAGTGCTAAAGCGATGATACTCATATTGCAGCTACAAACTATGAAAAAAGGAGATCTAAGCATTGATGCCTACATTTTGAAGATGAGATCAATTGTTGATGGTTTGTTTCACGCTGGTCAATCATTTCGTGATGAGGAATTGATTATGTATATACTTGGTGGTCTTGGTGCTGAATATGATGTTGTTGTTGTCACCCTTACCACTCGAGGATCTATTCCCACTCTACCGGAGGTTCAATCTATTCTACAAGCTTATGAGATACGTTTACATGGCCACAACTCTCACTCTATTCAATTTCATGAAGGTAACATCTCTTCCTCAGCACCTCCTTCTACTAATATGGTTTCTCGTGATATCAAAGCATCTAGTAGGAACACTGGTAAGGGAAAAGTGTATCCTAACCCTCGTATTGTATGTCAGATATGTGGAAGAAACTATCATGTGGTAGCTAAGTGCTACAAACGATTTGATCACTCATTCACTGGTCTGGAAAATAATCAGTCAAGATCATTCACACTCAATCCATTTCAAGCTCATCTCACTCAGCATCAATCTACTCCTGCTTACTACTCTGATGCTCATCCACCTCATGTTTTTTCTGGCCGCATTGATTCAGGTCCATCTACTTCTGGCACACCCTATCATCATTCTAATCTTCAACTCTCCATGTTTGCTGACAGTGGGGAAACTCATCATGTTACCTCACAACTAGCTAATCTTCAACTCTCCACTTCATATAGAGGTATGGATTCACTTATTGTTGGTAATGGTACTACCACTCCCATATTACACATTGGTTCTTTTTCTGTGCCTGTGCATGATGGATCTAAACCAATTGTCATGGATAATGTGCTACATGTGCCTGCTATAACCAAAAATCTCATGAGCATTTCACAATTTCTTAAAGATAATGATGTTGTTATTGAGTTTTTTAATTGTTGTCTTGTTAAGGATCTGAGAGAGGGGTGCTTAAAGATGTCCTATATATGCTGGATTTTGGATGCTTGAAGGTTCACAAAGCTTCAAGCCCTCACTGGAATAAGACTAGTATATCTTTTGATTCAGTAAATAAGGCGTTGTAGATTGGGACACCTTGGCAATTTAGCTCTCTCTACTGTTTTGAGGAGCTTGAATATACTTTGTAATGAGTCTCATATTCCATTCTGTGATAAATGTAAAATTGGAAAAATGCACTTGAAACATTTTCCTTCAATCCAGCATCATACTGCATCTCCTTTTGAGTTGATTCACATGGATTTATGGGGTCCTACCTCCTCCGTCTGTATAGAAGGATACAAATATTATATGTCCATTATTGATGATTATACAAGGTTTGTGTGGATTTTCCCACTAATGACAAAATCAGAAGTAGTCAGTGTCTTTGCTCAGTTTATGAAATCTGTAGAAAGGTCTTTTGGGGTTTTCATCAAAGCAATACAACATGATATGAGCACTGAATTTCTTCCAGTATCAAGAATGGTTAAGCCCCTTGTTTTCAGGTAAGGCTCTTTTGTGCTTACACCCACCCTCAGAATGGTCTAGTTGAGAGGAAACATCAACATATTACTAAAATTGGCTTGGCTATGCTTGCTCGTTTCAATCTCTCAATGGACTTTTGATGGCATGCTTTCTCAACTGATGTACATGTCATCAATATGTTTCCATCTCCTGTCATCAATAATACATCTCCATTTGAGCTTCTATACTGCAGGCCACCTGATTATCAAGTTCTCAGGGTCTTTGGTTGTGCATGTTTCCTTTTTCTCAGACCATATATACAACACTTCTAAGTTACAAGCCAGGAGCTCAAAATACATCTTCTTAGGGTACAACTCTTCTCATAAGGGGTATCAATGCCTTTATGAATCTGTAAAAAAAATTACTTCAGCTTCTTTGTAGTTTAATGAAGATGAGTTTCCATCTTTCACAGCCACTAAATCATCATCTACACCTCCCACTCATTTTTACTCAGCTTATATTCCTGATAATTTCAATCATTCTCCCACTATATCATCTTCATTACCCCCCCCCCTAAATATCCAGGAGCCATCTCCTCACATTAGGTTCCACAAATTCTCAACTCAGCTCTCCCAGATACATGCTCCCTCAGTTACCTGCTCCAATTCAATCATCTCCCATCTCTAACCCTCCAATCTTATCTTCAAACACTTCAAATCATCCCATGCAAAAAGGATCCAAATCTGGCATTTATAAACCTAAAGCCCTTCTCTCCACTACTCTCATTCCAGAACCAACTTAGTAGCTGAGGCCATTCAAAGCTCAGACTGGAAGCAGGCTATGCAACTTGAGTATGATGCATTGATCCAAAATGGCACTTGGACCCTTGTACCACCATCTTTTGATGTTCATCCCATCACCACCAAGTAGCTGTTCAGGGTCAAATATAATAAAGATGGGAAATTTGAGAGATACAAAGCTCGATTAGTGGCTCGAGGCTTTCAACAACAAGCTAGTGTGGACTATTTAAGCACTTAAAACTTGGTATGATACACTTAAAGCTTTCCTGATCCAGCAAGGGTTCACACACTCAACATCTGATCACTACTTATTCCATAGATTTCTAAATGGGAAGATCACACTCTTGTTAGTTTATGTGGATGGCATTTTGATCACTGGTGATGATTCAACACTAGTTCAAGCCATTATTGATGCTTTACACACCTAGTTCTCTCTCAAACATCTGGGAGAGATCAACTACTTCTTGGGCATTGAAGCTCATTCCACCCCCTCTCTGATCAAACTTACACAATAAGTATGTTAGTGACATCATCTAAAAGACTCATATTACTGAATCCAAACCTTGCTCAACTCCCATTTGTCCTTCCTCTAAACTCTCCAAAACTGAAAGTCCTCCTTTTGATAATCCTACCCTATATCGCAACATCATTGGTGCACTTCAATATCTAACCTTAACCAGACCAAGCATCTCCTTTAGTGTTAATAAACTCTCCCAGTTCTTGTAAAGTCCAACACAAAACCACTGGAAGGCTTGTAAGAGAGTAATTCGTTATCTTAAAGGCTCTTTATCTCATGGTATCTCATTTTCTCTGGTTTCTAACTTCAGGTTGCAGGGCTTTGTGGATGCAGACTATGCTTCAAGCATTGATGACAAGCGTAGCACCTCAGGTTTTTGCATCACCCTTGGTCCTAACTTAGTATCGTGGAAATCCAGAAAGCAATCAATGGTTGCTCGCAGCAATACTGAGGTCGAATATAGGGCGCTTGCTCTAGATACTACTAATATTATGTGGATTACCAGCTTGTGCAAGGAACTACACATCCCTATTTCTACACCAGGTCTCCTCTGATGTGATAATCAAGGGGCAATTACCCTAGACTTCAGTCCAGCCTTCCATTCTCGCACTAAACACATCGAGGTCGATGTTCACTTTCTGCGAGAAAAGGTTCAAGCAGGGTTTCTTGACATCCGGTTCATTGCTTCTGATGATCAACCAGCCAATCTGCTTACCAAACCTCTTGCTCTGGCGCGCTTTGCTCACCTTCATACTTGGTTCAATCTCACCTAAACATGGGTGGTACAATTTCTCCCGGAGCGTATTGAAGTATATACACACATGCATGCAATGCATGATCACACAAAACACATATGCACAATAATTAGAGGATTATAGAAGAAGGGTAGTTACACCTTTTGTTATATTAACTAGTAGTTGTTAGATGGAAGGCTCTAGAATGCGAGTCTTCTATATATAGTGTACACAATGCACATTGAAAGTTAAGTTGAATATACACATTTAAACACATCCGGTTTCTTCAGTGGTGGGATTTACGGATCAAATCCTTTTCATAACATCACAGATTGAAAATCATGATCATTATTTTGGATTTGTTCACGCGGCTTCGGATCATGTGGGTCGTCGGAGTCTATGGCAATATTTGTTGAGCAATGAACTGTCTCATTTGTGGTTGATATGGGATTTTAATTCGGTGTTGGTCGCTCACGAAAGGATCGGCATGAATGTGCCTCTGCCTATAGCTTGCCGTGAATTTTGGGATTTCATTGTTGATTCAGAGTTATTGGAATTGGAAGTTTCAGGACTAAATTATACTTGGGCAATACGTCGTAGAGATGGTACGTTAATGGCGTCTCGGCTGGATTAGATTCTTGCATCTTCAGAGTTCTTAGAGCATTGGTCTGCCCTGATTGCTAGGTCATTGCCACGTGCGAACTCAGATCGTCATCCCATTTTACTCACTTACAAAAGTGATCGGGTGGTTGCTGGCCACTCCTTCAAATTCCTCCTCATGTGGCTTTCAGGCGAGCGAAAATATGTAGGTAATTCGGCAATCTTGGGGGGTATATCTCTAGGCTTCGGATCCAATCTCATTGATTAAGTTGAAGCTGAAGTTGAAGCTGAAATAGTTGAAATCGTAACTGATAATTTGGAACAAGCAGATTTTCAGAACCTCCACGTTTGCATTGACGCGGTTAAGCACTTCTCACGGTACAGTGCCAAATTGGGGCAGTAGGTTACAACAGCTCCCTTGCCAAGAGAGAGATTGAGACAAAAGATGAACTCAACTTGTGTGTTCAGCAGCAACAGTACCTTCTTTCACAACAAAATAAAATTTCTTGGCTAAGTGATGGTGATCGCAATACGAAATATTTTCACAAGCTAAATCCGATGAGGAAAGTACGGAAGTCGATGGATTCTCTGATTATTGAGGGGGTGTCGTGCACGGTCAAAGTGGCAATCGCACAACATGTGACTAATTTTTATTAAAATTTATTCACTGTCGTGCCCAAGATGCAAGACGTTAATCTGGGCATCTTGTCGAGTTTGGTCACTTCCAACTTAAGCGAGACACACAATGAGACTTTGACTTACGAGCCATTAGTTTTGGAGGTCCGTACAACATTTTTTGTCGTTATCGGTGGATAGTGCCCCAGGCCCAATTGGATTTGGGGGATCATTTTATCATTAAGGGATATAGTTCGAGCAGCACAATATTTTGTCAGATTTGCTTTCTTGCCACATGGGCTGAATTCGAATCTGGTGACATTAATTCTGAAGCATCCGGGTGCAAATAAAGTTGAAGATTGTCGGCATATAATTTTAGAAATTTTTTTGTTCAAAGGTTTTTACAAAATTATAGCTACACACCTTGGACCCATTCTTTTTTACACTTTATCACCATTTCAATTCGGTTTTATTCCGGATAGGAGCATACACCATTGTATCGCGTTAGCATCGAAAGGTATTAATTACTTGGACATAACACATGTGCACGACAACATGACACTGAAAATGGACATTCGCAAAGCGTTCAATACAGTTCGTTGGGACTTTCTCCTAGAAGTGATGAAGTAGTTGGGGGTTTTGTTCAAAATTCAGGGACATCATTAGTTATATCCTTCAATCGACAAGGTTGTCGATTCTCATTTTAGGACATCCGCATGGTTACTTTTAGTTATCTCAAGGGGTTAGACAAGATGACCCATTATCGCCTCTTTTATTTTGCATAGCGGAAGAAATTTTGGCTTTGATTTTAAGTAGAATGGAAGAGGTGGACAGTCTGATGCTAGCTTACATTATAAGGGGTTCGACAGGCCCTCTCTTCTTGTTGTATACAGATGACATTCTCATATTTAGTCGGGCTAACAGAAACTCAAGAAGTGTGATCAGAGACACAGTTTCTATATATGGTGTTTTATCGGGACAACTATTTAATCCGCACAAATCAAGTGCTTACTTTGGGGTGCAGGTCTCTAACAACAATAAAATATATATGAGAGACACTTTACGAATGAGTGAGGGGAAGTTGCCATTTATTTACCTGGGCGCCCCTCTATTAAGGGTGCTCCTAAATCAATCCATTTTCGGCAATTAGAAGATCGAGTTTTGAGCATATTTTCCACGTGGAAGGGAACCTCACTTTCTATGGCTGGTCGGGTGTGTTTTGTTAATCACGTAATTACCTCATCAATGGTTCACACTATGATGGTGTACATGTGGACATGTGCGATCCTGAAAAGGATTGAACAAGTAATGTGAAATTTCATCTGGACGGGCAACATAGATAAAATAGGGTTAGGCTTTGTGTCTTGGGAGCGCACTATTGCAGCGAAATCTGAAGGAGGGCTGTGAGTGCGGTCAATTTTATGCGCAAATGATGCTTACTTGCGGAAGTTGGCCTGGAATGTTACTACAGGCACGGGGGTTCCAATCAAATTCCTACGAGAGCATTTCATGACAGCAGGAAGACTTCGACCATCTATTGTATCCTCCACAACCTGGAGGGGGTTACGCTCGCATATGCAACAGATACGGATCCAGGTTCAGTGGATTGAGGGTTCCCTATCTCAAGTGAAAGTTTGATTAGATAATCGGTTGGGTTACACTATAGCGGACAGGGTGGGTATATCGGCAGCAACAAGGACATATTATGAGTATACAATCTCAGATTATTTAACCAATGGAGAGTGGTTTTTAGACGACAATTGCATACGCAATTTCCCTGGCATTGTGGACGACATAATGAAATACAAATGTGTAGTAGGTTCAGATGTTCAGATTTGACTGTTTACTACCAATGGTAATATCACGGCTAAACCGGCGTATGAGCACCTGCGCCCGCATCATCCGGAGGTGGCATAGGCTAAGTGGATTTGGGATGGATGCATACCGCTGCGTCGATCAACAACTTTTTGGCGTGCAGTGCATGGGAAAATGCTCACTTGGAACCGTTTGATGCGCTTTGGGATGATGGGATCAAGCGTGTGCAATCTTTGCTTTTTAGCGGAGGAGACACAAGATCACCTGTTCGGAGAATGCATTTATTTCACACACTCGTTTGCAAAAATAATGGAGGTGTTCCAGATCAATATCAGTTTGGGGAATGGCTTTCTGGGGTGGTTTACTCAGGTGATCACGATGGATTTCAGTCCCTAAGTGGCAACGATTTGGAGACTAACGTTGGTCACGTTGGTGTGGCAAGTGTGGCGTGCTCAGAATTCGGCCATATTCGAAAACATCAAACATAGTCCAGAGTCAATTTGCACATCGATCTGGGCACACGTATATAAGGTTAGGGACTGCAAGTCTGCAACATGGGACACATGTATAACACTCAATCTGATTGAAATGCACGCTCTGTCGGGCGTCCAGGGTGATTCTAGTTCGCTGGGTATGTCCGACACCAAGGGTGTTAAAGATTAACACATAGGGTGTCACGAGTGGTGCTCCAAGGAAGCTCATCAGGAGCTAGTATTTTCAGAGATCATAATGGAGATTATGTGGGTGGTTTTGCTATCCAGTTGGGAATTGGTTTCGCTTTTGAAGCAAAGTTGCTAGCTGCGTTGCACGCAATCAAAAAAGCAGGTCAGCGAGGTTGGACAGACATTTAGATTGAAAGCAATTCTACGTACATGGTCCACATGTTAACCACTCCAGCAACCAATTTATCGGTTCTGTGGAAAACCTATGCTCTATGGAAGCAGCTGCCAAGGCTGAGACAAAGCACGAACAAAAGAGTTTCGCATGTTTTTAGGGAAGGAAAGTCGGTCGCGGATTGGATGACAAACAATGTTATAGAGTCATACATTTGGTGGGATTTGCCACCGACCTCGATACTGGCACTGTTAACTATGGATAGACATTCAAAATATTACATATTTACTTAACTTTTTGCTAGAGGAGTGCCGATTTTCCTTGACTGAGGTTTTCCCCTAAGGAAGGTTTTTCTCGACAAGGTTTTTGGTGGGGCTCCGGCCTCTTGAATGGAGTGTATTCATATGGCTCTAGGGTTTCCTTAATATATAAGATCTAATTTCTTTATTGTTGATATTTTTTATAATTAAATGATAAAATCTTTTTATTAAATAATATTAATATTAATTTTTTATAATTATTATTATTTAAAGTAATAGTAATATTTTTATAAATTATTATTATTTCTATTTTTATTAATATGTTGAGAATTATTATATTAATTTTTATATTATTAAAAAATATTATATTATTTTTATTGTATTAATATTATTATTGAATTACTATTATTAATATTATCTTTATTATTAGAATTGATTTTTTTAATGATTAATGTTAATATTATTTTGACCATTATTGTTCTACAATAAATAATATTTTAGCATTTTATTTTTACACATAATTAAATGATTTTTGAGATTTTTTACTAATAGAGTCATTATCACCCTACATTCAACAAATTGCAACAGCTACTACAAAGTTTGTCTATTTGCTTCATTTTCAATACAAAAAACCAGAATTACCCTTAATCATACTAATTGAGATTTAAATTTTCGAAAATCATATTAATTCCGAATTTAATTCTGCCACAATTTTCGGTTTAATTAAATTCTTCAATATATTAGGTTACAGAATTGGAAAGACTACGTCTTTCCAAATTTTGAATTTCCAATTTTTGAGTTCGATCATCTTCAGATTCCATCAAAACATAGTATTGAATTTCCAATTTTTGAGTTCGATCATCTTCAGATTCCATCAAAACATAATATTGACTTTCGAAATTCGATATTGTTCTTCATTTCAGATCATCTTCATCGCACATCTTCAAACCAATTCAACTGCATCGTAAGTATATTCATTTCAATTCCTTGATATTGTTGTAGACACAAATTCTACGCAGGTTCAAAATCGTAGGGATTTTATCTTGAAGCAATCTCCACGTGAATCCCCCACTTTTAGAGGAACCCCCTTCGTCCACACGCATCTGAGTGTGTCAAGATCCGGCCTATCCTCCATATCGATCTCCAATAAAAGGTTGTACGCTGATTTCACCGAATACTTCCCGTTCGTTTCCAGCTCCCAGGTCCATGTGTCCTCTTTTCCAGATTCTTTGATGTATCTACTAATCTGTTTGCAAATGTTGTTACTATTCTCCACCTCCCTGTCCAGGAGACATTTATTCCAATCCCATTTCATGAATATTTTTCCATCTTCCCACCCAACCCTCTCTGCTACAGCACACTGCATACATACTCATCTTTCTTAATTAATATGAACTACTTACTGCACATGTAGTAAACCGCGCATATAGTCATGCATTACTAATAGCATATACTATTACGTATAAGTGTTTCATGACGTTTACGACCGCTTCGTTCAACTACAAATGCATTTTTTTTTTTAATTAATAACATCTACTTATGCATTATTAACTACATTTTTTTATGCACTACTCACTTCACTTGCGTATGCATTATTAACTTCATTGGTTGTGTTCATACATTCATGCACATCTCCCTTATTTTATGCATACGTTATTGCATATATGGTTATGCATAGTGATCTGCATACAAATATTTTGAAATGGAGTTTGATTTTCAATAACTCAGAACCATTATTGACGCGAAAACCATTAAAATGAAACATGCAGATGATCGAATTACCTTATGCGGTGAATCGTCGTCCTCGTCGTCGAAAAATGCACATAAGGATGAAACAATCGCTGGAAGTAAGTGCAGACTGCAGAAATCTCAAAGCTCAAGCAAGTGAAACGAATTAATTACGATACCTAGTTTTTAGGAAATTTTTAAATTTTTGGAAGGTCCTTAAATTTCGCTATTTTCGAAATCCTTTGTTAATAGCTAATTAGGGGATTTTGTTGATCTGTTAATTTGAATTCAAAAATTCGAATTGTTTCAAATTAATAAAAGGGTATAATTGTCTTAGATTTTTCAATTTGACTCTATTAGACAAGAAAATATTATGTAGGTTTTATTAGATAAAACTAGTAGTGAAATGACCTTATTAAAAAATTCCCCATGATTTTTTAATGTTTTTACGTCTTTCAATTTTACCTTTTTAAATATTAACTTACCTTTATGCTAAGCTAAAATTATGGAATGGGGTTAGAAGATTGCATTAATTAAGTAAAAGTAAATTTGTGACAAAGTGGGATATCTCAAGTGGTTAGAGCACCACAACCTAGACCTGGGTTCGAGTAATGGGGAAAGTAAATTTGTGAATATATGGCCAGGACATTTGACACAATTCACAACTCTATTTCAATCTTTCTTCTCCTCAAGTTCTTCCATTTCAAAATCACTGTATTCTTACACATTCTTATTAAAAAAAATCGAATTCTCCTATTTTAATCTAAAAAAAAACAATTTACATATTATCTACTCATAATTATTATTTTTAAATTTTAAATCATAATTATTTTTTATAAAATTTAAATCATAATTATTTTTTATAAATTTTAAATCATAATTATTATTTTTAAATTTTAAATCTTATCTTGATCTTATATTAATATTCCGTATTATTATGCATTGTTGGGAATAAAATGAGATTTTGATTAAGATACCAAAATCCTTAAGACATGCCAAGTAAGATAAGTCAAATTGAATAGATATGTTTCACAAATGTTGGAACATATAGATCAGGCTAGTTGACAAGTTGACATGTTAGGCAGCTTATAGATGCTTTAGATGCATAAGTTGAGGGGGAACACAAGCTTAGAAGATTACAAGAATCAAGTCCCTCATGGCTCAGAATCAAGAAGATGCTTTATATGCATAAGTTGAGGGGGAACACAAGCTTAGAAGATTACAAGAATCAAGTCCCTCATGGCTCAAAATCAAGAAGATCCCAACACTGCTGATGGTCAAAAGCTCAACTATGGTGATAAGTTAATTCAGCAATAAGAAGAGACAACCTCTCTAATGATCAATTTAGAAGAATACACCAGTCAAACAAAGTCCACTGATATGCATACAAACAAGTTCAGAGGAGATGTCCAGCAGATTTGATCAGCACACTAAAACTGGAAGTGATTCAAATCCAGTCTAAGGCAAGAGACAACTGTGCTGATGGGGTTAAGTCCACTGATATGGAAGAATGGATACTTAGAAGCTATCAATTATGATCAGTGAAGTAAAAGAGCCAACTCAACTAAAAAAGTTAGCCAACATTGGTGAAAGGACAAGTCAGCTGATAAGCTTGAGCATAGATCAGTCCTGATGATAAGGGAAGTTGTCCCTTATCAAGGAATCAATGATCAGGAGAAATGTCTAGTGTTTGACTCACGCAGGGGAATAGTTCCATCTGAGCACGAAGGGGTATATATATGCACCCCAGCCCACTAATAGAAAACCATGGGTGGCGTAAAATAGGAACCGAGAAAAAACAGCTTGTAGTGTGTTCCAATTCGAATTAATTACACCATATCTCCTCAAAAATACGAACCAATCAACAGAAACCCCGTCATCGATGAAGAGAAGGAATGGTAATGCGATTTTTCTCCCGGCCAACTCTTGGACAAGTGAGGCTCACGCTCAAAAAACAACAGCGAAAATTGAGAGACGCACCAAATGATTAGTGAAATTTGTCTTATCCAAAAAAAGATAATTCAAAAGATTTCAAAATCAAAATAAAAAAGGCACTCCATCGCAAGAAAGAATTTAGGGAGGCGTCGGCTATAAGGCCCTCCCCAGTGGGGAGGTTTTTTGGTGACATGGAACACAAAAAACCTTGTGGGGAGGTTTTTAGCCATAGGGAAGAAAGTTTGGTGGTTGGAGTTTTTTTTGGGGAAGTTGTAACATTTAAACCTAGGTTTTTTTGAGAGAGAGAGAGTGAGGTGGGTCCCCCAAGAACCATATTTACTGCATTTTTTGAGAGAGAGAGTGAGGTGGGCCCCCAATAAGAAATGAAAGAAAATGAGGTGGCCCCCCAAAAACCTATTTTTTGGATTTATTGTTGGGTGGAGGAGTTTGGTTTTGGAGGTTGGAGTTTTTTGCTTTTGAGGTGGCGCACATATGACAAGGAAAAACCTATTTTTTGGGTTTATGATTGGGGAAGGCCTAAGAGGATAAAATTTCTGGAAAGAAGTTTTAAAAAAGGAAAAAGTCTTGGATGAACCTTTCGAATTCTAAAGGGAGAAAGACCATAGGTTTAAATGACTTCCATCAACTTAAGTCCACAACCTCCCGTTGAGAAATAAAACTGATTTTCGAATATATTGTTATTGAGTAATATTTAATTTAGCAATTAAACTTAAAAAAAACAATAAAAAAAGGGTAAAAAAATTGGTTTAGAAGTTGAAATAATAATCGAGTGCCTTTATACTCCATCCATCAGTACGTTGACAGTAAAATTAATTTTGCAACATTTCCCAGATATGGACAGGGACAATCTGGAGCCACCACCGCAACAGCATGCAACCGCTAGCGCCACCGTCTCCGGCGTCGATCATGTACTCGATAACTTGAAATCGCTACTAATAAAATGCGCCAGTGTCTCAGCTCCAGCTAAACCGCTCACCATTCCGCAGAAATCCTTCATCGAGAAGCGCATTCACGATTTCTTTCCGACTGTTGACGCCCCTGATCACCCCCCTTATGCTTCGGTACTCGTTTTCCTCAATCTCCTCTCATTTTCCCCTCATTCGGCTAATGTTTTGCTTTATAGTTTGGGACATGCATTCTGTTGATGTTTTGCTACTCCGATTGTGTTTATTTCTGGGTAGATTTTTTGATTTGGTAAAATTTTGAGCTGTTGATGATGTATGAGTTCTTATAAATTAAATTTACCGCTGCGTTTACTTTTTTCAATTTTCAGGAAGAAAAATTACCAAGGGGCAAAATGCAATTTACATATATTTTTCCGATCACCTTCTTCCGAGATTGTTAACTGAGAAATCTCAATTCAGCTGTGTGCAATTTTTTCTGGTTTGGGATATTTAGAAATGATGATGGTGTTGTTAATGTGATGGAAATATCTTCAAAAATCCTTCTGAATATCTGCTGCATTCATTTACTTTGTATATTGGTGATTAGTAACTTGATGGAAGTCGATAATTTTGGTGGCAGATGATTGAGAATGCAATCAAACAATTAAATGAGGAAGGAGGTTCCACTGAGGAGGCAATATCCAAATTTATATTACAAGAGTACAAAGGCGTGCCATGGGCTCATGCTTCTTTGCTTAAGCACCATCTGATGAAGCTTTCTGATTTTGGTAATCTTGTTGAGAGTAATAAGGGGGGTTATTTGATTGGTAAACCAATAATCGATCCTTATCAGGCTTCTAAGCCCAGGCTGGTGGCAACCTGTTCTACTAGTCATAGACGTAGCCCGTCCGCCAGCTCCAGTTCGAGTTCTACATATGCATCTAGCTCTAGTGAGAACTCTAGCTCTAGTGAGATTAGCCTTGAGGAGGAGCCAAGAAAGAGGGGGAAGTATAGGAGAAAACAAACTCAACGTCGAAAGCAAAATGCTCGTCCTATGCACCAAGTGGGGCGTGGGCGTGGGCGTGGCCGGGGTAGAGTTAGGGGTAGGGGTAGGGGTAGGGGTAGGGGTAGGGGAAGGGGAAGGGGAAGGGGAAGGGGGAGGGGAATGGGCAGGGGTAGGGGTAGGGGTAGGGGTAGGGGTAGGGGTAGGGGTAGGGGTAGAGGTAGAGGTAGAGGTCGGGGTAGGAGCTATGATAATTCTTGTGAGGAGAAGATTCTAGAAGAAGTGTATGTGGAAGCAAGAGCAACGCAGCACATAACGGTGGAAGATGAGGGAGCTGATGAAAATATTCGAGGGAGAGAGAAAGGTAAAGAAAGAGAAAATCAAAGCATGGTGATGGAGGTTGAGGCTTGGGAAGACGAATGTAGAGTTAATGAAGAAAGGATTGTGCCTTGGCAACAGGATATGGATAACTGCTCTACCTCTACTTCAAGTCCTATTTTTTGGTCGCGTAAGAAAAACCCGATGTATAAGCAGGGGAGAATACGAATTCAGGAACCCAAGAGAAGTTTTCATATGAGAGAAACTGGAAAGAACAAGGAACCATTGGAGGATATAAGGAAGACTAAGAAACAAATTCAACTAAAAGTCTGTCTTCTATCTCTTGTTAAATTATTTGAGAATATCCTTTGAATCAACTTCTCTCTCTTGTGAAATTTTGGCAATGTTTTTTGATTCTGAGATTTTTTTTCAACTAGTTTGTACTAGCTATGAACTGCTAAGTTTACTTGTTACTTGGAAATAAAGGGATTTTGTATTTTCTTTTGAAATCTTATACATTATCTGGCTCCGGATATGTTGACTTATGACTCTTATCTCTATTATGAAGGCAAACATGATGGAAAGAAAAAACAAGTTTGTGGATCAGATGGACCAAGATGTAGAAAGCACTCTTTTTGAACTCATTGATGAAGTATTTCTGGAACAGTGTGGGGGACATAAACAAGCTGCGGAGGACTATATGGATGAACTCATTGATGAAACATATATGGAATTTAATGAAGAAACAGAAAGACGGGATCCAATAACAAATGATGAAGCAGCTGAGGGAAATCTTCAGATAAAAGAGCACCATGAAAACCAAGAGCCGGTCAATGTTGAATGTCGAGGAGAGTCAAGCACTGTGATAACAGAGATTGGGCCAAAGCAAAAAGATATAGTCAGTGAAGAAAGGACGAACAAACTGATGAATGAGCCTCATATGCGGCAGACTGAAGAACAAGATGAGAGAGAATCTCTTGTGGAACTCACTGAAGAAGAATTTAAGGAAGCAACAGAAACACGGCGTCTAATGACAGAGCTGATTGTGGAAAATGAAAATCAACAAAGTGTATCTATAGAAGGCCTAAGTGGCGGGATTGAAATACAAACGCAGAGTAGAATCAATCAGAAGAGTGCATCGGATCAAACATGTCGGGGGCAGAAATCTATATCCATTGATAAACTGAATGTGCAGCAGCTAGAAGAGAGTAAGTTTGCTGAATGTTTTTGTGAACACATTACTAAGTCATTGTTTCATGCATTTCCAATTATCATCTTACATTATGAACTGAGTTGTTTACGAAGGCATGTTATTGAAGGTAGCTTTCGTTTCATTTATATTATGGGGCATATGCTTGTTACCTTTGAGGTTCAGTTAGATATTATTGGAGATTAGATCTTAGAGAGTGTCTGTATACATTTGGTCTTGTCAAATAATGTTAAAATATTTAATATCGCGAATATATGATCATGCAGACCCTCTCTCCGTAAAACGAACTGGAGCTCGTTTGGGATGACAACGCTGTAACATAACCTTTAGCTAGCAGAGAAGTGTGAAGCAACTTAACTGGAATCCTTTGAAGGTGAAGCTACTCCGCTCATGTATAAAACCATGATGTTTCCAAGATCAAGTGTTTTTTTCTATCATGATGAAAGAATGTTAGTACCATCTCCATTTTCATTTTAATGCATTTTTCTTTATATCATGGAAATCTACTTAATTCCAACTATTTGATTTTTCATCTGGATTTAGTGTACATGATGAAAGCTTCAGGTAGTTCATGTTTTGTGTGTTTTGATTAGTTCATGAATTTAGTCTTAAAAAAAAAAAAGTGTTGATTAGGATAAGTAGAATTCACATTAATCACATATGGATTCCTCATGTGGTGGACTAGAATTTTTTATTTTTTTTATTAATGTTACTTGGAACGGATGGGGGGCATATTTTTTTACTGCAAAGGAAATTTTAAAAAGGTCAATTTTAAAAGTTGTCATCAGATTGTCCTTTAAAAGTCACTTTTCTTGATTAGCAAAACTAGACAATTCATACCAAAATCAGAATGACTTTATTTGAGTTCATTAAAATATACTCCCTCCGTCACGAAATTACTTGTATAGTTTGACCGACACTTGTTTAAGAAAAGTGAATTTAGTGGTTGATGATGTAAGATAAAAAAGGGGTATTTTAGGTAATTTGATGATGTGTAAAGTGGATTTGATGATGTGTAAAGTGAAATGTATGGAAAAATGAGTGGCAAATTTGAAAATAAAATGATGTTGTGAGGTTATTAATTTTGTGGGTATTTTCATATTAAGAGTGTGCAAGTAATTTTGTGCCAATAAGGAAAGTGTACAAGTAATCATGGGAAGGAGAGAGTATGTCATTGTATATATTTTGCAAAGGGTGGTGCTAAATGTACAGAATCTGTACGTACAGAGAAGGGCATTGTGGTCCCTTTTTATTTAAGTTTTGTTCAAATTACTAAAATACCCTTCATTCAAATATATTGCTTAACTATTATTTTTTAATAAAATATTAAAGTCTGACGCCCTTTTCTCTCTCTTCTTCTTTCTTCAAGGCAAGCAATCATTACACAACACAACTTTCAATGTGTGTATTTAATTAAAAAAATTCTTCCCTTTGTTACCGTTTAACTCCATCTTTTTTCCTTCTTTCTTTCTTTTTTTTCTACAAAAACTACTCATACATTATAAAAATAAAATGTATAAGATATTATTTAATAAAAAAATAGAATAAATATATGTATATATATATATATATGATGTAGATAAATATGTCGCTCTCTGAGAAGTCAACACGTAGAAACGGGATAAATTATGATAGTTGTGATTAGGTCAATATATTGAAGAAACAGGATTAATACACCCCTGGGCTTAAGCAGGGAAATCAGAGAAATCAGGGTGATTGGGCCTTTGGCCCATATTTGGAGAGATTAAGACCCCTTGGGCCTGAAAAGATCCAGCCCAAATATGGAATGAATAGTCCATCTTTCTTAGTCAAGTCAAATAAGTGGATTAACCCACGAAGATAGGGGGCGGATATTTAAAAGAACCAAGTCTCCAGGGAGAGTGAGACCGATTCTTTAGGGATTTGAGGCCTGATTTACAGGAATGGGCCGAGAATGTAGGGAGAATGAGTCTTTCCCTCTCCGAAGAGAGGGGCCAAGTATATAAGCACGTTATTTCCACATTCTTAATTACGTTCTTTAACACCATACATACGTTTTTTACATAATACATGCATTCTTACGAAATATACACTGATTTGAGAAGAAACACCACTATACTCGCCGGAATTTCCCTAGAGCTACAGGGGAATTCCTCTTTGATTTCTCCTACGATTGATTCTGACTTGAGCGTCGGAGCTTCTACGCCGGAGCCCCCCTCCGGCGTACTTTTGCAGGTCAATTTTTGGACTCTCAAGGAGATTTTCGTGAAGATTGCCAAGGATAAACACGTGATTCAAACCTGTGATTAGCAGTGCTCGTAAAAGAACGATTGACATCTGTAAGCGTTCTTTTTCGACGCATCAAAATATATATATATATATATATATATATAATGTTGGAGATTTTGATAAGATATATATATATATATATACACACGATACTTATTATTATTTTATTATTATTAAAATAAATTGTCTTTTATACATATATATATATATATATATAAATAAAAGAATATTTAAAACATAAATATTCAAGAACAATATTTTTTTGAATTTTTTCACTGTTATTTTATTTGATAGACAAATTAAAATCTCAAAATTCAAGTCAAATATGAGATATTTTAGCAGTGCATAATCCTTAATTTTCTCAACTAAATTTATCTCACTTTCTCTTATTTTATGGTATTTACCAAATCTAGTCACATAAAATATTTTTACAGATATTAGTTTTCTATCTAGAAACACACATATTTTTCTTCCCTCTTCCATTCGCATTATTTTTGGGTTAATTATATTATATATATATATATTATTAATTCAAGATTTTAAACGTAATTTAAGTGAATATACGTAATTTAAGTGAGTATACATAATTAAGAGCGACAGATGTATAAATTTATAATCTATTTACCAATTTATCATATTTAATAACTAATGTAATAATTTATATTAATTTATCGATTTAACTTAAAATTGTGTTATTAAAATGAATTTTACTTATTTTTAATTAATATACTAAAAAATATTTGTTTCTCACCATATAGTGTTTAGGGTTTAGGGTTCAGGGTTTAGAGTTTAGGGTAAAGGGTTTAGGGTTTAGGGTAAAGGGTTTAGGGTTTAAGGTAAAAGGTCCGACTACTCCTTTCAACGTGTACACTTAGACTTAATTAATAAACAAACTTCAAATGTGTATTATGAATTTATATTCAATATGGTAACTTATCCCCGAATACTCGTTTCTCAACATATATTGTTTACGATTTAGGGAAAAGGGTTCGGAGTTTAGGGTAAAGGGTTTGGGGTTTAGGTTTGTTAAAATGAAATATTTTACACTTAGGGATTAAAAAATTCATAGTTTTACACCAAGATTGTTAAAATGAAATATTTTACCTTTAGGAATTAATTTTTTTCTAATTTTACACCAAAATTGTTAAAATTAAATATTTTACACTTAGGAATTAAAAAATTCATAATTTTACACAAGGTTGTTAAAATGAAATATTTTACACTTAGGAATTAAAAAATTCATAATTTTACACCAAGGTTGTTAAAATGAAATATTTTACACTTAGGGATTGAAAAAATTCTAGTTTTACATCAAGGTTGTTAAATGAAATATTTTACACTTAGACATTAAAAGATTCATAATTTTACACCTTGTTAAAATGAAATATTTTATACTTAGAGATTAAAAAATTCATAATTTTACACCAAGTTTGTTAAAACGAAATATTTTACACCTAGGAATAAAAAATTCATAATTTTACACCAAGGTTGTGAAAATGAAATATTTTACACTTAGGGATTAAAAAAATTCTAATTTTACATCAAGGTTGTTAAAATGAAATATTTTATAATTAGGGATTGAAAAAATCATAATTTTACACAAAGTTGTTAAAATGAAATATTTTACACTTAGGAATTAAAAAATTCATAATTTTACACCAAGATTGTTAAAATGAAATATTTTACACTTAAAAATTAAAAAAATTCATAATTTTACACCAAGTTTGTTAAAATGAAATATTTTACACTTAGAGATTAAAAATTACTAATTTTGTGAAAATGAAATATTTTACACTTATGGATTAAAAAAATCATAATTTTACACCAAGTTTGTTAAATTAAATATTTTACACTTGGGGATTAAAAAATTCCTAATTTTACATCAAGGTTGTTAAAATGAAATATTCTACACTTAAAAAAATCATAATTTTACACAAAGTTGTTAAAATGAAATATTTTACACTTAGGGATTAAAAAAATCATAATTTTGTTAAAATGAAATATTTTACACGTATGAATTAAAAAATTCCCAATTTAACACGTTAAAATGAAATATTTGTTAGATTAAGGTTTATTAAAATTAAATTAGTGTTTGTTATATTAAAATTAAAACAACTCATCTGTTGAGATATGAATCCTAGAACAAGTCCTAAATGATGAATAAAAGCTGAAGTTTTGATAAAGCCAAAAGTAGTATGAATATTTTCTAAGTGTTGACTGATCTAGTCTAGTTGAGTTAAGTCATCTTGTACAAGACCAGTAGAGTTCACATAAGTTCACATGAAAAAATAAGTACGGTTTATAAGTACTTCATATGTGTTTACAGTATTTGTTTAAGTTTGTTACTGAGCTATTTTGTATAGAGCTCATGATGTTTTTGTATGTAATAGATTAGTTTTATTGTATAGTTTATAAGTTGACTAAGCTTGTATTATAAAAGCTTAAAGTAATGTAATAGTCTTGATAGGTTTAGTATAGTCTACTGTTTGAACAAGGAAGACCAGACAAGAAGAGTTGAAGTCTACTACTCAAGACAGAAGGACTACAAGACAAGACAAGTAAATACAAGTCTACTCAAGACAAGTCAAAATGAAGTTAGTCAGTTAGAAACGCGTGAAAAGAAGAAGATATAGAAGTTAGTTATGGAATAACTAATACACAACAAGAAACGCGTATATGGATATAAGAAGATTCAGTTGAAGGTAGTTATCAAGAAAAGTTGGTTACAACTGATTAGTTCTTGATTTCAGAAGTTTATAAATACTTCATGATGGTAATTAGTTGAAGAGAACTGATACGCTGAAAATCTACATACTCAAAGTAAAGATATATTCGAAGTTTACTCTCAGAGTTGATTGAAGTTCAGATAGAAGCCAGAAGACAAGTGAAGAATCAAGAAGGCTACTACTGAAGATCAGAGAAGTTTTTAGTTTTTGTTTTGTTATTTTCAAGGTGCTAGATACTTGTAAAATTTCTAGTTAGATCGTAGACATATCTGGAGGTATAGTCTGTTGAAGATCTAAGTCTTCTTCTTGAGACTTTAAAGACAGGAACATACACTTGTACTCGATTGGAAGAGTTTAGTGGAAACATCACAACTGGGTTTGTGAGAGTGGATGTAGACAAGTTGTCGAACCACTATAAATCTCGTGTTTGATTTACTTTACTGTTTTGTTTGTTGTTTAATTGATTAATTGTTTAGTTAATTGAATTACATAACTGAACTAGACAAGCTGAGTATACATAAAACAGAGTTCTCGAATTAAGTTGAGTATAAACTTTAATTGGGCTCATTGATAATTTCGTATTCCGCATATTGTAATTCTGATATATCGAAAGATTTTAGAAAAGTCTATTCACCCCCCTCTAGACATTTTCTTTAGCTTCCCTCGATATTAACTCAACTTAGGGACCTACAAGTGGTATCAGAGCAGTAGTTTTCGAACTGCTGTTTCTTGATAACCGACTTAAGACTTAGGGTGAAGTCTTGATTCTTTGATTGTTCTAGTATACGTGTTCTTGATCAAATATTCTTGTTATATCTGTTTCGAGCTCCCTGTTCTTGACTTATCTGTTATTCTTGATCATAACTCTACTTAGCACTTATTTCTTGAAATCATGTCTCTTGAGATCAGCGCTAACAAGTTACCTAAGTTCCAGGTTCAAGACTATGACTATTGGAAGCTAAGGATGGAAGCCATCTTCAGTTCCACTCACGACTTAATGATCTCCGTCATCACTGAAGGTCCAATTGTGACCAAGATCCCCAATACTGCTGCCCTTGACGCAAATCAACCCGTGGGTACACTCGTCAAGAAACCAAGGTCAGAACTAACCTCAGAAGAAATGAGACAGAATAATTTGGATAGCTTGGCCAAGAATTACATCTTACACACTCTTCCTAATGAGTATCTGGGAAAAGTGTTAAAATGTAAAACTGCCAAAGAAATGTGGGATCGCTTAGCTATCATTTGTGAAGGGACATCCCTAATCAAAGAAAGCAAGCTTTCCACTGCAGTCCAAAGATTCGAATCATTTCATATGAAAGCTGGTGAAACAATAGACCAGTTGGATACTCGTTTTACTAAAATCATGAATGACTTGGAAGTCCTTGGTAAATCTTATACTCCACGTGAAATCAATCTTAGGATTCTCAAAAGCCTTGATAGTCGATGGAAAATGGTAAAAATGCTTGTTAAGAATACCCAAGATATAGACGTATGGACAGCAGAAACCATGTTTCAAACTCTAAAGGCCCATGAGTTTGATCTAGACGAAGATGAACCCATAGTAAGCAGTGACAGAGAACATGATGTATCTAAGAACGTTGCCTTTAAGGCTAGTTCGTCTAAGGTAGACAGGTCTAAGACTAAGACTAGGTCTGCTTCTGTGAAAGACGAGTTAGATACTGATCTTAGTCTAAAGGATCAGGTAAGCCTCATGGTTAGAAAGTTTGATAGGCTGAATAAACGTTTCGGAAGATATAAGAAGTTCTATAGAGAGCATAGAGGGTCTGCTTCTAAGAACTCGTCTGAGACCAGACGAGACCGAAACTCGTCCGAAAGGAGAGACGAAGTCTCGAAAGGTAACAGACAAGATAGAGAGTCTGATGGTAGGAAGATTACTCGTTCTGATAGACGTGATAAATGAAGGAACAACTCTCCTATTAAAAAGGCTACTAATGATATCTTGTGCTATAACTGTGAGAAGCCAGGTCACTACATATATGAATGTCCAGACCTGAGTACCGATGATCGAGAAGAACGCAAAGCACGAAGGGAAAGAAGATACAACCGTGGTAAGAAGGCAATGATGGCCAATGATGACTCTGACTCTGACTCAGACGAGTTGCCATCATCCTCATCTAGCTACCCGTCTGAACCAGATCACGATGAAGCTTTCATAGTAGATGATGGTCTATGCTGCATGGCTAAAATCGACCAAGAGGTATCATCTGCTGAAAGTGACACTGCCAGTAGCAAAGTAGGGAGTAGTCTTCAGCACTCTACTAGTGCAGTTGAAGACGACCTCCTACTTGCCAACAAGGCATTCATTGAAGTCAGTGATGAAAACATCATCTTAAGACAAGAAATCATTGATCTTAAGGAAGCCCAGTCTAAAGTAGATCCTAATATAACAGTCCTAAATGAACGCTTGCAAGAAGAGTTGAGACAACTCAAAGACAAGTGTGCATTGACAGACAAGTTGTATCAAGACCTACTTAAGACACATGCTACTGAGAAACATGAATTCAATGTTTTACAAAATAAGTTCAAAAAGTTGAAGAACGTAATAAGTTCTTAGAAACCGAGGTTGTCACTTTAGACCTTAAACTTACTGACCTGGTTAACTCTTCAAAAGTTAATCTTGAATTGTCGGATAGGTATAGGGCTCCTGCTGACAAGACAGGCATAGGTGCTGAGACATCAAGCTCGTCTACTCTAGTTCCTAAGAACCCTACTATTTTCATCTCAAGCTCTTTGACTAATGATAAAGGAAAAGAACCAATGATATACGATATTGATACTCCATCTAAAGGTACTGTACCAAAACAAGCTCGAGTTAACATTCCAATTACCAAAGGAGGTAAAAAGAAAGTTAACAACAAGCCTGTTTCGTTTAAGACAAGTCAACAAAGGACTAGGAATCGTGGATGACCAAATCAGGTCAGATACGAGGATTGGTATCCTGAGGAGACAAGTACTAGACAAGTACAGACTAGACGACAAGAGTCTAGACCTCCTTTTATAAGGCAGTCTCAACTCTACTCGTCTAGACCTAGACAGGAAGATCCAAAATATCGTACACAAGCTGTTCTATATCCTCCACCTTTGTCTTATGATATCGAAGGTGAAGAAAGACCTAAACATGTCTATAAACCGTATGGACCTAATGCATACAAACCTTACTCTGACTATCATAGACAAGTGCCTGCTCAAGTAGAGATTAAGTCAAAAGGCTATCTCCAAAGAGTAGACCCGAACTCGACTGATAGGTCAGATAAGGACAACAAGGTCTTATTTTGTAACAAATATGGTCGAAAGCTTAGAAGGTCAAACTTGTTCAGGACTCCAATGTACATTTGGATTCCATTGAACTCGACTAACCCCCAAGGACCCCAATAAACAAGGAGGGTACCTAAATTATGTAATATCATCTATTGCAGGGTCGACTCGATCTATACAAGAAGGGTGGCTCAACAGGAGAAACTTGGTACATAGACAGTGGCTGTTCGCACCACATGACTGGTACCAAGACTCTCTTATCAAGCTACCATGAGCAAGAAGGACCAAAAGTGATATTTGGTGATAGCTCCACTGCTGTTACTAAAGGATTTGGTTACATTCGGAATGGAGACATAGAGATTCAAGATGTTTCTTATGTTGAAGGCTTGAAATACAATTTACTCTCTGTTTCACAATTTTGTGATCGTGGATACAAGGTGCAGTTCAAGAGTCGCAAATGTGAAATCATTAACAAAAGGACACACACAGTCCTACTGGTCGGCATAAGACAAGGAAGTGTGTACATAGTAAACTGGAACAGTTGTCCGAGGGACACCTGTCTACTTACTAAGAATCCTAAAGAACTTGGCTGGCTCTGGCACAGACGCCTCTGTCATCTAAACTTCAAGGTTCTTAATAAGATAGCCAGAGACTACCTTGTGGAAGGTATTCCCAATGAAGTCTACTATAAGTCACATGTATGCACATCCTGTCAAAAAGGTAAACAGGTAAAGGGTTCTTTTAAATCTATTCCATCCCACTCAACAAGTAGAGTTCTTGAACTTCTACATATGGACTTACATGGCCCAATAACTCCTCCAACTTTGAACGACAGAAGGTACACACTTGTTGTGGTAGACGACTATTCTAAGTTCACTTGGGTAGTCTTCTTACACAAGAAGAGTGATACACAAACACTTTTACCTGATCTGTTGAAGAAGTTACAGGTTGAGAAGAATCAGTCAATTGTCAAGATCCGTAGTGACAAGGGTACTGAATTCATTAACTGCTATATTAAAGAATTTTGTTCTAAGCGTGGCATCCAGCACCTTACTAGTGCAGCAAGGACACCACAACAAAATGTAGTAGCAGAGCGAAGGAACAGAACTCTTAAGGAGGCCTGCAGGACCATGCTGACAGAGTATAATACGCCTCAGAAGTTTTGGGCAGAAGCCATCAATACTGCATGCCACTCACAAAATAGAAGTGCTATCAATAAAGCACTAGGTAAGACACCCTATGAGGTATGGAAAGGTAGAAAACCCAGAGTTTCATATTTTCATATATTTGGATGTAAGTGTTTTATCCATAACAATGGGAAAAGCAAGTTGAATGCATTCGATGCTAAAGCAGACGAGGGGATATTCTTAGGATACTCCTCAACTAGCAAAGCGTTCAGAGTATTCAACTACTCTACCCTATGTGTGGAAGAAACACCACATGTGGTTTTCGAAGAATCTCAACAGGACACGTCTGCCAACAAGATCAGTGAGAAAGTTACTGAGCTAACTATCGAATCTGACAAAGATTTAGAGATATATTAATCCGTTCAAGCATACAATCCATTCATGAAAGCTCTCGAGTCAGATGACCAGAAGAAGGTAAGTGGTCAAGGTAACTCTACTAGACCAGTTGACATGCCTAAACTAGTCGACTCGTCTACTCCTATTAAATCTTCTGATGACAATGATGTTGATATGCATGATGCTGTACATGATATAGATGATAGTACTATTGTTAAGAATAGAAACACATGGAAATCAGCGCATAATACTGAAAATATTATTGGTGACTCTACTGTTGGTGTGAAGACTAGACGACAACTCTTTGAGTCGCAAGAACAATCTAGTCCATCTCTGTTTTGCTGGTGTTGTTTCCTCTCATCTATCGAGCCTAAAACCATTAATGAGGCATTGGCTGATAGTAATTGGATCATTGCTATGCAAGACGAGTTGAATCAGTTTGTTCGAAACGACGTCTGGGAACTTGTCGATAGACCGAAACATCATAATGTAGTTGGCACTCGATGGATTTTCAAGAATAAGAAAGATGAGAATGATGTAGTTGTTCGTAATAAGGCTAGACTATTCGCCCAAGGCTATTCACAAGCTGAAGGTATAGATTATGATGAAACATATGCTCCTGTTGCTAGACTAGAAGCCATTCGATTGTTCCTAGCATATGCTGCTCACATGAAATTTACTGTATATCAAATGGTTGTTAAAAGTGCATTTCTTAATGGTATTCTTGCGGAAGAAGTGTATGTTGAACAACCCCCAGGTTTCGAAGTCAAAGGTAACCAAGTATACAGATTAAAGAAGGCCTTATATGGACTAAAGCAAGCTCCAAGAGCCTGGTATGATACTCTTTCTCAATTTCTATTAGAAAATGGTTTTACTAAAGGCAAGGTAGATAGAACCTTGTTCAGAAGACAAGAAGGGAAAGACATTTTACTCGTCCAAATTTACGTAGATGACATCATTTTTGGATCACCTAACAAAAAGCTGAGTGAAAGTTTTTCAACACTCATGCAAAGTAAATTTGAGATGTCTATGATGGGTGAAATGAATTACTTTCTTGGACTTCAAGTAAAACAGACCCCAGAAGGGATTTTCATAAATCAAGCAAAATATACTCGTAATCTACTAGACAAGTATGGTATTAAGACATGTAAATCTTCTGGAGTACCTATGCAACCTACTTACAGGATGGATCCAGACGAGAATATTGAAATATTTGAAAGGAACTATCAATCGTGGTATATGGTATCCTTCAAATGATGATTTATCTCTATGTAGCTACTCTGATTCTGATTTTGGTGGTTGTAGAATAGATAGGAAATCTACATCTGGTTCTTGTCAATTCTTAGGCACAAAACTCATTTCATGGTTTTCGAAAAAGCAGACTAGTGTTGCTACCTCTACTACTGAAGCCGAGTATATGGCTGCTGGTAGTTGTTGTAGTCAATTATTATGGCTTATTCAACAGCTTAGAGATTATAATATTTGTGAATCAAATGTTCCTATATTCTGTGATAGTAATAGTGCTATTGCCATTACACAAAATCCTGTTCTGCACACACGTTGTAAGCATGTTGATGTGAAACACCATTTTATACGTGATCATGTAGAAAAGAAGGATATTCGCATGGAAAAGATTCATACTGATTCTCAAAGAGCTGATATTTTCACAAAACCATTAGCTGAAACCCGATTTCGTGAATTATGCATTAGTCTAGGACTAATTGATCTTGATCCTACTAGTATGTAGCAATGTACTAACTAGACAGGTACAGTCCTAAGAAGATGGGAGAAATAGACAAGTTACCACAAAAGGCACAGAGCACTCATCTACTCACTCAACAGACAGGTATACAAGGTCAGACAAGTTGACCAAACAACCCGATGAGGAAGCTGGTAAAGCTGAGGGTAATACTAAGGGAATAAACATTTAAGGGGGAATCCTTGATTTCTTAAAGATCCTTATGTTGACTCTTTAGTTTGGTAACAGTCATCTTGTTTGAACCTTGATCATTGACTTAAATTAATATTCATTCAAATATACTACTCTACTATCTGTCATACAAAATAAGACAGGTACATAAAGTTGTTCGATGGGGGAACTCAACTAATACTCATAAGACTACTCGTCTTTTGAAATTAAGTCTATTCGCCTTATGAAGATTAGACCTACTCATCTGTTCTGGATGGACTCGAACAGACAAGCTAAGTTTTCTTTGATTTAAATGGGTTATGTGTTAAGTGTTTATTCAAAACATATTAAAGATATTAAAGTAATTTGATAGTGTTAAAATTTAAAAATCCTAGAAATTGGATTTATACACCCCTAGTTAATGAGGTGTACACATTCATCTCGCGCCAAAATATGAATATGTTAGGTCAGATGAGTACACTCCTCTTTCTACCAATAGGAAAGGTGGATCTCAATTTTTACAAAATCAAAACACATTTTCGTCTCGGTTCCGTAACCGAATGCCAAAGGTCTTAACCGTTGGATCTAATCCTTCGATCTTGACCGTTGGATCAAAAATTCTGTTTTTAAACAAAACCCAACACTTGCACACGTCTTGCCTCACGTTTCATAACTCCTCTACTACTTGCTAACAGTTATTTTCTGCATAATCTACTTTCTTGTTCGTTACAAATCATTTAACATGTCTATTCGATCTATCTTCGATATCAGCACCAACATTCAGGCACCATTTGATCTAGGCAGATATATAAATGACAACAAGGTGCATGTTGAGCCATCTCTGTTTTTCGAAGGAAATCATACGGTCGGAAATGCAGAAATCTTGACCAAGTGTACAAGATGCGGTCTAAGACCCTACTTGGAGGCGTTTCCTCAAGTTGTTCTGGAGGAAGAGGTTTTGGAATTCTATGCTAACGCCAGCAGAAGGGGAGATATTATCGAATCATTTATCGGTTCAAATCGAGTGGAAATCACTCGTGAAGCTCTATTTGAAAGATTGAAGTTGCCCATCGGAACGATTGATGTGGAAAAGTATGCTGAAGGACAGGAGATGAGATATTTAAGTATCTTCTGTGGGAAGAAAATGAGGTTGAAACCGGATGGCAAAGCTATTACAGCTAAGAAGGGTGAATTATTGGAAAAGTATCGCACTCTACTGGACATAGCAAGCAAGATGCTTCTATGTGCCACTGGGTCTCATGACTCAGTTACCCAAGTCAAAACTAGGATTATGGCTGCTATCTATGATGGAATTACTGAGGGTAATTGGTTCAAGTTGATAGCTGACAGGATGATGCACTTCGAGAAGAGTGTTAGGGTGGATGTTGATACTAGGAACTGGGTAGTATCTCAAGCAGTTGGATATGGTAACAAGCTGAGCATCTTACTCCCAATTTTGATGCCCAACAAGACTACTTGGAGCAAGGGAAAGCCATTTCATCCTCTGAAGTTCTATCTAAAGAAAGAAGCACTGAAGAAGCAAGCTGCTGTAAGGCCAGCTGCTCCTAGGCACGTTCAATTTGATGAATCTGAAGTGTTGCCGTACGCGGATTCAGAGAGTTCTTCACAAGCTGAGTCTGAGGAAGCAGAGTCCAGTGTAGACGACTCGGAAAAGACTCAATCAGATGAAGAGTCGCTACACGAAAAGTCTATTCACCCCCCTCTAGACATTTTCTTTAGCTTCCCTCGATATTAACTCAACTTAGGGACCTACATCATCTCTATCAAATCAATTTCAATCAATATCTCCCCCCTTTTCTCTCCAACGTTAGTTTCTCTAATTCTTGAGTATAAATTATTTTTAATTAATTTTTAAATTAAATCTGTAAAGATAACGTTTAAAATTAGATGTAATGATGGTTTGCAATAATTATGCGTGTTGAGAGTTAATTACGCGTGTTGATTGTCGAGAAGGAAGGAAAGAGATTAGTATGCACAGCATTAATTAGTAATTAATTAATTATTTGTCATTATCTCTAATTAAGGGTATAACGGTAATTGGATAATTAATAAATCATTAATTAAATAAAAAAAACGATTCTATACGCACAGAATCTGTACAAACATCATTACCGTTTTGCAAACTATGTCCACACCCCATATTATACAGTGTTTTGCTTTCATTATTTTTTTTTTCACTCTCTCTTCGCTTTCATTAATCGAGCGTTAATGGAACATAAATTAATTTAGTATACTACTTTTTTAACAAAGGAGTAATATAAAATTTTAATGGAACATAAATAAATTTGATAATAAAATTTAAAATTATACACCTATATTAACCAATGGGAAGACAAATAATATCATTAACTTAAATAATGTATATAAATAAGTTTTTATAATTGATTCTAGCTAATACCAAACCTTTATGTTTGAATATACACAAAAAACTTATATAAAAACTTAGATAATTAGGATAAATTTGGAGCAAGATTTTGTAGGTCAAACTCGGATCAATGTGAGTCAATGTAGATCAAATTTAATTAAAATATATATATTTTTTTAAATATTAATTTACTATATGATCAAAACAATGTTACTATTTTACCAAAATATTATCACTATAACATTAAAAGTTACTACCACCAGTCAAAAAGTAGATCAAATTTAATTAAAATATATATATTTTTTTAAATATTAATTTACTACATGATCAAAACAATGTTACTATTTTACCAAAATATTATCACTATTACATCAAAAGTTACTACAACCAGTCAAAAAATATTCTGAACACTTAATTTTTGATCAAATTTTTCATAATATTTTTAAAATTTATGCAATAACATAGTACTTCCACCATATTTTTAAACTTTTCACCCTCCAACCATGACTTAAAATATAAATTCAAAATATATTATTATAAGGTCAAAAATATTTTGCTACTACAAAGTCAAAACTATGTTACTACAATATAGTACACTTTTGATCTTATATTGATAATACTTTAGCATTGTAGTAACAATATATTGGTGATATAGTAAATCACATGTTTGAGATCCGAATTTAAGCTTATGACGCGTAAATTTTTAAATATTATCTTAATTAGACATATTTCATGTGTAAAATATTTAACACAAATGTTTCTCTTGAATATATGATGAAAAATTGATCTAATTTCTTTTTATTTTAAATCCATTATATATTTCGTTTTTCATATTATATGATTCTTTATGGATTAGAATTCAACATAAACACCAATATAATATAACACAAAAACTTGATATAAAATATTTCATATATAAAATATAGAGTAATTAATTAAGGTAAATATGGGGCAATAATATGTGGATCGAACACTGGTTAACGTTGGTCAAACTTAATTAAAATATAGTTTTTAAATTTCAAGTATTGTTTTATTATATGATCAAAATATTATCACTACAAGGTCAAAAGTTTACTACTACAACTCTAAAAATATTTTGGACACTTAATTTTTTGATCGAATTTACCAGAATATTTTTTAACCTTATACAGTACTCCCTCCGTCCGCCTATAAACTTCTCATTTTACCATTTTGGTCCATCCGCCCTATATAAGTTTTCCATACCTTTTTTATAAATACTTTTAATTTTTTATACTTACACTTCACCTTATATTTTACTTTTTTTTTCTCTAATTCTTTCCTTCTATCAATCACATCACTTGTACTATATCTATTATTTAATCAAATTTCTTAATCTCTAACCAAAAAGTAACGAGAAGTTTATAGGTGGGCGGAGGGAGTAATATATTTTTGGTCTTGTAGTAGCCAAAATATATTATTATAAGGTTAAAAATATTCTGCTACTAGAAGGCCAAAAGTATACTGCCACAAGTCCAAAAATATTATAAACTCTTACGGCATGATTGGTATGCAGGAATCAGTTAGGAATGGAATGAACATTCATTACTTCATTCTAAATACTATGATTGTATGTTATTATATTAGAAATTATCATTCAATTTGGAATGGTGATTCCCAAAATTAAAGGAATAATCTTTTTATTTTTATGGAAAATTAAAGGAATAATCATTCCTTCCATACCCCATGGTTTTATGGTTTTATGTAGAGATGTTTATTCCAATTATTCGGGTCGGGCTAACCGGACTGGCCCGTTTAACCCTGAAAAATACAGGGTTAGGGTTCATGAATTATAGGCCCGTTTAAAATCGGACTTTTTTAACTCGGACCGGTTAGCCCGTGGGCTAAACCGGGCTAGCCCGCAGGGCTACAGGGCCAGCCCGCTAGCCCGAGTTGTTACCTTTTTTTTTTTTTTTTAATAAATAACCTAAGAACAAATTTTGGGTCATTTGACCAATAACCATAACTATAAGCATTAAGAAGCACATTACCGTCCATTAGTCATTATTACTATTTTTTTATTAAATTATGATATTTGTTTAACTTTATTTGGTCATATTAAGGAGCACTGAGTTCTAGAATTGTATTTAAATTATACTTTTTTTCCCATTTACTAATCATTAACTAATTATGTATTTTTCTATTTTATTTGCTTGTTGAACGTGCCAATTGAGACCTTTAATTTTAAAAGAAAAAAAATTATTGAAGCCCGTTAGTGGCCCGTGGCCCGCTAGGGTTAGGGTTAGGTCCCAACAATTGTAGGCCCGTTAAATATGAACCGGTTAAGACCCTAACCCGGTTAGCCCGTAGCCCTGTAGGGCTGGCCCTATAGGGCTAGGGCCAGCCCGATAGACATCTCTAGTTTTATGTATTCCATGCTATTAGGAATGAACTTTTTATTATTATTATTATTATTATTATTTTTATACAAAATGCCATTATTATTTTCACAATAATAATATTAATAATTAAAAAATAAAAAATTAATATTATAATTATTAAATAAAGAACAATATATCATAAATAATAAAATTGTGAAATAAATAATAAAAATAAGTTTTAAAAATCAATAATATATATATATATGAATAATATATAATAAAAAAATTAATTATACATATAGTAAAAATAATTATGAAAATATTTATTAAAGATAAAAATAATTAAACACTCAATAATAATAATATATAATATTGTAATATTTAATAATAATATTTTAACTAAGTAATAATAATAACAAATACTATCAACAACAAAAATTAACAATAATAACAATTTAAGTAATTTTACACAATACTTATTTTCATTCCTTATTTATACCAATCATAAGAAGGGATTTTCTTAGGACAGTTTTTGTATCGCCTGGACTATTAATAGTTCGGATGTCAAATTGCATCGCTCTGTGTCGCCCTCTGTGTCGCCCTAACTTGATACCTGTTGCCTTTTTTTAATATTTTAAAATAAGTATTTAAATTTTATTTTATTATTTACTATTTTATCCTTTATTAAAATTAATAATAATATTATTTAAATTAAACAATACGAACGTAAAATTAGATTTTTTTAATAGAATTAAATTATTATTTTATTTATATTTTATCTACACCTGCTCATTTAATTAGTTCACCCTCAAATTATTTTTTTACTACGGTTATCTGCACCCGCTCATTTTATGAGTTCACCCCAAATCATTTTTTAACCATGGTTATCTGCAATCGCTCATTTTATAAATTCACCCAAAATTATTTTTTACCACGGTTATCTGTACCTGCTCATTTTATAAGTTCACCTCAGAAGATTTTTTTTTAAATGGAGTAATTACATTTAAAGGACTATATTATCCTTTTATTAATTTACACAAAATATAATAAAATCAACCCTAATTTGTAAGGTAATACTCGAGTACATGCAAGATACCGGTACACACCAATTTTAATTTTTTATTTATATTTTATCTACACCCACTCATTTAATGAGTTCACCCAAAAATCATTTTTTTTACTACGGTTATCTGCACCCGTTCATTTTAGGAGTTCTCCCCAAATCATTTTTTATCACGGTTATGTGCACCCGCTCATTTTATGAGTCCACCCCTAAATTATTATTTTTTACCACGTTTATCTACACCCCTCATTTTATGAGTTCACCCCAAAAATATTTTTAAAAAAGTAATTACATTTAAAATATTATATTATCCTTTTATTAATTTACACAAAATATAATAAAATCAACCTTAATTTGTATATTTAAAATCTGTAGTCAAGTCATTACCGAGTTACCGTCGATTCACCATCAAGTCATCCATATTTTTAGAAAAAAATCGTAAAACATAATTTAAAAAAAAAACTATCGAAATTAGGCAAAAATCTTGATTTTTTTTCTTTCTAAGTTTTCTTCCCTTTCCTCTTTTTCTCCCATTTTCAGTTTTCATTCCAAACTTTTAATTTCTTCGTTTTTTTTCTTTTTACTTTTTTTTTATTTTCCATTTTTTCATGTGAATTTTTTTTTAATTTTAATACAAAATAATATTATATGTATGATTTTATTATAGTCGTTAATACAATAAGTAATAACAAGTAATACCATAAATTGTAATCAGTAATACCATTAACAGTAATTAGTACGAATAAACACTTATCTTATTCAAAGTGAGATGGTCTCATGGCGACACTGTTCATAAATTAGTAGAAATAAACACTTTAATTTTTCCAAAGTGTTAAAACGCCATTCTCAAACTATGTTTTGGAAAGCAGAATTTTGGTGAAATCAGAATAAAAAAACTTTAGAAAATGTGAATGGAACTATAGGAAAACGTCATGATCAGACCATCGATTAGTTCTAAAAATTATGTATCCATATAATGTTGCTTACGAACATTGACCTAATGTCCGATTTGTATAATGTAACTAGATTGATTGTTACCAGACTTGAAAATTACATTATTGAGGACACATTTTTATTTTGGAAGGAATGTTGGTAGTAAAGTTTTATTTTGAGAATAATATTGAGTGTTTCGATGACACGGCTCCCATAAAGTTTCGAATAAGATAATTTCTTATTCTATTGTCTTTTGCAATGAAGATAAATAAAAGTTAAAGGTCAGTCTCTTTTCATGGTAGGTGTGTAGTGTGTACCTTCTGAAACATGTTCATGCATAGACAATTATATGTTGCAGCCCTCTAGAGTTAAGAATGTATTGAAAAATATTTACCTAGATTCAAATGAATAACAAATTTACAAATTTATACTATGGAGTACATGTTTCAAATATTTTTTTAATTGACAAATTAAACTTAAAATATATTATAAATTTATTTGAATTCTTTACGGGCACTAACAGTCCTACGTTGCCCATTGTGACATTGTCCCTCCTTTACGTCAAAAAAAAAATTGTGATCGAGAGCAAACCGAGTAAGTGGAGACTTTTTGGGCCAACAATGTTAGCCCATTTAATTAAAAGTGGAGAATGTTTTGGGCTAGCATTTAATTAAAAGTGGGAAGCCCAATTGTTTTATCAAAGAAAATAACCAAATTGAACAGCCAATTTCTTGAATTGTGCATGAGTAATACCAAATGTTCAAAAAAAAAAATAACAGAATGTTCTTTCAACAATTACAACGAAAAAATACATCAGTTTTTCAAAATAATCTCATCTTCATGTTGAGCCCCCTAAAATATTATAAAACATGCTGAAATTTTATAATATTATAAAACATGTTGAAATTTTATAATGAATGAACAAAAAATTCCTCAAAATTAATCCACACAATTGATGTCTTTTGTCTTTTCTTTTTAGTGACAAAATCATTATCTTAGATATTATTAGATGAAGTTGTGTCATCATTCTCATGTTGAGAAGACATATCTGCAAAATATACATTAAAAATAAAATTAATAAATGTCAGAATCTTATTATATTCATAAATAAAATTCATAAATTTCAAATAAATCTCATAAATCAATAACCATATAGTGCAGAAAAAACAGAGTATTAACACAGAAAAAAATCAAAAGTTCAATCAGAGAAATGTTCAATATCACATAAAAAAAACTAAGAGTAATTATCAACAATTTGAGAATAGGCATGACTAAAAGTGATCGAGCAGCGGATGTGCAAAGAGTTTTTTTTGGAACGTGTTTGGGATCTGAATGGAATTTTGTAGGTTTTCTCCTGATTTTAAAAAACTCAAACGAATCTGTTTCTGTTAGATTATATAAAGTATCTTCGCTAATTTTCTGATCATAAACATATCAATTACTCCATGATCATAAATGGTAAGGTTTTCTGAATTCTGAATAGACGACCGACCAATAGCACATAAAATAGCCGCGCCCAATTTTGTGATCTCGAAACAGAAATTTATATAAAAAATTCAACTAAATTAATAATTTAACCTAAAATTCAATTCATTCAAATAAAAAAAGATAATTTATTGTTTATTATGATTATTAATGATATGAGAATTAAAATAAAGATTATATATTATCAATTAATTTTTTTATTAATCATATGAGGATAAATTTGTAATTTTATAATTATATATTTAAAATTATTAAATTTAATTTAAAAGTGTAATAGGGCGACAAAAAACGATAATAAGTGCAATGCAAGGCGATGGATTCTGCGACGCCAAATGCAAGAGGTAGCAGGTCATCAAATATAAGCCATTAGATTTTAGATCTGATGGCTCAGATTACTGGACTGTTGATAGTCCAGGCGACATTGGACTGTCCTTAGAAGGCCCCTCATAAGAAATGACATTCCTATTTCATTTCTTTTCTATCTTCATTCCATTCATGAGTTCATTTCATTCAATCATATTTTCATTCCATCATACCAATCATGCCCTTAATCTTTTTGGACGAATTTTCTAAAATCCTTGTTGACATGTAGTCGTACATTTTTGTAGTGATAATACTTTGGCCTTATAGTAACAATATATTGATCATGTAGTAAACCAACTGTTTGCAACCTGCGAATTTTTTGGACGATCCGAATCTAGGCTTATGACCCACAATTTTTTTAAAATTGTCTTAATTAGATATATTTCACATAAGTGTTGCTCATAATATAATACTCCCACCATTTTACAATAAGTAATGTTTTAGTCTTTTTTTTTTCTTATACACAATTAAATAATGTTTTAACATTTTTTACACTACTTCTTTCCATTATCCCCTCCTTTTAAGTTTAGAAAATCTTATAATTTGCTAAGTTACTTTTATTAACTAATCTTAGGGTAATCTTCCTTTCATACATAGTAAACTAAAATTAGAAAATGTGATTACATCCCTTTTATTAATTTAATATCAAACTTATCAATAAATACTTCTTCTCAATTTCAACCAAAAAAAAATTTCACTAGTTGTAGAACGGATGGAGTATTAATTAGTTCATATATATATAATAGATAGATTGAGATATGATGGGGTATTATAAGGTTCACCTACAAATAAAATGATTGTTAATGAATAAAATAAATGATAATTTGAAGAAATAAATGATGATTAAAGGATAGAGATCAAGTAATGTGTACTATTATTTAAAAAATGAGAATAATATTGATGATACATCATATAATACATGTTTTTGGAGGAAAAATAATTTCTAAAAATACAATCAAATTAAATAAATAATAAATTTTATTCACCCCAAAAAACCCCACCCCCACCTTTGATCGATACCTTAGACGTCAACACCCCATGCAACCCCATCCATAACTGAGGAGGTGAAATGTTTTTTCATTTTTATAAAATTTTTGTTAGCTCATCCATAACTCAGAATTTTTGGCGTCCCACTTTATTTTGAATTTAAATCTATTTTAAAATATTAATATAATATTATATTAAAAAAAAACACAAATAATGTAATTATGAGAGTAAAAATAATAGATAAATATGAGCAGGGAGAGAGGGGTCAGGGGTTCACTGGCCCACCTCCCATTTTACAAATTTTTTTTAATAATTATTTTAAAATATTAAATAATAAAAAATAAAAGAAAAAAGAAAAAATAATTATAATTAATCATATTTAATAGTTATATAAAAATTTCTAAGTGTATTAGTAAAATATTAGTAATGCAATTATTATTTTCTCCGTCTTATAATATACTTGTTTTATGTATAATTAAATAATATATTTTTTTTACAAATTTACCTTTCATTATTATGAAAGATTGGGGGAAAAATGAAGGAAAGTATAAGAGAGTGGAATAACTTGCTTCAATTATAAAGAAAGAAAGATGAAAAAAGTATTAAAATAAAAATTATAGGAATTTACATATGAGTAATTTAGGGAGAAACGTGGTAAAAATAGCTAAAATGATAAATTTTTAAAATAAGAATTAAGACTAATAGCGTCAATCAATATGAAACGAGTGAAGTATATAACAATTTAAAATATAAAAATTAAAAGATGCTCGCATATAGATTGTTTAAATATTATTTTGTAGGTAATGAGCGGAATGAATGAAACTTTTATTGAAACATACTCCCTCCGTCCGCCTATAAGTGTTACGTTACTTTTTGGCACAAAGATTAAGAAAAGTGATTAAATAATAGATATAGTACAAGTGATGTGATTGAGAGAGGAGAGAGATAGAGAGAAAAAGTAAGATATAAAGTGAAGTGTAAGAAAAAGTATTTACCAAAAAAGGTATGAGAAACTTATAGGCGGACGGACCAAAATGGTAAAATGGGAAGCTTATAGGCGGACGGAGGGAGTATTAAAACTTAACTTGATTCATTAGTAATATATTATATGTTAAAAAAAAAAAAAAATTATAGATAGTAAAAGCAAAATTTTTATTTATAATTGGGCCCCCCATCGGTTAGTTTCTGGCTCCGTCACTGAATATGAGGATGAAATATGGTATAACAATAGATACTCCATTTCGGTAAAAGCTACACATGTATTATAGATACAAGAATTAAGAAATATGATAGAATACGTAGATGCATTAGAGGTGATGTGATTGAGAGAAAAAATAATATGAAATGTGAGAGAATGATATGTGCTATAATTAACTTGGGTCTTTCTATGAAAAGACAGGCTTCGCTTTGTCTTATAAAAGACAATACATTAAATATCATTGAATTGTTGATCTGACGTATGAAATTTGTTTCATGTGATTGCACTTCGTATTAATACATTTGTTCTATGCAATATGCAACCGCACTGCATCGCCCTATCATATAAATTGAATTAATATATATAAAATGACATAATTGTCCTTTTAATTTAAAATAAATAAAAAATATTCTTATTTAATTATAAATAAAAAATCATTTAATAACATTTTATCTTAATTTGGATTATTTGGAAAGAGATAAAAAATCTTCTTCCTCACACCGTTTTTCTGCAAAATATTCAGGCGGCATTAACCATCCAAGAATGCAATGGTAACTCCAGTGAACCAACCAAGACCACGACCAGAGTCGTCGTGACTTTAGCGATCTATCCCACCCCAACGTGCGACGATCAAGTTGTCGTGACCAAGTCAAGGACACATGTCCCTTTCACCGTCATCGTTCCAGTGAATGATGGTCATCAAGATTCACACAGTTTTAAAGCACTTGACGAGGAAGTTAGTCGATTTTCAATGATAAATTTCGGCGAAACCCCCCATGTTTATAAACTTCCTCATTCAATTCTAATTCGAGCCATTAATATCAACAAAGTCATATAAGTATAATTGCAGATTCTTTAGGCAAAGGTGCAAGAAGCTTATGTGATAAATGATACTACAATTGAGGGAACCAAGAATAATATTCTTAATTATTTCAACCACCATTCAAAAAGTTAGAATAAAAACATAATTATGTCAACAAGTCTGTATTTTGCATCTTTATGTTAGGATTTGGGCGTGTGTTTCCTTCTTTGTTTGGACGCGATTGGGCCGGAGTTGGGATTGGGATAGATCGTCAGAGTCATGGTGCCTTCAGCCGTGATGGGAGGGAGGATTTTTTTTTTTTTTTTTTGCAGAAATTCTTGAGGAAGAAGACGAAGTTGTGATTGATTTATATTTTTTTCCTTTAAAAAAAATTATAAATTGATTAAAAAAAGCCACCCAACAGTCCATTTCAGCAACTCGCCCCAGTCTTTTCCGTCAAAATTGAACAATTGTTAAAAAATATAAAAAGGAAATTTCAGTAATTTTATATATTTCTTAACAAAAACCAAATATTTTATATAATAGTGAAGTGTGATCGCTCATAACAAAGATAAATGACGAGTCAGCTTTTTACTGGACGCTTTTTATAAGACAGGGCGAATCCCCTATCTCACCCTAGAAAAGCCCAATTAATTTCCAAACAAATGTACATGTACATAGATAAAGATTCTCTAGTAAAATTAGAGAAATAATACCAAAATTAGAGTAACATTTTTTTAAAAGTAAAACTCAAATATTGATACCATGGTATGTCCACCACAATGTTAGAGGGTCGTATTACTCACGAGGTCTCAAAAAAATCCAATCAACTCTACTACTACTCTAGTAAGTTAGTGCGCCTTAACATTGGCCATACAATAAATATAAGTAATTGAACTCGAAAGAAAAGTAGAAATTTTTACACTTACAAGTTCTAATTATATCACCAAAAGCTATGCAGCACTGAATTCATTTAACGCATCGTCCACTAGCTTTACGTGTACCTCCATGGCCACCAACTTCGTGTCTACCTCCACGACCACCTTGTTGTACCCTAATGACTAAATCAATGAGAGGGCCTCCAAAAGGCTTAGAGCCTCTCCCTCCTCCACACGATATTGTCCTTGAGTAATTCTTGTTCGGCATGCCAGAAAATCACCTCTCTCGTCGTAACTCCACGGAGTTGGCATAATGGTGTTGGCTTAGGACTTAGGAGTGTGTCCCTTTCTAGGTCTTAGGTTCGAAACCCCTAATGTGCAAATAATTCATAAGGGGCTAGTCCATACAGGATTTTGATATGGCTTTAAACGGGGGCCCCGCAAATTGACAGTAAGATTGGTTCCCCGTATTAGTCGATCCTTGGACGGGATATCGAGGCATAAAAAAAAATCACCTCTCTCATCATGAACAATTGCTCTAAAACCCATTTTTCTCGACTACCTAAAGAAAGTGGCATCGGCATTTAGATTCACGAAAGAGGATGGCAACTGATGCCATGGTTCGAGGGTCGTTGACCTCTGCACCAAAGAAGGCCCAAGTCAAACCTTACTCCAAGCCGACAAATATCCCATCGCTAGTGAAACTGCCACTTTCACTAGTCTACACTCCTCATTTCTAATTGTATCATTTCTCTCATTCCATAATCGTTATAGGGTAATAGAAAACAATGGAAAATTAGTTTCGTCCAAATCTAACAACACGAGTGATGCGGCCTAAAAATGTCATCCGATAAGAAGTCGACACGTGTATAGAGGATAAGATAAAAGAGGAGATCTGGGATTAAGGAATACTCTCCGTATAAAGAATCCCTTCTGGAGGACCCTCCGGAGGGAGCTCCACCTGAGGAGAAATATCAGGAAGACCTAATCTTGATAAGAATTATTAAGACCAAGGATTTAGGAGAATCCCGTAAGAAACGGCCTGAGATCGATCAAAGGAAGACTCATTCCTCCTTTATTTCAGTGGATGGAGTCTACTAGGGGGAGTGGTCCGATTCTTCAGGGAAGTGGGAGAGTTGAGGACCTTGTCAATGCAGTAGGGCCGAGTCCAAAGGGGAGCTCCGAAATAGGAGGAAACCCTAACTTCCTCTTAGGAGGAAGTTCTCTATAAATAGGTAAATCTGAATATATTGTCAGGTTAGAATCTCTAGTTCTTTACAAGACTTATTAAACCTCTTATTATATACTTTTATATCCTTTGAGAACCTGATTTGATAAATCGAGGACTTTGAAGTCCTTGACATACACTGAATTACCGATACTGACTTGAGCGTCGGAGCGTCCGCGCCGGAGTCCCCTCCGGTGTGTCTTTTGCAGGTTCTTGGAGGATCATTCCAGAGGAAGCGTGGCATCCGAATCATTCATACGCGTTCGGGAATTCAGATATCTAACTCCAAGGATATCTAATTCATCCATGCAATTTTTGGCACAACAACTGGCGCCGTCTGTGCGAAACGTCTTAGAGATCTTCTCACGAATTTCTATTTGTTTGAGCGATGGGCGGAGGAAATAACACGATCACGCCTACTTTTGGGAAGAAAACTCTTCCAGGGAAAATTCCCCCTTTGCCATTTGATCCCACACCGAAGGGAGGCCGAGGAAAGGACCCTGCTCATGTCCCTTTGGGATCAAATCCGCCACTGATACAAACCGACACACCAACCTCGGGCCTGGGCGATGAAAATCGCCCCCTACCAGTCAGAGATGAAATAGCGGATAATGCAGAGGCCCCAGCGGTCCAGACCTCAGGTCCCCAACGTGGAGAAACTCCACATTCAGAATCATTCCTAATCTCTCCAAATCAGTTGAATGCCCTTATCAATTAGGCTGTGGAGAGAGCTTTAGCGGCTCAGGGAGGTCAAGTCCCGAGAATTATATCAGTGAATGCGGAGATACCTCCTCCGAGAGTCCAGGAAGAGGCACCAGGGGCCTCCCAAGTGTTTTCTAAAGGTGCAGGAGTGCGGGCAGAGGGGGACGAGAAAGTGCCCTCCCGAGCAGAAAGAAGTGTTTCCCCTCGGAACACAGGAAGGAACGTAGACTTGGCGTCCCGAGAGATGGAGCTCCCCGAGGTCCAGGATCCCAGGATCGGATCTGGAGGTACGAGGTGGAGTATTCAGGGCCCCGAGGTCCAGGATCCCAGGATCGTATCTGGAGGTACGAGGCAGAGTATTCAGGGCCCCGAGGTCCAGAATCAAAACTTGGAGGTATGAGGAAGAGTATTTAGGGCCTCGAGGTCCAAAATCTAAACGTGGGAGTACGAGGCAGAGATATGATAAGTGCATCGGTACTACAGGTTAGTACAAATGTTTGATAGAGCCTAAAGTATTAGATCTTTTATAGTAATTTGATATTGCTATGAGCATATTTTAATGATATTGACATATATGACACAAACTTATTTTTTCCATTGAATTAAACATGATTCTCTTAAGCTTACATGATTGATACTCTAGAAACGATCTTAGGATTGAGAATTACTTGAAATCATAGAAGCATGGGTAAGCAATTCACATGTTGAGTCTTGTGATTACTTTATGTGGTAGAATTAATGATTAGACGTTGAAGATGATTATGATTTTAGAAGTAAAGATTAACATAATTATTGTTTTTATTGCACACGATTAACATGTTTCCATATTTTAGATATAATTTCAGATTATAGATTAAGTCTATCCAGGTTCTGGAGGATCTCTGGGTAGGTTCAGAAGATTTCAGATTATAGATTAAGTCTATCCAGGTTCTGGAGGATCTCTGGGTAGGTTCAGAAGATTTCAGATTATAGATTAAGTCTATCCAGGTTCTTGAGGATCTCTGGGTAGGTTCAGAAGATTTCAGATTATAGATTAAGTCTATCCAGGTTCTGGAGGATCTCTGGGTAGGTTCAGAAGATTTCAAATTATAGATTAAGTCTATCCAGGTTCTGGAGGATCTCTGGGTAGGTTCAGAAGATTTCAGATTATAAATTAAGTCTATCCAGGTTTTGGAGGATCTCTGGGTAGGTTCAGAAGATTTCAGATTATAGGGTGATTCTATCCAAGTCCTGGAGGATTTCGGGATAAGCTCGGAAATGGAAAGTAGAGATTGAGCCTATTTAGGTCCCTAAGATCAAGGCCAATATCCCTAAACAGACAAAACGATAAGTCCGAAAACTAGAGTGGGTGAAGAGGATGATTGATTACCTGAAGCGGGTAGAGAACTTGAGAATCTTCAGAGCCGAAAAGTATCTCACCCTCAAAGAGGTGAGGCAAGTCAAGAGGCTAGAGGTGAAACCAACTAGTGGAGAGAGGAAGAGAGAATCTACAGCAAGGAGCTCCAGCCCAGAAGCTCCCCGAAACTCCGGAGGAACAGGAAACCGCAATGCTACGGGAGGATCCCGATCTGGGCCTCGAGGGAGGTTTTAGAAATATACCCCACTGAGATTGGAACCTACAGATGTCTTGGAGGTTGCTGGAGATCATCAAGATTTGAAATTCCCTTATTCGAGGAACCGAGGTCCTCAAAAGCCCAAGTCGGACCGATTTTGGAGACTCCACAATGAATATGGGCACGACAGCAATCAATATTACCACTTGGAGGATGGAATTGAGAGGATGATTCAAGTTGGACATCTGAGAAAATTTGTTTACGTATTTGACCGAGACCCTCGAGGGCAGAAGAGGAGGGAACTTGAGGACAGGAAGACCAAGAAGGAGGAGGCCTCCCAGAATCGGGATAAAAGCCGATCCCCTCAGTTGATATTCCTGAGTTGAGATCCGGGAAGAATTTCAGAGCTCGCGAGGACGTAAAAGGTTCGAGGATCAAAGAAAATGATCCTCTTCTGAGATTTGAGATTAGAGAGACTAATCATCTTGTCGAGAGTGGAGGTCCTGGAGAGGGTACATGTTTCAGGTTTGAGATCAAAAGAGACTTGATTTGCATTATTTAATTATTTCATATTTAAATTATATAATTGAGGATTATTAAGCTTATCTGAGCACTTGAGAGCCTGTGTTGGAGGCCTTTTTTGGTGTATCTTTACAGGATCAATTCGGGATTGATATACGAGTAAACCTGGAGATCTACATGTCAGTCCAGAACCTGAACTAAAACATAACGAGGGAGCATCCTCTTAGGAGCTCCCCAGGCTTGAGTTAAGTTACCTGGTCTATGACGAATAATGAGTTCATGAGGAGGGGCTGGAGAACCTAGAATTACTAGAGGAGCTCGAGAGAGCAAGATTACCGAAGAAAGAATGGAGCCATGGAAAACCAGCCGAGTCGCTGGACCATAACACCTAACCTGTTATTGGGCTGATCCCCAAATGACGAGCACATTTGGGACCACCGATTAGTACATGTATTTGATAAAGTTAGAGAGGTTAGATCTTTTTACAATGACTTGAGGTCATAATGAATATGACATGTATGGGTTATGATTTTGGTTGATTTGATGTGACTAATATATGAGAACCATGCTTATTGGATTAAGTACAACCTCCGTGAATTTTTATGTGGTTATTATATGCTTTATAATTCATGATTAAGGATTGATGATGATCCATGCTCCTAAAACATGAGGCTAACATACTTATGTTTAATTATGTACGATTAACACGCCTCGAGGTTCTATACATGATTTTAGTTTTCAGATTGAACTTGTCCAAATCCTGTGAGACTTTTGGGTAAGCCTGGAGATCAATTGTCAAAGGTTGAAACACCTGAATAAGTGCAGATTGCATTGATTGAGCCATCCTGCTCCGAATGAGCTCGGACCTCCGGATGGCTCGAAGGCTGAATTTATCCAGGTACTGAATGCTACCCGAGAAATCTGAGGTCCGGGAAAGGGCCTGCAAAGATGTCAGAAGGCAAAAGACTTGAGCTAATATTGAGAGCCAACCGCCTCAGCCCCAGGAACGGAGCATGATCCAGATTCGAGTGGGATGAATAATGTCAAAAAGCATTTGAGGAGTTGAAGCTCAACCGAACTCAGTTGTTGAAGCTCCACCGAGCCCAGCTAATGAAGCTCCAACAAGACCAGCTGCTGAAACTCCACCAAGCCCTCCCTAAGGTGTTGAGATCCGATATTCAAAAGTTGAGAAGACTGTCTTGGCTGTGCTGATTACACCTCGAAGGTTATGCCCTTATTTTTGTCATATAAAATTATTGTTCACACTAATTACCCATTGAAGCAGATAATTGGTAGGGCAGATTTATCTGGACAGATGGTCAAATGGACCATAGAATTATAAGAGTACAATGTCTATTTTTAGCCCCAAAGGGCTATCAAAGCTCAAGCCTAGTCGGATTTCATCCAAGAAATCACCAGGCTTAACGAGATCTAATAACAAAAGATATTCGTGGATGGCTCCATGCCCATGACTGGATGTGGAGTTGGTATTGTGTTGATTGCCCTCAGGGGTTGGAGAACCAATTTACTGAGGAATCGAAGTTCCGAACATCCAACAACAGAGCTAAGTATTTTGAGTATTTAGATAAAATGTTTTAGGTTGTTATAACCATGATTGAATTGAGAATACAGGATAAAATTTCACAAGAAAAGCTCGACGACCTAGAAGCCATAAATTTTGCACGAGGACCTCTCCACGTCCCTGACGGGTGTTGGATGTCCAAAAATTAAAGATTGAAGGTCACCAGACATGAACCTCAAAAAGGATTAATGAACTTGCAAATGCCTTACACTTCGATGCTTGAGGGGGTGATGAAGGGTCTAGGCTTGCCACCTCCAAGATACAGTTATGAAGCCAAGTAAGTGAAAAGTGTATACTTTACTTTTTACTTTAGATTTTACTTTGTGATATGATATGAGTTACCTAGACGTAGTTGTTCAGAGCATAAAACCTCGAAGCATATGAGCATTTGCTAAGGCTTCAGAAATGATTGATTTGAGAAATGCTAAGGTGATTACTTAGGAGAATTTCGTGATTGAATTGAGAGAATGATTGAGAATTTAGGCATGGTTAAGAACGTGTTTTTGATTAGTGATGAGTCAAATTTTTTCTAAATTATGTTTAAAGGTATGTTTATCTTTGATGAATATTTGAAGATTTTATGAGATGTGATGAAAACATTTTGAGATTTTTGGAAATTTGTATGAGCACATATTTCCTAACAATTTAAGATATGATTCATAAGCATACTTTGAGCATTCTGAAACGGGTGAGGGCTAACCACCCTGAGTAGCCGGATGGCTAAGTTTGAAAATTAGGAGTGATGAAATGATGAATGATATGTAGATCATTTAGCATATATGACATATGAGAGTGAGAAACACTCAGAGGCCACGAGGCCGAGGAGAGCTAGAGAGCTCCTCACCCTACTCGAGATCCAAATGGATTACTTAATTTACAAAGGTTTAATGAGATTAATACCTTGAAATGAGAGTGAGAGACACTCAAAGGCCTAGAGGCCGAGGAGATACAGAGAGCCCCTCACCATACTTGAGACCCAAAAGGGTTACTTAATGAAAAGAAAGATTTTATGAACCAAAATCTTTTAAGAATGAGAGTGAGAAACACTCAGAGGCTTAGAGGCCGAGGAGCTCCGGAGAGCCCCTCACCATACTTGAGACCCAAAAGGGTTATTCAATGAAAAGAAAGATTTTATGAATTAAAATCTTTTAAGAATGAGAGTGAGAGACACTCAGAGGCCTAGAGGCCGAGGAGCTACAGAGAGCCCCTCACCATACTTGAGACCCAAAAGGGTTATTCAATGAAAAGAAAGATTTTATGAATCAAAATCTTTTAAGAATGAGAGACACTCAGAGGCCTAGAGGCCGAGGAGCTACAGAGAGCCCCTCACCATACTTGAGACCCAAAAGGGTTATTCAATGAAAATAAAGATTTTATGAATCAAAATCTTCTAAACGAAAGTGAGAGACACTTGGAGGCCCAGAGGCCAAAGAGAGCTGGGGAGCATCTCCCCATAACCAAGATCCAAAAGGGTTATTCAATGAAAAGAAAGATTTTATGAATCAAAATCTTTTAAGAATGAGAGTGAGAGACACTCAGAGGCCTAGAGGCCGAGGAGCTACAGAGAGCCCTTCACCATACTTGAGACCCAAAAGGGTTATTCAATGAAAAGAAAGATTTTATGAATCAAAATCTTCTAAACGAAAGTGAGAGACACTTGGAGGCCCAGAGGCCAAAGAGAGCTGGGGAGCATCTCCCCATAACCAAGATCCAAAACGGTTATTCAATGAAAAGAAAGATTTTATGAACCAAAATCTTTTAAGAATGAGAGTGAGAAACACTCAGAGGCTTAGAGGCCGAGGAGCTCCGGAGAGCCCCTCACCATACTTGAGACCCAAAAGGGTTATTCAATGACCTAAAAGGAGAGCTGGAGAGCTCTTCACCATACTTAAGACCCAAAGGGGTCACTTACAAATGAAAGAAAGATTTTTACAAATTAAAATCTTCTAAGAATAAGAGTGAGAAAAACTCAGAGGCCTAGAGGCCTAAGAGAGTTGGAGAGCATCTCCCCATCATCAAGACCTAAGAGGGTTACTTACAAAAATTTCTAAAGAATGAAAGAAAAGCTAGACAGAAGCCTATAAGCTGAAGGAAACCCTCTCGAGCTACTTGACACTAGAGGTGATTCCTCTAAAAGGTGAGAGATTCCTTGAATCTTTTGAGAAGATTCCTTGAAGGTTATGTAACCAGGAGAAAATAGCAGGAGAGAGAAAATCGCGACTGTGTGGGACCCAGGCGCAGAAGTCGAAGCGTTTTTTCGGAACTGGGGGCGGGAAAAATCTCCGAAGGAAAATACTTTTGAAATTCCCCTCCGAAGCGAGAATAAAACACGTCTCTCCAGAGATGCCACTGTACTGAACTCACTTGAATTTCTTACTCTCACAAAAGATATACTCCTTTTATGAGAGTAGGGGGAGTAGATGATGCGGCCTAAAAATGTCATCCGATAAGAAGTCGACACGTGTATAGAGGATAAGATAAAAGAGGAGATCTGGGATTAAGGAATACTCTCCGTATAAAGAATCCCTTCTGGAGGACCCTCCGGAGGGAGCTCCACCTGGGGAGAAATATCAGGAAGACCTAATCTTGATAAGAATTATTAAGACCAAGGATTTAGGAGAATCCCGTAAGAAACGGCCTGAGATCGATCAAAGGAAGACTCATTCCTCCTTTATTTCAGTGGATGGAGTCCACTAGGGGGAGTGGTCCGATTCTTCAGGGAAGTGGGAGAGTTGAGGACCTTGTCAATGCAGCAGGGCCGAGTCCAAAGGGGAGCTCCGAAATAGGAGGAAACCCTAACTTCCTCTTAGGAGGAAGTTCTCTATAAATAGGTAAATCTGAATATATTGTCAGGTTAGAATCTCTACTTCTTTACAAGACTTATTAAACCTCTTATTATATACTTTGATATCCTTTGAGAACCTGATTTGATAAATCGAGGACTTTGAAGTCCTTGCCATACACTGAATTACCGATACTGACTTGAGCGTCGGAGCGTCCGCGCCGGAGTCCCCTCCGGTGTGTCTTTTGCAGGTTCTTGGAGGATCATTTCAGAGGAAGCGTGGCATCCGAATCATTCATACGCGTTCGGGAATTCAGATATCTAACTCCAAGGATATCTAACTCCAAGGATATCTAATTAATCCATGCAATTTTTGGCACAACAACGAGAAATACCAACTCCTCCATGGACTCAGAAGTTATCATCTGAAAGAATTGAATCTCATCTAAAAATCTGATTTGTAGAGATGTAGGGAATTAATTTGTTTATATTAATTTTCTAATACTCCCCTCACTCTTAGGCCAGATTATCAGCTCTACCCTTTAGGGAGGAGACCCATCGTGTAGACAATTTAGATGGGTGGAGTTGCTATGAGCAGGAATCAAACCTAGGACGTGTGGGCGTGAGTCTTAAGGCTCTGATACCATGAAAGAACTATATCTCATCTAAAAGTTCAAGTTTGTAGAGAGGTGCAAAATTAATTATTTTATATTAATTCCATAATACTGTACCATGAAAGAATCTTTTCTCATTTAAAAGTTTGAACTTGTAGGGCGGTGAGAAATTAATTCATTTATATTAATTCCCTAATAATCTCTCTCACTCGTGGGCCGAATTATCACATCTGCCTCTGGGGAGGAGACCCATCAAGTAGACAATTTAAATGGGTGGAGGACGTTTGTCTAAGACTCTGATACCAAGAAAGAATTTCGTCTCATCTAAAAGTCCGACTTGTAGATAGGTGGAGAATTAATTCATTTATATTAACTCCCTAATATCATCGCTCTACTAAGAATTCTTATATAACCAACCGAGTGCCATGTGTCGAGTACATACGAACATGCTACTCATTTTCATCTGCATTTGAGCAATGTGAGTATAGTTTATTATCGACCACATGCCTCATGTATAACCTAGACTTAGGGGCAAGAAACCCCTACATAGCCTCCACAAGAAATTCAGAACCTTAGGAGGAACTCAAATTTTTCATATTGTGAGAAAAGGTATGTTTTTTTTTTTTTATGGAAGTTAAATACCCATCCCTTTTTTCCCCTCCCCATGACTCGAACCCAGGACCTAAGGCCTAGGTAGTGGTGCTCTAACCACTTGAGCTATCCCACTTTGTCGTGAGAAAAGGTATGTGATCACCGTTAATGAGGTGATATGAATAATCAACTATATATAAGTATTTACAATGAGATAAATAAGGTAAATACAACAAATCATATCAAAGAGATATATACAAAATATATGGACTAAATTAAAATATATTTTTCCTATATTATTATTCCCTATTACCCCCCGTCAAACGATGATGTGGATGCAATCAAACACATAGCTTAGAATGTAATAATTCGAAACTGGGGCGAGGAAGACTTTTGGTGAAGACGTCGGCGAGCTGAAGAGTGGATGGGACGAACGTGGTGATGAGGCGACCAGATGAGACCTGTTCACGAATAAAATGGCAGTCAATTTCGATGTGTTTTGCTCGTTTATAAGAAACTGGGTTTTAACTCCAAAACAAGGTACTCTTGTTGTCGCAAAGGAGTGTTGGGGCCGAAGAGGGAAGCTGACCAAGCTCCCGAAGAAGTTGAGTGACCCAAATAATTTCTTGGACTGTGTTCGCGAGTGCCCTATACTCGGATTCACAGCTCGAGCAACAGTGGGTTGTTTCTTCACGCTCCAAAAGATAAGATTTCCACCCAAAAAAATTGAGTAACCATAAGTGGAGCGACAGACCTCAGTGCAACGAGCCCAATCCGCATCATAATAGCCAACAAGCGAGTAGTTACTAGTCCTGCCAAAGGAGAGCCCATAGTTGGTAGTACCCTTAACATATCTGAGGATCCTTTTAACTGCGAGGACGTGGTCGGTGGTCGGCGAGTGTAAAAATTGACTAACATGATTCACAGCATATGAAAGATCAGGACGAGTGATCGTTAGGTACTGCAACGCACCGACGAGCGAGCGGTAAAGAGTGTGGTCGGCAAAGGGGTCACCTGTACTAACTAGAGACTCCCTCACTGCGAGGGGAGTGGAGACAAGTTTTGAGTCGAGCAACTCAGCTCGTGATAAGACATCGCGAGCATACTTCTCTTGGTTGAGGAAGAGACCGTCTGACGAGTGAGTGACCTTGAGGCCGACGAAGTAGGTGAGGCGACCAAGATCTTTGATCGCAAACTCCTTATTGACACGACGAATAAAACGCCGAATGACATCCTGGTCGCTCCCTGTCACAATAATGTCATCCACATAAAGTAAAAGATATAGAGTAACTTTACCACATCTGAAGTAGAAGAGAAAAGGATCTGCTCGGCTGCACAGAAAATCCAAGGACTTAAAGAAGCCACTGAAGCGAACAAACCAGGCGAGGGGAGCCTGCCGAAGACCTTACAGTGCCTTCTTGAGTAGACAAACATGATCTAGAAAGCGAGAATCAACAAAGCTAGGAGGCTGGGCCATGTAAACAGTGTTTGTCAATTTTCCATGGAGAAAGGCATTATTAACATCGAGCAAGTGCATGTGCCATTAATTTCGAACAACCAGACACAAGATGATGTGAACAGTAGTAGCCTTGACAACTGGACTTAAGGTGTGCGAGAAGTCAAGGCCAGGACCTGCGAGAAGCCCTGGGCGACCAGACGGGCTTTGTAGCGATTAATTGTACCATCTGCAAGAAATTTGATGCGAAAAAACCACTTCTAACCAACAATGTTTGTAGAGGGAGGGTGAGGAACTATCTCCCAAGTTTGACTAGCATGCAGGGCATCAAGCTCAGATTGTATTGCAGCTAACAAGTGTGGATGCTTAAGGGCCGATTTGAAACCCTTAGGTTCGCCAAAGACCGAGAGTGCGGACAAGAGTCCAATGGTCGTAATGTCGGCAATGTGCCAAGGCTTGAATATCCCAGATTTGGCACGAGTAATCATCGGGTGAGTCGGGACAGGGAGTGGGCGAGCAGCTGGTGGATGAGCAGTCGGGCTATCAGGTGGTGGGTGGACAGTTGGGCGAGCAGGAGGCTGCTGAATTGCTGGGCAAGCAAGAGGCAGGGCTGACTCATGTGGGTCAGGGCAGAGACCACTAGGGAGCCAGCGAGGAGCAGTAGATAGTTCCATAAAAGAGCTGCTTTCAAGGGAATTAGGCGAGGATGGAGCATGAGCAGCCTAGAACGGGAACACTAATTCATCAAACTACAATGACGAATAGTGTAGAAGCGGGAAGCGATTGGATCGTAACATCGAAACCCCATATGGGAAGAACTGTATCCTATAAAAACACATGGAGCACTGCGAGGAGCAAGCTTGTGGAGAGCATAATCGCGAAGATACGGAAAGACCCTACAGCCAAAGGTTTTGAAGTTCGCAAAGTTGGGGGCAGTGCTAAACAGGAGCTGAAAGGGAGACCTATCCTTGAGAATAGGCGTTGGTAGGTGATTAATAATGTAGACAGTAGTGGAGAAGTGTAACACCCGTAAATTTTAATCACCATTGATAATAATAAGATATGCATAAGATAATTATTTAAAAGAGATTACATTGAATATATGTATTATTTTAAATTTACATACACATATATTATTTGAATTATTAGTTACATATTTTTAAGACATTTAATAATAATATATTTTATATAGATATATGATGCGGCCTAAAAATGTCACCTAATAAGAAGTCGACACGTGTATAGAGGATAAGATAAAAGTGGAAGGATCAGATTATATAATACTCTCCGATGAAGAATCCCCTCTGGAGATCCCTTTGGAGGGAGCTCCGTCTGGAAAGAAGCTTCAGGAAGAATCAGTTTTGATATAAGGTCGTGAGCCTTAAATGTAGGGAGATTCCGCCATTTTCGGTCCAGACTTGATAAAAGGAAGACCTTATCCTCCTTTATCTTAGGGAACCAAGTCTACTAAGAAGGAGTGTTGCCGAGTCTTCAGGAAGTGGAGAGAAGGGAAGACTTCGTCCACTCAGCAGGGCCGAGTCTTATGGGCAGCTCCGAAAGAAGAGGAAGACTTGACTTCCTCTCGAGGAAGGATCTCTATAAATAGGTCAATCCAAGGAGATTTCCAGGTTAGACATTCTTATATTACAAACTTGATATACAAAACGCAAAACACCTTTTTGATATTCTTTTAGAACTGATTTGATACATCAAGGATCTCGAGATCCTTGGGAGATTCTTATAAGCCCTATACTGACTTAGGCATCGGAGTGTCCACGCCGGACCCCCCTCCGGCGTGTTCTTTGCAGGTTCTTGAAGATTTCGAGTGAAGGCAGCATACTTGGAGTGATTGTACGTGTTCGAAGAATGGGACATCCAATCTAGAGGACACGCAATCCTCTCGTGCAAATTTTGGCACATCAACTGGTGCCGTCTGTGGGAAAGAGTTGAAAGATTTTCTCACGAATTTCTACCTATTCGAGCAAATGGGTGGCGGAAACAAAACATCTACTTCGGGAAAGAAGAATCTTCAAAGGGAAAATTCCCTTTTGCCAACAGATCCCCCATCAAGGGGAGGCCGGGGGAAAGATCCAGTCCATACTCTTTCTGGATCAAATCAGCCATTGGCGCATACCCCAGGCTTGGGCGACGAAAGTCATCCCCTACCGGTCGGGGAGAGAGTAACAGAGAACCTTGAAGCCCCAAAGTCCCAGACAGCGGATCCTCAGCGAGAAGATATTCTAGACTCGGGGCCGCTCCTGATCTCTCCCGATCAGTTGAACGCCCTCATTAAGCAAGCTGTAGAGAGAGCCTTCGCGGATCAAAGAGATCGGGTTCCCAGAGCTGCACCAGGAAACCTGAAGGTACCTGCCCTGAGACCCCAGGATGTGGCACCTGTAGCCTCCCAAGTGTTGTCCAAGGAAATGGGGATGCGGGCGGAAGAAGACGATAAGGTGCCCTCCCGAGCGGAGAGAACCATTCCCCTTCGGAATACAAGAAGGAATGTAGATCTGGCACCCCGAGAGACAGAACTCCCTGAAGCAGAAGAAAGCACGGATGATACCTACGGAGGGCTAGTTAGTGATCAACTACAGGCCCTGCAGAAGGAGATGAAGGATATGAGGAAACAGATGAATAATCGAGCAAGTAGATCCGCGTATGTTTCTGGATGTCAGTTCTCTCCTAGCATACTACAGGATGAACTACCATTCAATTTCAAGCCCCTCAATTTCGAATACGGCGGTACGGCTGACCCTTATGAACACCTAGTAAGATTCGAGAATGCTGCGCTATTACACCGCTACGGAGAAGGAATCAAGTGCAGGGTGTTCCTGACCACCCTGGCAAAAGCGGCGCAGCAATGGTTCACTCAACTAGAACCTAATACTATCCGATCCTGGGAGGAATTCAGTGAGTTATTTCTCCATCAATTTGCAAGTGCCCGGAGGCAACCACGGGCCACTTTGACCCTCTTCAATCTGAGGCAGGGGAAGAGCGAGAGTTTGAGAGCTTTTCTCCGGAGATTCAATCAGGCAGCTCTGGAGGTCCCTACAGCTTCTCTGGAGGTGAAGATCAACGCTCTCACCAATGGATTACGGGATGGAGATTTCTTCTCCTCCTTAGCTAAGAAGCCAGTTAAGAATTTTGATGAGTTGCTGCACAGAGCAGAGAAGTACCTCACCCTGGAGGAGGTCCGTAAAGCCAAAAGACTGGAGGTTAGGCCACAGGATCGAGAGAGAATAAGAGAAGGTCCCTCCAGACGACCCAGCCCAGAGGTCCCTCGGACCTCTAGATCAACAAGAGATAGCAATCCCTCCGGAGGTCCCCGGTCTGGCCCTCGCGGGAGGTTTGAGAAATACACGCTCTTGAGGATTGAGCCTGCTGAAGTACTGGAGGTAGCAGGAGATCATCCAGACTTGAAATTCCCATATTCCAGAGGTCGAGGACCTCAGAAGCCCAAGTCTGATCGATTTTGCCGATTTCACAATGAATATGGACATGACACAAATCAGTGTTACCACCTGAAAGACGAGATTGAGAGGATGATTCAAGCGGGCCATCTAAAAGAATTTATATTTAGAGACAGACAGGGCCCTCGAGGGCAGAAGCGAAAAGACCATGAAAGAAAATCGGAAGAGAAGGAAACCAGAGAGGCGACCGAAGATATGCCCCCTCCACCGCCGAAGAGAGGAGTGATTCACATGATTGTGGGAGGACCAGCCGATGGATATTCCTTTTGGAAGAGAAAACAGAGTGTCCGAGCTCTAAAAGCAGAGCAAGGGGGTCAGTTAAGAGAAGTAGGACGTATGACGGAGACGCCCAATATCCGATTTGGGCCGGAGGATGTGAAGGGAGTTAAGGAAGATCACAATGATGCTCTGGTGATCACTATCGACATAGCTGGGTTCGATGTTGCTCGAATCTTCGTAGATACGGGGAGTTCGGCTGACATTATGTTTTTTGAATGTTTCAAGAGAATGGAGCTGAGTGTGAAGCTGCGTCCTGTAGATACCTCTCTGTATGGTTTCTCCGGAGGTGCCATCCAACCTTTGGGATCAGTAATGTTACAGGTAGGATTGGGGGACGCTCCAGCTCGGAAGGTCCACTTGGTGGAGTTCCTTATTGTAGACATCCCCTCATCATACAATGTTGTGATGGGACGACCTAGCCTGAATCTCTTTCAGGCAATCATTTCTACATTTCATATGAAAATGAAATTCCCTACAGCCACAGGGGTGGGAGAAGTAAGAGGAGACCAGTACCAAGCACGGAAGTGCTATGCAGAGTCTGTAAAGATGACGGACAGAGCCTTGACTAAGGGCCTAGAGCGGACGAGAGGAGATGACCCTAAGGTCAAGAGGAAGAAAGTAGAGGGAGCAACACCTGAACAGGTGAATGTTAAAACAGACGAGGAACTGATGAGCGTGGAGCTCTTCCCAGGGAAACTCGGCTTTGCCACTAAGATAGGTACCCAACTGGGACCTGAACTCACAGAGAAGGTAATCTTTACATTACGTCGAAATTCCGATATATTTGCATTTTCTCCAGCTGACATGACAGGGGTCCCTCTAGAGATAGCAATACATTGCCTTAATGTTGATCCAAAGGCAAAGCCCGTGAAACAGAAACTACGAAATTTTGGAATTGAAAAGAATAACATCGTGAAAGAAGAAGTCGAGAAGCTATTGAAAGCAGGACACGTGGTGAAAGTCCAATTCCTAGAATGGCTCTCCAATGCTGTGCTAGTGCCTAAAGGGGGAGGAAAATGGAGAATGTGCATCGATTTCAGGGACCTCAACAAGGCATGCCCTAAAGACCACTATTCGTTACCAAAAATAGACCAGTTAGTAGATGCAACTTCAGGCTTCGAGCTGCTAAGCATGATGGATGCATACCAAGGATACCACCAGATCCAGCTAAACCCCTCAGATGTCTCCAAAGTGTGCTTCATAGCAGCGTGTGGAACGTTCGGCTATGTTCGAATGCCATTCGGATTAATCAATGCTGGAGCAACGTATCAAAGGATGGTCGATGCTTTCTTTCGGAGACAGTTGGGGAGGAACATGGAGATATATGTAGACGATATGCTGGCTAAGAGTGTAAAGGCAGATCAGCATGTGGAAGATCTGGAGGAAATTTTCCAAGTAATTCGAGAGAACGGCATCGAGTTGAACCCCGCCAAGTGCTCTTTTGGAGTAAAATCAGGGAAGTTCCTCGGATACATGGTCACTCAAAGAGGTATAGAAGTGAATCCAGCCAAGGTGAAGGTTGTACTGGACATGCAACCACCGAGAAACGTGAAAGAGCTCCAGACGCTCAATGGGAGGATTACAACATTGAGCAGGTTCATAGCTAACTCTGCCGAAAAGAGTCATCCCTTCTTTAAGATTCTCAAGAAAGGAACCAAGTTTGAATGGAATGAAACATGCCAACAGGCCTTTGAAGACCTGAAGCATCATTTATCCCAGCTACCGAAGCTGACAAAGCCTTCTCTGGGAGATACTCTCATTTTGTATCTCTCCGTAGGGGAATTCTCACTAAGCACCGCCTTGGTTAAAGAAGAGGGATCTCTTCAGTATCCTATTTATTACGTCAGTAAGGTCATGCAAGGGGCTGAAACTCGATACTCAGAAATTGAAAAGGCTGCTCTGGCAGTGGTAGTTACAGCGCGAAGGCTGCGCCTATATTTCCTCTTTTACAAAATACTGGTCCGCACTAATTACTTTCTGAAACAGGTTATAGGGCGAGCAGACCTCTCTGGAAGGATGGTGAAATGGGCAATAGAGCTCCAAGAATATGATGTGGATTTCGAGCCACGGAAAGCCATAAAAGCCCAAGTTTTGTCCGACTTCATCCAAGAGTCGACCAAACCAGAGGAAGCTGAGGGATGGAAGGTATATGTAGATGGCTCAGTGACTCTGAGCGGATGCGGAGCAGGGATTGTGCTAGCGGGCCCTCAAGGAGAGGACCTACAATTTGCAGTTAGGTTTCGATTCATGACCTCGAATAATGGAGCGGAGTACGAAGCTTTGATCAGAGGAATGGAGATGGCATTAGAATTGGGAGCTCCAAAGGTAACCCTATACTCAGACTCCCAATTAGTTGTTCAACAGGTGAATGAGGAGTATGTAGACAAAGATAGTAGGATGGTTGCCTATCTGGAACGAGCCAAAGAAGTGATGGGCAAATTCCAAAAGTGCGAGGTAGTCCAGATACCTCGAGAGAAAAATATGCAGGTGGATAGCCTCTCCAAACTCGCTAGCTCCACAGAGTTTGATGGACAAGGAACAGTGACCTTGGTAGTGGCAGAAAGAGAGACCCTGGAGAACCCTATTGGTTCCATTGAGGAGGAAGATGATTGGAGAAGAGCCATATGGGTGGAACTCACTAAGGGAGCAGACGCCCCTACCACCAGAGAGACCCGAGCCCTTCGGATCAAATATTGTATTATCGGAGGGCACTTATACAAGAAATCGTTCACACAACCATATTTGAGGTGTATATCAACCCGAGAAGCGATGTACACACTCAAAGAGATCCATGAAGGTGATGCAGCTAGTCATGAAGGATACAAAGCAGTGGTGAAGAAAGTTTTAAGGGATGGATTATATTGGCCCTCCATGACAAAAGACGCTAGGGAATTTGTGAAAAAATGTGTCAAGTGTCAGAAAAATGGTCCATTGATAAGGACCCTGCGGAAGAGATGGGAGCTATGCACTCTCCCTGTCCCTTTGCTAAGTGGGGAATCGATTTGGTAGGACCCTTCCCTCCAGCCTCTGGAGGGAGGAAATTTCTGATGGTAGCAGTGGACTATTTTAGCAAATGGGTGGAAGCTGCTCCTCTGGCTACGATAGATGAAGAAAATGTGATTAAATTCTTGAGAAAACAGATTTGTTGCAGATTCGGAGTACCCAGAATATTGGTCTCTGATAATGGAACACAGTTTAATGGAGAAAATGTACGAGGATGGTGTGCAAGACTAAACATAATACAGAGATTCACCTCTGTAGCTCATCCTCAGGCTAATGGACAAGTGGAAGTTACTAATCGAACGATAGTTGATGGTATTCGAACAAGGCTGACGAAGATAGGAGGAGGATGGGTGAACGAGTTAGACAATGTATTGTGGTCATATAGAACTAGTCCAAAGACAACAACTGGAGAGTCCCCATTTCAGCTGGTCTACGGAGCCGCGGCGGTGATACCTCAAGAGGCCGTGTTGCAGTCGCATCGAATTGCCCAATTTGAAGAACATCAGAATGAAAGATTGATGAGAGAAGCCCTAGATTTAATGGAAGAAGAAAGAGAGATGGTTAGAGTACGTGCTGAAAGGTATAAGAGCATAATTAAAGTTGCATATGACCGAAGGGTGATCCCAAGGTCCTTCAGAGCGGGGGACCTGGTGCTAAGAAGAGCTGATGCCCTAAAGAATACGGGAAAGTTAGAGCCCAACTGGGAGGGGCCTTATAAAATCACACAGGTACTGAAGGGAGTAGCCTATAGATTGTAGAGCATGGAAGAGGTCGACATAGCTAGACCCTGGAACGTTTGCCATTTGAAGAGATTCTTTATTTGAAGAAAGTGTAAGGTCTTGAGACCATTTATGACTCTCGTTTTGAGATTTTTTGCATTGATTCATATTTTTGCTTAATGTATTTTGTGGCTTCACCGGAGCTCTATTTCCCTCTCTACGGGTTTCCCCTTTGGGGTTTTTCCGTAAAGAGGTTTTTAATGAGACCGGCGTAGGTTATCTATGGCCTATGTTGAAAACTGACAATAAATCAATGAAGTCTTATCCCTTTTTGAAGAAAAAATTATTCAGAATTATTGTGTCTTGATTATCTTTTTCATATTTGAATATGCGATATATGAGTATAAAAAATGACGAGTGCAAGAGACACTCAAAGGCCTAGAGGCCGAGGTGCTCCAGAGAGCCTTCATCTTACTTGAGACCCAAGTGGGTCACTGAAATGAGAAGATTTTATGAATTAAAATCTTTTAAGAATTTGAGTGAGAAACACTCAAAGGCCTAGAGGCCGAGGTGCTCCAGAGAGCCCTCATTTTACTTGAGACCCAAGTGGGTCACTGAAATGAGAAGATTTTATGAATTAAAATCTTTTAAGAATTTGAGTGAGAAACACTCAAAGGCCTAGAGGCCGAGGTGCTCCAGAGAGCCCTCATCTTACTTGAGACCCAAGTGGGTCACTGAAATGAGAAGATTTTATGAATTAAAATCTTTTAAGAATTCGAGTGAGAAACACTCAAAGGCCTAGAGACCGAGGTGCTCCAGAGAGCCCTCATCTTACTTGAGACCCAAGTGGGTTACTGAAATGAGAAGATTTTATAAATTAAAATCTTTTAAGAATACGAGTGAGAAACACTCAGAGGCCTAGAGGCCGAGGTGCTCCAGAGAGCCCTCATCGTACTTGAAACCCAAGAAGGTTAATTAATGAAAGGAGAAGATTTTTTACGAATAAAAGTCTTTTAAGCACAAGAAAGTGAAAAGAAGGTGAAATGCTTAGAGGCTTAGAGACCAAGATCCTCCAGAAAGCCCTCACCATGCTTGAGAATTACAAAGACTAGATAATGAAAAGGATAGATTTTATGATCCAGGAGTCAAGAGAAGAGGGAGGATGTCCCCCCATAACCAAGCCACTTGAAATCAAAAGACAGGACAACCAAGAGATGATTCCAACGTAGCCTACAAGACCAACAAAAAGGGGGGAAGAGAGCACACCTCCAACATATTATTTGTTGGTCTTGTAAGTTACTCATGCAAACAGAGAAGAAAAAGCACGCCAACAGACAAGCAATATCAAGCCAATATGATCACTACAAAAGCCCCCACATATCCAGGAGGGTAGGGTCCCCTACGAAGTATGAGAACAAGTATTATGAGCAGAAAATGAAAAGAGTGCAGTAAAACGAAAGAAAAGTAAATTGTTCATCATGACCACGGAAATATGAAATCTAAACTGCTTTTTCAGCAGCAGCTTCCTCGGCAACAGCCCCCTCGACCTCAACTCCTTCAATTCCTCTAGCAGCGCCCTCCTCTTCAGCAACATGGTTGCTTGATCCTCCGCCCTCCTCTGGACCCTCTGTACCTTTCACAGTATCTTCAACTCCTGTCCCTCCATCTACCTTTGTTGCCATCTCTGGAGCAGAGGCATAAGGATAAACTAGACGCTCTAGGGGCTTTAGCTCAGCCATGCTCACCTTAGTAGCCTGCAACTTGGTGATGGCCTGATTCATGTCGGGCAACCACCAAGGACTGTCGGGGCTCTCCTTAGGATCCCCCATGAATTTTGGAGGAGTAGCGAGTTGATCCAGGGGGAACTCACGGGAGTAGGTCCCATCGAACCCCGGGGCTGAGTGTTCGGCCACAGCATTGCTGAAGCCATGGTCGATGAAATGAGGGATATGGGGCCCCAAGGCGCATAAGAAGCTCGAGCTCTTTAGGAAGCCGGACAGCCACTGAGTATGGAGAGTCCCCAAGAACTCTTGACCCAAGGAGGAAGTGAATAGAGACTTAATGCAAGCCTGCACTCCGACGTCTGGTAACTCGCGTTCCATCCGTCCCACCTCCTGCACCAGATATTTAATCCTGGCTGCATCCTGCTTGCTTTGAGTCCGTAGAAGAGATAACTCCTCAGCCAGAGCTTGAGCTCGTTTATGAGCTTTGTCTTTCTCCGTAGTGATCTCCTTGAGGGTCGATTGAAGAGAAGATGTTTCGGCCCGGAGAAGTTCGAGCTCAGCCACCATCTCAACGCCTTGGTCGAGCATCTTAGTATAGATAAGACCAAACTACAAAAGAAAAAGAAGTAAGGTTTAGGATGTGAAGAAGGCAGAGATCTGAAAATAATAGAAAGTACCTCGGAAAAAAGATGAGCCCCCCGGAGCAATAGATCTTCAGGAAGAGGCGTGTCGGATAACTCAGCGTTGGGAGGAGCAGGGCATCGGTCGATAAGACGGTGGAGAGGCTCGTACACAGTAGGAGGGGGAGATTTCTTCTCAGCACGGGTCGCTTTTCCCTTCTTCTTCTTAGAGGTGCCACAGTCAGAAAAGAAGGCGTTGGCAGCTGATCGGGTTCTCCTAGCAACTGAGCCAGGAACTTGAGTGGATGAACCGGGGAGAGAAGGAGCCTTTGAAGGGCTCCCTGGAGCCGGGGTCTTTGCTGAGCTCTCGAGAGCAGGAGACGGAGGAGCTTTTGGAGGATCTTCTGGAGCGGATAATACAGGGGTCTTCACTATGCTGAGAGCAGGGGCATCCCGTGAGATGTGAGTTAGCCAACTCATTGCTGCAGATAACCAAGAAGATGTTCAGAATGTAGAAAAATAGCCACATACGAGAAGTAAGAAACAAGAATAAAAGATTTTTTACCATCTCGAGAATCTAAAGGGAAGTCTTGAGGGCAAAAGCCAAAGTGGGAGAGGATGCGAGGATTTTTACAAATACCAAGAATATCGAAATAATCGTACAGATGGATGTGAGTATTGAGATCAGTCATAACAGTATGATTGGAAACAGAATAAGCTTTCAAAGGAGGAGGAAGTACTCCTGGGTTGTGGAATATCCAATCCCCGTCAGGAAATGACCAATCAGTGGGGCTTATAACAAAAAAATAATAATCTCGCCAGGATGAGTCTTCTTCATGGAGTTTTTTCAGAAACTTACAGACACGAGACCTTCACCCACTAAAATAAAAGAAGCCATCGTTCACTTTACAAGAATGTTGGCTCAGAAACAGTTTAGCAGACGGGTCACCCCCATTCCCTTTCACTAGGATGAAAAAGCCTATCATAGTACGGATAGCATTCGGAGTAAACTGGTTAAGAGGGATCTGCATGCGAGTCGATATGGCAGCCAAATAGGGATGAATCGGAAATCGTAGTCCTGCCCTAAGTTGAGCTTCGAAAAAAGCAAGAGTCCGGGGTTGGGAGAGATCTGGGCGTTCATTTGAGCGAGGAACGCGAAAGGTATACTACGATGGAAATCCATAGGCATGAGTAATGTTAACTAGATGAGTATGGTCGATTTGGGACGAAGGGGAAATCTTATTCTCTGGACTCCCCATCAAAGAGGGAGTCAATTCAGAGGAGTTCTGGCTAATGGCTTCCGGCGAAGGAGGAAGGTTTGACATTGACTAGCAAGTGTTAATAAAAGAAAAAAAGAGGGATAGCTAGGTTACCTTGGTTAGGAGGATTATGGAATCAGTCGGAGCGGCTGGCGACGGCGAAATCTGGGATGAAAAACGCCTGAAAAAGCAGATGGAGACAACGAGAGACTTTTGGGAGGAAATGAAATTTGAAAAAGGAAGAAAAGAAAAGAGGCGGTTGTGTGGAGTAAATGGGAGAAGATATGGGGTGGAATCGAGAATTTTCCTCGGGAGAATAACAAAGGAGAGAGAAAAGCGATCGCGTGGGGCCCATGCGCGGAAACCGAAAAGTCTCCCTAGTTGGAGGCGGGAAAAGCCTTCGGAGAAGGACATGTTTTGAAACGTCCTCTCCGAATCAGGAATGATACACGTCTCTCCAGAAGGACCCTTGTACTAGATTTTAGGAAATTTTTCTACTCTCACAAAAGATTTCCCCCTTTTACGAGAGTAGGGGGGGAGTAGATGATGCGGCCTAAAAATGTCACCTAATAAGAAGTCGACACGTGTATAGAGGATAAGATAAAAGTGGAAGGATCAGATTATATAATACTCTCCGATGAAGAATCCCCTCTGAGATCCCTTTGGAGGGAGCTCCGTCTGGAAAGAAGCTTCAGGAAGAATCAGTTTTGATATAAGGTCGTGAGCCTTAAATGTAGGGAGATTCCGCCATTTTCGGTCCAGACTTGATAAAAGGAAGACCTTATCCTCCTTTATCTTAGGGAACCAAGTCTACTAAGAAGGAGTGTTGCCGAGTCTTCAGGAAGTGGAGAGAAGGGAAGACTTCGTCCACTCAGCAGGGCAGAGTCTTATGGGCAGCTCCGAAAGAAGAGGAAGACTTACCTTCCTCTCGAGGAAGGATCTCTATAAATAGGTAAATCCAAGGAGATTTCCAGGTTAGACATTCTTATATTACAAACTTGATATACAAAACGCAAAACACCTTTTTTATATTCTTTGAGAACTGATTTGATACATCAAGGATCTCGAGATCCTTGGGAGATTCTTATAAGCCCTATACTGACTTAGGCATCGGAGTGTCCACGCCGGACCCCCCTCCGGCGTGTTCTTTATAGGTTCTTGAAGATTTCGAGTGAAGGCAGCATACTTGGAGTGATTGTACGTGTTCGAAGAGTGGGACATCCAATCCAGAGGACACGCAATCCTCTCGTGCAAATTTTGGCACATCAATATACATATACATATGTAAATTATGTAAATATATTATATATGGTATTGTCACGTTAGTGGCCATTTAGTTGACTTGTTTGAAATTGAAATTGAAAGAATAATTTTTAGAACTAGAAATCAGCATATTTATCCCATAATTTCAGCAACTAAATTTACTTTCTTCAACCGTATTATACTTACTCTTTCTTTAATAAAAATACAGAAAATGTATTTTCACCTTAAACCTTTTCAATTCTTCTTCGGAGCACTAGAAACAACTTATGCATCTTATCTTCTTGACGAGCGAGTAACGTTCTCTTTCACTTCTCATATTGTTAATTAAATTTTCTATTCTATAGTTATGTTAAGAAATGAGTTTTAAATAATTTTCTTTGATGAAATTATTAGGGGATGGTTTTTAAAGAAATTCTAATTGTTAAATTATTATCTTTTGATGATGTTATTGGACCAACCATTTTACTTACGCAATCCAACTATCTCTTATACCTAAAATGTTTATGCCGATTGAAGGTCTATTGAAGATAGAGGGAATGTGGAGTTGTATCAGTTTTGACAAGTGTACTATACTGTAAATTAATTCATTTTGATTGAGTCAAACTCTTCCCTCACTTTTGAAATCAAACCAAAAAAGCTATACTACTTGGTTTTAAATCAGTTTAATATATATATATATGATGTGCCAAAATTTGCACGAGAGGATTGCGTGTCCTCTGGATTGGATGTCCCACTCTTCGAACACGTACAATCACTCCAAGTATGCTGCCTTCACTCGAAATCTTCAAGAACCTGCAAAGAGCACGCCGGAGGGGGGTCTGGCGTGGACACTCCGATGCCTAAGTCAGTATAGGGCTTATAAAAATCTCCCAAGGATCTCGAGATCCTTGATGTATCAAATCAGTTCTCAAAGAATATCAAAAAGGTGTTTTTCGTTTAGTATATCAAGTTTGTAATATAAGAATGTCTAACCTGGAAATCTCCTTGGATTTACCTATTTATAGAGATCCTTTCTCGAGAGGAAGTCAAGTCTTCCTCTTCTTTCGGAGCTGCCCATAAGACTCGGCCCTGCTGAGTGGACGAAGTCTTCCCTTCTCTCCACTTCCTGAAGACTCGGCAACACTCCTTCTTAGTAGACTTGGTTCCCTTAGATAAAGGAGGATAAGGTCTTCCTTTTATCAAGTCTGGACCGAAAATGGCGGAATCTCCCTACATTTAAGGCTCACGACCTTATGTCAAAACTGATTCTTCCTGAAGCTTCTTTCCAGACGGAGCTCCCTCCAAAGGGATCTCCAGAGGGGATTCTTTATCAGAGAGTATTATATAACCTGATCCTTCCACTTTTATCCTATCCTCCATACACGTGTTGACTCCTTATTAGGTAACATTTTTAGGCCGCATCATCTACTCCCCCCCTACTCTCGTAAAAGGGAGATTTCTTTTGTGAGAGTAGAAAATTCCAATGATCCTGGTACGGATGTCCTTCTGGAGAGACGTGTATTGTTCTTGCTTTGGAGAGGAGATTTCAAAAAATGTCCTTCTCCAAAGACTTTTCCCGCCCTTAATATTGAGGACGTTTCGGCTTCCGCGCTTGGACCCCACGCGGTCACTTTTCTCTCTTTTTTGTTATTCTCCCGAGGAAAACCCTCGATTCTCCCCCACCTTCTTTCATTTGCTCCTACGCAACCGCCTCATTTCCTCCTCTTCTTTTTTAATTTCATTTCTTCCAAAAGTCTCTCGTTGTCTCCATCTGTTTTTCAGGCGTTCTTCATCCCGGGTTTCGCCGTCGCCGGTCGCTCCGACTGATTCCATAGTCCTCTTAACCAAGGTAACCTAGCTATCCCTCTTTTCTTCTTTTATTAGCACTTGTTGGTCAATGTCAAACCCTCTTTCTTTGCCTGAAGCCATTAGCCAGAACTCCTCTGAATTGACTCTCTCTCTGATGGGGAGTCCAGAGAATAAGATTTCCTCTTCGTCCCAAATCGACCATACTCATCTAATTAGCCTTACTCATGCCTATGGCTTTCCATCGGAGTATACCTTTCGCGTTCCTCGCTCAAATGAACGCCCAGACCTCTCCCAACCCCAAACTCTTGCTTTTTTCGAAGCTCAACTTAGGGCAGGACTACGATTTCCGATTCATCCCTATTTGGCTGCCATATCGACCCGCATGCAGATCCCTCTTAACCAGTTTACTCCGAATGCTATCCATACTATGATAGGCTTTTTCATTCTGGTGAAAGGGAATGGGGGTGACCCGTCTGCCGAACTGTTTCTGAGCTAACATTCTTGTAAAGTGAACGATGGCTTCTTTTATGTTAGCGGGCGAAGGTCTCGTGTCTGTAAATTTCTGAAAAAAATCCATAAAGAAGACTCATCCTGGCGAGATTATTATTTTTTTGTTACAAACCCCACTGATTGGTTATTTCCTCATGGGGATTGGATATTCCACAATCCAGGAGTACTTCCTCCTCCTTTGAAAGCTTATTCTGTTTCCAACCATACTGTTATGACTGATCTCAATACTCATATCCGTCTGTACGATTATTTCAATATTCCTGGTATTTGTAAAAATCCTCGCATTCTCTCCCACTTTGGCTTTTGCCCTCAAGACTTCCCTTTAGATTCTCGAGATGGTAAAAAATCTTTTATTCTTGTTTCTTACTTCTCGTATGTGGCTATTTTTCTACATTCTGAGCATCTTCTTGGTTATCTGCAGCAATGAGTTGGCTAACCCACATCTCACGGGATGCCCCTGCTCTCAGCATAGTGAAGACCCCTGTATTATCCGCTCCAGAAGATCCTCCAAAAGCTCCTCCGTCTCCTGCTCTCGAGAGCTCAGCAAAGACCCCGGCTCCAGGGAGCCCTTCAAAGGTTCCTCCTCTCCCCGGTTCATCCACTCAAGTCCCTGGTTCAGTTGCCAGGAGAACCCGATCAACTGCCAACGCCTTCTTCTCTGACTGCGGCACCTCTAAGAAGAAGAAGGGAAAAGTTACCCGTGCTGAGAAGGAAGCTCCCCCTCCTACTGTGTACGAGCCTCTCCATCGCCTTATCGACCGATGCCCTGCTCCTCCCAACGCTGAGTTATCCGACACGCCTCTTCCTGAGGATCTACTGCTCCGGGGGGCTCATCTTTTTTCCGAGGTACTTTCTATTATTTTCAGATCTCTGCCTTCTTCACATCCTAAACCCTGCTTCTTTTTCTTTTGTAGTTTGGTCTTATCTATACTAAGATACTCGACCAAGGCATTGAGATGGTGGCTGAGCTCGAACTTCTCCGGGCTGAAGCATCTTCTCTCCAGTCGACCCTCAAGGGGATCACTACGGAGAAAGACAAAGCTCATAAATGAGCTCAAGCTCTGGCCGAGTAGTTATCTCTTCTATGGACTCAAAGCAAACAGGATGCAGCCAGGATTAAATATCTGGTGCAGGAGGTGGGACGGATGGAACGCGAGCTACCAGACGTTGGAGTGCAGGCTTGCATTAAGTCTCTATTCACTTCCTCCTTGGGTCAAGAGTTCTTGGGGACTCTCCATACTCAGTGGCTGTACAGCTTCCTAAAGAGCTCGAGTTTCTTATGCGCCATGGGGCCTCATATCCCTCACTTCATCGACCATGGCTTCAGCAATGCCGTGGCCGAACACTCAGCCCCGGGGTTCGATGGGACCTACTCCCGTGAGTTCCGCCTGGATCAACTCGCTACTCCTCCAAAATTCTTAGGGGATCCTAAGGAGAGCCCCGACAGTCCTTGGTGGTTACCCGGCATGAATCAAGCCATCACCAAGTTGCAGGCTGCTAAGGTGAGCATGGCTGAGCTAAAGCCTTTGGAGCATCTAGTTTATCCTTATGTCTCTGCTCCGGAGGTGGCAACAAAGGTAGATGGAGGGACAGGCGTTGAAGATACCGTGAGAGGTACAGAGGGTCCAGAGGAGGGCGGAGGATCTAGCAACCATGTTGCTGAAGAGGAGGGCGCTGCTAGAGGAATTGAAGGAGTTGAGGTCGAGGGGGTTGTTGCCGAGGAAGCTGCTGCTGAAAAAGCAGTTTCGATTTCATATTTCCGTGGTCACAATGAACAATTTACTTTTCTCTCGTTTTGCTGCACTCTTTTATTTTCTGCTCATAATACTTGTTCTCATACTTCGTAGGGGACCCCACACTCCTGGATATGTGGGGGCTTTTGTAGTGATCGTATTGGCTTGATATTGCTTGTTTGTTAGCGTGCTTTTTCTTTTCTGTTTGCATGAGTAACTTACAAGACCAGCAAAGAATATGTTGGAGGTGTGCTCTCTTCCCCCCCCCCCTTTTTGTTGGTCTTGTAGGCTACGTTGGGATCATCTCTTGGTTGTACAGTCTTTTGATTTCAGGTGACTTGGTTATGGGGGGACATCCTCCCTCTTCTCTTGACTCCTGGATCATAAAACCTGTCCTTTTCATTATCTAGTCTTTGTGATTCTCAAGCATGGTGAGGGCTTTCTAGAGGGCCTCGGTCTCTAAGCCTCTAAGCATTTTACCTTCTTTTCACTTTCTTGTACTTAAAAGACTTTTATTCGCAAAAAATCTTCTCCTTTCAGTAACCCACTTGGGTCTCAAGTAAGATGAGGGCTCTCTGGAGCACCTCGGCCTCTAGGCCTTTGAGTATTTCTCACTCTTAATTCATAAAATCTTCTCATTTCAGTAATCCACTTGGGTCTCAAGTAAGATGAGGGCTCTCTGGAGCACCTCGGCCTCTAGGCCTCTGAGTGTTTCTCACTCTTATTTTTAAAACATTTTAATCCATAAAAATCTTCTCATTTCAGTAACGCACTTGGGTCTCAAGTAAGATGAGGGCTCTCTGGAGCACCTCGGCCTCTAGGCCTCTAAGTGTTTCTCACTCTTATTTTTAAAAGATTTTAATCCATAAAATCTTCTCATTTCAGTAACCCACTTGGGTCTCAAGTAAGATGAGGGCTCTCTGGAGCACATCGGCCTCTAGGCCTCTTAGTGTTTCTCACTCTTATTTTTAAAAGATTTTAATCCATAAAATCTTCTCATTTCAGTAACCCACTTGGGTCTCAAGTAAGATGAGGGCTCTCTGGAGCACCTCGGCCTCTAAGCCTCTGAGTGTCTCTTACACTCGTCATTTTTTATACTCATACATCGCATATTCAAATATGAGAAATATAATCAAGACACAATAATTCTGAATAATTCTTTCTTCAAAAAGGGATAAAGCTTCATTGATTTATTGTCAGTTTTCAACATATGCCACAGATAACCTACGTCGGTCTCATTAAAAACCTCTTTACGGAAAAACCCCAAAGGGGAAACCCGTAGAGAGGGAAAAAGAGCTCCGGTGAAGCCACAAAATACATTAAGCAAAATATGAATCAATGCAAAAAATCACAAAACAAGAGTCATAAATGGTCTCAAGACCTTACACTTTCTTCAAATAAAGAATCTCTTCAAATGGCTGATTTTATTCCATCTCCGACCGGTAGGGGATGACTTTCGTCGCCCAAGCCTGGGGTAGGTGCCAATGGCTGATTTGATCCAGAAGGAGTATGGACCGGATCTTTCCCCCGGCCTCCCCTTGGTGGGGGATCCGTTGGCAAAGGGGAATTTTCCCCTAAAAGATTCTTCTTTCCCGAAGTGGATGTTTTGTTTCCGCCACCCATTTGCTCGAACAGGTAAAAATTCGTGAGAAAATCTTTCAACTCTTTCCCACAGACGGCGCCAGTTGATGTGCCAAAATTTGCACGAGAGGATTGAGTGTCCTCTGGATTGGATGTCCCACTCTTCGAACACGTACAATCACTCCAAGTATGCTGCCTTCACTCGAAATCTTCAAGAACCTGCAAAGAGCACGCCGGAGAGGGGTCCGGCGTGGACACTCCGATGCCTAAGTCAGTATAGGGCTTATAAAAATCTCCCAAGGATCTCGAGATCCTTGATATATCAAATCAGTTCTCAAAGAATATCAAAAAGGTGTTTTTCGTTTAGTATATCAAGTTTGTAATATAAGAATGTCTAACCTGGAAATCTCCTTGGATTTACCTATTTATAGAGATCCTTCCTCGAGAGGAAGTCAAGTCTTCCTCTTCTTTCGGAGCTGCCCATAAGACTCGGCCCTGCTGAGTGGACGAAGTCTTCCTTTCTCTCCACTTCCTGAAGACTCGGCAACACTCCTTCTTAGTAGACTTTGTTCCCTAAGATAAAGGAGGATAAGGTCTTCCTTTTATCAAGTCTGGACCGAAAATGGCGGAATCTCCCTACATTTAAGGCTCACGACCTTATGTCAAAACTGATTCTTCCTGAATCTTCTTTCCAGACGGAGCTCCCTCCAAAGGGATCTCTAGAGGGGATTCTTTATTAGAGAGTATTATATAACCTGATCTTTCCACTTTTATCCTATCCTCCATACACGTGTCGACTCCTTATTAGGTTACATTTTTAGGCCGCATCAATATATATATATATATATATATCATTTATATTATTTTGTTTGACGGCCATGTACTATAATTTTAATTTAGTAATTATTGAGATGTTATTTATTATTTTAGGTGATCAGGACTTTGTATTTAATCAAGTTACACCTTTACGAGATTATTCGAGATTTAAGGTGGGGATTTCTATTCATTACGTTTGTCTCTATTAAATACTTTGAGTTTGAATTGTTATTGTCTAAATGCGATATTCCATAGTCAATAGTCAATAGTCAACAGTCAACATCTACAGTTATGTGATATGATATGATCAACAGTGTTATAGTAGCTCGGATCACTTGTGGGTCCTTGCTAAATTTACAGTGTGTTGTAGTATTCAATAATTGTTTGCATGATTTGTGTTTAACATTGACAAATGGGTCCCCATTGAGCTAGTTGTTTGCTCAACCCAATATTATTTTAATTTTGTTCAGATTGATGGAGTCGTTGTGGAGGGACGGTGAATGTGGATGTCTTGCCATGCAAAACTTTTCCTCTATATTATTTTTAATGCGCTACTTTAGTTTCTTGAAACGAGTGTTTGAGTTGTATTAATTGAATTAAAATTCTTTAAGTAATTCGAGTTTTATTTAATTATATATTTTTTCGCTGCCAAGTTTTATAAATATATGTATGTTTTAGTCAAATACTAGAGATTATAGTGTTTTCAGCTAGGCCCAAAAATCGGGATGTGACAGAGTGGTATCAGAGCAGGTCTACGTTCTTGTAGACTTGTTAAAAAAAAAATATATCCCTTTCTTTTAGTGTGTCAATAATTCTTAAAATTGTCATTTTAGAAAAGAATTTTTTTTTTTTTTGCAAAAGATCATGCATTATCAAGTATAAGTTATGTCATCCACCACCTCCCACCGCTTCAACTCCAAGGTATGACACATTATTTTATGTTATGCTACTTGTCGATCATGGAAAGATGATCGCATGATACACGATTATTGTTAGTATTGATATTAAGACGGTTATTGATAATTACTGACACAAAAGTATGATATATTAGTTTAGATAAATGATTATCTACTTTTTCTAGAAACTATGGAGATTGATAAGCAAGATGGACTTAAGACTAGATGACATTCCTTAGTTCTAAGGTCATTGGGACTTAATGGTACGTTACTAAATTTCGAGGACGAAATTTTATTTAAGGGTGGTAGGATGTAACACCCGTAAATTTTAATCACCATTGATAATAATAAGATATGCATAAGATAATTATTTAAAAGAGATTACATTGAATATATGTATTATTTTGAATTTACATACACATATATTATTTGAATTATTATTTACATATTTTTAAGACATTTAATAATAATATATTTTATATAGATATACATATACATATGTAAATTATGTAAATATATTATATATGGTATTGTCACGTTGGTGGCCATTTAGTTGACTTGTTTGAAATTGAAATTGAAAGAATAATTTTTAGAGCTAGAAATCAGCATATTTATCCCATAATTTCAGCAACTAAATTTACTTTCTTCAACCCTATTATACTTACCCTTTCTTTAATCAAAATATAGAAAATGTATTCTCACCTTAAACCTTTTCAATTCTTCTTCGGAGCACTAGAAACAACCTATGCATCTTATCTTCTTGACGAGCGAGTAACGTTCTCTTTCACTTCTCATATTGTTAATTAAATTTTCTATTCTATAGTTATGTTAAGAAATGAGTTTTAAATAATTTTCTTTGATGAAATTATTAGGGGATGGTTTTTAAAGAAATTCTAATTGTTAAATTATCATCTTTTGATGATGTTATTGGACCAACCATTTTACTTACGCAATCCAACTATCTCTTATACCTAAAATGTTTATGCCGATTGAAAGTCTATTGAAGATAGAGGGAATGTGGAGTTGTATCAGTTTTGACAAGTGTACTATACTGTAAATTAATTCATTTTGATTGAGTCAAACTCTTCTCTCACTTTTGAAATCAAACCAAAAAAGTTATACTACTTGGTTTTAAATCAATTTAATATATATATATATATATATATATATCATTTATATTGTTTTGTTTGACGGCCATGTACTATAATTTTAATTTAGTAATTATTGAGATGTTATTTATTATTTTAGGTGATCAGGACTTTTGTATTTAATCAAGTTACACCTTTACGAGATTATTCGAGATTTAAGGTGGGGATTTCTATTCATTACGTTTGTCTCTATTAAATACTTTGAGTTTGAATTGTTATTGTCTAAATGCGATATTCCATATTCCATAGTCAATAGTCAATAGTCAACAGTCAACAGCTACAGTTATGTGATATGATATGATCAACAGTGCTATAGTAGCTCGGATCACTTGTGGGTCCTTGCTAAATTTACAGTGTGTTGTAGTATTCAATAATTGTTTACATGATTTGTGTTTAACATTGACAAATGGGTCCCCACTGAGCTAGTTGTTTGCTCACCCCAATATTATTTTAATTTTGTTCAGATTGATGGAGTCGTTGTGGAGGGACGGTGAATGTGGATGTCTTGCCATGCAAAAATTTTCCTCTATATTATTTTTAATGCGCTACTTTAGTTTCTTGAAACGAGTGTTTGAGTTGTATTAATTGAATTAAAATTCTTTAAGTAATTCGAGTTTTATTTAATTATATATTTTTTCGCTGCCAAGTTTTATAAATATATGTATGTTTTAGTCAAATACTAGAGATTATAGTGTTTTCAGCTAGGCCCAAAAATCGGGATGTGACAGAGTGGTATCAGAGCAGGTCTACGTTCTTGTAGACTTGTTAAAAAAAAAAAATCCCTTTCTTTTAGTGTGTCAATAATTCTTAAAATTGTCATTTTAGAAAAGAATTTTTTTTTTTTTTGCAAAAGATCATGCATTATCAAGTATAAGTTATGTCATCCACCACCTCCCACTGCTTCAACTCCAAGGTATGACACGTTATTTTATGTTATGCTACTTGTCGATCATGGAAAGATGATCGCATGATACACGATTATTGTTAGTATTGATATTAAGACGGTTATTGATAATTACTGACACAAAAGTATGATATATTAGTTTAGATAAATGATTATCTACTTTTTCTAGAAACTATGGAGATTGATAAGCAAGATGGACTTAAGACTAGATGACATTCCTTAGTTCTAAGGTCATTGGGACTTAATGGTACGTTACTAAATTTCGAGGACGAAATTTTATTTAAGGGTGGTAGGATGTAACACCCGTAAATTTTAATCACCATTGATAATAATAAGATATGCATAAGATAATTATTTAAAAGAGATTACATTGAATATATGTATTATTTTGAATTTACATACACATATATTATTTGAATTATTATTTACATATTTTTAAGACATTTAATAATAATATATTTTATATAGATATACATATACATATGTAAATTATGTAAATATATTATATATGGTATTGTCACGTTGGTGGCCATTTAGTTGACTTGTTTAAAATTGAAATTGAAAGAATAATTTTTAGAGCTAGAAATCAGCATATTTATCCCATAATTTCAGCAACTAAATTTACTTTCTTCAACCCTATTATACTTACCCTTTCTTTAATCAAAATATAGAAAATGTATTCTCACCTTAAACCTTTTCAATTCTTCTTCGGAGCACTAGAAACAACCTATGCATCTTATCTTCTTGACGAGCGAGTAACATTCTCTTTCACTTCTCATATTGTTAATTAAATTTTCTATTCTATAGTTATGTTAAGAAATGAGTTTTAAATAATTTTCTTTGATGAAATTATTAGGGGATGGTTTTTAAAGAAATTCTAATTGTTAAATTATTATCTTTTGATGATGTTATTGGACCAACCATTTTACTTACGCAATCCAACTATCTCTTATACCTAAAATGTTTATGCCGATTGAAAGTCTATTGAAGATAGAGGGAATGTGGAGTTGTATCAGTTTTGACAAGTGTACTATACTGTAAATTAATTCATTTTGATTGAGTCAAACTCTTCTCTCACTTTTGAAATCAAACCAAAAAAGTTATACTACTTGGTTTTAAATCAATTTAATATATATATATATATATATATATCATTTATATTGTTTTGTTTGACGGCCATGTACTATACTTTTAATTTAGTAATTATTGAGATGTTATTTATTATTTTAGGTGATCAGGACTTTTGTATTTAATTAAGTTACACCTTTACGAGATTATTCGAGATTTAAGGTGGGGATTTTTATTCATTACGTTTGTCTCTATTAAATACTTTGAGTTTGAATTGTTATTGTCTAAATGCGATATTCCATAGTCAATAGTAAATAGTCAACAGTCAACAACTACAGTTATGTGATATGATATGATCAACAGTGCTATAGTAGCTCGGATCACTTGTGGGTCCTTGCTAAATTTACAGTGTGTTGTAGTATTCAATAATTGTTTGCATGATTTGTGTTTAACATTGACAAATGGGTCCCCACTGAGCTAGTTGTTTGCTCACCCCAATATTATTTTAATTTTGTTCAGATTGATGGAGTCGTTGTGGAGGGACGGTGAATGTGGATGTCTTGCCATGCAAAACTTTTCCTCTATATTATTTTTAATGCGCTACTTTAGTTTCTTGAAACGAGTGTTTGAGTTGTATTAATTGAATTAAAATTCTTTAAGTAATTCGAGTTTTATTTAATTATATATTTTTCCGCTGCCAAGTTTTATAAATATATGTATGTTTTAGTCAAATACTAGAGATTATAGTGTTTTCAGCTAGGCCCAAAAATCGGGATGTGACAAGAAGGCATCAACCTAAAAGTGAGCAGACATGATTATGTTTACGCTCAGCTCAACCATTTTGCTGAGGAGTGTAAGAGCATGAGATGCGATGATGAATGCCATGGTCGGCAAGGAAACCACGAACGCGACCATTAATAAATTCAGTTCCACCATCACTCTAGAAGACTTTGATCGAAGTGAAAAACTGATTGCAAACAAAGGTGTGAAATCGAACAAACACATCGTAGAAATCAGATTTGGCGTGCAAAGGATAGAGCCAAGTAAATATGGAGAAATCATCCACAAAAATAACATAGTAATGAAAACCATCATTCGAAGCAACAGGGGCAGGTCCCCAAAGATCACAATGAACTAAATCCAAAACATTAGATGCTCGCTTTTCATTCAAAGTAAAAGATAAATGTTTACTCTTAGCCAATTGACATGGAGTACATAAGCCCGGTGCGGGCAACACAGAAGTGAGAGATAGTAAGCCCAATTTATTCAAAAATTTAACGACAGAAATAGGAACATGGCCTAATCTACGATGACAACACTCAAAAGAGGCCTTCAGCGACTAGCTTCGTAAAGCAGCGACCAAGGCATAGAGTCCTAGTCTATGCCGACCCCTCGCCAAGGGTGTTTGGTTGCCCAATTCTGAATGACAAATGAGTCATTAGCAAACAAAACATCAACATGAAAGTCTGTAGTAAATTTACTAATGGATAACAATTTCTTAGTAAGATATGGTACGACAAGCACATCTAACAGATGAACATCCTTATTAACCGAACACGGCCCAACATGAGTGATCAGAATAGTAGAGTCATTAACAACAATAACATAATTGTTACCAGAATACGGGTGAAGGTTATTCAAATCAGTAGAGCGAGGAGTCATGTGAGCGGATGCACCACTATCGAGTAACCAATCTAAGGTCGGAGGCTGTGAGATATGACATTGAGTGTCAAGAGCATGAGCAAGGTTGGCCGCGGAGGGGGCAGGGCGAGCATAGCGTTCCGGAAAGCGATTGGCATAATGACCCTGTTGTCGGCAGATTTGGCAAGTCGGAGGGCGACGAGCTGGAGTTGAACCACTAGACGAAGATGTAGTGGTCGCCTGGCCACCAAAATTTCGCGAAGAAGAGTTACAGGATTTGGCGCCAGGACGAGGAGAAGCAGTGAAGGCCAGAATAGGCGAGGACGAGGAATACATCAAACGCGTAAACTGCTCGTAGTTTAGAGCTTGATGGATCAGATCGCGAAAAGTCGGCATTGGCGTCATGGCCATGCGAGTGTCAGAAAATCCGACGAACTAGGGGCCAAGACCAGTGAGGAACCAGTGGGACTTGTCGTCATCGCCAACAGGCTTGCCAATAGAAGCAAGTTGATCGAAGAGGGCACAAAACTTCTTACTGTAATCTTCGATAGAGGTCGAACCGCGACGAAGGGAGAGTAACTGATTTCACAATTGATTTATGCGAGGGGCCGAGGTATGGTTGTACGCAGCCTCGAGAGCAACCCGAATGGAACGCGAGGTGTCACAGCCGATGACCTCGACCATGGTTTCTTCAGAAAGAGAGGAAAGACGGAGACTGAGAATCTTTCGATCCTTTTCAAACCAAGCAATGTACGCAGGGTTGGGATTCGATTCACCAGATATGGTGATCGACTTGGCCGGAGTAGGTGTCGTACCATGAACATGAGAGCTGAGATCATGGCTTGACAGGACCGGGACTACCTGATTTCGCCAAAGGAGGTAGTTGGAGGATGATAGTGTAATGGTCAAAAGATGGACCAAAACGTTGAGAGGGATGTCAGAGGGGGAAGGCGCCACCGCCGCCATGAGGGGGAAGTGAGGAATGTAGCGTGAAGCTTTAGAGAGAAAATTAGGATTTCGATGAGTCAGACTGATACCATGTGAGAATAGGTATGTGATCACCGTTAATGAGGTGATATGAATAATCAACTATATATAAGTATTTACAATGATAAATACAACAAACCATATCAAAGAGATATATACAAAAGATATGGACTAAACTAAAATATATTATTCCCTATTACATATAGCTCCCCAGTCATTACCATCGTGTGAGTTTCTATCATTTAATAACTCATTAGCTAATTTGTAGGCTGATTTACCAAGTATTTTCTATCTCGAGCAAAATGCCACATGATTATGTCCACATCCTCTAACGAAAACAATGATTAATAGTTCGATGTCCCAGCTTCGTCACGCCGAAATCATCAACTCCCTCACCCTCGTATCCTCTAAACCTCATCCAGTTGAGCTAGAAGCCAAAAAATCTTGATCGCTGAAAATCCAAGGCTGCCCCCAAACCTGGTTCCCACTACCCACTTTCCATTGGGTCCCTCTCCGGATTAGGTCCTAGGATTCTCACATGCTCCTCCAGGTTAGAATAGGATTGTGCCCTAGATATACCGTCCAGAAGTCACTGTTTGAGAAATATTTGGCTTTCAACACTTTACACATGAGCGCGTGCATCAAGATTCGTTCAAAGCCTAGCATAATAATGTTGAAAAAGTGGAGGTCACAAGAACTCATTCCTCCCACCTTCTTGTTGCGGCATAAATTCCCCCAGGTAGTCCACCAGATTCCTTGCGATCTCTCTCCCGATCCCCACCAAAACGAATTAAACATTTTTTGAAGGTAATTGGTAATGGTCGTAGATAGCAAGAAAGCCCTCATCGTGTAAGCAGGAATTACCCACAACCTTGGTTAATTTCCTCTTTCTCCAACTCTGCAGCCTTTCCCCACAAACTTTCTTTTAAGAAATTGAAAATTTCCCTCTTCCCCCGGCCAACAAGCGATGGAAGTCCTAAGCATTTTTCCATTTCAACGGTTGATGCACTCCAAATATATTACCAACATTATTTTGTTGCTTCTCCCCCACGTTGTTGCTATAAAAGGTAACAAATTTACTATAATTTATAGCTTGCCCCGAAACTCTCTCGTACTCATCCAAAACATTCTTCAAGTTTGACGTTTTTCACATGTGACACGATAAAATAAAATGTTATCGTCGGCGAATATCATGTGAGAGATTACCGACGCCCTCCAACACCCACGATGACCATGTATCCAGTCGCCCCTCTTTACTAGCACGTCGAATGAGGGCTAAAAGGCCCTCGTCACAAAGGATAAATAAGTAGGGAGACAAAATGTCCCCTTTCTTAAACCTCACACCCCGGTGCAATGAGCTCCACCGTATCATATTTCACTTGAATCGAGTATCTAACCAAATTGACACACATCATCATCCAACTCACCCACTCCGGAAAAAATCTCAATCTCACCAAAACCCTCTCCAAATATAGCCAATCAACTCTGGCATATGTCTTGTCAATATCAATTTTAATAGTCGCATCTCCCACTCTACCCCTCTTCTTCTTCATAGTATGAATAGTTTAAAAACTATCAAAATATTGTTTTAAATAGCTCAACCACTCACAAAGACATATCGTAGCTTATCGACCAGGAATGACACCACATTTTTTTAGCCTATTACTAAGTCACAATTTTCCAACCAAATACAGTAGCCTTTTTGCATTACTTTTCGCAAAGCCGTTAGTTTATAGAAAAATAATATTTCATTCGTTCACAAAACTTAGTCTTATTTATCCATTCATAAAATCTAATCTCACAATACTTCCTTTTTTCAATGGGTTGGTCTGCTATGGACTTGAGTGCATGTTGTGCACCCTAGTCCATGTTGCACTTTTCAGTTTACTGACTTACACTTTTTTGTAAATGGTGTTGCACTTTTCAATTATTAAACTGTATAATAATATTTTTAGTAATAATTGAAAAATGCAACACCATTTACCAAAAAGTGTAAGTCAGTAAACTGAAAAATGCATATGGACTAGGGTGCACATGCAGCATGTACTCGAGTGCATACTAGACTTTACCTTTTTCAATAAGTAATGTTTTAGCTTTTTTTCTTGTACACAATTAAGTGATGATTTTTAAAAATTTATATTGTTTCTTCCAATTATGTTGTAACACCCCTAAGATTTGAAAGACATTTATATTATATTTAAATTAATAATTAATAATAAACATATCTATTTATTTATAATATATGATTACTTATTTATTAAAAAAAATGATAATTATCTTCATATATTTTTATAATATTTTCTACGCTTAAATCTTTATCCTCAAGTTAGTTTCAACCAAATCTATTTACTCAATCTCTTTTAATTATCCGTCTTTTCTTTTAAATAAAATAAAATCATAATTTCCATGTGATTTAGTTTCAAAACATGCATGATCCAAAAATTATATATTGGTTCGGCCGTTTTATTCATAAATCTTTTGATTTTAATTATTCTAGTCAATTAGATTTAATAAAAGACATTTATAAATTTTCCATCCAATATCAGGTAGTTGAGGTTATTTTTCAATTAGATTTAATAAAACACAAATTACAGATTTATTTATTTTACTTTGGATTCATAGAAGTCGACGGATTAAAGTTACTTTCATTGCATGCATTGCATCCACGACATAAAAATCGAGGTGGGATTTTCTTACTTATGTATTCACTTTGTCACCTTTAAATGTTATTTGTGAATTTAATTGTTGCATAGCTACATGATCCTACGTTTACGATATTATGGGTTATTTCGACGGAAAGGTCGTTATAGCTAGCGGGGACTACGGTCCGGGATGGTAAGATCCTTGGGGGCAACTCCACCGTATACAGATTGGCCAATTTACTTGGTCAATATATAGATTGGTCAATTTACTTGGTCAATATATGAAAGACTTATGTTATGGAAGACTTATTTAAGCATGTTTGTGAGTGTATGATTTTATTTGCATTGATATTTAACTGTGACAAAGAGGATCCCACTAATTTAATATTTTACAGATTGACGGAGTTGCGGTGGAGGGACGGTGGAAGTGGATGTCTAGCCATGCAATGTTATTCCTTATAGTATGTTTGCTTTTAATTAGTTGGTTGCATCTCGAGTTAGACTTAGTTGTTCACTAATGCACTATTTGATTTCTTTGAAACCAGCTTTTGAGTCTTACTTGAATTGAATTAAAGTTACTTGAATTGAATTAAAGTTTGGTAATATTTGTCTTTAAGAAATTTGAGTTTTATTAAATCTTCTGCTGCAAATCTTTTTATAAACTCATAAATTCGAATTTCATTAGCACTCAAAGTATTTGACGAAGTTGGATAGCTCTAGTGGTTAGAGCACCACTACCTAGGCTTTAGATTCTGGGTTCGAGTCATGGGGAGGGGAAAAGGGATGGGTATTTAATGTAATTCAAAAAGAAAAAAAAAATTAGCACTCAAAGTATGTTTTCATCTAGGCCCTAAAATCGGGATGTGACATATGTCCTTCCTTTAACTTTAGAAAATCAATTATTTGAGACATAAAATTGAAAAGATTTGAAAAAGATGATGAAATTGGTTAAAAAATCTAGAAAGATTTGAAATATAATGTGCACTATGGAAAATGTGCATTAGGAAATTAATGTGATTAGATACTCCCTTTATTATTTAAAAGCATACTTATCAATACATACACTTTTTTAATTCTAACAAATTTCACGAAAACATCACTTATTAAAAACGGAGGGAGTACTTTTTATGTAAATCATGACTTTATCTTCACTCTTCAATCATTCTTAATTACTCAAATTATCATGCAACTTTATTCATAATAGATCCCACAACACCCTTATTTTATTTATTTTTCTTAAAACTTGTGCATAAACATAAGACTATATTTTATGGACCAAAAGGAATATACTGAAAAGTAATAATGTAAATGTAAAATATTTTTTTATTAATTTATATAAATTAGTACTCTTTATTTTGTTTTTTACCATTAAAATAAATCAAAATTGGAACAAAACTTCACAAAGTTTGACAGATTTTTTTTTCAAATTGGCTGTATTTGAGTTCTAAAAATATATACATTTTAGAAGTACTTATATTTTATAGTATTAAAATTTAAAATAATCTTCTAAAAACTAGTCTGGCACGTCACAAGAAATTAAAATTGAATTGCAAGTATGTAATGATAGAAAATATGTCATTATAATTTTATAATAAAAAATTTTAGGTAAAGTCTAGTATGCACTCGAGTGCATGTTGTGCACCCTAGTTCATGTGCACTTTTCAATTTTACTGACTTACACTTTTTGGTAGATGGTGTTGCATTTTTCAATTATTACTAAAAATATTATTATACAGTTTAATAATTGAAAAGTGCAACACCATTTATCAAAAAGTGTAAGTCATTAAAACGGAAAAGTGCAACATAGACTAGGGTGCACAATATGCACTCGAGTCCATAGCAGACCAATCCAAAATTTTAATGACAAGAAATTGAAAATAACCTTTTACCCAGGAGAATCCAAAATTTTAATGATAAGAAATTGAAAATAACCTTTTACCCAGGAGATTGTATTAAATTGTTATTAAATGTCAATTTTTGTGGGGTATATAATCGGTGTTCGATATAATTAGGATCACAAGGATTGTGTTTTTATACTTTGATAATCAATTCTTTTATAAATATATTTTTTTTAGTAGAATATGTTTGTACACAATTAAATGGTGTTTGATTTTTATTTTATTTTGCACAATTTCTTTCAAATTTACCATCCTATTAACTTTAGAAAATACTCATAATTTCTAACTTACCTTTGTTATATAATCCTTTATCATTCTTACTTTAGAAAATACTCATAAAATCATAAGATAAGTAAGATAATTATTTATTTAAGGACAAACTTGTTAACATATCTTTTCTTAGTTCCCAAAAAAAACTAAAAATCTTTTATTTATGGATGGAGTAAGTTTTTTTTTTTTAAACCTTGCATTTTAGAATGAGGTATACTACATTCCTTTTACAACAAATTATATTTTAGTATTTTATTATTTACATAATTAAATAATATTTTAATATTTTTACATCTTCCAATTTTACCCTTTTAAATATTAACTTACCTTTATGCTAAGCTAAAATTATGAAATGTGATTAGAAGATTTTAGTATTAATTAATTAAGAGTAAATTTAAGTTATATAGGCCATACATGAGAGAATATATTAATTTATTTGTTTTAAATTCGAGAAAAGACGCATTTTATATATACGTACTATGATACTAGTATACATGTTCTCTAACCTGGACTTAAATCTAAATACAAATATTTTATAAAATTTGAATTCCATAAGAAAACAAATTTCAACTAAATAAAAGGAAACTATATCAAATTAGGAAAAATGAAGGTAGATTCATATTATGTGAAACTCTTGATTTATTTACCATATATACTTCAAAAAAAATATATATATATACTATATATATATAAAAGACATAACATTATTAATTAATCATGAATTCGCAAGGCTCTTCTTCATTCGTTTTCAAAACCAAAAAATTGCATGAAGATGAAGAAGCAAAGCATGATATTAGCAAGAATTTAGTTGATGTTTTTGTAAAAGTGACGGAGACACATCCAAACACGCCCTTAACTCCGGCGGCCAAAGCCCATGTTGAAGGTCGCCTAAAACACTTCTTCTCTCACTATAAAACGCCTAAGCACCCTCCTTATCATGCGGTACGTTTTTTATGTTACAATTTGTGATAGTTATTATATGTAATTTATTATGCCAATTTTTCTCCATACACGAATTTTGAATTTTAGTGATTATTGGACGATAATTTTGATTTAATTTGGGTTTCTTGATTGTGTAATGGTATGGTATTTCATTACTATATAATTAATTGAGGAATGTACAGTCTTCCTGTCGAGAATTGTCGTTGCCACATACCTAATTGTTGTACCGTTCGTCTGACTATTTATCAATATACAACTTTTTTCGAAAAATAAATAAAAATAATACACCTATTAATTTGGGTATATGTATACATATTTTCTGTTGACTACAATAGATTATAATATTAGTAATTGTTAAAAAGTCAATTGTATAAGCAGATGTTGATTAGATTTGAATTCAAGTTTATCTTGATGTGTACTACTCCTCCATTTCATGAAATATAGTCTCATTGGGGTAGGGCACGATAAAATAGATAAAGTAAGGGTATTGTGTGGTTCATTGTGAATAAAGTGATTGTTTGTGAATAAAGTTGATGGCAATTTGAGTAATTAAGTGATGGGTGATAGTTTTTCTAAAGGGTATGAGACTACATTTTGTGGACAAAGAATATAAGACACGTAAGACTACTTGTCGTGAACGGAGAGAGTATAATTTAATTAAATTCAAAATTATACATCCTGTTTATCAGTTCATTTCACAATTATTTGCACACCCTAAAAAGAAAATTTTTACTCACAATATTCACATATTTACATAAAATGACATTACTTTTACACTCAAATCAATTATTTTCTTTACTTTATTAATAAAAGTTTACAAAATTATCTCAAAAGTCCACTCATTACACATTTATCTTAGTTTATGTGTAAAAAAATTAGGTGCAAACATTTGTGGAATGGAGAGAGAGAACTATATAATGTAATTGTGGAGTAATGGAATTGGTTGTAATGCAGATGATAGAAAGGGCAATTCTGGAATTGAATGAGGAAGGAGGTTCAAGCGAGGAGTCAATTTCCAAATTTCTGGAAAAAGAATACAAAGATGCATTGCCAACTGCACATTCCATGTTTCTAAAACATCATCTTACTAAACTTTGTGAATCTGGTTATATGGTTACTCGTCCTGATAACAAATACATGTTTTTTGTGGACGGATTCTTTGCATAGACTGTCTCATTCAAATTTTGTTATTACATTATAAAATACTAATTCATATAAATTCTTTGCATAGACTGTCTCATTCAAATTTTTGTTATTACATTATAAAATACTAATTCATATCTTTTATTTTATTATTCATTGGCATTTCTTAAATTCGAGATTTTATGCCATAGTAGTATACATGTTCTCTAACCCGGTCCTAAATCTAAATACAAATATTTTATAACAATATAAAAATTTGAATTCAGAAAAGAAACAAATTTCAACTAAATAAAAGGAAACTATATCAAACTATATCAAATTAGAAAAAAAGTAAGATAGATTGATTTATTTAACCATATATACTTCAAATATATATTTATAGAAATGATATGGACTCCATCTTCTTATTGAACAAATGATGATTTGACATTATCCAATCACCATATTAGCTTAATTAATTAATACTAATTTATAAATTCAAATTAAAGATATGGAAAATATATCATTACAGACATTTCTCAACCTCCCCATCATAAAATTAGGAATTTTTTTTTTTTTGGCCGTCATCTTTTTCAACTAATTTTAACAAAGCATATTACATATTACTACAAAACTATTAACATATTAAACGTTTCATTTGTTTATAAACTTTAAAGGGTTGGTACTCAAGTGCATATTGTGCACCCTAGTCCATGTTGCACAGTGCATATTGTGCACCCTAGTCCATGTTGCGCTTTTCAGTTTACTGACTTAGTAATAATTGAAAAGTTGTGCACCATAGTCCATCACTTTTCAGTTTACTGACTTAGTAATAATTGAAAAGTGCAACACCATTTATAAAAAAGTGTAAGTCAATAAACTGAAAAGTGTACATAGACTAGGGTGCACAACATGTACTCGAGTGCATACTAGACTTTATCAACTTTAAAAAATCAATTCATTTATTTATGTATTTATTTAATAATTTCTCTCCTAAATAATTATTTTCTTTATTCTTTATACATATTTTTTTTCTTAAATAATTTTTCAGTTCTCTCCTTTCTTAAATTATTTTTTTAAATAATTATTTTCTTTCTCCCTTCCTCTTTTTTAAGATAGTTTTCTTAAATTATTTTTTAAAATAATTATTTTCTTTATACAGTTTGTTTTATATATTTTTTTAAATAATTATTTCAGTTCCCTCCCCTCCATCTTTCGTGTTCTCCACAGTTTTCTTAAAAAAAAAATTATTTCTCCTCTCTCTCTTTTCTACATTCTTTACGGTTTTATTTATACATTTTTCTTCAATATTCTTTTACTTTTAAAATAAAAAAATAATTTCTTAAATATTTCTCCCTTTTTTCAATTTTTTTTTCTCAGTTCTTTTTCCTTTTTACATTTTTTTTCCTCTCCGATCTCTGTTCTTCTCAAAACTTTATGATTAGTTTAGTTTACCGTTTTAATTATTTTTCTTTAGACGTCAGATTACTTAATTCATCTTCTCACTTGCTGGATGAGTTTTTTTTTTTTTTAAGAAAATATAAAGGTAATTTTATGTTTCTGTGTTCTCTAATTTTTTTATAATTTTTTTTAGGCATTGTAATTTTTTTTTCCTCATCCTTCTTAATAGACATGACGTCAAATTGAAAAAAGGAAAGAAGATGTGGAATAAGAGTTCAAGAGAGTTTAAAAATGATGTGAAATTTTATGTTTCTGTGTTCTCTAATTTTATTAGATAATTTAATTTCATTTTTTGGGTTCTCTAATTTTTTTTAGATGGTGTAATTTTTTTTAATAATTATGTATACTTTTGTTAAAAAAAATTTTACTTCTTTCTTTCCTCCTCTGTTCTTGATAAGAAAATACAGAGAATCTCAATGAAGAGTTTCAATTCCTTATTAATTCTCCAATGTATTTTTCTTTAATATTTTGAGAGCAGGCTTCGCCCTTCCTGATAAAAACAGGAAACTCATTAAATATCATTGCATCATTGATCCAACTAATGAAATTGATTTGATATGATTGCATTTCGCAAAAGTGCATAAATATAAAATTATAAAAATATCCCTATAAATTAAAATAAATAAAGACATTTAATTATAGAATATATTTCACTTTTAATTTAACAACTTTTAACAAAATTATAATTGAATAACAATTTTACAAACATAATTACTTGGTTTTACTCCTATTTTTTTTCCATCAATGGTGGGATGAAGATTCAATTTGGAGATTTTTTTTTTCCCAAACCCAAAATTCCAGATTTATGCCACACACGCCTACTTCTCTTCAATCTCTCTCGCTCACTCGCACAAATAACAATATCGTGCCCAAATCTTGTTCAATTATCCGTTGCTCTCAGTCACCGGCACCGTCATTCCCCTCCGGCGCCCACGGCTTGACGGCACACTGCCCCCCACAACCCCTGATTCACAGCTATTAGTTTGATTTACTTTTTAATTATTTTTCTCTCCTCCCTCTCCTTTTCTTTTGTTTAGACAGTTACTAGTGCAGTTCCCGCGTACTACGTGGTATTAAAAAAAATCAAACACTTTATTTAAACTATCAGTTCAAATTAATTATAATATTTTTTAATTAATTTAATGATTTATATGTATAATAACAATAACTTATTATCAACATTAATTATAACTTATTTAAAATAATAATTCAAAAGAAAAATTAAAAAGATAATTAATAAAAAGATTTACATTTGGAGTAATTTGTGATATTTATATTAATTAAATTAATTGGAGCAATGTATTTTAAATAATCTTTTATTACAATACTCTTCAACTTTCTTTAATTTTTTTAATTTTTTATGAACTTATTACAATGCACATATTTTAGTTTTTTCATACATTATTATACGTTGATAAATTAGACTTTAGAAAATTTTTGTAATAAATTTAGGGTCATAGAAATTGCAAATCTCAACAATCATAAAAGTTCCAATAGGACAACTAATGTCTTTTCTTCGATACCCTTAATTTTGATTTTATAAGTAAAACTTTTCACATCTAAGTTGTAAAAAAATGTGGAATCTAATAATAATAACAATTGAACCAAGAAAAAAAAGGATGAGAACAGGTTATTGTTGGTAAAAATTTTATAAAAATTATTTAGAGAAAAAAAAGAAAAAAAAAGAATGAGAAAGAAAAACAATTTATGAGAATAAGAAGTTATTTTTATCAGTTTATGTGTGAGAAGAAAAAACGGTTTAGAGAAGTTATGTTTATGAGAGAAAAAAACGGTTTAGGATAAATTTTAAATAGTAAATTTGAAAATAGAAAAAACTGACTCAGAAAATTGCAGTATTTTAAATTAAAGGCCAAAGGAGAATGCCACGTAGGAGAGATAAAAACTCTCAAATATACGATGTAAAGATTTTTATTTACAATTTTCTTAAATTTCTCTCGGTTTAATTATATTTTTCCACACCCGCAATTATGAAGATTAAAAGCGGTTAAACAGGCGGTCATTGATGAAAAGGTTAGCAACTCAAGATTTTAAAAAGTATGTAATCTGTTTCTAATTTTTTTTAATTTTTTATTTATTTAAACAAAATATTTTGTTCTTAAATTTATTTGGTATCTTTGTATGGTAGGCCTATGAAGATGAGTTGCACACTTTATGAGGATACACCATCAATTATGGGGATTAAAAATAAAAGGCGTGCGAGAGAAACTCGTTTACAGGATTTTAAAAAGTATGTAATCTGTTTTGTAATAAATTTTTCAAATCACAATTTATTTACACAAAATATTTTGTTCCTATATTTATTTGGTATCTTTGTATCGTTTTATTAGACATATGAGATTAAAAGTGAGATTATTGATTAATAAGTCCACTATTATAACTCATTAATCTAATAGAAACACCAAGTATAATTTTCTAATAGAGTCAAAATAGAGTTAAAAATACCAAAATACCCTTATATAAATAAATAAGAATCCTATACTCATTTAATTCATTCTCCACGTTCACCAAAAACCAAAATTAAAACCCTAGCCCCTCCCTAACATCTCCTCTGCCGCCGCCCCCTTTTCCCACCGCCTCCCTCTCTTGCAACTGCCCCCCTCGATTTCGACGCTGAACATGGCCGCCGCCCTCCTTACAACCGTCGCCTCCCAAACCAAGACGAAGCAGCACCTTGACCGTCGCCGTTGCTTTGCCGCCACACTGACCGAGAAGACTAAGTGGCCGAAGAAGAAAGCCTCGTGGCCACCGCCGCCTGGCCGTCGAAGACGAAGCAGCCGCCGATCTGCAACCCCCTCGACTCCGATGCGCCGATCTATTGGCCGTCGAAGAAATGTATTATTGACATCTCTTCAATTAATTTTGTTGCGTCAATAATTTTTTTTTTCAGCGCAGCCGCAGAAAGTTAAATTAACATTCGTGTCTTCGTGAGACTTTTTCTCCAATCTCCACCTGCCGCCTTCAACCTTCGCCGACGCCCTTAGCCTTCGCCGCTGTGACAGCCGACGGTAAGCAGTTTTTTCTTTTTTTCTTTTTCTCCCCTGTGTCGATCTATAGAATGCAGTTTTTTTTTTTATGTTTTGATGCTTTATCCAATTATCAAATGTAATGATTAAGTTAGTATGCGTTCTTTTATATTATTAATTTATTATGTATATGGAATTGTGGATTGTCAGATTGTGGAGTCTTGACTCTTGAGTGTTAATCTTCTCTAACCTCATCGTTGCTTTCCCCCTTTTTAGTTTCAGTAATTTTTTTTTATTTAAAAAATATATATATATCAGAATCGATATGTGGCTCCCATGGACACCGCCGTTTGGCCGTCGAAGACGAAGCAGCCGTCGATCCGCAACCCCTCGACTCCGATGCGCCGATCTATCGACCGCGAGGCTTTCTTATTGATGGTGTTTTTATATGTAAGTTTTTTTTTTCTCACCCTTTTTCGATTGTTGGTTTTTTATTTTTGAATTTTAACAAACCTCCCAATCTGCCTTTGCCTTCTCAAATTGTTTTGAAAAAAAAAAACTGAGACTCCCTATATTGATCGACATTCAAAGGTTTTTGTGACTCTTAGGCGTTGATTGATGTCTTCACAGACCAGTTGCTTATGAGACTCCCTATGTTGATGCATATTTTTGTTGTAGCTTTCAAGATTATGAATTAGAGTAAATGTTGTTATTGATCCATTCTAATTATGTGGAATATACCAGTTCTGGCCTTTAAGTGTCTGTGTAAAGATTGTCTATACAAGAGGCCTGTGTAATTTGCTTTACGCTGTAAAATATCCTTGTAATACGATTTACATGTTTTATTTCCAGTAAATCTTTCTCGATTTTTTAATATCGTTGTCCAACGGTGTTGTAGCATCTACTTCACATATCTGCCGATAGAACAAATCTGCCAGCATTCAAGAGACTCAAAGCCCGGTTTCCGTTCTTGAAAGTAAATCTAAACGTGTTAGGTCTGCTGGTGTAAACCCGTCGCTTGTGGCATCAAAGACTCTGAATAAACTTGTTTTTTAAGTTATGCAGTGTTATGAAATTTTGTTATTAGTTGATCGTTTATGCAATTATATTTAAGGGTTTTTTTAGGTTACGCAAAATTTTCATCATATTACTTTAGTAAATGTGATATGCAAAATAATCATCATATTTCAATCTAATTTTAGGAAATGATATGAATTATGCATAATGTGATATGCAAAATTGTTATCATATTTCAATCGAATGCATTAGCATTATGCATAACGTTATATGCAATATAATCATCATATTTTGTTTTATACATAATGTTATATGCAAAATAATCATCAGATTCTAATTAAATTGGAAGAAATTATTTTGAATTATGCATAAGTGTTTAAATGATATGCATTAACTTCTGCATTTGAAACATGTACAGACATGTCGACTCCTGTGCACAAACATATTTTACCGATATTTAAGTGTTTAAATGATATGCACCTACTTACGCATATTATTATGTATGCATATGATATATGTCATACAGATATGCAATGTATTAGTTATTGATAGTTTACGTGGTTCTATAGTTAAAAGGTTACAAGTTCATATGAATATGCATTCGACACTGCATATACGTGTGTTGAAATGCAGATTTCCAGAATCTCTTAACTTAACGAAATAAATGGAGAGACCTACCTTTTAGGAAAGTTTTTAAATTTTAGAAAGTAATAGATTTTCGGGAATTCGAAAAATTGCATTTAATAATTGATTGGATGTTTAGTTGACTAATAATTGTGTATTCTATAAATTCAAAATTTCAAAATATGGTGGAAGGGCATAATTGACAAAAAATTCAAATTTTGACTCTATTAGACAAGAATTTATGGTGTAGGTTTTATTAGAAAAAACTAGTAGTGAAATGACCTTATTAGTTTATAACCCATTAAAAGTAAAAGGTGTGCGGTAAACAGAGTTGGCGGTCATTGATGATAAGGTGAGCAACTCATCTACAGGATTTTAAAAGTATGTATTTCGTTCTGTAATAAAATTTTCAAATCACAATTTATTTACACAAAATATTTTGTTCTTACATTTATTTGGTATCTTTTGTATCGTCTATTATATTAGGCATATGAAGATGAGTGTGCTTTGTTCCTACATTTTTTGGTCTTCTTTTATTATATTAGGCATATGAAGACGAGTGTGCTTTGATAGTCAATGTACTATTTGAATATTGAATATGAGTATAACACCATTCATTCTACAACAAATCAACTTATTCAGGTCAAGATTGAAAAAGACGAGGATAACACCATTCATTCTACAACAAACTATTGGAAAATGTTGGTTTTGACCACATTTTATAAAATATTAAGTGACAATTTTATAATCCGTTTTGCGTAAATGGATTTAGTTGATTTGATTTCTCAAAACCAAATTTTGGGTGAATGAGAAATTAATATTAAAGTTGGTCATTTAATGAGTGAATAAATATATTGTTGAATGTATTTATTATTATAATGGTAATAGTGATGGATTGTGACTTGACATGAAATGTCAAGTCTTTTGGTGAAATGATTATATTCCAAATGTTATATCCTTTAGAATTATTTCATTAAATTTAAAGGTGGTGTCTTTTAGAATTATTGCATTAATTTAAAAGACATGCCTTTTGGTGAATAATTGTTTATTTCCAAAGGTTGTAACTCTGGGAAAGAAGAGATTATTATGAAGAGTCACAACTATTATCATAAAGACTCTTGGAAGTTTATAAATAGATCCCCACATTTGCATTCCAAAATCACTCAAGCTAAAAAGCTTTCTTGCATGTTTATCCTCCAAAGCATTCTAGTATTCTAAGTCTTTGCATTAGAGTTTTATCGGAAGTTCCGGATATCCATTTTGCGATTCGCCGATAGCTTCCGATTTGTAGTGCAACAGTCGTGAAGTTTGAAGTCGTTGTATCTTGGGGACGGTTGCCAGTGATCCGTATTGCACCTGTGTATGGGGCAATAACGTCTTACGGAGATAGAGTCAAACTCTAGCCTCGACTTTCGTGTTTAAGTCTGTGTCAGCGTTTAATCTTCGTCTACACATACACCTCATTTCTAACAATCGTAAGACGTTAATTTTGTGTATTCGAAGATGTCTACTTCTACTTTTCTGTTGCTCCTACTTCTCATGTTCACTTTGAAAAACCACCAAAATTTGTCGGTAATGATTTCAAAAGATGGCAACAGAAAATGTTGTTCTATTTTACTACCCTGAACCTTGCACGGTTCTTGAGGGAAGATCCTCCTACTGTAGAGGAGGATGACAGCGACCAACAGAGGTTGACTGCTCTTGACACATGGAATCACAGTGACTTCCTGTGTCGTAATTACATTCTGAATGGGCTAGACGACTCATTGTACAGTGTCTATGCCACCTTCAAGACAACCAAAAAATTATGGCAGTCTTTGGAAAAGAAGTACAAAACGGAGGATGTCGGATTGAAGAAATTCATTGTCGGACGGTTCCTCGACTTCAAAATGGTTGACTCAAAAACTTTTTTAGAAAAGTTTCGAGAGTTGCAGTTGATCCTACATGAGATTCATGCTGAGGATATGCAACTGTCTGAATCCTTTCAAGTAGCTGCTCTAATCGAGAAGTTACCGCCTCTGTGGAAGGACTTCAAGAACTACCTCAAGCACAAACGCAAGGAAATGGGCCTTGAAGACTTGATCCTGAGACTAAAGATTGAGGAAGATAATCGAAAATTCGAGGGTAAAAGCGACAAGAGTAGTGAAGAGTCGAAAGTTAACCTGGCTGAGTCCGGAAGAGGCAAAAAGCGCAGACGCGTTGACAAACAACAGAAACCTCAGAACGCTAAAAAGTTCAAAGGTAACTTTTATAATTGTGATAAGCCCGGACACAAGGCAAGTGGATGTCGCCAGCCGAAGAAGGCCAACGTGAATGCCAACCAGAATCATGCTAATATTGTGGAACACAAATCCCTACCTGAAGAAATGTATGAACTAGATCTATCCGTTGTCGTGTTCTGTAATATCCGGTAATTTTTTTTCTTTACCTTTTATTAATAATAATTATTTTAACTAAATTATAACTAATTGAAATAAACTACAATTTAATTATGCCTTAAATCTTGGTAACTCTTTTTGTAAGTGGGGGTATTTCACTCATTACTTGACCCTCTATGTACCACCATACGTTATTTGTTATTTATAAAAATCAATGTGTAGTAATAATCAGGTTCTTTTCATCTCCACTCTCATGATATATATATATATATATGTTGATGTACGGAAATCTAGAATATATCAACCTAGCTTTTGAGAGTTTATACTCTTTAATTATTATATCACCTATTATTTAGATGAGTATAACTTACAAGAAAATTCGATAAATTGTTATTTCTATGTATCGCACGGCTAGGCGACAATAATTACGAGGCTTTTACGTATCGTTTCCATGTTCGTCTATCGAGGTGGGTTTTTAATTACTTTAACCTATACCGTGATTGGTAGAGTTATATTGCAATGACATGTTATTCTCTATTTAATGTTTTAGAAAATTATGGTTTGAGTTAATTGTTTGCTATGTGAATTCATTTATATTGTTATGATCTATTGGCAAAGTTATTATTCTATTGACAAAGTTTATGGCAAAGTACATATTCGATCTATTGGCAAAGTTATCTAATAGTCAGGGGCTCCAGATGGGGTCCGGGACCGACGGGTCTTCGGGTGTAACCCGCTGTGCTCACGTGTGGAACTATTTTAGTCATTAATTTGACTTTGGGAAGGTCCACAAAATATGCGATTGAAATGTCTACGTGTGGGAATACCTTAGTCATTAATTTGGCTTTGGGAAGGTCTACAAACATGCGATGAAGTATCAATGGCAATATATATGTGGCAATGTGAATGTTATTTACTAAGTTGCAATTATTTGATTATTTATTTTTAGCATTCATTAACTATTGAATAACTTAATCCCACCGAGTGTGCTTGCATGCTTACCCCCAACAATTTACAATTTCAGGTTGAAGAGTTGGATGGCGAGGAGTGGTGATGGGAGACGATGATCTATTTACGAATAAAAGACTATTTGCATACATGTCTATTAAAATTAAGTTATGGTTTTTATTATGGATGTTTTGTTAACAAGTTAGTCGTGAACTTCTTGATTTTATTATAATTGTTTCCGCTGCAATACTTAAAGTCATTTTAATTATATTAGCCATTGCGTCCCTTTATTTTAACGTTATAAATTTAAGATTCAATTTTTGGCACGTTAAAATTAATTATTTCAACTACTTTTTGAAAGGTCAATATTTTCAGATTTGGGGCGTGACAGAGTGGTATCAGAGCGGGTCTACGTTCTTGTAGACTTGCTAAAATAAAATTATCTTTTGAGTCGATTAAGTGAAAATATATTTATGAACAAATAAATTCTATTAAAATGTTATGTCGACCATCACCGTCTCATCGCTCCAACTCCACAAGGTACGTACATGTTATTATAATTTCATATTTTGATTTATCATGCGATATTTCCATGCTATTGTATTACATTGATCAATGCTAACGTTTTCCAATATGATATGTGACTATGTTGCTATGTTATGTCACAATTATAATGCTAAATTTCGAGGACGAAATTTTATTAAGTGGGGTAGAATGTAATATCCGGTAATTTTTTTTCTTTACCTTTTATTAATAATAATTATTTTAACTAAATTATAACTAATTGAAATAAACTACAATTTAATTATGAATTAAATCTTGGTAACTATTTTTGTTAGTGGGGGGTATTTCACTCATTACTTGACCCTCTATGTACCACCATACGTTATTTGTTATTTATAAAAATTAATGTGTAGTAATAATCAGGTTCTTTCATCTCCACTCTCATGCTATATATATGTTGATGTACGGAAATGTGGAATATATCAACCTAGCTTTTGAGAATTTATACTCTTTAATTATTCTATCACCTATTATTTAGATGAGTATAACTTACAAGAAAATTCGATCAATTGTTATTTCTATGTATCGCACGGCTAGGCGACGATAATTACGAGGCTTTTACGTATCGTTTCCATGTTCGTCTATCGAGGTAGGTTTTTAATTACTTTAACCTATACCGTGATTGGTAGAGTTCTATTGCAATGACATGTTATTCTCTATTTAATGTTTTAGATAATTATAGTTTGAGTCAATTGTTTCCTATGTGAATTCATTTCTATTTTTATGATCTATTGGCAAAGTTATTATTCTATTGACAAATTTTATGGTAAAGTACATATTCAATCTATTGGCAAAGTTATCTAATAGCCAGGGGCTCCAGATGGGGTCCGGGACCGACGGGTCTTCGGGTGTAACCCGCCGTGCTCACGTGTGGAACTATCTTAGTCATTAATTTGGCTTTGGGAAGGTCCACAAAACGTGCGATTGAAATGTCTACGTGTGGGAATACCTTAGTCATTAATTTGGCTTTGGGAAGGTCCACAAACATGCGATGTCTACGTGTGGGAATACCTTAGTCATTAATTTGGCTTTGGGAAGGTCCACAAACATGCGATGAAGTTACAATGGCAAAGTATCAATGGCAAAGTATCAACGAAAATATATGTGGCAATGTGAATGTTATTTGCTAAGTTGCAATTACTTGATTATTTATTTTTAGCATTCATTAACTATTGAATGACTTAATCCCACTGAGTGTGCTTGCATGCTCACCCCCAACAATTTACAATTTCAGGTTGAAGAGTTGGATGGCGAGGAGTGGTGATGGGAGACGATGATCTATTTAAGAATAAAAGACTATTTGCACACATGTCTATTAAAATTAAGTTATGGTTTTTATTATGGATGTTTTGTTTAGAAGTTAGTCGTGAACTTCTTGATTTTATTATAATTGTTTCCGCTGCAATACTTAAAGTCATTTTAATTATATTAGCTATTGCGTCCCTTTATTTTAACGTTATAAATTTAAGATTCAATTTTTGGCACGTTAAAATTAGTTATTTTAACTACTTTTTGAAAGGTCAATATTTTCAGATTTGGGGCGTGACATGTCGAAGCAAACTTAGTGGATAACCCGAGGGAATGGTGGGTAAACACTGGTGCTACCCGTCATATCTGTTCAGATAAGAAAATGTTCTCATCCTATCAAGCGATCAATGACAGAAAACTCTGCTACATCGAACGTGGTCGGATTGGAGATAGTGGTACTGAAAATGACCTCAGGAAAAGAACTAACTTTTGTCGATGTGTTGCATGTCCCAGACATTCGAAAGAACCTGGTCTCCGGCTCATTGTTGAACAAAGTCGGATTTAAATTAGTTTTTGAAGCTGATAAATTTGTACTGACCAAATGTGGTCAATTTATTGGGAAAGGGTACCTTGAGAAGGGTATTTTCAAAATGAATGTACTAATTGTCAAGCGTGACATTAAACGCAGTATTAATAATAGTGATATTAATTACTTGTTTGAGTGTTCTAATTTATAGCATGGTAGATTAGGACATGTAAATCAAAATGCCCTAAAACGTTTAGTGGATTTAGATTTACTCCCCAAAATGGAATTTGATTCACAAAAGTGTGAGATCTGTGTTGAGGCAAAAATGGCCAAATCAGCATTCCATTCGGTGGAAAGAAGTACTACACCTTTAGAACTTATCCATACAAATATATGCGATTTAAAGTTTGTGCAAACTAGAGGTGGTAAAAATTACTTTATAACGTTTATTGATGATTGCACAAGATACTGTTACGTATACCTCTTGAAGAGCAAAGACGAAGCAATTGAATCTTTTAAAGCTTATAAGAATGAGGCTGAAAATCAACTTAGTAAGCGAATCACAATGATTCGAAGTGATAGAGGTGGAGAATATGTAGCACCGTTTGAAGAATTTTGCTCCCAAAATGGCATCATTCATCAAACAACGACTCCATACTCACCTCAATCAAATGGCGTTGCAGAACGTAAGAATAGAACTCTGAAAGAGATGATGAACGCTATGTTGATTAGTTCGGGCTTACCCCAGAACATGTGGGGGGAAGTCATACTTTCAGCCAACTATATTCTTAATAAGTTACCACACAAGAAATTGGATAAAACTCCATATGAATTATGGAAGGGTAGAATCCCGTCCTACAATTACCTTAAAGTGTGGGGGTGTCTGGCTAAGGTTGAAGTACCTAAGCCAAAACAAGTAAAAATATGACTAAAAACAGTCAATTGCATCTTCATTAGGTATGCACATAATAGTAGTGCATATCGATTCCTGGTGCACAAATCAAACGTTCCGGAGATGAACGTAGGAATGAATATCGAGTCAAGAAATGTTGTTTTCTTCGAGAACATATTCCCTAAGAATCAAAGGGAAGAAGTAAATTCACATAAGAGAACTTATGAAAGTGCAATTGGTTCACCAAAGGTTAATGCGAAACCTAAGGTTGATGAAGAACCAAGACGCAGTAAAAGGGCCAGAAAGGAAAAGTCCTTTGGGCCAGATTTTCTATCATACATGATGGAAAATGAACCTCGGATAGTTCAATAGGCACTGTCTAGTCCAGATGCTCCTCTCTGGAAAGAGGCTATAAACAACGAAATTAAGTCTATCATGCACAATCATACTTGGGAGATAGTTGATCTTCCACCAGGTTGTAAAACTTTAGGATGCAAATAGATCCTAAAGAGAAAGTATAAAGTTGATGGATCAATTGATAAGTACAAAGCTCGTTTAGTAGCAAAAGGGTTCAAACAAAAGGAGGGATACGATTTCTTCGACACGTATTCTCCTGTAACGAGAATTACATCTATTAGAGTGTTCATTGCTATTGCAGAATTGCACAACCTTGAGATACACCAAATGGATGTAAAAACGGCATTCCTAAATGGGGAATTGGATGAGAAGATATACATGGAACAACCCGAAGGGTTTGTTATACCTGGCCAGGAGAACAAGGTGTGCAAACTTGTTAAGTTTTTGTACAAACTAAAACAAGCACCTCTCCAATGGCATGCGAAATTTGATACAGTGATGTTATTAAATGGCTTCAAAACGAACGAGTGTGACAAATGTGTCTACATTAAGGGCACACACGAAGAATATGTGATAGTATGTCTGTACGTAGATGACATGCTAATAACGGAAAGCAATCATGATATAATCATGAAAACTAAGAACATGTTGAAACGAAATTTTGACATGAAAGATATGGGTCTAGCAGGCGTCATACTAGGGATAAAGATCTCTAGAACTCCTGACGGAATTGTCCTAACACAAGCTCATTATGTTGAGAATGTGCTTAGAAAATTTGATGTCTTTGACGTTCCCCTGGCTAACACTCACGTGGATCCAAATGTGCACTTAGCCAAAAATAAGGGAGATCCAGTGGATCAACATAAGTATGCTAGAATTATCGGAAGTCTGATGTACTTAACGAATTGTACACGACCTGATATAGCATACTCAGTCAGTAAGCTCAGTAGATTTACGAGCAACCCCAACAAGATTCATTGGAAGGCTCTGATGAGAGTCCTTAGGTATTTGAAACATACGCTAAGTTTTGGAATCTTGTATACAAAATATCCAGCAGTGTTAGAAGGATACACTGATGCCAATTAGATATCTGATTCAAAAGACTCCAAGTCCACTAGTGGACATGTATTCATTATAGGTGGAGGAGCAGTGTCATGGAAATCCTCTAAGCAAACTTGCATAACTCGTTCCACAATGGAATCAGAGTTTATTGCATTGGACAAGGCCGGTGAAGAAGCAGAATGGCTTCAAAACTTCTTAAGAGGATATTCCCGGTTGGAACAAACCAGTGCCTCCAGTGATGATACACTGTGATAGCATGTCGGCTATTGGGAGGGCACAAAGTAACATGTATAACGGTAAATCTCGACACATTCGTCGGAGACACAACATCGTTAGACATTTGATCTTAAGTGGAGTAATCTCCATTGACTATGTGAAGTCAAAAGAAAATATTGTGGATCCGTTTACAAAAGACATTAACCGAGATCAAATGTATAGTGCGGTAAGGGAATGGGGTTAAAACCCACACATTAAAGGGTGTTCATAGCGGTAACTCGTCCATGCTGACTGGAGGATCCCAAGAACTTGGTTCAACGAGACAACTAAGTTATGAAGCACTCAGATGTGCACTTGAGAAAACTAAAGAAACTCATTCTCGATTCCCTTCAAGTGCAACCCTACACCTTCCGGTGCAGAAAAATCTGCTGACGTGTGGTGAGGTTAAGCTTAACAGCTTTTAATGATTCTTATATCCCAAAGGTGGAGTATTGCGGCGTACTCTCGATAGGAGATCACCTATATAAGTGTGAAGTGAGGCCGCTTCAAATGAAAACACACTTATGAATCCAAGATATGCTCCAGGGCCGAAATGGACACAACGTGAGAACCAAAGGGTATCAAAGTTGTTGTTGTGTCATTGTCTTGGTTTACACAAAACGCCAACCAGTTCAAGACATCGTGTTCACTGAGTGGCAAGTAAATCCGATGGGATTTTACTAGGGAAGGTTCAAAGCCTAAACTACCTATCCCAGTGCAGTAACGGTTCGTCGGAACTTTCATAGGGAGTCACATGCATTAATTTCATTCATGTGGGGGATTGTTGGAAAATGTTGGTTTTGACCACATTTTATAAAATATTAAGTGAAAATTTTATAATCCGTTTTGCGTAAATGGATTTAGTTGATTTGATTTCTCAAAACCAAATTTTGGGTGAATGAGAAATTAATGTTAAAGTTGGTCATTTAATGAGTGAATAAATATATTGTTGAATGTATTTATTATTATAATGGTAATAGTGATGGATTGTGACTTGACATGAAATGTCATGTCTTTTGGCGAAATGATTATATTCCAAAGGTTGTATCGTTTAGAATTATTTCCTTAAATTTAAAGGTGGTGTCTTTTAGAATTATTGCATTAATTTAAAAGACATGCCTTTTGGTGAATAATTGTTTATTTCCAAAGGTTGTAACTCTTGGAAAGAAGAGATTATTATGAAGAGTAACAACTATTATCATAAGGACTCTTGGAAGTTTATAAATAGATACCACATTAGCATTCCAAAATCACTCAAGTCAAAAAGTTTTCTTGCATTCTTATCCTCCAAAGCATTCTAGTATTCTAAGTCCTTGCATTAGAGTTTTATCGGAAGTTCTGGATATCCATTTTGCGATTCGTCGATAGCTTCCGATTTGTAGTGCAACAGTCGTGAAGTTTGAAGTCGTTGTATCTTGGGGACGGTTGCCAGTGATCCGTATTGCACCTGTGTACGGGGCAATAACGTCTTACGGAGATAGAGTCAAACTCTAGCCTCGACTTTCGTGTTTAAGTTTGTGTCAGCATTTAATCTTCGTCTACACATACACCTCATTTCTAACACAAACCAACTTATTCAGGTCAAGATTGAGAAAAGTTGATTGAAATAATGTTTAGATATTTTTTTTAAAGTGTTTTGTTTGGACTTGTATTTTTTAGATTTGGAGCTATATTTTTTAGATTATGGAATGGTTATTTAATGTTAATAATTTTTTGTTAGGTAAATCTTAAAATCTATTTTTTTTTATTAATTTTGTTTGCATGATTTAATATTTTAAAAAATATTCTGACGATTTAATATTTTATTCTCCATTTCATGTGGCGTTCTATGTCTTGCTCCAAATTTGTATGTACATTATTTCATGAATACTTGCATTTTGAATTACTCACTTATAATATTTATGAATTTAATAATTTTAAACAAAACATTTAAATCAACTTGCACTTATTTTAATTAGATCTGAATTTAATGAATGTCCTTATATACATGTTCTCTATATTATTTCTACAAAGGATTACAAATTTCATAATTGTTCTCTTAACAAAAAATAATTTTATATTATGAAGATATACTATATATAACAATGAATTTAATAATTCATGAATCAAATAATTCTTTAATTAACATCTACACGAATTTAATAATTCATGTATGTTGTAAATATAGTTTTTTATTGGATTTTTTTTATGGTACACAACATGATCCACTTCCAAAATTTTGCAATTTCAAATATTATTAAATAATACTTCATAATATAATTTTTTTTACAATCCGCGAAATGCGCGGGTCTTGCACTAGTATAAATAAAAAATGAGTAACATGAAATATGTCTAATTAAGGTCTTTCTTTAAAAAAATTGTGGGTAAAAAATTTGAATCCGGATCGTCAAATGCCCAAAAAATTAACCATAAACCTCTAAACCCTAAACCTAAAACCTTAAAAAAAACCCATTATTTCATAATGGATAAAATTAGAAAAATTAAAGTTATAAATTAAAATCAATTTTTTACAGTAATTAATTTTCTAAGAATTTGGAACTGAAATCGTAACTGAGAATTTAGAACAAGCAGATTTTTGAGGACCTCCACGTTCGCATTGTTGCGGCTAAGAGAGCACTTCTCACAGTACAGTGCCAAATTGGGGCAGTAGGTTACAACCGTTTGTTGGTCTCAAAACGAGTATGGTGACAGTCTAGAGGGGGTGAATAGATTGTCAAGTGTTTAAAACTTTTTCCGTGCTATAAGATCAGATGAGACGGTCAGAAGAGTTATATACTCTTCTCGTCTGAATGCAAACAATATGTTCTGATCAAGAGTGCAAGTGTGTATAGCAGATTAAGATAACTACCTTACTAACTGTTGAATTTAGCTGATCAGTTTGAGAGTTATCTCAAAAGCTATAGGTGCGGAAATATGTAGGCCCTAAATGTTTAAACTCGTTGGTTGACATGAAAATCTCTTTTAAAGAATGACTTTAAAAACAATGAAAGTTTATCAGCTGATATATGATATCTACTGATTTTAAAACTTATACTTAGTGGATTTTGACTCTTTTATAAAACAATGCTTTTATCAAAGTATGAGCAATATGAATAGAATACAGAATGATAAATAAAGCAATAAGAACACAAGTATTTATAGTGCTTCGGATCTCAATATCCTACGTCCACTCTCTCTAATCAGATAGAGAAATTCACTATTTTGCTGCTTTATAGTCCCAAGAGAAGACTTTCGATCAAGAACCTCAACTACTTTCTGAGTCTACGAATCTACTTGTTGGTGAGGTAACAAGTAACCTTTACAACTGGTTTCTTAACAAAAATATAAAGGAGTGTTAATAACCAACTCGATGTGCTAAAAAACACACTGCTAATCTAAGCTCTAAAGATAGAATTCTTTAAACTGGCTTAGGATCGGAAACTTAGAGCTCTAAGGATATGAAATCTTTGTAGGCTCTAAAGAACTCGACACTTAGAATATTTCTGGATTGGTTGTTCTTGATATCAGCTGAATACGTGAGTTCTTGCTTTTATGGTTTTCGATCACTTTGTTCCAATGAACAAATGTTGTATTTATAGAGGATTTGGTGCTTCAAACTAGTCGCGCGCCGTTGGTGAGAAACTAGCTGTTGCAAGCAAATCTTCTAAGTATGGTCGATATCTTCGTGGGAGAGTTGTTTGTAGATATTCTGGTACGATATTTCCTAAAAAGGTAATGTGCATTTAATGCTTCGTACTTCATCTGTCAGATCTCTTATACGCCTAGTTCAAGTCAACTTCATAGCTTCGTGTTGAAATACTATTGGTCCATATCAGCTAAGTTGTTGAACAACTGACTTGTCTTCTGTTTGAGCAATTCAGAACTGGTCCGACATTCTCTTTGTCTTCTGTTATTTTAGCCTTCAATGCATCTTTAATGAACTAAAACTTTCTTCAAGGTGCTTCATCCATAAATGTTAATTGTCATATTAATCTTCACATAAGCTTGACTTTGAATATTCTTTAAGGCTTTCTTCGACAAGATCAGGTGTGCTCATATCTGCTGAATGGTCTTCTGAACTTCAATGCATATTATCATATAGTTACTTTCAATATATAAGGTATACAACAACCTTTAGATCTGATTTTACTAATGAGCTCTAGTGTCTTCAAGTCTTTAAGTCTTCTTCTATCAGAGTCTTGAGCGAGCACGTGTTAAAACAGATGAGTAATCAGCTGATGTACATACAACTGATTCCTCAGACTTAGACTTAGACAACTTCAATACTTCTAAGCTTTATAAAACAGCTTAGGTAACTTAGTTTTAGATTACAAATTATTGATATAAATTGTACTCTACTTATCTAGTATTTGGCCATCAAAACTAAACTTATACTCCCTCCGTCCCAGGATTACTTGCACAGTTTGACCGGCACGTTGTTTAAGAAAGGTGAATTTAGTGGTTGATGATGTAAGATAAAAGAGGGGTATTTTAGGTAATTTGATGATGTGTAAAGTGGATTTGATGATGTGTAAAGTGAAATGTATGGAAAAAAATAGTGGCAAATTTGAAAATAAAATGATGTTGTGAGGTTATTAATTTTGTGGGGTATTTCCATATTAAGAGTGTGCAAGTATTTTTGGGACGTCCCAATAAGGAAAGTGTGCAAGTAATCACGGGACGTAGGGAGTAAATTGCAATCAGATTAGGGGCTGGATGAATATCCCAACACAGCTCCCTTGCCAAGAGAGAGATTGAGGCAAAAGCTGAACTCAACTTGGTTTTCTTCAGCAGCAACAGGACCTTCTTTCACAACATAATAAAATTTCTTGGCTAAGTGATGGTGATCGCAATACGGAATATTTTCACACGCTAAATCAGATGAGGAAAGTATGGAAGTCGGTGGATTCTTTAATTATTGAGGGGGTGTCGTGCACGGACAAATCGGCAATCGCACAACATGTGACTAATATTTATCAAAATTTATTCACTGTTGTGCCCAAGATGCAAGACGTTAATCTGGGCATGCTGTCGAGTTTGGTCACTTCCAAACTAAGCGAGACACACAATGAGACTTTGACTTGCGAGCCATTAGTTTTGGAGGTCCGTACAACGTTTTTGGTGGGCAGTGCCCCAGGCCCAGATGGATTTGGGGGTTCATTTTATCATTCGGCTTGGCCAATCATTGAGGTGGATATAGTTTGAGCAACGCAATATTTTTCCAGATTTGCTTTCTTGCCACATGGGCTGAATTCGAATCTGGTGACATTAATTCTTAAGCATCCGGGTGCAAATAAAATTGAAGATTATCGGCCTATAATTTTGGGAATTTTTTTGTTCAAGGTTTTTAAAAAATTATAGCTACATGCCTTGGACCCACTCTTTCCGACACTTTATCACCATTTTAATTCGGTTTTATTTCGGATAGGAGCATACACCACTGTATCGCGTTAGCATCGAAAGGTATTAATTGCTTGGACATGACACGGGTGCACGACAACATGGCACTGAAAATGGACATCTGCAAAGCGTTCAATGCAGTTCGTTGGGACTTTCTCCTAGAAGTGATGAAGTAGTTGGGGTTTTGTTCAAAATTCAGGGACATCATTAGTTATATCCTTCAATCGGCAAGGCTGTCAATTCTCGTTTCAGGACAGTCACATGGTTACTTTAAGTGTTCTCAAGGGGTTAGATAAGGCTACCCATTATCGCCTCTTTTATTTTGCATAGCGGAAGAAATTTTGGTTTTGATTTTAAGTAGAATGGAAGAGGTGGGCAGTCTGATGCCAGCTTACATTAGAAGGGGTTCGACAGGCCCACTCTTCTTGTTGTATACAGACGACATTCTCATATTCAGTTGGGCTAACAGAAGCTCAAGAAGTGCGATCAGAGACACAGTTTCTATATATGGTGTTTTGTCGGGACAACTGTTTAATCCGCACAAATCAAGTGCTTACTTTGGGGTACATGTCTCTTACAACAATAAAATATATATGAGAGACACTTTACGAATGAGTGGGGGGAGGTTGCCATTTATTTACCTAGGCACCCCTCTATTTAAGGGTGCTACTAAATCAGTCTGTTTTGAGCAGATTTGCCACGTGAAAGGGAACCTCTCTTTCTATTGCAGGTTGGGTGTGTTTAGTTAATCACGTAATTACCTCGTCAATGGTTCACACTATGATGGTGTACATGTGGCCCTGTGCGATCCTGAAATGGATTGAACAAGCAATGTGAAATTTCATCTGGACGGGCAACATAGATAAAATGGGGTTAGACATTGTGTCTTGGGAGCGCACTATTGCAGCGAAATCTGAAGGAGGGCTGGGAGTGTAGTCAATTTTATGCGCAAGTGATTCTTACTTGCGGAAGTTGGCTTGGAATTTTACTATAGGCACGGGGATTTCGATCAAAATCCTACAGGAGTGTTTCATGACAACAGGAAGACTTCGTCCATCTATTGTCTCCTCCACAATCTGGAGGGGGTTACGCTCGAATATGCAACAGATACAGAGTCAGGTTTAGTGGATTGAGGGTTCCCCATCTCAAGTGAAAGTTTAGTTAGATAATTGGTTGGGTTACACTATAGCGGACAAGGTGGGTATATCGGCAGCAGCAAGGACATATTATGAGTATACGATCTCGGACTATTTAACCAATGGAGTGTGGTTTTTAGACGACAATTGCATACGCAATTTCCCTGGCATTGTGGACGACATCATGAAATACAAATATGTAGTAGGTTCGAATGTTCAAATTTGGTCGTTTGCTACCAATGGTAATATCACGGCTAAAGCGGCGTATGAGCACCTGCGCTTGCATCATCCGGAGGTGGCATGGGCTAAGTGGATTTGAGATAGATGCATACCACTGCGTCGATCAATAACTTTTTGGCGTGCAGTGCATGGGAAAATGCTCACTTGGGACCGTTTGATGCGCTTTGGGATGATGGGGCCAAGCGTGTGCAGCCTTTGCTTTTTAGCGGAGGAGACACAAGATCACCTGTTCGGAGAATGCATTTATTTCACACACTCGTTTGCAAAAATAATGGAGGTGTTCCAGGTCAATATCAGTTTGGGGAATGGCTTTCTGGGTGGTTTACTAAGGTGATCACGGTGGATTTCAGTCCCCAAGTGGCAACGATTTGGAAACTGACGTTGGTCACGTTAGTGTGGCAAGTGTGGCGTGCTCGGAATTCGACCATATTCGAAAACATCAAACATAGTCCAGAGTCAATTTGCACATCGATTTGGGCACACGTATATGAGGTTAGGGACTGCAAATCTGCAACATGGGACACATGTATAACACTCAATCTGATTTAAGGATCATCAAGGAGTTTCAATTGAAATGCACACTCCGTCGGGCGCCGAGGGTGATTCCAGTTCGCTGGGTATGTCCGACAACAAGGGTGTTAAAGATTAACACAGAGGGTGTCGCGATTGGTGCTCCAGGGAAGCTCATCAGGAGCTGGTATTTTCAGAGATCATAATGGAGATTATGTGGGTGGTTTTGTTATCCAGCTGAGAATTGATTTCGCTTTTGAAGTAAAGCTACTAGCTGCGTTGCACGCAATCAAAACAACGGGTCAGTGGGGTTGGACGAACATTTCGATTGAAAGCGATTCTACGTATGTGGTCCACATGTTAACCACTCCAGCAGCCAAATTATCGGTTTCGTGGAAAGCCTATGCTCTATGGCAGCAGTTGCTAAGGTTGAGACAAAGCACGAACAAAAGGATTTTGCACTTTTTTAAGGAAGAAAAGTCGGTCGCGGATTAGATGACAAACAATTTCATAGAGTTATACATTTGGTGGGATTTGCCATCGGCCTCGATACTTCCACTGTTAGCTAAGGATAGACATTCAAAATATTACAGATTTATTTAACTTCCTTGACTGAGGTTTTTACCTAAGGAAGGTTTTTATCGACAAGGTTTTTAGTGGGGCTATCGTCTCTTGAATATATAAGATCTAATTTCTTTTTTATTATTGATATTTTTTATAGTTAAATGATAAAATATTTTTATTAAATAATATTAATATTAATTTTTTATAATTATTTAAAGTAATAGTAATATTTTTATAAATTATTATTATATTTTTATCAATATGTTGAGAAATATTATATTATTGTTTATATTATTAAAAATATTATATTATTTTTGTATTAATATTATTATTGAATTAGTATTATTAATATTATCTTTATTATTAGAATTAAAAAAATTTGAATGATTAATGTTAATATTATTTTGACCATTATTGTTCTACAATAAATGATATTTTAACATTTTATTTTTACACACAATTAAATGATATTTTAATATTTTTACGTCTTTCAATTTTACCATTTTAAATATTAACTTACCTTTATGCTAAGCTAAAATTATGGAATGGGCCGGGGGAGATGATTGTATTAATTAAGTAAAAGTAAATCTTAATAATATATATTTGCAAACCTTTGTTAGGACACATGTCACAACCTCATTAGTCTATTTCAATTCTCTCTCTTCCAAATCTCTCCATTTCAAAAAAATTTCAATTCTCTCTCTTCCAAATCTCTCCATTTCAAAAATTCTCAACTCTCGTTCATTTACAATTTTATCTTTTAATCTCCACCTTTCATTTTAATTTTTCATCTCCACCCTTCATTCTTAATCTTACCCCTATATAAATCTCACCTCCTTTCATTCCAACCACTCAACCTTTCACACTTTTCTCTAATCAAACATATTTTTCATTTATGGTGTATTCATTGTCAGTCAATGGATTTTATATGTATTTTATTCATAGAGTTATTTAGATTGTATAACTTTAATTTTTTTTTTCTTTGTATATATTGTTTGTATGGTGTAGGTATGGTGTATTCTTCATTTTCAATCAACGAATTCGGTATGTATTTCATACATATATATTATTTTTCTCATTCACGATAGTGATTTACATTTTGCAGAAATTTTACCTCTCCATGTGCACTCATGCTACTCCAAAAGTCATTCATATGATCCCGTACGCGTCATATTGAAAAATCTCCATCTTCGTGTCTTCATTCACGACATCTTAAAAATCTCCATCTTCGTGTCTTCATTCACGGCATCTTAAGTTGTTCAAATTGCGCGTCTTAAATTCAAAAGCAACTATCAGGGCCCTAAAAATCATTATTATATTTTGACAATTTTTCCTAATGTAAATTAAGGAATATACTTTATATTCGAAAATTACGTAATTAATCTTTTTTATGACTTTCTTAAGATATTTGTATGATTATAAATAGTCTTTCCTAGAAAAGAATGTCTTATAATCAAATATATCAAATAAACTAAGATCTGTAATATATTTTCAAAACACCGCACTAAGCTTGATTTACGTAAGGGTTTACAATAAGAAATGTATGTACGATAAAAGTTAAATTAGAATGTAAACAATAATTGTTGATATATTTTAGAATTCAATGGATATGTAACATGTTTGTAGCTTTCATTATATTTCATTATAATTATTTGTATATTTATTGTATATTCTTTAAATTGTAAATCAAGTTTAATAGAATTTAATTGTATTATTATAAATTTATTCAAAAGAAAAAGATACTAAAAAAATGAAAATTTGTAAATCCTCAAATCATCACGAAATATTTCAAACATGGGACCTTCTATATGTAGTCAGGGTGTCGTAACGTGTCGTAATGACTACCGTAGTCAGTTAATCTAAGCCATTAAAAATCTAATCTAAAGGTTTAGATTTGATGACCGGTTACCTTTTGTAAATTTTACGATATGTATTGTCGTAATGTGTCGTAATGTGTCATAAATTTGTATTTTCTATTAAATTAAATTAATTAAAATATATTATTGTAAATTTACATTTTTATCCTTATACAATAAAATAATTTATTACAACAATTATCTACACCCGCTAATTTTATGAGTTCACCCAAAATCATTTTTACCATAGTTATCTGCACCCATTCATTTTATGAGTTCACCCAAATCATTTTTTACCATAGTTATCTACACTCATTCATTTTATGAGTTCACCCCCAAATCATTTCTTTTTTACAACGGTTATCTACACCCGCTCATTTTATGAGTTCACCCCCAAAGTATATTTTTACCGAAGTTATCTGCACCCGCTCATTTTATGAGTTCACCCCCAAATTATTTTTATACCACAATTATCTGCACCCGCTCATTTTATGAGTTCACCCCAAAATATATTTTTTTAAATAATTACATTTAAAAGACTATATTATTTTTTTATTAATTAACACAAAATATAATAAAATCAACCCTAATTTATACATTTACAATCTACAGTCGAGTCATTGCCGAGTTACCGTCGATTAACCACCAAATCACTCATATTTTTAGAAAAAAAATCGTAAAAACATAATTAAAAAAAACTATCGAGATTAGGCACAAATTTCAATTTTTTTTCTTTTTAATTTTTCTTCCCATTTTCAATTTTTATTCCAAACTTTTTATTTCTTCATTTTTTTTTTGTTTCCTATTTTTTTTTCATTAGTATATTTTTTAGTTTTAATACAAAATAATATTATATGTATGATTTTATTATAATCCCTCCGTCCCAATGAAAGCTCCTCATGAGCTTCAGACACAGAGGTTAAAAAATATGATATAATAAGTGGATGTATGAGAGGTGATGTGATTGAGAGAGAGAAGAATATAATTAAATGTGAGAGAGAATAGTTTGGCAAAAAAGGAATGAGCAACTTTCATTGGGACAAACGAATAAGGAAAGTTGGGTAGCTTTCAATAGGAAGGAGGGAGTAGTCGGTAATACAACAAGTAATAACCAGTAATACCATAAACAGTAATCAGTAATACCATTAACAATAATTAGTAATACCACGAACATTAATCAGTAAAATTTTATACAATAACAAATAATTTCACACATCTAATTATATTCAATAATACAAAAAATAATTATCAGTAATACTATGAATAGTAAGTAGTAATACCATGAACATTGAATAGTAATATCTCATACAATAACAAATAATTCCACAAATCTAATTATATTCAATAATACCAAAAACAATTATCAGTAATACCATAAACAATAATATGTAATACCATAAAAATAATAATAATCAGTAATAAATAATTTCACATAATCAGTAATACCACAATTAATAATCAATAATCATTAATATTAATTCAATAGTGTATTAATAATAATACCGCAATCAATAACTAGTAATACCAGTATCAATAATACCAAAAACAATAATACCATAAAAAAAGTGGAGAGAGTGCAGATCGGGGTGTACTAAAGAAAATAGAGGGTGCACATTACCAAGCCCAATTGAAGGAAACTCTAGCCCAATGGGAGGGCACCCTAGGTCAGTAGTCGTCGCTTGGGATTTCATCAGCAAGGTCACCGGCTCCGAGTGTCGTCCGGTCAGAGATCCATCAGCAACATACTCACAGTCCTCCGTCGGGCCGTCGTCAGCCGGAGGAAGAGGCTGCGCAGGAGCAGGGTGAAGAAAACGGATGAAGCAATGTAGCTTCGATTTGGACAGAGATGAACGACGAGAGAGAGGCAGCGTCGATCCGAGTGTTGCAGGCGAGCGTCGTTGATGTAGGAGAAGCTCCTGGATCGCGAACGCAGGGGAGATTGATCGAAGTAGTCGCGTCGATGGTCGAAATGAGGAGAGGATTTCGGCCGCCATGGATCGTGGCCGAGATGGAAGATTATGTCGATTGTTATGGAAGTGAAGAATTGCGATTGTGATTCGAGGAGTGGTCTCGGGCTTCAGCGGCCGAGACCGAAGCGTCGCCGTCGAGGGGGTGGTTGGGTCACCCGCCGACATGCATGGATTTCCGGCAGGTCCTTTACTCATCAAATTAAAATTAAAATTTAGGTGCACCGCCGATCGACTTTAATAAAATTATACCTATAATATTATTTTGTATTAAAATTTAAAAAATACACATGCAAAAAATGGAAAAGAAAGACAGGAAAATTTAAAAAGGAAAAGAAAAAAAATAAGGAAATAAAAAATTTGAAAAAAATTGAAAATGGGAAGAAAAAAGAAAAAGAGGAGGGGGGAGAAAAATTAAAAAGAAAAGAATTGAGATTTGTGGCTAATTTCGATAGTTTTTTATTAATTATTAAATATGGGTGATTTGGTGGTGAATTGATTTTCTAGAGTTTATTTTATTATATTTTGTGTAAAATAATAAAAGGATAATATAATCTTTTAAATGTGATTATTTTTTTAAAAATATTTTGGGGTGCACTCATAAAATGTGCGAGTGCAGATAACCGTGGGAAAACAATAATTTGGGGGTGAACTCATAAAATGAGCGAGTGCAGATAATTGTGGTAAAAAATAATTTGGGGGTAAACTCATAGAATGAGCTGGTGTAGATAATTGTTGTAAAAAAGAAATGATTTGGGGGTGAACTCATTAAATGAGCGGGTGCAGATAATTGTTGTAAAAATATGATTAGGGGATGAATTCATTAAATTAGCGGGTGCAGATAATTGTAGTAAAAGTATGATTATTGGGTGCACTCATTAAATTAGTGGGTGCAGGTAAAATATAAATAAAATTTAAAAAGGAGGGTAATATAGTAAATAACAAAATATAATTTAAATAATGCTAAAAATAACTGAAACCTGTATGACAGGTAGAAGGTCGTTTTTACGGTTACGACGCCACATGGCGTGATTCGACAAAGTGACTGCGTAGTCACTTTGTAAAATGTGACTACCGTAAGAATTGCCCTTCAAACATTCGAATAATACTTTTATTCAGTTATGATTCAGCAATATTAGAGTAGTAATATTTTGAGTGTTTTTTTTTTGTCCGTCAACAACTTTCTATAATCTTAAAAACAAATTATACTGAAATTTATAATTCTATTCACAATTTTAATAAATGTTATTCATATTTTTATGCAAGTTTACACATTTAATTTAAACGTTACTTTTTTTTGTCTATTAAAACTTTCTATAATCATAAAACAATAAATGTTGACAAACAAAAATTCCTACAACCAAATAATACTAGATTCATTAAATTTATTTTAATATCAAATTAAATTGTTGATCTAATTATATGGAACTTAACCTTAAATTCAAATTAAACGTTTGACCTAATTATATGGGAAATTGTCTTAAAACAAATTATAATCAAACTAGTGTAAGACCCGCGTTTTACGCGGGATTGAAATAAATTTATAATATATTTTATTTTTAATTTATTAATTAAAAAATAATATTTAAAATATGTCTAAATTTGTAAATTTATAATTTTATATCAAAGATGAAAAGTAAATTTTGGAGCAATATAAATATATATATAAAAGAAAACAATAATAGAATAGAGAATTATAATTTTATTTATAAAAAAAATTAATATACAAAAGAATATATTGAATAGTATAGAGAATTGAAAAATAGCATGTGACATTATATACTATAGAGTATATAGAATAAGAAAGTAGTTTTTTTATTAATATATAAAATTACAACAACAAAATTATATGTTTGTATATTTTTTCCGTTTGAATGAAGGAAAAATAATTTTAATCCGCTATTACTCAATTATTTAGAGGTTGTAATTTATAATTGTTCGTGTATGAACACATATTTTAGAAGATACACATTTATTGTCAAAAGGGACTACACATATTTTAGAAGATACACATTTATTGTCAAAAGGGACTACACATATTTTAGAAGATACACATTTATTGTCAAAAGGTACTGATATTTTATTTATCGTTATTGCAAAACACAATAGAATATGAGATTGTCTCATTCAAAACTAGAGATGTTTATCCGGGCCGGGCTAACCGGGCTGGCCCGTTTAACCCTAAAAAATGCAGGGTTAGGGTTCATGAATCGTAGGCCCGTTTAAATCCGGACTTTTTTGACCCGGACCGGTTAGCCCGTGGGCTAAATCGGGCCAGCCCGCAGGTCTGCAGGGCCAGCCCGCTAGCCCGGATTATTACACTTTTTTTTTTAAATAAATACTCAGTAACTTGCAAACAAATTTTGGGTCATTGGTGCATAACCATACCTATAAGTATTAAGCAACTCATTACCATCCATTAATCATTATTACTATTTTTTTATTAGACTATGATATTTATTTGGCCATATTAAAGATCCATGAGTTCTAGAATTGTATTTAAATTATACTTTTATTTTCTCATATACTGATCACTCACTAATTATATATTATTTTATTTTATTTATTTGTTGGACGCGTCAATTGGGATCTTTAATTTTAAAATAAAAAAATTAAAAAAAATCATTGTAGCCCGTTAGTGGCCCGTTTAGCCCATGGCCCGCTAGGGTTAGGGTTAGGTCCCAATAGACATCTCTACTATGAAGCCCATTACCATCCATTAGTTCTAGATTATGATATTTATTTAGGTTTATAGGGTCATATTGAGGATCAATGAGTTCTAGATTTGCGTTTAAATTATACTTTTGTATTCTCATTTACTGATCATTAACTAATTATGTATTTTTCTATTTTATTTGCTTGTTGGACGTGCAATTGAGACCTTTAATTTTAAAAGAAATTTTTTTTATTGCAGCCCGTTAGTGGTCCGGTTAGCCCGTGGCCCGCTAGGGTTAGGGTTAGGTCCCAACAATTGTAGGCCCGTTAAATATGAACCGGTTAAGGCCCTAACCCGTTTAGCCCGTAACCCTGTAGGGCTGGCCCTATAGGGCTAGGGTCAGCCCGATAGACATCTCTATTCAAAACACTCAATGTTATTCTATAGATACATAATTTTTTTCCAACATTCCTTCCACAAAGTATTTGACCTTCAATGATGTGGTTTCTAAGTCTCGTAACGATTAATATAGTTTATTGCATAATATCTCTTCTTTTAATAGTCATATATATATATTTAGGAATGAAAACAACAACCTTATATGTTATTGGTAGGTTATACATTCTACCATCAATATATCTTATCTCTAAAAGTTTCAATTTTAACAATCTCTTATCCAGATTGAAGGCGTTAATTCTCTTGGCTTTCAAAATTGTTCTATAAATGGATTGAACCTATCGATCATTCTTTTTAGTTCATCAACTATTAATGCATCAAATTTTCTAGAATTGTCTACCTCACGTGAATTGTTCAAAATTATTAAAAAGAATTTTTAGAATCTAATAAGAAAATATAAAATATTATCAAATAGAATACAATTATTTAATATTTAAGTTTAATATAAAAAAATATAGATATGTAACATAAATATTTACTAATTCAATAATTATGTTTGGTGAACTTCATTATTTATGTCGTAAATGTATATAGTTGTAAAAATTTTGAAGCATTTCCTATAAGTGGCAACAAACTTCAGATAAGGCGGTGATTAGTTCCCTACTGCTTAAAGACACATGGTCCATTTATTTTATTGATTGAATGATCAACTCTTCTACCCATTGATGTGGAACTAAACATCATTTAATTATTAATGATTTAATTATGCCATAAACTCTGCAAACTAAATTCACAACTATATATATATTATTGAAGACAATAATTGCATAACTTTATGATTTTTATGTCATACAATTTTTCACATAATTTAACTATTGATGATTTTTTCTAAAAATAAAAAATTGATGATTTGATTATGATTAAAATATTAATTAAAAAATATAAATATATTAAATAAAATAAACATATTACTGACAGGATTAGATGAAATATTAATTGCAAAGATTATATCAATTAATAAATAATATTAGTATCATTTAAGCAATTTATTACAACATTAGGCATGACAAATTTCGGGATCCATAATTTACTTTAATTTCAGACTTAAATTCAAATTATATACACCAATACATTTTACAAAATAAGTCTAACTTCGTCAACTTTTAATAAATAATCCAAATAAATTTCAACCTAAAACATTATTCCAATATTTATATATTACAAATTATTATAATCCTTAAATTCCGTTCATTAACTAATACAAATCTCATTCTCCTTTAAAGAAACTAAACGTAAACCGGGCCAATGTACATTAAAAAATCTATACATCTAATAATTTGATATGAAATAGACTAAATAGTCAACTTTCAATAATTTTTAAACTTACTCATTAATTTAACCTCCTTTTTCTTCTCCCTATACTTTTCATAATTAATTGATTATAATTAATAGCCATAAAATTCAAAAAAAATTTGCCATCAATGTTAAATTTATATAAGTGTAGCACATTTATTTATATATTTCATTTTTCACTTGTATTCTTATACAAATTAACGTTAAAAATTAAATATCAACAATTAATTAATATATTAATAAAAAATTGTTTTTAATACATATATTTATTATATGCATATCAATATTAATTTATTTGACTAAATAAAAATTAATATGATAATAATAACAAAAGAACGAAAGTAAGCACACTTTTAATGTAGTATTTATTTTCATATGATAGTTTAGTATGTTAAATTATCACATTAATTAATATGATACTAATAAATCAAGCACATTTTTAATATGTTTTTAATTACTTTGATTGAGCACATCTAAAATAATTAATTTCATAAAAATTATATTAAAATCACATTTAATATGATATCAATAACAAAATAATGAAATTAAGCACATGCAATACTAATTTTAATATGATAATTATAAGTATTAAATATTTAATTAGAAGTATTAATGAGTAAGTTTGAAATTAGGAGTAGAAATTAAGCACATTTTAGAGTAAATTACGCACATATCAGTTTTTAGGAGTAAATTAAGCACACAATTTGATATGAAATCAGGAGTATGTTAGAGTAAATTACATTTAATATGATACTAATAAAAGAATGAAATTAAACACACTATTAATGCAATATTTATGTTAATATGATAGTTAGTATGTTAGATTAAATTACATTTTTTTATAAAATATTAATATACTTAGTTGATTGAGAAATATTAAAATAATTATTTCAAAAATTAATTAACTCGCTAAAATTATTTCAAAATTAATTAGAAGTATTAAATATTTCTGTAATTTTAGCAAGAGAGTTGATACATATATTTAAATTGTGTGGAGAAATAATATATGATAGGTTATGCATTCTTTCTTAAAATTTATAAGTTTGGTTTATTAATAAATCGATCTTTTATATTTTTCATATGCAAATAAAGAGAATGGATGAAATAAGTTAATATTTCAATTGAAGAAATAAAGAGACCTTTGAGAAATGTTCCATATATGCAAATCCATATATATCATAAAAATCTTTGATCATTACCTTTCTTCTTTTAAAACTATAAAAAACTACTTTAAAAAAATACGAAGGTAAAAAATATTAAGTTGATTCCATAATGAAGATATTAAAGTAAATTTATATATATGATTCAAAATAAAATTCTCATATAAAATAATAACTGTAGTTCAAATATATATGTAAAACTAAAAAATACAGTACAAATATGAATCATCTATGTACATTAAAGATAAGAATAATTTACATAACATAAATAATTGTAAATTATAAAATTACAACATAAACTAAATAAATCGATGTTGACACTTTTCATTCAAAATTTGAGAAATTGCACTTGATATTTTTTCATCATTTGTCATTCTTCATCCGACCAAACAAAATCAAGCAATAAAAATTAAGTACCTGCAAATTAAAACACAAAACAACCTATTAGATATATATAAAAAAAACAAAAGTGGATCCACATAAACAAAAGTAGATAGAACACAGTTCAATTTATAACAATATCTAGAAGATTGTGGATTATAAATTTACAAAATTCTCATTGAGAAATAAATCTACCTCTTCAGAGATGAAAATTTGAGTATTGCCACCAAAATCATGTTGAAATCATCTTCTTGTTCATCGTCACAATACTCGTCATGTTCTTAGATTAGCCGAAAGAAAAAGAAAGATAAATAAGAGATGTAAGACAAACATTGAGAATGAATTTGTGACTAATAGACATTACATATTTATAGGTCTTGAAATAGTGATGGGTGGTTGTGATTACATATTTATCTATAGAATGTAAGGTTGAGATTAAAAGATTAACCAAAGATTAAGGAGGATGAAGGGATTTTGAAATGAAAGGATTTGGAGAGGAGAGAGATTGAGGTAGAAAGGTATGGTGGTGACATGTGGCACTTTATAGGTTTGCAAATATATAAATATAGATTGTTGACCCTATTCAATACTACTTTATTTCAATAATGTATTTAATTATAGAATTTAGTTAGCAACATTAGTTAAAATAAATTTTACACGTAAATTTAAAATTAATATATTAAAATAATTCTTAAATACTATATTTTTCGATAAAAAAATTTAAAAAATATATATTTAATGTATTAACTATAAGTGGCACCACGGAACGAACGTGACGGCAGTGGTCGATTTAGGTGGGAAGATGAAATCGCCAGAAGAAATTAAAATGGAAGACTTGATCTAATTTTTTGAAAAATGAATTAGGGTTTGGGTGTTAGCAAAAAAATTGAGGGGCAATATAGTAATCGTGCTTATACGGGGAAAATGCCATATAGCTAATACTAGGGGGGGTTAAATAATTTTTTGGAGCTGGAACAGTTATTTGGGCATATAAGGTCTATATAAGGGCAAAACCACCACTTTTTAATATAGTGGTTTTGGGCCTATTCAGGGCTGAGATATAAGCCTATTTAGGCTATCAAACAGCCCAGATGTTGTTATACAGGTATTAAAATCACTTTATTTGCCCTATCAAACGGACCCTAAATGTACTAACATTAATTCTAGGACGTCCGCTTAATGTATTTTTTTTTCAGGATCTAATGCCTAGGTAGTGGTGCTCTAACCACTTGAGCTATCTCACTTTATAACATTGATTTATGATTGTATTTAAATTTGTATAGATTAGGTCATTTATGTAGATATAATATTTGTATTATATTTTATTTATGAAGCGTGTTTATGGAAGGGAGAAGACGCCATTTTTTCTTCATATTATATGCAAGTAGATATGTATTTGTTATGCTCCAAAAATTATGCTAGAATTGCTCAAAAAAAAAATTATGCTAGAATTAAATTATTGTTTGGAAAATTAGGAAAATATCACTTTGTTACTCAAGTTTACCTCTTTTCATATTTGATCATCCACATTTAATCACTATCAAAATTGGTCTTATTATAATTTATCAAAATTGATCCTTAAAGAATTCTCATGCATCTTCTAAAACTATGAAACAAATTGAAAAGCAAAATTGAAACATGTGGAATATCCATTGAAGAATCTCACTCAATCACTACATTTACCCTATGTATTTTTTATTTCAATTTCATATTTAAATTTTTTTATGACTAAATTTTTTTTATTATATTTATCTGTAATATACGTTAGAAGGAATTCTCATTATATTTATCTGTAAACCAAAAAAATTCAGTAAATTAGTTTACTTTTTATTTTACGGGTAATTAGAAAATGAGAAATTGAGGAGATATGGTACATAGTTCTTTATAATTATTGTATTGACCGTGGTTGTTTCTAATTCTTGGTTTTATATTGAATTTGTATAATAATTGGAGATGAGAAATTTATTTCAATTCATTTCCCTATTAATTATTATTGGAGCATAATTTGTGGTGAAAATTAATTGTAAATAATTTTCTAAAATTATTCATTCAAGAAAATTTCAGAAACTTATTTTCCATTTTAAATATTTTTCTATTAAGATCGTAGATTTCTTGGTTAGTCAAACTATTGGGCATTAGAAGATGCATGAAAATTCATTCTGATATATTACGGCGCTCAAAACTCTTTCTCCGTTAATCAGATTGATTAACGGGTCAATTTTAACTGAGTGATCAATTTTAACAGTGACTAAATGTTAAATGTGGGTGACCAAAAAGAGGTAAACTTGGATTATCAAAATTAATATTTTCCCGAAAATATATTAAGAAAAGAACGGTATAATGGATCGAGTAGTTTAATAAATACATATTTTAAGCTCCTAAATAATAGGAATTTCTTTGATTATGTTAAGAAAATTGACTAATGAATACTCTACAAATATAAGTAGACTCCTGTTAGAAATTTTTGGGATTATCTATATCATAAAATTATAGAAATATGTTTAATGATTGAGAAATCGTGAAATATTGAAAGTTTTATTTTCATATCAATTAATTACATAATAGACAAAATGGGATAGCTAAAATGGAAGAGGAAAAGGTAGGCTTTAGATTTTAGGTTCGAGCCATGGGGAGGGGAAAAGGGATGGGTATTTTAATGTAATTATACCTTTCTCGGCCTTTTGGCTAAGATCAAGTGTATTTTAATGTAATTCAAAAAAAAAAAAATTAATTACATAATAAAAATATTAATCAAATTAATGTTAAATTTGAATTATGAAAATCATTAATATCTTTGACTTATTTCAAAATTTAAACACAATTAATTGCAGCTAATTAATAAATACTTCGTATATACTAGTTGATTAATACATACTCCCTCCATTTTTCTCCATTTTTTAATATTGAAATTTGAGGCAAAATTTTTAATAAAGGTAAAATTGTCAAAATTAAAGAAAAAAATACAGAATGACATTTATTTTAAAAATAATTAAAAAAATAAAATGACACTTATTAAAAAAGGGAGGAAGTATATACTAACTCACGAGATATTGATTCTTACTTTGTAATTTTGTATATTAATTTGTTTTATTAATAAAATTACAATTATTTATTTTATTATTGTTATATATATATAATGAAATCTATATTGTTAAAAAATATATTTTTAATAGAATTAAAATATATTATAAATTTATTTCATAAAACGTGGGTCTTGAGCTGGTTTTAGATATTGTTCAGAATATGGCCTCTTATTTGTTTTAAATTCGAGGAAAGACGCATACTATACATGTTCTCCTAAATCTAAATACAAATATTTTATAAATTTTGAATTCCATAAAAAAAAACAAATTTCAACTGAATAAAAGAAACTATATCAAATAATTAGGAAAAATTAAAATAGATTCGTATCATGTGAACTCTTCTTGATTTATTTACCATATATACTTCAAAAATATATATATTCTTGATTTATTTACCAACCTTCTTGATTTTTTATGAAACTAAATCACATCATCATTCACATAATACTTATTAATATATTTTAAATATAATTTAAAATAAATATTATCTATTAAAATATATTTTAATTTTCTAATATCTAATCTTCCATTTAACCCATCAGTAAAAGAAAACATCTCCAAAAATAAATCAAATCTTCCAAAGCAAATCAGCATCTTAAGATTTGATTTGCTTTATAGATATTTTCTAATTTTTACTAACGGATTAAATGAGAGATTATATATTAAAAAATTAAAATATATTTCAATGGATAATATTTGTTATAATTTATATTTAAAATATATTAATAAGATCTATGTGGATGAGGAGTAATGTGGTTCTATAAGTTACTTCAACTATATATATATATATGTACCAAGCATAACATTATTAATTCACGAATTCGCAGAAATAAATAAAATATGGAATCAGGCTCTTCTCCATTCGTTGTTCCAAAACCAAAGAATTGCATGAAGAAGAAGCATGATATTAACAAGAATTTAGTTGATGTTTTTGTAAAATTGGCAGAGACACACCCAAACACGCCCTTAATTCCAGCGGCCAAAGTCCATGTTCAAGCTCGCGTAAACCATTTTTTTTCTCACTATAAAACTCCTCGCCATCCTCCTTATCATACGGTACGTTTTAGATTATCCAAATTTGTTGTAGAATGCGTTTAGGGTTTATTTGCTCTCTATTTCAATTCTTGGTTTTGTGCAAGTTAGACTTATAATAATGGTTTTGCTGTAATTTATTATGTCAATTTTTTTTCAATACACTAATTTTAATGAATATTGAATGGTTTATTGATTGGGAGTATGGTAAGGTATTATTGAAACATAATTTTGAATTTTTGGGCTTCTTGATTGTGTAATGGTATTAGTATATAGCTAGTAATTATATGATGAATGTACAATCTTCCCGTCGTGAATTGACATTGTCACATACCTAGTTGTACAATCGTCTTCACTATTTAACAGTACAAGTTTTTTTCGAAAAATAAATAAATAAATAAATAATACAAGCTATTAATTTGGGTATATATATATATATATATTTTTTCTGTTGACTAGAATAGATTATGGAGTAATAGTAATTGTTAAAAAGTCAATTGTATAAGCAGGTGTTGATTAGATTTGAATTCAAGTTTAAATTGATTAGTGGAGTATAATTTAATTAAACTCGAAATTACTCAATGGATTGGAACCCATAATGTACTCCTTATGAAGTTAAATGATCACATTTGTTTTTACTTTATTTATAAAAGTAAAAAATTACTCATCAAACACTCCATTCATTATACTCTCTCCATTCACAAAAAGTAATCTCATTTTTCTTATATTATTTGTTCACCTTTATCAAAACTATCACCCTTCAACCATCACTTAAATCAAATTGTCATCAATTTTATTCACAAACAATCATTTTATTCACAATGGACCTCACAATACTTTATCTACCATTTTCTTAAAACACGTGCCCCCTTCCAATGGAACTACATTTCATGAGTTTTATCTATTTTATCTACCATTTTCTTAAAACATGTGTCCCCACCCCAATGGAACTACATTTCATGAATGGAGAGAATACATTTCTCTTAATTTATATGCAAAAAAGTTCGGTGCAAATAGTTATGGAATGGGGAAAGAGTACTATACTAGAGGCATATATTTTATGTTACGAGGTATGTAATGTGATTGTGGAGTAATGGAATTGGTTGTAATGCAGATGATAGAAAGGGCAATTCTGGAATTGAATGAGGAAGGGGGTTCAAGCGAGGAGTCAATTTCCAAGTTTATGGAAAAAGAATACAAATATGCATTGTCAACTGCACATTCCATGTTTCTAAAACATCATCTTACTAAAGTTTGTGAATCTGGTTATATTGTTACTTGCCCCGGTAACAAATACAAGTTTTTTATAGATGAATTATTTGCATAGATCGTCTCATTCAAGTTTTTGTTATTACATATTATAAAATACTAATTCATACTCCAGTATATTTTATTTTACTATTCATTGGCATTCCTTAATTGAGGAAGCTTTAGAAATGTCATTTTTAGAGGACTTCATTTTTCAATTTAATATACTTAATATTTAATATATATAATTTATATTCTATTTAATATATATGGTGTCAACTAAAGTAATTGAAATTTATTTGCTCAGTTACAAATAGTCTCAGTCTCGTACTAATTTTCACATTTTAAAAATAGAAGTTCATTTATACATTTCACTCTTATAAAATTCACAATTTTAAACAAATGTGATTACTTTTGAGCTTACACGCACATATACAAAATTAAAACTTTTCAGAAGGGAGGGAGTAATATTTTTGGCAAAGTTCAAAAGCTTGAACTAGTATATACTCAATCCTTATTTTATTATTTTCATTTCTTATTTAAAAAATTTATTGTTCATACTACCTTATCTCCACTCTTCAACCATCACTTATTTATTTAAATTGTCATTAACTTTATTCATAAACAATCACTTTATTTAAAAATAGATTCAAATTGTCATTAACTTTATTCATAAACAATCACTTTATCTAAAAATAGACCCAGCAATATCTCATCATATCCTCAACTTATCTACTTTATACATAAACTAATGGAAAAATCACTTTCTAGTACATTTGGTGATTTCTTACTACAATGAACAAACATTTCACATTTAAAAATAGTTGTATTAAATTGTGGAAAGAAGTTCACATTTACAAACAAACATTTCACATTTAAAAATAGTTGTATTAAATTGTGGAAAGAAGTTGAATTTTGTATCAAGAGTGAATAATCACTTAAACTAAAATCCTTGCAAACACCCATTTAATTGTCTCACACTTTATATGATTGGGATTCACATATATTAGAGGTGCAAATTCAATTTGAACCAAAAATTTCCCTTCTCCACTTCTAACCCTCTCAAGCGTTAATAACAACGATTTTTTCTTAATCCTATATGTTGAAATGTTGAATGATGTCGCCTATCGATAGTAGACTGTTTTAGGATCGACGACAAATTATCACAAAAATTTATATGAAATATTTCAAATATAAAATGTAGATAATTAAGATAAATTTAAATTTTAGACAAAAAATCTTGGATTAACCCCGGGTCAACAAGTCAACACAAATTAAATTTAATTTAAATATATTTTCTGTTTTTAAATATTATTTTACTACATGAACCAAAAGTCAACACAAATTAAATTTAATTTAAATATATTTTCTGTTTTTAAATATTATTTTAACCAAAATCAGGAGCGGACCCCCACCCCACCCCAAATTTCATACAAGAGGCGCCTATATATATAATAGTATTGGATCTTTTTATTTTATTTTAGTTGTGTCATATTTGAGGCATGGATTTTCTGCCATGTGTCATTTTAAAACTTAAATTCCTGACCATGTAACGTTCTAAATTCTGAAACTGCCGCGTAACGTTTCATTATCATTTATTCACTTTTATGTTAAAAGAAGAAAAAGAGATTCATCGGCCTTCTCCCCGACCTCGAAAGGAAGGCTGCAATTTCACTGAAGACGACGAAGATGAATTCATTTAGTATCCCTAATAGCTGTGTTGATCTTATGCATAGTTGTTTATTCTTCTCAAGGTATCTGTTGACCACCTATTCTGCGATTCAGAGGACTTTGAAAATTTCTTGAATTCTCAAATTCGATTTATTGCGTTTGTGAAATATTGGGGTATATATCGTCTTGCCTGATTTCTGGATTGTTAATGTATAATTTTCTGTATTTACAGTTTTTTTTTTAATTCATGAAATTGATGGATATTTTGTGCATTTGATTTGGTTTAGGTTTTGTGATAAGTGAAAAATGATTTTGCTAGAGTAAGACGATAAGCCCAGCATTGATCATGAATATATGTATATATACTTCGTAATTTAGAGAAACCAGTTCACTAAGAACTAACTCCATATATTGCAACTACTTCAGGATCAAGTTCCTCATTTTCAATCAGAAACTACAGTATCAATAATTGAGGAAGAACTCGGAGCTTCTGTGTGGGGAAATAGAATAAAGCAATAATCAACACATCCTCCTAGAGTGCACGTTTGCAAAATCAGGTTGGTGGGAGTGCCTTAAATGGGTGAAGGTAAGCATGGCTGCACACAACTCTATAGCATGCTGCAACTTACAATTTAGTGAGTTATTTGGAGGTGGAAAAATCAGAGGAAATTGCAGCGAGGGCAGGTGTGATATGGGAATTTTTTGTGGAGATGTAGAAATGCAAAATATTTTATGGGGGGAGACACCGGAGGTGAAGAGGACAATGGAGAACATTAAAATTAATATTTGGTCTTTCCGATGGGCGATAACTGGTCTAGCAAAAATCAAAAGACAAATGTCCGTAGCAAAACTGTTATGAATTTTATATTTTGTTGCATATTAAATTAAATTAATTTGTATTAGTTTGTTATGAAAAAGGTTTTAGAAATTTAGGGTTGTATTAGAATTCAGTAAAAAAATATATTCAATTTATTTCGTTTAGTTTGTTCATGTGTTCTGTTAGCCACTTATTTAAGAATTAGGCTTAATTTAACGAAGCTTATTTGTCAGTTACAGTTTAATTCTTGCTCTTCGAATTTATGATGGAGTCTTCCACAGCTGAAATAAAGAGAACTACAAACATTACAAAGTTGAATATTTTTGTTAAATTTATGAAAATTAGTTTAACAAACCAACCTTCAATTTATATAAAACAATGGCCACACAAAAAAAAAATGATAATATTTTCATAGCTAAGATCCTTCTTTGGATATAAGGTGCGTACCATGTCTTAGATTTGAGAAAGGTTGTGAAGTTATCTATTTTTTTACATCATTCAATAACCGATGAATATAATGTGATTTGAATTTGATTCACTAATGTGGCGAAATTTATGAGAATGATGTATTAAGAGTTCCTATTTTAAACGAACAATTTGCAAGAATGACTGTTTAGAGTTTTATGAGATTTACTTTCTACGGGGTAGTGTATATATAGCTCAAATGGTTTGTTGCATGTGCGCGCGGAAGTAAAAAATGAGAAATTTGTCGACACTTTAATCTTTACTTCAAATAGTTTAAGTCTCTTAAGTAGGAAATATTGTAGAAATTTATTTGCCGCAACTTCTCTAGCTAGGACTAAATTAAATGCAAAACTATTGTGAATATTTGAGGGAGTTGTCGTTTCTTTATAATGCTAAACCTCTATATTTTTAGTGTTGTCTTATGCCATATCTAATTGTTTTATATTTTTGCTTATCTCTTCTTAATCTAATATTAATTGAGTTTTTGAATTATAAGGGTGTTAATAGTTTTTGTCATGCTTTAAGAAATTGGGGCCTTTATTAGGGGTGTAAACGAGCCGAGCTCGAAAATCGACTCGATTGTTATACTCGAAGCTCGAAATTCAACTCGATCGAGCTTAAAATTTTAAATATCGAGCTCGACTCGATTACCTATATAATTTTTTAAATTAATTATAAATCATATTTTTTTCTAAACTAAACTCGAGCTCAACTCGATCCGGCTCGACTCGATTACTTATATATAAATATTAATTATATATTATTGGCAAAATAGTAAATATTGTTCAAATTCGATTAGGCTCGCGAGCCTTTCGAGCCGAGCATTTATGAACTCGAACTCGATAGCTCGAAACTCGAGACGACTGAATTAACTTCGAGTCTCTTTCAATATTAGAGGGCTTGGGAGTAGGGTAAAAAGAAAGGAATTGTTGAGTTTGGTGAGTAGCCACAAAGTGGATATGTGTTGTATACAAGAAACAAAACTGGAAAGTATGAATGAGGAAATTTGTTGTTCAGTTTGGAAACACAGCAACTTCGAGTAGGCGGCTCGCGAGGCGGAGGGCAGGTCAAGTGGGATACTTACAATCTGGAACTCAGAAGTGTTCAGATGCACTAGTAAGTGGCATATGCACTAGTAAGTGGCATATGCAAGGGGCAGTTGTGGTAAATGGAATATGGGGAGCAGAAGGTGTTGAATGTTGTATTATAAATGTCTACGCACCTGGTATCTTAAATGAAAAAGTCGAATTATGGGACAGGATCAAACTAGTCGCCGATCGAAGTCCAGAAGTATGCTTGAGTGTGGTGGGGGACTTTAATTCCATAAGAGAACCCCATGAGAGGGCTGGGAGAAGGGAAAATGCCAATACAAGAGACCTGGAGGAATTTGACTCCTTCATAAGATTATCCAGGCTAATAGACTTACCACTGAGTGGTCGGCGCTTCACATGGTATAGGCCGGACGGGAGCTGCAAAAGCAGGATAGATCGTATGCTCATTAACGAGAATTGGTTGGACAAGTGGCCACACGTAACTCAGAAAGGCCTCAGAAGATCGGTTTCAGATCACTGCCCTATTCTACTTGAGACAGAAGTTAGAGATTGGGGCGCAAAACCATTTCGGTTTGTGAACGTGTGGCTATCACATCCGGACTTCAGGGAGTTTGTACAGGAGTCGTGGAGGAAATATGAAGTGGAGGGATGGGGCGGATACATCTTGAAGGAGAAGTTCAAGCGCCTGAAAGCTGACCTCAGGGACTGGAACGCAAGGGTATTTGGCTCAGTCGACAAGAACGTGGAACAACTGAAGGCCGAAATACAACAGCTTGACACATTGGACGACTCATATGGATTATAAGAGAACGATATTGCGAAACGAAAAGAAGCCACAGCGAATCTATTCAGAAACCTACACCTGAAAAACAGCTTGTATGCACAAAAGGCTAGAATTAGATGGTTGAAGGACGGGGACATGAATACTAGGTATTTCCACAGCGTCATCAACCGCAAGAGAAAGAAAAACGAAATCACAGAATTAACAATTGAGGGCAGAAGGCTGGATGGGGTGGCAGAGATAAAAATGGGAATACATGATTACTTCAAAGCTCACTTCAGCAAACCTAACACCTACAGACCAAAGCTTAGTCCAAGTATTGTACACAAAAAGGTGTCAAACGAAGATAACGACATGCTCATTGCACCATTCTCAGAACAGGAGATCAAGGAAGCCGTGTGGGATTGCGACAGTACCAAGAGCCCGGGCCCGGACGGCTTTAATTTCAGGTTCATAAAAGAGTTTTGGAGTACCATTAAAGGTGATTTTCTTAAAATGATTGCAGATTTCCACCAACACGGAAAACTAGTCAGAGGTATTAACCCCTCCTTCATTATACTCATTCCAAAGAAGGAGGCTGCAAAATCTCTAAACGACTATCGCCCTATCTCTTTGATTGGCTGCATCTACAAAGTGCTGTCAAAAATACTGGCCAGGAGACTAAGCAGAGTACTAGACAGTATAATTGCAGAAAACCAGAGCGCCTTCGTGGGAAAAAGGCAAATACACGATGGGGTGGTGATCCTTAATGAAGCAATCTCAGAGGCAAAAAAGAATGGTTTTGGGAGAATGTTCTTCAAGATAAACTTTGCAAAAGCATACGATTCACTAGATTGGAGTTTCCTAGACTCTATGATGGAAAACTTCAATTTTAGTGGAAGGTGGAGAAGATGGATGAATTTAAATTGGAACGAGGGCTGAGACAGGGTGATCCACTATCACCCTTTCTTTACCTAATTGCAGCAGAGGGGCTGGGAATTATGATTAGCACAGCAACCGACAGGGGGATGTTTGAGGCAGCTGAATTGGGTCGGGATAATGTTAAAATATCACATCTACAATATGTCGATGATACTATTCTCATGGGAGCGGCGACGAGGGAGAATGCTTGGGCTATGAAGTACATCCTTAAGAACTTCGAGCTACTCTTAGGTTTGAAGGTAAATTTCAATAAAAGTAGCATCTCAGGGGTCAACGTGGAGAATGGCAACATTACTGAGATGGCATCGATCTTGGAATGCGAGGTTGGCAGCATTCCCTTCTCTTACCTAGGGATTAGAGTGGGCTGCAATCACAAAAGAATTTCCGAATGGACACATGTGACCCAAAGAATGAAGAAAAGGATACAGTCATGGAACAACAAAAATATATCATTTGGGGAAAGGATAACACTCTTGAAAGCATTCCTCACTTCTTTACCAATCTACCACATATCCTTCTATTCTCTACCAAAAAAAACATTGAGTGACTTAATTTCCTTGCAACGCAAATTCTTGTGGGGGGGTGGTGAGAACACAAGTAGAATCGCATGGGTTAGGTGGGGTAAAATATGTTCAACAAGGGCGAAAGGGGGGTTGGGTGTGAGGGACTTAGGCCATTTTAATAAGGCTTTGATAGGGAAGTGGTTGTGGCGTTACTTCAATGAGAGTGAGAGTTTGTGGGTAAAGGTTGTGACATCTTTACATGGAAAACTAAGACTGGGGGAAAGAGGTGTCGAGTTAAGAGGCAGAAGTAGAATCGGGTCGGGATGGTGGAGAGATGTAATTAACATTGGGTCGGGAGAGAGTGGGAAATGGTGGTGGGAGAAAATTGAAAGAATAGTGGGCAATGGGATGGAAGTATCATTTTGGAAGGAGAGATGGGGAGTGGGAGAAACTCTAAAGGAATTGTTCCCCAGACTTTACAGCCTCAGTGCTGAAAAGGATGGAACAATTGGCCAACTGTGTAAACAAAATGGGGGTGGAGTAGAGTGGCAAGGGGGGTGGAGACGGGAAATGTCAGGGAGGGAAAGAGAAGATTTCATGCAATTAATTCCCATAATTAATCACATTTCTTTGCAGGAAAATGAAAAGGATAGGTGGAGATGGAAGACAACAAAGAATGGAGCATATAAAACCAAGGAGGCCTATGAAGATATTGCTACAATCACAAGAACAGAAGGGGACGAGGAGGAGGGTGGGCTGGAATTCGAGCAGCTATGGAGCAAATATGCACCAGTGAAAGTCTCAGCGACGACATGGCGAGCAATGTGGGATAGACTACCAACACGAGACAATTTATTTAAAAGGAACATCATCCGAAGTAGTGAGGAGACCAAATGTGCCTTATGCAGAGCTGCAACTAAGACAACAAACCACATATTTTTCGAGTGCTCAACAGCGACAAGAATCTGGGCAGGGTGCTATAAATGGCTGAAAGTCTCGACAGCGATGCAGAATAAGGTAAAGGAAAATTTCAGACACCACGTTGGACTGCTGCATGGTAAGAAAAACTTTCACCTTGCGATTTGTGTGTGGGTGTGCACCATCTGGGTGATTTGGAAAGGAAGGAACTCGGTAAATTTTAATAACTCGGACTTTGCGGAAGACGCGGTTGAGAAAATCAAAAGCCGAATTTGGGGCTGGGTGTCTGTGAAAGAGCCTTCATTACTGCTCAGATCTATTGAAGAATGGCGACAGGATCTTGTAAATGTTTTAGGAGTTAGCATAGAACAACATATAGTTATTTCTGCTCCTGAATGATGTACGCATGATATGTAATATTTTTGATGTTTTTGGCTATGATATATAGTCAAAACATCTGGGCAATAAAAGTTCTCATTTCACTGACCAAAAAAAAAAAAAAAACTCCCCTAGCCTTTATTTTCCCGATTCCTAAATTTGTTTGTTTGTTGGTGACAATAGATGCAACTTTTCATTTATTTTCATAAATAAAAATTTGCATCGTTTATCACAAGATATTGAATGCATAAAATGAATCAAAAAATTTATTGAAATTTTTGTAGTTCTAACACGTAGATTAGTCTAAGTCGTCGAGTCTTTCGACATCGAAACCTCCACGACTGATCGTCAATTTTATTTATTTGATTCATTCAAATTTTACAACTGACCCGTGCATTGCACGGACAAAAAACTAGTAACCTAAATTTGACTGGCCCAACCCACCAAAAGTCTTGTATATTGATATAATTCCATTCAAATTCGGAAAAAACGTAGACTGCATAAAGGCGGCCGTAATAGTCACACGTTTGCTATTTCAATTTTTTTATATATATATATATATATATATATATATATATATATTATTTGTTTTGTTTTATTATTTTAATTATTCTCCACTATTTAATTCATAATTGACGTTCAAAATTAATTATTCAATTAATAATTAATGTATTTTAAAATTTAATTTGTATATAAAAATTAAAATAAACAAGAATCATGTATATTGAAAAGGAGATTATAAAAAAAATCAACATAGATAGATTCGCTTATAGATAATTTTGATGACAAGAAAGAAATATGTTCTAAATTTTAAAGTTTAATGTTATAATTAAAAAAATATGATAATATATTATATATGAATTTAATTTTAATTACTCTAAAATTTTATGGCCCCCCTAATTATTCATTTTGTCCACCCGATCAAAACTATGTTACTACATGATCAAAATATTGTCATTACAATATAAAAAGTGTACTACTACAAGTCCAAAATAATTATGAACACTTAATTTTTTGGGCGAATTCTCCCGAATATTTTTTGACATGTAGTAGTATACTTTTGATCTTGTAGTAACAATATATTGATCATGTAATAAACCACCTACTTGCGATCCGTAAATTTGATAGACGATCCTAAACTTTTGACCTGTGATTTTTTTTTTTCCAAAAAAAAAATCTCTTAATTAAACATATTTAACGTGTGAAATATCAATAGGGTTCAAAATTAATTGATATGAAAGTATAATAAAACTTATGCTCCTATAATATTTTTGTTATATTATTATCATTAAAAACCATTATTTTTTTTATTATTGTTTTACATTTTTAGTAATGAAAACTTAAACTTCGTGAAATTAACAGTTACTTATATTTAATAAAATATTATACGGAGTAATATTTTATTATAATTAACTTAATTAAAAAATTATTAATATCAACATTTACAGATATTTTATAAATTATATATAATAATAACATTCTAGTTCTCCGTCTATATTATTAAGAAGGATTATAAATATTGAAAATATATTTATAATATGATATGAGTGAGATAACACGTTTGATACATTATTATAAACTTCAAGATGTTAATATTTATTGATAATTTTTACGATTTTATTATATTTGAATTAATTTGTAACATTAATAAATATTTTATAAATTCTTACAAAAATAATATTCTTTTATTGATATTTGAAATCACGAATTTATATTTATAGTACATTAACGAGTGATCAAATTGTTTGATTTGTTATTATAAATTTAAAATGCAAATAATATTTGATGGTATCTATAAATATGAATAGTTTAAAATTTTAAACCACAATTTCTAACAATGTAAAAAATTATAATGACAATGGTTTTAAACTGATAAACAGTTAAACACTAGCTGAACCCTGCATGTCGTTTAAAAATTAAAATTAAATAGTGCAAAGATTATTTAAAAAAAGAAAAAATTGAAGTGTAAAACTTACTAATTCTTTTGGTGGAATTCACGTGCTTTAAGCACCTTGTTAGAAATCTCGGTAGCAAGTATCTTAATTATCATCCGTATTCATATGTTGGTAATTGGTCAATAGTGTTTCCATTTGTTTACAAATGAACATAAAATTCAAGAACTTACAAAAATAGAACAAGCAATTAAAAGGAATTAAGTTTAATTTTATAATCAAATAAAAATTAAAGTTAACAAATTGAATATTAACTAGTTCTAAGCAACTCCAAGCATACACACAACTTATGGGTAGCAGTTTAACATTCTAACAATCCATTCTGGTTCTAAGCATGCTACAATTAAAAGTAATGAATTTGATTTTGATCACATCAACAAATCATACGCTACAAACATTTCTCTATTAAAAAGATTAAATTAAAAAAAAAAAAAATTAGCAAAAAATCCAAAACTTAACAATATATCCATATAAATCAACATACACTCAACTTTTGGGCAGTAATTTGACATCCTAAGAGCAACTCCAAGGTAAGGGAAATTTGAGTTAAACTCTAAAAATGGAGTTCCATCTTCTTCCAATCCAATCGTAATCTATTCTATTTTGAAGATTAAAATAGAGTTTTAAACAGTGAACTTTATATATAAAATTCTATATTTTATATCTATTATTTTATTAATATTTATAATCCTGTATTACAATTTTATATTAATAATTAGAGTTATTTTGTTAAATATAATTACAATTCTATTGTTATACTGATTTATAATATGATTTTAGTTGTGTAATTTTTTTTTGTGTGTATTATTATTACCAACAAAAAAATAACGTAAAATACAATAAAACATACATTATATATTAAATATGAAATACATTACATATTAAAACCAACATACATACATTACCTAGCTACATATAACAACGATATATTAAAATAAGTGAACACAAATTGAAAAGGAATACAAATAATAAAAAATGATACACTAGTACAGCGGAATGTTGGATCCAAATGGAGAAGTTTCGCTAAAAAACGGGTCCATCCCCACTCATCATACTCCTTTCGCGCCAAATTTTTTGTTGCTCTCAAAGAAAGAAAGGTCGAAATGATTCATCAACGCTCATAGGATTTTTAAAGAGAGTTTTATTTTCTTCATTTACAATTATCGCATCAGTCATTTTATTTTCAACTTGAATCATTTATTGTCGATCACATTCAAAAAAATTCATCATAACCATCATATGTTGACTACAATTTGCACATGGTGACCATGTCATATTTGAAGAGTTTGTTGCACGTCATTACCAAATTAAAGATAAGAATACTCACCTTGCACTTTGTGATGCTCTTTTTTTTTTTTGACAATAACAGACAATACATTCTCAAATCAAAGCTCAAAAAGCCTATCCGATACATATCATAGTATTGCTATGTCTGCTAACCATCGCGGAAAATCATCATCTCTCCAATCGTGAGAAGAGTGAGACGTGGCAGCCCAACTCGCTAGCTTGTCCGCCGCTTCATTTCTTGTCCTGGATATATGTGAGATTTCGCACACTACGAATTCTCGTTTTAGCTTATGTATTCTGTCCAAAACAAATCCATCTGGACTCCAAACCTTTGACGCCGTTGTTGTCAATTGGATCACCTGCATGGAGTCGGAGAATAGCTCAATATCCATCCAATTGTTCCGTTTGCACCACATGAGCCCCTCCTCGATCGCCTTCAGTTCTGCGCCCACCACCGACCCCGGGTGGTTGATATTCTTTCCTTGTGCTGCAAAAGCCTTACTCCCAGGCTCTCCTATTACCATTCCCACCCCAAAAAGGTTCCTATCCTCTTTGTATGCTGCATCAACCTTCATCCATAGACTACCCCTATGCACCCCTTCGACTGTTGCTATCCCATGCAATCTGCGTCGGTTTAGAGGTTCTCTCGTCCGCTGAAATGCTTCGAGGAACGTAATGGCCCAATCCACTTGTGTTATACGCCTCCCCATTTGGTTCTTCACTTCCCCTTCATGTAGTAACGTACACCGCTCCTTCCATATACCCCAAGCCATCGCAATCACCATTTCCAGTTCGTCCTCTTTACAGTTCTCGCGCAACATCCTAATCAATTCCATAGTAGGCATCTCCTCTCGTCCTTTTAGTAAATTCCACCATCCCTTGGTTTTCCATACCTGCCTAACCCCATAACAGAAGAAAATGGTGTGTGTTGTGTCGGCTTTGTAGCCCCCACACCCATAGCAGTTCCCTTCTACAGGCACATGGTGTGCCTTGAGGTTCCCTTCCGTTGGTAGGATGTCTAACATAACTTTCCACCAAAAAATTTTAATCTTTGGTGGGATTTTTAATTTCCACAGCCTCCTCCATTCCTCCCCTTTCCCCTCCTTCGTACCACTTGTTGATTCTCCATGCTCTGTTTTTGCTCTCTCCCAATTATGCCAATACCCCGATTGAACTGAGTATTTTCCTTTCAATCCTGGTTTCCAATACATTGTATCCTCCATCAAGTTCCCTCCTATGGGTGTGCTCCTGATAGCCATTGCCTCAAAAGGAAAAAAAGCTCGATCAATCAGCTCCGTCTTCCAACCTGCATTCTCATCTACAAATCTACTGACTGTCGAGCCACTTGCAATCCGGGACACAATACGGCCTCCCCAAATCCCGTTCACCCATCTGTCCTTAAATATATTAATGGTTTTCCCATTCCCCACTCGCCAGTGTATCCCATCTTCCAAAAGTTCCCTGCTCCAGCAGAGGGACCTCCATATGAAAGATGGATTATGTCCAATGTCGGCCTCCATAACCCCCGAGTGCTTAAAGTACCGCGCTTTCAAAACTCTGCTCACCAAGGATGTGGGCTTCTCAATTATCCTCCATAATTGCTTAGCAAGCAAAGCTTGGTTAAATTTCATCATATCTCTAAAAGCAAACCCCCCTACCTCCTTCGGTTCACACAGTAAGCTCCACCTCTTCCAATGGAGTTTCTTCCCCTCTTTCTTATATCCCCACCAAAAGTCAGCAACCAGCCTCTCAATGTCCTTACAAATTGTTGCAGGGATCCGAAAACAAGCCATTGTGTATGTTGGTATTGCCTGTATAATTGCCTTTATCAGTACCTCTCTCCCTCCTTCCGAAAAGTCCGCTCCCTTCCACGCATCCACCCTTTTTGCAACTCTGTTCCTAAGATATCCAAACTGGATTCTCTTTGTTCTCATAGAGAAAGTGGGCAGCCCCAAATAAAGCTCATGTCCCCCCGTAAGTCTTATTTGTAATGTTTCCCTTACCTCCATTACATTTGTTCGTCGTGTATTGGGGCTGAAAGAGATTGCAGATTTTTCATAATTGATAAGTTGCCCCGAAATCCTTTCATACTTCGATAGTACTGCTCTCACTCGTACACTCTCCTCCTTCGTTGCTCTAAAGAAAAACAGACTATCATCTGCAAATAAGAGATGAGTAATGGCTGGTGCCTCCCTCGCTATTTTCACTCCGTGAACTCCCTGATTCAGTGCCAACTTCTGCATAAAGGTCGACAAACCCTGGGAGCATAGAACGAAAAGAAAAGGGGAAAGCGGATCCCCTTGTCTCAACCCCCTCGATGGTCGCACCTCCCCCACAATCCGTCCATTGATCTTAAAGGCATAATGAACAGTAGTGATACAATGCATGAGAAGCCTTACCCATCTGTCCTTAAAGCCTAGTTTCTTCAATATTTCTCTCAAATATGTCCATTCCACCCTATCATATGCCTTACTCATGTCAAGTTTTAAGGCTGCGTACCCCTCCTGGCTCCTGTTGTTTTTGATCCAATGCATACACTCGTAGCCCAAAATGATGTTGTCTGAGATCATCCTTCCCGGTGTGAAAGCACTCTGATTCTCATCAACAATCTCATTCATCACTCGTTTCATCCTATTAGTAATCGTACGTGCCAATATTCTGTATAACACATTACTAAGACTAATAGGCCTGAAATCTGCTACCTTCCTTGGATTTTTCTTCTTTGGTATCAGTGTCACCCACGTCTCGTTCCATTCCGCTACACTTTCCCCCTCATTTAGTACCCCCAAAATAGCCTTCGTAACATCTTTGCCCACTTCCTCCCACGAATTCTGATAGAAACCTGCAGTAAAACCATCTGGGCCCGATGCCTTTTGTGCATTCAGCTGGAAGGCTGCCATTTTGACCTCCTGTTGTGTAAATGGTACGTCCAAAAAACCATTCATCTGATCTGTTACCACCCTCTCGATTGGTTCCAAGGCCTGCTGTATCTCAGAGACATCCGGATGTGTTGATGTAAAGATCTTACCAAAGTATTCCGTAACAATTTGCTCAATATGTTCCGGTTTCACCCGCCACTCCCCCATCTCAGTCTCCAGCCCATGGATGGTATTTATCCATTGCCTTTGTGTAGCTTTCCTATGGAAAGCTTTGGTGTTCCTGTCACCATCCTTCAACCATGAAATACGGGCTCTTTGTTGCCACTTCATGCTTTCTTGAGTCTGTAGCTTTTCCAAGTGCTTCTCCAACCTTCGAACTGCATCCATCTCGGCTACCTTATTATCATCATTTAAGAGCATATTAATTTGAGCCTGACACTGCTGTATCTTCCTCTTAAAACACCCCACCTTCTCCTTATTCCATCCTTTCAAGATTTTTCCACACCTCTGCAACCTTCGAGTTATATTTCCTGAGCTCTCATTATTCCCCCATCCCTCCTTTACTTTTTCCAAGTAGTCCTCCTTCAACAACCATGCCCTCTCAAATTTGAAGGGTTGGTATTCCCCTCCTCTTCCCATCTCCTTCTCCTCATTCACACACAATTTCACCGGTCTATGGTCAGATCCATAGAAATCCAGATTCCATATTTCCCATTGCCTCATTTTTTCCAACCATTCGTCATTTGCCATATACCTATCCAATTACTCTTTCAAAGCACTCCTACCCTCCCTCCTATTAAACCAGGTATAGAAGGGCCCCCCCGTTTCCATGTTCCTTAATCCCAAGTCGTTCACAACCTTTCTAAAATCCTCCATTTGACCAAAAGGGCGCTCCCCTTCTCGATTACCCCCTTTTTTTTCATCCAGTGTTAGGATTTCATTGAAATCCCCCCCCACCACCCATGCCCCCGGTCCTCCTTGGTGTGTACTTCTGATTTTCCGCAATAAATCCCAAGAAAATCTACGCAAATGTGTAACCGGTGCTCCATAAAACCCAGTAAACCTCCACCTCACTCCATCATAACTAATAACACAATCTAAATGACTCATAGAATAAGACAACAAATTAATTTCCATTGATGCATTTCCAAACAATATCAAACCACCACTAGAGCCTTTTGCATCACAGCCAAAACAAAAGTTGAAATTCAACACAGATTTCCACCTAGAACAAGCTTTAACAGAGATTTTTGTCTCTAAAACAAACAAAAGATCCGGGCGATGATCAGCAACAAGTTGCTGTAAATTTTGGAATGCACGCTTACTCCCGAGTCCACGTGCATTCCAAATTATGGCGATCATTTCTGTCGGCGGTGCTGAGTCGCGTCAGTCACCGCCCCTTTGAGTCTTGCTTCCTTTTCCTCCTCACTCTTTGACTTCTTTGCCTTCGACACCTCCCCCTCCCTTGTACCTCCTTTGTTATCTATGTTAGTCTCGACCACTGATCCTGTGTTACCTCCTCTGCCCCTCTTTTTTACTGGCTGCCCCCTAATTCCTTCCCCTATCACAGTCTGGTCCCCTCCTTGCTTGCCATCCCCTGCTTTTGCACCTGTTCCCAACACTACTTGTCTCAGCAAGGGGGTGGGTATAAAGCTACCCATCCCACTCGACCCACTCATATTGCTTGTGCTGTTTCCCTGATTTGGAGTTGCCATCGGCCCCCCAAATGGGGGGGTATGCATTCATATACGCATAGTACCTCATCGTATTTGACAGGGGAAATAGTTCATCCTCCCCAAAGCTGTTTGGTTCCGTCAAAAACTGATTTGTGTTGAAGTTCTGCATCGCCCCTTCCTTCTCCACTGTTGCCTTTTTTGTCTGGCTCTGCTTGATCTTCAAGATCGGTTTTGTTGTCGTTTCGGTTTGAATCTCCTTCCCTTTATCCCTCGCCCCTTGTGATGGGGGTTCCTGTAGTTTCTTCTTACCAATCCTGTTCTGTCTTGCCCATTCGAAATCATCTGCCGTCGGAGATTTTTGTTTGTCCGCTTTCAACCATAGAGGATACTTCTTTTCTTTATCCCTCTGCATTCCTTCCTCCTCGAAAACCAGTGGGCATTCCTTATCCATATGTGTCAGCCATCCACATACACCACAAAACTCCATAAGTTTCTCATACCTGAACAAGAGTAAATGACTTTCGCCTTCCACCGTGATCGATGTCCCCCGAGCCAAAGGTTGATTTATCTCAATCATCACTCGAACCCTCAGACACCTCCCCCAAGTGGCCTCCCCCGCTGGTTTATCAACCTCCAGTACCTCTCCCATCTTGCCTCCCACTCTTCGGCCTACCTCTTCATTCATGGAGTTAAGTGGCAGACCATGGAGTTGTACCCAGAAGGGGGCTTTGTTGAAAGTCATCGTTGCTGGGCACTCTTTGCCCGTCAATCTGGTCAGGATAAGAGTCGTACCATTTAGGTTCCACGGTTGCTTGTATTGTGCCTTGTTACAGTCAACTGCTTCCCCAAATTCCAGCACAAACAAGCCCTCCCCCACTTGCGAGATCTTCAAGGAACTATCCAGCCTCCATATGTTCTTCATCGCTGTAGTCAGTTCCCCCGGCCCCATATTCTTCCGAACTGTATACCTTCCCAATAGGATATTCTTTGGCTTAGTTATCTCTCCGGACGGGATCTCAGTTTCTTCCTCATCGAGCTGGGCTATGGAAACCCTGCTCATACTCGCATTCAGGTGATCCGCCATTGATCGGAAACAAGAAAGACACACTCGTATAAACTGAATAGATCTAGAACACTTTGCTTCACAATACTGTGAATAACGGGACCCCAACTCATGGGTATTTAAATCCATTTTGCCTCACCCCTTACCCAATCCCGTAATAGTTCGCCTTACAAGAAAGATTGTACTCATTGCCTTGTATCGATAAACCCCCAAGAATTTGCAGAGACATACCTCGGCTGCTTCAATCCGGCGGGGTAATTATCATTTTGATTAAGCGTGCACGCCCTAATTACTCCCCTTCGTTTGTCGTAATGAAATCGCACCTCGTGAAGGTGTAAATCGCCCCTAGAAAGCGCGTACCGGGATAATTTGCACACTTTGACTGGTACGTTGTTTAAGAAAAGTGAATTTAGTGGTCGATGATGTAAGATAAAGGAGGGGTATTTTAGGTAATTTGATGATGTGTAAAGTGGATTTGATGATGTGTAAAGTGAAATGTATGGAAAAAAGGAGTGCCAAATTTAAAAATAAAATGATGTTGTGAGGTTATTAATTTTGTGGGGGTATTTCCATATTTAGAGTGTGCAAGTAATTTTGGGACGTCCCAATAAAGAAAGTGTGCAAGTAATCATGGGACGGAGGGAGTATTTAGTCCATTTTAAATGTAATGAGTGTAATTGTGTTGTATTTGCTTATACAATATTCACATATATCGTTTTACGTTATTATGTGTTTTGTAATTTTATATTTAAATAAAAGTAATATAAATTCGAAAATTACAACTTTATTTACATTTTATGATTTTGATAAAAATCAATAATATTTAATTTATAATTTAATTTACTAATTGAATATTTAATTATATAAATTAATTTAAATATGAAGATAAATATATTACTCAATGATGGTAATATATTGAAAAAAAATAAAATAATAAATAGAGTAAGATATAAAGTTTCATAGTTGGAGAATGTTTTTAAAATAGAGTACGAAAAATTGTATTTTGAAGTTTAGAGATCTTCATTTTAGAGTTTGTGGTTGGAGATGGCCTAACAATTCATTCTGATTCTAAGCACAGTAACTTACATTTTTATAAATTCTAAAAAATTCAACTCTATAAATATCTACAAACTCTATATACATACATATAAAACTAAATTATGCCCTACTTAAATCCCAAAACAAACACAAAACATACTAGTAGTTAGAATTTCAAAATCCACTAAAATTTAAAATTCGGATTTCAAAATCTCAAAACAAACATCCCTCGAGGGGTGTGTTTGGTCTGAGATTGACTCATCTGGACACATTCACCCTATAATACACCTACATCCCTAGAATTTTTATAAAAAAGCCATTCATAGCCTTACCTTCTTAATAAAAGACCAAAAATATAATCTTTTTAAAAAAGGACAAAAACACATACTCCCTCCGTCCAATTTCATTATTCCCACTTTCCTTTTTTTGTTGTCCAATTTTATTATGCTCATTCCCTTTTTGGAAATAATACTATTCACACAACTTTATCTTCACCCTCCAACCATCACTTATTTACTCAAATTGCCACTAACTTTATTAATAAACAATCACTTTACCTATAAATGGACCCCACAACATCTCATCATACCCCCATCTCATCATACATAAACTAATCAATATTCATTAAAACGCGTGCCCGGGGAAGTGGGAATAATAAAATTGGATGGAGGGAGTATTAATAACCCTTTATGCCCTTATATTTAAATATGAAAATTAATTTATTAATTTATTAATTAAAGAACAAGTCTTCATCTTCCTTATTTATTGCCATATATTCAACCGTCATTCATAGCCTTACCTTCTTCATCTTCCGTTTAATTTGACAGCTATGAAAATAATAATCTGACCTTCCTTATTCGTATGTAAATTGATTTAATTCGCTTGACTTTCCCTTTTAATCGTTTCTACATGTTTTTCTCATTTGATTTCACCTCTTCCAATGCGTCTAAACACGTTTTTTGATCCGTCACCACGGTGCTCAACCATGTTCTCACGTCGTTCAACATATTCTTCTTCTCGCTCTGCAATATCGATACGGCGTCGTCCAAGGACTCAAGGGCGTCGTTTAGCGCCTTCGTACACACCTTTAAAGCCGCTTTGACCACCGTTACATTATTTATTAATTAATCTCTTGGCGTACTCATTTGGAAAATTAGTGGATAACAACTTCTATAGAGAATCCCTCGGGTTTGTTGAGTTGGAGGCTTGCAGTCAGGTACAGACTCAATATTTTCTTCAACCATCTTCCATTGATTCAATATTTTTTTTTTCAAATCACGCATCAAGATCGTGTCAATTATATTGAATTTTTTTACTTTCTTTAATTCCACCCATTGATTCCAGTTTCAAAAGTATTTTATGTTCATATATTTGGTCAAACACAAAGATGCAGATTGATTGTTAGTAGTTCCAAGTTGGTTCGTGTTAATCAGTTTTCAACATTTCTAGAAGTCTTGAATCAAGTCATTGGTATGTGGCCTACATTAATAGACGAATTTTATTAATGCAGATCTAATTTGCATTAAAGTCATTTTTTGCATAATGATATTTGCATATGCACATAATTTACTTCACACTTCTACATTATTCATATGATGATGCAACTTTAGTTTTTTTTTTCTGCATTATAGTCAGAGATTTTTCTGCATAATCAATTCAGAGATTTTTCTGAAGAACATATCTAATTTGATTTGACGATTTTTCTGCAGATCTTCAAGTCTGAAAATGAAATTGAATATGAGAGCTTTGGGGAAAATGCAATTGAATATCAGAAATTTGGGGAAGACTTGAATATCAAAGATTTGAGGAAGATTTGAATATCAAAGATTTGAGGAACACTTGAATATCAAAGATTTGAGGAAGATTTGAATATCAAAGATTTGAGGAAGACTTGAATATCAGAGCTTTGGGAGCTTTGGGAAAATTTCTAAAATTGGGGCGGTGATTTGGGGAAGATTTGAATATCAGAGATTTGAGAAAGTCCTAAAATTGGGGAAGACTTAAATTAACAACGATTTGCATTCAAATTTTAAAATTAATTGACTTAATATTATATTAAAACGTAATTTTAAATATTGAGGGTAAAATGATACATTTAAGTTGGATTTTGACCTTAATTTGAAATTAATTTGAACCATGTTCTTATTTAAAAAAACTCTATGTGAAAAGACTTATTGGTGAAATCCCCCTATTTTTATACAATTACATCATTTTTTTTCTTTTAATAACTCATTTTGTTCCACACATTTATCTCTCTTCTACTTTTTTTTTCCACACATTTATTCTCTATCCTACTTTTCTTGGGTTTTCTTAGGATAGTCCAGGTGTCGCCTGGACTATTAATAGTTCGGATGTCAAATTGCATCGCTCTGTGTCTTGCTCTGTGTCGCCCTAACTTGATACCTGTTGCTTTTTTTTAATATTTTAAAATAATTATTTAAATTTTATTTTATTATTTACTATTTTATCCTTTATTAAAATTAATAATAATATTATTTAAATTAAATCATACATAAAATTAGATTTTTTTTAACAGAATTAAATTATTTTTTTATTTATATTTTATCTATCCTGCTCATTTAATTAGTCTGAACGTCCTGCTCATTTAATTAGTTCATCCTCAAATTATTTTTTTACTACGATTATCTACACCCGCTCATTTTATGAGTTCACCCGAAATCATTTTTTAACCATGGTTATCTGCAATCGCTCATTTTATAAGTTCACCCCAAAATTATTTTTTACCACATTTATTTGTATATGCTCAATTTATAAGTTCACCCCAAAAGATTTTTTTTAAATAATTACATTTTAAGAACTATATTATCCTTTTATTATTTTACACAAAATATAATAAAATCAACCTTAATTTGTAGGGTGATACTAGGGTACATGCAAGATACCGGAACACACCAATTTTAATTTTTTATTTATATTTTATCTACACCCACTCATTTAATGAGTTCATCCAAAAATCATTTTTTTACTACGGTTATCTGCACCCGTTCATTTTATGAGTTCACCCCCAAATAATTTTTTTATCACAGTTATGTGCACCCTCTCATTTTATGAGTTCACCCCTAAATTATTATTTTTTACCACGTTTATCTACACCCCTTATTTTATGAGTTCACCACAAAATATTTTTTTAAAAATAATTACATTTAAAAGACTATATTATCCTTTTATTAATTTACACAAAATATAATAAAATCAACCTTAATTTGTATATTTACAATCTGTAGTCGAGTCATTACCGAGTTATCGTCAATTTACCATCAAGTCACCCATATTTTTAGAAAAAAATCGTAAAACATAATTTAAAAAAAAAAAACTATCGAAATTAGGCACAAATCTTGATTTTTTTCTTTCTAAGTTTTCTTCCCCTTCCTCTTTTTCTCCCATTTCCAGTTTTTATTCCAAACTTATAAGAGAAAATTTATAAAAAAGGTCATTTAGACACCTAGCTTCTTAATAAAGGACAACTATTATAATCTTTTTAAAAAAGGACAAAAACGCATGTTAATAACCCATTATACCCTTATATTTAAATATGGAAATTAATTTATTAATTTAATAATTAAATAACAAGTCTTCATCTTCCTTATTTGTCGCCATAGATTCAACCACATACCTCTTCAATTGATTTATCAACATTGGCAAATGTTACCTGATCCAGGCGCTCATAGTTTCTGCTAGAATCCCATACGGGTTTCTTGGCCGGAAAACTCAAATCTTCAAGCTTTTTGGTTAATCCATGATGAATCAAACATAATCCCGCTGCATCTACAAACGATTGGCCATAGATTTCAGATTGGTGAAGCAACAATCCTCGATTTCCTCTTGAAATCGAGGGATCTTTTTCTTCTTTTAGTTTCTGTTTCAGTTTTGGGTGACCCCTGACGCCCAAAAACTGGTTTCCAATGATTCTCAAAGTTTCTGCTGCTTAGAGGCTTGTTCCTCTCTTTCAACGACGGTCATGGCTATAAGGTCTCGTCTCCTTTGCTCTTCCATAATTGTTTCCTCGATCTGTTCTTTCGACTGCACATGATCAAGAGACTTTCCACGCGATCGTTTCTTTATATTACTAGGGGATTCAAACTTCACCGATTTCTTCATTATGGATGACGGACGCGAAGCCGCCGGAGATACAGTAGAAAATTTTAATTCCAAGGGTCAGATGAAGAGTTTTGCCAAGGGTATGATTTTTAATTCCACACGTACACACATAATTTGCAAAGGATTTAGGATATTTTGAGATGATTTTAATTTAGGTTCAATTTGCTCCGTTTTCGTGTAATTGTGATGATTTACGTGCGCGTTGCTGAAATGTAGTTCATGATTATTTGTTATTGGTTTGGTCAAGGGATAATGCAGATCTTATTTTGCATATGTATACGTATTTTTGCATAATCACATTCTAATATGAAGACACCGTACTATTTTTTCTGCATTATTCATTTTATTATGCAGTTTTAGATTTCATTGTTCTGAATTATTCATTTTATTATGCAGATTTAACCTTTATATTACTTTTCCAACCATGGTCTAAGGAGCAAAATGTTCTTCTCACTTCTCACTTCGTCTTCTTCCGTACTTCACGGTTTCCTTTCTTCATAAATTGAAAAACCCCAAAATTCTGCACAAAATTAAGCTCTTCTGACCGGTGTTAATTAATTTTATGAAGGTTTTAATTAATTGCGTAATTCTTGGAATTAATGAGCTGATAGAGTCAGCTTTAAATTTTAAACATAAGGTTTTAATTAATTGTGTAATTCTTGGAATTAATGAGTTGATAGAGTCAGCTTTAAATTTCAAACATTTAAAGAATTTATCCATATTAATTCCGAATTTTATGTATTAAGGGCATGATGGTACATTTATGTGCCATTTTGTCCTTATTCTGAAACTATTTTGAATCATGTCTTTATTTAAAAAAACACTAGGTGAAATGACCTTTTATGTGAAATCCCCAACTTATAATTTCTTCGTTTTTTTCCTTTTACTTTTTTTTTCATTTTCCATTTTTTCATGTGTATTTTTTTAAATTTTAATACAAAATAATATTATAGGTATGATTTTATTATAGTCGGTAATACAATAAGTAATAACGAGTAATACCATTAACAGTAATTAGTATGAATAAACACTTATCTTATTCAAAGTGAGATGGTCTCATGGCGACACTGTTCATAAATTAGTAGAAATATAACACTTATTTTTTTCAAAGTGTTAAAACGTCATTCTCAAACTATGTTTTGAAAAGCAGAATTTTGGTGAAATCAGAATAAAAAAACATTAGGAAATGTGAATGGAACTATAGGAAAACGTCATGCTCAGACCATCGATTAGTTCTAAAAAATATGTGTCCATATAATATTGTTTACGAACATTGATCTAAAGTCCGATTTGTATAATGTAACTAGATTGATTGTTATCAGACTTGAAAATTACATTATTGAGGACACATTTTTATTTTGGAAGGAATGTTGGTAGTAAAGTTTTTATTCTGAGAATAATATTGAGTGTTTCGATGACACGACTCCCATAAAGTTTCGAATAAGATAATTTCTTATTCTATTGTCTTTTGCAATGACGATAAATAAAAAAGTTAAAGGTCGGTCTCTTTTCATGCTAGGTGTGTAGTGTGTACCTTCTAAAACATGTTCATGTATAGACAATTATATGTTGCAGCCTCAAGAGTTAAGAGTGGATTAAAAAATATTTACCTAGATTCAAATGAATAACAAATTTACAAATTTATACTATAAACTTAAAATATATTATAAATTTATTTGAATTCCTTACGGGCACTAACGGTCTACGTTGCCCATTGTGACATTGTCCCTCATTTACGTCAAAGAAAGAAGAAATTGTGATCGAGAGCAAATCGAGTAAGTGAAGACTTTTTGGGCCAACAATGTTAGCCCATTTAATTAAAAGTGGAGAATGTTTTGGGCTAGCATTTAATTAAAAGTGGGCAGCCCAATTGTTTTATCAAAGAAAAGAACAAAATTGACCAGCCCATTTCTTGAATTGTGCGTGAGCAATAACAAATGTTAAAAAAAATATATAACAGAATGTTCTTTCAACAATTACAACTAAAAAATACATCAATTTTTCAAAATAGTCTCATCTTCATGTTGAACCCCTAAAATATTATAAAATATGCTGAAATTTTATAATGAATGAACAAAAAATTCCTCAAAATTATTCCACACCATTGATGTCTTTTGCCTTTTCTTTTTAATGACAAAATCATTGTCATTTTTATCTTTCTGTTGAGAAGATATATCTCCAAAATATACATTAAAAATAAAATTAATAAATGTAGAATTTTAAATTCATAAGTAAAATCCATAAATTTCAAATAATCAATAACCATATATATAAATCATACAAATTTTATATGAATGACAATTGAGAAATTTTATATGAATGACAATTGAGATTTGAGAATACTACGTTAATGTGAAAAAACAGAGTATTAAAGAAACACAGAAAAAAAATCAAAAGTTCAATCAGAAAATGCTCAATATCACATAAAAAACTAGTAATAGATTATCAACAATTTGAGAATATTTAGGCGTACTAATAAGTAATAATACTTATGATTCGTCTAAGAATTAACAAAAAAAAAATATATAAATATAAATCACATACTTTGATTCGTCTAAGAATGAACAAAAAAATAAAAAATAAAAATATAAATCACATGTTTTTTTTTAATGAACGTGTTTGTGGGATTGGAATTGAATTTTGTAAATTTTCTCTTGATTTTACGGCTAAGCGTGTTTCTACTAGGTTCTCTAGAAAGTTCTGTTTCTGAAGAAAAAATTCATCTATAGGCATAGTTGTCCCAGTTTTCTAATCTCGGATAATTTGCGCTGTCCAAGTCAATAGAGAATGAGAAACGGTTGAACAAAATCAACATACTATAAATGAAAAGATAAAATTAAACCAGCAACTCCATTCTAACGTTTGTACACCTCCCTCCAAAGACTATAATTGGGCAGGAAAATATAGAATTGTTCATACCTGAAACTCTTTTTCAATGGAATTTTCGAATACCTAGATTTACCAAAACTAATTTGACTAGAAAATATAGAATTGTTCATACCTGGAGTTCTTCTTCAATGGAATTTTCGAATAAAAGAAGAAAACAAGAGAACCGTATGTGCCGCCTAAGTACTGAATTCGAAACAGAAATTTGTATAAAAAAGTTTAACTAAATTAATAATTTAACCTAGAATTCAATTCATTCAAATAAAAAAAAGATAATTTATTGTTTATCATGATTATTAATGATATGAGAATTAAAATAAAAATTATATATTATCAATTAATTTTTTTATTAATCATGTGAGGATAAATTTGTAATTTTATAATTATATATTTAAAATTATTAAATTTACTTTAAAAGTGTGATAGGGCGACAAAAAACGATAATAAGTGCAATGCAAGACGATGAATTCTGCAACGCCAAATGCAACAGGTAGCAGGTCATCAAATATAAGCCATTAGATTTCAGATCTGATGGCTCAGATTACTGGACTGTTGATAGTCCAGGCGACACTGGACTGTCCTTAGAAGGCCCCACTTTTCTTCCTTACACTAATTACTTCACTAACTAAAAATAATAAAATAATACGACATCACTATTAATTTGACATAAATGTTTTATTCAAACACAATTATTATTCATGGTTTACCCTATTCATATTTTTCCAAACCCCGTCTCATCTGCTACAATCCCTAAACAAACATGCCTTGGGACATGCAGGATAATACTCACTCCATCCCACAAAAATAGCCACATTTGACTTTACACACAGATTAAGAAAAATCAATAAATGTAATCAAGTTTAGCTAATGTGTCAATTTTGCCCCTAGAATCTCATACTCTAAAATGTATTAAGCATTAATTATCTTATTAATTAGGGATAAAATTGACAATAAAACATTTAATACTAAAATAAAAAAGAAAATGTGACTATAATTTAGGATATCCAACAAATAAAAAAAAAAAAAAAAATACGTCACTATCTTTTTATGTGGGAGGGAGTATAAAATGAAGAAAAATTGGGCGCCGTAAATGTAGCGTTGAAGCTTATCATCATCTGCACTGCACACGCCCACGGGCAAGGCGACAAGATAGAGATAAGGTTCGCATATCAAAGCATCATTTTTTATTATAAATTCGAATTCATCCGGGGTAGGCGTATCCTATCTTTTTTCATTGACCTTTTCCTTTCATCAATCATCTCCCTTTCCTTTTTTAATCGTCAGATTTTTTCTTATTCACTAATTTAAAGGCACCGACAATCAATCGCCAGATCCATACTTCCATCTCTTTCAATTCCACTCTTTTCTTTAACTTCACACAAATACATGTGGAATATATTCTTCAAATTAATATATACACATACATACATACAAGTTTCGTTTTTTTCTTATGCAGTAGATCTCACTTCTCTGGTAAATAGGTAAAAGAATACAATATAATGTGTTTATATTAAACAAAGTATGGTGGATTGTTTGTTCGGAGACAATATTGAATTATTCAAATTTGACCCTCTTGTGCATTTAAAAGCCTATATTTATTTGCTTATTGTCAACTCATCTTTGTGAAGGGGCAATTTTTTTACATATATGGGATTGCCACAACTGCTTTCATCATTAAAATTATAAGCTCCCATTGTCCAGAGGCGATATCTCACGACCTAATTGTTCGAATGATTCAGGTAAATGTCTTTTTTTTTTTTTTATTATCCTCATTCAATTTATTTAATGAGCTTTCAGATCTGTTCATATTTAATGGTTCTCATGATTCGAAATTTCAAATCATAATTTGACTTGTGTCTGAAAGGTTTGGAGGATAGATACTTCCTCAGATGTAAACTCCTCTTTTGTATTTTTGTTATTCTTTTAGGGGTGTAAATGTCTAATTACCATATTCTGATTGCTTTAATTCAAGTGTTTGCCATACAATATGTGAAGAATTATGTTGTTCACGTAGTATTTGCTGCTACTTAAGTTTTGATCATTTCTGATGTTCTTTGCAATGATTATGGTTTTTGTCCTCTCAAATTGTGCTTTCTTGCCATTTGTTACTAGATTCTGCAAATAATCTAAAATTTCATTCAGTAAGGTATGGATTCATGAATGCTAATAAGCACTTTGAAACAACAATTACCTTCCATTATGTGCTTGTTAGTTCTTTTCCTTCTAAACTTGCAAACTCAGTGGAGAGAAACTGATGATATTTCTTTCTTTAATGTCAGAACATGCCTTTCAAGGACTTCTTCACCGAGTATGGTGAAGCGAACTTATACGAAATCGAAGAGGTTGTTGGTAAGGGAAGCTACGGTGTTGTAGCTGCTGCAGTTGATACTCACACTGGAGAAAAGGTTGCGATAAAAAAGATCAACAATATTTTTGAGCATGTGTCTGAAGCTACTCGTATTCTTAGGGAGATCAAGCTCCTCAGGTTACTTCGCCACCCAGACATTGTGGAAATAAGGCATATTATGTTGCCTCCATGTCGCAGAGAATTCAAAGATATATATGTCGTCTTTGAGTTGATGGAGACAGACCTTCACCATGTAATCAAGACAAATGACGATCTCACCCCGGGGCATCATCAGTTCTTTTTGTATCAGTTGCTTCGGGCTTTAAAGTATATACATTCAGGTAGATATTTCTTTAGCTTTGTTCCTTTTCGTTTGTGTCTTCTTTTGCTAGTTAAATGAAAGCTGCAAAAATGTTGTGTTTTACAGCAAATGTTTTCCATCGTGATTTGAAGCCCAAAAACATCCTCGCTAATGCTGACTGCAAATTGAAGATTTGTGATTTTGGGCTAGCCCGTGCATCATTTGGTGATGCCCCATCTGCTGTTTTTTGGACTGTATGTGATCGGAGATGTGTGGAGGATACATATTCCATAGAATCCTCTACATCTCTCGTTTTTTTTACTTAGATTTAGAAACAGAATTCTATGTAGTGATGTTTGCTGCTGATTATCTGTTATAGGATTATGTGGCGACCCGGTGGTATCGTGCTCCTGAACTTTGTGGTTCCTTTTTTTCCAGAGTAAGTTCCCATGCCTTAAATTTATAGTTTCTATATACATGTTTTTGCTTGTTCAATTTGGTCTGTACTTAATCACAGAATGGTTTTTGTGTAAGGTTTCTGATTAGATTTTCATCTTGCTAATCGCATATTGTTTTCATTTACTTTTTGGCTTAAATATGCGTGCCACTTTGGCATAATAATTGATTGTTATGCAGATGCGGATGCGTTTGTGTTGTTTCTAGTGGATAAAATAATCCCTAAATTTGCTACAATCTTTAAAAAACTACGTAGTTAAGTCTATTTTCTGATATGCAAAAACTGAATTGTTAAATGTAACTGCTGGAATATTAATCTAATGATTTTGTAATGGTTTGTGACATTTGCAGTATACTCCTGCCATTGATGTCTGGAGCATAGGGTGCATATTTGCAGAAATGCTGACTGGTAAACCGTTGTTTCCTGGAAAGAACGTAGTCCACCAGTTGGAACTCATAACCGATCTCCTTGGTACACCTTCTCCTGAAGCCATTTCAAGGGTTCGTTCCTCTCTCAGTGTTTCCTGGTTACTTAAAATTTGACCACTTATTGCTTGACACAGTTGAATTATTCTTCTGCGTGCAGATTCGAAATGAGAAGGCCCGAAGATATTTGAGTAGCATGAGAAAGAAACCACATGTACCTTTATCCCAAAGATTCCCACACATTGATCCCTTGGCTCTTCGTTTACTTGAACGTTTAGTTGCATTTGATCCCAAAGAACGTATATCTGCTGAACAAGTAAGCTTTAATATAACCAAGTAATCCCTATGTTCCAATTTAACTGTCGTTTTAGAGGGAAAAATTGCTCCAAAATGTCTGTCGCTTTTGGTTTTCCAAGAGATATTAAATATTTTTTTACAACTTTGCCCTTTTAGATGTAAATACTCCTAGGTATGATAAATGACCATGAATGATGCACTAATAACTTGTAGAAGGGTGCATTAGTCATTTTATACAAATAATAATATGCATTTGACTTCCTTAATTTATGTGAAACATTGGAATGGGGGAATAGTTCAGTTGAATCAGTTCTGCCAAATCATTTACTCTGTTTCATTGACATTAGCGTTTATCTTGTCACTCCAGGCACTCTCAGACCCGTATTTCTACGGGTTGGCGAATGTGGAAGATGAACCGGCAACTCAACCCATTTCAAAATTCGAGTTTGAGTTTGAAAGAAGAAAGTTGACAAAAGACGATGTGAGGGAGCTAATCTACAGAGAGGTACAAGAATAGCTAGTGATGTGTAATGATATTATTCATGCATTTGCATTTGCAGTTACTTACATCGTATCTTAATAAGCAAACAGATCTTGGAGTATCATCCCCAGATGCTCCAGGAGTACCTCCATGGCGCGGATCAGATTCACTTTATGTACCCAAGGTCTGGCAATTAAAATGATCGATATTAACTCTGGTGTCACATAAAATAAATTCACATCTTATTTACTATCTTTTAATCACATAAAGTTCACATTTAATTTACTCTGGTCCTTTTCTCTTGTGACGATTCCCTGCTACTTTCTATTCACCATTAAGCTTCCATTGATTGGGGAGTCGCCAACTTGCTTACTGTTTTTATGACATCCTTAGATTAAACTCTATGATGTTACAGCGGAGTTGATCAATTCAAGCAACAATTTTTCCGTCTTGAGGGACAACCGGGTAAAATTGGCAGACCTCCATTGCGAAGGCGCTATGCCTCCTTGCCCAGGTAAAAGCCACCCTGGTTATATGTTTGGGTAAATTTTGAAAACTCCGCTCGAGGTTCGTCCAAAACACCAAAGGAACCTTGTGATTTAAGGAGTATTTGGGTAATTATTCAAAACCACAGGGTTCTTTTGGTAATTTGGACAAATCTCAAGGTGGGTTTTCGTAATTTACCCTATATGCTTTGGATGAACACTTTGGTGCACCAATTGCATCGTGTAATTTTGATCAAATTTTGACCTAAAAATTGCAACCAAGCTTGCTTTTTATATTATTTTCATGAACCATATAAAAAAAGTCTAAAAGTATTAGTTCATGTGATGAAAAGTATTAGTTGTGTATTAACTATTAAAAAAGTAATAATGTTGTTCATTCTACAAACTACTAATACTTTTCTTTTGTATGAACTAATATCCTTCTTTATATGAACTGATACCCTCTTACGGAGTATCATATATTTCAATTTTGGTCATAGTGCAACGAGTGCATAATTTTTTTTGCCTATCTTTTGAGTTGTAAACGAGACATTAGTATGTTGATGGGTACGTGATTTGGTTGCAGGGAACGTGTGTGTGGGCTTATAGACGAGGATTCGTACCAGCAGGATAATGATAGCAAAAGTCATACTGTGGTTCCTATTGCGCGTGCAATTCTGCAGAGTCCCAAGAATTCATTGGATATCAAAGAATCAGAAAGTGGGAAGACAAGCTGTAGGAAATCGAGCTACAGTGCGCGCTGCCTATTAAGGAGCGATAGTATTAGTGCTTCCCAGTGTATTGGTGTAGAAGGAGCAGATTTCTGTTAGGTAAGTTTTCTGTCCATTAAACATTAATAGGGGAAAAATCTTAAAATTGGAAATGTTTAATCTGATAAAGTGAGTTTGTAGTTTGTGTGAACAGGTTTTGGGGCAAGCCTTGAAGAAGTTAGAAAAGTTAAGGGATTGTTGGATTTAAGCATGTGTGTGTGTTCCTTGTAATGTAAACTGTGTGCATTCAGAATCAGAATGCTCACTATTGTTGACTATTTATATTATAGGATTGTATACATTCAACATTTGCATATCTTTATCATCATGGCTGTGGACTTCAAATTAAACATGGAAACTAAGAAAAAGTGATCAGATAAGGGTATTGGGGTCTTTCAACCTTGTTAAAATGATAAATTTACTTTAATTATCTATATTTTATACTTGTTAATTTTATCATGTTTAACGGGTCGACAAGAAATTTTAATTTCATGACGTCATTGGATCGACACAATAAGGATATGAACACGATAAGGCCAGACATTAATTTATAATTTTTGTGTCGAATTCGTGTCGTGTTGGAAATTATCGCCTCTGATTAGCCTTACCTACCAAAAATTATAAGGAACAAGTAACAAAATTAGAAACTCAAGCACGTAGGTATAAGCCAGGGGTATTCAAAATTAGAATCATTGACAACAATTCAAATTACAACTTTCTCCTTTCTTCATATGCTACTGGCTTAGGACATATGGAAGAAAATGTATCAAATGAAACATGGTCTAACTCGAATCAACACATTCTCGAATATGGATTGGACAATTGCATATCTCAACAAATTTCAGAATGAACGACGTAAATTAATCTTAAAAAGCAAGAAGAAAATAGTCCAGTTGAATAACGAAATCTCATCACACAATTATGGTTGATGCGGCGTACGACGAGGTATCAAGAAAATTTGGAGTTGACATGACACTTTTAGATCAAGATGGCTTAACGGTTGATAGGATCGCCCAGAGGATTGATGCACTAGGCTCAGTCCTTAATGCTGAGTTACGTGCAATTGAATATGGTTTAAATTAGTGAGCACTTCAAGCTTTCATGGTCCATAAAGCTTCATTATTGACAAAATTGGAACACTGCGTACGTCTTCAGCTAACCTCTTGTGATTTTAGGCACATCAAGAGAGAACTCAATACACGACTTAGCTCGATTGGGCTGCAACATGTGATTTCATTTTGCTTTCTCTACTCTTCTATTTCTCTAGATTGATTAGAAGAAGCATGCATTTGATGTGGTATGGAAAATGTCATGTTATTGTAAAAATTAATCATGTAAGGTTTTTTCCTCCTAAAAATAAATATCCAACATTGACACAAATCTAATACTCAAAATTGATATAGTGTCCACCGCTTGCGTAGCATAGCCACATTAATAAATAAAATCGATTTTATTCTATCAAATATTAGATCATATTTTCATGCACATAAAGAATAAAATTCATTCATTTAAAAAACACAGAATACAGAAGCACAAAACATGAATCTATCATCACCCATTAATCTTTACATTGTGTAAATATTGCATAAAAATTTTGAGTTTGATATGCTAAAATGTTGTTTTTACTCTCATTTTTGCGCATTTTTTTGCAGTCAAATTTGTTGTTGTGTTGAAGGCATTCAACTAGATTCGTGGTCGCACACTCCTTGTTGTGCACGGTCGAAACAGCCACACAACCAAGAAAGAGCACAACCATAATGGCCGAACACATACGAAGTTGCATGGAAAATTATATTCGGCCAGAACTGGCCGTACACCCAATGATGTGCGTTTGGCCAGAACTGGTCGTACACCCATTGATGTGTTCGACCATTCCGGTCGTACATACATTGATGTGTTCGGCCACGATTCTGGCCGAACATATCAGCGACTATTGTAGCCCGGCCATAATTTGTATATACTATAAAAAAAATGTGTAAAAATAAACATTAAATATATTTACATTAATGTTCTACATTGATTGTGATTATATCATCATATGTTCGGTTTTATGCATGTCCCTCCCAAAAATTTGGGGTGTTAATAGCCCCTCCCCAAAATCTATAAATATATAATACACCTACATATTTCCATATTTAGTTTCGGCGGGAAACTTTGTGGACCGTTGATCGTTTTCTTCATTTTGATCTTGACCGTTCATTTGGTCTTCTGTATAAATATGGTAACCCCCATTTATTATTTTTAATTAATAGCTGTCATTAATTACTTTTCATCTTAACCGTTGATATTTCTACATTGAATTGTGTCCTTCGGATCAATTCCTTAAAATTTGTAACGTCTTTCTCATCTTCTCTATAAATTCGTCATTTTTCTTTGTCATTCTCATTCTCTATTTTGTATGGTTCTCATGTAGAACAAGTATTGTTATTTTTTTTCTTTTATGATGATGTATTGTTCTACGATAGAATTTTTAAATTCTGTATTTTTTTAGTTTCATTTAGATATGTAGTTTAGCTTTTTTTTTTTTTTTATGGTTGTCAACGCTTGAAGGCTTATCAGAGTTTTTGAAGATTTCGATTTTATTTTGTTTGTCAAAGATTGAAGATTTGCTAGAGATGTTGGTGTTATTTGGGTGGTTATTTAAGCTTAATATGAGGCATTAAACATGATCATTCAGGCTAACGCACTATCAGAGTTTAATCAAATCTCACCGTCACCGCTCCATCCACTACCTCATTTGGGTGTCGCTGCTGATCATTCAGGCTAACGCATTGAACATGATTATTTGGGTGATTATTTAAGCTTAATATGTTGGTGTTTAACGCACCATTAGATAGTTTCATTTTTTGTTTGTAAGTTTTCAACGTATTTAATGTATAGATCAACTATTATTTTAATTAATTAATGAGCCGGTGGCCTATATTCAATTTTACCCTAAATTTATATTTTTCTTAATATAAATAGTCGATTTATTTATTTCATAATTATTAGGCATAAATTTCTCAATCTAAAGAATAACAAATTAAGTAGTAATTAAGAATTCTATCAAGACAAGATATTTATATTATTAATTAATTTTTATTTTTAGCACAAATTTTGTGGAGTTCAATTTTACCACGTTGCCCAATTAAAACAAGAATCCTACATATCAACTTTTGCCAATAAATTATCATTTTATTTGAATTTTCCATGTATAATTATCATAAAATAAATCTTTATAATAACTATTTTGTTATGTTGAGCTAAAGTGGCATACATGATGTATATAAAACGGTGATGGTTTTGGAGGTAAGGAATAATTGATTTAGCAGCGTATTTTTGAATTATAGTTTGTCTTGCATTTATTCATTGTTTGAACAATTAGTGTGCTTTAAGATACTCTGCCCCAATGGACGAGGTTGGTAGCTAGCATTATTGGCAAGAGATGATCTATTATATGCTATCAATCAAGACTATTCAAAATGAAACTGGTCGGTGCTCTGATGTGAGAATTACTGCAACGGAGGTGATCATTCTATCTCTATTGTATCATGATTTTTAGGTTTCATAAGCATGTTATGATATTTTTGTGTGTCTTTTTTTGCAGAATCTGAATACAGACAAACACGAAAAGCAACTGGTTTTGCATGTGTTTCATAGATTTATGGGGCTGTTAAGAAAAGGTTATGGGGCTGTTAAGAAAAAATGGTGCAATAATGTCAAAAGGTAACTTATACTGGCCTAAGAATTAATAATTAATTGGGGCTGGGGTATATATATACTAATCTGGGAAAATTTTGAAGTTTTATAGGTGGATCGTAATAGATCCCATCAATCAATACGTACAGATATGATTAATCTTTATTGATGTTGTTGATTTAATTTCTTATGTTACCTTCCCTAATGAAATTTCCTTTTTTTTTATGGTAATTTCAATCTCTCCACTCAAATAGAGAAAAAGAATGAGAATTTGGAGAATTAGATGATTTATTCACATTTTAGGTTTAGTGATTTGAAGCCTGCTCCCTCTATATATGAACCTAAAAATGAAGAGTCTTAAGGACTTCCTGATAAACTTTGTGCGTTCACATAATTTATTCTAACGAGGGAATGTGTGTACATAATTTATTCTAACGAGGGAATTTGGCGAAAAACCAAGAGTTGGGGGTGGCAGATTGATCCTTTTCGACATTATTTGCTTAGTGCAGAGAGTATCCATTTGAACAAAATCTCTTTGATGAGTCGTGAGTCTATGGTTTATGCGTTTATTATGTAAGGTTGTTTAGTAAGGATAAGTGGTATAATAGAGTCTTGATTTTGCATGCAAAAATATTTGATTCCATTTTGCTACGATACATATCATGTTGCAGTCTTGCAGATGGGGTTTGATTCCCTCTTTTTTGCTCGAATTGATTACAAAGATAGAGCTAAGAGAGCAGTGATAAAACTCTTGAGGTTATATGGCAAGGCTCAAGGTCGTTGAGTTCATCTTCTCAGGTTATTTATAAGAAGTCCATTCCCAAGTTTGTAGTTTTTCTTACTTGTCCTTTGATCGTTACTTTCACTCTCTCATGTTTGTAAGAATGTATTTTTTTTCTTTTTTCTTTTAAATCTAAATCGTAACTAAATGGCAGGATGAAGAAGGCCATGCCAGAAAAATATCAGAAGAGAACCGAAGCATCCCTGGCTATAACACTGGTGTCAGCCACACTCCTGTGTTAACCTTTGAACACAATTAGGCGATAAATGCAAATGAATGGTAATCAATGTTCCTGTCTCTACCTCTTCAACTTCAACAGTTTTTTCACATTAATGTTCATAATTATCTTAAAAATTGTTGAAAAACAATTCACTTAGAAATAACTGTTACAAATGTAAAACAGAGTTGGCAAGGATCTCAAATATGCTTCTGTTCGTCTTCTTAAAAAATGGGAAGTGCATTGATTCTTTAGAAACATCTTAATCAAAATAACTATTACATAATCCATGTGTAATTTTCTCTATAGTCACCCACACACACTACAAAAAAAGAGGTTTTTAGCATTGAATTTTTTTTGATACTAAAAATGAAATATTTGATACTAAAGGGTATTGGTATCAAATGTATTTTCGATACCACTTCCGATACCTATACTCCCGATCCTAAAGACCGCGCATCAGAAAAAAAAGTCTGATACCAAAAGGTAACCCTTTAGTATCAGAAATATATAGTATCGATAAATGTTTTCTGATACTAAAGGATTGAACTCTTTAGTATCAGAATTGTATTTAGTATCGGATTATTGTATCAATTTTTTTTTATACAACAATGTATTTATAGTATCGTAAACTTTTACCGATACTAAACATATAGTATCAATAAATATTTTCTAATATTAAATGATTGAACCCTTTAGTATCAGAATAATATTTAGTATCGGATAATGGTATCAATTTTTTTTGATACTACATTATATTTTTAATATCAAATTTTTTTAACGATACTAAATATATAGTATCAATAAATATTTTCTAATACTAAAAGGATTTAACCTTTAGTATCAGAAAAATATTTAGTATCAAATAATGGTATCAATTCTTTTGATACTATACATTATATTTATAGTATCCGAAAATTTTATCGATTTCAAAGATATGGTATCAATACGTGTTTCCTAATACTAAAAGACTGAATTCTTTAGTATAAAAAAGGTATTTAGTATCGGATAATGATACAAATTTTTTGTTTTTTGATACAATATTATATTTATTAGTACTAAAATTATTGGTATCATAAAAAATATTATAATATTAATTCTCAAATAACAAAAAACACCCTAGTGTAATTCTTTTACACAGATAAAATGCTAGATAATAGTACTAATAAAAATCTCAAAATAATATTTACCAATAATGAACCATAAATACATTAATTTCATATAAAAAAATATTATATAAGCTCCATTACAAAATATCTAACATGAAAGAGTTTTTAAAAAGCTCATATGGTTCAACTGGGCTGTAAGTAAGTTATTTTCTGCTCTGGTTGCCCAATGTGTGTAGACAAATCAAATATCCTGCAAATAGATCACAATGAATAATTCATATTACTACATAAGTTTGGAGCTCCACAAACAATGTTAAAATATTTTGGAAATAAATGCAATTGATTATAGTATATATTTTACATAATCTTTTCACAATATTTGAGAATATGTGAAGTTGCCAAGTTGGGAACCACAAGTAACAAGCATAACACTTAAAAAATATATCAAGAGAGAAGCCATACCTAAAGACAGAACCAGAGGATATGATTCTCAACTGTGTATCACTGCACTGTAAGGGTGTCAAGTAATCTGCAGAATGCATATGAAGTTGTTTCTGCTAAAGTAAAATTTTGGCCAATATATACTCTTTTTATTGTTATGTTGGAACTTATCAAAGGAACATCATAAGTCTGTCATCAAATATTATTGAAACCACATATTTCATTATTAAAAAATAGATTAAATTACAAACTCAGAGCACACAAACCATACAAGACATGCTCATGCTTGAAGATATACATTCTTGTATCAATTGAAAGCTCAAACAATAATAATTCCAAATGATGCAAATGTTTATAATGTTAGGTTAAAAAAAAGGTCCACGTACGTTTATTGCAAAAATAAGCAACATAACCAAGTTTGCATTTGTATCAAGCACACTAACACCCAATCTAGAGCACATAATATTATGAACTCAAAATCATCAAGTTAGTCAAGTTACCAAAACCTAGATAGAACGCAATAAATATCACCACAAATTCAACCCTCTAAAATGGTACAAATTAAAAACTGGTCAGCAACATATATATTCAACCAATTTTCTCTAATTATTCATAAATTGTAGTATCAAGATCTAAACAAACCCATATTACGAAGAGTAAAGAAAATAAAAGAACCACATTAAAAAAGATATCATAACTTGTGCTTAAGATTATAAAAACAAGAACATGGAGAAAAAAAGCAGACAATATACAATTCATTACGTATATATACCAAATTTCTGTTTCCTCTGCTAGAGGGTTTGGGTTTGTATACATAAGTCTGCAGGGGTGGACATACAGGAAAATCTTCTTCAAAGAAATGAAGTAATGATCAAGAAGCTTTTGGCTATGCAATGGAGGTTTCACATTTTTATTGTCAGTCCCTTAAACTTTCACGCATGCAAAATAACCACAATACCTCACGTTCACAACACCAGGGGCTAGGGAGGTTCCTAAACTGCAGTATGGACAATTTAGTTGTAAAACAGGTTAGGAACCTAGTGTAAGATAGGCCATGGAAGAACATATTTTTAGACACGAATGTATTTCAGTGAAGTTGTAGAGAAAGTACACTGAAATACTTCTACGCATAAGGACAAACAACTACAATACTAATATGATCCGCATAGTTAAGAATTCCAACAATCATGATTTACAGTGCTAACATTACAAAAGGCTCTACTCAGTTGTCTCAGCCGGTCAACCAGATTGTGACAAAGAATATTCTACTTTCGAGTGAGTAAAAACCTTTTTATGGAAGTTTCTAGGAGAACCAATTTACCAACAATTTTATCCGTAGAGAAGGATTGTGTAAATTTACTTATTATCATTGCCACTTCAATTAAGTCCACTCTTGATATGTTTACTTCAAAAGAGAAAGCATCTTACATCAAGAGAAAAAGATGATCATCAGGTAAATTCAACAATCTAGGAAAAAAAAATAGCACTAAAATATTTCTTTCAAAGGAACACCAAGCTTATGCAGGCACAAACTAAACTACTAACAAAAATCCAAAGCAATCTAGCCTAAAACCAAAGAAAATTAAAAGTTTAGAGGGGAAAGCCAACAACCTGGTAGAGGTGCGCCGCCCAAATCATTTAGTTCCAGATCGGAAGTTGTAGAGCCTAACTCAAGTCGTCGGAAAAGGTTCACACAGTCGATACAGGCCGCCGCTCTACATAAACATGCTGTGTCTTATACAGAGGATGCAAGTCAGATCAAAGTGCGATTTGGAGAATCGCAAAACCAGAGGCCACGACTCTAAAAACTAAGCAACACATCTTGAGACGAAGCGAAACGTGAACCGACCGAGCCTTCAACCAAAATCAGTCGCCAAATTGTACAGTGCCGCCATGGAGAATACAGATCGAAGCACATTGAGTTGCTCTGAAATCGCGATTCAAAAATCGCTTAGAGAACGTGAATCACAAAACGATGAACGCGAAAGATCTGGAACGTCACTGTACTCTATAACAGTTTCTTCGTTGCCGGAATAAAACACAAGCACGGTTGTTGCTTCTGGAGTGTGGAAATGGAGATCGCCCTGTTTTGCCTGGGAGGGTTCATACAATTTGGGGAAATCTGTTATACTTGTTGGAGGAGAGAGATGTCTATTTAACACATTTGGGCAAATGGAGATGTTTATTTAACCCAAGAGGTTGGTTGGGGTATTCCTTTTGAGGCGGAGTTAGCAGCGGCACTCATTGCTATTCAGTATGCCCATGCCCAAGGGTGGCGGTTCTTATGGATCGAGTCGGACTCCAGTCTGACAGTTAGCACTTTGATGAGCTCTACTCCTTCTATCCCTTGGCGCCTGCAGGGTCTTTGGCTGACGCAGTGGCCAAGACGAAGATCAACGACATTTGGAGGGGCTATCCTTCAGATTTCTTACTTACTTTCTTGCATAAAGATTTGTATACCGTCTTTTACAGACATTGATTGTTAGAGGAGTTTACCTTTTTCCTTCGCCTGGGTAGGAGGGTTTTCCCAGGCAAGGTTTTAACGGCACTCCGGCCTCTGGCTCGACTTGTGAGCTTATGGTTTTAGGTTTTCTTTTTTTCTTTTATATTCCATACCTTTTTATTGGCAAATAGCATAGGGAGCAAAGATATTTTAGACCAATTGGTATCGGAAAATTAATTTTCGATGCAAACATTAACGCCAAAGATGTTATATAAATTATGGAGTATTAGTATCAGAAAATTAATTTTCGATGCAACATTAACGCCAAAGATATTTTAGAGCAATTGGTATCGGAAAAAATAAATCATGGAGTATTATTATCAGAAAATTATGGATGTTATAATAGTATCAAAAAATTATTTGATAAAAAAAAATAAGTGATATCAATAAAACAATTACTAATACTAAAAATATAATTAATAGTATTGAAAATTAAATTTTCGATATAAGTAGTATCAAAAAAATTATTTGACACAAAAAATAAGTGGTATCAATAAAACAATTACTAATACTAAAAATAAAATTAACAGTATCGAAAATTAATTTTCCGATACCAATGATAAATAGTATCAAAAAATTTATTTGATACAAAAAATAAGTGGTATCAATAAAACAATTACGAATACTAAAAATAAAATTAATAGTATCGAAAATTAAACTTCCGATACCAATGATAAGTAGTATCAAAAAAATTATTTGATACAAAAATTAAGTGGCATGATTACTAATACTAAAAATAAAATTAATAGTATCGAAAATTATATTTCCGATACCAATGATAAATAGTATCAAAAAATTTATTTGATACAAAAAATAAGTGGTATTAATAAAACAATTACTAATACTAAAAATAAAATTAATAGTATCAAAATTTTAATTTTCGATACTAATGATAAGTAGTATCAAAAAAATTATTTGATGCAAAAAATAAGTTGTATCAATAAAACAATTACTAATACAAAAAACAAAATTAATAGTATCAAAAATTTTAATTTTCAATACCAATAATTAGTAGTATCAACAAAAATATTTGATACAAAAATAAGTGGTATCAATAAAATAATTACTAATACAAAAAGTAAAATTAATGGTATCGGAAGTTTAATTTCTGATACTATTGATAAGTTGAATAAAAAAAAAAATTGATACAAAAAATAAGTGGTATCAATAAAATCATTACTAATACTAAAAATAAAATTAATAGTATCACAAATTAAATTTTTGATACAAATGAGAATTAGTATCAAAACAATTTTGATACAAAAAATAAATGGTATCAATAAAATAATTACTAATACTAAAAATAAAAGTAATAGTATCGAAAATTTAATTTTCGATACTAATGATAAGTAGTATCAAAAAATGATTTGATGCAAAAAATAAGTAGTATCAATTAAAAAAAATCTGATGTCAAAACATTTTTAGTATCAAGAAATAATGAATGCAATAAAATGTATGGTATCAAAAGATAATTTTTTGATACCAAGTATGCGAGTAGCGATAAGAATTAGTATCGGAAAATGTATCGGATACAAATTTTCTGATACTAAAACTCATATTTTTTGTAGTGACACTTGCCTGTAGTACTATTTATTATGCTCCATGGTAAATTAGAACCTTTTTTTATATTGTTTTCCTTTCCCAACAGTTTACCTACTACCTGAGTTGTTGGCGGAAAGAATATGGACACTACTTTTATTGTAAGATGTTCATAATTGTGGGATAAATTTGTAAGTTGTTAGATCTATTTTTTTCTTTTAATGATTGCCTGTAAATATTCACTTAATTTTGAGGAGAGAAAATAGACTAAAAATAACTATTTAATTATCTTTTTCTTTATCCATTTTATTCACAAAAGATTTAGTGAATATTGATCTTATTATGAAATATTTTTTTTAGAGTATCTCTCTCACACACGCATACGGAACCTCTATCTATGATGTTTCCAAGTTGTGGATGGTAAGGTTGATTGGGTTTTATCCTAAAATTCTTAAACACATACTCCCTCCGTTTCAAAAAATTTATCGTATTTGTCATTTTGTATAGAATTAAGGAACATATTTTTTTTGACATAATTAACCCCTATTAATTTTTCTTTCTTTCCATTGATCTTTCCTTTCTACTACACTCTTACCTTTTGAAAGAAAATGAGATAAAATGAATCATTAATATATTTCCAATTAAAAGTGATATTGCAGGAGTTACAAAAGGACATTTTAGGAAAATTTATGGTAAAATTAGGCAAAACGACAAATTTTTTGAAATAAAAATAAAGACCAAATGCGACAAACTTTATGAAACGGAGGGAGTATATCCATAATCCATTGTTATCTTTGTTTTATGATTCTACTATTAAGAATTAAATGAAGTTTTTTATATTATATTTTATTGTAAAAGGTTATAAAATGTTTATAATTGGAAGATAAATTGATGGTTTGACAATGATGTGCTGCAACATCTAAAAACATTAAAGCTTGCAAAAAAAAAGTATGATTACTTGATTCTTATTTTAATATTTAAAAAAAAAAAGCACATGCAACACTAAATCTAACATCAAGCTGATTTTTTTTTATCTAACAAAAAACTGAAGAATTGCTAAAAATATATTAATGGGTTTTTTTAACGACAATATTCTTATATATTTAAAAAAAAAAAATTACAATAGACCCGTCCATCGCACGGGCAAAAAACTAGTACAAATAAAGGACAATACCTATATGAACTTATATAAACAAACATCAAATAAAAGACTTTTCCAAACTACTAACCTAACAAACATCACAATTAGTTGACTGTAAGTTGAATAATTTTCAATTCATGTGCTTCTCAACTAAAGATGGCAGTAAGTTGCATAATTTTCGGGTACAAATTATCTTACTCAAATTGAAAAATTCACTTTAGTGCATTCTATTAGGAAAATGGCAACTGACTTTCAATTAGACTATTGAGATGTGTTTTGGTTGCATATTATTCTGGAAATGGCAATTAATTGCAAAAATTAGAGATAGATGCCTAGCGGACTGTCAAGTATTATAGAAAGGATGGTTTACCATAACGATTTGTTCACATTGCTCGTCCGTTACCTCAAATGTGTTTGTTGTATTGTTCCTCCCCGCACCAGTTGTGTCTCGTTGAACACTTACAATTGATCTGTACATTTTCCTCCATGTGGTTAACTTGGAGTTGATGTTAGGGCTCGAGTTAGCGTAGATTCGTACTGGGAAGGGCTATTGAAAGTGACTCTTTAAGCTTGTTTAAATACCCGATACGAAATCCGTTGTCGCTCTTCCAACCGTGGGCAACCAAATCTTTCAAGGCTGCTATCAATGCTGCTTGTTCTTTAGTAGCCCACACCCTTCGTGCAGGGGCGAACCCAGGATTATGGGTTAGAGGAGGCCGATAAAATAAAATTCGACATTCTATATTTGTATCTGGATGCATCAATATACATAGTTAAATATCTTAAATACACAATTATGTTCTTAATATGTTATAACCAAGAACTCTATCATACCTATCACGAAAATCGTCAACAATTTATAATTTATACATATTTTTTTGTTATTTTTTTATCAATACATACTACAATAGGCTGTCTAGAATATTGAGACAAAATTGAGATTAAGTCTATTTTTTTCGGAGGTTAAAATTGAACAATTTTTTAATATTAAAATTAAATCTAAAAGTTAAATATTTTTAAATTAAAATTGTACCGTAGACAAAATTAGACTTTAAAAAAAAATTTCTCATAAATTTTCATTTTGTGTCCCTTTATTTTATTTTTTTAATATTTTGTACAATTAAAATGAATAAACTGAGACTAAAAAATATCACACTCAATCTGTTTCATTTAAAATATGGCTATTCGTAAATTAATTAAATTACAATACATGCTTTTAGCTTTGACAACATGCCACCTCATTTTAATTTGAATTTTATCATTTGGGTCCATTACTTTGTTGGACTAATTTTATGGGTTATATAATGATAATAAAACTACTGCTCATATAATTATATACTCCTACATACTACATATATTATATAGTAAGAAAATTGAAAAGTTGAGGGGGGCCAAGGCCACCCCCATGCATGCTATGGGTCCGCCCCTGCCTCCATGTGCTGCTCGTTGGGACCTTGAATGCGCCTCGTCCTTTCTTTTTGTTAGGGTTCTGATCCTCCATTGTTTCAATTACAAGATTGTACATTAAACAAATCAGGATACCGAACCGAAACAAACTGACTTGGCATTTCTCAAAACAAGCAGAATACACTTTGGAACATGTTCATTGCAAAGCTATCCATCAAATACAATTACATTAAACTAGCAGACTAAAATAACATCACAAATTATCATAGAATTCCATTAACAAGTTTGAGTCTATTAAAATAACTAAGACACAATGTTCCAACTCCAAACTTCATCTTCTGATACATAATGCCTAAACCTAATCAACTATTAAATTCATTCCACATCTCTTGTGCAAGCGTCTCGCGTTAGGCGGACCATTCTTGCGTGGCTCCTAATGTAGACACGAAATCAGCGTTATCATCATCGTTATCGGAATCACCCCCACACCCATCGAGCAATGTATCCATGAGATCATTGGTCATCTCACGGCGTATGTAGTTATGGAGTAGGAAGCATGCCATTATCAAATCGATTTGAGTATCAATTGAATAATAAGTGGTACTACGTAAAATAGCCCAACGCATCTTCATAATCCCAAAAGCACGCTCAATTACGTTTCATGCGCGCATATTGAAATGCTCTTGATAGTTCTCCGATCTGCGGTTTTGAGGTCCCCACTCATCTAGATGATATCGAACACAACAATACGGTGAAATGAACCCTATACTGTTTGTGTATCCATTGTCACACAAGTAGTAATTTCCTACAAATTAGAAAAAAACACTTAAGCAGGGGATCCAATTTAAATTACGTAATTGTAAATACAAATGTAATAAATTATCCAGATTGTACTATTTAATGCATGCCTAGACCATGAAATACATGAAGACAGACTATACCTTTCGGGGCCTTTAACCCATTCGGTCGATTAATCGAATCACGCAAGATTCTACCATCATTGGTCGAGCCCTCTCATCCTGGTAATACATAAACAAATTGCATGTGTGGATCACAAACAACAAGGACATTGGTTGATATATCACCTTTCCTTGATCTATATCTACCTAGATCAACAGCGGGTACGCGAACATTTATGTGAGTTCTGTCTAACGCCCCAAGACAACCCTACACATAACAAAATGTTTTATGACTGTTAGTTGTATACAATGCACATGCTATTAATTTAAGTATTCCATTTGAAAATGAACAAATAAACTTGAACCATTTCCAATGTTGGTCATCACAATCGTCAGGTTCGGGCAATGGTTTTGCAAGTAGAACCGAATGCAGCTGCAATACGACGCATAGAACTCTGCGTACATAATATGATACTGTCTGACCGGATCGTTGGAACTCGAATTTGACCACTGAATTTTTCTTGTGGTGCGCTAAGACACCTACAAACATAGTAACTTGCTCTTCTACCGAAACAAATTTCTGGTCTATCAGACCACCAATGGTTTTCAGTATTATACATAGCCTCCAAAATGTATTTCGGTCCATACACATGTTCTCGACATAGTGAATGTCACTACCACCAAGTAATCTACATCGAAATTGTACCTGTTGGGGTAGTTTGTCTATCATACCATACCTACCATTTCGCAAACGCTTTCTACTACCTTCGGTTCTCAAATGTTGTATGACTAGTTCAGTAACAACGATTGTCTGTATGAGGATTTCCTCGAGCAACAACCATACAACTTCATTTTGGTTGGTACTGGAAACTCATCCTAATGGGTGTAATAAACATATCTTAGTTAAATAAATAAAACACCAAACTCCGAGTTTATACAAACAACATTTTGAAAATAAACACCAACATTGCACAATCAATCGACTTTATAGTGTATACTCAAATTCACATATTAAAGATCAAAATCCAAACACAAATAATCCACATTTTATATACATCACTCAACTGAATTGGACACGGAAACAAATACTTTGATCGGTTGTAATACATATAAAGATAAAAAAAAAATGTAGTACGACAAAAAACAAGAATAATTTCAGACAATAGGTTTGGTTCAGCGTGGAAGTCGTACCTTTTATTGCGTGGATACAAGAGAATCATAAGTAAATAATTTGTGGGTAACAAGCGTGATTTCACAAAATAATGGAAAATTGGAATCAATCCATCCTATCATTTTTTTTGAAATAACTCCAACTCATTCTGATTTAGTGTGGATGAGAATAGATATATTTGATGTGCAGAATTGTGTGGCGGCAAAAAATGGGCGCCAATATCACATCTCCAATTTTTCGTTTATTGCCAAAATTGTCAAATTGCTCCATACAATGTCAATTGGGGTGAGAATGGGTCCACCACCATTTGGTCAATTCCATGAGAATAGCATACAATTTTCAATTCACAACTACCCCACCTACCACCTAACACCCACTTTCTTTTAATTAAATACATTTGATACCACAATTTTGTATATATAAACCCACGCACATGATATGCATACATTGAGGAAAACATAATATTATACATTTTGCCACAAAGTAAGTGAGTGATATCAAGAAATATCATGTTTGCTTTGTCATATATATATATATATATATATATATATATAGGTTATATTGATAAATCGACTTTAGTTGATCCACATTGCTTATTTTATAGGTTATGAGCTTTAGATCGAATTTCGATAGCGTCGGCTTGTCGCGCAAACTATCATATGCAAATCAAACAAACATGTGTTGTTATTGTGGATACCATCTCAGTGTCCAGGTGTCTCGAACGAGGTCAAACCATGGAAGACGATTTATTTCATGTCCGAACAAAGGAGTATGAACAATTTTTATTATTTACGCACTTTCATAAAATGTAGTTGTCTAACAATACTTGTATTCGTTGATTTGTTAGGTTGGAAAATGCGGTTTTTCTAAGTGGTTGGATGAAGATCTACCCGAAAGAACTTTGGCCGTAATTCAATCATGGTACGACGAGGTTGTTTCTGATGTGTCCATACTCTCCCCCTTATCCTGGGATTGAATGTCGTCCGTCGGGGAGCTATTTAATGTCTCAAAATGATTGGAAACCGGAGTGTCATTCCTGGATTGAATTTCGTTTCTAATATATTCCTTCATTTGTTTGTTTTTGTTGTGTCTGCTTTTCTAATTGAATTAACACTTCCATGCATTATACTACACATGTTTGTAATGTTTGTTTTGGAGTAATAAAGATGCAAATTTGCCCTTGGTAATTTTACCTCCAAGCATTATTATCTTCATTTTAACAAATAACACTTCCATAAACCATATATTAGTATTGAAAGTGCATTCTCTATGACAATTATGAAATGAAAACACACTACAAAAAAAAAAAAAATCAATTCATGTGAGTCTTTTTCATTTGGCAGAGGAATATATGTTGGGATATGAATCCTAATACAAGTCCTAATTGATGTTGAAGTAGTTTTGATAAGCCAAAAAGTACACTTGAATATATTTCTAAGTGTTGACTGATCTAGTTATGGAAGCCGTCTTGTGACATTATCAGACAAGTACAAAGATAAGTATAAGTACTGAAAAATAAACTAAGTATTGAAAGAAGTTTTCATATAGGATTTATGATAAGCTTATAATCATTGTATAGAAGTTTATAGTTCATGCTTATATTGATGTATAGTTTTAAGGTTACTAAGCTGTTTTATAAAGCTTAAAGTAATGTAATAGTCTTGATAGATTAGTTGATATGACTAGTTTAGCTCTATAATGAAGATGTCTACTGGAAGAAGACTACAAGACAAGAAGACTTGTAAGACAAGACAAGTGCTGAGAAGCTGAGAAAAATTCTAAGTGTCGAAGCAAGACAAGTCAAGTTCGCGCAAGATAAAGATAAAGATAAGATCGTATCTAGAAGTGAAGATATGAAGAGTTAGTTATGGAATAACTAATTAACTGAAGAAACGCGTGAAGAGATAAGAAGAACTTGTTATGAAGTTATTTATCAAGAAATGGTTGTTGGATAACAAACTTATCTTGATATTGTGAAGTCTATAAATACATGAAGACTTTCAAGCGTTAAAGACTACTGAAACTGCAACTGCAAATACTAAAGTGTACATTGAAGTATTAAAAGCGAAGAAAACTCACAGAGTTCAAGCAAGAAGTAAGTTTGAAGTTGAAGCCAGAGAAGACAAGTTCATATCAAGAAGGCTACTACAGATTAGAGAAGTTTTATTTATAGTTTTTGTTTGTTAATCAAGTTGCTAGTTACTTGTTCATAAGCTAGTTGTTAGATCGAAGATATATCTGGTGATATAGTCGATAAGATCGAAGTCTTATATCTTGGGACTTAAAATCACAAGAACACAATCGAAGAGAAGAGTTTAATAAAATTTCACGACTGGAGTTGTGAGAGTGGATGTAGACAAGTTGTCGAACCACTATAAATCTTGTGTTGATTTACTTACTGTTTTATTTGTGTTTGATTGATTATATTTCTTAATTGATTAATCTGCATATAGAATAGACAAGATCAGTGTTCATCGAAATAGTTGAGTATAAATCTTAATGGCTCATTGTTAATTCTGATATTCCGCATATTGTTTACTCTGATATTTTGAAAGATTTTTAAAAGTCTATTCACCCCTCCCCTCTAGACTTTTACTAGCTTACTTAATCTTACAACTCAACTAGGGACCTACAAGTGGTATCAGAGCAGTAGTTCTTTGGACTGCTGTTTCTTGATCACCTAGAAAGACTTTGAGGGAAGTCTTGGTTTCCGTTTGTATTTGATCATATCACTTTACTTGATTTTCTTGTATCTTTGATGTGTCTGCTATATTCCTATTGATCTTCTTGAAATCATAGCTATGGAAATAAACGCTAACAAATTGCCCAAGTTTTCAGTCCAGGACTATGATTACTGGAAACTCAAGATGGAAGCTATCTTCAGCTCGACACACGACCTGATGGTGTCTGTCGTAAAAGAAGGACCGATTGTTACTATGGTGCCAAACACTGTTGCACTGGAACCATCCAAAGCCGTTGGCGTTCTCGTCCCCAAGCCAAGGTCAGAACTCACTTCAGAAGAAATGAGACAGAACAATCTGGACAGTTTAGCTAAGAACTATATTTTACATACTCTACCCAACGAGTATCTGGGTAAAGTATTAAAATGTAAGTCTGCTAAAGAGATGTGGGATCGACTTGCAGTCCTTTGTGAAGGGACCACCCTGATCAAGGAAAGTAAGTTATCCACAGCTGTACAGAGGTTCGAATCATTTAAGATGAAGGCTGGTGAAAATATAGACCAGTTAGATACTCGTTTCACACGTATTATGAATGATTTGGAAGTGCTAGGCAAGACGTATACTAATAGAGAAATCAACTTGAGCATTCTTAAGTCTCTAGAAGATAGATGGAAGATGGTCAAAATGATTATCAAGAATACTCAGGACATTGATGCATGGTCTGCCGAAACAATGTTCCAAACACTCAAGGCACAAGAGTTCGACTTAGATGAGGATGATCCTATAGCTAGTAGCGATAGAGAGAAAACTGTGTCGAAAAATGTTGCTTTTAAGGCATCTTCGTCTAGGAGCTCTAGAGTAGACAAGTCTAAGTCTAAGGCTAAGTCTTCTAGTATTAAGGACGAACTAGATAGGTCTGACCTAAGTCTGAAAGATCAGATGAGTCTTATGATTAAGAGGTTTGACAAGTTGAACAAATGATACGGTAGATATAAGCGCTTTTACAAAGACTTTAGAGGTTCTGCTAACAAAGACTCGTCTGAGACCAGACGAGATCGAAACTCTTCCGAAAGGAGAGATGAGATCTCAAAAGAGAACAGACGAGATAGAAACTCCGAGGATAGGAAGGTTAGACGTTCTTCTAATAGGCGAGACAAGAAAAGGGATAATTCTCCTGTGAAAAAGTCTACTAACGATCCTCTATGCTATAACTGTGAGAAACCAGGTCATTACATTTACGAATGTCCGGACCTAAGCTCAGATGATCGAGAAGAGAGGAAAGCCAGATGCGAACGAAGATACAACAGGGGTAAGAAGGCCATGTTGGCAAATAATGACTCTGAAACGGATTCAGACGAGTTGCCTTCGTCTTCATCTAGTTACCCTTCTAACAACGAAGAAGAAACCTTCATAATAGACGATGGCCTAATCCTAATGGCGAAAATCGAACAAGAGGTATCATCTGCAACTTCTTTTCGTTCATGTGATGACTCAGATTCTGATGAAAGTGATACTGCCGACAGTGGAGTAGGGAGTAGTCTTCATCATTCCACTGGAGTGACTGAAGAAGACCTCCTACTTGCTAACAAGGCATTCATGGAAGTCAGTGATGAGAACATCTCTTTAAAATAAGAAATCATTGATCTTAAAGAAGCTCAGTCTAAGGTAGATCCTAATATAACTGTCCTAAACAAACGCTTGACAGAAGAGTTGTCTCAACTCAAAGACAAGCATGCGTTAACAGACAAGTTGTATCAAGACCTATTAAAGACACAAGCTACCGAGACTAATAAATTCAATGCTTTAAAGAACAAGTGCAAAAAGCTTGAAGAGCGCAGTAAGTTCTTAGAGACTGAAGTCGTAAATCTAGACCTTAAACTTACTGACTTGGTTAATTCTCCAATGATTAATCAACAACTGTCAGATAGGTATAGGGCTCCAAATGACAAGACAGGGTTGGGTGCAGATACACCTAGCTCGTCTACTCATGTCATTAAGAACCCTATTGTTGCTAGTTCAAGTTCTTTGACAAAAGATAAAGGGAAAAGACCAATGGAATACGATATTGGAATATCATCCAAAGGTGTTGTACATAAGCAGACTAGAGTTAACACTCCGACTACCAAAGGTGGTAGAAAGAATGTTAACAACAGACATGTTCCGTTTAGAACAAGTCAAAAGAGGACCACTAGTCGTGGACGACCAAACCAGGTCAGATACGAAGATTGGTATCCTCAGGAGACAAGTTCTAGAAAAGTACAGACTCGTTGGAATGAGCCTAGACCTCCTTTCATAAGGCAGTCTCAGCTCTACTCAACAAGGTCTAGGAAGGTTGCTCCAAAATATCGTACTCAGCCTGTCTTATATCCTCCACCTTTATCATACGATATCATAAGAGAGGAAAGACCTAAACGTGTCTATAAACCGTATGGCCCTAATGCATATAAGCCCTATTCTGACTATTAAAGGCCTATGCCTACTCAAGTAGAGGTTAAGGCGAAAGTCTATCTCAAACGAGTAGACCCAAGGTCTAAAGATAGACCAGATAAGGACAACAGGGTAGAAAGCTTAAGAGGTCTAATTTATTCAAAACTCCTATGTACATTTGAATTATTCTGAACTGTACTAACCCCCCAGGACCCCAATAGACAAGGTGGGTACCTAAATTATTAAATATCATCATTGCAGGGTCGACTCGACTTGTACAAGAAAGGTGGTTCTGTAGGAGAAATTTGGTACATCGATAGTGGTTGTTCGCACCACATGACGGGTACTAAGGCTTTTCTATCGAGCTACTGTGAACAAGAAGGACCCAAGGTGATCTTTGGTGATAGCTCAATGGCTATTACAAAAGGTTTCAGTTACATCAGAAATTGAGATGTAGAAATACAAGACGTATCCTACGTAGAAGGTTTGAAATATAATTTACTTTCTGTTTCACAATTTTGTGATCGTGGCTATAAGGTACAATTCAAGAGTCGCAAATGTGAGATCATCGACAAGAGGACACACACTGTACTACTCGTTGGCATCAGACAAGGCAGCGTATACATTGTGAATTGGAATAGTTGTCCAAGGGACACTTGTCTTCTTAGTAAGAACCCTAAAGAGATCAGTTGGCTATGGAACAGATGCCTATGCCATATGAACATTAAGGTTATTAATAAGATCGCAAGAGATTACCTCATTGAAGGTATACCCAACGAAATCTATTTCAAGTCACATTTGTGTGACGAATGCTAGAAAGGTAAACATGTAAAAGGTTCTTTTAAGTCCATTCCTACTCTCTCAACAAGTAGAGTCTTAGAACTTCTACACATGGATCTTCATGGTCCAATAACTCCTCCAACTTTGAATGGTAGAAGGTACACGCTTGTTGTGGTAGACGACTATTCTAAGTTCACTTGGGTAGTCTTCTTATACAAGAAATGTGATACACAAACTCTCCTACCCGATCTGTTGAAGAAGTTATAGGTTGAGAAGAGTCAGCCCATTATCAAGATTCGTAGTGATAAGGGGACTGAATTCATTAATAGTTATATCAAAGAATTATGCTCTAAAAGTGGTATCCAGCACCTTACTAGTGCAACTAGGACTCCACAATAAAACGGTGTAGTTGAGAGACGGAATAGAACACTCAAGGAAGCCTGTAGATCCATGATAGCCGAGTATAACACTTCTCAGAAGTTTTGGGCGGAGGCGATCAATACTGCATGCCACACCCAGAACAGAAGTGCAATCAACAAGGCACTAGGTAAGACGCCCTACAATGTATGGAAAGGTAGAAGCCTAGAATTTCATATTTCCATATATTCGGATGCAAGTGTTTTATCCATAACAATGTGAAAAGTAAGTTAAATGCTTTTGATGCTAAGGCAGACGAGGGGATATTCTTAGGATATTCCTCTACGAGAAAAGCATTTAGAGTGTTTAACTACTCTACTCTTTGTGTGGAAGAAACACCACATATTGTTTTCGATGAATCTAGACAGGACTCGACTACCGACCAGATCAGTAAGAAAGTGAATGACTTGAAGATTCAAACTAACAAAGAATCAGAAGTGTACGAATCGGTTCAAGCCTACAATCCATTCCTGAAAGCCCTCGAGTCAGATGACGAGGTGAAGGTAAGTGACAAAGGTAAGTCTACTAGACCAGTTGACATGTCTGCTCTAGTTGACTCGTCTACTCCTGATAAATATGCTGATAAAAATGATGTTGATATGCATGATGTTGTAGTTGATTTAGATGATGAAAGCGTGCCTGTTAAGTCTAGAAAGACATGGAAATCTGCTCATACTACTGATAATATCATAGGTGACTCTACTAAAGGTGTAAAAACTAGACGACAACTCTTTGAGTCGCAAGAACAGCCGAGTCCATTTCAGTTTTGCTGGTGTTTTTTCCTTTCATCTATCGAGCCTAAAACCGTTAAAGAGGCATTGGCTGATAGTAATTGGATCATCGCCATGCAAGACGAGTTGAACCAGTTTGTTCGAAACGACGTCTAGGAACTTGTCGATAGGCCAGAACACCATAATGTAGTTGACACTAGATGGATTTTCAAAAATAAGAAAGATGAGAATGATTTAGTCGTATGAAATAAGGCTAGACTAGTAGCCCAAGGCTATTCACAAGCCGAAGGCATAGACTATGATGAAACCTTCGCACCTGTTGCTAGACTAGAAGCCATTCGTTTGTTTCTTGCATATGCTGCCTATATGAAGTTTACTGTATTTCAAATGGATGTTAAAAGTGAATTTCTTAACGGTATTCTTGCTGAAGAGGTATATGTAGAACAACCCCCAGGTTTCGAAGTGAAAGGCAATCAAGTGTACAGGTTAAAGAAAGCCCTGTATGGATTAAAGCAAGCTCCAAGAGCATGGTATGACACTCTCTCTCTCTCTCTCTCTCTCTCTCTCTCTTTCTATTAGAAAACGATTTTACTAAGGGCAAGGTCAATAGAACCTTATTCAGAAGACAAGAAGGGAAGGATATCCTACTTGTTCAAATTTACATGGATTATATCATTTTTGGTTCACCCAAAAAAAGCATGAGTGAGAGCTTTTCGAAGCTTATGTAAAGTAAATTTGAAATGTCTATGATGGGAGAAATGAATTACTTTCTTGGTCTTCAAGTAAAACAATGTGATGAAGGCATATTCATAAATCAAGCCAAGTATAATCGTAATCTACTTGATAAGTATGGCATCAAAACCTGTAAAACTGTTGGTGTACCAATACTACCGATCTACCGCATGGATCCTGATGAAAGAGGTAAGTGCGTTGATCAATCATACTTTCGTGGTTTAATTGGTTCATTACTCTACTTGACTGCTAGTAGGCCAGATATAACTTTTGTTGTTGGTGTGTGTGCACGATTTCAAGCTAACCCCAAGGAAAGTCACCTGGAATCTGCCAAAAGAATATTGAAATATGTGAAAGGAACCATTAATAGAGGTTTATGGTACCCTACAGATGATGATCTATTCTTAAGTGGATATTCAGACTCTGACTTTGGTGGTTGCAGAATAAATAGGAAATCAACATCCGGTTCATGTCAATTTCTTGGTTCTAAACTCATTTCATGGGTTTCAAAGAAACAGACAAGTGTAGCAACCTCTACTACTGAAACAGAGTACATGGCTGCAGGTAGTTGTTGTAGTCAGCTATTATGGCTAATGCAACAACTCCGAGACTACAATATTGTAGAATCGAATGTACCTATATTCTGTGACAGTAATAGTGCTATTGCTATCACTCAAAATCCTGTTTTGCATACACGTTGTAAGCATGTAGATGTAAGACATCATTTAATACGTGATCATGTTGAGAAGAAGAATATACGCATGGAAAAGATTCATACTGACATTCAGAGAGCTGACATTCTTACAAAACCACTGGCCGAAGCTCGATTTCAAGAGTTATGCATTAGTTTAGGATTGATTGATCTAGACCCTACTACTGCATAGTACTGTACTAACAAGACATGTACACAAAAGCAAAGTCATTTGCAGAACAGGCGAGTACAACATAGACAAGTCATACTACTTTCAGACTCGACTCGATCCAGGTAAACAAGGTCAGACAAGATGACCAAACAACCTGATGAGGAAGCTGGTAAAGCTGAGGGTAATACTAGGAGAATATACATTTAAGGGGGAATCTATGATTTCTTAAATATCCTTATGTTGACTCCTAAGTTTGTTAAAAGTCATCTTGATCGACACCTTGATTACTGTTTTTGAATGATATTCATTTTAATTATTCTACTCTACTACTCGTATCTACTCTCACATGTCGCTCAAGACGAGATAGGTACATGAAGAAGTTCGACAGTCAGACAGATAAGCACAGTCGAAGGGGGAACTCGTCTAGTGAAAATGAAGTCTACTAATCTGTTCTGATGAACTCGAACAGACCAGATAAGTTCTCATGTGTTTTAATTCACTAAGTATTTGGAAGTGAATTAAGGGTATTATTGTAATTTTGAATTGCAAAATTTTGGAAAACCTAAAACTAGATTTATACACTCTATTTAGTGAGGTGTATACACCCAGTTCCCGCCTAAACCTACTGCATTAGGTTAGATGACTACACTTTTCTTTCCTAACCAATAGAATAATCGGATTCTAAATTTTACAATATTGAATCGCATAATATTCTCGATTCCACAACTGAATTCCAAAGGTTTATTTCTTACCGTTGGATCGATCTGTTCAATCTCAGCCACTCGATTCAAAACCCCCAATTTCATAAAACCCTTCTTTCCTAAAATTACTCCCCACATTTTCATAACTGTTCTACTCTCAAACTTTCGATTTCTTGAGCCTACTATTCTTCTGCATATTTTTTGTGTTTCATACCCTTCTCAAATCGAAAATGTCTATTGTTTCGATATTCGACTCTGAAACTAACATGCAAGATAGGTTCAATGTTGAAAAGTTTGCGGCGGAAGGCAAGGTCCATGTGGAGATCTCTCTGTTCTTCAAAGGGAGGCATTCAGATGATAACAGAGAGATTCTCATGAAGTGCTACAATTGTGGGTTGAAGTCGTTCTTGGAATTATATCCTGAAACGGTGTTGGAGGAAGAAGTGCTGGAATTCTATGCGTTTGCTACCCATAGAGGCAAATATATTGAGTCCTTTATCAGTGGAAGGTGAGTGAAGGTGACCAGAGAGATTCTGGATGAGAAGCTTCATTTGAATCCAGGTTCTATCGATGTGGAAAACTATGCCACATGTCAGGAGTTAAGATACCTTAGTATCTTTTGTGGTAGGAAGTTGAGTCTTTCAAGCGATGGAAGGCCCCTTACTATCAAGAAGAAGCAACTTTTGCCTAAATACAAGACCCTACTGGATATCGCAAGCAAGATGTTGTTGGGTGTTACCGGTAGTTATGATTCAGTGACCCTTCAAAAGGCGAGAGTGATGGCCGCAATCTATGACGGAATCACTGAAGGCAACTGGCAGAAGCTGTTTATGGATAGATTGATGTACTTTTCGAAGTATGTCAAGGTGGATAGTGGTTCTAAAGAATGGACGGTGTCTGCTACCGTTAGGTTCGAAAACAAGTTGAGTGTTCTTCTACCCTACTTGTTGCCGACGAAGAAGAATTGGAGTAAGGGCAAGCCGTTTTATGTCCTTAAGTTCTATTTGAGGAAGGATGCGATAGATAGACAGACTCAGGGTCGGATTGCTGAGAAGAAGCAGATTCAGATCAACCCTAGAGATGCCATGATTGAGTCAGAGTCGTCTAGTGAAGAAGAGGAGATGCAGGCTGAGGAAGCTGGAACTAGTGGTGCACTAGTAGAGTATGTGTCGGATGAGGCACAAATTGAGCCTGTAGATGATTCTGAAGAGACAGAATCAGACGAGTCTTCAGAAGAAGAGTACCAGCTGCGGATAAGTCAAATTCCAAGAGGAGCCTTGTCTGGTCCTCCTCCTCCTGCTCGTCTGGTGGCCGAATCTTCTTCATCACCAGCCAAGAAGGCCAGAATGGTTAGTACTTCTACTTCCATTCCCATTGCATCTCCTCCATCTATTCCAATCAAAATAAAGGTCAGAACACTTCGTTCTCGTGCAAGGCCTGTTCCTCAAACCACTCCCAAATTTGTTCAGCACTTGAGTTCTCTTTTGACTCAAGATGCCCCAGTATTTGTTCATGTTGATACTCCTTCAGCTGAAATTCTTGTTCAACCCCCAACCAAACCCCAAGAAACCACCTTCCAAATAACCTTACCCTCAACAGAAATTGTTGATCCTTCTAACCCGTCTATTTTGGGAACTCCACTAGCTGACACTTCAGCGACTGAGTTGAGGACCCCACTCACTCAGACCCCTCCCAAAAATAGATTTCCAAACCTGGTCGACTATCCGATGTGCCCAAGGGAGAAGAGACTCCGTACACAGATGACCAAGAATTTAAAGAAGATGCTGCCAAGTGTTGAGATAGACACAAGCTCAGAAGCGTATGAAAAGTTGATTCACATCTGCACATGGGTTGCTCTAAGAGAAGGACCATGTGAAGATATGTTTGAGGTTATCACTGGCATGGGCAGAATCTCTAACTTTCAAGACTGCGAACTTGAACAGAAGGAGATTAGTGGAGTTAAGAAGCATTCGGAGTTAAGGACTGCTGAAGCTTTGACCAGTTCCCCTACTCAAGAAATAGGGGTCCTCAAAACCCCAAATCTGATAAATTCTGCAGGTTCCATAATGATTATGGCCATGACACGAATCAATGTTGGCATTTAAGAGACGAGATAGAAAGAATGATCCAAGCAAGCCACCTCAAGGAATTCACATTCAGGGATAGACAAGGCCCTAGAGGGCAAAAAAGGAAGGACCCCGAGGGGAAGCCAGAGGATAACAAAAGGGAACAGAGGAAGAACACATAGGATCAGCCCCCTCCTCCTCAAAAGAGGGGAACCATTCACATGATCATGGGAGGTCCTGCTGATGGAGATTCCTTCAGACAGAGGAAACAAAGTGTTAGATCGTTGAAAACTGAAAGGAATTTGGAACACCACGAGATAGGAAAGATGACAGTGGTTCCTGATATTCACTTTGGGCCAGAAGACGCTGGAGAACCCAGAGAAACCCATAATGACGCTTTAGTCATTACCACAGATATTGCAGGGTATGATGTGGCCAGAATCTTTGTAGACACAGGGAGCTCCGCGGACATCATGTTCCTGGAGTGTTTCAAGAAGATGGAATTAAACATAAAACTCAGACCAGTGGAGACTGCTCTTTACGGATTTTCAGGGGGTGCAATCCAACCCCTCGGTTCAGCACTATTGCAAGTAGGGCTAGGAACCGCCCCTAACCGACGTGTACAGGTGATAGAGTTTCTGATAGTAGACGTTCCATCCTCATACAATGTGGTGATGTGGAGACCAAGTTTGAACATCTTCCAGGCGGTAATTTCCACATTCCACATGAAGATGAAATTTCCCGCCTCAGGGGGAGTGGGAGAGATATGTGGAGACCAGTATCAAGCGAGGAAATGTTATGTGGAATCAGTTAATATAGCCGACATAGCCGTGTTTCGAGGAATGGAAAGATTTAAGGGTGAAGACCCTGAATTGAAAAAACAAAAAGTGGGTGAATTAGCAGGAGAACAACCTAAGATCCAAGTAGAGGAGGAATTAATGAACATTGAGCTTTATCCGGGAAAGGAAGGATTTATAACCAGGATCGGTACCCACATGAATCCCGAACTTAAAGAAAGGATGATACTCACTCTTCGGGAGAATGCGGATATATTCGCTTTCACCTCAACAGATATGACGGGTATCCCTCCATAGATAGCGATGCACCACCTTAATGTAGATCTCAGGGCTAAGCCAGTGAAGCAAAAATTGAGGAACTTTGGTAAGGAGAAAAACCTCATTGTGAAAGAAGAGATTGATAAGCTGTTGAGTGCAGGGCATGTGAAGAGGGTGCAGTTCCCTGAGTGGCTTTCAAATGCAGTGTTGGTGTCTAAGGGAGCTGGCAAATGGAGAATGTGTATTGACTTCAGGGATCTGAATAAAGCATGTCCCAAGGACCATTATCCCCTGCCTAGAATTGATCAATTGGTAGATGCTACATCCGGATTCGAATTGCTTAGCATGATGGACGCATATCAGGGATACCATCAAATTCAGTTGAACCCTCTTGATATCCCAAAGGTATGTTTTATTGCGACATGTGGTACTTTCGGTTACATACGTATGCCTTTTGGACTAGTAAATGCAGGAGCCACCTACCAAAGAATGGTAGACTCGGTGTTCCGAGGACAGATTGGTAGGAACATGGAAATCTATGTGGACGACATGCTAGCTAAAAGCGTCAAAGCAGAGGAACATATTAAAGACCTAAAGGAGATATTTCAGGTAATCAGAGAAAATGGTATTAAATTAAATCCAGCTAAATGTTCTTTTGGAGTAGGGTCAGGAAAATTCTTGGGATATATGGTGACCCAGAAGGGAATAGAAGTTAACCCTGCGAAGGTGAAGGCGGTCCTCGACATGCAACCTCCTCGAAATCTGAAGGAACTACAAACCCTGAACGGTAGAATTGCAGCCCTCAGTAGATTCATAGCAAGGTCAGCAGAGAAGAGCCACCACTTCTTTAGAACGTTAAGGAAGGGGTCAAAATTTGAATGGGATGAGCGTTGTCAAAAAGTTTTTGAAGAACTTAAGCTTCACCTTGAACAGCTCCCGAAGCTGACGAAGCCCTCTCAAGGAGATGTCTTACTCTTATACCTCTCAATAGGGGAACATTCCTTGAGCACAACCCTGATGAAAGAGGAAGGCCCCACACAACAGCCCATATACTATGTGAGCAAGGTCATTCAAGGGGCAGAGATCAGATATTCAGAGGTGGAGAAAGCAACACTGGCGGTGGTAGTGACGGCTAGGCGATTGCGCTCCTATTTCTTGTCTTATAAAGTTATGGTGCGGACTAATTACCCTTTAAAGCAGGTACTAGGGAGGGCGGACTTGTCAGGAAGAATGGTTAAATGGGCAGTGGAATTACAGGAGTATGGTATTGATTATGAACCCAAGAAGGCTATTAAGGCCCAAGCCTTAACAGACTTTATTCAAGAATCCACCAGGGCGGAGGAGGCGCAAGGCTGGAAAGTATATGTTGATGGCTCAGCATCCGCACTAGGGTGTGGGGCAGGAATAGTGTTGGTTGATCCTGAAGGTCAAGAAGTACAGGTTGCCGTCAAGTTTCGGTTCTCAACCTCTAATAACGACGCAGAATATGAGGCCCTGATTAGAGGGGCCAACACGGCAGCAGAGCTGGGAGCACAAAAGATCACCCTATATTCCGATTCACAGCTAGTAGTGCAGCAGGTCATGGGGGAGTATGTCGCTAAAGACGAAAGGATGATAGCTTATCTGGAACAGGTAAGGAATTTAAGAAACAAATTCCATACTTTTGAAGTGATACAGGTACCAAGAGAGGAGAACACAAAGGCAGATGGGCTATCTAAATTAGCAAGTTCCACTGAGTTTGAGGGACATGGAAAGATAACCCTGTTAGTGGCAGATCGGCTAGCCATCGAAACCCTGGTGGGAGAAATAACAGCAGGGGATGACTGGAGAAAAGAGATATGGGAAGAGTTGAATAAACAGCAGGTAACCCCAATGTCCCGAGAGGCCAAGGCATGGAGGATGAAATATTGTATCCTTGGGGACCAGTTATACAAGAGGTCCTTCACTCAGCCCTACTTGAAATGTCTCTCGAAAAGGGAGGCAGAATTGGTGATTAAGGATATCCACGAAGGTTGTGCAGCCAGCCACGAAGGCTATAAAACTATGGTGAAAAAGGTGTTTAGGGCAGGTTTCTATTGGCCCAGTATAATCAGAGATGCTAAGGAATTCGTGAGGAAATGCGAGAAATGCCAGAAAAATGGACCTTTAATACAGGTACCTGCCGAGGAGATGGGTGCCATGTACTCACCTTGCCCCTTTGCAAAATGGGGGATAGATCTAGTAGGGCCCTTCCCCTTAGCACCTGGAGGAAGGAAATTCTTGATCGTAGTAGTGGATTACTTCAGCAAGTGGGTAGAAGTCGTGCCCTTGGCCAAGATAGAGGAAGATAATGTGATTCTTTTCCTAGCCAGACACATTTGTTGCAGATTTGGAGTGCCGAGAATTCTGGTCTCCGATAATGGAATACAATTCAATGGAGAGAAAGTGAGGAAATGGTGCGAAAGATGGAATATTGTACAGAGATTCACTTCAGTGGCCCACCCATAAGCCAATGGACAAGTGGAAGTCACAAATTGGATTATAGTGGACGGTATCCGAACACGATTGCAAAAGATAGGAGGAGGATGGGTGAAAGAACTGGATAATGTCCTCTGGTCCTATAGGACTAGCCCTAAGATAGCTACGGGAGAATCCCCCTTTCATTTGGTGTACGGGGCAGCAGCAGTGATACCTCCCGAGGCCAGACTAGGATCGCACCGAATCACCTATTTTAATGAGAAGAGGAACGAAGAACTGATAAGAGAGGCATTAGACCTGGTAGAGGAAGAAAGAGAGATGGCAAGGCTGAAAGCAGAGAGATACAAGAGCAGGATCAAGGCGGCATATGATCGCAGGGTGGTCCCCCGTTCCTTTAAAGCTGGAGACTTAGTCCTTCGGAGGGCGGACGCCTTGAAGAACACAGGAAAGATGGAGGCTAATTGGGAAGGTCCGTACAAGGTGATACAAGTGATAAAAGGTGGAGCCTACAAACTCCAAGATATGACGGGAAAGGAGATACTGCGGCCATGGAACGTGTGCCACTTGAAGAGGTTTTATGTTTGAGAAAAGTGTTACTCCCTTATCATCTTTCCCTTTATGAACAATTTTAATGTTTGTTTACACTCGAATAATTGTACACATTGCTTCACCGGCACTCTTTTTCCCTCTACGTGGGTTTCCCTTTGGGTTTTTCCACGGAGAGGTTTTTAATGAGGCCGACATAGGTTCCCCTTATTTGCCTATGTTGATGAACACTTTTGATCAATAGAGCGTCGTTTTTTGAGAAATTTTAGTGATTTCCCTCGATACATGTTAACGTAATGATGAGATGATTATTATATGTCGATTTTATGATGAGATGTTTATCATACGTTAAATATTATGATGAGATGATTGTTATATTTCAATATGGTGTTGAGATAACGAATATGTTTTGATGATTAAGACGTAAGATAATAGAGAAACTACGAGGTTTACCTCACCCTGCGAGGTCTACCTCACCCTGAGAAATTGTGAAGTTTGTACGACTTCATCCTGAAAAATTACGAGGATTATACAAACCTCACCGGAAGAGACAGCGAGATTTACACTAACATACGAAGATTCGAAAAGAAAACACCTAAAACTCCAGAATATTTGCGAGAATTTCCCTAGAACAAAAGGGAAATTCCTCTTTTGACTCTCCTGAGAAAGATTCTGACTTGAGCGTCGGAGATTCCGCGCCGGAATCCCCTCCGGCGTGTTTTTTGCAGGTCATTTCAGGATCTTTAAGAAGAATCGCACGTGAAGATTGCCAAGGATAAATAACGATTTAAGCCCGTGATTCATATTATTCGCACGGGAACGGTTGATATCCGTAGGCGTTATTTTTTGACGCAACATATACATATATTTATTATAAAATGGTATCCTTTATAAATAATGAATATTCTTATTAAAACCTCTCAATTAATTAAATAATATCTAAATAATATCAATTCATATATTTATCATAATGTATTTATTTAAAATAATAATAATAATAATATCATATGAACTTTTAATGTGATTGAAATTTGCAGGTGTTACATAACATCAATGTGCATTTAATCATAACAATCATGTAGAAAAAATTACTCCCTCCATCCCATACTTGAAGGCACATTTTACCATTTTGGGCGTCCCATACTTGAAGGCACATTATCTAAAATAGCAAAAACACTTTTAAACACTTCCCTTAAAACATCACAATATTACAACAAATATCACTACTTTATTACACTAAAAAGTAATTTTATTACTATTTATAAAGTTGAAAAGTCTTTACTACCCCCACTTTATCTTACACAATATTAATAAACAATTCATTCATTAAAACCCGTGCCCAATTGGTTTGAGCCTTCAAGTATGGGACGGAGGGAGTACATAACAAGAGTTCACCACCAAGTTGAACATATTCTTCACAATATTAATTGAGTTTTCAACAATGATTGAATTTAAACTCAATTGTAAAATGTCTAATGACAACTATTGTACTAGGGAGCTACTCACAATCAAATCAATACATTATAGAAATCTGTCATACTTTTTTATGCGATCTCTAGAAAAAAAAATACTAATTTAGTTGATTTTTTTTTTGTATTTTTTCGAAAGTTTTTTTCTCGAAATTTAATTTTTTTTTAAAAAAAAATCCTATATTTCTAAATTTTTAAGATTCATATTTTGGTTCTAGTAATTGTTTTTTTATATTCATAGTTTTTTTCGATAATTATTTTTCGAAAAATTAAAAAACATTATAATATGTGAAAACTCAGTTGCGATTCATTGGTGACTCGGTGGTGTGTGTTCAGTTATAATTTATTTTAATTGATAAAAGGGTAATATATTAATTTTCTTTAAAAAAAAAAAATTGGGGGTGAACTCGTAAAAAAAAAGGGTGTCAAATAAATGGGTCTTGTCTAAAAACTCAACCTATATAACCTATTGTTGGGATATTCATCCTAGATTTATTTTCTATTGAGTTGTATTATTCAAAACATTTTTAATATAAAAAATTACTAAAGTTAGAAACATGTTATGCTAAATTGCAGATTCTAAACATTCTTACTTGAATTTTAGACCCGAACAAAGAATTGAAATCAAAGGTCTGTGTGTATTTTTAAGCAATTACAAGATATTTCGGGTGTGTTTGCAAGTAATAGTGATTGATTCAAAGTGATTAAAATTGATTTTTATAGTAAAATTGAAAGTAGGTAGTGTTTTAAAATTAAGCACTTCTAATCAATTTTTTATATGTTGTGGTGTATGTCAAATAAATCACTTTTTTATAATTTTACAAAAAACACCCTTATTACATTTAAATAAATAATGGGTAAGAATAAAATATTATTTAAATTGTGAGGACAAAATTGTAAAATTAGTTAGTGTAATGATTAGAAGCACTTAGAAGCTGTTAGAAGCATGGGAAAGGATGCTTCACCAAAACTGTTTTTAAGTGATTAAATTAATCACTTACTTGTGTTTGCAAACAATTCACAAATGATTGTATTTAAAAAATAAGTGCTTTTAAGCACATAGTAGTGCTTGCAAACACCCACTTCAAGCTTCAAGCGTTTCTTTTATGCAACATTTTTTCTTATAATCTGTCTTTTCAGTTTTATGCTGGAGCAGGAAATGATATGATCTCATCAGAAGTGGCATCCAGGTTCTTTCTTGTATTTTTTCGAAAGTTTTTTTCCGAAATTTAATTTAATTTTTTTTTTAAAAAAAATTCGATATTTCTAAATTTTTAAGATTCATATTTTGGTTCTAGTAATTGTTTTTTATATATATTCATAGTTTTTTTCGATAATTATTTTTTGAAAAATTAAAAAACATTATAATATGTGAAAACTCAGTTGTGATTCATTGGTGACTCGGTGGTGTGTGTTCAATTATAATTTATTTTAATTGATAAAAGGGAAATATAATTTTCTTTAAAAAAAAAAAAAAAATTGGGGGTGAACTCGTAAAAAAAGGGGTTTCAAATAAATGGGTCTTGTCTAAAAACTCACCCTATATAAATATTCTTTATGTTATGCTGAATTGCAGATTCTAAATATTCTTACTCGGATTTTAGACCCGAACAAAGAATTGAAATCAAAGGTCTGTGTGCATTTTTAAGCAATTACAAGATATTTCAAGCGTTTCTTTTATGCAACATTTTTTCTTATAATCTGTCTTTTCAGTTTTATGCTGGAGCAGGAAATGATATGATCTCATCAGAAGTGGCCTCCAGGTTCTTTCTTGTTTCATATTAGAATTTCAAAGTCATTCAGTAAAATCTTCAAGTTAGTTTGCACGTTGAAAGTTAAGTAATGGGTGTGTAAAATATATATCAAGATAGAATTATCATAAATCTCAAAATGTGATGGAACATAAAAACAACAGATTCCTGTTGAGTTCCTTGTAATTATGATTTTCGTTTTTCATAATCTATTTTGAACTCGTTCGGTCGTTCCTTAACGAAAATGATTATATGTTACATAAAGTTGATTGCTTTGACAGCACACAGACCGTTACTGGAGGAGACCTTGGTGATTTGACTTTCCTGTCTTGCCTCGTCGATATCTTGAAGACATCTGTTCCTGATTTGCAGAGAAAAGCAGCTTCCATCCTCGAGTCCATTGTGGTGATTGTGCCTTCTACTGTTGAAAAGCTAACCTCAGTTGGTGTTGAATCTGGCTTAGAAACAGTTTTTCAACAGAAAACTTTAATAGGTATTCTTGACTAAAAGCATTGGTTAATGTCTTATTTAGGTAAATTGCAAAATTAATAATGCCCTTTTCAAGTTTTTTCGATAACAACATGTGTGTTTAAAATTTGCAATTCGATATATGACCTTTCAAAATGTTGCTGGAAAATAGTTATATGAAATAATTGCAACAATTTGCAAGGCCGTCTATTGAAATGCAAACTTTAAAAACACATGTTGTAATTAAAAAAACATGAAAAAGTCGTGATTTTATGCAATTAACCCTACTTTATATTCGTATTGGACTTGATTTACTCAGTCCCTTGTCTATCATGTCTGTAAATAGCAGAAATGGAGGATGGTATAGAACTGCACCTCCTGGAACTGGAGGAAGCCAGTCTAGCAGTGTCTGCAGCATCTCGTCTGCTTACAAAGTTGCTCGATTACGAGCAATTCCATCTAAACATGAACTCACATCATTTTACAAAACTGCTTCGATCAATCCTTACATCCTGCATTCCTCTTCAAAACAAAGATTGGGTTGCTGCTTGCCTAGTCAATACGGAAGTGACACTTTACGAAACGATCCCCAGGTTGATTGAAAAGATGCAAAACTCGTTTTCCCCTCTAGAGCAGGAATCTGCTGTTGTAGAGCTCAACAGAATAATATCTGAAGGGGTGGTGGGGTCCACCAGAGCCGTTGCTTCAGGGGGAGGAATTTTTGCAGTGGTAAAGGTGATGGAAAATGGTGGTGATCGTGCGGTTGAAGCATGCTTAGCTGTACTCTACAATTTGAGCATGGATGAGGAGAATCATGCAGCCATTTTAGCAGCTGGAGCAGTTCCTGTGTTGAGGAAACTTGTGCTTTCACAGAGACCGCAATGGACGCTTGCTCTCCGTTTGCTTAGAACTCTACCTACATGATGATTGGAAAGCTGATGCTACTAATCAATCAAAATTGCTCTCCGTTTCCAAATGGCTTCTTCAAGTGGGACTAGTTATGAAGAGTCAATCATGACGATTGATGAAGAAGAGGGCTCAAGTGAAGAGGAGGACGAAGACGTCAAGCTTATTGAGTACTTAATGGAGATTGAAGAAGATGAAGAGGAAGAAGAATGTCCCTTGATGAAGGACATGAGCAACAACGAACAAAAAGATCAAGAAGCATTAGATGACACATTGAAGAGTGAAATGAACATTTCTAAACCTTTACACTCTTCAATTTTCACTTTAGATGATATTGATACTTCTATTGATTTTATCTTACCTCTTGTTAACTTTGATCTTAACAAAGAAATTGAAAAAAGCTTGGGCATCCTCCCACGAAAAGGAAAGGAATGGGAAGAAAATATGGAGAAAGAGCAAGATGAGCTTCAATTGATGAAGATGTGCAAGAAAGATGCAAGAATTTGGCCTACCATCCACGAGAGCCTCCTTGATTTAGAGGCCAAGAGATCGACATATAATGGCAAGGAGGACCGATATCCTTGGCCATTTCGATGAGCTTATTCACTTCCGTCCGGCTTGAAAACGTTAAACTTAGCGCTAAATGGGAGGCAACCCATTCTTTATTGCTTTATTTTATTTTTTAGATTTGTAGTTTGTTTGATCTTTTGTTTAGTTTTTGTTTTGTAGGTTGAGTGTTGTGGTGGTGTGCGATGGAAGATGTGTATGATGAAGCTCGAGGTGGTGGTGCTTTGGTGCTACAAGGCTCAATGGACAAAACGGTTGTGGTAGCTTGCTTCTTTGGTGAGCTTCATTGGTGACAAATTTCTAAGGTAACACACTCATCTCCAAACTTTGCATTCAACTAGATAGTTTCATTTAAGTTTGGGGGGATATTTCTTGTGTTTACCTTCATTTTATTGCACTGTTTGTCCTAATATTTTGTTAGCTTTGGTGGTTATGATATCTTGTGAAAGAATGTGTTTGAGGCATAATTGGTGGTGATTGTTGGTTTTTGAGGTTTGGTTGAGCCTTGTTGGTATTGATTGATGCTTGCTTGTTTAAAATATTTCTTGTGAGAGATACTCATCCACTCAGAGTGCTTATATGTGCCTTGACCTATCCACTAATCGCACTTACACATCCAGGCATGTCCACTTTGTTGAACATGTCTTCCCTTTCTCCACCAATCCACCACATGCTCGCTCTTCATCTCCTCCTACAGCTCTTACCATTCCCCCTGGTTTCTTACCCATTGCTCAGCCAATCCGCCCTCTGCCGACCAACACACAAACGACCACCCCTCAGCCACCCAATACATAAACGACCAATCCTTTCCCGACCACTCCTCAGTCGCCCAACTCATCTACCAACACCCATCCACCGTATAATCAAGAGCCGACCACGACCCCCCTTGTGCTGGCCAATGCTCCTTTGCGACCTCCTACACCTCGCATGGTTACTCGCTCTCAAAATGTTGTATTCAAGCCAAACCCGAGGTATGGTCTCACTTCTGTAGTCGCATCTGACATTGAACCAAGCTGTGTCTCTCAGGCTCTCAAAGACAATAATTGGCGAGCAGCCATGTCCACTGAATTTGATGCACTTCTTCAAAATGGCACTTGGGACTTAGTCCCTCCCAATGCGTCTCAAAATGTGGTCGGCTCCAAGTGGGTTTTTCGTCTAAAATGAAAACCTGATGGCTCGCTTGATAAATACAAAGCTCGCCTTGTTGCTAAAGGCTTCCATCAACGACCTTGGCGTTGACTTCTCTGAAACATTCAGTCCTGTGGTCAAACCTGCCACTGTCCGAGCAGTCCTCAGCATTGCTGTCACACAACAGTGGCCTCTCCGCCAGTTCGACGTCAACAATGCCTTCCTCCATGGAACTCTTTCAGACACCGTCTACATGGACCAACCCCCGGGTTTTGCAGATAAGACTTTTTCTTCTTATGTTTGCAAACTTCGTAAATCCATTTATGGCTTGAAGCAGGCTCCTCGAACATGGTACTACGCTCTTCGCACGTTTCTCGAAGAAATTGGATTTACCCCCACTCACTCTGATGAATCACTGTTCTTCTACAACAAGACTGGTGTGGTCGCCTACTTCCTCGTCTATGTCGATGATCTTATTTTGACGGGCAACAACTCGCCCATGCTCGCGCGTGTGGCTGTCGACCTCAGTGCCAAGTTCTCGGTCAAAGACCTTGGCCCCCTTTCATATTTCCTGGGAGTTGAAGTTCTTCGCTCCAAAAGCTCATGCTTCCTCTCCCAACGCAAATATGTCATTGATCTGCTCGCCCGATATAACATGGTCGCCTCAAAACCTGTTCGCACACCATTACCAACCTCTGCTCGCCTAACCATCTCGGATGGGTCCCCACCTGCTGATGCTACCCAATATCGACAAGTCCTCGGCTCACTGCAATACCTTCAACTCAGCAGACCAGATATTGCCTTCGTAGTGCACAAGTTGTCGCAATTCATGCACGCACCCACTACCACTCATTGGGGTGCCGCCAAACATTTATTGAGATACCTAAATGGTATGAGGGATGTTGGGATTACCCTAACGTCAAATCCTTCCTCATCGCTTCACTGATGCCGACTGGGCAGGCGACACAGACGACCGGACCTCCACCAGTGCCTATATTGTCTTCTTAGGAACCAATCCTATATCCTGGTCCTCCAAGAAACAGAGGTCGGTTGATCGCTCCTCGATTGAGGCCGAATACCGTGCCATTGCTGTTGCTTCCTCTGAAGTCCAGTGGTTGAAATCTCTATTCAAGGAACTCCACTTCCCAACCTCACCTTCACCAGCTCTCTAATGCGACAACATTGGTGCCACCTACTTATGCTCGAATCCAGTCTTTCACTCGAGAATGAAGCACATTGCCATTGACTTCCACTTCGTCCGCGATCTCATCAAGACAAAGCAACTACGCGTGTCTCATGTCTCCTCTGCCGATCAACTCGCGGACGCCCTAACAAAACCGCTCTCCAGCACTCGTCTACAACTTCTTATGTTCAAGATTGGACTCACCTATGGTGCTCCATCTTGAGGGGGCGTATTGGACCTATATTGTTAATATGTATTTATTCTCATTCATTATATAGGCTCACCTTAGTTTCCTATGGGCTCTCTTACAAAGCCCATTAGGGTTAGGTCAAGACTTAATGTCTTTGTATAAATACCTCATTTAAATTCCATTGTCATTAATCAAGAAAATATATTTTCTATATCTTTATATTTCTATACTCGACTGGTTCGGCGTTCCGTTTCCAAAGGTAAAACGAATTCTACTTCGTAAACAGTAGCACCAATGTAGACGAAGCCTCAACGAACGTACTTAGAGTACGAACTGAACACACAGAAATAATTCTGTAAACACAGGAACAGTGTATTCTTACGGGAGAAATACACTGTAGCAGAAGAGGAGAGAAAAATTGAGCGATTGATTCTGAGGGGAAGAGTCTGTATTTATAGACAGATCAAACCCTTGGAGGTTGCATGTCCGATATTTTCGGAAAACTTCCTATAATTAAGGAAGACGTGGTAAGTGGTTCTTGACCACTACGTTTGAGTTTCAAGGCTCCAGATAATTCTAGAATGTTCTTGAAGTGATTCGAAAGGGCCAAGCCCATAACATCCTTCACCTTCCCACTACTCAAACTAAAAGTTGAATCCTTCAACTTCATTAATTAATTTGTCACTCACCTAAACTCGGTTTTGAGATATTAAATCTACCACGTTCATCTACTCCGAGAGTAGATCGCCTATGTCACGTTTAATTATTTAATAATTAACGTTTAGTCTCTCTAATTAATTTAATTAAATAAGATTATCAAAACCCAATTAATTCCACATTAATTCCAACATTTTTTTAACCTAGAGATACATAATGATGCATACAGAATTATATGCATGTTTTTCACCATTTTTAGGGGAACATATATACAAATTCAATTTTAAAATGTGTCATTCATGGGTTCTCTTTACTTTGCCTAGAATAAGTATTGATTTGTGGATGAATTCACTGTCATAGATAAAAGGGATGTGGTTTGAAAGCTACCCGCGAGCTTTGGACACAGAGATTAAGAAATATTGTATAATGAAATGTGAGAGAGAAGTTTGTCAAAATGGGAATGAGTAGCTTTCGTTGGGATGGACGGAAAATGAATGTTGGGTAGCTTTTACTGGGAAGAGGGAGTATAAAGTAAGTGAAATTGTAGAGGTAGTGAAAAGATTGTTAATAATGATAATTTAGTGTGAACAATGCAATGTATAGCCCAAATTAGGCAGTTGATAAAGGTATGTACAAGTACAATATGAGGGTAAATATGTAAGATATTATGGCCCTCCAATTTTGGTACTTAGTAGTATTCTCATATCTACTCTTGAAAAAATATTTTTATATTTGTTTGTATTGTACTTGGTTGCTGCTGCATACATCATTAATGGTTATCCTTAACTGCAACTCCATTACCAAACTACAGGTTATGGCTTCTTCTTCTTCAAATGACTCTAATTCTGCTTCTAATAAACCTCAACTTAAGCCCAATAAACAACCTGGAAAACAAAGTTACAGAAAGCTAAAGCAACCGCAGCAGCCTACTGTATTTGAAATCGAGCGGGCGATTGGTGCTGGCGTCTTTCGGGACAGGGACCCCAACAGGCAATCACAACATCTCCTCCTTATTACAATTTCAAGAAAATCTTTTTTTTATTGGCATAAAAGTATAAAACTTGATTGGCAGTGAAGTAGAAGAGAAGACAACTGGCTTGTTTGATAACATTCTGAGAAATACAGTGGGGAAGAATGAAGGGGATGTGGAGAAGAAGCTGAGAGAGACCGGGGAGTGGCTTATTGATCGAACGGAGAACTCGTCTCGTTCTGCAGGTAAATCTTATTCATCTTATCCATCCATCGATATCTGAGGGGAGGTTTGAATGAATGGTGATGAATTGCAGGAAAACAAATACTGGTGATAATGTTTTTATGGGTGATACCACTATGGCTGGCTGCATTTCTTGTTGCTTCTGGAATCCTGCAACTCCCATTCCACTCTGAATTTCTTGACTCTCTCCTCAATTCATGAACATCCATGGAGCTTATTAACTTTGTAATATTATTATTACTATTGCTTTGTAGTAATTGTAATATTTTTTACCGGTTGAGTTGATATGTGTTGGGATATGAATCCTATAAACAATGTTCTAATTGATGAAAGTATGTTTTGATGGCCAAAAGCAACTTAAAGTTAGTGATATATGTGGTTCTAAGTCATCTTAACTAAGTCATCTGAATATAAGCTTACTAATCTGATGAGAAACTTGAATTGAGATTACTGATCTTAATGCTAACTGAAGTAAGTTTACTGATCTTATTTAGTAATACTAAGAATAAAATTACTGATCTTAACTGAGTAATATTTGAATAAGATTACTGATCTAAGTATGGAAACTGAGAATAATTTTAATGATCTTATATGAGATATTTGAAATCTGAGTTACTGATCTGATATACTTACTGATCTTATGTGCTTACTTATTTCTATATGTAAGTTACTGATCTTATGTATTTACTGTTCTTTAATATTTACTGATCTTATATGGAAGTTATTGAACTTACATGAGTTACTGATCTTATGAGTTACTGATCTTATTGTATTTACTGATCTGATATATGAACTGTTAGGAACTAAGCTGATGTTTTGTATTGTATAGACAGCTTATAATATAGGACTTAGATATACTCATCTGTATATAGTTCAGTTGATGTATAGATAGGTTTTATATATGTAAAGTTGTATTTTGTTGTATTCAGCATTGTAAAGTTCAGAACAGTAGATTAGAACTAGATTAGAAGAAGATCAGAAGACTAAAGAAGACTAATGAAGACTCAGAGGACTACTTCAGAATAAGAAGACTTCAAAGAAGAATTGAAGATAAGCTTAGAAGAAATCTGGAGAAGTTTTGAACAGTTTTTGGTTACTGTGCTGATTGAATCAGAAGAGTAAAAATCAGAAGAGTAAAATCCGAAGAGTAAAAATCAGAACAGTAAGTTACTGTGCTGATTTGGTGAATTTGAAGAATAAGTTTGGAAAACTTATGTAAAGAGTAACTGAAGATTTATTGAAGATATGCTGACTTGGAATAAGAAGGAAGTTACAAAGTCGGTTACAAGAAGAAGTTACAACAAAAACAGTTTAGAGTTAGTTGAGAGTTAGTTCACAAACTGCTAACTGTCATACTAAGTTCTATAAATACTGTATGATCTCCTACTACTGAAGACTACTGAGCAATTACTGATCTTAGAGAATTCAAGAGCAAGTCTACAAGCAAGAACTCACAGAGTTAAGGAAATCAAAGCAAGAAGAGCCACTGAATTGAAGAGAAGAATCAAAGGCTATTCAAAGAGAAGTTTTACTTTTCAGTTTTAAGTTTGTATGTTGTAAAACAAGTGTGCTAGTTACTTGTAGAATTACTAGTAGATCGAAGATATACCTGGAGGTATAATCGAAAAGATCAAAGTCTTAATCTTGGGACTTTAAGCCACAAGAAGCTCAAGAAGAGTAATAAAACTTCACAACTGGAGTTGTGAGAGTGGATGTAGACATTTGTCGAACCACTATAAAATTTTGTGTTCTTTACTTTACTGTTTGTTATTTGTTTGAATTGTTTAATCAAGAACATTAAGAATTAACAAAGATAAAGATCTAGATAAAAGTTGAGTATAAACTTGATTGGGCTCATTAGTAATCTGATTATTCCGCATTGTGTATTCTGATATATTGAAAGATTTTTGAATTTGAAAAGTCTATTCACCCCTCCCCTCTAGACATTTTCACTAGCTTACTCAATATTATTAACTCAACTTTGGGACCAACAAGTGGTATCAGAGCAGTAGTTCATTGGACTGCTGTTTCTTGATAACCTTACAGATCTTGAGGGATATTTTACTGATCTTGCTGTTATTTCTTGATACTTGTTACTATCTGAATACTTGAAATCTATCTGCTATACTACTGATCCTATTTGTCTAATCAAACATGGATGACACTAATGTGAACAAGCTGCCTAAGTTCAAGATTGCAGATTATGACTACTGGAAGCTTAGGATGGAGGCCATCTTTAGCTCAACCCATGATCTAATGGTGTCTGTGGTGACTGAAGGACCAATTGTCATCATGGTGGAAAACACTGTTGTTCTGGATCCATCAAAACCAGTTGGAGCACTGGTCCCCAAACCAAGGTCAGAACTGACTTCGGAAGAAATGAAACAAAACAATTTGGACAGTCTTGCCAAGAACTACATTTTACATACCTTACCAAATGAGTATCTTGGTAAAGTATTAAAATGTAAGACTGCAAAACAGATGTGGGACAAACTGGCTATTCTTTGTGAAGGTACTACACTGATCAAAGAAAGCAAGTTATCCACTGCTGTCCAAAGGTTTGAATCATTTAAGATGAAGCCAGGAGAATCAATTGATGAGTTAGATACTCGATTTACCAAAATTATGAATGATCTTGATGTATTAGGAAAGACTTATACTGACAGAGAAGTTAACCTGAGAATCTTGAAAGCCTTAGATGAAAGGTGGAAAATGGTCAAGATGATCATTAAAACCACACAAGACATTGACTCTTGGCCAGTAGAAACTATGTTCCAAACACTTAAGGCACATGAGTTTGAGTTAGATGAAGAAGATCCTATTACTGAGATTCATAAGGATAAAGATGCCTCTAAGGACATAGCCTTTAAAGCCTCTACTTCTAAGGGGTCTAGATCATCTAAGTCTAAGGCCTCAAGCATAAAAGATGAACTAGACAGTTCTGATCTTAGTCTGAAAGATCAGATGAGCCTTATGATCAAAAGATTTGATAAACTGAATAAGAGGTATGGTAGGTACAAAAGATTCTATAAGGAAACTAAGGGTTCTAGTAACAGGGACTCTTCTGTGAACAGAAGGGATCAAAACTCTTCTGAAAGAAGGGATGAGATCTCTAATGAGAACAGGAGAGATAGGAACTCATCTGAAAAGAGAGATAGAAAGTATTCTGATAAGAAAGACAGGAACTCGATTGACAAGCATGACAGGAACAGAAAGCATTCTCCTCCTAAAAGAACCTCTAACAATCCTGTTTGCTATAATTGTGATAAGCCAGGTCATTATGCTTATGAATGTCCTGATCTGAGTTCTGAAGATCGAGAAGAAAGGAAAGCCAGAAGAGATCGAGAATATGCAAAGGGTAAGAAGGCAATGATGGCTTACAATGACTCTGATTCGGAATCAGAAGAGTTACCATCATCTTCATCTGACTACCCCTCTAGCAATGAAGATGAAGCTTTCATAGCAGATGATGGACTGGTAATGATGGCCAAAATAAATGATGAGGTATCATCTGTTAACTCATTTCAATCTTGTGACAATTCTGATACTGATGAAAGTGATGCTGCTGTTAGCAGTGTAGGAAGTAGTCTTCATCATTCCCAAGGAGTGACTGAAGAAGACCTTCTACAAGCTAACAAAGCATTCATTGAAATTAGTGATGAGAATATATCTTTAAAACAAGAAATCATTAATCTGAAAGAAGCTCAGTCAAAAGTAGATCCTAATATAGCTGTCATAAATGCAAGGCTATCAGAAGAGTTGTCTCAACTCCAAGAAAAGTATGCATCCATTGACAAAATATATCAGGGTATGCTTAAAACTCAAGCCAAAGAGACTAATGAATTCAATGATTTAAATATTAAATGTGAAAAACTTGAAGAGCGCAATAGATTCTTAGAATTTGAAGTAGTGAGCCTAGATCGAAAGCTATATGGGATGATTAACTCTACTAAGATTAATCAAACAATCTCAGACAGATATAGAGCTCCAAATGATAAAAGAGGAATAGGTACTGATCTGCCTAGTCCATCTACTTCAGAATTTAAGAACACTAATGGAGCTAGTACAAGTTCTTTGCAACTAGATAAAGGAAAAGAACCTATGACTTATGATGATGATCCAAAACTCAAAGTACAGTCTAAATACATCCCTCCTACTACCAAGAATGGTAAAATGAAGAATGTATTAAGACCAGTACAGTCAAGACCATACCAGAAGAGTTATACTCCTCTGACCAGATCAGATCAGTCCTGGAATCAAAAGAGACAAACTCAGAACAGTAGGTCAAGACAAGCACAGGCAAGTTGGGAACAGCCTAGACCTCCTTTTATAAGGCAGTCTCAGCTGTATTCAACTAAACCTAGGAGATTTGTGCCTCATTATCATAATAAACCTGTTCTTTATCCTCCTCCTTTATCCTATGATATCTATGGAGAGAAAAGACCAAAGCAAATTTACAAGCCTTATGGTCCACATGCTTTTAGACCATATTCAAACTATTACAGACATACTGATCTTACTGAAAAAGGGATAGAACCAAGGAAAGGCTATCTCAGAAAAATAGATCCTAAGTCTGCTGATAATTCTGAACTGGTTAATAAAGTACTGTTCTGTGATAAATTTGGAAGGAAACTGAAGAGGTCCCACTTATTCAAATCCTCAATGTTCATTTGGGTACCTCTCACTACTAACCCCCAAGGACCCCAATAAACAAGGGTACCTAAGTTATTAAGATCACTACCTTACAGGATTGACTGGACTTATACAAGAAAGGTGGTTCAGTTGGTGAGACCTGGTACATAGACAGTGGGTGTTCACACCATATGACTGGTACCAAGGCCTTACTTACTGACTATCATGAGAAGGAAGGACCAAAAGTCATCTTTGGTGATAGCTCAATAGCAATCACAAAAGGATTTGGATTCATCAAGAATGGAGATGTTGAAATCCAAGATGTCTCCTATGTTGAAGGTTTGAAGTATAATTTGTTATCTGTATCTCAATTCTGTGACAGGGGATACAAGGTTCAGTTCAAAACCAGAAGATGTGAAATAATTGATAAAAGGACTCACAATGTTCTACTTGTTGGTACAAGACAAGGAAGTGTATACATTGTGAATTGGAATAGTTGTCCTAAGAATGCCTGTCTTATTACTAGGAGTCCTAAAGAAAACAGTTGGCTCTGGCATAAACGCCTCTGCCATCTGAACTTTAAGATAATCAACAAGATTGCTAGAGAACATCTTGTTGAGGGCATTCCTAATGAAATCTATTCCAAATCACAAGTATGTGATTTCTGTCAAAAAGGTAAACAGGTAAAGATTTCATTTAAGTCCATTCCAACTCTTTCAACAAGCAGAGTTTTAGAACTCTTGCATATGGATCTTCATGGTCCTATCAATCCTCCTACATTGAATGGAAGAAGGTATACTCTAGTTGTTGTAGATGATTATTCTAAGTTTACTTGGGTAGTCTTTCTACACAAAAAGAGTGATACACAAACACTACTTCCAGATCTATTGAAGAGGTTGCAGGTTGAAAAAGGTCATCCCATTGTCAAGATTAGGAGTGACAAGGGGACTGAATTTATTAATTGTTACATTTCTGACTACTGTTCTAAGTCTGGCATACAGCATTTGACAAGTGCAGCCAGAACCCCTCAACAAAATGGTGTTGCAGAGAGGAGAAACAGAACACTAAAAGAAGCTTGCAGAGCCATGATTGCAGAATTCAACACACCTCAGAAATTCTGGGCAGAAGCTATTAACACAGCTTGCCACTCCCAAAATCGAAGTGCTCTTAATAAGGTGCATGGTAAAACACCTTATGAGGTATGGAAAGGCAGAAAACCAAGAGTTTCTTATTTTCATATTTTTGGTTGTAAGTGTTTCATACATAACAATGGCAAAAGTAAATTAAATGCTTTTGATGCAAAAGCTGATGAAGGGATATTCTTAGGATACTCTTCTGTAAGCAAAGCATTTAGAGTGTTTAATTACTCTACCCTATGTGTGGAAGAAACACCCCATGTTGTCTTTGATGAGAATGTGCAGGACTCTGCTGATCATCAGCTCAGTAAGAAAATTGACAAACTACGGCTTCAAATCAACAATGAAGATGATAACACAGGAATATATGAATCTGTACAAGCTTATAATCCTTTCCTGAATGTTCTAGATCAAGATTCTGACAAAGAAAAGGTAAAAGCCAAAGGTGAGTCATCTAAAACTTCTGAAATACAAGAAATGAATGACTGCTCTCCTGTGAACAAAACTGCTGATATAAATAATACTGATCTGCATGATAATTTGCATGATGTAAATGATAATAGCATTTCTGTTAAGAATATAAGGACATGGAAGTCTGCTCATTCTACTGATCTGATTCTAGGTGATTCTAGTATAGGTGTTAAAACTAGAAAACAATTGTTTGATTCAAAAGAAGAACCTAGTAAGTCTTTATTTTGCTGGTGTTGTTTTCTATCATCTATTGAGCCTAAAACTGTGATTGAAGCTTTAAGTGATAGTAACTGGATTATAGCCATGCAAGAAGAACTTAATCAGTTCACTAGAAATGAAGTCTGGGAACTTGTTGATAGACCTAGTAATCATAATGTTGTAGGCACTAAGTGAATTTTCAAGAACAAAAGGGATGAAAATGATCTTGTAGTTAGAAACAAAGCTAGATTAGTTGCTCAGGGCTACTCTCAAGCTGAGGGTATTGATTATGATGAAACTTTTGCCCCTGTAGCTAGACTAGAAGCTATAAGATTGTTCCTTGCTTATGCTGCACATATGAAATTTACTGTGTATCAAATGGATGTGAAAAGTGCATTTTTGAATGGTATACTTGCTGAAGAAGTTTATGTGGAACAACCACCTGGTTTTGAAGTGAATAGTCACCAAGTATACAGGTTAAAGAAAGCACTCTATGGATTGAAACAAGCCCCAAGAGCATGGTATGATACTCTTTCTTTATTCTTACTTGAAAATGGTTTTACAAAAGGCAAAGTTGATAGAACTTTGTTTAGAAGACAAGAAGGTAATGATATATTACTTGTTCAAATTTATGTGGATGATATTATCTTTGGATCACCCAACAAAACCTTGAGTGAGAGCTTTTCTACACTCATGCAAAGTAAATTTGAAATGTCTATGATGGGAGAAATGACATATTTTCTTGGTCTTCAAGTAAAACAAACTTCAGAAGGTATCTTTATAAATCAAGCAAAGTACACTAAGAATTTGCTAGATAAATTTGGTATTAAAACCTGTAAGACAGTTGGTGTGCCCATGCAACCTACATACAGAATGGATCCTGATGAAGGAGGTAAGTCTTCTGACCAACCTCACTATCGTGCTTTAATTGGCTCTCTACTCTATCTAACTGCCAGTAGACCTGATATTGCTTTTTCTGTTGGAGTATGTGCAAGATTTCAAGCAAACCCCAAGGAAAGTCATCTGGAAGCTGCCAAAAGGATATTGAAATATCTAAAGGGGACCATTAATCGAGGATTATGGTATCCTGCAGATGATGATATATCTTTAAGTGGTTATTCAGACTCGGACTTTGGAGGTTGCAAAATAGATAGAAAATCTACTTCAGGTTCATGTCAATTCTTAGGAACTAAGCTCATTTCATGGTTTTCAAAGAAACAAACAAGTGTGGCAACTTCTACTACTGAAGCAGAATATATGGCTGCAGGTAGTTGTTGTAGTCAGCTTCTTTGGCTAATACAACAACTCAGAGACTACAATGTTGTAGAATCTAATGTACCTATATATTGTGACAGTAATAGTGCCATTGCCATCACACAAAATCTCGTTCTTCATACTAGATGCAAACATGTTGACATTAGGCATCATTTTATTAAGGATCATGTTGAAAAGAAGAATATTAGAATGGAAAAGATTCATACTGATATTCAAAGAGCTGACATTTTTACAAAACCATTGGCTGAAGTGAGATTCAGAGAATTGTGCATTAGTTTAGGATTGATAGATATGGATTCTGTTTGTATATAGAACTGTGCTAACATTTCAGGTACTGATCTTATACCAAGAAGGACATGAAGCAGAAACTAAGAGCAGTACAACAAAACTCAAAAGTCAGAAGAGACAATCCAATGTCAGATCACTAAAACAGGTAATAAGGTTACTAAAGTGACCTTCATCCCAATGAGGAAGCTGGAAAAGCTGAGGGACACTGAGAACATACATTAAGGGGGAATCTGTGATTTCTTAAAGATCCTTTTGTTGACTCAGATCACTAAGTCACTTTAGCATAAACCTTGATAAGATCATTAAATTAATCATATTGTTACTACTCTGTACTGTTTTGGACTTATATTCCATGAACTAACACTTATATCAAGGTGAAACAGGCACAGAAGAGGAATTCTCCATCAAAGGGGGAACTGATCTGATTACAGATTTGAAAAGTCTACTAATCTGATCTGATTACAGAACATAGCAGTCTACAAATATATTCTGATTAATAAATTGACTTGTCTACAGAATTGTACTGATTACAAAACTTATTTGTTTACAATACTGATCTGATTACAATTCAGTTATTCTACAGAACTAATCTGATTACTGACTAATCTGTCTACAGAAAGACTTGTTTACTACTAATCTGTCTACAAGAAATCTACTGATCTGACACAGTACTGATCTGAGGATTACTGTGCTGATATCAAAACGATGAAATCAGGAAATTTGGGTACTGATCTGAGGATTACTGTGCTGACCCATCTACTGATCTGAAATCTACTGTGCTGACTCATCTACTGATCTGATTTCTAAAAAGGTTACTCAGCTGATCACAGTACTCAGCTGATCCAGATAAGTGAAATTTTCTTTATATACTAGTAAGAAAATGAAGTGAAATAGTTTTGGAAACTACTGTGCTGATTTGCATCAGAACAGTCTTTTGGTTTAGATTACTCTAAGTCAAAAATTGTTCAAATTTTTAGATTACTAATAGAGAAGATTAATACACTCTTCTATTTCTGACCTAAAATTGTGGTGTATTTATCAAACACTAGTTGGCTCCAAAAATTAAGAATGTTACTAGAATGTGAACAGTTATTGTTTAACTCGAATTTCGAGATTTAATCCCAACCATTCTTTGTGATAATCTAATTCAATCCTAGCCCTAGGTTGGTTTTGAATTTAACAAAAACGATCACACTTCATCTTCTTCGTTCCTACGAGCTCATTTCTGGAAATCTCTTAACCTCATAACTTCTGAAAAATTTGATTTCTACAAAATTCTCAAATGGCAACTATCAATATTATCAATGAAGCTAACCAAGTTGCAGGAACTTTCGATTCGAATTTGTGGATTCGCAAAAAGGGCATTTTCGTGGAGAACGCTGTCTATTTCAATGGCCGACACAGTGCTGAAAATCAAGCCATTCTAACTATGTGTGAAGAGTGCGGACTACGAAAATTTCTGGAATCATTTCCCATGAATGTCTATGAACCAGAAGCTGTAGAATTTTATTTACAACTTCAAGGTGATAAAAATGGTGTTCACTCCATGCTTGCTGGGCACAAGGTCACAATTACTAGGGACATCCTTGAAGTAATGTTGGATTTACCACAAGGCCCAGTGGATATTTTGACTTACAAAGCTGGAGAGGAAAAGGAGTGTGTGGGAAGATGGTCTGGTGTTGAAACAGAGACATTGACTAATCTGAAGAAGGATGTACTTCCTACTGGTCTGCAGTTCTTGATGGATATAGCTGGAAAGTGCTTGTTAGGGCAACATCATAGCCAGGATGCCTTATCGAGTTTCAAGATTAGAATTATGGCTGCAATCATAGACAGAGTGCAAGGTGATTGGCAAGGATTCTTCTTGGAAAGGCTGCTGACTGAAAAGGAAAAAGTTTTGTTTGATGGGGACACAATGGAATTCTCAATTAAATCAAAATTAGGGTTTGGAAGCAAGCTGAGTTTCTTGCTGCCTCAGCTGGTGAAAAAGCCATATTGGAGTAATCCCAAGAAATTCCATCATGGGAAATTCTTGATGAAGAAGGAGTCGGTTCAGTTTGAACAAGAGAACCCCTTGGAACACTCTCAAGAGATTGAAGCAGAAGAGTCTGGAGCTTCAATGTACCAATCGGAGGACAATCAGCCTGAAGTTAGGTCAAAGGCAAGGCATGATCCGAGCAGTATTAGACCAAGGAGAGGAAGGTCTGCTACAGCTGCCTCAGAACCAACAGTTCGATTTGTGGAAACTGTGGTGCAATCAAGCTCAGATGAGCAAGAGGTTAGTGTTCCTAGTCCAATTGCTATTCATAAAAGGACTAAGTCAAGGAGTGCTAGGAGGAAATTAATTGTTGTCTCCCCTACCCCTTCAAACTCTGAACCAAGCCAAACTGAAACCCAAAACCCTCAACCTTCATGTTCTGGAAGATCAGATCACTATTTATCTGAGACTCAGAACACTCCCTATTCATCACCTCAGCACACTAACTTTGAGCCTACTTCTATTCCTAGCCCTCAACATCAAACTTCACATCAATCTTCACCACATCAATCCCCAATACAGGTTCATGCTCACTCTACTGAACATGAATTTGAACCTTCTACTGAACCAATTGACATTTCATCATCTCCTGAACCTGAATTTATTGCTCCTAAACCTGCTGATTTGATGGAGTACACTATCTGTGATAAAGAAGATAGAATCAGGATAGATTTAAGGATAGCCTTGTTGAAGCAATTTCCTAGATTAGATGAGAGCTCAGTTGAGTTTGAGAAACTCCTTAGGATTGGCACTTGGGTGTATCTTAAGAGGAGTACTTTGAAGGAGAGTTTAGCCATCATGGAAGGTATGGGAGGTGCTTCAATCTTTGATGATTGGGAAGCAGAGTAGATGCAAGCAGCTGGTGTTAACTCTTTTCTTGAGTTGGTCACTCCAGAATCTGTTGTACTTCTTGTTGAGAGATTAACAGGAATCAAGTACACTGTTGAGAAGATTACAACTCCTAACTCTGATGAGGATTTGTTTAGTGAAGAGAAAGGTCTTGATGAAACTGAAACTGCTGCTGAAAAAGATTTTATGGAAATTGATGAAGATATTGTCAATGCAACAGAGGTGTTTGAGAACACTGTTGTGATTGAAGAAACTGAAGTTGTTGAAAATCAGGATGTAAATGCTGATGAGATGGAAAGCATTCCAATTCACTCTACTGATCCTATTGTTCTTGAGGATGTGCATGAACAGATCAGAACAGGTCCTGTTGAGAAGGAATCTGATAATTCTGACTTTGAGATGCTGAAAAAGAAGAATGCAGAGCTTCAAGCAAAGTTGGAAGCTGTTGTCCAGATGTTTCAAGAAGCTACTAAAAGAATGAACAAGATGCATTCTGAACACTCTTATGAAAAGGTAATGGAGCATACAATGTCCAAAATTTTTGACCTTCATAGAGTACAAGAGAAGAACCTGTCTCAGGTATTGCATAAAAAGCTGGAGCAACACATATCTTCCTTGAAAGAGTGGCATGATGAAGCCAAAAAGGGGGAAGATAGGACAAGACAAGTGATGGAACAAACACAGTCACAACAAGCTCAGTTGGTTGTGAGTCAGGATGAATTAAGAGCTGAAATTGCAATGTTGAATGAAAAGCTGAAGCAAAGAAAGCAACAAAAACAGCTAGGTCAAGAAATTGTTGAGAAAAGACCTGATATTGCTGGAAGTTCAAGTCAGAAGATAAGGAAGCTAGTTCTGTCTGATGAAGAACAACAAGAGAAAGAAGCTGGAAGAATGACTAGATCAAAAGGCAAAATGAAAGCTGTTATGACAAGTGAAGAAGAAAACTTGAAAAAGAAGAAAGAAAAGGATGTCAAGTTCTTGAAGACAAGATTTGATAATCGAGTTACAGCTTTGAAGAGAAAGATGAATGCTCAAAAGAAAGCTGAAGGAAAACAGTTTGACAAAGATTTTCAAGATGAAAACTTTGTGGATTTTATTGTTTTAACAGAACATATGGAATACTGGAAAAATTTGAAGAAGTGGCAGATTGCTAACTTCATTGTGAAGAAGTTTGGTGATCATTCGAGCAAGGAAGCAGAATTTGTTGATTTTGAAGAATTTATGCTGAATATTGATCAAGAGTTCTGGGAAGACATAGCACAAGTTGCTAATCGTGCTGGAACAAAGATATTGTGTCCTGAAGAACCTAATTGGGAACCTCCAAGGCTGGAAAATGGAGAACCTGATTACAAAGAGATCAACAACATTATTGCTGAGATTATCAAAGAAGAAGGAATATCTGATCATCAACATATGATGGATATCAAGGCAAGAATGTATGTGGCATTCAGAATCTGAAGATGCAGAATGAAGATGAAGGACAAGCTCAGAAGATAACATTTCTATCCTTAATCTTTATTTCTATATTTTGTGATCATTTCATATTTTGTTAGTATGTGTAATATGTGCAATATCTGATTTGATTGTGAATATGATATGAATTTCTGAATTGATGAACTGTTATGATTGACTACATACTTAACTACTGATTTATTAACATTTAAGTAGTTTTGGCTTCATCAAAAAGGGGGAAATTGTTGGGATATGAATCCTATAAACAATGTTCTAATTGATGAAAGTATGTTTTGATGGCCAAAAGCAACTTAAAGTTAGTGATATATGTGGTTCTAAGTCATCTTAACTAAGTCATCTGAATATAAGCTTACTAATCTGATGAGAAACTTGAATTGAGATTACTGATCTTAATGCTAACTGAAGTAAGTTTACTGATCTTATTTAGTAATACTAAGAATAAAATTACTGATCTTAACTGAGTAATATTGGAATAAGATTACTGATCTAAGTATGGAAACTGAGAATAATTTTAGTGATCTTATATGAGATATTTGAAATCTGAGTTACTGATCTGATATACTTACTGATCTTATGTGCTTACTTATTTCTATATGTAAGTTACTGATCTTATGTATTTACTGTTCTTTAATATTTACTGATCTTATATGGAAGTTATTGAACTTACATGAGTTACTGATCTTATGAGTTACTGGTCTTATTGTATTTACTGATCTGATATATGAACTGTTAGGAACTAAGCTGATGTTTTGTATTGTATAGACAACTTATAGTATAGGACTTAGATATACTCATCTGTATATAGTTCAGTTGATGTATAGATAGGTTTTATATATGTAAAGTTGTATTTTGTTGTATTCAGCATTGTAAAGTTCAGAACAGTAGATTAGAACTAGATTAGAAGAAGATCAGAAGACTAAAGAAGACTAATGAAGACTCAGAGGACTACTTCAGAATAAGAAGACTTCAAAGAAGAATTGAAGATAAGCTTAGAAGAAATCTGGAGAAGTTTTGAACAGTTTTTGGTTACTGTGCTGATTGAATCAGAAGAGTAAAAATCAGAAGAGTAAAATCCGAAGAGTAAAAATCAGAACAGTAAGTTACTGTGCTGATTTGGTGAATTTGAAGAATAAGTTTGGAAAACTTATGTAAAGAGTAACTGAAGATTTATTGAAGATATGCTGACTTGGAATAAGAAGGAAGTTACAAAGTCGGTTACAAGAAGAAGTTACAACAAAAACAGTTTAGAGTTAGTTGAGAGTTAGTTCACAAACTGCTAACTGTCATACTAAGTTCTATAAATACTGTATGATCTCCTACTGCTGAAGACTACTGAGCAATTACTGATCTTAGAGAATTCAAGAGCAAGTCTACAAGCAAGAACTCACAGAGTTAAGGAAATCAAAGCAAGAAGAGCCACTGAATTGAAGAGAAGAATCAAAGGCTATTCAAAGAGAAGTTTTACTTTTCAGTTTTAAGTTTGTATGTTGTAAAACAAGTGTGCTAGTTACTTGTAGAATTACTAGTAGATCGAAGATATACCTGGAGGTATAATCGAAAAGATCAAAGTCTTAATCTTGGGACTTTAAGCCACAAGAAGCTCAAGAAGAGTAATAAAACTTCACAACTGGAGTTGTGAGAGTGGATGTAGACATTTGTCGAACCACTATAAAATTCTGTGTTCTTTACTTTACTGTTTGTTATTTGTTTGAATTGTTTAATCAAGAACATTAAGAATTAACAAAGATAAAGATCTAGATAAAAGTTGAGTATAAACTTGATTGGGCTCATTAGTAATCTGATTATTCCGCATTGTGTATTCTGATATATTGAAAGATTTTTGAATTTGAAAAGTCTATTCACCCCTCCCCTCTAGACATTTTCACTAGCTTACTCAATATTATTAACTCAACTTTGGGACCAACAATATGATATGGATGGAGGAGTTAAGCAGCTGTGGACCTGTGGTGTGGTCCAATCTCATAACAAAATTACTCCTTTTGTCATACAAATTTCCAAAAATTATTTTTGTGATTTAAGGAGTCAAATAAATTAGGAATATTTTGAGTGATTTAGTAAGGTGTGAGGTAAAATTGTGGATCAATTGCACCGTGTAATCACACACAAGGGGTGATTCTTAATTTTGTATATCTTTACATTGTATATTTCACAGTTTACCTCATTCCTACGTGGCTTTCTCTCCTCTTTTTATTTTGAAATTCTGCATGTGAGTCGGTTTTTTTTGCTGTATTTTTTATTTATTATTTTTTCATACAATTATTTTTTTTCGCTTTAATTTTGGATAAGAAACCGTCAATTTCTAATATTCCTCAATTTTATTCCGCCTCTTCTTCCTCTCTGTATTCTCTCTTAGTTTTTTTTCTCTTCTCTATTTCCTTCGTTGTTGACTTTCTGTTTTATGATGATGGACTGATGATGGTACATACATTATTTCTAAAAAAAATTCTGTCTCTTCTTCCTCTGTACATTGTCTCTCACTTCCTCTCTACATTCTCTCTCATTTCTTCCTAGATTGGCGAAATTTGACGTATCTATTAATGTTTTGTGGACTTCCTGTTTTATGATCTTTGTTTAACATTCTCTCCCTCAATTTATATTTATTTTTTTGTTATTCAATTTATGAATTTCTGTATACAATATATTTCAAAATTCTCTCTCAGTTCCCTTCTGCATTCTCTCAATTCTTTCTCTCCATATAAATTGTGTCAAATCTGACGTATTTATTAATGTTTTGCTTTTCTCTATTTCCTCCGTTATCGGGCTTCTTTTTATGAGGTTGATATTTATTTATGAAGTTTTATCTTAAATGTTATCTTCATTAAAATTTAATATTTTTAAAAGGTATCTAATGTAGTATTTTTTAATCTCATTCTTCCTTATGTTTTTTCTACTGTCATTTTATCTTTCTGTAATTTCATATCATTATATCATTGTTTATAACTTTAATTTATGTTATCATGGTTCAAATTATACTCAGTACCAAGATACTCCATCATTAATTCATTTATTTGTTTGACAAATTGCTCCAATCATCTGAAGAGTCCTTTATTCAAAATATGTGTGTGTTGATTTGCGCCTAATTTTGATAAATAGATTAGTATCCTATTCATTTTTTACTATTAATATATAACTAAGATATATCTTTAATACATATATTTCACCGTCTCCATTTTGCTACGTGGCTTCCTCTTATTTCTCTATTTTGAAATCTGAATTTTGGTATGGGACATTCTTGCAGCCTTGCCTACAAAAACTCTAACATCCTCAATTTTTCACTCTGTGCTCGCCTCATTTTCTAATTTAAGTTTTTTTTTTTTTTCAAGTGGCAGATTTTTTAATTTTTTTTTCACTGTACTTTTATTTAATTAGAATACGTTTCTTGGACAATTGAGAAATTGCTCCAATCATTTAAAGAATTTTTACAGGACATTTATTAAGAATACGTGGTTTATGGAGAACTAGTAATTCTCCCGTGCGTTGCACGACAGATTGATAATTAATAAATTTTAATTCATTATTTATAGAATACATTTGTACGATTTAAAATTTTCAATGGTTGAATTTTACAGAATTTGAAGAACAATAATACTATGTGAAACAATATCATTGATTTCATCTTGTGAATGAAACTCCAATTACATTTTTTAAAATCTATTTTCACTTATAATTATTGATGGAATATTACTCCATCCGTTTAATTATCACAGAATTTGAAAAGCATTAATATAAAATGAGGTGTAGTAAAATTGATATGATTGAAGAGAGGGAATAAAATGGAGTGTAGAATAATTTAAGAGTAAAAGAGGTGGAGTCACTATGTATACACAAATAAAATGAGAATTTTTTTGTGAGACATCTAAATAAAAAGGTGGAAACTTCTGACGAAATAAAGTACTCCCTCCGTCCCACTATAAGTTTCCCACTTTCCTTTTATGGATGTCCTACTATAAGTTTCTCATTCCATTTTTTGGCATATTATTTTCTCTCTCTCAATCACATCACTTCTACTTTATCTATTATTTTATCATACTTCATCTAATACCCATATATTATTTTCTCTCTCACCATCACATCACTTATACTTTATCTATTATTTTATCATATTTCTTAATCAAAACACCCAAAAGAAATGGGAAGTTTATAGCGGGACGGAGAGAGTAATTAATTAAAATTCAATTTTACGAAATAGATTAATGAAACTATTTCATACAAATTTTAACTTATAATTAAAATCTATATATAATCTTGAGAAACAAAAGTATATGTACAAATATACTCAAATTAATTACAAATATTTTTTAATAATTAAAATTTATAGGGATATATTTAATTACAAATGTTTTTTAATAATTAATTTGTAATTGGACTGCGAATAGAATAAAAAAATGACTCAATGAGTGATATAACTAAAAAATTAAAACAGAAAAAAAAAAAAAAAAAGGAAAATTTGGGCCCAGGGCAAATTGGGCGGGAATTGACCACAGTCAGACTTGGCTGTTTTTATATATACTAGTATTTCACCCGTGCGATGCATGACTTATGATATTTATTATAATATTGTTAAAAATAATTAGTGATGTGCGATAATATTTATATTTAAAACTTCTAATTAAATATTTTGGCAGAAAGTCCAAAAATTATGCATATATAAAGTAATTTCGATACGATGAATTCAGTATTGTATGAGGTGGTTCCACACATGATATGAAACTCCCCTTAATATTTGAGTTATATTTCACTTTAAAATATTATTGGGAGTAAAATAAATTATTTTCATACAATATTTTATCTTTGAATATTCAAAATGTGATTGTAATTATGGCAGGTTAAATGTTTAAAAAAGAATTATATACAAACCAACAACTTAATGTTAAAAAAGAAAATTAAAATTACATTTATTAAAGTAATATATAGGTTTTATGTAAAGAGAAATATGCATTAAGTTTTATTAATTTTTATTCTGAAACACTTACAAACTGAAAAAGAAACATAATGAAAATAATTATCTCAGCCTAGTAGCCTGTATTGCCAATTTAACTTGAAAGAACCACTACTATAGTACTTATGATTACTCATCACTCGTTTAACAAAGCAATACAGTTGCTACAAATAAATCTCAAATTCAATTATTGCAACTTAACCACCCAACTAATGTTTGTAGCTACGCTAAATCATAAATAAGCTAATCCATTACAATTTTACAACATTCAACTTGACATTTAACACTAAGTGGGTCATAATATCTCAATCTGTTACAATTTTACCTCTTGGTCAATCTTGGATACTCTAAAAAGACATTATAGCATCCTCTTGAAAAAATTGTTCCTCCATTTATAAGCGGAATCTGCAAAACAATGTCAAAAAAAGACTCAAAATTAAGAAGAAAACAATGTACGATAAATCTTTTGATTCTTGCAATGGATACATACAAAATTTTACCTTTATACGTACCGATATTCAAGTAGTGGGACTCAAACAACGCGTAACCTTTAACTCTCTCTAACAAAGCACATAAATGTTGAGGAGAAACATTATTTAAACTCAACACAATGCATAAGCAATTCGATGGAGGTACTCACTGCTAGGGTTGTAAACGAATCGAATAATTTTGCTTGATTCGGTATTCGTATTCGAATTATTCGTATTCGAAATTTTATGATTCGAATTCGAATACAAATATTTTTTTTGATTCGATTAATAAACGAATACAAATATAAAATTATGATATTCGATTCGATATTCGTAAGTATTCGATTATATTTATAATATATATACATAAATATATTTTTAAATGTATATTTGTCTCATGTTCTATAAAATTATTTAAATTATTATTTTAAAAAATGTCTCCATAAATTTTCGAATTGAGTAGTTTCAAGTCAAATCGAATAGTATTGAATACGAATCAATTTCAAATCGAATACTTGAAAAATAATGTTTAGAATATGTATTAAAAAATTCCAATCGAATACTCGAATCGAATCAAATAGTATCGAATCGAATATCGAATCAAATTTCTTATTCAAAAATTAAACGAATACGAATATTCAAATATTTTCACGAATCGAATCGAATACTACAGTATTCGCTTCGATTCGATTCGTTTACAACCCTACTTACATTTCCTGTTTGAAATGCACCAAAAGTTGTTCAACCCAAAGCTTATAAAAAATATTGAATCACAGTTTAATCACTTTATTCTCCTCAACTTATATTTATATTGTATGTCATTCTCTAAATCAAAATCACCAAACTAAAGATGTTAAAACCAATACCAACTGAAAATCCATTCATACAATTTCATTTTATAATTTTACCAAAAAAAATAGAACTTCTATCATAAAATTTTATTAAAAACATATATATCTAAGGAGGGCAAATTTTATGAGTCAGGGGACAAAATGACAACATTTTATAAAATCAACAATCTTTGTAATGTAGACATATACAACAACCATTCAACATGTGTATATATAAAAAAGTTGATATCAATGTCACAATTGCTTTTCCACTGCTTTTATAAGCAATCTTCTTCAGTTTTCTCCCGTGATAGTCAACCATTTATTTAGCCTTAGGCATGACCTCCTCTTCTGTATTGGCTCTCTTCACAATCACGGCCTGTCGTTGAAGCCCAAAGGCCCACATTATATGTCGTATTCTCTAGTCGCAACTCCTGTTAAAATCCATCATGTGTTTATGTGTGATACATTTAAATATGATTATTGTTTATCAAAATTTGTAACTCACAAATCTAGTCAAACATTAATTAATAATAGTACAATACCAAGAAATAGAAATTTATAAAATTCTACAATAATATAAAATAAAATTGAAGCCACAAATCTGTCATTGAAATTGATAACAAAATCTGCAAACTCACAAATGCAAAATTGAAAACTGCAAACTCACGGAGACGGAGGAGTCGGAATTGCGGGCGGTGAAGATGAACACTCTCGGGGTGGTGACTGCAGCGGAGGCAGCGGCTTGTTGAATCAATATCTTTTGTGGATAAATCCCTAAAATTTTCGTCATGTGCGTGCGACCGGAGAGTGGAAGGGGACCAAGTTTTTTGTGTCTGTACGATGGTAATGACGACGATTCAGTGACGGCTACGAAGACATGAAAACTGCGATTTGAGGAAGTGACCAAATATGTGAATTTGCTACGTACCTTTCCTCGGTTACTTCAAAGGGCGCATTCCATTTACAGATGAGAATGTAATTCAAAGACTACTCCATTGTTATTCTTAGAGAATATCTTACTGCAATTCAAAGCAAATCGAGAAGAAATAGCATCAGGAAATATTACACAATCAACATTAATTTATATATTAACAATATGTAATTGAGTCTCCATTGAGTCACCCCGCCCCTCCACCGAGTCAACCATACTTACAAATTTTTTTTAACAGATTCATATTTATAAAAAATAAAAATAAAAAAATTAGCAGATTTTCAGAATTTTTTTTCTGAATATGTATCAAAGTTTCGGAATTTTTTTTTTTTTTTTTTAAAAAGCACTAACCAAAAAAATGCTTTCTGTATTCTTCACAAATAAAGAACAGCTGCATTCCCTCTCCCAAAAAACAACAAAATCTAACTTATTTGTCACCCCTATTATAATTCTTTCACCAAATAAAATTAAAAAAAAAAAATCCAAGATGAACAATATGAGCAGAAGAACGAAAATCAAGATTTGTAAGAATTGGAACAAAAAGGGAAAAAAAAAGAAAAAAAAAGAAAAGAGAAAAGAAAAGAAAAGAACCTTGACGGGAAGCTGGGCTGGCGGCAACAGGCGGCTTGGCTGACGGGCTGGGCTGTGGGCGACGACAACAGATCTGGGTTGGGGGCGGCGATGGCCGATCCGGGCTGGTGGCAGCAACGTGCATCCGTTTGAAGCTAAGACTATGTAATATTACTCTGAAATAATGGCGGATACGAAGACATGAAAAATGTGATTTGAAGAAGACGAATGCCAATGTGATGAAAGTGAGCAAATATGTGAATTTGCTTCCTTTTCCACTTTCCTAGGTTTAAATCGGTTACTTCAAAAGGCGCAAGTGGAGTAATTTGCAGACTGTAGTACTACACTAATATTTTTAGGGTTTGACTATATGCACCTCCATTTCGGAGAGATGCACTCCCCCGATTTATACACTCCTACAAAATTGACACACCCCCACCCTTAATTGTCATATATACCCTTCCCTTAATAAAACTTCTATTCTTACCCACAAACCCCCCCAAACTCTAAATTCATCTTCCTCCTCATCTTTCTCCTTCCATTTCCCCCAATCCACATCTCTCCTCACCACCACCCCCGTCGCCGTCGACCCCTACCCCACCCTCCATCGCCGGAGACGCCCACCCCGCCCCCGTCGCCGGCGGCCGACCCCTCCCCTACAGTTTTCTGAAAAAAAAAAAAAGATTTCGCGTGCAGAGCGGAGGCCGCCGCCGGCCGGCCCCTCCCCCACGCGCACCCTCGCCGCCTGCCAGCGGCTGCTCCGGTCGCCGCGGCCCCCACACCCCGCCCCCGCTGTCGCGTCCCCGTCCTCCCATCCCCTGTTTTTTTCCTCCCCTCCCCTATTTTGGAAACCAATTGGGTATTTCCTCCCCCGCCGCCACCGTCGGCCACCGCCCTCGACGCCGCCCCCATCGCCATGCCACCTTGAGCTCGCCGCCGCCCCCTTCGCCACGCCACCGCGAGCCCGACGCCCCCCTCCCTCTCCCCCAAATTTATGTAAATTCCTCCCTCCGCCGTCGCCGCCTCCTTGTTTGTCCAAGATGTCGGCCACTCCATTCAGGTTTGTTCATTCGATCTCCCTTCCCCTCCCTCGATCTTGATTCCCCCACATTTTTATTTTTTTTAGGGTTTTCTGCAGAAAAAATCTGCAGAAACTTTTTTTATTTTATTATTTTCGGCAGCTTAACGCGGATGAAACACACTCTCGTCGACAACAATTTGTCGACGAGAGTGTGTTTGATTGACATTAAGCTGTCGAATTTTATTATTTTTAATTTTTCGACCAATCAGTGTCGACGGTATATACTTTCCTTTCGTCGACAAATCGTTATCGACTGGAGTGTATATGGTCGACCCTGGTTTATCGAAAAATTTAAAAAAAAACTGTGATTTTTTCAAGTGTTTATTGTAATTTCTTGATTTTTTTTGAACTTGACGGTCACTGGAAATGGTGTCGGAAGTGGTGGTTTAGGGAAAAGGGAAATTAATGAATGATAAAAGGGGGTGCGTCCAGTAGGAGGGATGCAGTAAGAGGGGTGCATTTAGTGCTCAACAATTTACTTAAAGGGTATTTTCGGTTTTTCACTCTATTATTTTATTAATAAATGAATTGGGGGAGTGCATCTCTCCGAAACGGAGGTGCATATAGTCAAACCCATATTTTTACAATGGGCTTTCAAAAAAAAAAATTACAATGGAAGGCCCATCAACAATATTTTATTATGGGTTGGGGTATATACCCCTCCAGCTTTGTTAGATACACTCCCCCTCCACTTTTATTAATTAAATATTCAAGTAAAATTTTTATTTTATGTTTTCAATAAAAAATATACTAAAATACAAGATAAATGCACTCCTCTGTCATTCTAACCCTAATTCTAAACCTAACCCTAATTGGAAAAGTTGCAGACGTCACCATCAAACGACAGCCGCAACCACTACGGCGGCAGCCACCGCATCCCCACCACCAACAAAATCCACCAAACTTAGAATTTTTCTTAAAAAAAAAACTGTCGACCATTGTTTGTCAACCAAGAACACCACGATCGACACTGGTTCGTCGATCAAGAACACCTCGGTCAATACTGATTTGTCGACCAAGAACATTCCGGTCGACACTGATTTATCGATCAAAATAAAAAAAAAATTGAAATTTTCGTTGATAATGAATCGACCAAAAACACTCTAGTCGACAAATTGTTGTCGACGAGAGTGTTTTAGGTAGATTCATTATTGTCGAAAATTATTTAGAAAAAATTACCATAAACGCGCGGCACGTCGGAGGCAAAAACGTGCGGCGCGGCGGCTTGGGCTCAGCGGCGGTGAAGGTGAAGAATCGTGACAGGGTGGCTACGGCGGCATTGTGTGGCCGACCTCCATGTGCAGAACAGAAATTAAAAAAAAAATAAAGAAGATGTGGGGAGAAAGAGAGGGAGGGAGGAGCGCTGAGGGCGGCGGGGGGTGGCCACGGCGCGGTGCTGTGTGGTCGACTTCCATAGCCCTCCCCGTCAAATCTGAAATTACAAAAAAAAAAAAAAAAAAAAAACTAAGAAGAAGAAGAAGAGGGGAGAAAGAGAGGGTGGAGCGCAGGGCGGCACAGGGAGGTTGGGCGATGGGCGTCGAGCATCGGGCGACGTTGGACGGCGTCGGCGTCGGACGGCGTTGGATGGCGGCGGCTGGAATTTTGTTGGGGAGAAGAAAATGGGTTAGGGTTTAAATGGGGAAGAAAGAAGGGGTTGTGTATTTATCTATAAAATTTTAAGAGAAAGGGGTATAATAGGTAATTTGAGGGAAGTGTATCTATCTTAAATGTATTTTGTGGGGAGTAGATGAATCAGGGGAGTGTATCTAACAAAGCTGGAGGGGTATATATACCCCAACCCTTTTATTATTTAGTAGTTTGTCATTACATAGACCCGTTGAAAGAAAGTTGAGGGTTGGATAAAAACTATTATTAGTCTGTTTTTTTTAAAAAAAATTCAATTAAAAGAAACTAAATTTTAAAAAAAAACAATTAAAAAAATAAAATTCAATTAAATCAAAAAAAAAAATTCTGGTTTTTTTTTTAAATAAATCAGATAAAAGAAAGAAAAATAAAATCAATCTTAAATAAATATTAAATTAAAAAAATTAAAGCTAAATACAATTTTAAAAAATTAACTATATGTTAAAAAAATATTGAATTAAATAATTTTTGTAGATTTATAATTAATTTAATTAATTTTGAAGATTTGGGTGATTTTTAAAAAATATTTTTTCAGAATTTATTTATCTTTTTAGATAATTCTTACATTTTTTATTGATTTTTTAAGTTTAATTAATTTTTACGATTTATTAAAAAAATTACAAAAAAAATTACAATTTTTTTAACTTTAATATTTTTCGATTTATTATTTAATTTCATATTTTATTTACTTTTCTCAGATATTTTCAAAAACACTATTTAATTTATTTAAATTAATAATTTTTAAAGATTTAGTAGAATTTTTAAAAATAATTTTCAAATTTAATTACAGATTTTTTCTATAATTTTTTTAATACAAGGGTTATTTAGTCATTTTATATTTATCTATTTTTATCATTAAAAGAATGGGGTGTGTATAAAACATTTGGGGTGTTAATAGCGGTACCCATAATTTTTTTACGACCAAAAAAAATAATAGTGCAAATTAATAATTGTGGGGTGGAGATAATAATTAAGGGAGGGGCTATCAACACCCCGGATTGTGTTATTCCAACCCCAATTGTTATACACACCCCACTTAAATTTAAAATTCAATTTAAATTACTAAATATATCCAAATTTATTCCTTTCCTATCCCTTTTATTTTAAAACTTAAAATATTTACCCTTCTTAACTAATACTATACATGTAAGAACCCAAAAATCTCACGAATTAAGCCCTTATATTTGTTTATATGAAATTATGTGATTATTCATAATTATGTGAAACTTACATAATATTAAATGTTATTCACCTATTAAATTATTTATTTTCTAATGGTAGTAAGGTTAATGTTGGTGGATGGCATAAGACAAGTTAATTTATTCATTAAGGATTGATTTGATATAAGAAGTGGTCTTAAAATAATATAAGAAAGGGCCCAAACAAAAATATTATGACAAGGCCCATTCTTATGGCCCACCAAGGAAATCCTAAGACATCTTGCACCTTATAAATAGTTACCTCCAGAAGTTCTGCACATTTTTGGCACTTCACATTAGGGTAAGAATCTTACTTCACACACACACTCAAGACACACACTTTACCCACACACACTTCAGCTTCCTTCTAAGTTCCGGTCAACTTTCCTACGTCCGATCATTAATCGGCCAGTACCATTGAAAATATCTCGTCGAGAGCTTTCTGGAACACTTTTCCGATTCTCGATCGGGATTCTAGATCTCCAGTTATGGCTGGTCAAAGATGGGTTAAAATCCTTATAGTCGGAATATCTTCCCCAGGCCATAACTTTTAGTACAGATGTCCGATTTTGATGTTTTTGGTCTTGTTTGAAAGATGCTTTCATAAGATTTTCAGAACATATTTTATTTTTTAAATCGAAGTTATAAAACTCCAGTTATGTCCAGTCAAAGTGTTTGAAAACTTTTAGATCTATTTTATTTTCCTTCTCACTTTCATACTCTCTCTCCCGTTTTTCGGCGACTCTCCGTCGGTGCGCCGCCTGTTTTGTTGGTGGACCACCTTGCCGGAGCTTTTTCCGGTAGGTTGTGGATGTATTAGTTATGGGGTTGAATATATTGAGGTATAAAGCTACGAGTTGCGTTTTGTAGATAAATTTGTATCTTGGGGTCAAAACGTTATTTTTCGGTTTTTCATCTTGGCCCAAGCCAAATATTTTTCCAGTTTGTCACTGCATTTTTATTATTTACGAAAATGCACCATTTTATTTAAGAAAAGTCACAATTTTTCCATAAATTTGCAACAATGCCCATAGAACTTCAAATGCACATAAAATATTCGTTTTTCATCTGTTTTGAATGAAATCAGTGACATTTAATCCCAAATTTTGAAACCTGCTGTTTTTCATTAAAATATTGAACTTTCAGATTATTTAAATATGTCATTTCAGTCCTTAAACTTTTACGAAAATGCATTCTTTCCCCAAATCCTTTAATTTCTATGTTTGGCCAACATTTCTACTTCTTTTAAGTACACTATCACAACCACATACACTTAGACTATAATTACTATTCATCTTAATTAAGGACTAAGTGGTAGATATATTATTGTAGGATTTAAGGAACGAGAAGTGGGAAAGGACTTGGAACTAAGAGGGGAGGATACCGTTTAACTTCCAAGCTAATAGGTGGGGTAACTCTCGTTGACTTTTACAATGCCTACTTTATATATCATGTGATTTATTGTATTAAATGTCCTATGTGAATTTGTGTATAAATATGTTCATGTTCACTTGTGGAATGTATGCTTTATGGATATTTGATATTAGGCATGTTCACTTGTGTTAAGTATGTTCTATGGATACATAAATGCTTATGATTATGCATGTCCGTATGTGAAGAAGTATGTTACATGAATGTTTTCATACATGCACGTCTCAAACGTGAAAATATATGATATACGGTCAAGACCGTGCAAAGTGTATGGTATACGGATAATAACCGTACTAGCTATGATAAGATTACGGGTAACACCGTTCCAAGATTTGATCAAAAGATCACATTCGGGTAGCTCCCAAACAAGATGCTCGAGCGGGGTAAAGCGTGCCCCAACAAGATTGATGTGCTCTTACGTGTATTATATTATAACTATCACTATTTATTAATATAAAACATGATGTTGAACGTGTTGCATGATTGTCATATGATTGATGATACTTGAAGGATGTAATTTGAGTTGTCGCTATGTGACTTAATGCTATGATTGAGAGTAATGAATCTCAAATTTATGTTTATTATATACATTGATTCCCATGGTTGACCTTTATTACGGTAGATTGTATGATATTCGAGTGGGTGTTTGAGTGAACCCACTGAGTATTTTTCAAATGCTCACCCCTTCCACTTTCAGGTGGGAATGTTCGGGAGGATTGAAGGTGGATATGAGCGCTCAATCTCGAAAGTGCAACCCTTTAATCCATGTCTTTTGAAACTTGAAATTCTATTTTGGATAACTATTTGAAATTGTAGTACTCCCTCCGTCCGCCTATAAGTGTTACGTTACTTTTTGACACGGAGATTAAGAAAAGTGATTAAATAATAGATATAGTACAAGTGATGTGATTGAGAGAGGAGAGAGATAGAGAGAAAAAGTAAGATATAAAGTGAAGTGTAAGAAAAAGTACTTACCAAAAAAGGTATGAGAAGCTTATAGGCGGACGGACCAAAATGGTAAAATGGGAAGCTTATAGGCGGACGGAGGGAGTATTTTATTGTAAGACAAACTCTTAAGGACCTTACTTACTAGTTTACTTCCGTTGTTGTCCCTTCAAAATTATTTTGAGCGTTTGGTGGTGATCACCTTGGTTTGGATGGTTGCATTCATTTAAATTATTAGGTTATTTTCAAGCGTAGTAATGCCCCCTTACTCCCTATTAAAAAAAATATATATATATATATGTTTATTTCTTTAAAATTTTGGGGTCCTTACAATACACACCCCATCCATTTAAAAAATTTAACCCTTCACTCCCTCACCAACAATTCCTAAATTTCTAGGGTTTACATTGTTGAATGAGTTTAATTTATTGTAAAAAAAAAAAAAAAAACCCCTAATAGAATGCATTAAGTATGAATGTATAACATATTGAGTTTGATTTTGGGTTTGGATATTATTTTCGTTGGTTTGATTTGGGAAAATCGGCCAGTTTTCGCTGCTGTCCGTGTACCGTACGACCAGACCCGCGACCGCGCAGAGCACACTGTGCACGGCCATTTGGGCCGCACGCACAAAGGATTGCGCGGCCGTAACGGGCCGCACGAACAGTGGCACGCACAGCCAGTTTGACCGAACACCACCCGAGCAGTATATTTTTTTGAATACTCATCTTAATTGAAATTTGCTTTTTTCCCTTTGTCTTATTTTTATATCTGACTCTATATTTTGTTTTATGCATGCGTCACATTTTTTTTTATAATTTAGAATTCAAATCTCACATTGGGCAATGTTGAATTTGGAAAACAAGATAAAATCGGATACAAGACCTATTTGTATTCTGTACGGATATGAAACTGCTCTATTCTGGTGAAGTTAGCTATTGATTTGTACTAAGATAAAATATGAAATTCTCTAATCAAATATAAATCTTCATATACCTGTCGAATTGAAAAATGATCCACACTATTGCTATTTATACACGAACAAGGGAAAAATGAATTCCATGTGTATTTCATGTTAGTAAAAGTATAATATTATACTAAATATGGATTGAATCTTTAAGTGTCTTTTCTACAACTTCTTACAAATTAGTGGAAAAGTTGATGTATCGAACTATGAAATTGTTTAGCTTCACATTTTCTTTTTTAAATGTCTCATTTGTAATTAGCTTGTCTCTGTGATCGATCTCATATAGCATTTGAAGAAGTATGAATTATAAATTAGCCTGTCTTTGTGATCCCATTTAGCACAAATGCATCTTGTGCAGGAGTTAAGCGTCCAGTAAATGCGCGACCTTCCAAATATTACCCAATTGGATGGTTGTGTGTATCTCGTACAACCTTTAACTTCCATTGACCTTCTAGATTAATTTGATTCCCTTGCAATGTAAATTGACAACCGCATTTTTTTGTACCAGTGTTTCTTCTACCAATTGAACTCTTAACTTTCTCTCCTTCTTTGCCAACAATAGATTCATCAACACTCGTTACATTCTTTCTAAAATCACGGTAGGTACCACTTCTTTTACAAGCAAGCGTCACACGAGGCCGCCTACCTTTCTCGGCATTGTCGGACCTTTTAATTAAAATGACCATGTCATTCAACCGACCGGTTTCTTGAACCAAATTAATCAACTCTTGCCTAGAGTTAAACAAAGCCACAGTGGTAAATAAATACCCATAGTCTACCACCATTTCATTTTCGTTTGGTTCCTGTACCAACAACAAAATAAAATATTAAAACATGGTAAAATAATTGCAGACTGTACGTCCACAACTTCATGTACAAACACGGAAGCGTTCGGCCAGTACCTAATGTACAACGTTAAATATGTTCGACCAGTACCTAATGTACACTTTCAGGAGTGTTCGGCCGGTTGTGGCAGTACACTCTCATATGTGTTCGGTCAATATGGTCGTACGTACAGTGATGTGTTCGACCACGATTTCGGTCGTGCACGTCGCGACTGTTTCTACTAAAAAATTGTGTAAAGTGTAAAAAAAAGTATGAAAATGGTATGAAAAAAGTGTAAAAAACATTAAATATACTTACATTAATTTCCTCCATCACGTTTTCTTCTTCCATAACCATGTTTGTTGTGATTATATGATCATATGAAGGTTTATGATGATAGAGTTTATGCATGGAGAAGAGTTTTAAGAAAATTGAATTTTTGACGTAAAAGTAAAAATAGATAATTTAGGGTTAAATAGAGGGTATAATTTAAGAATGGGTGTTTTTAAAATTCTTAGGGGTGTGTAACATTTTTTTAAAGATTTACAAGATAATATAAATTTCGCTAGACTAATGAAATAATAAATAAACATATTTTCCCACACTGCATATTTTTCTTTATATGACATTCATTTTATGTTGAATTAATATATATTAAAATAATATTTCAATTTTTAAACGTCAAATTTATAATATATATTTGTTTTTTGCTTCTATGCAATAAAATTACATAATCTAAATTTAGTATTTTCATGTATATCATGTTGAAATTATTATTCAATTTTCAATAATATTATATAATATTATTACTCGCCTTTTCTTATATAATGAAATAAATAAATACAAAAGTGATGACTCTATATTTTTTCTTAACATGACATACTTTTATATAATGAAATAAAAAAAAATTATTTTATATGACGCATGATTTTATGCATTATTATATTAAAAAAATTATTTTATATTTTTTCTTCACATGACATACTTAAAATGTTATGATGTTGTATATTAGAAATTTTATTTTCAATTCATATTGATCTAATGGAATTGAAATACAAACAATAAATGGAAAAAAATAGTTTAAATTTATTATATCAATTATGGTTAATTATGTGTCATCCAATATCTATTTGTATTTGCCCAATTATGATTAATTATGGAGATGATATGCCTATTAAAAAAAAAAATTCAAGTTGTAGGATTTTTTTTATTTCCATAATTATTCCTTAAAATAACTTTATCTAACAACTTGTTACGAAAATTCAAATTACAATCGATTTCCAATATGAAATCAACTAATTGTCTGTATATCTCTAAAACATATATTGAAAAACATACCAACAAACAAACATTATTAAAGAAACCTTGAACCATATATTCATATTGTTGCATATTTGCCTTGAATTAAAGTTCTTCACTTTCATCTTTAGTTGTAGTTTGTAATATTTTCATTCAAATATTCATTCTTAGCTTTCAATTCAATGATCTCATCTTTCATCTTCATAATCTTTCTTTTCAAACACATAACCTTTTTTTCTAGACGCTTTGTGCTTGATTAATTTCTCTTCATTCAATTTACTCAATAATCCTGGAATGATACTTTTTGCTCGGTCACACATATGAGGATCAATCCAACGAAAAAAACGACAATAGCCCGAACTCTAACAAAACAAGAAAAAAAATGATAAATTCATAATTATTATGATTTTTTTTGGAATTTCATACGATCATCAAAGTTGCAGAAATTGTAAATCTATCTAAAATAGTAATACATTGATAAAATTAATATCATTAATATTTACTAAAACTAATTAATTGAAAATCTTATCGGATAAACTTCACACCCATAAAATCTTCGTCCAACGTTCTCGTTCTTCCACGAAGTAACAATTATGCCTTAATGATCAATGCCAAAACACTCCATGATTTTCAGACAAAAACAGAGTATATCTTAAAATATTTGGTATTCTTGGAAAGGTGAACCAAAAATCACTGGGATTTGCATCCATCAAATATGAAACACTGGATGCAGAAAAAACACACAATATAATCAAATTTATCAACTTACCAGACAATTACTACAATCGTTTTACGCTTTGCACCGTTTGATAAACCTTCTTAGAGTGAATCTGCACAATATCCCTTTGCACTTCGCCTTCTTCACAATTTCTTCACAACTGGAAAAACCCCAATTTTTTGCAGATCAATTAATTGAATTGACGGTAGCTTTCGGAAAGCTTTAATTTTGGTAAGTCTTAATTGATTAGCGCATATTTCGATGAGCTGATAGACATGCATTTAAATTTTAAAAATAATTGACTTTCTATATATTAAATCCGAAATATTAATAGTAAGGGCATGATTGTTCATTTATGTTACATTTTGATCTTAATTTGAAACTATTTTGAACCATGTTCTTATTTAAAAAATCACTAGGTGAAAAGACTTTATAGGTGAAATCCCCATTCCTAATTACAATATCAATTATCATAATTTATGGAAAAAGCATACAATCTGCCCCGCGACATAAAATTGAATTTAAATGGTTTGAGATACCTTTTGTTGATGGGTTTACTTTGGGTAATAAATAATCATTAATGTCATTTTAATTCTTGGATTGCCATTAAATTGTGAAGGGTATCCTTATTCTTTACTATTAATTTTGATAAGTTTTTCAGTTATTTTTCTTCTATCTAAACCATGTACACATGAATTTTTGATGGTACAATCATAATCTTAATTAGTACTGATGTTTTACTCCCTCAATTTTTTAATATAGGTCATTTTCACTTTTGAACTATTTTTAAAATACATGTCATTTTTTCTTCTTTAAATTTGACAACTTTACCATTATTCATTTACTAAAATATTTTTCATAAATGAATATAGTGGTATAAATAGACAAAAATCATAGAAAATGATAAATATTGTTTATATTAAAATTAATTTGATTTATGAATATTAGCTACATTCTTAGCCAAATTCTTTATTAATCAAATTATTTATATCAAAATTAGTTACTCAATAGTTATAATTAATGAAGGTTATTATAAACATAATTTTATAATTTTAAATTGTTATCAAAAGTCAAAATGACATAATATACTGTATTAGAAAACAGAGGGAGTATATTTTTTAACATATGTTTTGTCAATTAACAAAGTCTCCCTTACTATTTGAATCTCTTTTCCTCAAATCCTTTACTTTTAACAATCATATGTCATAATTTGGTTAGTTATCTCAACCTCTCTCTTCTCTTAAAATGTATTGCATATCAAGATTATTTCCATTAAAATTTAAAAAGTAGTCAAACCTATTAAATTGTAAGATAATGATTATGTTACCTAAATATAAAAATGACGTAAAAGATAAAATTAATTATCATTATTTTTTCACATGATTTTACTTTAACTTTTTTTTTTCTTAAGAGGTTAGGAAAACTGTAAATAAATTGGTATAAGATTCTTTTACAAATATTATGGACAGGGTTAATGTATGCTATCATATATATTTTTTAGATCTGTAATTTAGTTTTTTTTTAAATGAATTCTAACTAAATAAGTAAAAATAATAATGTAAATAATGTTGAATTATAGTTTAGCACATATCAAATTTGTACCAACCAAATTCAATACGAATAAAGTAAAATACGTATTTAGTATATAAATTTTCCTTTTGAAAATCTAATTAACAATTTTACACATCTTTATTTTCCCTTCTAAAGCATTGTTAAAAATATTTTTGAAATTAAGTTTATAAATTCATATTTCGAATAACATTAATTAAGGATTCAATATTAACTTTATAAAAGTATTAGTTAATCTCAAGAGGGAGTCTTATGTGAGACAGTCTCATATGTGACAAGGCGCTCAATTTTAGAATAATGAGGTTGACGATGAACATGAGGTTGCAGTATGAAAATTCTAACAATAATAATACATATGACTAGGGGTGTGCACCGGTCCAAAACCGGACCGGAACCGGAATCTACATAAATGGTCGAACCGAAGACCGGACCGGAAAGAACCGGTCCAAACCCGGACCGGAACCGGAATCTACATAAATGGTCGGACCGAAGACCGGACCGGAAAGAACCGGTCCGGGTTTGGACCGGTTTTTAATTTATTTTTTTATTTTTTCAAATATTTTTTTTCAAGTCTTTTGAAGCAAGAACAAGAATGATGAATTTGTGTGTGAAAAATTGTGTTAGTTCTTCATTTGAGATCATTTTCCGCCAATGTGAATTTTATTTACAATATTATTAATGGTATTTTGGCACTAAAAGTAAATTGATTATTTTTGTTCAATTATATACTTGAAAAAATATAATAAATCTCAACACTTTTACTTCACATCCTCACCAATTATTTGATTCTAAGCATAATGAAAGAAATATTTTCAAAGTTTTCAAATTAGCAATCTTAATTTTATTTAGTTTATAATAATTAAGGTTGTATTATTAGAAAAATATAAAGAATATAAATAAAGAAAATTTTAAAAAAAAATCGGTCAAATCCGGTCCGGATCGGTAAATTCCGGTCTTAACCCGGAATCTTAAAATTCAATGGACCGGAGACCGGATCGGAAACTAACCGGTCGGTCCGGTTCCGGTCCGGTTTTTTTTTTTTTTTTGCACACTCATACATATGACGAGATAACTGAATTCTAAAATTGAATTTTGAAATTTGGGGATGAAAATTTTGGAGATAGTGACAAGGATTTTGAGGATATCGATATTCTTGAAGAGAATTCGTTTTTAGATGCACGTGATCCATTTGTTGATATAGTTGATAACATTTACCCATCTGTCTCTGATAACTTTGGTACAGATAAGTATTTTGATGACAGATGTTGGGATATGAATCCTGATACAAGTCCTAATTGATGATGAGAAGTTGTTTTGATAAGTCAAAAGAAGACTTGAATATATTTCTAAGTGTTGACTGATCTAGTTATGGAAGTCGTCTTGTGAAGATCAGTAGAGTACAAAAGTATGAAAGAAAAGTTTAAGTATGAAAGAAAAGACAAGTACGTTTTTATAAGTACTATGTTAGGTTTTATGATGAGCGAATTAAACAATGTATAAAAGCTCATATGTTTTGTATATTCATGTATAGACTTAAGTTGACTAAGCTAATTTATAAAACTTAATATAATGTAATAGTCTTGTTAAGATTAGAGGATAGGACTAGTATAGATTAGTTCTTAGTAAGAGTCTACTCAAGGAAGGAAGAAGTTTTCTTTCATACTTAAACTTTTCTTTCATACTTTTGTACTCTATTGATCTTCACAAGACGACTTCCATAACTAGATCAGTCAACACTTAGAAATATATTCAAGTCTTCTTTTGGCTTATCAAAACTACTTATCATCATCAATTAGGACTTGTATCAGGATTCATATCCCAACAATTTCCCGCTTTTTGATGAAGCCAAAACTACTTGAATTATTTTAAGTTAGTAGACTAGTTAAGTAGTTATCTTCTCAAAATGTGTTATCTTTTCATTCATATCAGTAGATAAGTAGATTACAATTACTTAGACAAAAAAAAAAAAAAAACTAAGTAAAGATACTTACAATTTTACTCACTGATGTTTCCAACGTCCGGATTCGGAATGCAGAATGCATCGAGAATTCTTCTGTGAATATCCGAGATATGATCTTCATTATCTATCTTCTCCTTCTCGAGCAACTCTTCTTCAAACTTCTTCACCTTGTTGAAGTCGATTCGCTTTCCAGAACCTAGTAGTGGAGTCTCCCACTTTGGAAAATCAGGAACCAAGATGTTATAACCAACAGCAGTTGCTATGCGCATGATCAAGTTCCATAAATTCTCATCTTCAGCTTCCATGAACTTGTCAAACACAACATATAACTCTTATTTGTTGTCTGCATCACAATACTTACGAATAATCCAGTGATCTAATTCCCATTTCATCTTGACAACCACCCAAGCATCTTTATGCTCATTGTCAATAAACTTGTCTATATGGGCATCTTCAATTTGATCTAGACCAGCTTTCAACTTTTGCAGATTCTTGATGTGTTTACTTAACACCTTCTTGTTAGCGTAACGATCATCTTCAATCTTCTGCTTTTTCAGAATCTCTGTCTCATCTAGATCAGCAAAGATCTGACCTATAGATTCCTTAACTTTTGGTTCTGACATAACCAATTTTCTTTTGACAACTCGCCTTGTCTGAACCTCTTCAGTAGCCACAAACTTGCCTTTAGCTTTTATTTTCTGCTCTTCAGCACTTGTCTGTTCTAATTCTGCTTTCTTCACTACTCTCCTTCTTCTGGGTTTACTAGTCTCTTCAATAGCAGCAGTTTCAATCTCAGGTTCAGCAATTTTCACCCCTTTCGTCTCTTCCCCCTTTTTGGCTTCATCACTTGCCTTAAGAGTGAATAGAGAGGTAAATCGAGTCATCTCTTCCTTAACAACTTCCTTCATCAACTCAACAGCTCTATCAATTTGCTTTTGATGCGTCTTGTCTTGACTCACCTTCTCAAGACGATCAGCTGTATGTTCTAATTTCTTCGAACAAAAAGTGAACTCGTTTTTAAGGGAGTAGTAGTCAGCTTGAGCAATCTGTTTTCTTCAGTCATATTTGTGAGTAGAGCTCTTGCTTGCACCAACTGATCTTGTGCTTCTCTTCTCTGCTCGTCTGCTATCTCAATCTTCACACGATAAATCCTTTCCATTTTCTTAGATTCTTCAGCCAATACTTTCGCAAAATCAATAGAACACTTCTCAGAATAATTGATCTGTCTTTGCAAAAAATCTTCTAGCTGAGTATACATCTCTTGTCTGAATGTAGCATCCATCTGGTTAACTTCACCAATGATCAGTTCCTTAGAACTATCAACAAGAGACTTATTCTGTTCTTCCAGAGTTTGCTTCACCTCCGTCTTAAAAAATTCATCGATAGATGACTGGATCACAAGCTTCAAATCCATCTTCAACTCATCTAAAACCGCAGTTGGAATCTCTTGAATTGAGTGAGCAACCTCTAATGGGATATCATCCTCAGGAACAGCTTCTTCCATGAGCTCGTCTTCATCAAACACTTGAGCTTCAACTAACTTGTCTTCCAGATCAGTAGTCAAGACCAAGTCTTCTACTACTTCATCTTCTGGAATGACGCTTCCAGCAATGGCTTTCAAATTTAAAGGAGGACTGTAAGGAACAATTGCTAACTTAGCCTCTTTGAACCTTCTTTCAGCATCATCCGAGTCCTTCTTTACCATATCATGAAGTTTCTTCACATAACTACACAATTCTGCAGGAAAATACTTTTCAGCATACCTGTTGATCTGTCCAACATCTGTTCTTGGAATATGAGAGTGTTCAACTTGGAATCTGAACACAAGACCTCTCATCTGATCTGAAACATTCTTAAGATCAGTAATCGGATCAGTAGACATCGACTCTTCTACTGGTTCAACATCTTGCATCAACTCGTCTTCAGCAAGATCAGTCTCTTGGACTTGAACTCCAACACTTGACTTTGCTTCCGAAGACAGCAAATCATCCGAAATATTCAGCATCCTTTTGACAAGAGCAGTCAAGGCATGCGTTGGGAGTAGTTCTGAGTGATCTTTGACTCCGCTATTTTCAAGTTGCTCCATCTCCCAGTCTTGGAAATTTGAAATACCACCCATTCCAAGAATAACTTCAAACATGTCCTCAGTCGAACCTTTCTTCAATGCAACCCATGTGCATATTCTGATCAATTTTTCCTACACCTCTGAAGATGTATCGATCTCGACTGACTGCAGCATCTTTTTCAAGTTTCTGGTCATCTGTGCACGCAATCTCTTCTCTCGCATACACATCGGGTAATCGACCAAGGCTTCGAATCTGTTTTTGGGAGGGGTCTGAGTAAGTGGGGTCCTTAACTCAGTTGTTGAAGTGTCAGCTAGTAGAGTTCCCGAAATAAATGGGTCAATTGGGTCAACATTTTCTGTTGTGGGAGTAGGAATAGTTTGGATTGTGGTTTCTTGGGGCTGCGATGTGGCTAGGTTTGGTATGACAGCCGTAGAAGTATCAGCTGTAGCATATATAGTAGTGTCTTGGCTTATGTTTGATCTCAACGGTTGAACGATCAAAGGAGAGGTTTTGGGAATAGGTCTGGCACGAGATCGAAGTGATCTTGCCTTGGTTTTCACAGGAATATCAAGAGGAATAGAAATAGTACGAGAAGAAGTACTAACCATTTCAGTCGTCTCTTCTGGTGGTGAACTCGTCTCGACTCTCACCAGTCGATACGCTTCCGCACCCTCAACTTCCTTCTCCGATTCTTTATCCGATTGAGTTTCCTCAGAATCATCAATTGGTTCTATCATTGCCTCATCAGACACATAGTCCACTAGTGCACCACTAGTTCCAGCTTGTGCCTCGTCTTCCTCAGCACTAGACGAGTTGGCTTCTATCATTGCGTCTCTTGGGTTGATCTGAATTTGCCCACGCTCAATCGCCCTTTGCTCTGCTTGCCTATCGAGCGCATCCTTCTTCAGATAGTGTTTCAACACGTGAAACAACTTACCCTTGCTCCAATTCGTCTTGTTTGGGAGTAAGACGGGTAGAAGAGTACTTAGCTTATTTCCAAAGCTAACAGCAGTAGACACCACCCATTCTCTGGCATCGGTGTCGACTCTTACATTCTTCTCAAAATACATCAACCTATCTAAGAACAATCTGTACCAATTTCCATCGGTAATTCCATCATAGATAGCAGCCATCACTCTTGTCTTCTGCATCGTCACAAAATCATAACTTCCGGTCACTCCGAGCAACATCTTGCTGGCGATGTCAAGAAGAGTCTTGTATTTTGGCAGTAGCTCCTTCTTCTTGACTGACGGAATCTTACCATCTCGACCCAACTTTAATTTATTTCCGCAGAAGATACTAAGATATCTCAACTCTTGCCCTGCTCCATAATTTTCCACATTTATCGAACCAGAAGGCAGACGAAAAATGTTGAACAACACTTGTCTGGTGATCTCCACTCGACTTCCACCAACAAAGGCTTCGATGGAGTCGCCTCGTCGAGTAGCAGTGGCAAAGAATTCCAACACCTCTTCCTCATAAACGACCTCTGGAAATTGATGAGGATCTCTTTGTTGTCGTCTATGTGTCTTCCATTGAAGAACACTGAACTCTCAACATGCACCTTTCCTTCCGAAGTGTACTTGCCTAAGTCGAATCTCGCCTGCATGTTAGTTTGAATATCGAACATAGATACGATCGACATGATAACAGAGATGTGTGGGATTCAATATGCAGTTATGAGAATCGCAAGAAATTCAATTGCTTGACAGTAGGAGAGTAAAGTGAAACGTGAGGAGTGATTTTAGGAAAGATTGGTTTTGTTACAACTCAAATTTTGAATGAACGGTCACGATTGATTCACTTGATCTAACGGCAGAAACCTTTGGTATTCAGTTGCGTAATCGAGAATATTATGTGATTTGGTATTGTAAATTTTGGAATCCGCCTTTTCTATTGGTTAGAACAGAGGAGTGTACTCATCTGACCTAGTCCAGTAGGTTTTAGGTGCGAACTGGGTGTATACACCTCATTAAATGGAGTGTATATATCCAGTCTTAGGGTCATTCATATGCAGTAATCAAGGTTTTGATCAAGATGAATTTTAACAAACTTAAGAGTCAACATAAGGGTATTTAAGAAATCATAGATTCCCCCTTAAATGTTTATTCCCTTAGTATTACCCTCAGCTTTACCAGCTTCCTCATCGGGTTGTTTAGTCATTTTGTCCGACCTTGTATACCTGACTTGTTGACGAGTAGACGAGTGCTCTGTTTCTGTAGTAACTTGTCTGTTCTCCTTTCTTTGTGATGTATATGTCTGGTTAGTACACAACTATATGCAAGTAGGATCTAGATCAATTAGCCCTAGACTAATGCATAATTCTCTAAAACGAGCCTCACCTAATGGTTTCGTAAAAATGTCAGCTCTTTGAATATCAATATGAATCTTTTCCATGCGAATATCCTTCTTTTCTACATGATCACGTATAAAATGATGTTTCACATCAACATGCTTACAACGTATGTGCAAAACAGGATTTTGTGTAATGACAATATCACTGTTACTATCAAAGAAAATATGAACATTTGATTCATAGATATTATAGTCTCTAAGCTGTTGAATGAGCCAAAGTAATTGACTACAGCAGCTACCAGCAGCCATGTACTCGGCTTCAGTAGTAGAGGTAGCCACACTAGTCTGCTTTTTCGAAAACCATGAAATGAGTTTTGTGCCTAAGAATTGACAAGAACCAGAAGTAGATTTTCTATCTATTCTACAGCCACCAAAATCAGAATCAGAGTAGCCACTTAGGGATAAATCATCATTCGAAGGATACCATATACCACGATTGATGGTTCCTTTCAAATATTTCAGTATCCGTTTAGTGGTTTCCATATGACTCTCTTTTGGATTAGCTTGAAATCGAGCACATACGCCAACAGAGAATGCAATATCAGGTCTACTAGCAGTCAAGTACAGTAATGAACCAATAAGACCACGATAATATGTTTGATCAGCACACTTACCATGCTCGTCTGGATCCATCATGTAGGTAGGTAGCATAGGTACTCCAGTGAATTTGCATGTTTTAATACCATACTTGTCTAGAAGATTTCTAGTATACTTTGCTTGATTTATGAAAATCCCTTCGGGAGTTTGTTTTACTTGAAGACCAAGAAAGTAATTCATTTCACCCATCATCGACATTTCAAACTTACTTTGCATGAGTGTTGAAAAACTTTCACTCAACTTTTTGTTAGGTGAACCAAAAATGATATCATCTACGTAAATTTGGACGAGTAAAATTTCTTTCCCTTTCTTGTCTTCTGAACAAAGTACGATCTACTTTGCCCTTAGTAAAACAATTTTCTAATAGAAAGAGAGAGAAAGAGAGTATCATACCATGCTCTTGGAGCATGCTTTAGTCCATATAAGGCTTTCTTCAATCTGTATACTTGGTTGTCTTTCACTTCGAAACCTGGAGGTTGTTCTACATACACTTCTTCCGCAAGAATACCGTTAAGAAATGCACTTTTAACATCCATTTGATATACAGTAAACTTCATATAAGTAGCATATGCAAGAAACAATCGAATGGCTTCTAGTCTAGCAACAAGAGCATACGTTTCATCATAATCTATGCCTTCAGCTTGTGAATAGCTTTGGGCTACTAGTCTAGTCTTATTCCTAACGACTACATCATTCTCATCTTTCTTATTTTTGAAAATCCATCTAGTGCCAACGACATTATGATGTTCCAGCCTATCGACAAGTTCCCAGACGTCGTTTCGAACAAACTGGTTCAACTTGTCTTGCATAGCGATGATCCAATTACTATCAGTCAATTCCTATTTAACGTTCTTAGGCTCGATAGAAGAGAGGAAACAACACCAGTAAAACATAGATGGACTCGGCTGTTCTTGCGACTCAAAGAGTTGTCGTCTAGTCTTTACACCAATAGTAGAGTCACCAATGATATTTTCGGTATCATGTGCAGATTTCCATGTTTTTCTAGATTTAGCAGGCATGTTATCATCATCTAATTCAACTATAGCATCATGCATTTCAACATCATTTGTATCAGGAGTTTTAGCAGGAGTAGACGAGTCAACTAGAGCAGGCATGTCAGCTGGTCTAGTAGACTTACCTTGAGCACTTACCTTCTCCTTGTCATCAGACTCGAGAGCTTTCATAAATGGATTGTAGGCTTGAACAGATTCGTACACTTCTGATTCTTTCTCAGATTCGATCGATAGATCAGTTACTTTCTTACTGATCTAGTCGGCAGACGAGTCTTGTCGAGATTCATCAAAAACAACATGTGGTGTTTCTTCCACACAAAGAGTCGAGTAGTTGAATACTCTAAATGCTTTGCTAGTCGAGGAGTATCCTAAGAATATCCCCTCGTCTTCTTTAGCATCGAATGCATTCAACTTGCTTTTCCCATTGTTATGGATGAAACACTTACAACCAAATATATGGAAATATGAAATTCTGGGTTTTCTACCTTTCCAAATCTCGTAAGGTGTCTTACCTAGTACCTTATTGATCGAGCTTTTGTTCTGGGAGTGGCATGCAGTATTGATCGCTTCTGCCCAAAACTTTTGAGGAGTGTTGTACTCGGCCAGCATGGTTCTACAGGCTTCTTTGAGAGTCCTATTCCTTCTTTCTGCTACACCGTTTTGTTGTAGTGTCCTAGCTGCACTAGTAAGGTGCTGGATACCACGTTTAGAACAGAAATCTTTGATATAGCAATTAATGAATTCAGTACCCTTGTCACTACGGATCTTGATAATGGACTGATTCTTCTCAACTTGTAACTTCTTCAACAGATGAGGTAGAAGAGTCTGTGTATCACTCTTCTTGTGTAGAAAGACTACCCAAGTGAACTTAGAATAGTTGTCTACAATAACAAGTGTGTACCTTATACCATTCCAAGTTGGAGGAGTTATCGGACCATGAAGATCCATATGTAGTAGTTCTAGGACTCTACTTGTTGAGAGGGTAGGAATGGATTTAAAGGAACCTTTTACCTGTTTACCTTTTTGACAAGCATTGCATACATGTGACTTGTAATAGATTTCGTTGGGTATACCTTCCACTAGGTAATCTCTTGCAATCTTATTAATTACCTTAAAGTTCATATGACAAAGGCGTCTATGCCAAAGCCAACTGATCTCGGGTTCTTACTAAGAAGACAAGTATCTCGCGGACAGCTATTCCAATTCACAATATATACGTTGCCTTGTCTTATGCCGATGAGCAGTACAGTATGAGACCTCTTGTCTATGATCTCGCACTTTCGGCTTTTGAACTGCACTTTATAACCACGATCACAGAATTGAGAAACAGATAGTAAATTGTATTTCAAACCTTCTACGTAGGATACATCCTGTATCTCTACATCTCCATTTATGATGTAACCAAAGCCTTTAGTGATTGCCATTGAGCTATCACCGAATATTACTCTGGGTCCTTCGAGCTCGCAGTAGGTCGATAGAAGAGCCTTAGTACCTGTCATGTGGTGCGAACAACCACTATCAATGTACCAAGTTTCTCCTACTGAGCCACCCTTCTTATACAAGTCGAGTCGACCCTGCAATGAAGATATTCAATAATTTAGGTACCCACCTTGTCTATTGGGGTCCTGGGGAGTTAGTAGAGTGCAAAGGAATCCAAATATACATCGGAGTCCTGAACAATTTTGATTTGTTAAGCTTTCTACCAAACTTGTTACAAAATAAGACCCTATTGCCCTCATCTGGCCTATCTTTAGCCGTGTCTACTCGTCTGAGGTAGCCTTTCGACTTAACCTCTACTTGAGTAGGCATGGGCCTTTGATAGTCAGAATAGGGCTTGTAAACATTGGGGCCATACAGTTTATAGACTCGTTTAGGTCTTTCCTCTCCAATAATATCTTACGACAAAGGTGGAGGATATAAGACTGGTTGAGTACGATATTTTGGAGCAACATTCCTAGGTCTAGACGAGTAGAGCTGAGACTGCCTTATGAAAGGAGGTCTAGGCTCTTTCCATCTAGTCTGTACTTGTCTAGAACTCGTCTCTTCAGGATACCAATCCTCGTATCTGACCTGGTTTGGTCGTCCACGACTAGTGGTCCTTTTTCGACTAGTTCTAAACGGAACAGGTCTGTTGTCAACATTCTTTTTACCATCTTTGGTAATCGGAGTGTTAACTCTAGTCTGCTTATGTACAGTACCTTTGGATGTAATTCCAATATCGTATTCTATTGGTCTTTTGCCTTTATCATTAGTCAAAAAACTTGAATTAACAGTAGTAGGGTTCTTAATGACTTGAGTAGACGAGCTAGGTGAATCTGCACCCAACCCTGTCTTGTCAGCTGGAGCCCTATACCTATCTAACAATTGTAGATTAATCTTTGAATAATTAACCAAGTCAGTAAGTTTAAGGTCTAGATTGACAACCTCAGTCTCTAAGAACTTATTACGTTCTTCAAGCTTTTTGCACTTGCTCTTCAAAACATTGAATTCATTCGTCTCAGTAGCATGTGTCTTAAGTAGGTCTTTATACAACTTATCCGTCGACGCACACTTGACTTTGAGTTGTCTCAACTCTTCTGTCAAGCGTTCGTTTAGGACAGTTATATTAGGATCTATTTTAGACTGAGCTTCCTTAAGATCAATGATTTCTTGTTTTAAAGCGATGTTCTCGTCGCTGACTTCAATGAATGTCTTGTTAGCAAGTAGGAGGTCTTCTTCAGTCACACCAGTAGAGTGATGAAGACTACTCCCTACTCCACTATCGGCAGTATCACTTTCATCAGAATCCGATTCATCACATGATTGAAACGAAGTTGCAGATGATACCTCTTGTTCAATTTTTGCCATACAGCAGAGGCCATCATCTACTATGAACGCTTCTTCATCTTCATGATCAGACGGGTAACTAGACGAAGACGATGGTAACTCGTCTGAATCCGTTTCAGAGTCATCATTAGCCATCATAGCCTTCTTACCCTTGTATCTTCGTTCACGCCTTGCTTTGTGTTCTTCACGATCATCAGTGCTCAGGTTCGGACATTCGTAAATGTAATGACCTGGTTTCTCACAGTTATAGCATAATAGATCGTTAGTAGACTTTTTCACAGGAGAATTATCCCTTCTCTTATCTCGTCTATTAGAACGCCTAATCTTCCTATCCTCAGAGTCCCTATCTCGTTTGTTTCCTTTCGAGACTTCGTCTCTCCTTTCGGACGAGGTTCGGTCTCGTCTAGTCTCAGACGAGTCCTTAGAAGTAGAACCTCTAAAGTCTTTGTAGAACTTCTTATATCTACCGTAGCGCTTGTTTAACTTGTCAAACTTCCTAACCATAAGGTTCACCTGATCTTTCAGACCTAGATCAGTCCTGTCTAACTCGTCTCTAACACTAGTAGTCTTAGTCTTAGATTTCGACTTACTTATTCTAGAACTTCTAGACGAGGTAGACTTAAAGGCCACGTTCTTCGACACAACTTTCTCTCTATCACTACTGGCAATGGGATCATCTTCATCTAGATCATACTCGTGAGCTTTTAAAGTTTGGAACATTGTCTCTGCTGACCACTCATCTATATCTTTGGTATTCTTAATGAGCATTTTCACCATTTTCCATCTAGTATCTAGACTCTTAAGAATTCTCAAGTTTATTTCACGAGCAGTATAAGTTTTGTCAAGAACTTCCAAGTCATTCATAATTCTTGTAAAGCGAGTATCCAACTGGTCAATGTTTTCACCAGTTTTCATCTTGAATGATTCGAATCTCTGAACAGCAGTGGAAAGCTTGTTTTCTTTGATTAGAGTCGTCCCTTCACAAATAATAGCAAGACGGTCCCACATATCTTTGGATGTCTTACATTTTAATACTTTCCCAAGATACTCATTAGGAAGGGTATGTAAAATATAATTTTTGGCCAAGCTGTCCAGGTTATTCTGTCTCATTTCTTCAGTTGTTAATTCTGAGATGGGTTTGGGAACAGGAACCCCAACGTCTTTCGTTTTGTCCAGAGTGCCAGTGTTTGGTACCATTATTGTGATTGGTCCATCTTGAACAACGGAGATCATAAGATCATGAGTCGAACTGAAAATCGCCTCCATTCTCAGCTTCCAGTAGTCATAATCCTGGATAGAAAACTTAGGAAGTTTGTTAGCACTAATTTCCAAAGACATGATGTCAAGAAGATTAGTAGTATGCAGTTTAGTTCAAAGATACAGGTAGTTCAAGAACAGTGATAAGAGCAAGTACAATCAAGAACCAAGACTTCACCCAAGTCTTATAGAGGTTATCAAGAAACAGTAGTTCGTAAACTACTGCTCTGATACCACTTGTAGGTCCCTAGTTGAGTAGATAATATTGAGTAAGCTAGGAAAACGTCTAGAGGGGGGGGGTAAATAGACTTTTCAAAATCTTTCAATATATCAAAGTACACAATGCGGAATTATCAGATTTATCAATGAGCCTAACAAATTTATACTCAACTAATATCAAGAACACTGATCTTGTCTTGTTCTATATGCAGATTAATCAATTAAACAAATAATCAACTAAACACAAATACAACAGTAAAGTAAACAACACAAGATTTATAGTGGTTCAACAAGTTGTCTACATCCACTCTCACAAACCCAGTTGTGAAATTCTTATTACTCTTCTCTTCGAGTAGTGTGTTCTTGTGGCTTAGAGTCCCAAGAAATAAGACTTCGATCTTTTCGATAACACTACCAAGTGTTTCTTCGATCTAACAACTAGTGATTTACAAGTATCTAGCAACTTGAACAAACACAATAAAAGAAAAACTTATCTAGTCCAGTAGTAGCCTTCTTCGAATTTGTCACTTGTCTTCTGGCTTCAACTTTCTGAACTTGAACTCTGTGAGTTTCTTTGCTTTGATTTCTTCGTAATTCGCTTCAGTATATCGAGTTTCAGTAGTCTTGAATCGTAGAATACCTTGGAGTATTTATAGACTTCTGAATATCAAGAACAGTTTGTTATCCAACTAACTTTTCTTGATAACTAACTTCTAACTGTTTCTTCTTATCCTTCCACGCGTTTCTTCAGTTAATTAGTGTTGGTCCCAAAGTTGAGTTAAGATTGAGTAAGCTAAGAAAGTCTAGAGGGGAGGGGTGAATAGACTTTCAAAAATCTTTCAAAATATCAGAGTTTATAATGCGGAATAGTGTTCTGAATAGTACTGTTCTTACTGAGTCAGATCAGTACTTCCAGTTTTAGTTTTATACTCAACTTTTATTTAGATCTTTATCTTTGTAAATTCTACTGTTCTTAGTTAAACAATTCAAACACATATCAAACAGTAAAGTAAAGAACACAGAATTTTATAGTGGTTCGACAAATGTCTACATCCACTCTCACAACTCCAGTTGTGAAGTTTTATTAACTCTTCCTTCTTGAGTTTCTTGTGGCTTAAAGTCCCAAGATTAAGACTTTGATCTTTTCGATTATACCTCCAGGTATATCTTCGATCTACTAGTAATTTTCCAAGTAACTAGCACACTTGTTTTACAAAATACAAACTTAAACTTGAAAAGTAAAACTTCTCTTTGAATAGCCTTTGAGTCTTCTCTTCAATTCAGTGGCTCTTCTCTTCTTTAATCTCCTTCAACTCTGTGAGTTCTTCTTGTGCTCTGTAGACTTAGATTACTTGTAAATGCTTTATGATCAGTAGTCTTAGCAGTAGGAGATCACACAGTATTTATAGAACTTAGTATGACAGTTAGCAGTTTGTGAACTAACTCTCAACTAACTCTAAAACTGTTTTTGTAACTTCTTCTTGTAACCGACTTTGTAACTTCCTTCCAAGTCAGCATCTCTTCAAATATATTCAGTTACTCTTTAAATAAGCTTTCCAAACTTATTCTTCAATTTCACCAAATCAACACAGTAACTTACTGTTCTGATTTTTACTCTTCGGATTTTACTCTGCTGAGTCAGTCAGCACAGTAACTTAAAACCTTTCAAAACTTCTCCAGATTTCTTCTAAGCTTATCTTCAATTCTTCTTTGAAGTCTTCTTATTCTGAAGTAGTCCTCTGAGTCTTCATTAGTCTTCTGATCTTCTTCTAATCTAGTTCTAATCTACTGTTCTGAACTTTACACTGCTGAATACAAATAGAATACAACTTTACATATATAAAACCTATCTATACATCAACTGAACTATATACAGATGAGTATATCTAAGTCCTATACTATAAGCTGTCTATACAATACAAAACATCAGCTTAGTTCCTAACAGTTCATATATCAGATCAGTAAACAATAAGATCAGTAACTCATGTAAGTTCAATAACTTTCATATAAGATCAGTAAATACTAAGATCAGTAACTTACATATAAGATCAGTAAGTATATCAGATCAGTAACTCAGATTTCAAATATCTCATATAAGATCACTAAAATTATTCTCAGTTTCCATACTCAGATCAGTAATCTTATTCCATATGACTCAGTTAAGATCAATAATTTTACTCTTACTATTACTTAATAAGATCAGTAAACTTATTTCAGGTACCATTAAGATCAGTAATCTCAATTTAAGTTTCTCATCAAATTAGTAAGCTTATATTCAGATGACTTAGTTAAGATGACTTAGAACCACATATATCACTAACTTTAAGTTGCTTTTGGCCATCAAAACATACTTTCATCAATTAGAACATTGTTTATAGGATTCATATCCCAACAATTAGTTATTCCATAACTAATTCTTCAATATATATCTTTCATACGCGTTTCTGACTTATTCATTAACTTCGCATTGACCTTGTCTAGTCTTCCACACTTAGACAAATCTTCAGTCTTCTTCTTCACTTGTCTTGTCTGGTCACGAGTCTTCTTTGTCAAGTACGTTTTTATAAGTACTATGTTAGGTTTTATGATGAGCGAATTAAACGATGTATAGAAGCTCATATGTTTTGTATATTCATGTATAGACTTAAGTTGACTAAGCTGATTTATAAAGCTTAATGTAATGTAATAGTCTTGTTATGATTAGAGGATAGGACTAGTATAGATTAGTTCTTAGTAAGAGTCTACTCAAGGAAGGAAGAAGACAAAGAAAACTCGCGACCAGACAAGATAAGTGAAGAAGAAGACTGAAGATTTGTCTAAGTGTGGAAGACTAGACAAGGTCAATGCGAAGTTAATGAATAAGTCAGAAACGCGTATGAAGGATATATATTGAAGAGTTAGTTATGGAATAACTAATTAACTGAAGAAACGCGTGGAAGGATAAAAAGAAACAGTTAGAAGTTAGTTATCAAGAAAAGTTAGTTGGATAACAAACTGTTCTTGATATTCAGAAGTCTATAAATACTCCAAGGTATTCTACGATTCAAGACTACTGAAACTCGATATACTGAAGCGAATTACGAAGAAATCAAAGCAAAGAAACTCACAGAGTTCAAGTTTAGAAAGTTGAAGCCAGAAGACAAGTTACAAATTCGAAGAAGGCTACTACTGGACTAGAGAAATTTTTCTTTTATTGTGTTTGTTCAAGCTGCTAGATACTTGTAAATCACTAGTTGTTAGATCGAAGAAACACTTGGTAGTGTTATCGAAAAGATCGAAGTCTTATTTCTTGGGACTCTAAGCCACAAGAACAGACTACTCGAAGAGAAGAGTAATAAGAATTTCACAACTGGGTTTGTGAGAGTGGATGTAGACAAGTTGTCGAACCACTATAAATCTTGTGTTGTTTACTTTACTGTTTTATTTGTGTTTAGTTGATTACTTGTTTAATTGATTAATCATAGAACAAGACAAGATTAGTGTTCTTGATATTAGTTGAGTATAAATTTGTTGGGCTCATAGATAAATCTGATAATTCCACATTGTGTACTTTGATATATTGAAAGATTTTGAAAAGTCTATTCACCCCCCTCTAGACGTTTTCTAGCTTACTCAATATTATCTACTCAAATAAGGACCTACAACATATAGAGAAATGAACAATATTGGAAATATTATTTCTTGATTAGTTGTAGAGGAGATTTACAATGAGTATTTATACAAGAGAGAATTAGGTCTAACCTAACCCTAATGGGCTTTATAAGAGAGCCCATAGGAAACTAAGGTGGGCCTATACAATAAATAAGAATGAGAGTGTATTTACTAATATAGGTCCAATATGCCCCCTCAAGATGGAGTACCATAGGATAGTCCAATCTTGGTCATAAGGAGCTGAAGACGAGCACCGGAGAGAGGTTTGGTGAGGGCATCAGCAAGCTGGTCGGCAGTCGAGACATGCGAGATGCGGAGGCGAGCAGTTTTGACTAGGTCACGAACAAAGTGGAAGTCGATGGCAATGTGTTTCATTCGTGAGTGAAATACAGGATTTGAGCATAAGTAGGTGGCCCCAATGTTGTCACAGTAGATGACTGGCACCGGAGAAATCGGAAAGTGTAGTTCTTGAAGTAAGGATGTTAGCCATTGCACTTCAGAGGCCGCTGCAGCAATGGCTCTATACTCGGCCTCAGTTGACGAGCGAGCAACAGACTTCTGCTTTTTGGACGACCATGAGATGGGATTGGCCCCCAAAAAGACGACATAAGCACTCGTGGAAGTGCGATCATCGTGGTCGCCTGCCCAGTCAGCATCCGTGAAGCAGTGGAGCGAGGAGGATGAGGATGGGGTAATGTTGATTCCGACATCCCTTGTACCACTGAGGTAGCGAAGTAGACGCTTGACAGCAGTCCAGTGAGTGACGGTGGGTGCATGCATGAACTGAGATAGCTTATGGACGGCAAAGGCGATGTCAGGTCTGGTGAGCTGGAGATACTGAAGGCTGCCGAGCACCTGACGATACTGAGTGGAGTCAGTGGGAGGGGTGCCATCTGATAGAGTGAGGCGAGCAGAGGTTGATAGTGGAGTTTGGACTGGTTTGGAGTCGATCATGTTGTATCGGGCGAGCAGATCAGTGATGTATTTGCGTTGGGAGAGCAGGCATGAGGTTTTAGAGCGAAGAACTTCAACTCCCAAGAAATAGGATAGAGGACCAAGGTCCTTGACTGAAAATTTTGTACTGAGGTCGGCAGCTACCCGGGCGAGCATGGGCGAGGAGTTGCCCGTCAGTATGAGGTCGTCAACATAAACAAGGAAGTAGGCGACACCCCATTGTTGTTGTAGACGAACAGAGATTCATCAGAGTGAGTGGGGATGAATCCAATTTCTTCGAGAAAGGTGCGAAGAGCATAGTACCATGTGCGAGGAGCCTGCTTTAGTCCATAGATGGATTTGCGAAGCTGACAGACATAGGTGGGAAATGTCTTGTCTTTGAAGCCCGGAGGTTGAGCCATGAAGACAGTGTCTGAGAGCTCTCCATGGAGAAAAGCGTTGTTGACATCGAATTGGCGAAGGGGCCAGTTGTTGGTAACTGCAATGCTGAGGACTGTTCGCACAGTGGCGGGCTTGACAACAGGACTGAATGTTTCAGTGAAGTCAACACCAGGTCGTTGATGAAAGCCTTTGGCGACCAGACGAGCCTTGTATTTATCCAAGGTGCCATCAGGTTTTCGCTTAATACGAAACACCCACTTGGAGCCAACTACATTTTGAGACGCAGTGGGAGGAACTAAGTCCCAGGTGCCGTTCTGGAGAAGGGCATCAAACTCAGCCGACATGGCTGCTCGCCAGTTTTTGTCCTTGAGTGCCTGTGACACACAGCTCGGTTCAATGTCAGAAGTGATGACAGAAGTAAGCCCATACCTCGGATTTGGCTTGAACACGTTGTTCTGAGCTCGAGTTACCATGCGAGATGCAGGAGGTCGTAAGGGAGCATTGGTCGGCACAGGGATGTCGGATGTGGTGGCGAGCAGCGGGGAGGTAGGTGGGGTTATGATCGGCGGGGTTGTATTCAATTGGTCGACCAGTGTGGGGTGCTGGGGAATGGTAGTGGTTGGCACTTGGTCGATCGGGGTAGAGTGAGGTGGCAAAGGTGTGAGAAGAGTGGGCGAGGAGCTGAAGTCAGAGGAGGTGGAGGTCGGCAAGAGAGATGGTTGAATGATGGGAGAGGGGGTGGAAAAGGGAAACGTATGTTCAACAAATTGAACATGCCGCGAGGTGTAGATTCGGTGGGTGGAGCGATCAAGACTAAGGTAAGCACTCTGTGTGGGCGAGTACCCAAGAAAGACACATGGAGTAGAGCGAGGATCAAGTTTGTGGGTGTTGTAAGGGCGAAGCAGAGGATAGCAGAGACAACCAAATACACGGAGTTTGGTCAGATTCGGGGGGCGAGCAGTGAGTTTTTCATAGGCGGAGATCATGTCAAGGTTAACTTTGGGAAGGCGATTTATGGTGTATGCTGCCGAGCAGACAGCATAGGGCCAATAGGTGAGGGGCATAGAAGCATGGTGAAGGAGAGCAAGGGCTGTGTCGACCACATGGCGATGGCGACGTTCAGACATGCCATTATGTTCGGGAGTGTGAGGTGGGGTGGTGAGATGTGCAATGCCATGAGTTTGAAGAAAGGGGCGAAGAGCAATGAATTCTCCCCCATTGTCGGAGTAAAAGGTTTTGATTGTGTTTTGATAGTTGTTTTCAACAAGAGTTTTGAATGTGATAAACGTGGGGAGAACATCTGATTTTCGTTTTAGAGGATAAACCCAGATGTACTTGCTGAAGTGATCAACAAATAGCACGTAATATTTGAAATTATCAGGAGACAAGACAGGCGACGACCAGACATCAGAAAAGATAACATCAAGTGGTTTGGTGGACACAATACTGGAATCATAGAAAGGTAATTTGTGACTTTTGATACAAGAACAAGAGTTACAATTGAAATGTTTGGAAGGTGCACTGGATAAGCTGAGCTTGGAGAGGGTGTGAGCAAGGATTTTTGACGATGGGTGGCCAAGGCGAGCATGCCAGGTAGTCGTTGTGGGGTGTTGAGTGGTGAAGGCTTGCGGGGAGGTGGTGGACATGTGTGCCGGCCAGACATACAAGTTATTGATACGACTCCCAACGAGGAGAATGCTCCCCGAGTGACCATCCCGCACCTGAAAAGAAGATCGATCAAAGACAATGTTAACATCATTATCACGACAGAGGCTAGAGACCGAGATCAAGTTTTTCGAGATGTGTGGGACAACCAGGACATTCGAAAAATTGAGAGACTCAAGTTGAGGAAACCGCATAGAGCCAGTGTGAGATATGTGTAAACCTTTACCGTCACCAATTTCAACATTGTCAGGCCCATCAAATGGTGAGTGAAGAGATAGGTTGGCGAGGTCGTTGGTGATGTGATGCGAAGCACCCGAGTCAAGAATCCAGTGCTCGGCAGGGTGTGCCGAGGAGGCTGAATGAGCCGAGTACGCCGGGCGAGCACCTGTTCGATTGTGGCGGGGGGTCGATGGATACTGTCCAGGTGGGCGGCGAGGACCAGTGGTTGGAGCAGTGAGCGTTGAGGGAATCTCAGGGCAGGTGCGAGCAGTGTGCCCTGGTGCACGACAATATTGGCAGGTGCCAAGGTAGGGCCTTTGCGAGGGCTGGCGAGGACGAGTGTCAGCAGTTATTGACCTCGAGTCAGGTCGCGAGGAGCGATGATGAGGTTTACCAGCAGTGAGAGCAGAAGCAGGTATGATGGCCGAGGCTGGTCGCGAGGCAAGTTGGACCTCGGTACTAAGGAGCTTGTCGCAGAGCTCGGCAAACGAGATGGGCTGTTCGCGAGCTTGGATGGCATTTGCTATGTCATTGTAGGACTCATCAAGGCCGGTTAGGACCTGGAGAGTGACGTCCTCGGCATCAGAGGAAATGCCGAGGAGAGCAAGCTCGTCGACTACAGAGCGAACTTCCATGAGGAAGTCGGAGACCGGGCGAGCACCTTTGGACAGTGAGCGAAACTTGGTTTTTAGGGCAAGAATGCGACCTCGCGAGGGCTTACCATACATGCTCTCAAGCATTTTCCAGGCTTCGCAAGAGGTTTTTGACGAGGCAACAAATGGTATTAGTTCCGGGGACATAGATCCGACCATGGCCGAGAAAATGAGGTTGTCCTGACACACCCATAGGTCGTGTGCCGGGTTTGGAACAGTGGTGTTGGCGGTGCCGTCGGCGGCTGGGGATGTGGACGAGGGGCATGGATGTGTGCCCAAGACATAGCCTAGGAGGTTGTGTCCAGTGAGGAGAAGACGAAGTTGGAAGGACCAAGCACCATAGTTGGTGGAGTTGAGCTTCAGGGACATATTTGCGAGTCCCTTGAAGGTGATTGGTGCCGACGATGGAGGAGAGGCAACCATTGGTGAGAGGGAGCAGCGGAGTGAGGCGTCGTAAGACGGATGGCGACGGTGGTGCGTCGGAGAAGAAGGCAGCGGCGGCAGTGAGAGAGGAGCGGCGGCGGCGGCTGGAGTATGCAGCGGCGGCGGCTGGAGTATGCAGCGGCGGCGGCGGCGGCTAAGATTTGGATCAGGCGTGAGCCGAATGACTCGATGATACCATATAGAGAAATGAACAATATTGGAAATATTATTTCTTGATTAGTTGTAGAGGAGATTTACAATGAGTATTTATACAAGAGAGAATTAGGTCTAACCTAACCCTAATGGGCTTTATAAGAGAGCCCATAGGAAACTAAGGTGGGCCTATACAATAAATAAGAATGAGAGTGTATTTACTAATATAGGTCCAATACAACAGAGTTATACTTGCGGCGACCAACACATAAAAAAGTTAAAAGTATTAATGAGATAGTGTTGACGATGATACATGGTGATATAAGAGAATATTTGGGGCCGGACAGTGTTTGTCCATCGGAGTTTAGACCCGGTGGTATGACCGTATGAGACATGTTTTTTGGCTTTGACTTTCTCAATTCTCTTTAAGTGTTATGGTCTACCGAATCATCGATTAGTTTTGAAAACAGGTGTCCCTATAATGCTTCTTAGGAATATTGATCTAGAATTCGATTTGTACAATGAAACTAAACTGATTATTACAAGACTTGGTAATCACAATATCATCCAATGAAAAATTATTTTTGAAAAAAATGTTGGTAATAAAGTATTTATTCTGAGAAAGACATTGAGTATTTCGCATGATACGACTCCTGTAAAGTTTTGAAGGAGATAATTTCCTATTTTACAGTCACGATAAATAAGTCAAGTTCGATCAATTTCCAAAGTAGATGTGTACCTTCTAAAAATTTATAATTTTGTATATTTGGTTTCAAACAAGAAAGTTATCCCTAATTTATAATTTTGTATATTTGATTTATTTTATTAATAAAATTATAATGTTTTATTCTATTATTGTTATATATATGTGTGGGGAGGTGTGATGATGACATAATCTATAAGCAACCCAGCAGATCAGTCGATACCCTGGAAAGCAATTGCGCTTTGGCAGCAAGTTCGAAAGTTGAAACAAACCATGCTCATTAGAGTGTTGCACATATTTAGAGAAGGGAACGCAGTCGCGGACAGATTGGCAAGCAACGCCACAGAAAAATACATCTGGTGGGACACGCCACCAACAACAATTTTGCCTCTATTAGCCAAAGATAGAAATACGAAACACTACAGATTTACTTAAATCTCCATAGAGGAGTATCCCTTTTCCTTGATCGAGGTTTTCCCTAAGGAGGGTTTACTCGACAAGGTTTTTAATGGGGCTCCGGCCTCTTGAATGACTTGTATTCATGTGGCTCTAGGTTTTCTTTATAAAAGAACTTATTTCTCTCTCTCTCTATATTGCTATAATTGTTTTTTATTTTTTATATTTTAATACAATAATAAATTTATAAATTTACACCTGATTTAAAGATTATTTTTTAATAAATTAATTAAAATTAAAATATATTATAAATTTATTTCAATTTCGTGTAAAAGCAATGTGACGAAAGCCGCAATTAATTGCTCCCAATCGTTACTGACTAAAAAAAAGGGCTTATTAATTCCTGAAAAAATCGTTAAATAACAACTCTTAAAATCAAACTTGTTCTAAAATTACTCCAAATCTCGAATCATGGAATTCAGCCTTTTAATTCTGAAAGGTATCAATCCGTAGTTGCTATTGATCCACCGAAGCGGTAGCCTTAACCAACTGTGTGTTGTATTAACAGGAAGCCCTAAGGTTGTTCCCATCCCTAAGGCTATTGATAATAACTTGTTTGCTCTGGTTTTTGGTGTGCAAAACCAGTAAATGTCTTATGCTAAGCTGGCTGGGCTTCACCCCATTTATGGACTCTGTAAGTTTTCTTTCTTGATTTTGAAGTACTAGCTGTTGTTCCTTTCTTATTGGTATGCAATTGGATATTATTGTTTGTAAAATGTTCAAAATATCTTTATTTAATGAATGATTATTGTTTTAATATTTAATAAATAAGGATATATTGGAAGTTTATAAGTAAAATTCAGAATTTTAGGCGATGTTTTATTTGTGTATGTAAAAAATGAAAGAGACCATAGGCTGTCCTTCTTTAGTAGGTAGAGTTGTTTTGAACTTGTCCTATTCTATCATGTAGCTACACTGACTTGTGAGTGATTTTGTATGCAGGCTCTGGTTTTGTGCCTATATTTATGTATGCCATTTTTGGATCTTCTAACGTCCCTCTTGGTGTTTAATGTATTGGGGACCATAGTAAACTCTTCAGAACAGTTGTACACTGAGCTTGCGATACTATTAGCTAGCATTGATGGTTGGCATTTTTGAATGCATTATGGGGCTTTTAAGGTGCTAATCTCCTTGTCCTTTCTTCGATTGGTTTCAAAATTATACACCATTTAATGTGAAGTTGTGCATCAATTCGTTTTACTCGTTTTACTTTTGCTTGTGAAAATGCTCATTTGCTTATTTATTCATATTTATTGGATTTGGATATTTTACCAACACTTAACATTATATATAGTTTTTACTGACCCTAGGACTTATTGGACGTAATTTAGAGCTTGATAGAATTTTAGCTTTTGAAATGAAATAAAGAGACTGATTCAAGCTATGCAGTAGCAGTAGGGCAAACATCTGTTTTCATTGTTCAAAGGACTGAACAATAAGCATATACTTTACAGCAAGTGGTAATCTGGGACTTGTTCCCTTGTGCTAGCTATTTTCTTTATTAATTCAATGCAAATTGAGCAACTACTATAATGTTCCAGGCTTCCAGCAATGGTGTACTATCAAGCCTACTCTGCTAGTTTTCCTTTTCCTTACTGTCTTAACTTTTTCTACACATCATCATTCAATTAAGCAGAAAAAGTTCTTATATCTAGGCTTGGATGGCTTCTTCGATTCATCAGCCATTCTGTGATTTCTGGTTTTACTACTGCTTCAGCCATTATAATTGCCTTGTCTCAGGCAAAAGATTTCTTGGGCTATAGTGTTGTTCGTAGCAGCGAAATTATTCCACTAGTGGAGAGCATTATTCAAGGAGCAGGTAAGGTATGTTTCCTGATGTTCCTTTGTCTTTTCATCCAAGCAATTTCTTTCAATAAATTACTTTAATACTTATAGTGTGCATTAAATGGTCTTATTCAGTTGTCTTTTCATATGATTCGTGATGTGAAGATGAATTAGACCTTCAGCATCATAGCCATAAGCACATATGCTACATTACATATGCTCATTAGATATATTCGTATAAGCTACCCTTATGAGCCAGCAAATAAACTGACCTGAGGCTGACTGATAATACTGCAAGTATGACTATTTTAGGAGGGTTCACTATTCACTCATTATTTTTTTATATCAAGTGGAGAAGATATATCTGGTAATCTACTGATGCAGTTATATTATAATTGAAAAAGTTTTTATTTCAAAACCAATTGGAAATGAGGGTAAAGCTCATTCTAGGCCTATGAGCATTTGTTACTGAGCCCTGATACACTAGCGTAGAATATGATGATTTGCCAAAATGTAATAGACTATAAATAATGATGAACCTTAATAATCATGGATTAAACTTTTGACATCCCTAGTTTTATATATATATATATATATATATATATATATATATTTCATTGTAACTAAATGCTAACTTAAGTTCCTGTTGCGGTCTGAAGTTACTTCTTTGCGTAATTCCTGCTTGGTCAAGATTGTCATTAGGGGTTCATCCATGGTTACTTCAAACTTGACCTCTATTACCCTCTTGCCTAATCTCATTGGTAGCTTCATGCATTTTTTGGCACAAGAAAATGAATTTGATTGCAACAATGTCTTCTCAGTTCAAGATGATTTTTCAAACTATTCACATATTCTGGTGAGAGGAAAGGAGAAAGTGTGGCATATGATTTTTTGTATATTAATGCACTTGAATGGTACTCCAGTTTTTGTTTAGGGAAATTCTAGGCAAGTCTCTAAATCTTTTTGGCTTTTGGACTGCATTTATTTAATGCTCAACATGGTTTTGTAAACTCATGGGTGTCTAGTGTGCTGCAACAGTTCAGATATACAAGTGGTTGATGATGATACGAGTGTGGAAAATAAAATAAACTAAAGACATCTCTTGGTAAGATAGCTCCTTCTTTCAAGGAATTCAACCTTTAATAGCAGTATAAGTTCCTATGGAGTAAAGCACTCGGTTAAAATTAAGTTAGAAATGGGAGTTTAAATTGGATCTAAAACAAACGCTGTATATACTGGGCTTCAAACACAAATCATAGTGGAAAAAGAGTTACGTACTCCCTCCATCCCACAACTATTTGCACACTTACCTTATTTGTCCGTCCCACAATTGTTTGCACACCTATAAAAGGAAACTCTCTCATAAACCCCACCCTCACAATATTCGCATATTTACACAAAATGTCATTACTTTTACCCTCTTTCCAATCACCTTTTTACTTTATTAATATAACTTTACAAAATTACCCCTCAACACTTCACTTTCTCTTGGAAAAAATATATTTCATTTTAATGTTACCTGGAGGATCATCTTTGATCTTCACTTCCAAGATTTATCCTGATTTCTATCAATTTCATAATCTAATAATACAAGAACAATGTCTGAGTTTCTGTGAACTTTGCATCTCCCAAGTGATGCCATTCCAGCTTAGAGGTAAGAAAATATGCCTATTCCAGCTTTGTTATTATTGTTGTTATGCAACTTTGCTACTATGAGGAATAGGATGCAGTCTCTGTACTGCAAGTCCTAGTTTGCTAAATCAAATTTTCAGTATACCTTGAATCTGGACTGCATTTTCTTATAAAAAGGATTAAATCTCCGATTATTTGTTGTGCTTCCTACCTAGAATTAAAAGGAACACAAGATATTTAAGGTAGAGCCTTCTGCATGACTGCTAACGCGCTAAGAGTTCGATGATTTTTTTGTGTAATCTGCATTGACATTCTTTCACATTCGTTCGTTACAGTGGCCAAGGTATTTATTAATCATTTTCATGTTTGGGTGGGGATGGGTGGACGGCTGTGGTTCTTATTACACTTTAAATATGAATTCTAATTTTTGAGTTTATATTCTGGTGTTTTATTCTAACCATGAATTTCAACAAAGAATGGTCGCCTTGAATTTTACTCCTGCTTCATCGTAGTATATTCTGGTGTTTTATTCTAACCATGATTTTATTATTGTTTTCATGTTTCTTTATTCCTCTTTAGTTCTCGTGGCCACCTTTCGTCATGGGCTCCATTACATTAGCTGTTCTTATACTCATGAAGAACTTGGTACAAATCAGTTTTTTCAATCAAGTGTCTAGTTTCAATCTTTGTACCTCTTTACACTAACTTTGTTTGTATACAGGGTAAAACCAGAAAATCTCTACGTTTTTTGCGAGCATCTGGTCCCCTTACAGCTGTGGTTTTGAGTACAGCTTTTGCGAAAGTATTTCACCCATCTTCAATTTCTTTGGTGAGGACTCCATTAATTGCCTAATGACTAAGATGTAGGACTGTAAAGAATAATCAAGATAGTTAGTTACTGTCATGAACTATCATCCCTGTGAATGCTAACTTCAACGAACTATATTAACTGTATGTAATGTTTTTGGCTGGTGTTCTAGGTAGGTGAAATACCTCAGGGGCTGCCAAGCTTTTCCGTCCCAAAGAGATTTGACTATTTGAGTATGCACAGTCTTTGATTGCTACAACAGTTGTCATTACTGGGGTGGCTATTTTGGTAAGATAAATATTAATCATATATCTCTACAGTATTATGTTCGTCTTCTCATAGCATAACTTTAATGTTCATTATGTACGTATATGAATCTGTGGGTGGGGATTGCAAAAGCACTAGCAGCAAAGAATGGTTATGAGCTAGATTCCAATCAAGAGGTTCTCATTGGTCTTATTAGCTCTACTTTGATTTTTTAATGGCTGCATTTTCAGATTCCATCAAAGACAATGGAGAATGAGTTTGTATATCCATTATGGATGCATATTGTTTGTTTTTGGCAGTTATTTGGTCTTGGTGTGGCAAATATCGCCGGTTCTTTCTTTTCAGTGTATCCTACAACTGGTGAGTGTCTCTTCATCCAATAATTTGGTTTCTCTTATGGCCTATCAGATAATATCTTTAATTTATAAGAACATTCAGAAGCATGATCCATATTACAATCAACAATATTTTTGATGCAGGATCATTTTCTAGGTCGGCAGTGAATCATGAAAGTGGAGCAAAAACGGGCTTATCTGGATTAATAATGGGAATTATTATGGGCAGTGCGCTTCAATTCCTTACCCCATTGTTTGAATACGTACCACAGGTTGATCTTCTCCTCTAGTATTGTTGATTTGGTTTGGGCTTTCATTGGCAGTCGTTGCTAAGTTTTCACTCAATGGCACATACATTTCTATAATTGTGTTAATCCATCTTAGTATGGAAGGTTGCTTAAAACTACATTTCTGAAGTCATGTGAAGAAAGCATTGTTTGGAGTAGAGATACCAGTGGAGCTATATCTATTTTTAGTTTTGAATTTTTAACCTAATATATATGTTTTGTTACTAATAATTCCATTATCCATCATTGCAGTGTGCTCTGGCTGCCATTGTCATTTCTGTTGTTATTGGACTGGTGAGTTGCAAGAATTAAGACTTCTTTAGTCTTTGATTTGTTTATAAGATCTTACAAGAGTAGAATATTAAATATTTATTTGACATTTGTATTGTGCATGAATTAGTTTGATTTTCAAATAATATTTTTGCTAAATTTCAAGGAACTGACTGCTGATTAACATCATCGGCTTTCTTCTTTACTAGCTCAATATTTGTTCTAATTTAGTATGAAAAACGAAGCCAGGTCTGTTATGAACCCAAACTTTATGAAAATACATGTCTTTAAAGCCAATCAAGAGTTCACAAGTTGACTGTGAAGTCTCTTTTAAATATTTTGTGTATGTCTCTTAGATAAATCGTTTGCAAATAGAAGGAAGGAAACTGTATATTGTTTTAGTTTCTTCAGATTGAAATAAAATCTATAATTTTGCACTTGATTCAAGTGGATTATGATGAGGCTATTTTCTTATGGCGGGTGGATAAAAGAGACTTTCTCCTCTGGACCATCACTTTCATCTTTACCTTGTTCCTTGGCATAGAGATTGGTGTCCTTATTGGAGTAAGTACAGTTTATATGATGATTTTCCAGGAATTATTTGAAGGATATCTCTCAGTTGTTTTTATTTTTGTTAAGTTATCATTTAAAAAACCTCTGATACACTGACAGCTAGTCATTTAATTTCTATGTAAACACTGGATACAAAAAGAAAATCCTGCTACTGTTATTAGTAATGTAATTTTATTTCAAGCTATTGTTGTAGATATTAGTATCAGATTTTAAACCATAATGAACTGATCTTCAGTGTGAAGATCCAGCCATCTCATTTTGCTCAAGCGAATGCTACTTGCTAAGATTTTTTCTGTAGTAATGTAATTAAATGTTTTTTCTCATTGCTTTTTCTCTTATTGGTATTTAGGTTGGTGTTTCACTTACTTTTGTCATCCATGAATCAGCTAATCCACACATTGGTAAGTTTAAATGAAAATCTTGTAAATGCAACACTTAATGCATCAAGTATACCTTTCATTCTTTTCTTTTGCTCCTTATGATTCACAACGTATATTTTATATTCAAATTAAGTTCTCATTTTTTCTTTATAAGTAAGATCCACAGACTTTGTGATCATCTTTATGGTTTCTTTTTTTGCAGCCATCTTGGGTCGTTTACCTGGCACTACTATATATAGAAACATCGAGCAGTATCCTGAGGCATATACATACAATGGAATAGTGATTGTTCGGGTTGATGCTCCAATCTATTTTGCAAATATAAGTTACATCAAAGACAAGTGAGGAACTTGTATGTCATGAATTGTTTCACATGTCCTAAGTTACATCAAAGACAAGTGAGGAACTTGTATGTCTTGAATTGTTTCACATGTCCTATGCTTATAACTGTGTGTTCATGTTTTCTTTTACTAGGCTCCGAGAATATGAACTTGAAAGGCGACGTATCTATAAAACGTGGCCCTGAAGTATCAAGAGTTCATTTCGTCATTCTTGAGATGGCCCGTGAGTCCCAATCAAAACTTTTATCTGGTTTATTCAAGTATTTATCTCAAAATGACTCGATTTTTCACGTTAACTCTCTTCTTCAAACTAATAGTGTTTAGTATACGAAGATGAAGTAATACTGTTTAGCTTATGAAAACCACGTTTTAAAAAATGTTTAATATTATATGTTATTCTTCTAAAAGTCACTAAACAATATTACTTCGTATACTAAGCAATATTACGAGTTTACTATAAAACTTTTGTGAGCCAAGTTCACGTGAACTCTCTTCAAACTAATACAGATTTAGCATATGGAATATCACGTTGTAAAACATGTTTAATTTCTTATGCAATTCTTCTCAAATCACTAAATTGTGATACTTCGTATGCTAAAGTATTACTTTGTATATGGAACCGTGTTATGAGTTCACCATAAAACTTCGGTGGACCAAGTTTTTTGGAGTTTTTGTCTGGATTATATAACTAAGTTGTGAAGCTGAAAACATGGATGTTTTGTTGTAGCCATCACTTATATAGATTCTAGTGCTGTCCAAGCTTTAAAGGACTTATATCAAGAATACAAGTCAAGGAACATCCAGGTAATTCAGAGTTAACATACATAACATGTATGTTTGATAATGAGTGAGTTTCATTTCATATAACGAATTTTACTTGCAATTTCAGATTGCCATCTCTAATCCAAATCGCGATGTGTTGCTGACCTTAACAAGATCGGGGGTGGTTGATATGGTAGGCAGAGATTGGTACTTTGTGCGAGTACATGATGCAGTCCAAGTTTGCCTACAACACGTTCAGAACTTAACCAATAGCCCTCGGACACCGCCTTCGCTTCTGGATAGTAAATCGAGCCTCTTCCAACGAATATCGAGACAGAGACTGGAGATCTGGAGTCGGGAAAGTGGACAAAAAAAAAAAAAAAAGTTTTTAACACATTGCAAAATGATGTAATAGGACACCTTTTGTGACATTTTGGTCTATTACCACATTGTTTTTTTGTGTGGCATGTAATCGTGTGGGGATAGATCAAGAGATATTAACACATTGAAAAATGTTGAAATTGTTTAGCTATTAATACACTTGGAAGTGTTAAGATCGATTATATATTAACCCACTATAAATTGTTAAGATAGGTTTGATATCAACACACTAAAAAATATTGATATATATTATATTTTAACACACTAAAAAATATTGGGATAGATTGTATTTTAACACACTAAAAAATGTTGAGAGAGATTATATTTTAAAACAAAGTCGCGAGTGCGACTTAGTTTGGGCATGGGTCGGGGGTATATAACCCGTGATTCACCCATGAACCACCCATTGTGTATATTCAGAATTGTTTCAATGAAAATAATGGTTTTTCTCTCCCTCAATTCTCTCTAATTCTCCCTCCAATTCTACGATTCTATCGCGTAATTTCTAACGATTGCTCCAATCGTTTCAGATCAATAGAGTTGGGGGGCGCCAGACGGTGGCCACATTTTCTGTATTTTTTTTTGTTTTTCAGTTTGTTTTTTTACGCTGTCTTGGCCCGTCTAATTGCCCTGCCGCGGAACATGTTCCGATTTGCGAAAATTCGGGCGTTTTTCACCACCCTAGGCGCTGATTTCCCTGGTTAAAAGGGGTAGTAAATTAGTAATAGCCCATTTTTTCTTCTTGTAGTTAATGTAAATTATTGTGTGTACATTTTTTTTTATTTCCCTTACTGCTCATTTCTTTCAAACCCTTCAAGGGTGCATTACGGTGTTTCATTTGTTTTGAGGAGAATCAGTATTCTTAACATTTTATATTGTACATTTTCGAACACTTTGTTGAATTTAAATCTCAAAAAAATCTGGTAAGAAGTGGAGGTAGTTCTAGAGAGAGAGACTCTCACCTCTCTCTAAAAACTTACTCCATACACTTCTCTCCCTCATCCCACTACTTCCACCTCTCCACCTTTCCATCACCGCTTTCAACACCACTCCCCTCCCTTTCCTTCTCGGCACCGGTGCATCACACTAGTATAGTTGTCAGGAGCTTCTCTTGGTGTAAGTGTTCGGGCCAACGGTTCGGTTGGAGCCGCTTATGCGGTGACCGATTGGTAGATCGATCCGTTGACCCCCTTTATTTTTTTAGCTTTTTCGTTTTTTTTGTTTTTATTTTTTACTTGTTCTTAGATTCCTAGTTTTTAGTTTCGGTTCTTTGTTCTTGTTTTCTATTTTCTCCTCCCCTAGTTTTTCTAGTTGTGAGTTTTTTCTCCGCCTTGTGCGTTTCTGTTGGTTTCTTCTCTGTGCCTGTTCGTTTGGTTCATGGCGGTTGGTGGTTTTAAGTGTGGTTTTAAGTGGACCTTTGCCTTTTCTTTTTTCTCTGTGTTTTCTTGACACGGTAATACCTTAGTGTGGGGTATTTTTCTCGTTTTGAGAATGGAGATCTGGACGTACGGTTGGTATAGGTTTCACTCGTCTCTCTACTTCCTCACGATTGGAATGGAGCAGCTTTCGGTTTGATCATTCTAGGTTAAAGATGATCTTGTGGGTTATTTTGTATTGATCATATCATATTGTTATTGTAACCCCTCAAAAAAAAAAACATTTTATATTGTACATACAATTACAAACGTTCATTATTGTTTTATGCAATTGAGATGTATCATTATTCTTTTTTGTCCAATTTTATTATTTAGAAATAATATTATTTACATTATTTTATATTGACACCCCCAACCATCATTTATACTTAAATTATCATTCATTTAATTATTTGAATAGGTAAAATATATAACTTGGATGAACATTCAATTCTAAAATTTCTAGACTCTGTCACTTTAGATTTGCATTCAACTACTATTTTCTTCTCCAATTTAAAATATAAACACAAAAAATAAATAAAAAAATTCATGCGTTTTTTTTTCCCGCATAAAATATGCCTTTGCAAAATGGGAAAATTAAATTCACATTTCCAATAGACGATCATTTTGTCTAGTTGAGAGAAACCCTGGTTTTGTCGAAGAAAAGGTAATCTCTCACTTCGATCGATCGTTGCCATGGAGGCTGATGGTAGTTCCGTTGTGTCAATGGACACTGACAGGAGCTCTGTGGTGTCAATGGAGGTTGACAGGAGCTCCGTGGTGTCAATGGAAGTTGACAGGAATTCAGTTGTGTCCATGGACACGTTGTCTCAATGGACTTTGACAGGACTTCTGTTGTCTCGATGGAGTTTGACAGGACTTCGGTTGGCTCGGTGGAGGTTGATAAACGTTACTATGTGTGCGATAGTCCTTTGGTGACAATGGCGGTTAGTTATGGAGCTGATGATAATCAAAAGGTACTTTAAAAATGTTTTCTATTAAAGTAAAATGTGAGAAGAGGATATGTGTTAGATTTTATTTTATGATTCTGATTCTACTAATTAGGATTAATCTGATAATTAGGACTTATTTTCAGCATCTATTGAAATAAATGGAAGTACTAATTTGTTTTGCTAGTTTTGATTGGTCTATTGCAAAAAATGTTTGGTAACAAGGCAATTAAGCACTAATTATTACAATATCTCATGTAATTTAGCTGCCAGAAAGTCTATCAACATTTGATTGCTTCCTATAGTTATGACTATAAAATTGTGATAGCCAAATCCTGGACATGTGTCTCTTGAGATCTAGGATGATAATTATAGAACATGCTGTATGTGATAGCAACAAGAATAGGATGAATCTTCCGACTTTTATATGTAACAGTATGAATTCTTAACTTAATAGTAATACTTCTTTGCTGACCTTAGACTTTTTTCATCTACTATTTCCTATGATCTTGTTTGTACAAACAGTTGTCAAATGTGTTTTCTTGGAGATGCAAAATGACAATTCAGCTTTCCTTGAGCTGGCTGTCAATGGGTAACTTAGCTACACAAGATGTTTGTGTTGCTATGTCATGTAAGATTATGATAACATACATTTGACAATGAGGTAGGTAGCAACTCTGTTTTTTGAAGTAATGCATGTATTGTTGGATTGTCTAGATGACATATTTATCAACCAAAACTTAATTATTATTTTTTGGCTCTAGTTGTAGACTTACAGTTACAGGAGCTTTGGCTATAAATAAATTCGTAATGGTTATTTAGTACATTGGGAACTTGAATGCCCAAATAGGGTTTAAATTTGGTAAGGCGTGGGGTATGTACCCCTCCAAGAACTCCCCCAATACACGTACCAAAGTCAGAATCAGAATAGCCCACGTGGCCACGTGCAATTTTTTTTTTTTTTAATTTTATGGAGATTATATTTTTAATTTTAATTTTTAATCTGTTTTTTTTTAAGGAAAATGAAGCTTCAATTGTTATTGGTATGGGCAACCTAAAACTACATGAGGACACTGTTGATGATATCTACAAGCAAGAATCTGAGGTATAGCTAGGATTGCATGATTTATGCTATCATTTTGTTATATTTACAAATTTTTTTGTTTAATTTTAAATCTGTTTTTTTTTTTTTAAGGATAATGAAGCTTCAATGGTTATTGGTGTGGGGACTCTACAGCTTACTGAAGACATTCTTGATGATATCTACAAGAACGCAAAAGATTCCGAGGTTAGCTAGGATTTTATGGCATTTGACATCGTTTTTGTCTATTAAAGATTTTTATGTTTTGTTAATGTGTGTTGTTTTTCCTTTAACATTAGAACCAAAATAGGCCAACTACAAACTATATGAAAACTGTGCAAGCTGATGGTATTAATCCCCGCATGCGAACAATTGCCATCGATAGTCTTGTTCAAGTAATGTTTCTCTCGAGAGTTCAATGCAAAACTTATGAGTTCAATTCTTTAAGTAATCCATCTGACAACATCTTTAAACTTCCGCAGGATTCTGTGACATTCAAGTTTGTTCCTGAAATATTGCATCTTTGTGTCAACTATATGGATCGCTATCTCTCACAGAAGGTCCTGTCCAGTACTAAAATGAGGCTGCTCGGTGTAACTTGCATGATGATTGCAGTGTAAGATTTACTATTTTTTATCATTTATGTATTCTAATAGTATTTAAGCAGAAGCCTTCAACCATGATTGTGCACTTTGCAGCAAATATTATGAAGAAATGAGGGTAGTTAAACCTAACCCAGAAAAACTACCTGCCCTAGTCAAATTTTGTGAATTAGCAAATGGCGAATTCACAAAAGATGAACTTTCGCAAATGGAAATCTTGGTCTTGGAAGGCCTGGAGTTTAAATTGACGGTATCAACGGCAAACTTTTTCTTAAGGTGATAAGATAATTATCTAATCATTGTAATTTGTATGATGACATATATACTAACATTTATTTACTTGAATGATTCTATAGGAGGTTTGTCAAGGTTGCACAACAAGGTGCGAATGAGGTAATATCCATATCCATTATTTGACCTTTTCCAAAGTGTAAAGGATCTTTTTAAAATTTGGTTACGTCTATTTTTGCAGGAACCGCCGCTGCGGTTTGTATTCCTAGCTAACTATATTACAGAGCTATCTCTGTTCCTAGCTAACTATATTACAGAGCTATCTCTGTCAAGTTATAGTATGCTGGGTTATACACCATCGATGATAGCAGCGTCATCAATTTTCCTGGCTAAATATATTCTTAATCCTTCCCAAATGCCATGGGTATATTCTGAAATTTTAACATAATTTTTGATAAATATCCCCATAACATTTTCAATAATTTTATATGAATGCAGAATCCCACGTTGAAGGATTATACTCGTTACGAGGTCTGTGATTTAAAAGATTGTACGTTGGAATTACAAAATATTTTCAACAATTCTCAAAATGGCCAGTTGCATGCTGTTGTGAAGAAATACATGCAGCATGAGGTGAGTAAAACGTCTGTCTCTCTCATTTTGTCTGTCCGTTATTAACTCAAATTGTTTTTTGTATCAGTATAAATTCGTGCAGAGTATTAAGTGCAATCTTCCTATACCTCCAAAGTACTTTTCTAGAGTGTAAGATGGATGTATAGATTTGCTGTAATAGTCATGATCACTTCTTGGGCACTTCAGTTCTAAGACATTGTTTGTTTTTGAGACTTAAACATGTATACATTTACATTTGCTCTAATTCTGTGTAAGCCGTCATGGATGGATGAGACTTAACATGATCACTTCATGTGAATACATTTGCTGTCAAATATAAACTTCAGCTCTAAGAAATTGTTTGTTTAGAGACTTAACATGTATACATTTGCTCTAATTTTGTTTATGTGTGTTCTATCAGCTGTAGTTACACCATTAGATTAGATGCAGGTAATAAGACTTGATATATTACCCCATTTTTATAAACTAAAATGATCATTTACCCTTGATAATTTCAATTATTCTTGAACCAACAATTATTTTCTTATCCCCATTTTTTATTCATAATCACATAAACCCTATCTCAACTTTAAATTTACTAAGTGGAGGATGGATGGCACTCCTCTTCAAGTGTGATATTTTTTTAATTTTTTACAATTTCTTATTGGATGGGTAGATGTAGCATTCTCCCAACTTAAGTTGTCAAGCCTGAGCACTAAATCAGAATTTGTTCTGCTTCCCCAAAGTATACATAATTGCTTTTAAGTGTTTGTTTTGTCTTCAAGACAGAAATCAGGATTACAATTTCTAATGTCACAAAAAGATAGCCGATGCTGAAATATGGGGGTTAGAGACCATTCTTGTCTTGACTCCTCCGAATGTAGAAGTTCTTCTTTACAGAAACGACACATTTAGTACAGAGACCAGGAAGCAAACTAGGAGGTACTGCCCTTCACATTGTTTAGGTGAATCTGTACTTGGGTTGATGCAGAAATGACAACTAGTACCAGAATTTGAAGCAAAATCCATGGCCAGTGACCAAGATTATCAACAAAAAGTGCTGGAGAAGATGCCTCCAGAGTCAGATTATGATTGGGAAACTGCAACAGAAATGACATGATTCAAGAAAGATGTAACAAATCCAAAATTGCAAAAAGGGCATACATCCTGAGTGAGAATAAAAGATGACCAATTCATCCTGAGACTCAAAATAAGTTAATCACTTAATCATTACCTCCATTTTGATGAACTACTTCTCAACAAATAATCATTTTTTGTCTCCAGTTATTCGAAATTTAGAGTAAAACAGTAACAATGTAATGAGAATAAAAAAGATGATTAATTCACATTCATCATGCTGCCTACGGGTAATGAGACTCCAGATAAACTATATCCCCCTTCTATAATCATTTTTTTGTCAATTACTCCACTATACCAAAATTAGAGCAAATCACAAACAAGAATGATTATAATTATGATTTTGCTGAATGTAGAATATGAAATTGTGACTTGTGATGAAGAACAACTTTCTTTCTAAGAGGAATCTCGTCATCACCCTATGCCTCCACGCTAACTAGTGCTGTGTCTTCAGGCGTTAACAACCACTCCGAACAGAAAAGACGATTCTAAATCTCGCTGTTACGAGTTGGGTCGATGAAGAAGATGAGTCGAAGGAAGAGTTCGAATAAGGAGGTGTATTAATCCGTTTTTCTTAAAAGTCGCACTTTATAAATAAAACATGTAAATGCTCTATACACATTTTTGTAACTGATTAGGTCGGGCCTATATAAGCCCGTTTTACCCGAATTGAATACAGTTTTGGCTATTTTACAAATTCATTAACTTCTCCCTCCAAATTTCATCAATATTTTCCCCCATTTCTGTTCGCGAACCTCAATCGGGTGCTTAAGGCATTTCAGTGGTATCAGAGCTAGGTTATCACGTTAGATGTGTGAAATCATGGTGTCGAACACTGATCTAATTGGCAAATTGGAAACACAATTTGATTCGGTGGAAGCTCGGGTTGTGTTGTTGGAAAAACGAATAACCAAGCTGCAGGACGATCAAGTGGATGGAAAGAATGAAATACTAAAACGATTCGATCAACAGACGAAGGATCGGGCTAAGGAATTAGAGTTATTGAGACAACAGTTAGCTGAAATGTTCAAACATTTTAGCTCAAACAAGGAGAAGCAGCAGGTGGTGGATCATGAGGTGGAATTAGAAGGTGAAGGTGTGAAGGATGATGAAGTTAATTCGAAGGTACCAATTATGGACTGTTGCCCACACCACCACCACAAGCAAGGTTACGTGGTCCAGGAGGAAGTGGTGCTCCTAGAGGCTCGGGCAATGTTGCAAATGATCGACCTAGAGCTGGAGCTATACCACCCGTAGTAAACCACTCAGCAAGGAGGTATGAGCCTAATTTTCCTCGAAATTCTACACTAGAATTTGAGACTGGGGTAATTGAGCAAAATAGGCATGCTGAGAAGAATGTTACTATTAGATCTGGGGAATTTGCTAATCAAAATAGGAAATTTAGGATGGATTTTCCTAAATTCATGGGGATAAATCTAGATCATGAATTAGAAAATGCAATAAGTATTTTGCTTTCAAATTCAATTATAAAAAATAGTGTGTACCTTCATATATAGCTTGTTTATATGCTAACACAAGTGGTAACTTATTCTCTTCTCCTTCTCCTTCTCCTTCTCCTTCACCTTCAGAACAATAAAAAATAATCTAACAAAATATCAAAGACACAAAACTATTGAACATGAGTTTTAACGAATGAATTGTTTATTAATATGGTTTTTCTTACTGTTGCCAAATTTTACAAACTGACTATCGTAGTCAATATGTCGAATTGTGACACGTGGCATCGTATGCGTCGTATGAAATTGCTACCTGTATAACAGGTTTAAAATAATTAAATTATTTTTTAAATTGTATTGTGTTATTTACTATATTACCCTTCTTTAATATAAATAATTTTTTTAATTTATCAAAAATTACTATCCTACACTTTTAATACAAATTTCATTAATTATTATTTTAAAATTAATTTATAGAGTATTAATTATAAATTTCATTAATTATTATTTTAAAATTAATTTATAGAGTATTAATTTATAGACTGTACTTTTTAGTGTAATAAAATAGTGACATTTATTGTAACATTGTGTACTTTTTAGTGTAATAAAATAGTGACATTTATTGTAACATTGTGATGTTTAAGTTACTTTTTAGTGTAATAAAGTAGTGACATTTATTGTAACATTGTGATGTTTTAAGGGGATTGTTTAAAAGTGTTTTTACTATTTTTGATAATGTGTCATCGAGCAAAAAACACTCGAAATGGTAAAATGTGTCAACAAGGGAACAGAGGGAGTATAAAAGTGTTTTACTTTACAATTGATTTGTATGTAACAACTAATACTGTTTAAAAAAATAAACTCAAATTAAATTATAAAATAGTAGAAGAAAAACAAATAATTAAAAAAAAGATCAATTCTAGCCGATTTTCTCAGAATTTGACAGATTCAACTATAAAAATGACTTTTTAGGGCATCTCCAATGGGGGTGTAGAAATCCCATGTGGATTGCTACTCACAACTCAAATTAAGGGTAGAAGGGGTTGGGGGAGAGATGATGTGGAGGAGAGAGGAGAACTTCTATCCCATTTCAAGTGGTCCCAACTTTTTTTTTTTATACTCCCTCCGTCCACGAAAAGTAGTCCCATTTGCCCTATATTCTTTGTCCACAAAATGTAGTCACATACCCTTTTTTAAAACTATCACCCTTCAACCATCACTTAATTACTCAAATTGCCATCAACTTTATTCACAAACAATCACTTTATTCAAAATGGACCCCACAATACCCTTACTTTATCTACTTTATCTACCTTCTTCTTAAAACATGTGCCCCATCCCCATGTCCCTACTTTTCATGGATGGAGGGAGTAACTTATATTTTAATTATTATTTTTAATTGTATTTTAATTTGTATTTAGCATTGATGTATTTTTTATCTCGTACTCTTTGTATTATTTGAATTATATTTTGTAAAAAAATATATTAACATTATTTTATTTTTATATATAAGTCAAAAAATATACTGTATTTTTTTAAAACTTAAAATTAAGTAAACAAGTTCAAAAATTCATGAAGCATTTACAAAGCTAGTGGTATATTTTGAATGATTGGCAAATCAAATAGCAACATGTTTGGTATGAACAATATTTATGTTATATAGAAGTAAGTAATTTTGGGGTCAAGAATATAGCTAGTATTCATAAACTAAATAAATTTTGCTACAAACAATATTTATGAAAAATATTTGTAATAAATGATTAAGGGTAAAATACTCAAAATTAAAGATTTTTTTTCAAAGTGACACTTACTTTAAAAATAATTAAAAAAATTAAAGTGACATTTATTAAAAAAAATAGAGGGAGTATAAATTATAAAATAAAAATAATGAATGAAAGAATGTAAAGAGAAAAATATATACTCTAATTTGAGAGTGGGACCCACTTTTGAGGTAGAAGAGTGGTAGAATGCATTGGAGGGGTAGAAGTTTTTTGATATAGGAGTAGAAAACTTTTGAGGTGACACACATGTGGCAAACTTAAACCCCAAAAATCCTCACTAGCACTGGAGATGCCCTTAAGTGGCAGGCCGATTCTGAGTCCGATTCCTAGTTCAACTAGTTGAATTAATCCAGTTATAATAAATAGTGTGTACCTTCATATATAGCTTGTTTGTATGAAAACCCAAGTGGTAACATAAAAATTCAAATTAAACAGGAGCAACAATTCTCTGACTCACATCAATAAATTAAAAGAAATTGTGTCATTGTCATAATTAAACATCTAAACAAGTTAACATTAAGTAAAGTAAAATCGAAAAGGAGACACAAACGTATTCTCCTCCTCGTCCTCCTCCTCCTTCAGAACAATGAAAAATAACCTAACAAAATATCAAAAACAGTGACAATTGATAAGGGATATCATTCACCATTGATGATGATAGAATTTCAAGTTAGTCTTATATAAAAGTAATACTAACAGAGTAACACGTTTTAATGTAACTAATACTGTTTAAAAATACACACAATATGCAAACTGGTAGAATGTAAAACTTGTTCAAATAAGACTTTACATGGAGTCTTAAATACACACAATATGGAAAACTTGTTCAAATAAGACTTTACATGGAATCTTATGATCAACCAGTCAAATCATCTCATTACATGCATATTGAAAAAACTATGACTCATGCACGAGACATTTACAGTAATCTAGAGTCTACACAACTCATGCTAAGGATTTCCTTAAGCTGCGACATATTAAGCTTCTAAAAGCCAACAATTATGGAACCATATTCACACAATAGCAGGAATATTTCAAATATAGGAAACTTTGTTTTGACATTAAATTCATATTATTGGCTCAAGCTGAACTTGCTCTTCATGACGAAATTGTTAACGAGTCATCTATGGTCAAAGAGTAAATTACAAGATGCAAAAACCAACCTTATTCAGCTATGGATGAACAACAAATATTACAACAACTTCAAAATAAACAAAAAGTTATCCATTTTCATGAAAGAAATGGTGCAGTTTTTTTTCCCTATACACACAACGCAAACCTCCAGAATAATTCACCTTAATAATTATGAAATATCAAAGAGAATCCTATCCACGTATCTACCAAAATGCAGGGTTGGAGAAAATAACAAAAAGAGTTATCACATATTCCAAAAAGCAATTAGATTCATCAACACAAAGTTCAGTTAAAACGCTACACAGACGAGAAAAAGGTAATAAAGATGCAACTTTACACCACAAATATATGTCATGCCACAAATCGATCCAAGGCTGATGCTAAAGATGCATGGTAGCAAATCAAGCTTTATAAATGCCAAATATAATGTAATTATGTTTACCTTCATACATTGCAGCCCAAGAAGTAACATGAAAATTGGATTAAACGGGAGCAAGAGACTCAACAAACTGGTGAGTATGCCAGGAACCAAACTGAAAACAACCATACTCGTAAAATCTCTGAGTGCTGAAGTCAAGAAGCTCCTCAATCCTCCTCTCATAAAAATGATAAGCCATAATCTTCTTGCCAGGAATAAGGAACACAAGATAGTTATCTTTCCTCTCTCCTCTGATAACACCAAGGGAGACAAATTTATCATGAACAACACCTTCTTGTCTACCAATATAAAGCTGGAACAAGAATGACAAGAATGACCGCTCCCCATTTTTTTCAGTAATCTCATGTACCACCAAATCATCACCAGTATAAGAAATGAGATGAGAATGACCAAATGACTCAATGATGTTTGTGGCTAAAAGGACATCCAAATAAATTGGATCTCCACACACGAGATTTTCAGTATCAAAACAGAAGATGCTGCCCCAGGACGATAGTGAGTAGGTGAAATCATTTGAATAAACACACCGGCGGAGAGGGAGAACACACTTCGGCATTTGGTAAGGCTTATCATCGCGCTTCCATTCATGCGTCTCCGAATCGTAAACTTCAATATAATAAACCAAGGAGCTAGTTTTGGAATTCCGCAAACAAATAGCTTTGTAGTGAGGTGATTTCAAAGGATCAAATGCCAAAAGTAAACACAGAAAATTTAAGCTTCCGTTGTTAGGGAGCCATAAATTCCTTGATTCCCCGGTGGTGGGATTGTACACATAGTAAACTTGGCTATTGTATCCACGTTCGAGCAACAAAAGGCCGTTACAAGATTGGCAGACTTCAAATTCATTAAAATTAAAATTAAAATTGAAGGGTACCAAATTCTTACGGGTTGGATTAAAGTGAAACCAGTGCAAAAGATAGGAGCGGAGGAGGAATGAGGTCTGTGGCATCCGGTAGCGGCGCGCGTGGAGATGGCGGAAGGAAGCGTCGGAAATGAGAGAGTGCCAGTGTTTGCTCACAGATTTAAATCTGATTAGGGATTTAGCAGGAAGGAGGATGAGAATTTCCAATAGTAGGTCATCGTTGTTGGAAATCACCTCCACAGAGGAGGAGGCGGCGGCGGCAGCGGCAGCGGTGGACGGCTTTTTGGCGCTCATTGTGGTGGCGGAGAGGGTTTAAGAATCAAGCCCTAGGAATAGTGAAAAAAGGGCACAACATCATGCCTTTGTGCAAATTTCGGTTTTATTTTCCCATATATAGTATATTAATTAAAAATTTAATCTTTTGAATTTGTATAGAATTGTAAATTTATTATTCTATTAAAATATTTATGTTTACATATTTTTCATTTGTATTTTTAGCCAAAAAAAAAATTCAAATTCACTCTAATAAAGATATGATTGTATTGAATTAATCGATAATACAGATCCTCCAAAATTTGGTAAATTATTGAAGATAATGACATGTATTTGTCATTATTGAAGATGTATATATTTCCACAATTCCACTGTTCATCATCTTATATATAGCAATTTCTTCAAGAGCGTTTTAAAATTAGTCTACCACACCCTTCATTTTTTAATAAGTGTCATTTTGACTTTTTAACAAATTTTAAAATAAGTGTCATTCTAGAATTTTTTCTTTAATTTTAACTATTTTATCCTTATTCATTTATCATAAATATTTTTTATTAATAAATTCCACAAAAATTGTTTATACCAAAATTAATTTGGTTTATGAATACTAGCTACATTCTTAACTACATTCTTAACTACATTCTTAACTACATTCTTTATCAAACAAATTTTCTATATTAAAATTAGTTATAAGGAAAAATCTTATATGCACCGTGTGCACAGATCCCTTTCCTGTGCACACGCTTTTTTTACCATTTTTTCTACAAATTCTTCCCCCTTCTTCTCTCTTCTCCTCTCTTATCCTCTTCTCTCTTCTCCTTTCTCCTTCTTTCTCTCTCTCCCACGCGGCCGGAGGGGCGGGTTCCGAGGGGAAACAGAGGAGCCACTAGAAGGGGTGGTGCGGGAGCGCCGCCACAGCCACCGCGTGTCGCGGATTTCGACGGTGGTGGAGAGGAGAGTGCCGGCGAAGATGGTGGCGGAGATGTTCCGATCCGCATCCATCAGAAAACCCGAGACCACCCACTCGCCGCCGCCTCCCGATGACAAAAGTTCCCTCTCCGATGATCCTCAGGTACGCCTCGCTCTCTACATAGCCATAGCCCACGCCGGCCTTGCCTTCGGAATCTTCATTGTCTACGGAGTCGTCAAACTTCTTGAAGATTTCGCCAGGCCCATTTTATGGGGCGTCCTCTGTTCAATCCCTTTGCGGGGTATTCAAGAAGCCCTTGTTGGGTTTTGGTCCGAGCCTTTGAAATTGGGCCTCACTGAGACCATTTTAGCTCTCCCTGTTGCCATTTTCAGAGTATTTGTTGGAACCCTTTGTGAAATTAAGGATTTGGCTGGTAGAATTGTTCTTAGGAAGAAGAAGCCTAAAGTTATGAGGAGGAAAAGGAGTGGCTTTTACAAATTGGTCAGATGGCTTGTTTCTTTTTGGTTGTTTGTAATGGCTTATGAGCAGATTGGTACTGTGGGTTCTCTTATGATTCTTGCATTAGGGTTTATGTGTACTGTGGTTGTTTTCTATAAGTCATTCTTGTTTATTATTACTTAAAAATGGTGTTTAATATTAGTGAAAAGTGGAAATAGTTATTAGTGAAAAGTGTTGTTTATTATTACTCAAAAGTGTTGTTTATTATTATTGAAAAATATTGTTTTGTAATACTAAATTTTTTAACTCAAAATAATTAAAATGGCAACTGTTATTACTGAAAAGTGGAAAATTTATTATTGAAAAGTGGTGTATATTTTAACTGAAAAGTGTAATTTTTATTATTGAAAAGTGGTGGATATTTTAACTGAAAAGTGTAATTTTTATTATTGAAAAGTGGTGGATATTGTGACCTTATATCCGTTTCCAAGTATCGTAATCGCCAGTCCAGCAGTTACTTTGTTGTTGAAAATTTGCGTTTTTGTGTCTTATAGTTGGTCACTGGTCGCATAGGGTGCACGTGCACCCTATGCACAGAAGACCAACTCTAGTTATAATTAATAAAGGGTGATATCGACCACAATTTATAATCTTAATTGGTTGAATGACACTTATTAAAAGATGGAGGAAGTATAAAATAAGTTATAAGAAAATTTTGAATTCTAATCTCATGAGTCAATTATATAATAATTAATTATCATACCTACATATATTAGTGTTTATATGATATTGATAAAGACATAAAGTTAACATAATATTAATTGAGTCAAATTATACGAATTTACCATATACTCCCTCTGTCCCATACTTGAAACTACATTTTACCATTTTGGGCGTCCCATACTTGAAGTCACATTACCTAAAATAGTAAAAGCACTTTTAAACACTCCCCTTAAAACATCACAATATTACAACAAATGTCACAACTTTATTACACTAAAAAGTAATTTTATTACTATTTATAAAGTTGAAAAGTCTTTATTACCCCCACTTTATCTTACACAATACTAATAAACAACTCATTTATTAAAATCCGTGCCAATTTGGTTTGTGGCTTCAACTTTGGGACGGAGGGAGTATATAATTAACGTTTTTACCATACTTTGTATTAGAAACTGTTGGTCCTGAAAGGAGTATATAACAAGTGTATTGGGGGGGGGGGAAATACACTTGTATGCAAATTCTTTTCAAACTTGATCAAACTAGATATCAGCAATGTTGTCTTGGACAACTCTGCTGAAGATGATTAACTCTTTTAAAGATAATCAAACTACTAAGTACTATTGAGTACTTAGTTGAATAACTATCTAAAGGAGTTATATGTGCGGAATAGTGGTTGGCCCTTTAGTTTAGACTCCTTTATAGTTTCTGAAATCACTTAATCAATTAAACAGTCCAGTTTTCAGGGAACTTGTCCAAATGTCTTTTTGCACAGTCTTAAGTATAGGTTCTTTGAAAGGTCAGTTTAGTGTGCAGTGTTGAATGTATGAAAGTACTTTGAAAGTAAATCAACACAAGAGTTTATAGTGGTTCAGAGACTCAAGCTCCTACATCCACTTTCCCTAATTTAACAGGATAATTCCTTCACTCTTGGAATTAACTTGTTTTATAGTGCCAAGGTGCACTTGATCAAGAGCACCACTCCTTGGTGAATTGATCCCTAGGATGTCTAGAGTCCTAGTACCCTCTTCTCAACTCAGAACTGAACTGTTCTTCTCTCAACAATCAGCTCCTACCACTTCTACTACTACAACCTTCTCACTTTCTCACTTGAAAGGGGTAAGGGTTGAAGTAAGGTTCCAACTAATGAGATATCCTTTACAATGAAGATCAGTGTATAAGGAATATGATATCTCTCTAAGCTTGTGTATGGATATACAATAGGTTTAGCTTAGAAGAAGTATATGAAGACTAAGATAGTCTTTGAAAACTTGTAAGCACTCTTGCTTGAGGATAGTTGTCAAGTTGGATTTTGTTGAGGTGCTTTCAAATGGTCTTCACACTTCTGTATTTATAGACAAATGGAGGATTTTCCCGTTGGAGAGGCAGCCTCAAATGTCCATAAATGTCTTCTTTTAGTTCTTCAACTTTGAAGACAGATTCTTGATAGTGACATGTCCTCATTTGGGAAATAAACGACTGTATAAACTTTGTCTTCATTCTGCAGCACTCTTCCCAATGTCTGACTTTAAGATTCACTTGTTAAGACTTGGACATGGCTTCTGAAGGTTGTTCCAATGATAGGACAACATTCCTTATCAAATGGACAACTCTTCTTATCACTTTCAGCAGTTTTGCCTATCAGCAAGGTTGGCTTGCTCTTCTTCAGATGACTTGTCTCTTACCCTTTGCTTCACCTTAAAGTGATCTTAGTATGATTCATTTGGAATCTTTAGGGTATAGTTGTCTTCAAACTTTTCAGCATAGTTGACCTCAAGCTTTCAGATCACTTGATCTTGATTAATTGTGCTGAGACAACTTCTCTGGACAACTCTTCTGATCAGTATAGATGGTCTTCAAAAGACTTAGTGATTGTTCCAGAATTTGAGCCTTGAGGGGACTTGTTCTAGATAATCTTCAAAGCATATGTTCCCCCTCAACTTGTGCATCTAATTAACTAAGAGTTGCCTAACATATCAGCTTCTCTTCTAGCCTTATTCTATATGTTCTAACATTCTTAGAACATAATCATCTTTGACTTAGGCATGTCTCAGGGGGTTTTTGGTATTGAATCAAAACATATCTCATTTTATTCCCAACAATTTCCCCCTTTTTGATGATGCCAAAACCTATACAATTTATGCAAAAGTGACTTGGCTACACCTATTACATTTATCTTCAGAAGATATGACTAAGGTCAATTATCCTGAAAAAGAATGTGTTAGTGTACTCACCATTCATGTTGCAAATAGGTTTCAAAGATAGGCATAGAGAGATTTCTGCAATAATGTATCTTGAATCAAAGGTAGTTCAACTATCATTCATATAAAAATCATTACAGGCATGTTGATAGTTGAAGATAACTTATCAGAGTATGAATTCAAGATATCATTACAATTGAACATTTCATTACAAAAGTTTCAGAGCATATATTAAACATAAGTTCTAGTGTATCAGAGCAAAACAACTAAATGCTTAAGAATATCTAGATCTTCAAATATCAGAGCATCTCCTAGTATCAGAGCAAAACACCAGATATCAGAGCAAATGCTTGCAGATCATATCAAAGCAACAAAAAGCATCATATCAGCATACTTGACCAAACTTCAGCATAGATGACCAAATAAAACATATCTTCAGATAAGATAAGTTTTTATCCAAAAAGGTCAGAAGACTTAGCCATTTCAGAGATCATCCTCAGGGGGTGGCACCATCCCATATTGTGCCCACACTCTTCTTTTCAAGGCCATGGCTTCTTGGTTTGTTCCCTTAGGTCTAAGAACCATCTTGTTCAGCTTGAGGATCTCAGTAAATTCCTTCAGGATTCTTGCCTGGTCAATCCATCCTTCAAGCTTTGGAGGCATGTATATGATTGGCTTGGGGGCAGTGAGTTCAAATCTTGCAATATCAGCAGCTGCAAGCAGTTGTTGATAAAGTTCTCTGTAATACTCTATCATGAACTCAAAAAAAGTGGAGTTGGCATCTCTTCCATTCCATCTGTCAATGACATATTGATCATAGACAAACTCCCTTTTGGCTTCCTCCCATGAGTCATTCAGCTGAATTGGCACCCATTTATCCAAGTGAGGATATTTGGTGTCCATTGGGATCAGTAACTGTGGCTTCATCTTGTTGAAGGTTGCTCTCTTCCTTCTTGGCTTCTGGAAATCTGCTCTTCTTTTATCTCTTGCTCTTTGTGCTTCATCCATCAAATCCATCTTTTCTTGGGCCCTCATCATGGCCAGTTTTTGTTGTGTTTCAGGGTCTTTGCCACACCCTTCATGAAATAGCTTTGATGGATCATTTAGCACCACCACTTTCTTATTCTTAGGTCCTGGTCCAAAGCCTTCTTCATACAGCTCCTCTACATCTTCAGAAGCTTTGGCACCTTCAGTGGACTTAGTCTCAGTAGACTCTTCTTTCTCAGAAGACTTGTCTTTTTCAGCAATCTTGGACACTTCAGCATTCTTGTCCTTTTCAGCAACTTTGGTCTTCTTGGAGATAGGTTCATCATCAATAATTCTGAATTCAGGAGGCAAATCAAGGTTGTTAGGAAAGTCAGTGAATGTCTCAGCTATTCTTTTCTTTCCTTGGGCCTTCTTGATCTTTCCTCTAGTTTGGACTCCTTCAGCATTTTTGTCCAAACCAGACACCTCTCCTCCTGGTCTTTGCTGTAACCTTACTCTTTCCTCTTGAGCTGAGGCCATTGAGTTCTTCAAAGCAAGTGCTAACTGCTCCTCTTCATCCAATTCTTCTAAGTTTAGCACTGCTGGCTCTTTTCCTTTTCCTTCAGCAATTTTGTCCTTTCCCTTGACTGGGCTTCCAATCACCAAGGTACCTTTTGCCCTTACTCTTTCCCTTTCCCCCTTTTTGGCAGCATCAAAACATTCAGGCTTCAGTTCACTCATAGTTGATGCCATCAAGGACTGGGCTTGGGTTAGAGACTTCATTTCTTCCAACAAATATACATTTTCATCATGTATATTTTGCATCCTATCACTGCTCAAGCTAAGGAAAGCTAGAACAAGCTTCATCTTTTGTTGAACAACTTCCTCCATGGTTGCTTTTAGAGATGCATTTAGTTGGGCCTTAAGGAGCTCAGTGAGGTTGGCCACTGCACCTTCAGCAATGTTGGCCAACACTTCTTGGGAAAACTTTTCTGAGGCTGCTTTCACCATAGCTAGCCTTTGCTCTTCAGCTCTTTTCCTCTGCAGGGCTGTCTTCTTGCCAAGAGCTTGCCTAATGGTCAGTCTGATAGCTTGAACATTGGCATTGTGATTATCTCTTAGCAGCTTTTGATCCTTCTTGACCTCTTTTGAGATTTTCTCCATACTGACTTTGGCTTTGTGAACTTCAGAGGAGATGGTTTGAAGACCAGATTCCACTCCTTATATTCTTGCTTCTAAAGTGGGTAACACCACCTCTTCAGAGCCAGTTAATCTCATTTCTACAGATGCCAAGGTTCTTCCATGCTCATCCAGAGCTCCAGAAGTTTCTGCATGAGCTGATTGGACTTGATGAGCCAAGGAGTCCAATTTTGTTGATTGAAGGCCAAGTAGGGCTTGTGCTGATCCAGAATCAACATGGATGGGAGCATCTGTCAGGAGGTCATCTGCAAAGATTTGTTTAAAACTTATACCTGCAATGTCAGATAAATCAAAAGAGTCAGTAAGAACACACTTATCACCCTCAATTTTTTTTTCATAAGACTCTGATACATCAGCAGTCTTCTTCTCATTTTCAACTTTTTCTTTTCTCCCTTCAGTAATGATGTCCTCACACAAGGAATCAGGCCTCCTCTCATCAAGGGATTCTTGAAGTTCAGATTTGACTTCAAGAATAGCCTGTCCTTTCTCACTTATATCACCCTCATTTGGCGGTACACTCACTATCCTAGTAATTACCACCTCTCTATCATCCTCTACTCCCTCTGGTTTTTCCACTAAATTTTCCTTTTCAACTCCATCACCTAGACCTGCAACATCTCTACCTTCAACAAGGTTCAAAGATGGCAGTTGTGGGGAGATCACAGTGCTTATTTCAGCAGCCACTGAGTCATCCTGAATGATTAAGGGCTGATCAGTGTCCAACTCTCCTGACACTGAATAGGCCTTAATCAAACCAGCCTCTAGTATAGGAACCTCCACATCTTTAGAATGTGCCTTGGGTTCAGAAGAACCTTCATTGGCAGATGTGTCTTTGGTTGTGTTACCACCCTTGGTCAACACCTCTGAAGATACAGAGCCTTTCCTATGATAGGTTCTAGGGGGGTTTGAAAGTCTGCCTGATACAGAAGACTTGTGCTGAAAAGGTTCAGGGAGGTTGGCTTGAGGGGTTTCAGGAGGGTTGGGTTTTGAAGGATTTGAGGGATCATCAGGGGAATCATCATCATTGGAGATACTATCAGGGTGTCTGATGCCCTTAGCTTTCCTCTCCTTCTCCTCAATGATGATCTTATCCTTCACCAATTTTGCAAATACATTCTCATCAGTGAGCAATCTTGTCTTTGACACTCCAGCAAAATGTAGCAATCTACTCTCCTCCACTTGCCACCAGTTTGCACCCTTATCTTGGATAACTTGTGATATCTCCATTATGGTCTTGTCTTTCACATCAATAAGCATCCTCAAATCATGAAACATCATCTGAATTCTTGGAAATTCAGCAAGTTGTGGATACAAACTGTCCACAGTAGCCTTGGCTCCACCTCTGAGCATACTTTCATAAGTATACTCCTCCTCATCTCCACTTGAATGAGGACTTTGGGTTATAGGGGAGTTGGCTCTGTCTTCTCCTAGTGTGGCTTCAGGAAGGTTAAGCTCAGGGACGTTGGCTTCAGAAGGGTTGGTTGCAATTGAAGGTACTTTAGTTGTTTTTGAGAGCAATGGATCTGAAGGGGCTTTGCTCAGGGGGGTTGGCTCAAGAAGTGCAGCTTCTAAAAACTTTGAGTAATTGAGCATAGATGAGTCAAGGGGTGATTGCAGCCTTGTCTCATCCACTGCTAAATCTGCTAGCACATCTATCCCACTTCTTTGCACACTCCCTTCTGGAGAGTATCTCTTTGTAAGGTTGATGGGGGTGATAGGTTGATTGGTTGGGGTTAGGTGGGTTTCAGGGGAGTTGGGTTCAGGATTCTGAATTTCAGGGATGCTGGCCTCTATTGGTTGACCTTCAGGGACCTTGGATTCTGGAGTTCCAGAACCAGATGAGTTGGTCATTGATTTGGATTTGGTCCTGCTTTCAGCTCTGCTCTCTCTTAGAGCAAGTTGGAGAGACTTTTCTTCCTGAAGCTCCAACACCTTTTCAGTAGGCTTGACCCTTCTCTTGCTGGCCCTACTGCTCCCACTTCCTTCTCCATCTTTCTCAGGGACAACTTCCCTGATCCTTTTATCCCCTCTAGACTTTTGTCTAGTCTCATTATACTTTTGTCTCAACTCTTCTGAGTGATCAGAAGACACTTGCACACCTTCTTTAGCAACATCTTCAATCTCAGTTGAGACTCCAGTGGTATCTTCTGAGGGGATTTGAGATACTTTCCTTGTTTTCACCATTCTGGCCTTTGTCCTCCTTTTTAATTTGGGCTTCTCCTCCTCCTTTTCTTCAGCAGGTTTGGCCAGTAGCATCCTCCTTTGCTCAGTTTTCTTGCTGAGCTTTCTGAACATTATCTTTTGGGCTGGGAGGGGCTTTGCAAAGGTTTGCATTTGAGAATAATGGGAAAACCTCTCAATCAACAAGCTTGCCCTGGTGCAATACTTGAGTTTCCCTTCTAGCACAACCTTATTGTGAGTTTTCACCTTAAATTTGGCCTTTTCCTTCATCATCTCAGACATGATGAAGGTCCTCCAATCAAATTTGATGCCTTTGCCACTAGCATCAATAATTGCAGCCATAATTCTGATTCTGGGATGGCTGACCTGCTCTAGGCTTCCAGTGTTGCTCAGAAGAGTCTTTGCAACTACCTCAAAGAGGTTGAGAAACTTTTGCTTGAGAGTCTTCTTGTTTTTTGTTGAAGAAATGGGGCCTGGAACTAAAAGCCATTCTTGTGCTATCTCATCTTCATGATCAGCACCATATAATTCTGGATTTCTTCCTTCAGAAGGTAATCCAAAAGCTCCTTCAAGATCTTCTGAAGAGAATTTTACCCTATGAAATCTCTCTTCCTCCTCTCCCTCTGCCACATATGAAAGTCTGGTGGAAACTTCACCATCTTCAGGCTTACCTCTCCACTTGAGAAAGACAAAGAACTCAGCCATGTAGCTTTCCAAGCAGGAGCTTGGTCTTTCCTCCATAAACTTTTGAAGACCTGCCCTCCTCAACCATCTAAAGGTTGGTGTAATCTCAGGGTCTTCACTTTCAAATGAGACTATGGGCTCAAAGTGAAGGCTGTTTTTGTTGCTCAAATATCCAAAATCAAGGTCTAGAGCCTTGTTGGAGAAATCAATGATCATTTCTGGTCTAACTTTGGGAGCCATTGAAGGTTTACATAAATGAATTTGAGAGAGTTTGAGAGTGTTTGAAGAAGATGAAAGCTAGGGTTTAGAAAACTTGGGGAAGAAGTGTTTGTGGGGAGTTCTTAAGATTTGTGAATATTCTAAAAAGAATGTTTGTCAATGAGTTGGTGAGTCTCAAGATTTTTCAACGATGGATGAAAATGGAAATTTCAATTTGGACGGCTAGGATTGATTTCAGGGGGGTTGGCCAGTATTGATCCAATGGTCATTAACCAATGAAACAGTGAAAGACTATTTCTATTCAAATGTGGAAGTTATTAAATATTGGTTAATGCTTGGGGAGTTTTCGAGATAGATCATGGCTTGAAATGTTTAATGCAAACAAGAGTTAAATCTTGACATTTAATGCATGGAAAGTGACCTTTTGGGTGGGGGACAAATTAAAATCCCAAAAAGGTGATATCTGTAAAAGGAATGAGACAGACATCAAAATAGGCAATGATTACCCAAATTAGGTGCTTATCAAACCAAGAGAGGTGTTTGATAGCCATGACAACTTATCTGACCCCACATGGACAAGTGTCCTGAAAAGATGTGGATAAGTGTCCTGAATAATTGAGGCCATTTTTCCAGAGTTTCAGTAGACTTGACCAAGTCTGCTGAAGATCAATTTAATTTCCTTTACTTCCATTAATTCCAATGGAATTTACTTGTCCAACTTCCCTGGATCAAGTAGTCCCAACTCTGCTGATAGCTCCAGAAACCTTGCCTCTGCAAGTGGCTTTGTTAGAATATCAGCTTTTTGATGATCTGTATGGATCTTGACCAACTTTATGTCCTTCTTCTCCACATGGTCTCTAATGAAGTGATGCTTGATGTCCACATGTTTGCATCTTGTGTGCAATACAGGATTATGTGAAATTGCAATTGCACTATTGTTGTCACAGAATATAGGTACTTCAGTAGAGTTGACATTGTAGTCTCTTAGTTGTTGTCTCAACCAAAGGATTTGAGCACAACAACTTCCAGTTGCTACATATTCAGCTTCAGTGGTGGAAGTAGCCACTGTGTTCTGCTTCTTGGAAAACCAAGATATAAGCTTGTTGCCTAGGAATTGACAAGTCCCTGAAGTGGACTTTCTATCAATTCTGCAACCTCCATAATCAGCATCTGAGTAGCCAGTTAACTCAATATTGTCATCAGCAGGGTACCAAAGGCCTAGATTCTCAGTGCCTTTGAGATACCTTAAAATCCTCTTTGCAGCCTCAAGATGACTTTTCTTAGAATTTGCTTGAAACCTTGCACAAACACCTACTGCAAAGGTGATGCCAGGTCTGCTGGCAGTGAGATAGAGGAGTGAACCAATGATTCCTCTATACTCAGTAGAGTTGGTTGGAACACCACTCTCATCAGGATCCATCTTCCAATTAGTGTTCATTGGGATCCTTACTGGCTTGCTAGTTGTACACCCAAATTTTTTGATCATTTCTCTGGTGTACTTAGCTTGGTTGATGAAGATCCCTTCTTTTGATTGCTTGACTTGAAGACCCAAAAAGAAGTTCATCAACCCCATCATGGACATCTCAAACTTGCTTTGCATAAGCTTTGAGAAATTCTCACACAACTTTTCATTGGGAGATCCAAAGATTATGTCATCCACATAAATTTGGACAAGCAAGATGTCCTCTCCTTCAGAGATTCTGAAGAGTGTTCTGTCCACAGTTCCCTTGGTGAATCCATGATCCAAGAGGAATTGTGACAGTGTATCATACCAAGCTCTAGGGGCTTGCTTGAGTCCATATAGAGCCTTCTTCAGTCTGTACACTTGATTTCCAACCTCAAAACCAGGTGGTTGCTCCACATAGACTTCTTCTTTCAAGACTCCATTTAGAAAGGCACTCTTGACATCCATTTGGTACACTTTGAACCTCTTGTGGGCTGCATAGGCTAGAAAGAGCCTTATTGCTTCTAGCCTTGCCACAGGTGCAAAGGTCTCATCATAGTCAATGCCTTCATGTTGGCAATAGCCCTTTGCCACTAGTCTTGCTTTGTTTCTGACAATCAAATCATTCTCATTCTTCTTGTTCTTGAACACCCATTTTGTTCCAATAACATCTTGATGTGAAGGTCTATCCACCAGCTCCCATACTTCATTTCTGGTGAATTGGTTCAGTTCTTCCTGCATGACTGTGATCCAATTGGCATCTTGAAGTGTTTTTTCAATGTCACTTGGTTCTTATTCTGACAAGAAACAACAGAAAAGAGCACTTTCACCATGAAATCTCCTTGTTTTGACTCCTATACTTGGATCACCAAGTATTAGATCAGTAGGATGGTCAGACAACCAAGTCCTTCTTTTTCTGATCTCTTCAGTAGAGTTGTCCTCTACTGAAGGTGAGTCATTTTGATCATAAAATTCAGGATAATTGAATGCAGGATCTAATTCAGGATCATAATCAGGGGTGTTGTCCTCAATGTCAGGGACATTGGCATTTTCAACATTTTGAGTTCCCCCTTGATTATTTAACCCATTAACTACCTCAGCAGGGACTGCTTCTTCATTGGTAGTTGTTACCTGGGTGTGAACTGGGATTGGTTCATTCAGTTCACCATTTCCTTCAGTGGGATTTTCCTCAGGAAAGTTGCCTTCAGGATTGTTGTCCAATGGGAGTTTTTCAGGTAGGTTGGTTTGGACAACATCTATGAATTCAGTGTTTTTGTCTTTTAGGCTCAGTCTGGTTGTCCTCTGTGTGATTTCTTCTGATTCCAAGTTCTCATTCCTGAACTCATGAATAGATTCATCAAACACAACATGAGGTGTTTCCTCCATAATAAGGGTCTTCTTGTTGTAGACTCTGAAGGCTCTACTGATTTGAGAATATCCAAGGAATATTCCCTCATCAGCTTTGCTATCAAAGGCTTTTAACTGTTCTTTCCCATTATTGTGAATAAAACACTTGCAACCAAAGATGTGAAAGTATGACACTTTAGGCAATCTTCCTTTCCAGAGTTCATATGGGGTTTTGCCTTGCCCTTTAGTAACCAAACATCTATTTTGAGTATGGCATGCAGTGTTTATAGCTTCAGCCCAAAAACTCTTAGGTAAATTTGAATCAACAATTAAGGTTCTAGCAGCTTCTTTTAAAGTTCTATTTCTCCTTTCTGCAACTCCATTTTGTTGAGGAGTTCTAGCTGCTGAGGTTTCATGAGCTATTCCATTAGAAGTGCAATACTCATTGATGTAAGAGTTTATGAACTCAGTGCCTTTATCAGATCTTATCTTGATAATGCTAAGGCCTTTCTCATTTGACAATCTCTTTAGAAGTTCAGGCAGTTTGACTTGTGTTTCCTTCTTATTAAGGAGAAATACTACCCATGTGAACCTAGAGAAGTCATCTACTACCACCAATGTGTATTTTCTACCATTTATGCTGGCTGGGGTAATTGGTCCAAATAGGTCCATATGTAAAAGTTCAAGTACCCTTTCAATAGAAATGACTGGTTTTCCTTTGAATGAGGCTTTAATCTGGTTTCCTTCTTGGCATGGTTTGCAAATATGCTCTTTAATGAAAACCTCATTAGGCAGTCCTTTAACTAATGCATTTCTAGCAATCTTGTTCATTGTTTTGAAGTACAAGTGGTTTAATCTCTTATGCCATAACCAACTTTGTTCACTAGAACTCTTAGCAATGAAACATGCAGCATTAGTGGACTTGTCCCAGTCTGCAAAATACACATTCCCTTTCCTAGTTCCAGTCAATAGAATTTGTTGAGACTTGTCTTTGATTAAGCATTTTCCACTTGAAAACTCAACAATGAACTCTTTATCACAGAATTGACTGATACTTAGGAGATTATATTTGAGACCAGCCACATAAGATACATTGGATACTTTGATGTTACCAATCATCAAAGTACTATAACCTTTTGTTGTTGCTTGTGAGCTGTCTCCAAATGTAACATTTGGGCCTTCTTTTTCAATGAAATCAATGAGGAGTTCCTTGTTTCCAGTCATGTGCCTTGAACAACCACTGTCAAGGTACCATGCTGACTTTTTACTCATGCTCCTCATCTTGTGGCCCAGTGGTACCTGCAATTAGATAGGTTTAGGTACCCTTTGAGTTTTGGGTCCTGAGAGGTTAGCTGTACCTTTAGGAACCCAAACTTGCCTAATAACCCTGATTGATTCAAGGTGGCTAAGTTGTTTTCCTCTAGCATCAACATACACTGTCTTTTCCTTAAATGCCTTTGGAAAAGTATGTGTGAAGGTGTTAACTCTGTAAGTTTCAGGAGAGTTGTCAAGTCTCCTGAACTTATGAGTTCTTTGTGCTACTTGAGGGAATCTTTGTGGAAAGGCATTTTTATGACCATTACCCTTTGGCATGAAGGGTTTTGGTTGTCTCATTTTATTTTGCCTTTGAGGAAAGTTGTCCTTAGGTCTAGTCAGCTGAGGCTTTCTCAGTAGAGTTGGCCTAGGCTGATTATACCTTGGATAACTCCTCTGAACATTGTTCAGGAGAGTTGCCCTTCCATTGGGTCTACTCTGTTGACCAACATTCCTCTTGTGTTTAGGGGCTTTGGCCATTTCCTTAGGTCTTGGCCTAGTCTCCTGAAGCACTTGAGTAGGCAGATCATCCATTTTACCCTTTCCTTTGTTCAGTGACTGAATCATTTCATTTTCAGTTTGTGCCACTGACTTTACAAAGATTCTCTTAGTGTTACTTGTAGAAGCAACACTAAGACAAGGTGAAGATTCAAATGGATCAAATCCTAATCCACTTCTTTGAGCCATAGGTCTTTGGTAACTCTGAATTTCCTCTATTGCTTTAGTAGATCTTCTCAGAGCAGACATCTTTAATCTTAGGCTCTCTTCACTTGTTTTAAGAATGTCATACTCATGTGAGAGGTTTTCAAACTTGGCATTTAGGATTTTTAGTTCAAAATCTTTTCTCTTCTGAGAGAGAAGTTGATCATCAATCTCCTTCTGTTGTTCAACTATCCTGAGATTTGCTTCCTCAAGCTCTCTCAAGGCTTATTGATACAACTCAGTAGATTTGACATCAACAACTTCCTTAGAGTTTTTAGCAAGTTCAATTGCCAATCTTTCATTTTCTCTCACACAGTTGTCATGAAATTCTTGTAACATAGTGAAATCTTCCATCAACTTTCCAAGGGAAAGCTTCAGGTTGACCTCACTAGTGTTTTGTGAGATGAATGATGGTGAACTAGAAGTAGAGGATACCTCATCATCCTCAAGAGCCATGTTGCAAACATTATCATCATCCTCACTGTTGGAGAACAGTCCATCAGAAGAGTTGAAGCTTTCTGCACTTTCAGATTCTTCACCAGCCATCATGGCTTTTCAATTGGTGAACTTTCTGTCTCTCTTAGCTTACCTTTCTCTTCTCTCCTTAGAGCTCAATTCAGGGCAGTCATACTGGAAGTGCCCTTTCTTTTTGCAATTATAGCACAAGTCTTCATCATCATCTTTCTTTGGTTCTTCCTTTCTTCTTGATGATGAAGGTTCAGCTCTACTGGACCTTCTCCTATCAGAGTACTTGTCCTCTGATCTTTTCTCTTCAGGATTTTTGACTTCAGCCTGAGCTTCAGGAGAGTTGTACCTTCTCCTGAATTTGTTGTCTTGGTAGAATTTCTTGTATCTACCAAACCTTGAATTTAGCTTTTCAAACCTTCTAGCCATTAAGGCTAGTTCCTCCTTCATTTCAGTCTTGGAGACTGACTTTGATGATCTTGGAGTGGACTGCATTTCTGGTTCAGCAGTTTTGGCTTTGAATGCCACTCCTTTTGTAGGATTTGAAGGTTCCTCAACAGGCTTTCTTCTGTTGAGATCGAACTCATAAGCCTTGAGTTCAGAGAAGATTTGTTGCATGGGCATTGTGGAGAGATCTTTGGTATTTTGCATCATCACAGCATAGACATCCTACTTTTGAGTGAGACTTCTCAAGATCTTCAATCCAACTTCTCTCTTGGAGTACACCTTGCCCAATGAGTTGATCTCATTCATCACATCAGTGAATCTACCAACAAATTTGTCAATGGATTCCTCAGACTCCATTGTGAATTGTTCAAATTTCTGCACAGCTACTTGGATCTTATTCTCCTTGATCTTTTCAGTACCCTCACACATTTCTGCAAGAGTATCCCATATTTCTTTGGCAGTAGTGCAGTGGTAAACTCTTCCCATGATTGCATCTGGAATTGTTTGATAGAGAGTGTTCATGGCAAGATAATTCAAATTATCTTTTCTCTTTTCTTCAGCAGTGAAGTCATCTTCATCTTTAGGGAGCACATCTCTTGTGTCTGCCCTTTGAGCCTCAGTGACTCTGGGATTAGCAAAAGTGAACACAAAAGGACCTCTTGTAATCACTCTCAGCATGTCAGTGTGTACAGATGCAAGATGAGCCCTCATTCTGATTTTCCAGAAATCATAGTTGTCTATAGAGAACATGGGCAATTTGTGATGAGATATGTGATTGACTGGATTTGTGGCCATATTGTCCAATCCTTGAACAGAAGGGGGTGGAACAGCAGCATTGATGTTTTGATCAGGATTTTGTTGCTGGTTCTGGTTGTTGTTGTTTCCTCTTGCCATTAATTCAAGAAGAAAAGGTTAGACAATAGATATCAAGGATTTTAGATAGATCAGTTCAGTGACCACACCAAATATGTATTTTTGAAAACCAAGATGGCTTTTCAGAAGCAGTGTTCTTTGAACCCCTGCTCTGATACCACTTGTTGGTCCTGAAAGGAGTATATAACAAGTGTATGGGGGGGGGGGAATACACTTGTATGCAAATTCTTTTCAAACTTGATCAAACCAGATATCAGCAATGTTGTCTTGGACAACTCTGCTGAAGATGATTAACTCTTTTAAAGATAATCAAACTACTAAGTACTATTGAGTACTTAGTTGAATAACTATCTAAAGGAGTTATATGTGCGGAATAGTGGTTGGCCCTTTAGTTTAGACTCCTTTATAGTTTCTGAAATCACTTAATCAATTAAACAGTCCAGTTTTCAGGGAACTTGTCCAAATGTCTTTTTGCACAGTCTTAAGTATAGGTTCTTTGAAAGGTCAGTTTAGTGTGCAGTGTTGAATGTATGAAAGTACTTTGAAAGTAAATCAACACAAGAGTTTATAGTGGTTCAGAGACTCAAGCTCCTACATCCACTTTCCCTGATTTAACAGGATAATTCCTTCACTCTTGGAATTAACTTGTTTTATAGTGCCAAGGTGCACTTGATCAAGAGCACCACTCCTTGGTGAATTGATCCCTAGGATGTCTAGAGTCCTAGTACCCTCTTCTCAACTCAGAACTGAACTGTTCTTCTCTCAACAGTCAGCTCCTACCACTTCTACTACTACAACCTTCTCACTTTCTCACTTGAAAGGGGTAAGGGTTGAAGTAAGGTTCCAACTAATGAGATATCCTTTACAATGAAGATCAGTGTATAAGGATTAGGATATCTCTCTAAGCTTGTGTATGGATATACAATAGGTTTAGCTTAGAAGAAGTATATGAAGACTAAGATAGTCTTTGAAAACTTGTAAGCACTCTTGCTTGAGGATAGTTGTCAAGTTGGATTTTGTTGAGGTGCTTTCAAATGGTCTTCACACTTCTGTATTTATAGACAAATTGAGGATTTTCCCGTTGGAGAGGCAGCCTCAAATGTCCATAAATGTCTTCTTTTAGTTCTTCAACTTTGAAGACAAATTCTTGATAGTGACATGTCCTCATTTGGGAAATAAACGGCTGTATAGACTTTGTCTTCATTCTGCAGCACTCTTCCCAATGTCTGACTTTAAGATTCACTTGTTAAGACTTGGACATGGCTTCTGAAGGTTGTTCCAATGATAGGACAACATTCCTTATCAAATGGACAACTCTTCTTATCACTTTCAGCAGTTTTGCCTATCAGCAAGGTTGGCTTGCTCTTCTTCAGATGACTTGGCTCTTACCCTTTGCTTCACCTTAAAGTGATCTTAGTATGATTCATTTGGAATCTTTAGGGTATAGTTGTCTTCAAACTTTTCAGCATAGTTGATCTCAAGCTTTCAGATCACTTGATCTTGATTAATTGTGCTGAGACAACTTCTCTGGACAACTCTTCTGATCAGTATAGATGGTCTTCAAAAGACTTAGTGATTGTTCCAGAATTTGAGCCTTGAGGGGACTTGTTCTAGATAATCTTCAAAGCATATGTTCCCCCTCAACTTGTGCATCTAATTAACTAAGAGCTGCCTAACATATCAGCTTCTCTTCTAGCTTTATTCTATATGTTCTAACATTCTTAGAACATAATCATCTTTGACTTAGGCATGTCTCAGGGGTTTTTTGGTATTGAATCAAAACATATCTCATTTTATTCCCAACAAAAACATTACCCCAAGTAATTTCTATAAATTACACTTAATATTGACAAATTTATGCACCAACTAATTTAATTTTTTACCATACTTATATTATAAATAGTACAATTGACTAAATTAATTTTATATTAGCTAAACATATTGATGAATAGTTGCACTCTTGTGTATCAATTACATAGTTACATTCCTTTTAAATATGAATTTTATTGAAGAGTTTATATATATATATATTTCGAAAATACGTTACACGTAAGAACGCTAGCCTATTGGTTTGCTTTTCTAAATTTTAGTCAAATGAAGGGGGACCGATTCCCTTCAATAGCAATATTATATACTTCCTAAGTGGGCATAATAAAATTGGACGGAGGGAGTATTTTTTTCTAATTTTTTATGAACTTTTAATTTGACCATTGGGCCAAACACCTCCTTTTATTTCTTAAATAATAATTTGAAAATACTCATAATTTTATTTTTAAAAATTCCTTATCCAAATAATCCTGCCTCTCGTACGCTCCACAATTGTTTCCCTAAAAAAAGAAACTTCATCATAAATTTAATCTTCACAATATTTTTATATTTATACAAAATGTCATTATTTTTACAATCATTTCAACCATTCTCTTTACTTTATTCATTTAACTTTATAAAATTACTTTTCCACACTCCACTCATTACATTTTTTTTTCCTTAAAAAGTGTGCCCATTTTGTAGTGCAAACACTTATGGGACGGAAGGAGTAATTTTTTTTTTTAAGTTTAATAAAATTTAATATTACAATAAACATATGTTGTTATTTAATAAGTACTCTCACTCGTCATTCCCCTTAGCTGTAGGAATTTTCTCACCAAAAGTTTTTCTTCTATATTTACAATTTAAGTTCATTTTCTCTTACACTGCACTTCATTTTACCTCGATTAATTACTTTTTCATCTGAACCTCACAAATTTTATTTCATGTTACCTTATTTAATTAATTTTTCATCTAAACTTTCATTTTAAAAAATTATTTAAACATATTTTAATTTGATATGAATATTACCTTTTAGATTATACATTGTATGACATTGTCTTCCAATTTCGAAGTATATATAATACGGAGTATGTTGTAAGATCTAAGCTCGAAAAATATACAATATTGGTTCACATACAATGTAGTACTACTTCACATACAATATAGGATTGATTTATATTTTTCATTCCAATCACACTTCCGACTACTTAATCGTTAAAATACATCTTTATTTTCAACAATTAAAAGCGAATTGACAAAACTATACACAAGAAATGTAAGAGACAATAATTTGTTTATTTGTAAACTAATACTATACTATATATAAACTAATAATATATCGTATATGAACTAATACTATGCTGTATATAAACTAAAACACTATTAATATTATATTGTATATGAACTGATACTATACTACTGAAAGAATAAAAAATACTTGTTGATATACTTGAATAAATTAGACAAAGTAAAACTATACAATATATGAACTAATACTATATCATATATGAACCAATGTTATAGAGTATAAACTAATATTATACTAACAATTGAAGAGGTGTATGATAGACTCAAAATTGTTCACTACATTGAGAGCTTAATTCGACAAAACAAAGCTAGTAATATTAGATAAATTATTATAAAATATTAAAAGTAACATGTCACATCCCGATTTTAGGGGCCTAGATGAAAATACTATACGATGCATATTTTTATAAAAATTGGCAGCGGAATTATTTTGGTAAATAAATACTCAAACACTTTTAAAAAATTCATATTAAAATGTAACTTCAACTAATGAGTACCAAAACTTGTTAACAGAAAAAAGGATGTGAACATTCTTAAAATGAAAATAGTTTAAATTTTGAATGCAAATCTTTATAATATATATTTGCAAACATTTTTTTACAGCCACGTGTCGCTAATTCATTGGTTTATCTCAATCTCCCTCTTCTCAAATCACTCTATTTCAAAATCCCTGAATTCTCATTCATTCTACACTTTTCTTTTAATCTCATCCATCCATTTTAAAACTTAATCTTGACCTTACATTCTTAATCTTGTTTTCTATATAAATCCCTCATCTCTTCTCAAAATCCCTAATTTCTCATTCATTCTCAATTTTACTTTTTTATGTCATCATTGATTATACTCAATTTATTTAAGAAGATTTTGGATTTTGAAGATTGTCTACTCAATAGAAATCCAACAATTCATCTACTCAATGTTTTAAAGATTGTGACTTTGAAGATTGTAATTGAAGATTTGAAGATTGTCTACTCAATTCAAATTTTATAAAATTCAAAGATTGTGATTTTGAAGATTGTAAAGAAATTTTGAAGATTTGAGTTTATTAACAAAGTAGGACAATATCTAAGTGTCTTAAACAAAGAAAGACAAAAATTTATACTAAAACAATCAAGGACAAAATTAATTAGCTTGAGACCACTATGCCCCTGATTTCAAATTAAGTTGTATTTTCGAATTCAACTAATTAAGTTAAGCAAAATTAGGAAAGTCAACCAATTTAAAATTCAATTAAGCTATTAATTATATTCCCTAGAATCTCGCGCTGTTTTTCTTCCAGAAAGATATTACCAAATTTCTCTCAGCTTAACTCGAGTGCATATTCACGCGGTGGCCTGATCTTCAGAGATTAGTTCGAAGCTTCGAAGGGTTGAAACTCGAAATCGCTTTCGTTACCATTTTTATTCCAGGCTCGTTTTACTGCATGTGTGTTATTTGATGATCAATGATATACAAAAATGAAATCTCATAGTGTATATGTTTTCTAAATGTTTTAAATATATGTGTTTCATATTTTTTTTCGATTTACAGTTGTTTTTATGATGATTATAGGTTTTTTATAGATATTGGTGTTTGATTAAATGAATTTTGTTGTTGAAAATGCTCTGTTTTGGTATGAGTAGTACTGTAGATATTTTGTTAGGGTTTTGCATATTCATAAAGAAATCAAATTCTGGAACGCTTATTAGCGATGTTGATTGCTTTCCGGAAATGTTTGGTGTTGATTAAAAACAATATATTGAAAATTGAAGTGCCTAGCCGCATATACAATTTAAATTGGAACAATAAGATAGTTATTGTCTGTATATTGAAGAAGTAGTCTTTGGCATTTGAAATTTTCAGAATTTTGTATTCTTTATTTCAAAATTATGGGTTATAGACAAATACAAGTTGTTACACTTGTTAAAACAAGATTCGACATTTATATGCACTTGTTGTAAGAATCGAGAATTCTTGTGGAGATATGAAAAGAGAAATATGTTACTTGTTATTGAATATATATCTGTAACAAGTGTTTCCATCTGCATTTTTTTCTGTATACATATATGAAGATGGCAAGAGGGAAAAAAGGTGTGATACAAATTAAGGAAGGGGGAAGAAATATCAAAAAGAAGAAAGTAAATAAAGCTGTTAGAGCATCTGCAAGTAAGTGTTTATTATTAGATTTCATTTATATATGGTTGTTATGCAACTTTAGTTTAAATAATAATTATATGCAGTTTGTGTCTGATTCTTGGTTTGTTTTCTATTTTTGTAAGGAAAAAGGAATAAAAATGTAACCGTTAAGGTGATAAATGACAAGGGAAAAGGTTGGATCGTATAACATTCTTATACAATACTTTTTCAGTTTGGTTTATTATGAAATATACAGATATAACTAACTTAACCTTGTTATTCAATATCAGGAAAAAAGCAAAAAGTTATGCGATGCAGGGTATTATCGGATGATTCAGGTTATGTTTATATGTTTGTAATGACATTTGTTGTATGAATACTTTATAAATACATGAAATTGTTTTACATCTATTAATACGAATACATATATTGTTAGATTTTGAGAGTGAACCGGAGATGGAGGTGGATATAGATGAAGACACAATGTCTGTTTTTGGAGGTAAATTTAATTATAGTTTTAATCTGTATTGTAGTTTTTATTTGTATGTATATTTAATTCCATATCTTAATTATTATTTAATACTATATGACTTGACGTGATCAATTCGTAATTCAGATTCTGATATCGGAGAATGCAGCAGAAACAAACGTAGACAGACTAAGTTGAATATAAGAAAAAAAAAGATAATTAAAGGTAAGTGATGTATCTTGGACCATTTTATTTTTGTTAAGGGGTAATTATGCATAACTATATTAACTCAATTTTGATGATCATCAGTTGCTGATGGTGAAAGAGGTGGAGAGTACTATTTTCGATCAAATATGCGTACATGCTTCAAAGAAATGCTGTGTTTCAGGTTTTCAGACATGCATTATCAAGAAATGAAACTGACACCTTTCTGGTTCATAATGGAAGCAATTTAAAAAAATGGAACTGAGGAGATGGTTATTAAATGTACTAAGTATGAGGAAGATGTGAGACAAATTGTTTCAAGATACGACAAGGTCTCTGGTGGTTTTTTAATTGGGGGAGAGGAATTGGATTTGAATAGAAGTGATGCAAAGTTAATCTTGGGATTAACATCGGGTAACGAGAAGTTGCCATTTCGAGTTGATAATTATAGCCACCCTGCATGGATTAGAAGATGCTTTGATGAGAGGTTCTTGAACAGAAAATCTTTGCCATCTTTATACCGTCCACTGATAAAGAACAAGATTCAAGAAATTCAGCATCGCACTGATAAAGAATCGTTACAGGATGTTGCTAGACTATTGAGTTGTTATGTTATGTGTGGTATTCTATGTTCGGTTAAGAGTGGTGCTTTACCATGGTATTTGACATTATATTTGGAGGATTTTTATGATGTATGCAAGTACGATTAGAGTACGTTTGTAGTTGAATATCTGAAGTATCATGTTAAGAAAAGTAAGGATACGAAGTCCGGGGGTTGTGCTGCATTATTACCTGTAAGCATTTACTTATATATTATATTGTTCCCTGTATATTTATATGCAACATTGATATATAGTTACAGAGCATAATTTTATTTTTGTATGCAGTTTTGGCTTTGTGAACACTCTTCCTTAATAGATCCGTTGAACGAGAGAGCTTTCCCGAGATTTTTGAAGTGGAATTTAAACGCTCTCAATGTTGTTTTAGACAGGGGAATTCTGAACAAACATTCTAAGGTAATATTAAGTTTACATATTTTTTTATCTCAAATATTATTGAAATGATTAATGTGGAGAATTTGTTGAATATGTTATATGCAGTTTACACTGTCATCCAATTGTTTGAAGAAAAATGCTTGGGAGGAAGAACAATACAATACACTGCATGCATTCAGGGATAATGAAAGGGAAAATAGGATAGCAAGGGTTGACAGTAATCCTGGTGATTTTACGAATGCTCATGGACAGTCATGCGCAACTGTTGATGTAAATGCAAATGCAGAGTCTGTAGACAGGCAACGTGTTTTGTCGGGTAAAGAGCAAGTTGTAAATTTGGATATTGGATCGAGTTCAAAATTGAAGGGTACAAGCATGGATGACGGTCCTTCTTTTGATATAGGATTTGATAATAATAATGAACTGGATGATGTGGACGTTGATAGAACTGTAATGAGGGTTTGCAGTGATTTGAAAAAATCTTTTGTTGAAGATTAGACTGAAGTTGGTGTGATTAAAGACGGGGTAAGTATTGCAGTTGATAAGGTTGTTCAAGATGAGGTTGAGACAAGTATGGATGATATTGTTCATTTGAGAATGTGCAATGAGAAGCTGGAACTTGAAATAAAGAAGCTCAAGGAAGAATTTGAGAAGGAAAGAGCTACATATGCACTGGATAAGAAGGCAAAAAATGAGATGATTTTAGGACTGGAGTTTGAAATAGAAGTGCTAAAGGTAGAAAATCAAATGCTCAGCAAGCCTTTGGAAAAACTCACAGAAGATGAGTTGATGTTGGAAGAACTAGATAGAGTTGAAAAAGAAGAGTTGGGTAAAAAGTCTAGTAGTGTGGTTGGGGAAGAGGATGTTCTTATAGCAGCACCTGTTATTGCTACAGAATTATTGGCGACAACTTCGGTTAGTAATGTTCATGTTGGAAGTGAATGCGAACGGGAAATTAATTATGAGAGTCCACCAAGACCAGCTGTTAAAGTAGGAAGAAGGAATAAGGTTATTCACTCTCCTAGTTCTATGGTTGATCGAATCAAAGGGAGAACCTTTGCAAATAACAGGAAACCTATTCTAATGTCTCCACAAGTTCTGACCCAGGAATTAGATTTGGTACATGAGTTAAGCGACACTGAAGAATTGAAAGAGGAGGGCAAAAAAATAGACCACACAGGTCAAAAGTTGATAAAGTCTCCGTTCAATGTTTCTGTGCAAACAGTTAAGAATGCTCCTTTAGGGTTGAAGAATCAATTGTTTAGCGAGCTTTATGATCGAGGTAAATTGAAACTTTAATTATATGCAGCCTTACATATTTAGGTTTTGTCTTATTGTTTCTCAATGTGTGTTTATGCAGAATATTTTTGTTTTATAATGTTTATACATTTTCAGTCATTCAGTGTACGTGGGGAATGGTCCATTAACTGATGTCACCGTTCAAATGCTGATAAACTTAGTAAATGAGATGACAGTTGACAATCAGGTTAATAAACATTATATCATTCAGTAAAGTGATTGTTCAGTCTGATAAAAATCGATGGATGGTCTGACAGCATATGTCGGTTATCATATTTTTTTGTTATATATAAAACAGGTTATAGATGCATGGTCTGATTGCATACGATCAAGTGCATTGGAACAATATCCTTCTTCTGACGGTGTCACGATACTGACCTCATCATGTTGGGTAATAAACTACTTAAATAATCCAATTATTTTCTTATTTTAGAGATTCAGTTAATAATTTTCTGTTTGTTTTTTAGTCAATGATTTCAAGGCGCGAAATCTCCAAGCAACAAATATTTGGAAATATGATTGAAAGAGTTCTTGAACAAAGTTTTGATAAGAATATACTTCTCTTCCCTATTATCATAACCGATGTTGGTAGAAGAACGAGATCAAATGTTACAGGGCACTGGACACTATTGAAATTGGAAATGAGGAGTAGACAATGGACGTTCTATAACTCCCTTCGTCCAAGGAAGCTTACATCTCCTGATCCATACTTGAAAGAGGCTATGCATGTTGTAAGTTGTTCAATTCTCATAATTTAATATTAGAAGAAATTTATATATGTTCAATATAACCTGTTATTAATATAAATATTTCATTCATTTATCAAAATTACTAGGTTAAGTATGTCGAGGCGAAGTTGACAACGGTGTTCATCAAATCAGCACCTAACCATCCGTTTTTAAAGACTAAATTCTCAAATCCTATTCAATCTGAGATTATGCAGCAGGTACCTGGTTCACTAGATTGTGGGATTATAGTTTGCAAATTACTCGAATGCTTTGTAAAGGGTGAAGAACCTCCGATAGGCGATTACAATGTCGATGCTGCAAGTGCTATGCGTGTCCGGATGGTGGGGATATTTCTGAATCCGTTCGTTTACAGTTAGTTATGTGTGTTAATTTTAAACAATGTACTAATCTCCTACGAATTCAACTCCCTTTCACTCATTTGGTTTTGCTATTTTGGTTTGGGTTTATTAGATGTTGATAACTTTTTGAGTTCATAACTTATGAATTGAATGACATTGTTCTATTTCATGTATGAATTTTCTTGATTTTATTCTTAGTAAAATATATGTATATATTCAGTCATACTATTACATTAATTATATTCATTATATATATATATATATAAATTAAATACGAATTGTATATTATTATACATATTATATATGCAGTACGTTGAAAACTAATTTCGTTATAGAAACTTATGTTAATTGATTATTTCTCAATTATAAATTTGGTATTTTTTAATTGAATAAAATATTAATATATTTTTTATTATTTCGTTTCTAAAATTAGGGTTAATCACCATTACTCAACAAATTCTCCTATTTATTTAGATATCTACGCCTTATATAGCACAGAAGCGAACGATTTTCCCCTACTTTCATATCTTTATCATTCGAATACCTATATACTATAATATTCATTCGAAGCGATATGAATCGTGAGGATAATTGGGATGTGAATGCAGTGCATCGGCTAAGATGCTATTGTGGAATCAATGCTAAAATCGTCACATCTTGGAAGAATCAGAATGTGGGGAGGAGATTTCATGGTTGTGAATTGTACCCGGTTAGTTGTTCGATTTAATGATATGTATTTTTTATAACAATGTTCAACAGGTTTAATTTACGCATATATGTAAATATTAAGTTTTACTGCAAATTAATTTACAGAAATCTGAATTCTGCAAGTTTTTTAGATGGATTGATGATCCATTGTGTGCACGAGGAAAACATATTATACATGGACTGATTAAGAAATTAAATGAGGAGAGAAATCAAGCCAACGACTTGCTGATTAATATCAAGAAGCTAGAAGATGAGATTGCTTATTTGAAGGTTGAGAATGCACAGATGTTGTCTGCTCTGATTGTTAAGGGGAATACTGTTGACAATAACACTAAAAAATGAACACTCAATTTAGCAGCTATCTATTTTAAATACACGTTGCTTATCTTTGTAGTTTGAGTATTATGGTATCTATGGATGAAGTCAATCTCGAATGTGAAATGCGATATGCTTATGATAGATTAAATCTTGTATGATATTCAATTCTTGCAATAAACACTTTCAATTTTCATTGGTTTATTTTCTGTATTAGTGTTGTCGTAATGAAGCTATTATGATATTTTTTTTTTTACTTCATACATAGATTTCATTGTTTCGCATAATAAGAATAAAAATATGAGATTGTTCAGAAATAACATTTACACCACATATTTCACAACAATGTAGCTTACAAAAATAAATATTGTAATTCTCATTACTATACATTTTTGGGGAATGGAGAAACAAGGCTATGCAAAACACTATATGTACGGTCGACCCCAGGGGCTGCATCTATGAAATCCAGCGCTTGGAATTCTCTCTTTTGTATATCATAAGAGCAAAATGTACCATTTGGCTCTTCTTTGAACATAATCATAGTCTTCGTAATATTCAAATAGCAAACCGGGTTGATAGTGAACATAAAAGGTAAAACTTCTTCTTTGTATATCGTCAAGCTTGTCCACGTAGATTGATCGTTTTGATATGTTAATATGTGCATCTGAAGAAAGTATCTATTCACTAGGTTCACTTCTGGGCTAAGCTTGCTGGAATAAACAACAATAGTAGTCTCGTCCAAAGCACGAAATTCCACATACCATGTCGGGAGTATAAAATTTGGAATATCTATTAGTTCATAAACAGACTTCTTTGCATCGTACGATACAATTTTATATACTCCACCATCAAATTTAACCTGCCAATGAAATCGACCACCAACGAAAAAACCATTTGCAATAGGAGGCCTATCATACGGATACGGTTGAACAAAACACCAAGAATTTGAATTATGTGAATATAGCTTCACCTCAAAATGATATCCTTGTAAAGACCAAAATCTAGCTATTCTCATTATCTTGAAATCATTTAAATCGATGTCAAAACCTATGCAAAAATAAACCCATGCTTCCCGAAATTGAGGAGGTATTGATATAGGGTCATTTTTTATAAAAAATGTTTCATTTGAAGATGGATTGACAAGAGAATGTACCAAGTATGTACCAAGTATTTCATAATCTTCAGTGTTGCAAAAAAATACTAACCCATCGTATGTACCAAGTATTTCATAATCTTCATCTTCAGAACGAACAAACCTTCTATAAGATGGATCTGCAAGAGGAACGAATTCATAACATATAGGTGGATTTGCCTCCTTTACTTGATTGAGCACTGAGAATCTATTATCTTCTTTCATTCTACGGAGGTGCCTTTGAACAAACTCATCTGTAGAAATCAACCTCTCCCATATGCGAGAAACGCATTTGAATCTTATGAGTGATTTGGGAAGAAGTTGCTCAAGTATTTCAAATGAAATGTCTTCTGGTATTGGTTCACTCATTTTTTTTGATATCTTTTGAAGAAAGATGTTAAATTTACCAGTTTAGAGATGTTCCTACTCGAAAAAATGATGATGGAGGTTGTGTAGAATTTTTGGTTAAGAAGCCTGTTAAATAGCAGTTAATGCATTGCAACTATTCGTTTCATTAGTTGGTTTAAGAAACAATTTTAATTGAATAAGAAATTACTTAACCTTTTAAACTTTAATCTTTTTAACTGAAACGACATATGATATGAATATTTTACAAAGATTTAACTTTTTTTATTTATTAAGTATTTTAGAATATAAGTATATATATTTTGAACGAGATTATCAATTATTATTTGTTGGATCTCTGAGTCTCCTAAATTTTTAATAAATAATGTTAATTTAAATCTTTAACGTTTAATCTTTTAATAACTAACGTACGTGATATTCACGTACGTGTGAATATTATATGCTTTGCATAAATACCACTATGCCCGGCATATAATACGTATATGCATTTAGTCTAACAATTGAATTTTTCCAATGTTTTATTTTTATTTAATATAATATTTTTTATTATAAATTATAGTATTATAGAAATAATTAGTAAAGCATATTTATTAAATTATATATTACTATAATAAAAAAAATTCAGAAAATAGAAAAATAAAAACTTAACGCATAAGCAAAACTAAATTAATTTAATTTCAGTAAATTTTGGAACATTGGGAAGTTCAAACGATGTCCTCTTTGATATGATGTGGTCTATCTTAAATTAAATACGCGAAACTTAAATGATGAAACAACCGCCAAATTGAAGTTAATATTAATTAATATATAATATTATATTAATAATTAATGTGTAACCTGAAGTTAAATGCATAACCCCACTACAAATTATGTAATTAACTGTTGTACATGGGGAAGCGCAACAGTTTTTCACTTTTGAAAGTTGACAATGCAGCATCAATTATAGCATATCTTTCACACTCGATTCTCGGGTTCATCACATTTGAAAAAAATTTGGGAAAATTTTTATCTTCATTTAATTTGTAAAAGCACAATGAGGCGTTTGAGTGAAAATTCATCCATTCCCCCAGAAATTGCAACAGACATCCTTGTCCTTCTTCCGCCAAAGGCATTAGGGCGATTCAAGTGCGTCTCGCCGGAATGGAGAGCATTTATCTCCTCCAGTTCATTTGTTGAAGCACATCTCAAAAAAATGAAACATCTGAAAGAGGTTTGTCTGATTCACAAGGTAACTGTTGCTAACCCTCCAATATGTTACATTTCTGTACCTACAGAGGTTCCCCCAATAAGAAGATCGATTTCAGAGCATAATGAAGAATATGAAATTCTTGTAAGTGATAATGGTTTGATTTTAATTGGTGATGTTCATGACAGATTTTTCTTAAGGAATCCATTGTCAATGGAGTCATTTCTAATTGAAAATGATATCCCTGTTATTCCTCATGGATATTCTGAAGCTTGGGTGTTTTATGGTCTAGGTTATAACATTGAGAGTGATGATTATATGATTATGAGAGTTGCAAGATTTTTTGATCCAGAAGGAATACTTTCAAAATCTAAATTATACTCAAGAAACTCAAACAGTTGGATCAATATTCCACCTTTTCCATTTAATAACCCCCCTGTTGATAATGCCTGTTTTGTTGGTGGTCTGTTCCATTGGAAAGTATATATAGGTCACGGTGAAAACGAGTTTATCACTTTCGACCCTAATCGTTTAACATACAGTAATTTTGAAGCTCCGTTGTTTATATTGTCATCGTGGTTTTTATCAATTATTGCTTTGGACGAATCCAGTATTGGTATTTATGCATGTCAGCTTGGTCCTGAAGACGAGGGTGGAAGTAGTTATTTCTTTGAGATGCATATTCTCACGTATGAATCAAGGCGTCGTCGTTCGTGGTCTAGAGTTGTAATTTTCAAGGAAGAGATACTACCTAATTATTATAAACTTGTACTAATATGTTTCAAAAACTCCAAAAAAAGAATAGTGTTCAGGGAAGAACCCTCTGGGAGATTCCACATTTATGATGTAATGAAGAAGGAATTCAAGCCGTTGATGTATATGGACGATCAACCACATATTCGCTGCTCGTATTGGTACATTCCCAGTCTAGTGAAGCCATTCAGAAACTAGTGTCTTAAACACTTAACTGTTTTAACTATTTGTCTATGATTTTGAATACTTTTTGTTTGTTAACTTGTTTAGCACTGTTGTGTAAAAATTGTTATCGTAGTGTTTTATGATATTTCATATGGTTGTGTATATATTTATTTTTGCAATTGGATTTATATGTATGTATGTTATTTATTTTGAATTTCATAAATATGTATTGAGATTGTTGAAAGGCACTAAAATTTACAACGATACAAACGCACTAGAAGTTGCTAATGCATGGATAGTTGTGCCGAATATGCAGTATCCCTTGATATATGCATTTGACATGTGATATATGCGATGTGATTTTATATATGCATTGGAATATGATATACTTATTTTTTGGGATTTTGCATATGTTTGTGCATTTTTTTTCCCTATTTTATTTATACGTATGTATTTTATCCGTTTTGACTTTCATAAATATATATTGTTATTGTTTAAACGTAATACAAATGTAATATCAATGGATATGCATTGTAATCTGAAATATGCAACGTCATTCCGTGTATGCATGACATATATGCGTTGCAGACAACATTATATTCGTGCATATCTGATTTCTCTTAAACACCTTGTTGTTCTGGGACATTAGATTGAAAATATAAACCCGATCATTTAAAGTGTTTTACAAATTTTAGATACATACATGAAAATAACGATGTATTCGATCTGGTACAGGTGTGTTACACGGATATGCATCGCATACACATGATTGGCAAAAAATTGATGGTTTTTTAATGTCTGATGGACAGAACAGTATGATACCCAACTTGGATGTGATCAATTAAAGATATGATACACATAATTTATTTGATCATTTAATCTTTTTAAACAATATTTAACTATTTTCATATTTATTATTTAGTGGGTCTTAGACTTGTATGACTCTAAATATTCATGAGATAATGGATACAAATGAGGAATAATATTTTATACATAAATATTTCTTCAATGTAAAAAAAGTGGAATAATTATATAAAATCCTGAAGATTCTTACACAATAAGTATTTCAGAATCATGCATTAAGAAATATTCCAAGACAATAATTTATTGAGCAATAAACTAAATCTAATCTAACTTCAATTCACTTGTAAATATTTGTCACATCATTTCCAAATACTGCAGCACACATTAGAGGATCATGTCGACCTTTCTTCCCACATATAGAGCAGTTTGTAGGCTTGACACGACGAAACTCGCCATACGAGGTAATTCGTTTTTGTCTTGGTCTACCAGGAGGTTTATTTAGAATCGGTGGAAGTACTTTTTCACTGTCCATAGTCGGCTTCCATTCATATTTCTCAGTTTCTGGAACTGGCATTAAATCAACCTTGTAACATTGTTTATAGTTTGATACCATGAAGCAGTCTTCAACAACATTGTTAATAGAAGAACAATATCTCTTAATAACAGCAACCGCATGAGCACATGGGAATCCAGTTACTTGCCATTGAAAATATGAGCAGAATTTCTGTTCCAAATCAACAGTGACTGATGTCTTTGAAGCTACTTGAAACTGTCCATTGGAGTAGACAGTGACCCTCCACGATGCACTGATATTTGCACGTTTGTTCCATAGGTCCTCCTTCGAAGGAACCAACAAACCAGACCAATTACTACTGGCTATTCTCCTATCAACAAACTACTTGGATAATTTTGACCTTATTGAATCAATCATATGCGTAATTGGTAATCCCCTGGACTCCCGTATCCATGAATTGAAAGATTCAGCTGCATTTGAAGTCATTTCACCATATCTCTTGATGTTAGGTGAATGAGAAACAGCCCAGTGTGAATAAGGCAAGTCCTCAAGCCAGATTTCTGCAATTCGACCGCCAACTTCTTTGAATTTCTTAAGCTTATCGTCAAATATGCGTACATTGGGTGCGTATGCACACTGCTTGAATAAGTCAGCCATATTTTCTCTGTGCTGCGTATTCCACCCCCCTCCGTATCTGCCCTTGAGATTCATTATCAGATGGAATAAACAGTAGAAATGTGGAGGATGTTCCCATACATCATAAAAGGCTGACATAAGACCTGTGTTCCTATCCGATATAAATATGATCTGTTTCGGATGGAATATGCAGTCCTAATTTTGTGCAAAAACCATGCCCAGTTACTTTTATTTTCAGCAGATACCACAGAAAATGCAACAGGGAATAATCCTACATTGACATAAACTGCATTTAATATTTGCACGTAAAGAAATGAATAATATACAATGAGCATAAAACAATATATTTTTAGTATTAGACTGGGTTAAACATACCATTATCTCCATCTTTAGCAGTGGCAACAAGTAACACTCCTTTTGCCCTCCCTTTCATGAACGTACCGTCGATAAACAACATAGGTCTACAGTGTTTAAATCCTTCTTTACAAGCATAGAAAGAAATGAAAATCCTTTCAAAATGGTGAGTAGTACTATCTATCTCTAAATCAACTATACTACCAGGATTTGTACGTTTAATAACTTCCCCATACCAACGAAGTTGATCGTAGGATTCATCATAACTTCCAAATATGTCATCCCTCGCAGCCTCTATACCCCGCCAAGCTTTATAGTAAGGAATACAAAATCCGTAATCAACGTTAATTCCATCTATAATATTCTTACCTCTAATGTTTGGATTGGATTTAACACTCTCAATTACAAGTTCTTTAATAATCTTAGGGCCAAACCTACCATTCTCACCATCTAATAGATTTCCTACGCATGTGTGCACTAGGTTAGCTTTGTGAACAATGAATCCATTTTTCAAGGGACACTATTTAGCTTTAATAAACCATGAACAATTGAATGTTGCCTTCTCACTACATTCTGCATATACATACCTTGGGCAGTTTTTTAGGTATGTAAACTTGAAATTAAGTTTTGTACAGTACTTTATGAGTTCAACTCTAAACTCAGGAGCACCACCAAAAAATGTAGCTCCAACTTTCATTAAATCCATCCAGTGATTTGATAAATACGACTTCTTCTTCTCAGATGGGCATATATCGAATAGAGGTAAACTACCCAATCCAACAAATTCATTCGACACAGAAGTTTGAGAATCACTCAAAATAAAATCCTTATTAGACAAATTGTTTGGAGTTCTATCTAAATATGATTCCTGGGAATTAATATCAACTATATTTGCATTCCCATCAAAACCTAACATAGAATTTCCTGTTAAGGATTCAATAGCATCAGATTGAATAATATCTTCAACAATATCAATAGATATATTCACTAATTTTTCTAATGTCATTCTGCAGTAATCTTTCATACCATCAAAATCTGAATCACCGTCTAAACAGCAATTCTTAATTTCCCCCACTGAGTAAAGAAACGAATATTTACCTGGGCATATAGAAGGCCACTTCCTTCTAATTACATCTGTAATATGTTGAAACGATGTGGCTTCTGTAACTGGAATGAGTTTACTCAGGCCATCGAAATCGATCTTCAATATTATTGATGACTCCATTGTTTTCAAATTTCAATCCCAAACCACTTTCAGAACTTAATATATCAAACTCAAAAAGATCGGGGATATGTAGAAAAAAATTCAAAAAAGATGAATGTGTTTTACAAAAATTATGACTGCAGACACTCAAAATGCAGTTACTAACACTGTTTCGACCAAATACCCAAATTCAATTGAAACCAAATATGCAGAAACTCAAAGAAATTCTAGAAATTCATTCGCATAAAGTTTTTGGTTGTAATTTTGGAAATTTAGAAATTCATCCAGGGAAGTTGATCAAATTTTTGGAAACTCTTTGACTGCATGAGAGAGGAGACAATTCGATTTGAATTCATTTGAATTCAAATTGATTGAATTCAAATATGGAAACTTAGGCGAGATCTTTGGGATATTTTGAACAACGATGACTTTTCGAATTATATGAAATTAAAGGCAGAATGGGGAATTTGAAGGCTGTTTTGTCCTTAATTGTTTTACCAAAAAAATTTGTCTTTAATCTTAAAGTCTTAGAGTGGATTGTCCTATTCTGTTTTTTCCCCTGAAGATTTTTGTAATTTACAATTTATTGAAGATTTTGGATTTTGAAGATTGTCTACTCAATTGAAATTCAACAATTCGTCTACTCAATGATATCATGATTTAAAGATAATCAATTTATTGAATATTTTGGATTTTGAAGATTGTCTACTCAATTGAAATTCATCAATTCGTCTACTCAATGATATCATGATTTAAAGATTGGGACTTTGAAGATTGTGAAGAAATTTTGAAGATCGAAGATTTTTAAAAATTTTGAAAATTGAAGATTTTTGTAATTTATATATATTTCTTCTTACATTTGAAGATTTTTTTTAATTTATGATTGTCTCTCATCTTCTCAAATTTTATAAATCAAAAAATTTAATATTTCAATCCAACATCCTTTTACTTTTTTAAATCCAACAAATCCATCTTAATTGTCATAATTCAACATTTCGTCTTCCTTGATTTAACAAATTTTATAAATCCAAAAATTTAATATTTCAATCTTCTATTTTTTTAAATCCAACAAATCCATCTTAATTTTCATAAATTTAATCTTTCAATCTTTTTATTTTTATAAATATAACTTAAACAAATTTAATCTTATCTTAATAATATCTAAATAAATTTAAATTTAATCTTATTCCTAAAATTACTCCAACAATAAGATTTATTTATTTTTTTCCTAAAATTTCTCCAACAAACAATAATATTTTATAATTCCAACCATCTATAAAATTAATAAATTTAATCTTATCTATCTTTCTATTTCCTAAAATAACTTCCAAATTTATTTTTTAATAATATTTGTACCCTTACATTATAATCTTTTTATTTTTTTAAATCCAACAAATCCTTCTTAATTTTTATAAATTTAATCTTTCAATCTTTTTATTTTTATAATCTAACTTAAAAAAATTTAATCTTATCTTAATAATATCTAAATAAATTTAATTTTAATCTTATTCCTAAAATTACTCCAACAAAATTTGTTTTTTTTTTTCTAAAATTTCTCCAACAAACAATAATATTTTATAATTCAAAAAATCCGTCTATAAAATTAATAAATTTAATCTTATATCTTTCTATTTCCTAAAATCACTTCAAATTTATTTTTTAATAATATTTGTACCGTTACAGTATATATTTTTTTCCTAAAATTATTCCAACAATTCGACAATAAGATTTGATTTTTTTAAAATAATATTTGTACCATGTATATATCTTCAACAATATGTGCACGATTTCAACAATTACCCCAATTTAATTTTAATCTTATTTCTATTACTCCAACAATAAGATTTGATATTTTTTTTTCTAAAATTTGTCCAACAAACAATAATATTTTTTAATTCCAACAATCGTCTATAAAAATAATAAATTTAATCTTATCTATCTTCCTATTTTCTAAAATTACTCAAAAAATAAGATTTGATTTTTTTTTTCCTAAAATTACTCCAACAATTCAACAATAAAATTTGATTTTTTTAAATAATATTTGTACTAGAGTCAAATCTTATTTTTGGATTGCCAAATTCTTGTATGTTTCTGAGTACACGGTGTACTCTAGGCCCATTTGTAGCCCTACCCTACCCAATGCTTTTTCCAGGCCCAATTTTTGCGACCCGACCCGCAGCCCAGTAGACTTTGACCAGTCAAATGTTGACCATTGACCAGTCAACGGTCAAAATTTGACTTTTTTTTTTTCAATTTTTTTTTCGATTTTTTTTTCCGATTTTTTTTTTTTGAAAAAGTGTATGTTATTATAACTAAAAAGTGTATCTTTGTTTTTTTAATTAAAAGTGTATGTTACTATATTAAAAAGTGCAACATTGTTTTTAATGAAAAGTGTATGTTATTATAATTGAAAAGTGTATGATATTATAACTGAAAAGTGTAAGTTATATATTAAAGAAAAGTGTATGTTATTATAACTGCAAAGTGTATGATCTATTAATGAAAAGTGTATGCTTTATTAATGAAAAATGTATGTTATTATAACTGCAAAGTGTATGATCGTTTAATGAAAAATGTATGTTCTATTAATGAAAAATGTAAATTATATATTAATGAAAAATGTATATTATTATAATTGAAAAGTGTATGATATTATAACTGAAAAGTGTATGCTAATGATACACTTTTATAATCTAAATAAACTGTTCCTAATTTTTTTTTTAAATGTTATTAATTTCACTCATTTTTTTATTTATTCTTGCACTTTTATGACAATTAAAATACACCTTTTGGTTATTAGTACTTGCACTTTTATAATCTACATAAACTGTTCCTAATTTTTTGAAAAACATTGTTATTAATTTGACACATTTTATTATTTAAACTTGCACTTTTATGACTATCAATGATACACCTTTTGGTTATTAGTCTTGCACTTTTATAATCTAGATAAACTGTTCCTAATTTTTTTTTTAAAATTGTTATTAATTTCACAAATTTTATTATTTAATCTTGCACTTTTATGACTATCAATGATACACCTTTTGATTATTAGTGTTGCACTTTTATAATCTATATAAACGAGTGCTAAAATATTTATTAGGTGCGAAAATAAAAAAAACAGATGATAAAATAAAATTAAATTCAAAATTTGTTGTAGTTGAGAATCGAACGCGTGACCTTGTGGTAAATAACTCAAGGGGCAACCACTAGGCTAAAACGGCTAGTTGGTATATTTGCGTGGAATATATTATTTATCCACATAAGTAGGTGTTGGGAATAAAATGATTTTGATCTAGATACCAAAACCCCTGATTGATGATGTTCAGATTAGTTGAGATAAGCTCAAGTCGAGTTCAGGCAAGTTGTCTCAGTACACTTGAGTATGTAGATTGTTTTAAGTGAAAAATCTCAGGAATGTTGTGAGATTTTAGTATTCAGGATAGTTGTCCAAAGCTGGAATGTTAGGCAGCTTGATAAGTCTATAGGACAAAGTTGCTGATCTATTCAAGACAAGCTGACCAAGTGGGCAACTTAGCTGAAGAGATCAAGAGCAGTAAAGCAATGCTCATAAATGCAAAATGATCAAGACAGTTGAAGTACAAATGATCAAGAGCATTGAATGTCAAAGCCCACAGAAGACACATTCAATGAAGCATTTATTGCCAATCATGCCTGAACCAAGCATTGAAGACTTAGAGCATTAAAGAGTGAAGCATTGAATGAATGGTGGAACATTCTAAATTACAGCAGGAATGTCCAGGGAGCTTGTCCCATCTGACTATTGATTGAGTGTAGAGTTTGCTACAAATCAACCTAGGACAATGTGCAAATTTGGAAACTGACACAAGTCTTCTCAGCCGCATTTGTCAGAAGTCAACACATTCATTCAAGCAACCATTGAAGATCCCTTTTACACAGTGGATAAAAGGATGCCAAGCTTCATAGCCGTTTCAATGGTGCTGCAAATAGACATATTTGAATTGCTATCCCTCCAACGGTTAGTTGTTCAAATTTGTCTATAAATACAGAAGTGATCAAAGGGATTCAGTATCCAACTATAAGCTATCAAACTATTATCAAGCTTTCAAAGGAAACCAAGCTGTTCTTCAGAATCCCAAGTTTCCTGAATCACTTCAGTTAGCTAAGCCAATCTTTGTAATCATCCAAAGCTTAGCATTGAGATATCCTAAGCCCTTACACTGTTCTTATTGTAAAGGATATTTCTACTAGTTGGAACCAAACCTCAAACCTTATCTCATTTAGTGAAGAGAGTGTTTGTTGTAGAAGTGAGGAGTTAAGGACTGTTAGAGTGAAACACAGTCTTAACTCAGAGAGATTGAGCACTAGGACTCAGATTATCCTAGGGATCAAATCACTAAGAGAGTGTTGTTGATCAGTGCACCTTGGCACTATAAAACAAGCTAATTCCATTGTGAAGGAATTATCCTGTTCAATCAGGGAAAGTGGATGTAGGAGCTTGAGTCTCTGAACCACTATAAACTTGTGTGCCATTTACTTACTGCATTCGTTATTGCACTTACATTCAAACACATTTTAAAGAAGCACAACTCTATAAGTTTGAGAAAAACTGTTTTGGACAAAGTCCCTGATAAACTGTATCTTTTCAGAAATTAAACTTGGAGTATTTCTTTGAGTCAAAGGCCAACCACATTCCGAACTTAGCAACTCTTTTAGATATTTAGCCAACTGATCACTTTATAGTAATCAGTAGGACAAGTATCTATCAAAGTTCACACTCAGGCCAGTTGTGAGACAACCTGCCTGATAAGACCAGTTTTGTCAAAAAGAAAGAATTTGCATACACAAGTGCATTCCCCCCCCCCCCCCCATACACTTGTGTCATACTCCACCAAGGACCAACAGTAGGGCTGCAAGTGGACTCAAGTACACCGTGTACTTGAGTACACAGCAGCCCTACCCAATTTTTTAAAATTCTTTAACCAATTTCACCAATTCTTTTTAAATCTTTACATTTTATGTTTCAAATAATTAATTTTCTAAAGTTAAAGAGAAAGTGTAATTGAACAAATAATATAAAAAATTCTAAAACATCACTTAATTGTATATAAGAGAAAAAAGTTAGAACATTGATTGAAATCATGTGTTACACTTTTCATGTTTCACATTTTGTTCCATTATATGGATGATCGACACGTGTTAAAAATTCAATAGGGTGAAATACCAGTGGAATACGAAAAGTGAAATATAAGCAATGATGAAAATATCGCGAAATATCGCGGATATATAGCAAATTTGGATATTGCGATATGGATATTTGAGTCTAATATATTTTTCCCGGGTATCGCGGATATATCGCGAAATATCGCTAAATATCGATGTCGATATCGATATCGTTCAACCGTAGTGTAAAATTGGACGGGAATCGGGAAATATCGCGGATATATCGCACAATATCGCAAAATTCTGAAAAGTGTATGATATTATATATTAACGAAAAGTGTATGGTATTATAATTGAAAAGTGTATGATATTATAACTGAAAAGTGTATGTTTATTTAATGAAAATTGTATGTTATTATAACTGCAAAGTGTATGATCTATTTAATGAAAAGTGTATGTTATTATAACTAAAAGTGTATGTTCTATTAATGAAAAGTGTAAGTTATATATTAACGAAAAGTGTATGGTATTATAATTGAAAAGTGTATGATATTATAACTGAAAAGTGTATGTTTATTTAATGAAAATTGTATGTTATTATAACTGCAAAGTGTATGATCTATTTAATGAAAAGTGTATGTTATTATAACTAAAAGTGTATGTTCTATTAATGAAAAGTATAAGTTATATATTAATGAAAAGTGTATGGTATTATAATTGAAAAGTGTATGATATTATAACTGAAAAGTGTATGCTCATGATACACCTTTTGTTTATTTGTACTTGCACTTTCATAATCTAGAAAAATTGGTGCTAAATTTTTTTTAAAAAAATTATTATTAATTTTACGCGTTTTATTATTTTTCTACTATTAGTAAGTGCAATTAATGATATTACTAGTACTTACACTTTTTTTTTTTAATTATTATTAATTTTACAAATTTTATTATTTATTAAGTGCACTTTTAATGTACTGTTGCTATTTTTTAAAAAAATTATTATTAATTTCTTGCACTTTTTTTTTAATTATTATTAATTTTATAAATTTTATTATTTATTAAGTGCACTTTTAATGTATAAAAATCTGTTGCTATTTTTAAAAATAATTATTATTAATTTTACAAATTTGATGTTAAAGCAACCAAGGACAACCACTAGGCCACAATATATTTTGTTAAATATTTTATTATTTTTCCTATATATAATTGATATTTCCTATATAGCTGGACTCAAGTACACCGTGTACTTGAGTACACAGCAGCCCTACCCTTTTGGATTTAATTTTGGAGGATATCTTTAGAATAAATTATACTCCTTACTACAACATTTTTTTTATCTTTTTAACCTAATAAATTTTTTACAAATCTATACATGTTTAAAAGATTATTTTTTAATTAATAAATTAATAAATTAAAATTAAAATATATTATAAATTTATTTTAACCCCGCGTAAAACACGGGTCTTACACTAGTAATTAAATAAAATAGAGGCATTCCTTAATGACATAAACCGCATCCACCGTCCCTCACTTCAACTCCTTCAATCTGTAAAATGTTTAAATTGGGGTGAGCAAACAACTAGCTCAGTGGGATTAACTTTGTCACGGTTAAAACATATGAATAAAATCATAACTCACAAACATGCATACAATTTCATAAGCTTATTGGCAAAGCCAACCATAATAACATAGGCTTGTTGGATAAATCAACCATAATAACATAAGTTGTTCGATAAACCAACCATAATAACATAAGTTGTTGGATAAATCAACCATAATAACATACTGTAAGATGCATCAAGAAATAAAATCACTCATACGAAATATTTAAAAATGACAAAGTATAGCCAATCAAGAAAATCCCACCTTAAAGTCTTGATTAATCTTGTAATTATATAGCTTGACTTATCACGAACGTCTCTCGTCACCTAAAACAATAAGTGATAGCATGTCTTAATACTACTACTAATATAACAGTAACCACACTAACTTAATTGAACTAATAGAGAAAAAATTATTTACGTCCCGTAACTTTTACCTTTTTTGAAAAACGTCCTAAAATAGTTAAAATTTTAATTTATGTCCCATAACTATGTAAATGGGACGTAAATTGAACAATTAAAGAAATTATGGAACGTAAATTAAATTTTTTATTTGATGTGCCAAAATTTGCACGAAAGGATTACCTGTCCCTCGGATTGGATGTCCCACTCTTCGAACACGCACAATCGATCCGAATACGCTGCCTTTCCTCCAAATCTTCGAGAACCTGCAAAGAACACACCGGAGGGGGATCCGGTGTGGACACTCCGATGCCTAAGTCAGTATAGGGCTTATCAATAGCTTCCAAGGATCTCAAGATCCTTGAGGTATCAAAATAGTTCTCAAAGAATCTCAGAAAAATGTTTCGTATTCAGTATATCGAGTTTTTTGTGTATAAGAGTCTAACCTGGAAATCTCTTCGAATTTACCTATTTATAGAGATCCCTCTTGGAGAGGAAGTCAAGCCTTCCTCTTATCTCGGAACTGCCCACAAGACTCGGCCCTGCTGAGTGGATGAAGTCCTCCTCTCTCTCCACTCTCTGAAGACTCGGCAATACTCTCTCCCTAGTAGATTTCGTTCCCTAAAATAAAGGAGGACAAGGTCTTCCTTTTATCAAGTCTGGCCCGGAAATAGCGGAGGTCTCCTATATTTACGGCCCATGACCTCATGTTACGACTGTTTAATTCTGATACTCCTCTCCAGATGGAGCTTCCTCCAGAGGGACCTCTAGAGAAGATTTTTTATCCAGAGAACACTAGATGATTCGATCCTTTCCCCTCGACCTTAATATTCATACACGTGTCGACTCCTTATTAGGTGACATTTTTAGGCCGCATCATCTACTCCCCCCTACTCTCGTAAAAGGGGGATATCTTTTGTGAGAGTAGAAAAATTTCTTAGAACTCAGTAAGGTCTTTCTGGAGAGACGTGTATTATTTCCGCTTCGGAGAGGAAGTTTCAAAACATGTCCTTCTCCAAAGGCTTTTCCCGCCTCCAATTCTGGGAGACTTTTCGGCTTCTGCGCGTGGGCTCCACGCGATCACTTTTCTCTGCCTTGTTATCCTCCCGAGAAAAATCCTCGGTTCTTCCCCCTATCTCTCCTCATTTACTTCACGCAACCACCCCCTTTTTCTCTCTTCACTTTTCAAATTTCATTCTTCCCCAAAAATTTCTCGCCGTCTTCATCTTTCTTCTCCGGTGTTCTTCCTCCCGAGTTTTCGTCGTCGCCAGCCGTCCGCCTGATTCCATAGTCCTTCCACTCAAGGTAACCTAGCTATCCTTCTTTTCTTCTTTTATTAGCACTGTAAATCGATGTCAAATCCTCCCTCTCCGCTAAAAGCCGCTAGCCAAAACTCTTCTGAAGCGACTCCCTCTCTGACGGGGAGTCCAGAGAATAGGATTTCCCTTGCTTCCCAAATCGACCATGCTCATCTAGCTAACCTTGTTCATGCTTATGGTTTTCCGTCGGAGTACGCCTTTCGCGCTCCACGCTCAAATGAACGCCCAGATATCTCCCAGCCTCGAACTCTTGCTTTTTTTGAAGCACATCTTAGGGCAGGACTACGATTTCCGATCCACCCCTATTTGGCTGCCATATCAACTCGCATGCAGATCCCTCTTAACCAGTTTACCCCGAATGCTATCCGTACCATGATAGGTTTTTTTATCTTGGTGAAAGGGAATGGGGGTGATCCGTCCGCCGAACTATTTCTAAGCCAACATTCTTGCAAGGTGAACGATGGTTTTTTCTATGTCAGTGGACGAAGGTCCCGTGTTTGTAAATTCCTGAAAAAACTCCATGAAGAGGACTCATCTTGGCGAGATTATTATTTTTTTGCTACAAGCCCCACTGATTGGCCATTTCCTCACGGGGATTGGTTATTCCACAATCCAGGAGTAATTCCTCCTCCTCTGAAAGCTTACTCTGTTTCCAATCACACTATTATGAGCAATCTCAATACTCACATCCGTCTGAACGACTATTTTGATATTATTGATATTTGCAAAAATCCTCGCATCCTCTCCCACTTCGGCTTTTGTCCTCAAGATTTTCCTTTAGATCCTCAAGATGGTAAAAAATCTTCTATTGCTGTATTTTTATTTCTTGCATGTGGCTGTTTTCATGTATTCTGAGTATCTTCTTGGTTGTTTGCAGCGATGAGTTGGCTGTTGGTCCCAAAGTTGAGTTAAGATTGATTAAGCTAGTAAAAGTCTAGAGGGGAGGGGTGAATAGACTTTTAAAAATCTTTCAAAATATCAGAATATGCAATGCGGAATTTAGTCTTCTTATGTACTGTACTGTGCTTACTCAGCTCAGATCAGTACTTTCAGAATAATATGGGCCTTACTAGTTTATACTCAACTTTTCTATAGATATTTACTTAATAAATTCTTAATGTTCTTAGTTCAACAATTCAAACAAATATCAAACAGAAAATGTAAAGAACACAAAATTTTATAGTGGTTCGACAAATGTCTACATCCATTCTCACAATCCCAGTTGTGAAGTTTTATTAACTCTTCCTTCTTGAGTTTCTTGTGGCTTAAAGTCCCAAGATTAAGACTGTGATCTTATCGATTATACCTCCAGGTATATCTTCGATCTACTAGTAATTTTCCAAGTAACTAGCACACTTGTTTTACAACATACAAACTTAAACTTGAAAAGTAAAACTTCTCTGTGAATAGCCTTTGATTCTTCTCTTCAATTCAGTGGCTCTTCTTCTTCAATCTCCTTCAACTCTGTGAGTTCTTCTTGTGCTTTGTAGACTTAGATTGCTTGTAAACGCTTTAAGATCAGTAGTCTTAGCAGTAGGAGATCACACAGTATTTATAGAATTTAGTATGACAGTTAGCAGTTTGTGAACTAACTCTCAACTAACTCTAAACTGTTTTTGTAACTTCTTCTTGTAACCGACTTTGTAACTTCCTTCAACTTCCAAGTCAGCATATCTTCAAATATATCTTCAGTTACACTTTAAATAAGTTTTCCAAACTTATTCTTCAATTTCACCAAATCAGCACAGTAACTTACTGTTCTGATTTTTACTCTTCGGATTTTTACTCTGCTGAGCCAGTCAGCACAGTAACTTAAAACTGTTCAAAACTTCTCCAGATTTCTTCTAAGCTCTTCTTCAACTCTTCTTTGAAGTCTTCTTACTCTGAAGTAGTCTTCTGAGTCTTCATTAGTCTTCTGATCTTCTTCTAATCTAGTTCTAATCTACTGTTCTGAACTTTTACAATGCTGAATACAATAAAATACAAACTTACAAATATAAAACCTATCTATACATCAACTGAACTATATACAGATGAGTATATCTAAGTCCTATACTATAAGCTGTCTATACAATACAAAACATCAGCTTAGTTCTTAACAGTTCATATATCAGATCAGTAAACAATAAGATCAGTAAACACCTAAGATCAGTAACTTACATATAAGATCAGTAAGCATATAAGATCAGTAAGTATATAAGATCAGTAACTCAGATTCAAATATCTCATATAAGATCACTAAAATTATTCTCAGTTTCCATACTCAGATCAGTAATCTTATTCCAGTATTCTTTAGTTAAAATCAGTAATCTTATTCTTAATATTACTAGATAAGATCAGTAAACTTATTTCAGTTAGCATTAAGATCAGTAATCTCAATTTAAGTTTCTCATCAGATGACTTAGTTAAGATGACTTAGAACCACATATATTACTAACTTTAAGTTGCTTTTGGCCATCAAAACATACTTTCATCAATTAGAACATTGTTTCAAGGATTCATATCCCAACAATTTCCCCCTTTTTGATGAAGCCAAAACTACTTAAATGTTAATAAATCAGTAGTTAAGTATGTAGTCAATCATAACAGTTCATCAATTCAGAAACCATATCATATTCACAATCAGTTTAGATATTTCACATATTACACATACTAACAAAATATGCAACACACAAAAAATATAGAAATAAAGACTAAGGATAAGAAATGTTATCTTCTGAGCTTGTCCTTCATCTTCATTCTGTATCTTCAGATTCTGAATGCAACATACATCCTTGCTTTAATATCCATCATATGTTGATGATCAGTTATTCCTTCTTCTTTGATAATCTCAGCAATTATGTTGTTGATCTCCTTGTAATCAGGTTCTCCATTTTCCAGTCTTGGAGGTTCCCAATTTGGTTCTTCAGGACACAAGATCTTGGTTCCAGCACGAGCAGCAACTTGTGCTATATCTTCCCAAAACTCTTGATCAATGTTCAACATGAACTCTTCAAAATCAATAAATTCAGCTTCTTTGCTCGAATGATCACCAAACTTCTTCACAATGAAGTTTGCAATCTGCCACTTCTTTTTCAGATTCTTCCAATGTTCCATATTTTCTGTTAGAACAATAAAATCCACAAAGTTCTCATCCTGAAATTTTTTATCAAACTCTTTTCCTTCAGCTTTCCTTTGAGCATTCAATTTCTTCTTCAAAGTAGCAACTTTGTTATCAAATCTTGTTTTTAAGAACTTGATATCCTTTTCTTTCTTCTTTTTCAGCTCTGCTTCTTCAGCTTTCTTTTTCTTCAAAACTTCAAGTTTTTCTTGCTTTTCACTTGAAATACCAACTTTCAATCTGCTCTTTGATCTGGTAAGTCTACCAGTTTCTTCTTCTTCTTGTTCTTCATCAGACAAGACTAACTTTCTCTTCTTCTGAATCGAACTTTCAGCAATATCAGGTCTCTTCTCAACAATTTCTTGACCTTGCTGTTTCTGTTGCTTCCTTAGTTTGATCTTCTCATTCAAACTAGCAATTTCTTCTTTCAACTCATCCTGACTCACAACCAACTGAGCTTGTTGTGACTGAGTTTGTTCCATTACTCTTCTTATCTTATCTTCCCCCTTTTTGGCTTCATCATGCCACTCTTTTAAGGAAGATATGTGTTGCTCCAGCTTCTTATGCAACACTTGAGACAGGTTCTTCTCTTGAAATCTATGAAGATCATAAATTTTAGACATTGTATGCTCCATAACCTTTTCATAAGAGTGTTCAGAATTCATCTTATTCATTCTGTCAGTACCTTCATGAAACATCTTCACAGCATCTTCCAATTTTGCTTGAAGCTCTGCATTCTGCTTTTTCAACATCTCAAAGTCAGAATTCTCAGATTCCTTTTCAATAGGAACTGCTCTGATCTGTTCCTGCACATCCTCAGGAATAATAGGATCAGTAGAGTGAATTGGAATGCTTTCCATCTCTTCAGCATTTAACTCTTGATTCTCCAAGGCTTCTGTGTCTTCAATCACAACAGTGTTCTCAAACACTTCTGTTGCATTGTCAACATCCTCATCAATATCCATAAAATCTTTTTCAGCAGCATTCTCAGCTTCATCAACACCTTTCTCTTCACTTTCCATAAACAAATCTTCATCTGTATTAGGAGTTGCAACCTTTTCAACAGTGTACTTGATTCCAGTTAATCTTTCAACAAGATGAACTACAGATTCTGGAGTAACTAGCTCAAGAAAAGAGTTAACACCAACTGCTTGCATCTGCTCTGCTTCCCAATCATCAAAGATTGAAGCACCTCCCATACCTTCCATAATAGCCAAATTCTCCTTCAAAGTACTCCTCTTAAGATACACCCATGTGCCAATCCTAAGAAGTTTCTCAAACTCAACTGAGCTTTCATCCAACCCAGGAAATTGCTTCAACAAAGCTATCCTCAAATCTATCCTGATTCTATCCTCTTTATCACAGATAGTGTACTCCATTAAATCAGCAGGTTTATGAGTTATAAATTCAGGTTCAGGAGATGATGAAATGTCAATTGGTTCAGTAGAAGGTTCAAATTCATGTTCAGTAGAGTGATCATGAATCTGTGTTGGGGATTGATGTGGTGAAGGTTGATGTGAAGTTTGATGTTGAGGACTAGAAATAGGGGTAGGACAAAAATTAGTGTTCTGAGGGGATGAATGGGGAGTGTTCTGAGTCACAGAAAAATAGTGAGCTGATTGATCAGAACATGAAGGTTGAGGGTTTTTGGTTTCAGCTGGGCTTGGTTCAGAGTTTGAACGGGTAGAAGAAACAACAACTAACTTCCTCCTAGCACTTCTCCTCTTAGTTCTCTTATGAACAACAATAGGACTAGGAACACTAACCTCTTGCTCTTCTGAGCTTGATTGCACCACAGTCTCAACAAATCTGACTGCTGGCTCTGAGGCAGCTGTAGCAGACCTTCCTCTCCTTGGTCTAATACTGCTCGGATCATGCCTCGCCTTCGATCTAATCTCAGGTTGATTGTCATCAGATCGGTACATCGAAGCTCCAGACTCTTGTGCTTCAAGTTCTTGAGGTTGTTCCAAAGGATTCTCTTGTTCAAAACGAACAGACTCCTTCTTCATCAAGAATTTTCCATGATGGAATTTCTTGGGATTACTCCAATACGGCTTTTTAACCAATTGCGGCAACAAGAAACTCAACTTGTTTCCGAACCCTAATTTCGATTTAATCGAAAATTCCATAGTATCCTCATCGAACAAAACTTTGTCTTTCTCATTTAGTAACCTTTCCAAGAAAAATCCTTGCCAATCACCTTGAACTCTGTCGATGATTGCAGCCATAATTCGAATCTTGGAACTTGATAGAGCATCCTGGCTATGATGTTGCCCTAACAAGCACTTTCCGGCTATGTCCATCAAAAATTGAAGACCTGTAGGAAGAACATCCTTCTTCAGATTAGTCAAGGACTCTGTTTCAACACCTGACCATCTTCCTACACATTCCTTCTCTTCTCCAGCTTTATAATTCATAATGTCCACTGGGCCTTGAGGCAAATCCAACATCACTTCTAGGATTTCCCTTGTAATAGTGACCTTATGCCCAGAAAGCATGGAGTGAACACCATTGTTATCTCCTTTGAGTTACAAATAAAATTCCATGGCCTCCGGTTCATAGACATTCAGAGGAGATGATTCCAAAAATTTCCTCAGCCCACACTCCTCGCACATTGTCAGAATCGCTTGATTTTCAGTATTGTGTCGGCCATTGAAATAGACAACATTTTCTACAAAAATGCCCTTTTCGCGAACCCAGAAATTTGAATCAAATGTCCCTGCAACTTCGTTAGTTTCACTGATAATATTGATAGTTGCCATTTGTAGAATTTTGTAGAAACCAGATTTTTCAGTAGTTATGAAGTTATGAGATTTCCAGAAATGAACTCGTAAGCAAGACGATGAAGAGTGATCGTTTTTGTCAAATTCAAAACCAATCTAGGGCTAGGATTAAATTTGAATATCACAAGGAATGGTTGAGATTAAATCTCGAAATCCGTGTTTTAAAAATAAACTGTTCATATTCTAGTACCATCCTTAATTTTGGAGCCAATTTGTGTTTGATAAATACACCACAGTTTTTAGGTTAGAAATAGAAGAGTGTATTAATCTTCTCTATTAGTAATCTAAAATTTGAACAATTTTTGACTTAGAGTAATCTAAACCAAAAGACTGTTCTGATGCAGATCAGCACAGTAGTTTCCAAAACTATTTCACTTCATTTTCTTACTTATATATAAAGAAAATTTTACTTATTTGGATCAGCTGAGTACTGTGATCAGCTGAGTAAACTTTTTAGAAATCAGATCAGTAGATGAATCAGCATAGTAGATTTCAGATCAGTAGATGGGTCAGCACAGTAGATTTCAGATCAGTACCCAATTTTCCTGATTTCACCTTTTTGATATCAGCACAGTAATCCTCAGATCAGTACTGTGTCAGATCAGTAGATTTCTTGTAGACAGATTAGTAGTAAACAAGTCTTTCTGTAGACAGATTAGTCAGTAATCAGATTAGTTCTGTAGAATAACTGAATTGTAATCAGATCAGTACTGTAGACAAAGAAGCTTTGTAATCAGTACAGTTCTGTAGACAAGTCAATTTATTAATCAGAATATATCTGTAGACTGCTATAGTCTGTAATCAGATCAGATTAGTAGACTTTTCAAATCTGTAATCAGATCAGTTCCCCCTTCAATGGAGAATTCCTCTTCTGTGCCTGTTTCACCTTGGTAAAAGTGTTAGTTCATGAGATATAAGTGTAAAACAGTACAGATTAGTAACAATATGTTTAATTTAATAATCACATCAAGGTTTATACTAAAATGACTTTAGTGTTCTGAGTCAACACAAGGATCTTTAAGAAATCACAGATTCCCCCTTAATGTATGTTCTCAGTGTCCCTCAGCTTTACCAGCTTCCTCATTGGGATTAAGGTCACTTTAGTAACCTTGTTACCTGTTTTAAGTGTAGTGATCTGACATAGGGTTGTCTCTTCTGAATTTTGAGTTTTGATGTACTGCTCTTAGTTTCTGCTTTATCTTCCTCTTGGTATAAGATCAGTACCTGAAATATTAGTACATATCTCTATACACATATAATTTAGGTACCCACTATTTATTGGGGTCCTTGAGTGTTAGTAGCAGTAAGAGGCACCCAAATAAACATTGAAGTTTTGAATAAATGAGACCTCTTCAGTTTTCTTCCATATTTATCACAAAACAGTACTTTATTAACCAATTCAGAATTATCAGCAGACTTAGGATCTATTTTTCTGAGATAGCCTTTCCTTGGTGCTATCCCTTTTTCAGTAAGATCAGTATGTTTGTAATAGTTTGAATATGGTCTAAAAGCATGTGGACCATACGGCTTATAGATGCGTTTTGGTCTTGCCTCACCAATGATATTATAAGATAAAGGTGGAGGATAAAGAACAGGTTTGTTATGATAATGAGGCACAAATCTCCTAGGTTTAGTTGAATACAGCTGAGACTGCCTTATGAAAGGAGGTCTAGGCTGTTCCCAACTTGCCTGTGCTTGTCTTGACCTACTGTTCTGAGTTTGTCTCTTCTGATTCCAGGACTGATCTGATCTGGTCAGAGGAGTATAACTCTTCTGGTATGGTCTTGACTATACTGGTCTTAATACATTCTTCATTTTACCATTCTTGGTAGTGGGAAGGATGTATTTAGACTGTACTTTAAGTTTTGGATCATCATCATAAGTCATAGGTTCTTTTCCTTTATCTAGTTGCAAAGAACTTGTACTAGCTCCATTAGTGTTCTTAAATTCTGAAGTAGATGAACTAGGCAGATCAGTACCTATTCCACTTTTATCATTTGGAGCTCTATATCTGTCTGAGATAGTTTGATTAATTCTAGTAGAGTTAATCATCCCAGATAGCTTTCGATCTAGGCTCACTACTTCAGATTCTAAGAATCTATTGCGCTCTTCAAGTTTTTCACACTTAATCTTTAACTCATTGAATTCATTAGTCTCTTTGGCTTGAGTTTTAAGCATACCCTGATATAGTTTGTCAATGGATGCATACTTTTCTTGGAGTTGGGACAACTCTTCTGATAGCCTTGCATTTATGACAGCTATATTAGGATCTACTTTTGACTGAGGTTCTTTCAGATTAATGATTTCTTGCTTTAAAGTTATATTCTCATCACTAATTTCAATGAATGCTTTGTTAGCTTGTAGAAGGTCTTCTTCAGTCACTCCTTGGGAATGATGAAGACTACTTCCTACACTGCTAACAGCAGCATCACTTTCATCAGTGTCAGAATTGTTACAAGATTGAAAAGAGTTAGCAGATGATACCTCATCATTTATTTTGGCCATCATTACCAGTCCATCATCTACTATGAAGGCTTCATCTTCATTGCTAGAGGGGTAGTCAGATGAAGACGATGGTAACTCTTCTGATTCCGAATCAGAGTCATTGTAAGCCATCATTGCCTTCTTACCCTTGGCATATTTTCGATCTCTTCTGGCTTTCCTTTCTTCTCGATCTTCAGAACTCAGATCAGGACATTCATAAGCATAATGACCTGGCTTATCACAATTATAGCAAACAGGATTGTTAGAAGTTCTTTTAGGAGGAGAATGTTTTCTGTTCCTGTCATGCTTGTCAATTGAGTTCCTGTCTTTCTTATCAGAATACTTTCTATCTCTCTTTTCAGATGAGTTCCTATCTCTCCTGTTCTCATTAGAGATCTCATCCCTTCTTTCAGAAGAGTTTTGATCCCTTCTGTTCACAGAAGAGTCCCTGTTATTAGAACCCTTAGTTTCCTTATAGAATCTCTTGTACCTACCATACCTCTTATTCAGTTTATCAAATCTTTTGATCATAAGGCTCATCTGATCTTTCAGACTAAGATCAGAACTATCTAGTTCATCTTTTATGCTTGAGGCCTTAGACTTAGATGATCTAGACCCCTTAGAGGTAGAGGCTTTAAAAGCTATGTCCTTAGAGGCATCCTTATCCTTATGAATCACAGTAATAGGATCTTCTTCATATAACTCAAACTCATGTGCCTTAAGTGTTTGGAACATAGTTTCTGCTGGCCAAGAATCAATGTCTTGTGTGGTTTTAATGATCATCTTAACCATTTTCCACCTTTCATCCAAGGCTTTCAAGATTCTCAGGTTAACTTCTCTGTCAGTATAAGTCTTTCCTAATACATCAAGATCATTCATAATTTTGGTAAATCGAGTATCCAACTCATCAATTGATTCTCCTGGCTTCATCTTAAATGATTCAAACCTTTGGACAGCTGTGGATAATTTGCTTTCTTTGATCAGTGTAGTACCTTCACAAAGAATAGCCAATTTGTCCCACAATTTCTTTGCAGTCTTACATTTTAACACTTTACCAAGATACTCATTTGGCAAGGTGTGTAAAATATAATTCTTAGCAAGACTATCCAAATTGTTTTGTCTCATTTCTTCAGAAGTCAGTTCTGACCTTGGTTTAGGGACCAGTGCTCCAACTGGTTGGGAAGGATCTAAAACAACAGTGTTCTCCACCATGGTGACAATTGGTCCTTCAGTCACCACAGACACCATTAGATCATGGGTTGAGCTAAAGATGGCCTCCATCCTAAGCTTCCAGTAGTCATAATCTGCAATCTTGAACTTAGGCAGTTTGTTCACATTAGTGTCATCCATGTTTGTTTAAACAAATAGGATCAGTAGTATAGCAGATAAATTCCAAGTATTCAGATAGTGACAGGTATCAAGAACTAGTAGCAGGATCAGTAAGTTTTTCCTCAAGATCTGCAAGGTTATCAAGAAACAGCAGTCCAAAGAACTACAGCTCTGATACCACTTGTTGGTCCCAAAGTTGAGTTAAGATTGATTAAGCTAGTAAAAGTCTAGAGGGGAGGGGTGAATAGACTTTTAAAAATCTTTCAAAATATCAGAATATGCAATGCGGAATTTAGTCTTCTTATGTACTGTACTGTGCTTACTCAGCTCAGATCAGTACTTTCAGAATAATATGGGCCTTACTAGTTTTTACTCAACTTTTCTATAGATCTTTACTTAATAAATTCTTAATGTTCTTAGTTCAACAATTCAAACAAATATCAAACAGAAAATGTAAAGAACACAGAATTTTATTGTGGTTCGACAAATGTCTACATCCACTCTCACAATCCCAGTTGTGAAGTTTTATTAACTCTTCCTTCTTGAGTTTCTTGTGGCTTAAAGTCCCAAGATTAAGACTGTGATCTTATCGATTATACCTCCAGGTATATCTTCGATCTACTAGTAATTTTCCAAGTAACTAGCACACTTGTTTTACAACATACAAACTTAAACTTGAAAAGTAAAACTTCTCTGTGAATAGCCTTTGATTCTTCTCTTCAATTCAGTGGCTCTTCTTCTTCAATCTCCTTCAACTCTGTGAGTTCTTCTTGTGCTTTGTAGACTTAGATTGCTTGTAAACGCTTTAAGATCAGTAGTCTTAGCAGTAGGAGATCACACAGTATTTATAGAATTTAGTATGACAGTTAGCAGTTTGTGAACTAACTCTTAACTAACTCTAAACTGTTTTTGTAACTTCTTCTTGTAACCGACTTTGTAACTTCCTTCAACTTCCAAGTCAGCATATCTTCAAATATATCTTCAGTTACACTTTAAATAAGTTTTCCAAACTTATTCTTCAATTTCACCAAATCAGCACAGTAACATACTGTTCTGATTTTTACTCTTCGGATTTTTACTCTGCTGAGTCAGTCAGCACAGTAACTTAAAACTGTTCAAAACTTCTCCAGATTTCTTCTAAGCTCTTCTTCAACTCTTCTTTGAAGTCTTCTTACTCTGAAGTAGTCTTCTGAGTCTTCATTAGTCTTCTGATCTTCTTCTAATCTAGTTCTAATCTACTGTTCTGAACTTTTACAATGCTGAATACAATAAAATACAAACTTACAAATATAAAACCTATCTATACATCAACTGAACTATATACAGATGAGTATATCTAAGTCCTATACTATAAGTTATCTATACAATACAAAACATCAGCTTAGTTCTTAACAGTTCATATATTAGATCAGTAAACAATAAGATCAGTAAACACCTAAGATCAGTAACTTACATATAAGATCAGTAAGCATATAAGATCAGTAAGTATATAAGATCAGTAACTCAGATTCAAATATCTCATATAAGATCACTAAAATTATTCTCAGTTTCCATACTCAGATCAGTAATCTTATTCCAGTATTCTTTAGTTAAAATCAGTAATCTTATTCTTAATATTACTAGATAAGATCAGTAAACTTATTTCAGTTAGCATTAAGATCAGTAATCTCAATTTAAGTTTCTCATTAGATGACTTAGTTAAGATGACTTAGAACCACATATATTACTAACTTTAAGTTGCTTTTGGCCATCAAAACATACTTTCATCAATTAGAACATTGTTTCAAGGATTCATATCCCAACATTGGCTAACTCACATCTCCCGGGATGCTCCTGCTCTCAGTATAGTGAAAACCCCTGTGTTATCCACTCCAGAAGTTCTCCCAAAAGCTCCTCCATCTCCTGCTCTCGAGAGCTCAGCAAAGACTTCAGCTCCAGAAGGTTCTTCGAAAGTTCCTCCTCTCCCTAGCTCTTCCACTCAGGTCCCAGGTTCAGTTGCCAAGAGAACCCGTTCGGCTGCCAACGCCTTTTTCGCTGACTGTGGGACTTCTAAGAAAAAGTAGGGAAAAGCGACCCGTACTCTTGCCGAGAAGGGAGCCACTGCTTCTGCTGTATATGAACCTCTCCATTGTCGCATTGATCGATGTCTTATTCCCTCCAACACTGCTTTATCCGATTCGTCCCTTCCTGAGGACCAACTACTCCATGGCGCTCAACTTTTCTCAGAGGTACTTTCTATTATTTCTTATTTTCACGATCTTTACTTTCTTCATATCTCCAACATTATTTTCCTTTTCTCTGTAGCTTGGCCTTACTTATGCTAAGATACTCGATCAAGGTGTCGAGATGGTGGCTGAGCTTGAGCTTCTCCGGGCCGAGGCGTCCTCCTTCTAGTCGTCCCTCAAGGATATCACTATGGAGAAGGACAAAGTTCATAAGCGAGCTCAAGCTCTATCTGAGGAGTTGTCTCTCTTACAGACTCAAAGCAAGCAGGATGCGGCCAGGATCAAACGTCTGGTGCAGGAGGTGGGACGGATGGAGCGCGAGCTGCCGGATGTTGGAGTGCAAGCCTGCGTTAAGTCCCTGTTCACTTCCTCTTTGGGCCAAGAGTTATTGGAAACCCTTCATACTCAGTGGCTGTCCAGCTTCCTGAAGAGCTCGAGCTTCCTCTGTGCCATGGGGCCGCATATCCCTCACTTCATCGATCACGGCTTCAGCAATGCCGTCGCCGAGCATTCAGCCCCGGGATTCGATGGAACTTATTCTCGTGAGTTCCATTTGGATCGACTCGCTACTCCTCCAAAATTCTTGGGGGATCCTCAGGAGAGCCCCGATAGTCCTTGGTGGCTACCCGGAATGGGCCAGGCTATTGCCAAGTTGCAGGCTGCCAAGATAGGTATGGCTGAGCTAAAGCCTCTGGAGCATCTTGTTTATCCTTATGCCTCTGCTCCAAAAGTGGCAACAGAGGTGGATGGAGGGACTGGCGTTGTTGATACCATGGGAGGTACGGAGGGTCCAGAGGAAGGCGGAGGATCTAGCAACCATGTTGCTGAGGAGGAGGGCGCTGCTAGAGGAGCTGAAGGAGTTGAGGTTGAGGGGGCTGTTGCTGAGGAAGCTGCTGCTAAAAAAGCAGTTTAAATTTCACATTTCCATGGTCATGGTCACAACAAACAATTTACTCTTTTCTTGTTTTGCTACACTTTTTACTTTCTACTCATAATACTTGCTCCTCGTACTTTGTAGGGGACCCCACACTCCTGGATATGTGGGGGCCTTTTGTAGTGATCGCGTTAGCTTGATATTGCTTGTTTGTTGTCTTTTTCCTTTTCTGCTTGCATGAGTAACTTACAAGACCGGCAAAGAATATGTTGGAGGTGTGCTCTCTCCCCCCCCCCCCTTTTTGTTGGTCTTGTAGGCTACGTTGGAATCATCTCTTGGTTATACAATCTTTTAATTTCAGGTGACTTGGCTGTGGAGGAACATCCTCCATCTCCTCCTTTCCTTTTCTCTAGAGCACCTCGGTCTCTAGGACTTTGAGTGTTTCTCACACTTATTTTTTAAAAGATTTTAATTCATAAAAATCTTCTCATTTAAGTAACCCACTTGGGTCTCAAGTAAAATGAAGGCTCTCTGGAGCACCTCGGCCTCTAGGCCTCTGAGTGTTTCTCACTCTTATTCATAAAAGATTTTAATTCATAAAAATCCTCTCATTTCAGTAACCCACTTGGGTCTCAAGTAAGATGAGGGCTCTCTGGAGCACCTTGGCCTCTAGGCCTCTGAGTGTTTCTCACTCTTATTCACAAAAGATTTTAATTCATAAAAATCTTCTCATTTCAGTAACCCACTTGGGTCTCGAGTAAGATGAGGGCTCTCTGGAGCACCTCGGCCTCTAGACCTCTGAGTGTTTCTCACTCTTATTCATAAAAGATTTTAATTCATAAAAATCTTCTCATTTCAGTAACCCACTTGGGTCTCAAGTAAGATGAGGGCTCTCTGGAGCACCTCGGCCTCTAGGCCTCTGAGTGTTTCTCACTCTTATTCATAAAAGATTTTAATTCATAAAAATCCTCTCATTTCAGTAACCCACTTGGGTCTCAAGTAAGATGAGGGCTCTCTGGAGCACCTCGGCCTCTAGGCCTCTGAGTGTTTCTCACTCTTATTCATAAAAGATTTTAATTCATAAAAAATCTTCTCATTTCAGTAACCCACTTGGGTCTCAAGTAAGATGAGGGCTCTCTGGAGCACCTCGGCCTCTAGGCCTCTGAGTGTTTCTCACTCTTATTCATAAAAGATTTTAATTCATAAAAATCTTCTCATTTCAGTAACCCACTTGGGTCTCAAGTAAGATGAGGGCTCTCTGGAGCACCTCGGCCTCTAGGCCTCTGAGTGTTTCTCACTCTTATTCATAAAAGATTTTAATTCATAAAAATCCTCTCATTTCAGTAACCCACTTGGGTCTCAAGTAAGATGAGGGCTCTCTGGAGCACCTCGGCCTCTAGGCCTCTGAGTGTTTCTCACTCTTATTCATAAAAGATTTTAATTCATAAAAAATCTTCTCATTTCAGTAACCCACTTGGGTCTCAAGTAAGATGAGGGCTCTCTGGAGCACCTCGGCCTCTAGGCCTCTGAGTGTTTCTCACTCTTATTCATAAAAGATTTTAATTCATAAAAATCCTCTCATTTCAGTAACCCACTTGGGTCTCAAGTAAGATGAGGGCTCTCTGGAGCACCTTGGCCTCTAGGCCTCTGAGTGTTTCTCACTCTTATTCACAAAAGATTTTAATTCATAAAAATCTTCTCATTTCAGTAACCCACTTGGGTCTCGAGTAAGATGAGGGCTCTCTGGAGCACCTCGGCCTCTAGGCCTCTGAGTGTTTCTCACTCTTATTCATAAAAGATTTTAATTCATAAAAATCCTCTCATTTCAGTAACCCACTTGGGTCTCAAGTAAGATGAGGGCTCTCTGGAGCACCTCGGCCTCTAGGCCTCTGAGTGTTTCTCACTCTTATTCATAAAAGATTTTAATTCATAAAAATCTTCTCATTTCAGTAACCCACTTGGGTCTCAAGTAAGATGAGGGCTCTCTGGAGCACCTCGGCCTCTAGGCCTCTGAGTGTTTCTCACTCTTATTCATAAAAGATTTTAATTCATAAAAATCCTCTCATTTCAGTAACCCACTTGGGTCTCAAGTAAGATGAGGGCTCTCTGGAGCACCTCGGCCTCTAGGCCTCTGAGTGTTTCTTACTCTTATTCATAAAAGATTTTAATTCATAAAAATCTTCTCATTTCAGTAACCCACTTGGGTCTCAAGTAAGATGAGGGCTCTCTGGAGCACCTCGGCCTCTAGGCCTCTGAGTGTTTCTCACTCTTATTCATAAAAGATTTTAATTCATAAAAATCCTCTCATTTCAGTAACCCACTTGGGTCTCAAGTAAGATGAGGGCTCTCTGGAGCACCTCGGCCTCTAGGCCTCTGAGTGTTTCTCACTCTTATTCATAAAAGATTTTAATTCATAAAAAATCTTCTCATTTCAGTAACCCACTTGGGTCTCATGTAAGATGAGGGCTCTCTGGAGCACCTCGGCCTCTAGGCCTCTGAGTGTTTCTCACTCTTATTCATAAAAGATTTTAATTCATAAAAATCCTCTCATTTCAGTAACCCACTTGGGTCTCAAGTAAGATGAGGGCTCTCTGGAGCACCTTGGCCTCTAGGCCTCTGAGTGTTTCTCACTCTTATTCACAAAAGATTTTAATTCATAAAAATCTTCTCATTTCAGTAACCCACTTGGGTCTCGAGTAAGATGAGGGCTCTCTGGAGCACCTCGGCCTCTAGGCCTCTGAGTGTTTCTCACTCTTATTCATAAAAGATTTTAATTCATAAAAATCTTCTCATTTCAGTAACCCACTTGGGTCTCAAGTAAGATGATGGCTCTCTGGAGCACCTCGGCCTCTAGGCCTCTGAGTGTTTCTCACTCTTATTCATAAAAGATTTTAATTCATAAAAATCCTCTCATTTCAGTAACCCACTTGGGTCTCAAGTAAGATGAGGGCTCTCTGGAGCACCTCGGCCTCTAGGCCTCTGAGTGTTTCTCACTCTTATTCATAAAATATTTTAATTCATAAAAAATCTTCTCATTTCAGTAACCCACTTGGGTCTCAAGTAAGATGAGGGCTCTCTGGAGCACCTCGGGCCTCTAGGCCTCTGAGCGTTTCTCACACTCGTCATTTTCATATTCACACATCGCATATTCAAATATGAGAAAGATAATCAAGACACAATAATTCTGAATAATTCTTTCTTCGAAAAAGGGGTAAGGCTTCATTGATTTATTGTCCGTTTTCAACATAGGCCATAGATAACCTACGCCGGTCTCATTAAAAACCTCTCTACGGAAAAACCCCTAAGGGGAAACCCGTAGAGAGGGAAAAAGAGCTCCGGTGAAGCCGCAAAGTACATTACGCAAAATGTGAATCAATGCAAAAAATCACAAAGCAAAAGTCATAAATGGTCTCAAGACCTTACACTTTTTTCAAATAAAGAATCTCTTCAAATGGCAAACGTTCCAGGGTCTAGCTATGTCGACCCCTTCCATGCTCTGCAGTCTATAAGCTCCTCCCTTTAGTACTTGTGTGATTCTATAAGGTCCTTCCCAGTTGGGCTCTAACTTTCCCGTATTTTTTAGGGCATCAGCTCTCCTTAGCACCAGGTCACCCGCTTTGAAGGACCTCGGGATCACCTTCCGGTCATATGCAGCCTTAATTCTTCTCTTATATCTTTCAGCCCGTACTCTAACCATCTCTCTTTCTTCTTCCATCAAATCTAGGGCCTCTCTCATCAATCTTTCATTCTGATGTTCTTCAAATTGGGCGATTCGATGTGACCGCAACACTGCCTCTGTAGGTATCACCGCCGCGGTTCCGTAGACCAGCTGAAATGGGGACTCTCCGGTTGCTATCTTTGGACTAGTTCTATATGACCACAATACATTATCTAACTCGTTCACCCATCCTCCTCCTACTTTCGTCAGCCTTGTTCGAATACCATCTACTATCGTTCGATTAGTGACCTCCACTTGTCCATTAGCTTGAGGATGAGCTACAGAGGTGAATCTCTGTATTATGTTCAGTCTTGCACACCATCCTCGTACATTTTCTCCGTTAAACTGAGTTCCGTTATCAGAGACCAATATTCTGGGTACTCCGAATCTGCAACAAATCTGCCTTCTTAAGAATTTAATCACATTTTCTTCATCTATCGTAGCCAGGGGAGCAGCTTCCACCCATTTGCTAAAATAGTCCACTGCTACTATCAGGAATTTTCTTCCTCCGGAGGCTGGAGGGAAGGGTCCTATCAAGTCGATTCCCCATTTAGCGAAGGGACAGGGAGAGTGCATCGCTCCCATCTCTTCTGCAGGGGTCCTTATCAATGGACCATTTTTCTGACACTTGACATATTTTCTCACAAACTCTCTAGCGTCTCTTGTCATGGAGGGCCAATATAATCCAGCCCTTAAAACTTTCTTCACCACTGCTTTGTATCCTTCATGACTGGCTGCGTCCCCTTCGTGGATCTCTTTGAGTGTGTACATAGCTTCTCGAGTTGATATGCACCTCAAATATGGGTGTGTGAATGATTTTTTGTATAAGTGCCCTCCAATAATACAATATTTGATCCGAAGGGCTCGGGTCTCTCTGGTGGTAGGGGCGTCCGTTCCCTTGGTGAGTTCTATCCATATAGCTCTTCTCCAATCATCTTCCTCTTCAATAGAACCAACGGGGTTCTCCAGAGTCTCTCTTTCTGCAACTACTAGAGTTACTGTTCCTTGTCCATCAAACTATGTGGAGCTAGCGAGCTTGGAGAGGCTATCCGCCTGTATGTTCTTCTCTCGAGGTATCTGGACTACCTCGCACTCTTGGAACTTGCCCATCACTTCTTTGGCTCGTTCCAGATAGGCAGCCATCCTGCTATCTTTGGCTACATATTCCCCATTCACCTGCTGAACAACTAATTGGGAGTCTGAGTATAGAGTTACCTTTGGAGCTCCCAATTCTAATGTGTTGGTCCTGAAAGGAGTAGATAACAAGTGTATGGGGGGGGGGAATACACTTGTTTGCAAATTCTTTTCAACTTTGATCAAACCAGAGTTCAGCAAGGTTGTCTTGGACAACTCTGCTGAAGAAGATTAACTCTTCTAAGATAATCAATCTACTAAGTACTATTGAGTACTTAGTTGAATAGCTATCTAGGGGAGTTATATGTGCGGAATAGTGGTTGGCCCTTTAAGTTTAGACTCCTTTAATTTCTGAAATCACTTAGTCAATGTAACACAGTTCAGTTAAGCTTCAGGGAAGTTGTCCAAAATGGTTTTTGCACAGTCTTTGAATGTGTATCTTTTAGAGATCAGTTTTGTGTGCAGTGTTGAATGAATGTAAGTGCTTGTAAAGTAAATCAACACAAGAGTTTATAGTGGTTCAGAGACTCAAGCTCCTACATCCACTTTCCCTGATTTAACAGGATAATTCCTTCACTCTTGGAATTAACTTGTTTTATAGTGCCAAGGTGCACTTGATCAAGAACACCACTCCTTGGTGAATTGATCCCTAGGATGTCTAGAGTCCTAGTACCCTCTTCTCAACTCAGAACTGAACTGTTCTTCTCTCAACAGTCAGTTCCTACCACTTCTACTACTACAACCTTCTCACTTTCACTCTTGAAAGGTGTAAGGGTTGAAGTAAGGTTCCAACTAATGAGATATCCTTTACAATGAAGACCAGTGTATAAGGATAGGATATCTCTCTAAGCTTGTGTAAGGATATACAATTGAGTTCAGCTTAGATGAAGTGTTTGAAGACTAAGATAGTCTTTGAAAGCTTTGAAAGCACTCTAGCTTGTAAGAATTTTGAGCTTAGTTGGATTGTGTTGAGGTGCTGGTTGAGGTGCTGGTTGAGGTGCTTGTTGAGGTGCTTTCAAATGGTCTTCACACTTCTGTATTTATAGACAAAATGGAGGATTTGCCCGTTGGAGAGGCAGCCCCAAATTGCTATAAATGTCTTCCTTGAGTTCTTCAACCTGGAAGACAGATTCTTGATAGTGACATGTCCTCATTTGGGTAATAAACGGCTGTAACAGTTTTGTCTTCATTCTGCAACACTTTTCCCAATGTTTGACTTCTTGTTAGGACTTGGACATGGCTCCTGAAGGTTGATCCAATGATAGGACAACATTCCTTAACATCTGGACAACTCTCCTTATCACTATCAGCAGTTTTGCTTTTCAGCATGGTTGGCTTGCTCTTCTTCAGATGACTTGGCTCTTTCCCTTTATTCCTCTTGTGTATGGTCTTAGCTCATTCCTTTGAGGACCTTTAGGGACTGGTTGTCTCAATCTCTTCAGCATAGTTGATCTTAGGCTTTCAGAGCACTTGATCTTGGTCAATTTAGCTGAGACAACTCCTCTGGACAACTCTCCTGATCAGCATGATTGGTCTTTTTGCATCAGAGCACTTTATACTTTAGAGTTGGCTTATCTGGATAACTCTCCTGACCAAAACCTTTGAGTAGTCTTGTCCTTTTGAGCTAGGTAGGTTTGTTCTTGCATATGGCTAGCTTCTTTGGACAACTCTCCTGATCAGAGTTTTAAGAATATTTTCTCTGGACAACTCTCCTGATAAGAGCATCTTAGATTTCATAGAGTGTCCTTACTCTTTGTTCCAGAATTTGAGCCTTGGGGAGACTTGATCTTGATCATCTTCAAAGCATAGGTTCCCCCTCAAATTGTGCATCTAATTGTCTAAGAGCTGCCTAACATTTCAGCTTCTCATCTAGCCTATAATCTATATATTCTAACAATCTTAGAACATATTTTTCATTGACTTAGGCATGTCTCAGGGGGGTTTTTGGTATTCAATCAAAACATAGCTCATTTTATTCCCAACAATTTCCCCCTTTTTGATGATGCCAAAACCTATACAACTTAAGCAAAAGTGAATTGTCTACACCTATTACATGTATCTTCAGAAGATATGACTGAGGTCAATATTCCTGAAAGGTAATGTGTTAGTGTATTCACTGTTTTTGTTGCAAGAAGGTTTTAAGATAGGCATAGAGAGATTTGAGTTTCTTGATTCAAAATAAGTTCAACTATCATTCATTCAAAAATCATTACAGGCATGTTGATAGTTGAAATTAACATATCAGAGCATGAATCAATAACACTTAAGTATATCAGAGCACTTCATTACAATAATTCAAAATGATATTTTCAGCATCAGAGCACAGAACTTGTATCAGAGCAATCTTTAACAGATCAGAGCAACCAGATTAACACATCAGCAAGCTTGACCATATTTCAGCATAGTTGATCATTCAAGTAAGGTCAGAAGACTTAGCCATTTCAAAGATCATCCTCAGGAGGTGGCAGCATTCCATACTGTGCCCACACTCTTCTTTTCAGTGCCATGGCTTCTTGGTTGGTTCCCTTAGGTCCAAGAACCATCTTGTTCAGCTTAAGGATCTCAGTGAATTCCCTCAGAATTCTTGCTTGGTCAATCCATCCTTCAAGCTTTGGAGGCATGTATATGATTGGCTTGGGAGCTGTGAGTTCAAATCTTGCAATGTCAGCAGCTGCAAGTAGTTGTTGATACAACTCTCTGTAGTATTCTAGCATGAACTCAGTGAAGGCAGAGTTTGCATCTCCTCCATTCCATCTGTCAATGACATAAAAGTCATAGACAAACTCCCTTTTGGCTTCTTCCCATGTGTCATTCAGTTGAATTGGCACCCATTTATCCAAGTGTGGATATTTGGTGTCCATTGGGATTAGAAGCTGAGGCTTCATCTTGCTGTAAGTTGCTCTTCTCCTTCTTGGTTTCTGAAAGTTTGCTCTCCTTTCATCTCTTGCTCTGTTGGCTTCTTCCATCAGATCAATTTTCTCATGGGCCCTCATCATGGCCAGTTTCTGTTGTGTTTCAGGGTCTTTGCCATACCCTTCATGAAACAGCTTTGATGGATCAAGAGCTAGGACTGTTGTCTTCTTCTTCTTAGGTTCAGGTCCAAATCCTTCAGCATATAACTCTTCAATGTCTTCAGTGGACTTGGTACCTTCAGCAGTTTTGCCAGATTCAGAAGATTTGTCCTTTTCAGCAGCTTTGGCTTTCTTTGATGTAGGCTCATCTTCATCAATTCTGAATTCAGGTGGAAGATCAAGGCTGCTAGGAAAGTCAGTGAATTTCTCAATTTGTCTCTTCTTTCCTTGGGCCTTCTTGATCTTTCCTCTGGTTTGGACACCTTCAGCATCTTTGTCCAAACCTGACACTTCACCACCTGGTCTTTGCTGTTTCCTTGCCCTTTCTTCTTGAGCTGAGGCCATTGAGTTCTTCAATGCCAATGCTAACTGCTCCTCTTCATCCAAATCTTCCAAATTCAGCATTTCTGGCTCTTTTCCCTTTCCTTCAGGGACTTTGTCCTTCCCTTTCACTGGACTCCCAATCACCAAGGCACCTTTTGCTCTAGCTCTTTCCCTTTCCCCCTTTTTGGCAGCATCAAAGCACTGGGGCTTTAGGTCACTCATTGTTGAGGCCATCAGGGATTGGGCCTGGTTTAGGGACTTCATCTCTTCCAACAAATATACATTTTCATCATGTATATTCTGCATTCTGTCACTGCTCAAGCTAAGGAAAGCTAGAACAGGCTTCATCTTTTGTTGGACAACCTCTTCCATGGCAGTTTTGAGAGATGCATCCAATTTGGCTTTTAAGAGCTCAGTGAGGTTGGCCACTGCACCTTCAGCAATGTTGGCCAACACTTCCTGGGAAAATTTTTCTGAGGCTGCTTTGACCATAGCTAGCCTTTGCTCTTCAGCTCTTCTCTTTTGCAATGCTGTCTTCTTTCCAAGAGCTTGCTTGACAGTGAGCCTGAGAGCTTTGACATTAGCATTGTGATTGTCTCTCAGCAGCTTTTGTTCTTTCTTGACTTCCTCTGAGATGGCTTCCATGGTGGATTTGGCACTTTGAACTTCAGTGGAGATGGTTTGGAGACCAGATTCCACACCACTGATTCTTGCCTCAAGAGTTGGTAGCACAACATCTTCAGAGCCAGTGAGCCTCATTTCTACAGATGCAAGAGTTCTTCCTTGCTCAGTCAATGCTCCTGAAGTTTCAGCATGAGCAGATTGGACTTGATGAGCCAAGGAGTCCAACTTCTCTGATTGCATTCCAAGTAAGGCTTGAGCTGAGCCTGTATCAACTTGAATAGGTGCATCTGTGAGGAACTCATCTGCAAAAATTTGGTCAAGGGAAATACCTGCAACATCAGATAAATCAAACAAGTTAGGAAATAAGCACTCATCACCCTCAATTTCTTTTGCATAAGACTCTGATACATCAACAGTCTTCTTCTCATTTTCAACTTGTTCTTTTCTCCCTTCTGTAATAATGATCTCACTCAAGGAATCAGGCCTCCTTTCACCAAGGGATTCCTGAAGTTCAGATTTGACTTCAAGAATAACCTGTCCTTCCTCACTTATTCCACCCTCATTTGTTGGTACACTCACTATCTTAGTGATGACTACCTCTCTTTCATCCTCAACTCCCTCTGATTTTTCAACTAATCTTTCCTTTTCAACTCCTTCTCCTAAACCTGCAACATCTCCACCTTCATCAAGGTTCAAAGATGGCAGTTGTGGGGAGATCACAGTGCTTATATCAACAGCCACTGAGTCATCCTGAATGATTAAGGGCTGATCAATGTCCAACTCCTCTGACACTGAATAGGCCTTAATCAAACTAGCCTCTAATGCAGGAACCTCAACATCTTTAGGCTGTGCCTTGGGTTCAGAAGAACCTTCATTGGCAGATGTGTCTTTGGTTGTGTTACCACCCTTGGTCAACACCTCTGAAGTTACAGAGCCTTTCCTATGATAGGTTTTGGGAGGATTGGAAAGTCTATCTGCTACAGAAGACTTGGGTTGAAAGGGTTCAGGGAGGTTGGCTTGAGGGGTTTCAGGAGGGTTGGGATTTGAAGGGTTTGAGGGATCATCAGGGGAATCATCATCATTAGAGCCACTGTCAGGGTGTTTGATTCCCTTGGCTTTTCTTTCTTTCTCCTCCTTGATCTTATCAGCCACCAGCTTTGCAAAAATCTCCTCATCAATGAGGAATCTTGTCTTTGAAACTCCAGCAAAGTGTAGCAATCTGTTCTCCTCTATTTGCCACCAGTTTGCACCTTTATCTTGGATGACTTGTGATATCTCCATCATAGATTTATCTTTTACATCAACAAGCATCCTCAAATCATGAAAGGCCTTCTGAATTCTTGGAAATTCAGCAAGTTGTGGATACAAACTGTCCACAGTAGCCTTGGCTCCTCCTCTGAGCATACTTTCAAAAGTATACTCCTCCTCATCTCCACTTGAATGGGGACTTTGGGTTATAGGGGAGTTGGCTCTGGGTTCTCCTAATGTGGCTTCAGGCAGATTAAGTTCAGGGATATTTGCTTCAGAAGGGTTGGGCTCAAATGAAGGTATTTCAGTTGCTTTAGAGAGCAATGAATCTGAAGGGGCTTTACTCAGGGGGGTTGGCTCATGGAGTGCATGCTCTAAGAGCTTTGAATAGTTGAGAATGGATGAGTCAAGGGGAGACAGGAGTCTTGTCTCATCTACAGCTAAATCTGCAAGCACATCTATGCCACTTCTTTGCACATTCCCTTCTGGAGAATATCTCTTAGTGAGATTTACAGGGGTAATGGGTTGGTTGGAAGGGGTGACATGGGTTTCAAGGGAATTGGGCTCAAGGTTCTGAGTTTCAGGGAGGTTGGCCTCTATAGGTTGACCTTCAGGGACTTTGGATTCTGGAGTTCCAGAACCAGATGAATTAGTCCTTGACATGGATTTGGTCCTGCTTTCAGCTCTGCTCTCCCTTAGAGCCAATTGAAGAGACCTTTCTTCTTGAAACTCCAACACCTTCTCAGTAGGTTTGGCCCTTCTCTTGCTGGCCCTACTGCTTCCACTTCCTTCCTTCTCAGGGACAACTTCCCTGATTCTCTTATCACCCTTCTTCTTTTGCCTAGTCTCATTGTACTTCCTCCTCAACTCTTCTGAGTGGTCAGAAGGCACACTCACTCCCTCTTCTGCCACTGCATCAACTTCAGCTGATGCTCCTGAGGCTTCTTTTGAAGACAATTGAGACATCTTTCTTGTTTTGATAGCCCTGGCCTTTGTTCTCTTTTTCATCTTGGGCTTCTCTTCCTCCTGTTCTTCAGCAGGCTTGGCCAGTAACATCCTTCTTTTCTCAGTTTTCTTGCTGAGCTTTCTGAATAGGATCTTTTGGGCTGGGAGGGGTTTTGCAAAGGTTTGCATCTGGGAATAGTGGGAAAACCTCTCAATCAACAAGCTTGCCCTGGTGCAATACTTGATTTTCCCTTCTAGCACCACCTTATTGTGGGTTTTCACCTTTAATTTAGCCTTCTCCTTCATCATCTCAGACATGATGAAGGTCCTCCAATCAAACTTGATGCCCTTATCACTGGCATCAATAATGGCAGCCATGATTCTGATCCTTGGATGGCTGACCTGCTCTAAGCTTCCAGTGTTGCTTAGGAGGCTCTTTGCAACTACCTCAAAAAGATTAAGAAACTCTGGCTTGAGAGTTTTCTTGTTTTGAGTTGAGGAGAGAGGGCCTGGAACTAATAACCACTCTTGGGCTATTTCCTCTTCATGTCCAGTACCATATACTTCTGGATTCCTTCCCTCATAAGGCAATCCAAAAGCTCCTTCCAGATCTTCTGAGGAGAATCTAACTCTATGGAATCTCTCCTCTTCCTCTCCTTCAGCTGTGTAGGATAGCCTGGTTGATACTTCACCATCTTCAGGCTTGCCTCTCCACTTGAGGAAGGCAAAGAATTCTGCCATATAGCTTTCCAAGCAAGAGCTAGGTCTTTCTTCCAAGAACTTTTGGAGACCAGCCCTTCTCAACCATCTCAGGGTTGGAGTAATCTCAGGATCTTCACTTTCAAAAGAGATGATTGGCTCAAAGTGAAGATTGTTCTTGTTGCTTAGATAGGCAAAATCTAGGTCTAGATCCTTGTTGGAGAAATCAACAAGCATCTCAGGTCTAACCTTGGGGGCCATTGAAGTTTGCAGAGAAAGTTTGATGAGTAATGAGAAAGTTTGGAGAATTTTGAGTTAGGGTTTCGAATACTTGGGGAAGAAGTGTTTGTGGGTATCTTAAGACTTGTGAATATTCTAAAAAGAATGTTTGTCAATGAGTTGGTAAGGTCTTGATACAATTCAAAGGTGAACAAAAATGGAAATCCAAAATGGACGGCTAGGATTGATTTCAGGGGAGTTGTCCATTTTTGATCCAATGGTCAAAAACTAATGAAACAGTGAAATAACTGTTTTATTCAAAACGTGGGTGGTTTTAAATGTTTGTTTAAGGCTGGGGATTTTTCGAGATAGATCATGTCCCAAAAAGTTTAATGCAAACAAGAGTTAAATCTTGGCATTTAATGCATGGAAAGTGACCTTTTGGGTGGGAGACAAATTAAATCCCAGAAAGGTGAAAACTGTATTTCAATGGGACAGATTTCGAAATAGGTATTGATTACCAAAAATAGGTGCTTATCAAACCTAGAAATTTGTTTCATAGTCAGGACAACTTATCTGACCCTACATGGACAAGTGTCCTGAAGAAGGTGGATAATGGACAAGTGTCCTGAAGAAGTAAGGTCATGTTTCTGAGTTTCAGTAGACTTGACCAAGTCTGCTGAAGTTTGATTTTGTTTCCCCCTTAATCAATGAGCTTCTTTGGACTTATTTGTCCAACTTCCCTGGATCAAGTAATCCCAACTCTGCTGATAGCTCCAGAAATCTTGCCTCTGCAAGTGGCTTGGTTAATATATCAGCTTTTTGATGGTCTGTGTGAATTTTCATTAGCTTGATATCCTTCTTCTCCACATGATCTCTAATGAAGTGGTGCTTGATGTCCACATGCTTGCATCTTGTGTGTAAGACAGGATTTTGTGATATAGCAATGGCACTATTGTTATCACAGAAAATTGGCACTTCAGTAGAGTTGACTTTGTAGTCTCTGAGTTGTTGACTTAGCCAAAGAATTTGAGCACAACAACTTCCAGCAGCAACATATTCAGCTTCAGTGGTGGAAGTGGCCACTGTGTTCTGCTTCTTGGAGAACCATGAAATAAGCTTGTTGCCCAAGAATTGACAAGTCCCTGAAGTGGACTTTCTGTCAATCCTACATCCTCCATAATCAGCATCTGAGTAGCCAGTTAGCTCAATATTGTCATCAGCAGGGTACCAAAGGCCTAGATTCTCAGTGCCTTTGAGATACCTCAAAATCCTCTTTGCAGCCTCAAGGTGGCTTTTCTTGGGATTTGCTTGAATCTTGCACAAACACCTACTGCAAAGGTGATATCAGGTCTGCTGGCAGTGAGATAGAGGAGTGAACCAATTATTCCTCTATACTCAGTAGAGTTGGTTGGAATACCACTCTCATCAGGATCCATCTTCCAATTTGTGTTCATAGGGATCCTTACTGGCTTGCTGGTTGTACACCCAAACTTTTTGATCATTTCTCTTGTGTACTTAGCTTGGTTGATGAAGATTCCTTCTTTAGATTGCTTGACTTGTAGACCCAAAAATAAGTTCATCAACCCCATCATGGACATCTCAAACTTGCTTTGCATGAGCTTGGAGAATTTCTCACATAGCTTCTCATTAGGGGATCCAAAAATTATGTCATCCACATAAATTTGGACAAGCAAGATGTCCTCTCCTTCAGAGATTCTGAAGAGAGTTCTGTCCACAGTTCCCTTGGTGAATCCATGATCCAAGAGGAATTGTGACAGTGTATCATACCAAGCCCTAGGGGCTTGTTTGAGTCCATATAGAGCTTTCTTGAGTCTGTAAACTTGGTTTCCAATTTCAAACCCTGGTGGTTGCTCCACATAGACTTCTTCTTTCAAGATTCCATTCAGAAAGGCACTCTTGACATCCATTTGGTATACTTTGAACCTCTTGTGGGCTGCATAGGCTAGAAAGAGCCTTATTGCTTCTAGCCTTGCCACAGGTGCAAATGTCTCATCATAGTCAATGCCTTCATGTTGGCAATACCCTTTTGCCACTAGTCTTGCTTTGTTTCTGACAATCACATCATTTTCATTTTTCTTGTTCTTGAACACCCACTTTGTTCCAATAATATTTTGATGTGAGGGTCTGTCCACCAGTTCCCATACTTCATTTCTGGTGAATTGGTTCAGTTCTTCCTGCATGGCTGTGATCCAATTGGCATCTTGAAGTGCTTCCTCAATATCTTTTGGTTCCTGTTCTGACAAGAAACAACAGAACATAGCACTTTCACCATGAAACTTTCTGGTTCTGACTCCTATACTTGGATCACCAAGTATCAGGTCAGTAGGATGGTCAGATAACCAGGTCCTTCTTTTCCTGATCTCTTCAGTAGAGTTGTCCTCTACTGAAGGTGAGTTATTTTGATCATAGAATTCAGGATAATTTAATGCAGGATCTAATTCAGGATCATAATCAGGGGTGTTGTCCTCAATGTCAGGGACATTGGCATTTTCACCATTTTGAGTTCCCCCTTGATTATTTGATCCATTAACTACCTCAGCAGGAGCTGCTTCTTCATTGGTAGTTGTTACCTGGATGTGAACTGGGATTGGATCATTCAGTTCATCATTTCCATCAGTGGGATTTGTCTCAGGAAGGTTGCCTTCAGGATGGTTGTCCAATGGTGTATGTTCAGGTAGGTTGATTGGGACAATTTCTATGAGTTCAGTGTCTTTGTCTTTTAGGCTTAATCTGGTTGTCCTCTGTGTGATTTCTTCAGGTTCCAACTGATCATTCCTGATCTCAAAGATAGATTCATCAAACACAACATGAGGTGTTTCTTCCACTATAAGGGATTTCTTGTTGTAGACTCTGAAAGGTCTACTGATTTGAGAGTATCCAAGAAATACTCCCTCATCAGCTTTGCTGTCAAAAGCTTTCAACTGTTCTTTCCCATTATTGTGAATGAAACATTTACAACCAAATATATGAAAGTATGACACTTTAGGCATTCTTCCTTTCCAGAGTTCATAGGGGGTTTTGCCTTGCCCCTTAGTGATCAAACATCTATTTTGAGTATGGCATGCAGTGTTTATAGCTTCAGCCCAAAACCTCTTAGGTAGATTTGAATCAGCAATTAGAGTTCTAGCAGCTTCTTTTAAGGTTCTATTCCTTCTTTCTGCAACTCCATTTTGTTGGGGAGTTCTAGCTGCTGAGGTTTCATGAGCTATTCCATTTGATGTGCAGTACTCATTGATGTATGAATTAATGAACTCAGTGCCTTTATCAGATCTTATCTTGATAATGCTAAGGCTTTTCTCATTTGACAACCTCTTTAGAAGTTCAGGTAGTTTGACTTGTGTTTCCTTCTTATTAAGGAGAAATACTACCCATGTGAACCTAGAGAAGTCATCTACTACCACCAATGTGTATTTTCTACCATTTATGCTTGAAGGGGTAATTGGTCCAAACAGATCCATATGTAGAAGTTCAAGTACCCTTTTTGTGGAAATGACTGGTTTTCCTTTGAATGAGGCTTTAATCTGTTTTCCTTCTTGACATGGTTTACACACATGTTCCTTAATGAAAACCTCATTAGGTAGTCCCTTAACTAATGCATTTCTAGCAAGTTTATTCATAGATTTGAAGTTCAGGTGGTTTAGCCTCTTGTGCCATAGCCAACTTTGTTCACTAGAACTTTTAGCAATGAAACATGCAGCATCAGTAGACTTGTCCCAGTCTGCAAAATACACATTTCCCTTCCTAGTTCCAGTCAATAGGGTTTGTTGAGTTTTATCTTTAATTAGACACTTTCCACTTGAGAACTCAACATTAAAATCTTTATCACAGAATTGACTGATACTCAGGAGATTATATTTGAGACCAGCTACATAAGATACATTGGTTACTTTGATGTTACCAATCATCAAAGTACCATAACCTTTTGTTGTTGCTTGTGAGTTGTCTCCAAAGGTGACATTTGGGCCTTCTTTTTCAATAAAATCAGAGAGGAGTTCCTTGTTTCCAGTCATGTGCCTTGAGCATCCACTGTCAAGGTACCATGCTGTCTTTTTGTTCATGCTCCTCTTCTTGTGGCCCATTGGTACCTGCAATTAGATAGGTTTAGGTACCCTTTGAGTTTTGGGTCCTGAGAGGTTAGCTGTACCTTTGGGAACCCAAACTTGCCTAATAACCCTGATTGATTCAAGGTGGCTGAGTTGATTTCCTAGTGCATCAATATACACTGTCTTTCCCTTAAATGCCTTTGGGAAAGTATGTGTGAATGTGTTAACTCTGTAAGTTTCAGAGGAGTTGACCACTCTTCTGAACTTATGAGTTCTTTGTGCAGCTTGATGAAATCTTTGAGGAAAGGCCTTTTTATGACCATTACCCTTTGGCATGAAGGGTTTTGGTTGTCTCATTTTATTCTGCCTTAAAGGATGGTTTTCTTTAGGTCTATTCAGCTGAGGCTTTCTCAGATGAGTTGGCCTAGGCTGATTATACCTTGGATAATTCCTCTGAACATTGTTCAGGAGAGTTGCCCTTCCATTGGGTCTACTCTGCTGACCAGTATTCCTCTTGTGCTCAGGAGCTTTGGCCATTTCCTTAGGTTTTGGCCTATTCTCCTGAATCACTTGAGTAGGCATTTCATTCAGTTTGCCCTTTCCTTTGTTCAGTGGCTGAATTACTTCATTTTCAGCTTGTTGTGCCACTGACTTAACAAAGATTCTCTTAGTGTTACTTGTAGATGCAACACTAAGACAAGGTGAAGATTCAAATGGATCAAAACCTAATCCACTTCTTTGAGCCATAGGTCTTTGATAACTTTGAATTTCCTCTATTGCTCTAGAGGATTTGTTCAAAGCAGACATCTTTAATTTCAGGCTCTCTTCACTTGATTTAAGAATATCATACTCATGTGAGAGATTTTCAAATTTGGCATTTAGAATTTTAAGTTCAAATTCTTTTCTTTTCTGAGAGAGAAGTTGATCATCAATCTCCTTTTGTTGGTCAACTATCCTGAGATTTGCTTCCTCAAGCTTTCTCAAGACTTGTTGATACAACTCAGTAGACTTGACATCAACAGCTACCTCAGAGTTCTTGGTGAGTTCAGTAGCTAGTCTTTCATTTTCTCTCACACAATTGTCATGAAATTCTTGTAATCTAGTGAAATCTTCCATCAACTTTCCCAAGGAAAGTTTCAGGTTAACCTCACTAGTGTTTTGTGAGATAAATGATGGTGAACTAGAAGTAGAGGATACCTCATCATCCTCAAGAGCCATGTTGCAGACATCATCATCATCACTGTTGGAGAACAATCCATCAGAAGAGTTGAAACTTTCAGCACTATCAGATTCTTCACCAGCCATCATGGCTTTTCTATTGGTGAATTTTCTGTCTCTTTTTGCTTGTCTTTCTCTTCTTTCTTTAGAGCTTAGTTCAGGGCAGTCATATTGGAAGTGCCCTTTCTTTTTGCAGTTGTAACACAGATCTTCATCATCATCCTTCTTGGATTCATCTCTTCTCTTAGATGATGAGGGTTCAGCTCTACTGGATCTTCTCCTATCAGAGGACTTGTCCTCTGATCTTCTCTCTTCAGGCTTTTTGTCCTCAGCCTGATCTTCAGGGGAATTGTATCTTCTCCTGAATTTGTTATCTTGGTAGAATTTCTTGTATCTACCAAACCTTGTGTTGAGCTTGTCAAACCTTCTAGCCATCAAGGCTAGTTCTTCCTTCATTTCAGTCTTAGAGACTGACTTTGATGATCTGGGAGTGGGCTGCATTTCTGGTTCAGCAACTTTGGCTTTGAATGCCACTCCCTTAGTAGGATTTGAAGGTTCCTCAACAGGCTTTCTTCTATTGAGGTCAAACTCATAGGCTTTAAGTTCTGAGAATATTTGTTGCATGGGCATAGTGGAGAGATCTTTGGTATTCTGCATCATTACAGCATAGACATCCCACTTTTGAGTGAGACTCCTTAGGATTTTCAGTCCAACCTCTCTCTTGGTGTAGACCTTGCCCAGTGAATTAATCTCATTCATCACATCAGTGAATCTACCAGCAAATTTGTCAATGGACTCATCAGTCTCCATTGAGAATTGTTCAAACTTCTGCACAGCAACTTGGAGCTTGTTCTCCTTGATTTTTTCAGTGCCCTCACACATTTCAGCAAGGGTATCCCAAATTTCTTTAGCTGTGGTGCAGTGGTAGACTCTACCCATAACTGCATCTGGAATTGTTTGATAGAGGGTGTTCATGGCAAGATAATTCAAATTATCTTTCCTCTTTTCATCAGCAGTGAAGTCATCCTCATCTTTGGGAATCAATTCCCTTATATCTGCTCTTTGCTCATCTGTCAATCTGGGGTTAGTCTGAGTAAACACAAAAGGTCCTCTTGTGATTACTCTAAGCATATCAGTATGAAGGGATGCAAGATGAGCCCTCATTCTAATTTTCCAGAAATCATAATTGTCTATTGAAAACATGGGCAGTTTGTGATGAGAAATATGATTGACTGGATTTGTGGCCATGTTGTCTAATCCTTGAACAACAGGTGGAGGAACAGCATTGTTGTTGGCCATATCTCAATAAGAATCAATCAATCAACAAGTAATGGATTTCAGATAGAGATCAGTTCAGTGACCACACCAAATATGTGAGTTTTGAAAATCAAGATGGATTTTCAGAAGCAGTGGTCTTTGAACCCCTGCTCTGATACCACTTGTTGGTCCTGAAAGGAGTAGATAACAAGTGTATGGGGGGGGGGAATACACTTGTTTGCAAATTCTTTTCAACTTTGATCAAACCAGAGTTCAGCAAGGTTGTCTTGGACAACTCTGCTGAAGAAGATTAACTCTTCTAAGATAATCAATCTACTAAGTACTATTGAGTACTTAGTTGAATAGCTATCTAGGGGAGTTATATGTGCGGAATAGTGGTTGGCCCTTTAAGTTTAGACTCCTTTAATTTCTGAAATCACTTAGTCAATGTAACACAGTTCAGTTAAGCTTCAGGGAAGTTGTCCAAAATGGTTTTTGCACAGTCTTTGAATGTGTATCTTTTAGAGATCAGTTTTGTGTGCAGTGTTGAATGAATGTAAGTGCTTGTAAAGTAAATCAACACAAGAGTTTATAGTGGTTCAGAGACTCAAGCTCCTACATCCACTTTCCCTGATTTAACAGGATAATTCCTTCACTCTTGGAATTAACTTGTTTTATAGTGCCAAGGTGCACTTGATCAAGAACACCACTCCTTGGTGAATTGATCCCTAGGATGTCTAGAGTCCTAGTACCCTCTTCTCAACTCAGAACTGAACTGTTCTTCTCTCAACAGTCAGTTCCTACCACTTCTACTACTACAACCTTCTCACTTTCACTCTTGAAAGGTGTAAGGGTTGAAGTAAGGTTCCAACTAATGAGATATCCTTTACAATGAAGACCAGTGTATAAGGATAGGATATCTCTCTAAGCTTGTGTAAGGATATACAATTGAGTTCAGCTTAGATGAAGTGTTTGAAGACTAAGATAGTCTTTGAAAGCTTTGAAAGCACTCTAGCTTGTAAGAATTTTGAGCTTAGTTGGATTGTGTTGAGGTGCTGGTTGAGGTGCTGGTTGAGGTGCTTGTTGAGGTGCTTTCAAATGGTCTTCACACTTCTGTATTTATAGACAAAATGGAGGATTTGCCCGTTGGAGAGGCAGCCCCAAATTGCTATAAATGTCTTCCTTGAGTTCTTCAACCTGGAAGACAGATTCTTGATAGTGACATGTCCTCATTTGGGTAATAAACGGCTGTAACAGTTTTGTCTTCATTCTGCAGCACTTTTCCCAATGTTTGACTTCTTGTTAGGACTTGGACATGGCTCCTGAAGGTTGATCCAATGATAGGACAACATTCCTTAACATCTGGACAACTCTCCTTATCACTATCAGCAGTTTTGCTTTTCAGCATGGTTGGCTTGCTCTTCTTCAGATGACTTGGCTCTTTCCCTTTATTCCTCTTGTGTATGGTCTTAGCTCATTCCTTTGAGGACCTTTAGGGACTGGTTGTCTCAATCTCTTCAGCATAGTTGATCTTAGGCTTTCAGAGCACTTGATCTTGGTCAATTTAGCTGAGACAACTCCTCTGGACAACTCTCCTGATCAGCATGATTGGTCTTTTTGCATCAGAGCACTTTATACTTTAGAGTTGGCTTATCTGGACAACTCTCCTGACCAAAACCTTTGAGTAGTCTTGTCCTTTTGAGCTAGGTAGGTTTGTTCTTGCATATGGCTAGCTTCTTTGGACAACTCTCCTGATCAGAGTTTTAAGAATATTTTCTCTGGACAACTCTCCTGATAAGAGCATCTTAGATTTCATAGAGTGTCCTTACTCTTTGTTCCAGAATTTGAGCCTTGGGGAGACTTGATCTTGATCATCTTCAAAGCATAGGTTCCCCCTCAAATTGTGCATATAATTGTCTAAGAGCTGCCTAACATTTCAGCTTCTCATCTAGCCTATAATCTATATATTCTAACAATCTTAGAACATATTTTTCATTGACTTAGGCATGTCTCAGGGGGGTTTTTGGTATTCAATCAAAACATAGCTCATTTTATTCCCAACATAATGCCATCTCCATTCCTCTGATCAAAGCTTCGTACTCTGCTCCATTATTTGAGGTCATGAATTGAAACCTCACTGCAAATTGTAGGTCATCTCCTCGAGGGCCTGTTAGGACAATCCCTGCTCCACATCTGCTCAGGGCTACTGAGCCATCTACATACACTTTCCATCCTTCGACTTCCTCTGGTTTGGTCGATTCTTGGATGAAATCGGACAAAGCTTGGGCTTTTATAGCCTTCCGCGGCTCGAAATCCACGTCATATTCTTGGAGCTCGATTGCCCACTTCACCATCCTTCCAGAGAGGTCTGCTCGCCCTATGACCTGTTTCAGCAAGTAATTAGTGCGGGCCAGCATTTTATAAGAAAGGAAATATGGGCGCAGCCTTCGCGCTGTAACTACCACGGCCAGAGCAGCCTTCTCAATTTCTGAGTATCGGTTTTCGGCCCATTGAATGACCTTACTGACATAATAAATAGGGTGCTGCAGAGATCCCTCTTCTTTGACTAAGGCAGTGCTCAGTGAGAATTCTCCTACGGAGAGATACAAGATGAGGGTATCTCCTGGAAAAGGCTTTGTTAGCTTCGGCAACTGAGATAAATGATGTTTCAAGTCTTCAAAGGCCTTTTGGCATGTTCCATTCCATTCGAATTTGGTCCCTTTCTTGAGGATTTTGAATAAGGGATGACTCTTTTCAGTAGATCTAGCTATGAATCTGCTCAATGCTGTAATCCTCCCATTGAGTGTCTAGAGTTCTTTTATATTTCTTGGTGGCTGCATATCTAGTACAGCCTTCACTTTGGCCGGATTCACTTCTATACCTCTCTGAGTGACCATGTATCCGAGGAACTTCCCTGATTTTACTCCAAAAGAGCATTTGGCTGGGTTCAACTTGATGCCGTTCTCTCTAATTACTTGAAAAATTTCTTCCAGATCCTCCACATGTTGATCTGCTTTTACACTCTTGGCCAGCATATCACCTACGTATATCTCCATATTCCTTTCCAGCTGCCTTCGGAAGACAGCATCGACCATCCTTTGGTATGTTGCTCCGGCATTGATTAACCCAAATGGCATCCGAATGTATCCAAACGTTCCGCAGGCCGCTATGAAGCACACTTTGGAGACATCTGCAGGGTTTAGTTGGATTTGGTGGTACCCTTGGTATGCATCCATCATGCTTAACAGCTCGAAGCCTGAAGTTGCATCTACTAGATGATCTATCCTTGGTAGCGGATAGTGGTCTTTGGGGCATGCCTTGTTGAGGTCCCTGAAGTCGATGCACATTCTCCATTTTCCTCCCCCTTTAGGCACCAGCACGGCATTGGAGAGCCATTCTGGGAATTGGACTTCCACCACATGCCCTGCTTTCAATAGCTTCTCGACTTCTTCTCTCACAATGTTATTCTTCTCAATCCCAAAGTTTCGTAGTTTCTGCTTCACAGGCCGTGCCTTTGGATCAACATTAAGGCAATGTATTGCTATCTCCGGAGGGATTCCTATCATGTCAGCCGGAGAAAATGCAAATATATCGGAATTTCGACGTAATGTAAGTATTACCTTCTCTGTGAGTTCAGGTCCCAGTTGGGTGCCTATCTTAGTGACAAAGCCAAGTTTCCCTGGGAAGAGCTCCACGCTCATCAGTTCCTCGTCTGTTTTAACATTCACCTGTTCAGGTATTGCTCCTTCGACTTTCTTCCTTTTGACCTCAGGGTCATCTCCTCTCGTCCGCTCCAGGCCCTTAGTCAGGGCTCTGTCCGCCATCTTCACGGACTCTGCATAGCATTTCCGTGCTTGGTACTGGTCTCCTCTTACTTCTCCCACCCCTACGGCTGTAGGGAATTTCATTTTCATATGAAATGTAGAGATGATTGCTTGAAAGAGGTTCAGGCTGGGTCGTCCCATCACGACATTGTATGACGAAGGGATGTCTACAATAAGGAACTCTACCAAGTGGACCTTCCGGGCTGGAGCGTCTCTCAATCCTACCTGTAACATTACTGATCCCAAAGGTTGGATGGCACCTCCGGAGAAACCATACAGAGAGGTATCTACACGACGCAGCTTTACACTCAGCTCCATCCTCTTGAAGCATTCAAAAAACATAATGTCAGCCGAACTCCCCGTATCTACGAAGATTCGGGCAACATCGAATCCAGCTATGTCGGTAGTGATTACCAGAGCATCGTTGTGATCTTCCTTGACTCCTTTCACATCCTCCGGCCCAAATCGGATATTGGGCGTCTCCGTCATACGTCCCACTTCTCTTAACTGGCTTCCTTGCTCTGTTTTTAGAGCTCGGACATTCTGCTTTCTCTTCCGGAAGGAATCTCCATCTGCTGGCCCTCCCACAATCATATGAATTACTCCTCTCTTCGGTGGTGGAGGGGGCATATCCTCGACCGCCTCTCTGGTTTCCTTCTCTTCTGGTTTTCTTTTAGGTTCTTTTCGCTTCTGCCCCCGAGGGCCTTACCTATCTCTAAATATGAATTCTTTTAGATGACCCGCTTGGATCATCCTCTCGACTCCTGGAATACGGGAACTTCAAGTCTGGATGGTCTCCTGCTACCTCCAGTACTTCGGCAGGTTCAATTCTCAAGGGTGTGTATTTCTCAAACCTCCCTCGAGGGCCGGACCGGGGACCTCCGGAGGGGTTGCTGTCTCTTGTTACTCCGGAGGTCCGAGGGACCTCTGGACTGAACCGTCTGGAGGGGCCTTCCCTTTCCCTTCTCCTCTCTCGATCTTGTGGCCTAACCTCCAACCTCTTTGCTTTCCGGACCTCCTCCAGAGTGAGGTACTTTTCTGCCCTATGCAGCAATTCATCAAAGTTCTTAACCGGCTTCTTAGCTAAAGAAGAGAAAAAGTCTCCATCACGCAATCCGTTAGTAAGAGCGTTGATTTTCACCTCCGGAGAGGCTGTAGGGACCTCCAGAGCTGCTTGATTGAACCTCCGGAGGAAAGCTCTTAAGCTCTCGCCCTCTCCTTGCCTCAAATTAAAGAGGGTCAAAGTGGCCCTCGGCTGTCTCCGGGCACTGGCAAATTGATGAAGGAAGAGCTCACTGAATTCTTCCCAGGATCGGATTGTGTTAGGTTCCAACTGGGTGAACCATTGTTGTGCGGCTTTTGCTAGGGTAGTTAGGAATACTCTACACTTTATTCCCTCTCCATAGCGGTGTAGTAATGCAGCATTCTCGAACCTTACTAGGTGTTCGTACGGGTCTGCCGTACCATCATATTCAAAATTAAGGGGCTTGAAATTGAATGGTAGTTCATCCTGTAATATGTTAGGGGAGAACTGACATCCAGAGGCGTGAGCAGATCTACTGGTTCGGTTGCTCATCTGCTTCCTCATATCTCTCATCTCTTTCTGTAGGGCCAGTAGTTGGTCGCTGACAGGCCCTCCGTAGGTGTCATCTGTACTTTCTTCTGTCTCAAGGGGTTCTGTACCTCGGGGTGCCAGATCTGCATTCCTTCTTGTGCCCCGAAGAGGAACGCTTCTCTCCGCTCGGGAGGGAACCTTATCATCTTCTTCTGCCCGCATCCCCATCTCCTTAGACAACACTTGGGAGGCTCCAGGTGCTTCGTCTTAGGGCAGGTGCCTCCGGATTCCCTGGTGCAGCTCTGGGAATCCGATCTCTTTGGTCAGCAAAGGCTTTCTCTACAGCTTGCTTGATGAGGGCGTTCAATTGATCGGGAGAGATCAGGAGCGGCCCTGAGTCTAGAGTGTTCCTTTGCTGAGGATCTGTAGTTTGGGACTCGGGGGCCTCCAGATTCCCTGCTATTCCCTCTCCGACCGGTAGGGGATGACTTTCGTCATCCAAGCCTGGAGTAGGTGCTAATGGCTGATTTGATCCAGAAGGTGCGTGGATTGGATCTTTTCCCCGGCCTCCCCTTGGCGGAGGATCAGTCGGCAAAGGGGAGTTTTCTCCTGGAAGATTCTTCTTCCCAGAAATAGATGTTTTGTTTCCGCCACCCATTTGCTCGGACAGGTAGAAACTCGTGAGAAAATCTTTCAACTCTTTCCCACAGACGGCGCCAGTTGATGTGCCAAAATTTGCACGAAAGGATTACGTGTCCCTCGGATTGGATGTCCCACTCTTCGAACACGCACAATCGCTCCGAATACGCTGCCTTTCCTCCAAATCTTCGAGAACCTGCAAAGAACACACCGGAGGGGGATCCGGTGTGGACACTCCGATGCCTAAGTCAGTATAGGGCTTATCAATAGCTTCCAAGGATCTCAAGATCCTTGAGGTATCAAAATAGTTCTCAAAGAATCTCAGAAAAATGTTTCGTATTCAGTATATCGAGTTTTTTGTGTATAAGAGTCTAACCTGGAAATCTCTTCAAATTTACCTATTTATAGAGATCCCTCTTGGAGAGGAAGTCAAGCCTTCCTCTTATCTCGGAACTGCCCACAAGACTCGGCCCTGCTGAGTGGATGAAGTCCTCCTCTCTCTCCACTCTCTGAAGACTCGGCAATACTCTCTCCCTAGTAGATTTCGTTCCCTAAAATAAAGGAGGACAAGGTCTTCCTTTTATCAAGTCTGGCCCAGAAATAGCGGAGGTCTCCTATATTTACGGCCCATGACCTCATGTTACGACTGTTTAATTTTGATACACCTCTCCAGATGGAGCTTCCTCCAGAGGGACCTCTAGAGAAGATTTTTTATCCAGAGAACACTAGATGATTCGATCCTTTCCCCTCGACCTTAATATTCATACACGTGTCGACTCCTTATTAGGTGACATTTTTAGGCCGCATCATTATTAAAATGGGACGTTATGCGAAAAAGATAAAAATATTCAACAAATGTGTACCATTCACTATAAAATTAATTAATTATTATAAAAATCAATTAACTTACCTAATTAGAAAAAAATTATAATTACAATATAAGTATTATAAAATAAATTGTGAATATTAATTAAAATACTAAATAATATTTTAAAATATATGAAAATAAATTTATAATAATATTTAAATAAGTAAATAATTTTTCATAATATCAAAAAATATATATATATAATATGAAAAAAAAATCAAGATTTATTCCTAAGTCAATTAATTACTAGAAAAATTAATTAACTTACCTGATTAATAATTTAAAAACTCAATTAACCTAATTAAAAAAATAATTTAAAAAATCAATTAACATACTCAAATAAATATAATTTTTATCTTTAAAATAATAAAAATCCCAAATAATTATTTTTATTAAAATTGTCAAAAACTCTTATTAAAACTTAACAATTATTTTAATATTTTAAATAAATAAAAAATCCACAAATATCTAAAATTCTCAAATAAATCAAAAAATACTCAAATATATCCAAAATTCTCATCTCTTACCCACAGTAATTGAATGATGATGAACATTATATTTTTTAATAATTTGTTAATTTTATTGTTTTGTACAAAAATATGTGGACCCACACTTTGTGTAATACTTATATTTATATTGTAATTATAATTTTTTTCTAATTAGGTAAGTTAATAATTTTTCTAATAATGAATTAGGTAAGTTAATTGATTTTTATAATAATTAATTTATGAATAAATGAATTATTTTTTTATATTAAAATAAGTTAATTTATGAATAAATGAATTATTTTTTTATTTGATTGTATAACATAAACTACATTAATTTTATAGTGAATTGCACACGTTGAATATTTTTATTTTTTTCGCATAACGTCTCATTTTTAATTTACGTCCCATAACTTCTTTAATTGCTCAATTTAAGTCTCATTTACATAAATTTGGGGATTTTCAACTAAAATTGGACGTAAATTAAGCAATTGAAAAAGTTATGGGACGTAAATTAAAATTTTAACTATTTTGGGACGTTTTTCAAAAAAGGTAAAAGTTACGGGACGTAAATAATTTTTTTCTCAAACTAATAACATGTCTTATATCTCTAACAGAATCTTAAAATAAATTAATCCGTATAATATTTATTAGTATGAGTACTCGACTTGAAAATGTTTATATAAATTTATCACTACTAATATAACAGTAATTATTTACTAACTAAATTAACAGTAATGTAAATGTTAAATGAAGAATATTTTTATATAATCAAAAAGGTTTGTTCAACAGGAGTTATATTAAGAAAAGGTGTTGGCCATTTTCTTTTAAAAAGACAAGAGTTTATGGAACAACTAAAAGCATTAGAATCAAACTTATATTTTTAAGAAGGTAATTAACTAAAGTAACCAAGATAAATATTTGGAAATTAACTCGGAAGGAGTTGAGTATTTAAATTTTCTGAATCCATTAACTAAACATTTAATATCAGAACTTAATCCACACCTGTGTACCTACATTAATTTGATTTAGGTGCTTTAGGCTCGTATATGAGATATTGGTCTGTCATTAATATGAAATAACAAAAGTAATGCTGCTAAGAATAATTTATTAGTGGACGTAAAAATTCGTCAGAATAAAATTAGGTCTCAAGTATGATTAGAACAAGTTTGGCAACGACATGAATTTTGAAACAGGCCGGGAAGACCATAGCCACATAACTCAGAAACCGGAACCCAACAACGAAGAAATTGAAATACGATTAGGGAGAAATAAATCTTTACCGTACTCTATAATAGAGAAAACTGCACTAGCTCTCTGATACTGAGAAAACGACGATGCAGATGATAACGACTCTATCAATATTTGTGCCAGAATTAAAGTGTTTCGTAGGGAGGGTGTTATTTTCTGTGGGTTTCTGGTGAAAACTAGTGTATGATAAAATAAGAGATGATAAATTAAAATTAATTGAGAATAATTTGGGATTCGTGGAAAATTAGTCCCCAAACTTTGAATTCTACTACCAACTTACGGGAGATACTTGGGGAAAGGGTTTGGAAATAGTTGGACGTGCTTAATTTATTTTCAAATCAATATATATATATATAGAGGAGCCCATAATGGCTCCTTATGGAGCCAAATTGATGATGTGGCATTATTCACCTCATATTTAAAAAATATATGATAGATCTCCTAAAATATAGAAAAGTTAAATCTAAACTCATAAACCCTAAACCCCTAAAACCCCTAAAACCCTAAACCCCTAAATCCTAAACCCTAAGATTCAATTGAAATTTGATAATATATTTTTCATCTAAATATAATTATGCCTAAATAATAATAATAATAATATATGTAGCGTGAGTTTAATGTAATATTAATATAATGAATATTAATTATAAACTAATTATTATCCACATAAATTTTTTCATCCTAAATATTACTTATGGAGTGAAATGGTGATGTGTCATTATCTACATCATTATATTTACTTACATAATTGATGCGGCCTAAAATTGTCATTTCATAAGAAGTCGACACGTGTATAGAGGATAAGATAAATGAGGAGATATGGGATTAAGGAATACTCTCTGAATAAAGAATCTCTTCCGGATGTCCCTCAGGAGGGAGCTCCACCCAGGGGAGAGATATCAGGAAGACCTAATCCTGATAAGAATTAGTAGACCGAAGATTTAGGAGGAGTCCCGTACGAAACGGCCCGAGATTGGATAAAGGAAGACTCGTTCCTCCTTTATCTCAGCGGATGGAGTCCACTAGGGGGAGTGGTGGCGGTTCTTTAGGGAGTGAGAGAGTGGAAGACCCTGTCAACGTAGTAGGGCCGAGTCCAAAGTGCAGGTCCGAAATAGAAGGAAAACCTAACTTCCTCTTAGGTGGGAATTCTCTATAAATAGGTAAACTTGGGTACATTTTCAGGTTACGATCTCTAACTTTACTCAATTTATTAAGCTGCTTACAAACATCCGGATCTCCTTCGAGAGCCTCACTGATAATTGAGGGGCTTTTCTGTCCTTATCATACATTGAATCACCCATACTGACTTAAGCGTCGGAGTGTCCGCGCCGGACTCCCCTCCGGCGTGTCTTTTGCAGGTTCTTGCCTTCTTGGAGGGTCATTTAAGAGGAAGCAGTATACCCGGATCATTCATACGCGTTCGAGAATTTGGATATCTGATCCCAAGGATATCTAATCCATCCGTGCAATTTGTGGCACAACAACTGGCGCCGTCTGTGGGAAAGATTTAGGAGATCTTCTCACGAATTTCTATTTGTTTGAGCAACGGGCGGAGGAAATAATACAATCACGCCTACTCTAGGGAAGAAAACTCTTCCAGGGAAAAATCCCTCTTTGCCATCTGATTCCACATTGAAGGGAGGCCGAGGGAAAGACCCAGTTCATGCCCTTACTGGATCAAATCCGTCGTTGACACCAACTGACACACCGGCCCCGGGCTTGGACGATGAGAACCGCCCCCTACCGGTCGGAAATAAGGTAGCAGAAAACGCAGAAGCTCCAGCGACCCGGACCTCGGGTCCCCAGCGTGGAGAAATTCCAAATTCGGAACCATTCCTGGTCTCTCCTGATCAGTTGAATGCCCTTATTAATCAGGCAGTGGAGAGAGCTTTAGCGGCTCAGGGAGATCGAGTCCCAAGAGTTGTACCAGTGAATGCGGAAATACCTCCTCCGAGAATCCAGGAAGAGGTACCAGGGGCCTCCCAAGTGTTTTCTAAGGATGCAGGACTGCGGGTGGAAGGAGACGAGAAAGTGCCCTCCCGAGCAGAAAAAAGCGTTCCCCCTCGGAACATGAGAAGGAATGCAGACTTGGCGTCCCGAGAGATGGAGCTCCCTGAAGTAGAAGAAAGTACGGATGACACATACCCAGGGCCAGTTAGCGACCAACTGCAGGCCCTACAGAAGGAAATGAGAGATATGAGGAAATAGATGACTAATCGGGTAGGTAGGTCCGCCTATGTTTCCGGTTGTCAATTCTCTCCTAATATATTACAGGATGAGTTGTCGTTCAACTTCAAGCCCCACAACTTTGAGTATGATGGCACTGCGGATCCATACGAGCATCTGGTAAGATTTGAAAATGCAGCATTACTACATCGATATGGAGAAGGAATCAAGTGCAGAGTGCTCCTGACTACGTTGGCAAAGGCTGCCCAGCAATGGTTCGCCCAACTCGAACCCAATACCATTCGATCCTGGGAGGAGTTCAGTGAATTATTCCTCCATCAGTTTGCAAGTGCCCGGAGGCAGCCGCGGGCCACACTGACCCTCTTCAATCTGAGGCAAGGGGAGAATGAGAGTTTGAGAGCCTTCCTCCGGAGATTCAATCAGGCAGCCCTGGAGGTCCCTACAGCCTCTCCAGAGGTAAAAATCAATGCTCTTACCAATGGATTACGTGATGGAGATTTCTTTTCCTCACTAGCCAAGAAGCCAGTCCAGAACTTCGGCGAGTTGCTACACAGAGCAGAGAAATACCTCACCTTGGAGGAAGTTCGTAAAGCCAAAAGACTGGAGGCTAGGCCACAGGATCGAGATAGGAGGAGAGAGGGCCCCTCGAAACGGTCCAGTCCAGAGGCCCCTCGGGCTTCTGGGCCTTCAGGAAATCCGAACCCATCTGGGGGTTCCCGTTCCGGCCTTCGCGGAAGGTTCGAGAAGTATACACCTTTGAGAATAGAACCTGCCGAGGTACTGGAAGTGGCAGGAGATCATCCCGACCTGAAATTCCCCTATTCCAGAAATCGGGGCCCTCGAAAGCCCAAATTAGATCGATTTTGCAGATTTCACAACAAATATGGGCATGACACGAATCAATGTTATCACCTGAAAGATGAGATCGAAAGGATGATCCAGGTAGGACATTTGAAAGTGTTTATATTCAGAGATAGGCAGGGCCCTCGAGGGCAGAAGCGGAAGGAACTTGAAAGGAAACCAGAAGAAAAGGAGTCCAAGGAAACGACCGAAGATATGCCTCCTCCGCCGCCGAAAAGATGAGTAATCCACATAATTGTGGGAGGGCCCGCAGATGGAGATTCCTTCCGAAAGAGAAAACAGAGTGTTCGAGCTCTAAGAGCTGGACAGGAAAGTCAACTAAAAGAAGTAGGACGCATGACAGAGACGCCCAATATCAAATTTGGGCCGGAGGATATAAAGGAAATTAAGAAGGATCACAATGACGCCTTGGTGATCACTACAGACATAGCAGGGTTTGATGTTGCTCGAATCTTTGTAGACACAGGAAGCTCGGCTGATATCATGTTTTTTGAGTGCTTCAAAAGGATGGAGCTGAGTGTGAAGCTGCGACCTGTAGATACCTCCCTATATGGTTTCTCCGGAGGAGCCATCCAACCCCTAAGGTCTGTGGTGTTACAGGTAGGATTGGGGAACGCTCCAGCTCGAAAGGTCCACTTGGTGGAGTTCCTCATTGTGGATATTCCCTCATCATACAATGTAGTAATGGGAAGACCCAGCCTGAATCTCTTTCAGACAGTCATTTCCACATTTCATATGAAAATGAAATTCCCTACAACTAGAGGAGTGGGGGAAGTGAGGGGAGATCAATATCAAACACAAAAGTGCTACGCAGAGTCCGTAAAGATGGCAGATAGAGCTTTAACTAGGGGTAAAGAGAGAACGAGGGGAGACGACCCCGAACTAAAGAAAAAGAAAGTGGAAGGAGTGGTACCTGAACAAGTGAGTGTTAAGACAGACGAGGAGCTGATGAGTGTGGAGCTCCTCCCAGGGAAAGTTGGCTTCGCCACTAAAATAGGCACTCAGCTGGGACCCGAAATGACAGAGAAGGTAATCTCTACATTACGTCGAAATTTTGATATATTTGCATTTTCTCCAGTTGACATGACAGCTGTTCCCCCGGAGATAGCCATGCATTGCCTTAACGTTGATCCAAAGGCAAAGCCGGTGAAACAAAAGTTACGAAACTTTGGGGTTGAGAAGAATAATATTGTGAAAGAAGAAGTGGAGAAATTACTAAAGGCGGGACATGTCGTGAAGGTACATGATGCGGCCTAAAAATGTCACCTAATAAGGAGTCGACACGTGTATAAAAGATAAGATCGAAATGGAAGGATTGGATTATCTAATACTCTCTGGATAAGAAATCCCCTCTGGAGGTCTCTCTAGAGGGAACTCCGTCTGAAGAGGAGCATCAGAAAGAAGCAGTCTTAACGTGCAGTTGTGGACCATAAATGTAGGGGACTTCCGCCATTTCCGGTCCAGACTTGATAAAAGGAAGACCTTATCCTCCTTTATCTTAGGGAACAAAGTCCACTAAGAAGGAGTGTCGCCGAGTCTTCAGGGAGTGGAGAGAAAAGAGGACTTCGTCCACTCAGCAGGGCCGAGTCTTATGGGCAGCTCCGGAATAAGAGGAAGGTTTGACTTCCTCTCCATAAAGTATCTCTATAAATAGGTAAATTCGAGGAGATTTCCAGGTTAGACATTCTTATATTACAAAACTTGATATATTAAACACAAAAGACACTTTTCTGATATTCTTCGAGAACCTATTTAATTTATCAAGGATCTCGAGATCCTTGGGAGAAATTGACAAGCCCTATACTGACTTAGGCATCGGAGTGTCCACACCGGACTCCCCTCCGGTGTGTTCTTTGCAGGTTCTTGAAGATTTCGAGTAAAGGCAACATACTTGGAGTGATTATACGTGTTCGAAGAGTGGAACATCCAATCCAGAGGACACGTAATCCTTTCGTGCAAATTTTGGCACAACAACTGGCGCCGTTTGTGGGAAAGAGTTGAAAGATTTTCTCACGAATTTATACCTGTTCGAGCAAATGGGTGGCGGAAACAAGACATCTACTCCTGGAAAGAAGAATCTTCCAGGGGAAAATTCCCCTTTGCCAACTGATCCCCCACCAAGGGGAGGCCGGGGGAAAGATCCAGTCCATACTCCTTCTGGATCAAATCAGCCACTGGCACCTACCCCAGGCTTAGGTGACGAAAGTCATCCCCTACCGGTCGAGGAGGGAATAACAGGGAACCTTGAAGCCCCAGAAGTCCAGACCGCAGATCCTCAGCGAGAGGATATTCCAGACTCGGGGCCACTCCTGATCTCTCCCGATCAATTGAACGCCCTCATCAAGCAAGCTGTAGAGAGAGCCTTTGCGGATCAAAGAGATCGGATTCCCAGAGCTGCACCAGGGAATCTGGAGGTACCTGCCCTGAGGCCCTAGGATGAAGCACCTGGAGCCTCCCAAGTGTTGTCCAAGGAAATGGGGATGCGGGCGGAAGAAGACGATAAGGTGCCCTCATGAGCGGAAAGAAGCATTCCCCTTTGGAGTGCAAGAAGGAACGCAGATCTGGCACCCCGAGGGACAGAACCCCTTGAGACAGAAGAAAGCACGGATGATACCTACGGAGGGCCAGTCAGCGACCAAATACTGGCCCTACAGAAAGAGATGAGAGATATGAGGAAGCAAATGAGCAACCGAACCAGTAGATCCGCTCATGCCTCTGGATGTCAGTTCTCCCCTAACATATTACAGGACGAACTACCAATCAATTTCAAGCCCCTTAATTTTGAATACGATGGTACGGCAGACCCGTACGAACACCTAGTAAGGTTCGAGAATGCTGCATTATTACACCGCTATGGAGAGGGAATAAAGTGTAGGGTATTCCTAACTACCCTAGCAAAAGCCGCACAGCAATGGTTCACTCAGTTGGAACCCAATACAATCCGATCCTGGGAAGAATTCAGTGAGCTCTTCCTTCATCAATTTGCCAGTGCCCGGAGACAGCCGAGGGCCACTTTGACCCTCTTTAATCTGAGACAAGGGGAGGGCGAGAGCTTAAGAGCTTTTCTCCGGAGGTTTAATCAAGCAGCTCTGGAGGTCCCTACAGCCTCTCCAGAGGTGAAAATCAACGCTCTTACTAACGGATTGCGTGATGGAGACTTTTTCTCCTCCTTAGCTAAGAAGCCGGTTAAGAATTTTGATGAATTGCTGCATAGGGCAGAGAAGTACCTCACTCTAGAGGAGGTCCGAAAAGCAAAGAGATTGGAGGTTAGGCCACAAGATCGAGAGAGGAGAAGGGAAAGGGAAGACCCCTCCAGATGATTCAGTCCAGAGGAGCCTCGGACCTCCGGATCAGCAAGAGATAGCAATCCCTCCGGAGGTTCCCGGTCTGGCCCTCGCGGGAGGTTTGAGAAATACACACCCTTGAGAATTGAACCTGCCGAAGTACTGGAGGTAGCAGGAGATCATCCAGACTTGAAATTCCCATATTCCAGAGGTCGAGGACCTCAGAAGCCCAAATCTGATCGATTTTGCCGATTTCACAATGAATATGGGCATGATACAAATCAGTGTTACCACTTGAAAGACGAGATTGAGAGGATGATCCAAGCGGGCCATCTAAAAAAGAATTTATATTTAGAGACAGGTAGGGCCCTCGAGGGCAGAAGCGAAAAGAACATGAAAGAAAACCAGATGAGAAGGAAACCAGAGAGGCAGTCGAGGATATGCCCCCTCCACCGCCAAAGAGAGGAGTGATCCACATGATTGTGGGAGGGCCAGCAGATGGAGATTCCTTTCGGAAGAGAAAACAGAATGTCCGAGCTCTAAAAGCAGAGCAAGGAAGCCAGTTAAGAGAAGTGGGACGTATGACGGAGACGCCCAATATCCGATTTGGGCCGGAGGATGTGAAGGGAGTCAAGGAAGATCACAACGATGCTCTGGTGATCACTACCGACATAGCTAGGTTCGATGTTGCTCGAATCTTCGTAGATACGGGGAGTTCGGCTGACATCATGTTTTTTGAATGTTTCAAGAGAATGGAGCTGAGTGTGAAGCTACGTCCTGTAGATACCTCTCTGTATGGTTTCTCCGGAGGTGCCATCCAACCTTTGGGATCAGTAATGTTACAGGTAGGATTGGGGGACGCTCCAGCTCGGAAGGTCCACTTGGTGGAGTTCCTTATTGTAGACATCCCCTCATCATACAATGTCGTGATGGGACGACCTAGCCTGAACCTCTTTCAGGCAATCATCTCTACATTTCATATGAAAATGAAATTCCCTACAGCCACAGGGGTGGGAGAAGTAAGAGGAGACCAGTACCAAGCACGGAAGTGCTATGCAGAGTCTGTGAAGATGGCGGACAGAGCCCTGACCAAGGGTCTGGAGCGGACGAGAGGAGATGACCCTGAGGTCAAGAGAAAGAAATTAGAGGGAGCAACACCTGAACAGGTGAATGTTAAAACAGATGAGGAACTGATGAGCGTGGAGCTCTTCCCAGGGAAACTCGGATTTGTCACTAAGATAGGTACCCAACTGGGACCTGAACTCACAGAGAAGGTAATATTTACATTACGTCGAAATTCCGATATATTTGCATTTTCTCCAGCTGACATGACAGGAGTCCCTCCGGAGATAGCAATACATTGCCTTAATGTTGATCCAAAGGCAAAGCCCGTGAAACAGAAACTACGAAACTTCGGAATTGAGAAGAATAACATCGTGAAAGAAGAAATCGAGAAGCTACTGAAAGCAGGACATGTGGTGAAAGTCCAATTCCCAGAATGGCTCTCCAATGCAGTGCTAGTTCCTAAAGGGGGAGGAAAATGGAGAATGTGCATTGATTTCAGGGACCTCAACAAGGCGTGCCCTAAAGACCATTATCCATTACCAAGGATAGACCAGCTAGTAGATGCAACTTCAGGCTTCGAGCTGCTGAGCATGATGGATGCATACCAAGGATATCACCAGATCCAGCTGAACCCTTTAGATGTCCCCAAAGTGTGCTTCATAGCAGCGTGCGGAACGTTCGGCTATGTTCGAATGCCATTCGGATTAATCAATGCTGGAGCAACGTATCAAAGGATGGTCGATGCTGTCTTTCGGAGACAGCTAGGGAGGAACATGGAGATATATGTAGATGATATGTTGGCTAAGAGTGTAAAAGCAGATCAACATGTGGAGGATCTGGAGGAAATTTTCCAAGTAATTCGAGAGAACGGCATCAAGTTGAACCCAGCCAAATGCTCCTTTGGAGTAAAACCAGGGAAGTTCCTCGGATATATGGTCACTCAAAGAGGCATAGAAGTAAATCCAGCCAAGGTGAAGGCTGTACTGGACATGCAGCCACCGAGAAATGTAAAAGAGCTCCAGACGCTCAATGAGAGGATTACAACATTGAGCAGATTCATAGCCAGGTCTGCTGAAAAGAGTCATCCCTTCTTTAAAATTCTCAAGAAAGGGACCAAGTTTGAATGGAACGAAGCATGCCAGAAGGCCTTTGAAGACCTGAAGCATCATTTGTCTCAGTTGCCGAAACTGACAAAGCCTTCTCCGGAAGATACCCTCATTTTGTATCTCTCCGTAGGGGAATTCTCACTAAGCACCGCCTTGGTCAAAGAAGAGGGACCTCTACAGCATCCTATTTATTATGTCAGTAAGGTTATTCAAGGGGCCGAAACTCGATACTTAGAAATTGAAAAGGCTGCTCTGGCCGTGGTAGTTACAGCGCGAAGGCTGCGCCCATATTTCCTTTCTTACAAAATACTGGTCCGCACTAATTACTTGTTGAAACAGGTTATATGGCGAGCAGACCTCTCCGGAAGGATGGTGAAGTGGGCGAACGAGCTCCAAGAATATGACGTGGATTTCGAGCCGCGGAAGGCTATAAAAGCCCAAGCTTTGTCCGACTTCATTCAAGAGTCGACCAAACCAGAGGAAGCCGAGGGATGGAAGGTGTATGTAGATGGCTCAGTGACCCTGAGCGGATGCGGAGCAGGGATTGTGCTAGTGGGCCCTCAAGGAGAGGACCTACAATTTACAGTGAGGTTTCAATTCATGACCTCAAATAATGGAGCAGAGTACGAAGCTTTGATCAGAGGAATGGAGATGGCATTAGAAGTGGGAGCTCCGAAGGTAACTCTATACTCAGACTCCCAATTAGTTGTTCAGCAGGTGAATGGTGAATATGTAGCCAAAGATAGCAGGATGGCTGCCTATCTGGAACGAGCCAAAGAAGTAATGGGCAAATTTCAAGAGTGCGAGGTAATCCAGATACCTCGAGAGAAGAACATGCAGGCGGATAGACTCTCCAAACTCGCTAGCTCCACAGAGTTTGATGGACAAGGAACAGTAACCTTGGTAGTTGCAGAAAGAGAGACTTTGGAGAACCCCATTGGTTCCATTGAAGAGGAAGATGATTGGAGAAGAGCTATATGGATGGAACTCACCAAGGGAGCAGACGCCCCTACCACCAGAGAGACCCGAGCCCTTCGGATCAAATATTGTATTATCGGAGGGTACTTATACAAGAAATCATTCACACAACCATATTTGAGGTGTATATCAACCCGAGAAGCTATGTACACACTCAAAGAAATCCATGAAGGTGATGCAGCCAGTCATGAAGGATACAAAGCAGTGGTGAAGAAAGTCTTAAGGGCTGGATTATATTAGCCCTCCATGACAAAAGACGCTAGGGAATTTGTAAAAAAATGTGTCAAGTGTCAGAAAAATGGTCCATTGATAAGGACCCATGCGGAAGAGATGAGAGCTATGTACTCTCCCTGTCCCTTTGCTAAGTGGGGAATCGACTTGGTAGGACCCTTCCCTCCAGCCTCCGGAGGGAGAAAATTTCTGATAGTAGCAGTGGACTATTTTAGCAAATGGGTGGAAGCTGCTCCTCTGGCTACGATAGATGAAGAAAATGTGATTTAATTATTTATATAGATTTGTTGTAGGTTCGGAGTACCCAGAATATTGGTCTCTGATAATGGAACACAATTTAATGGAGAAAATGTATGAGGATGGTGTGCGAGACTAAACATAATACAGAGATTCACCTCTGTAGCTCATCCTCAAGCTAATGGACAAGTGGAGGTTACTAATCGAACGATAGTAGATGGAATTCGGACAAGGCTGACGAAGATAGGAGGAGGATGGGTGAACGAGTTAGATAATGTATTGTGGTCATATAGAACTAGTCCGAAGACAGCAACGGGAGAGTCCCCATTTCAGCTGGTCTACGGAGCCGCGGCGGTGATACCTCCAGAGGCCGTGTTGCGATCGCACCGAATTGCCCAATTCGAAGAACATCAGAATGAAAGATTGATGAGAGATGGTTAGGGTACGTGCTGAAAGATATAAGAGCAGAATTAAAGCTGCATATGACCGAAGGGTGATCCCGAGGTCCTTCAGAGCGGGAGACCTGGTGCTAAGAAGAGCTGATGGCCTAAAGAATACGGGGAAGTTAGAGCCCAACTGGGAGGGGCCTTATAAAATCACGCAGGTACTGAAAGGAGGGGCCTATAGACTGCAGAGTATGGAAGGGGTCGACATAGCTAGACCCTGGAACGTTTGCCATTTGAAGAGATTCTTTATTTGAAGAAAGTGTAAGGTCTTGAGACCATTTATGACTTTTGCTTTGTGATTTTTTGCATCGATTCATATTTTGCTTGATGTACTTTGTGGCTTCACCGGAGCTCTTTTTCCCTCTATACGGGTTTCCCCTTTGGGGTTTTTCCGTAAAGAGGTTTTTAATGAGACCGGCGTAGGTTATCTATGGCCTATGTTGAAAACTGACAATAAATCAATGAAGCCTTATCCCTTTTTAAAGAAAGAATTATTCAGAATTATTGTGTCTTGATTATCTTTCTCATATTTGAATATGTGATGTATGAATATAAAAATGACGAGAGTGAGAAACACTCGGAGGCCTAGAGGCCGAGGTGCTCCAGAGAGCCCTCATCTTACTTGAGACCCAAGTGGGTTACTGAAATGAGAAGATTTTATAAAACAAAATCTTTTAAGAATAAGAGTGAGAAACACTCGGAGGCCGAGGTGCTCCAGAGAGCCCTCATCTTACTTGAGACCCAAGTGGGTTACTGAAATGAGAAGATTTTATAAAATCTTTTTAAGAGTGAGAAACATTCAGAGGCCTAGAGGCCAAGGTGCTCCAGAGAGCCCTCATCTTACTTGAGACCTAAGTGGGTTATTGAAATGAGAAGATTTTATTAAACAAAATCTTTTAAGAATAAGATTTTATGAAACCAAGAGGGTTGATCAATAAAATGAGAAGAAAAGAAAAGATGGAGGATGTCTCTCCACAACCAAGTCATCTGAAATCGAAAGACAGTGCAACTAAGAGGTGATTCCAACATAACCTACAAGACCAACAAAAAAGAGGGGAGGAAGAGAGCACACCTCCAACATATTCTCTACTGGTCTTGTAAGTTACTCATGCAAGCAGAAAAGAAAGAGACAATAAACAAGCAGTATCAAGCTAATACGATCACTACAAAAAGCCCCCACATATCCAGGAGAGTGGGGTCCCCTACAAAGTATGGAGAGCAAGTATTATGAGCAGAAAGTAAAAAGTGTAGCAAAACAAGAGAAAAGTAAATTGTTTGTTGTGAGTTGTGACCATGGAAATGTGAAATTTAAACTGATTTTTCAACAGCAGCTTCCTCAGCAACAGCCCCCTCGACCTCAACTCCTTCAGCTCCTCCAACAGCGCCCTCCTCTTCAACAACATGGTTGCTAGATCCTCCGCCCTCCTCTGGACCCTCTGTACCTCCCACGGTATCTGCAACGCCAGTCCCTCCATCCACCTCTGTTGCCACTTTTGGAGCAGAGGCATAAGGATAAACAAGATGCTCCAGAGGCTTTAACTCAGCCATGCTCACCTTGGCAGCCTGCAACTGAGCGATGGCCTGACCCATGCCGGGTAACCACCAAGGACTGTCGGGGCTCTCCGTAGGATCCCCCAAGAATTTTGGAGGAGTAGCGAGTCGATCCAGATGGAACTCACGGGAGTAAGTTCCATCAAACCCCGGGCTGAATGCTCGGCTACGGCATTGCTGAAGTCGTGGTCGATGAAGTGAGGGATATGCGGCCCCATGGCACAGAGGAAGCTCGAGCTCTTTAAGAAGCTGGACAGCCACTAGGTATGAAGAGTCCCCAAGAACTCTTGACCCAAAGAGGAAGTGAACAGGGACTTAATGCAAGCCTTGATTCGGGTGGAATTTACACGTTTTAGGGGCACATGTGAGGTGTATTTTGATGTGGATTTCATTGAATTATGCATGGAATATGATTGTTTAAGCTGAAATGAGAGAAAGGTTGTGTTTTGTCGGTTTTGTAGGTAAAACGATGGAATTTGGAGCAAAACACATACCACAAGTGATCGGACTGGAACGATGAGTGCACGGTTGGATTCGTCTCGGAAAACGGAGTGGATTAGCCAAAGGAATCAAGTCAATCCGACACCCGAGGCGAAAGTTATGCACGAAACGAGAAAAGGCCGAAATCGAAGTACAAGGCAATTCGGCCGAGTGACCTTACTCGGCTGAATCTGCGAGTTTGGCCTCGACTGCGCACACGGCCGAGTGACCTTACTCGGCCGAATCTGCGAGTTTGGCTTCGACTGCGCACACGGCCGAGTGATGTTACTCGGCCGAATCTGCGAGTTTGGGTTTTACTGCGCACTCGGCCGAGTAACCCAACTCGGCCGAGTTGAAGTGAAGGCTTGAAGACCACTCGGCCGAGTGACCCGGATCCCCTGTTTTTTGTGATGTTCGACTAACATCCCAACTCGGCCGAGTGACCCCAACTCGGCCGAGTCACTCCCAAATTCGGTGCCAAACGCGTGTTTTCTCCATTTTCGAGGGACTAACTTGCAAATATCATATCCAAACCCTATCCCAACACTATAAATACCCCACTTCTTGAAATTCACACTATCTTACCCCTCTCTCAAGAATTCCTTCACATACTAACACACACTTGGAGGTTTTGGGTCATATCTTCTTCAATTCACCACCAATTCATGCAAGGAAGGAGCCACTAGCTTGGGAATTCAATTCCCCACCTCACCACAGTCTAAGCTTTCTCTTATTTTCAGTTTTTATTGCTTTGATCTTTGTTTTTCTTGTAATTCAAACATGTGGTTGATTGGCTAGAACACTTTTGGTTCTAGAGCCTTGTAAATACTTTTGATGATATCTATGAATTAATGTTTTGCTTATTTGGTGTTTGTGTGGCTTAATTCTATTTGGATGTTTGGTTTATATTGCAAAGCATGTCATTATGTGTACAATGATGATGTGTTGATCATAGTTAATTGAATTAGGTTGAGAAATCTAGTTTGGTTGATTGATTGCATGCATTTGACCTAATTTTATTGTGAGATTGAAAGATGATCAATGATTAGGAAGATGTGTGATGATCTTAGGAGCTTGATTGGGTTTTATTGTGCAATTTAGGTAGAGATACTAGGTTGTGTGATATCTCCTTTGAATTACTTGGATCGAAAGAACTTTTAATTCATTATTACGTGATCAATCTTATAGACAAAGCATGAACATCACTTGAGTAGATAGTTAATCATAGATGGATTCACTAGTATTGCATGTGCTCTAGGACCTACCTTCTCTTAATTGAGTTACATCCATTTTTACTTTCGTTTCTTGAGTCGTATGCTAGTTGATCGATTTTCATTACTCTTTGTTACTTGTTTGTGACACTTTGATAGGTAATTTTAGAGTAATTCAATATCCAATCTATTCGATCACGTTTACTTAGAACTCGATTAGCAAACTACCACTTTTACGCTTAACCTTCTCGTGGGATCGACCTCGTGCTTATCACGCTACAATAGACACCGTACACTTGCGGTTGTTTATTTAGTGTTGCATAAAACGTGTATCAAGCCTGCACTCCGACGTCCGGCAACTCGCGTTTCATCCGTCCCACCTCCTGTACCAGATACTTAATCCTAGCTGCATCTTGCTTGCTTTGAGCCCGTAGGAGAGACAACTCCTCAGATAGAGCTTGAGCACGCTTATGAGCTTTGTCCTTCTCTGTAGTGATACCCTTGAGGGTTGACTGGAAAGAGGACGCTTCAGCATGGAGAAGTTCGAGCTCAGCCACCATCTCAACACCTTGATCGAGTATCTTAGCATAGGTGAGGCCAAACTACAGAGGAAAAGGAAATAACGCTTAAAGATATGAAGAAGGCAAAAACTGTGAAAATGGAAAATAACAGAAAATACCTCAGAAAGAAGGTGAGCGCCATGGAGCAGTCGATCCTCAGGAAGAGGCGTGTCGGATAACTCAGCATTAGGAGGAGCAGGACATCGGTCAATAAGGCGATGGAAAGGCTCGTATACAGTAGAGGAGGGAGTTTCCTTCTCAGCACGGGTAGCTTTTCCCTTCTTCTTCTTAGAGGTGCCGCAGTCAGAGAAGAAGGCGTTGGCAGCTGAGCGGGTTCTCCTGGCAACTGAACCAGGGACTTGAGTAGATGAACTGGGGAGAGGAGGAACCTTTGAAGGACTCTCTGGAGCCGGAGTCTTTGCTGAGCTCTCGAGAGCAGGAGACGGAGGAGCCTTTGGAGGATCTTATGGAGCGGATAATACAGGGATCTTCACTATGCTGAGAGCAGGGGCATCCCGTGAGATGTGAGTTAGCCAACTCATTGCTGCAGACAACCAAGAAAATGCTCAGAATGCAGAAAAATGACCACATACGAGAAGAGAAATACAGTAATAGAAGATTTTTTACCATCTCGAGAATCTAAAGGGAAATCTTGAGGACAAAAGCCGAAGTGGGAGAGGATGCGAGGATTTTTGCAAATACCAAGGATATCAAAATAATCGTGCAGACGGGCGTGGGTATTGAGACTAGCCATAACAGTATGATTTGAAACAGAGTAAGATTTTAGAGGAGGAGGGAGTACTCCTGGATTGTGGAATATCCAATCCCCATGAGGGAATGGCCAATCAGTGGGGCTTGTAGCGAAAAAATAATAATCTCGCCAAGATGAGTCCTCTTCATGGAGTTTTTTCATAAATTTACAAACACGGGACCTTCGCCCACTAACATAGAAGAAGCCATCATTCACCTTACAAGAATGTTGGCTCAGAAACAGTTCGGTAGACGGGTCACCCCCATTCCCTTTCACCAGGATGAAAAAGCCTATCATGGTACGGATAGCATTCGGAGTAAACTGGTTAAGAGGGATCTGCATGCGGGTCGATATGGCAGCCAAGTAGGGATGAATCGAAAATCGTAGTCCTGCCCTAAGGTGAGCTTCGAAAAAAGCAAGAGTTCGGGGTTGGGAGAGATCTGGGCGTTCAGTTGAGCGAGGAGCGCGAAAGGCATACTCCGATGGAAAACCATAGGCATGAGCAAGGTTAACTAGGTGAGTATGGTTGATTTGGGAAGCAAGGGAGATCTTATTCTCTGGACTCCCCATCAGAGAGGGAGTCAGTTCGGAGGAATTTTGGCTAATGGCTTCCGGCGGAGAAAGGGGGTTTGACATTGACTAAACAAGTACGAATAAAAGAAGAAAAGAGGGATAGCTAGGTTACCTTGGTCGGGAAGACTATGGAATCAGTCGGAGTGACCGGCGACGATGAGACCCGGAATGAAGAACGCCTGAAGAACAGATGGAGACAACGAGAGATTTTTGGGGAAGAAATGAAATTCAAAAAAAATGAAGAAAAGAAAAGAGGTGGTTGCGTGGAGTAAATGGGAGAAGATGTGGGGAAGAATCGGGGATTTTCCTCGGGAGAATAACAAAGGAGAGAGAAAAGCGATCGCGTGGGGCCCACGCGCGGAAGCCGAAAAGTCTCCCAAGTTGGAGGCGGGAAAAGCCTTCAGAGAAGAACATGTTTTGAAACTTCCTCTCTAGAACAAGAACGATACACGTCTCTCCAGAAAGACCCTTGTACCAGGCTCTGGGAAATTTTTCTACTCTCACAAAAGATGTCCCCTTTTACGAGAGTAGGGGGAGTAGATGATGCGGCCTAAAAATTTCACCTAATAAGGAGTCGACACGTGTATAAAAGATAAGATCGAAATGGAAGGATTGGATTATCTAATACTCTCTGGATAAGAAATCCCCTCTGGAGGTCTCTCTGGAGGGAACTCCGTCTGGAGAGGAGCATCAGAAAGAAGCAGTCTTAACGTGCAGTTGTGGACCATAAATGTAGGGGACTTCCGCCATTTCCGGTCCAGACTTGATAAAAGGAAGACCTTATCCTCCTTTATCTTAGGGAACAAAGTCCACTAAGAAGGAGTGTCGCCGAGTCTTCAGGGAGTGGAGAGAAAAGAGGACTTCGTCCACTCAGCAGGGCCGAGTCTTATGGGCAGCTCCGGAATAAGAGGAAGGCTTGACTTCCTCTCCAGAAAGTATCTCTATAAATAGGTAAATTCGAGGAGATTTCCAGGTTAGACATTCTTATATTACAAAACTTGATATACTAAACACAAAAGACACTTTTCTGATATTCTTCAAGAACCTATTTGATTTATCAAGGATCTCGAGATCCTTGGGAGAAATTGACAAGCCCTATACTGACTTAGGCATCGGAGTGTCCACACCGGACTCCCCTCCGGTGTGTTCTTTGCAGGTTCTTGAAGATTTCGAGTAAAGGCAACATACTTGGAGTGATTATACGTGTTCGAAGAGTGGGACATCCAATCCAGAGGACACGTAATCCTTTCGTGCAAATTTTGGCACAACAGTACAATTCCCAGAATGGCTCTCCAATGTGGTGTTGGTGCCTAAGGGGGGAGAGAAATGGAGAATGTGCATTGACTTCAGAGATCTCAACAAGGCATGCCCTAAAGACCATTACCCACTGCCGAGGATAGATCAGTTAGTGGATGCGACTTCTGGTTTCGAGTTATTAAGTATGATGGATGCATATCAAGGTTATCACCAGATCCAGCTGAACCCCTCAGATGTCCCCAAAGTGTGCTTCATAGCAGCATGTGGAACGTTTGGGTATGTCCGAATGCCATTCGGGTTAATCAATGCCGGTGCAACGTATCAGAGAATGGTTGATGCCGTCTTTCGAGGGCAGATAGGAAGAAACATGGAAATTTATGTGGACGATATGTTGGCCAAAAGTGTGAAAGCAGAACAACACGTGGAGGACCTGGAGGAGATTTTCCAGGTGATTCGAGAAAATGGCATCTAATTGAACCCGGCCAAATGCTCCTTTGGGGTGAAGTCGGGGAAATTCCTTGGATACATGGTTACTCAAAGAGGAATAAAGGTGAACCCAGCTAAAGTAAAGGTTGTACTAGACATGCAGCCACCGAGGAACGTGAAAGAGCTCCAGACGTTAAATGGGAGAATCACAGCGTTGAGTAGATTTATAGCCAGGTCCGTCGAGAAAAGTCACCCCTTCTTCAAAATTCTTAAGAAAGGGGCCAAGTTCGAGTGGAACGAAACATGCCAGAAGGCCTTTGAGGATCTGAAACATCACTTGTCCCAGTTGCCGAAGCTGATTAAACCTTCTCCGGGAGATACTCTCATTCTGTATCTCTCCGTATAGGAATTCTCACTGAGCACAACCCTAGTTAAAGAAGAGGGATCTATCCAACATCCTATCTATTACGTTAGTAAGGTCATTCAAGGAGCTGAAGCTCGATACTCGGAAATCGAGAAGGCTGCTCTGGCCGTCGTATTTACGGCGCAGAGATTGCGCCCATACTTCCTCTCTTATAAAATACTGGTCCGCACTAATTACTCATTGAAACAGGTTATTGACCGAGCAGACCTCTCAGGAAGGATGGTGAGATGGGTAATAGAGCTCCAAGAATACGATGTGGACTTCGAACCACGGAGGGCCATATAAGCCCAAGCTTTGTCTGATTTCATCCAAGAATCTACCAAACCAGAAGAAGCAGAGGGATAGAAGGTATATGTGGATGGCTCAGTGACTTTGAATGGGTGTGGAGCAGGGATAGTGCTAGTGAGCCCCCAGGTCGGGGTGGTCCCCCGCTACTTCCAGAACTTCCGCTGGCTCTATCTTTAGAGGGGTATATTTCCCAAATCTTCCCTTAGGACCCCAACGCGCAGCTTCTTCCTCTTTTACGTTCTCCAGCCTCCTTGAACTCCTGTGTTTCTCTGGGCTAGGTCTCCTTGACATTATTTCCCTTCTCCGTTCTCCATTCCCCACCGTTGGCCTGGTTTCGGAACGCTTAGCCTTCCTTCTTTTCAGAGTGAGGTATTTCTCCGCTCTTCTTAGTAATTCATCAAAGGTCTGTATTGGCTTTTTGGCTAGGGACGTGAAAAGGTCTCCGTCTCTTAACCCATTAGTAAGAGCATTGATTTTGACCTCCGAAGAGGCCGTTGGTACCTCTAAGGCTGCTTGATTGAATTTCTTCAAGAAAGCCCGAAGGCTCTCGTTCTCCCCTTGTCGCATGTTAAACAAGGTAAGGGTGGCCCTAGGCTGCCTCCTAGCGCTGGCGAATTGATGCAAGAACAATTCACTAAACTCTGATCATGAGCGAATGGTATCCGGTCCCAGGTGTGTGAACCATTGTTGTGCAGCCTTGGACAGGGTAGTTAGGAATACCCTGCATTTGACACCTTCTCCATATCGGTGCAATAGGGCGACATTCTCGAATCTCGTCAAATGCTCGTACGGATCCGTGGTGCCATCATATTCAAAGTTTAAGGATTTAAAGTTAGAAGGCAGTTCATCTTGTAAAATACTGGATGAAAATTGATAGCCAGTAACGTAAGAAGGTTTACTTACGTTGTCGGTCATGTGTTTCTGCATGTCCTTCATTTCTTTACGTAAGGCCTGTATTTGATCACTAACTGCTCCCTGGTAAGTGTCATCCGTGCTTTCTCCTATTTCTGTATCTAGAGTGGTACCGCCAAGGATCCTCTCCATGTTCCTCCGTGGAGGTCGATCAAGGATGCTTCTCTCAGCTTGGAAGGGCACCTTTTCTTCCTGATTTTGAGGGGGACCCTCATTCCTAGAGGGGATCAGAGCAGAATCAATGACATGTTCCAGGGGATTTTGCTTTGAACCCTCGTTGATTTGTGGGATGGGTCCAGGAGGGCGAAGTCCACGAGAGGTGACTATCCTTTCGACCGCTTGCGCGATCATCACGTCCAATTGATCTTGAGAAACGGTCAAGAGTTCCGATTGAGCGTTGGGATGAGGGGTATCCCTATTAGTCCCACTTCTAGAAGCTCCTGAGGTACCCGTCATATTCCCCTCGAGTGTGAGAGGGTTATCTTCCGGCGTAGGGTTTGCAGGTTGTTTCCCTGGATTCCTGTTTAAGGGAAAACCTAGGGGAGGCGGAGGGAAAGGAAGAGGAGTGGAATCTCACTTCTCCTTAGTCTGCTTCGTCAGATCTTGTTCTCCACCCATTTAATATGAAACCTTTTCTCACTTCTTAGCTCGAAATGTTCCCACAGACGGCGCCAGTTGTTGCGTCAAAAAATAACGCCTACGGATATCAACCGTTCCCGTGCGAGTAATATGAATCACGGGCTTAAATCGTTCTTTATCCTTGGCAATCTTCACGTGCGATTCTTCTTAAAGATCCTGAAATGACCTGCAAAAAATACGCCGGAGGGGATTCCGGCGCGGAATCTCCGACGCTCAAGTCAGAATCTTTCTCAGGAGAGTCAAAAGAGGAATTTCCATTTTGTTCTAGGGAAATTCTCGCAAATATTCTGGAGTTTTAGGTGTTTTCAGTATGTATTTCGTGTAGAACGCAAGAGTGTGTGTGTTCTTAGTCAAAACGTAAATGACAAAGTAAAATATAACCTGTTTTTATACCTGGCCCCCTCTCCCCGGAGAGAGGAAGACTTCTTCTCCCTATATTCACTCCCACGTCCCTGAAGACTCGGCCCTTTAGCACCCTGAAGACTCGGCCCTTTTAGCGTACTGGCCCTATCTTCTTGCTTTGACCCATTCTCCTGATCTTATCAGGAGAAACAGCTCTTAAAATCCACTCCCTTTGGACTAGACCATTGGGCCCAAAGGCTACTGATCCTCAGATATGGGCTAAAAGCCCAATTATTTTTATTCCCCTCTTTGGGCCTAGGAGTGTATTAATCCAACCTCCAAGCCCATCAACCTCATTAAGATTATTATAATTTATCTCGTCTTCACGTGTCGACATCTCCAATAGCGACATATTTTGTCCGCATCAACTACTTAAAAGGGAAATTCCTCTTTTGACTCTCCTGAGAAAGATTCCAACTTGAGCGTCGGAGATTCCGCGCCGGAATCCCCTCCGGCGTGTTTTTTGCAGGTCATTTCAGGATCTTTAAGAAGAATCGCACGTGAAGATTGCCAAGGATAAAGAACGATTTAAGCCCGTAATTCATATTACTCGCACGGGAACGGTTGATATCCGTAGGCGTTATTTTTTGACGCAACAGTATAGATTTACATAATATATATATTGTGTGTACGTACGTTATATAATATAGATATCTATATTTTTAGATTAATTATAATTAGGTAGTATAAGTGGGTAATTATAAGATACGATTATAAGGGGTTCACTTGATTTCATATACGTATATTTTAAATTTTAATTATATATATATATATAGAGAGAGAGAGAGAGAGAAATAATATGGAGCCCATAATTGGCTCCTTAGGGAGTCAAGTGGTGATGTGTCATTATCTACATCATTATATTTATTTACATAATTAACACTATTTTAAGGAAATTTAAAAAATTAAAAGATATTCCTATAAAATTAGAAAACGTAGGAAACTTTCAAAGATTCCATAATCAAGATTACCAATGCTAATTATTTTGATTTTTTAATTAATCTTGATTAATTAAAAATTCTTAAAATAATTAATCGTGATTAATTAAAAAATCAAAATAATTAGTATTGATAATCTTGATTATGGTAGCTTTGAAAGTTTCCTACGTTTCCTAATTTTATAGGAATATCTTTTAATTTTTTAAATTTCCTTAAAATAGTGTTAATTATTGTTGTGCCACAAATTGCACGGATGGATTAGATATCCTTGGGATCAGATATCCAAATTCCCGAACGCGTATGAATGATCCGGGTATACTGCTTCCTCTGAAATGACCCTCCAAGAACCTGCAAAAGACACGCCGGAGGGGAGTCCGGCGCGGACACTCCGGATGATTCAATGTATGATAAGGACAGAAAAGTCCCTCAATTATGAGTGAGGCTCTCGAAGGAGATCCGGATGTTTGTAAGCAGCCTAATAAATTGAGTAAAGTTAGAGATCGTAACCTGAAAATGTACCCAAGTTTACCTATTTATAGAGAATTCCCACCTAAGAGGAAGTTAGACTTTCCTTCTATTTCGGACCTGCACTTTGGACTCGGCCCTACTACGTTGACAGGGTCTTCCACTCTCTCACTCCCTGAAGAACCGCCACCACTCCCCCTAGTGGACTCCATCCGCTGAGATAAAGGAGGAACGAGTCTTCCTTTATCCAATCTCGGGCCGTTTCGTACGAAACTCCTCCTAAATCTTCGGTCTACTAATTCTTATCAGGATTAGGTCTTCCTGATATCTCTCCCCTGGGTGGAGCTCCCTCCGGAGGGACATCCGGAAGAGATTCTTTATTCAGAGAGTATTCTTTAATCCCATATCTCCTCATTTATCTTATCCTCTATACACGTGTCGACTTCTTATGAAATGACAATTTTAGGCCGCATCATCTACTTCCCCCTACTCTCATAAAGTGATTATATCTTTTGTGAGAGTAAGAAATTCAAGTGAGTCTAGCACAGAGGCGTTTCTGGAGAGACGTGTATTATTCTTGCTTCTGAGAGGAATTTCAAAAGTATTTTCCTTCGGAGATTTTTCCCGCCCCCAGTTCCGAAAAAACGCTTCGACTTCTGCGCCTGGGTCCCACATAGTCGCAATTTTCTCACTCCTGCTATTTTCTCGAGGAGAAGCCTCGATTTTAGCCCCTTTCCTACTCACATCACACATCCTCCTTTCAAATTTCCTCTTGTCGAAAGTTCCTTCGCTGTTTCCACTTTTCTTCTCAGGCGTCTTCTTTCCCAAGTCTCATCGTCGCCGGTCGCCCAGTCCGACTTCATACTTCTTTCGACAAGGTAACCTAGCTATTTTCTACCTCATTTTCTCTTTTTTTTTTTTTTCGCACTACTTTGTCAATGTCTCACCCTTCTTCCCCACCTGAATATTCCGGACTAAATCCTTCCGAGTCAACCCCATTTCCGATGGGGAGCCCTGAAAATAGGATTTCAACTTCTTCTCTAATCAACGATACCCATCTAGCCAGTCTTATTCAGGCCCAAGTCTTTCTGCCGGAGTACACCCTTCGAATTCCTTGCTCAAATGAACGCCCCGATTTTCCTGAGCCTCGAACCCTAGCTTTTTTCGAAGCTCAAATTAGGGCGGGTCTTCGATTTCCTGTTCACCCCTATTTGGCTTCCATATCTACTCGCATGCAAATCCCCCTCAATCAATTCACTCCGAATGTTATCCGCACTATGATAGGGTTTTATATTTTGGTGAAGGGGAATGGAGGTGAGCCTTCTGCCGAATTATTTTTGAGTCAACACTCTTGTAAGTTGAACGACGGCTTCTTCTATGTTTATGGGAGAAGTTCTCGTGCTTGCAGATTCATGACAAAGCTTCATGAAGAAGAATCATCCTGGAGGGATTATTACATTTTTGTGTCTAACCCCTCTGATTGGACCTTTCCCCACGAACGCTGGTTATATTATAACCCAGGAGTGCCTCTTCCTCCCCTGAAAACTTACTCTGCCTCAAACTATACTGTTATGACTAATCTCAATGCTCATGTCCGCCAACACGATTTTTTTGATGTCCTTGGTATCTGCAAAAACCCTCGCATCCTCTCTCATTTTGGATTCTGTCCTCAGGATTTTCCCTTAGAACCTCAAGATGGTAAAAAACTCCTTGTTCTTGTATTTCGCTTTTTGCATGTGGCTATTTTTCTGAATTCTGAAAATTTCTTGGTTACCTACAGCAATGAGCTGGTTGACTCATATTTCGTGGGATGCCCCTGCTCTTGGAATGGTGAAAGCACCTGCAGCGGCTGCCCCTGAAGACCTTCCTAAGGCTCCTCAATCCCCTGCTCCGGCTCTAGAGAGTTCTGTAAAGACCCCGGCTCCAGAGAGTTCTACAAAGGCTCCTCCTCTCCCTAGCTCTTCCGCCCAAGTCCCAGGCTCCGTCTCTAGGAGGACTCGCTCAGCTACAAATGTTTTCTTCTCCGACTACGGCACTTCTAAAAATAAGAAGGGAAAGACCGCTCGGGCTCCTGTTGAGAAAGAAGTCCCCCTTTCTACCTCCTACGAACCCCTTCAGCGTCTCATCAGCCGATGTCCTCCTCCTTCCAACACCGAGCTCTCCGTCAAGCCTCTCCCTGAAGATCAACTGCTTCACGGCACTCATCTTTTTTCTGAGGTATTTTCCCTTATCTTTATGGCATCTAACTTCTTCATCTCTTAAACATTACTTCTTCTCGTCATGCAGTTCGGCCTTGTCTACACTAAAATATTTGACCAAAGTGTTGAACTGGTTGCTGAGAATGAACTCCTTCGAGCTGAGGCATCCTCTTTTCAATCAACTCTTAAAGGTGTCACCGCAGAGAAGGACAAAGCACAAAAGCGGGCTCAAGCTTTAGTTGAGGAATTGCCTCTTCTCCGGGCTCAAAGCAAGCAAGAGGCAGCTAAGATTAAGCATCTGGAAGAGGAAGTGGAACGGATGGGAACAGAGATGAAGCGGATGGAGCGTGAACTGCCGGATATCGGAGTGCAGACCTGCATCAAATCCCTGTTTACCTCCTCCTTTGGTCAAAAATTTCTGGGGACTCTCCATACTCAATGGTTGTCCAGCTTTTTAAAGAGCTCGAGCTTCCTATGCGCTATGGGGCCACATATTCCTCATTTCATCGATCACGGCTTTAGCAATGCCGTGGCCGAGCACTCAGCCCCAGGATTTGATGGGACCTACTCTCGTGCCTTCCGTCTGGACAAGCTTGCTCCCCCTCCTAAATTCTTAGGGAATCCAACAGAAAGTGCTGACAGTCCTTGGTGGTTACCTGGAATGGGTCAGGCTATTGCCAATTTGCAGGCGGTCAAGGTGGGCATGGCTGAGCTGGAGCCTTTGGAGCAATTAGTCTATCCTTATGCCTCTGCTCCCGGGAATGAGGTGAAAGAAAGTGATGGAAAGGATGCTGAGGCTACCCCAGGAGGTGAAGAGGGCCCAGAGGAGGGTGGAGGGTCTAGCAGTCATGCTGCTGTTGAGGAAGCTGCCGTCGAAGGAGCTGTGGTCGAGGGAGCTGCTGTTGAAAAGGCAACTTAAAATTCATGTTTCCATGGTCATAACAAACATTTTACCTTTCTTTTGCTACACTCTTTTAATTTTTGCTCATGATACTTATTTTTCTTATACTCTGTAGGGGACCCCACACTCCTGGATATGTGGGGGCTTTTTGTGATGATCGTATTAGCTTCGTACTATCTGTTTGTTGGCATGTTTTTTCTTTCTTGCTTACATGGGCAGCCTATAAGACCAGTAAAGAATATGGTGGAGGTGTGCTCTTTTCCTTCCCCCTTATTGGTCTTGTAGGTTGCACCATTATTGTCTCTTGGTTACATAACCTTCAAAGAATTTTCTCAAAAAATTCAGGGAATCTCTCACCCTTTCAAGGGATCACCTCTAGTTTCAGGTGGCTCGAGGAGGTTTTCCTCGGCTTCTAGACTTCTGTCTATCTTTTCCTTCGTTCTTTTGACAGAGTCTTGGCGAATGATTTTGGTTTGTGGAATTTTTGTTTTCTAAGTAATCGTCTTAGGTCTTGATTATGGGGAGATGCTCTCCAGCTCTCCTTGGCCTCTAGGCCTCTAAGTGTCTCTCACTTTCGTTCTTAAAAGATTTTGATTCATAAAATCTTTCTTTTCATTAAGTAACCCCTTTGGGTCTTAAGTATGGTGAGGAGCTCTCCATAGCTCCTCGGCCTCTAGGCCTCTGAGTGTCTCTCACTCTCATTTTTAAAAGATTTTGATTCATAAAATCTTTCTTTTCATTAAGTAACCCCTTTGGGTCTTAAGTATGGTGAGGAGCTCTCCATAGCTCCTCGGCCTCTAGGCCTTTGAGTGTCTCTCACTCTCATTTTAAAAGATTTTGATTCATAAAATCTTTCTTTTCATTAAGTAACCCCTTTGGGTCTTAAGTATGGTGAGGAGCTCTCCATAGCTCCTCGTCCTCTAGGCCTCTGAGTGTCTCTCACTCTCATTTTTAAAAGATTTTGATTCATAAAATCTTTCTTTTCATTAAGTAACCCCTTTGGGTCTTAAGTATGGTGAGGAGCTCTCCATAGCTCCTCGGCCTCTAGGCCTCTGAGTGTCTCTCACTCTCATTCTTAAAAGATTTTGATTCATAAAATCTTTCTTTTCAATAAGTAACCCCTTTGGGTCTTAAGTATGGTGAGGAGCTCTCCATAGCTCCTCGGCCTCTAGGCCTCTGAGTGTCTCTCACTCTCATTCTTAAAAGATTTTGATTCATAAAATCTTTCTTTTCATTAAGTAACCCCTTTGGGTCTTAAGTATGGTGAGGAGCTCTCCATAGCTCCTCGGCCTCTAGGCCTCTGAGTGTCTCTCCCCTCTCATTTTATCATATTCATACATCATATATTCTAATAAGAGAAAGATAATCAAAACGTGATAACTCTGTATAATTCTTTTTCAAAAGGGATAAAGCTTCATTGATTAATATCAGTTTTCAACATAGGCCATAGATAACCTACGCCGGTCTAATTAAAAACCTCTCTACGGAAAAACCCAAAGGGGAAACCCGTAAAGAGGAAAAAAGAGCTCCGGTGAAGCTATTAAATACATTAAATTGAACAGGAATTAATGCAAAAATCACAAATGGTCTCAAGACCTTACGTTTTCTTCAAACAAAGAACCTCTTCAAATGGCAAACATTCCAGTTGGGCTCCAGTTTTCCTGTATTCTTTAGAGCATCAGCTCTCCTTAATACCAGATCCCCCATTCTAAAGGACCTCGGAATGACCCTTCGGTCATATGCAGCTTTAATTCTACTCTTGTATCTCTCTGCACGTACTCGAACCATCTCTCTTTCTTCTTCCATTAAATCCAGGGTCTCTCTCATCAGCCTCTCATTTTGATGTTCTTCGAATTGGGCAATTCGGTGGGATTGCAACACGGCCTCTGGAGGTATCACCGCCGCAGCTCCGTAGACCAGCTGGAAAGGGGATTCTCCAGTTGTTGTCTTTGGGCTAGTTCTGTAGGACCATAGCACATTGTCTAACTCGTTCACCCATCCTCCACCTATTTTCGTCAGCCTTGTCCGAATACCATCTACTATCGTTCGATTATTAACTTCCACCTGCCCATTAGCTTGAGGATGAGCTACGGAGGTAAATCTTTGTATTATGTTTAGCCTTGCACACCATCCTCGTACATTTTCTCCATTGAACTGTGTCCCATTATTAGAGACCAGTATCCTGGGTACTCCGAATCTGCATCAAATCTGCCTTCCCAGGAACCTAATCACATTCTCCTCATCTATTTTAGCTAGAGGGGCAGCTTCAACCCACTTGCTGAAATAATCCACTGCTACTATCAAAAACTTACTTCCTCCCAGGGCTGGAGGGAAAGGCCCTACCAAGTCGATTCCCCATTTGGCGAAGGGACATGGAGAGTGCATAGCTCCCATCTCCTCCGCAGGAGTCCTTATCAGGGGACCATTTTTCTGGCATTTTGTACATTTATGTACGAATTCTTTGGCATCCTTCGTCATGGAGGGCCAGTATAACCCAGCCCTCAAAGCTTTCTTCACCACTGTCTTGTACCCCTCGTGACTGGCCGCGTGGCCTTCATGGATTTCTTTGAGTGTATACGCCGCTTCCCGGGTTGATATGCACCTCAAGTATGGGTGGGTGAACGACTTCTTGTACAATTGTCCTCCGATAATACAATATTTGATCCTAAGAGCTCGGGCTTCTCGGGTGGTAGGGGCATCTGCTTCTCTAGTGAGTTCCGTCCAGATATCTTTCCTCCAATCATCTCCCTCCTCAATGGAACCAATGGGGCTTTCGAGAGCCTCATTTTCTGCTACCACCAGGGTCACCGTTCCCTGTCCATCAAATTCTGTGGAACTGGCAAGTTTGGAGAGGCTATCAGCATGTATGTTCTCCTCTCGAGGTACTTGAATCACCTTGCAATCTTGGAACTTGCTCATCACCTCTCTAGCCCGTTCCAGGTAAGCAGCCATTCCGTTATCTTTAGTTGCATACTCTCCATTGACCTGTTGAACAACCAATTGGGAATCGGAATATAGAATTACCTTTAGGGCTCCCAATTCAACCGCCATCTCCATCCCTCTGATCAAAGCTTCGTATTCTGCTCCATTATTTGAAGTTATGAATTGAAACCTCACTGCAAATTGTAGGAGTGAGCTCGAGAATCCTTCAGACCAGTTGAGAGGATTGGTGTTCAAATTGCAGGTGGAACATGCTCATAGCCCTAGAACAGATGTTGGGCAGATCACAAGGCAAGTAGAACCAACCTTTCCGGCAGAAACTTGTGGTTACATTGCAAAGCTGGTTGCGATGGTGAAGAAAGACTCTGATGAAGTTGAGCGAAGAGCAAAGGAAGAAAGGTTAGCAATCATTCCTTATTTTCCTCCGTTAAATTTGAAAGTGGTTGGTGGAAGTGTTGTTCCGGAAGTAGTAGAAGACGAGGTCTTAACTACTGAATTGGAAGATAAGTTAGTTGAAATCACTGTTGCTGAAGAAGATGAGATGATGGAAGAAGTTGTTCCTGAAGAAGTTGTTCACACACCTCAATCCATTCCATCTGCATCAATTGAAGAGTTGAAAGATGACTTGAGACAATTCATAAAAACAACAATAGATGAGTTCTTAAAATCAGATGTCAAGAAGGTGTTGATAGACCAGAACAGTTCGCTTGTGACTAGTTCGAAAGAAATGATTATGAATGAGGTAAATCAGCTCGATGCTACCTTCAGACAAGAAATGTTTAATCAAATGGAGACATTTCTGCAAAACCAAGTTGAATATTCAGAGAAGAGCTCAGTTGACTTTGCAAAAGTTCTTGCTCGTGAATCAAAGAAGATGGAAAGAGTTTACCGAGTTAAGATTGAAATAGCAAATGAGCAAAGAAGAGAAGCTCATGATCAGTTGGTGCAAGAAAGAGCATTACTCACTGCCATGACTAAAGAGAACAGAATGCTACGCTTGACAGCTACTCATTTAAAAAATGAACTCAATCTTACATCAAAGAAACTCGAGTACACTGCTGATCGTCTTGAAAAGCTTAGTGAAGATGGAAGTTATCAGAAGCAAATTGAGAAAGCTACAGTTTTGATGAAGCAAGCGATTCAAGAGGAAATGACAAGATTTACTTCACTTTTCACCCTCAAGGCAAGTGATGAAGCCAAAAAGGGGGAAGAGGTTGAAGAAAGAAAAGAAGTCAAATTGCCAGAAATTCAGACTGATGTTCTTGCTCAAGAGACTAGTAGACCTAGAAGAGGAAGACTAGTGAAGAAAGCAGAGTTAGAGCAGATCAGTGCTGAAGAGCAGTTGAGGTTATCGAAAGGCAAATCCATAGTATCTGAAGATGTTCAAATTCAACCAAGGCGAGTTAAGAGAAAGTTGGAAACTAAGAAAGAAGCCTTAGGTGAGATACTAGCAGGATTTGATGATGAAGATGTTGAAGAAATTCATAAGAAGTAGAAACTTGAAGATGATAAGTATGCTAACAAGAAGGTGTTAGGCAAGCATATCGAAAGACTTCAAGATTGCAAGGAAAATCCAGATGTGATTGAGGATGCTCTCATTGACAAATTTATCGATGCTGAACACAGAGATGTGTGGAAGATTGTCAAGAAGAAGTGGGAGATTGCTCATTGGATTATTCGCAAGTATGGAGATACAACAAGCAAAGATGAGTTGTTCGTGATCTTTGAGAAGTTCATGGAAGCTGAAGACAAAAACTTATGGAATCTCATTATGCGCATTGCAACTGCTGTTGGTTATAACATTCTTAGTCCAGAATTTCCAAAATGGGAAACTCCTATGCTTGGTTCCGGAAAAAGAGTTGATTACAATGTCATTAAGAAGTTTGAAGAATATCTGCTAAAGGAAGAGAAGATTGATAATGAAGATCACATATCTGATATTCATAGAAGAATCCTTGAGGCATTTCAAACGCCAAATCCAGATGCTGATACTCCAAGTGGTGGAACCATGCAGTGAAGACTGTAAGTGTTTTACTTAATTTTTGTTATATTTTGTTAAGTAATTGTAATCGATCTGATTCGATTTACAATGAATGAAAAAGATGTTACATTTTGAGAAGATAACTACTTAACTAGTCTATTTACTTAAAATAATTCAAGTAGTTTTGACTTCATCAAAAAGGGGGAAATTGTTGGGATATGAATCCTAATACAAGTCCTAATTGATGTTGAAGTAGTTTTGATAAGCCAAAAAGTAGACTTGAATATATTTCTAGGTGTTGACTGGTCTAGTTATGGAAGTCGTCTTGTGACAAGATCAGACAAGTACAAAGATAAGTATAAGTACTGAAAAATAAACTAAGTATTGAAAGAAGTTTTCATATAGGATTTATGATAAACTTATAATCATTGTATAGAAGCTTATAGTTCATGCTTATATTGATGTATAGTTCTAAGGTTACTAAGCTGTTTTATAAAGCTTAAAGTAATGTAATAGTCTTGATAGATTAGTTGATAGGACTAGTTTAGTTCTACAATGAAGATGTCTACTGGAAGAAGACTACAAGACAAGAAGACTTGTAAGACAAGACAAGTGCTGAGAAGCTGAGAAAAATTCTAAGTGTCGAAGCAAGACAAGTCAAGTTCGCGCAAGATAAAGATAAAGATAAGACCGTATCTAGAAGTGAAGATATGAAGAGTTAGTTATGAAATAACTAATTAACTGAAGAAACGAGTGAAGAGATAAGAAGAAGTTGGTATGAAGTTATTTATCAAGAAATGGTTGTTGGATAACAAACTTATCTTGATATTATGAAGTCTTTAAATACCTGAAGACTTTCAAGCGTTAAAGACTGCTGAAACTGCAAATACTAAAGCGTACATTGAAGTATTAAAAGCGAAGAAAACTCACAGAGTTCAAGCAAGAAGCAAGATAACCCCAAGTAGTTGGCCTAGTGGTGTAGGCTTGAGACTTAGGAGTGTGCTCCTCTTTAGGTCTCAGGTTCGAAACTCCTAAGGTGCAAACAATTTCTATGGGGCCATGCCCATACAGAGCGCAAAACTCTGACTTTAAACGAGACCCCCGCAAGTGGGCGGTGGGATTGGTCCCCTCGGATTAGTCGGTCCTAGGATCGGATACCGTGGCATAAAAAAAAAAAAAACAAGTTTGAAGTTGAAGCAAGAGAAGACAAGTTCATATCAAGAAGGCTACTACAGATTAGAGAAGTTTTCTTTATAGTTTTTGTTTGTTAATCAAGTTGCTAGTTACTTGTTCATAAGCTAGTTGTTAGATCGAAGATATATCTGTTGATATAGTCGATAAGATCGAAGTCTTATATCTTGGGACTTAAAATCACAAGAACACACTCGATGAGAAGAGTTTAATAAAATTTCACGACTGGAGTTGTGAGAGTGGATGTAGACAAGTTGTCGAACCACTATAAATCTTGTGTTGATTTACTTATTGTTTTATTTGTGTTTGATTGATTATATTGCTTAATTGATTAATCTGCATATAGAATAGACAAGATCAGTGTTCATCGAAATAGTTGAGTATAAATCTTAAGGGCTCATTGTTAATTCTGATATTCCGCATATTGTTTACTCTGATATTTTGAAAGATTTTTAAAAGTCTATTCACCCCTCCCCTCTAGACTTTTACTAGCTTACTCAATCTTACAACTCAACTAGGGACCTACAATATATTCCTTGCATAGTTTGGTCTATGTCCACAGTTAAGAAAATTTGAAAAAATGAGGGGTATTCCATTACTACTTGCAATGCCATTTGTTAATTGTTTTTTGTGGATGCCAATGAGGATAAGCCCACATGTCCGGACATGCATACATCCAAAACTTTTTCTTTTGTAGGTGAATATATTCCCTCTACTTACGTCAATATAACAATCACTCCTACGTTGGAAGCATGCACTTCTAATTGAAAACACATAGAACCCTTCTATATATTAACTTGCAACTTGCCTATCACCATAATATTTATCTACACAACATATAAATAACAGTAGGAGAGTGAAAAAAATGAGTAACGAAATAACTCTTACTGAGGCCGATTTTCTCTACGAGTTGGAGTGGACGGCTAAAATGGACCGAGAGTTCTCCGACGTGTTGTCCGACAATGTTCTAATGGGATTTTTTTATGCTTACGGTGCTAACATGGACGACAATCTCGAGGGAATAGATGGGGCTCATTTTGTGGTTAACATGTTGAACAAAACGTCGTTAGACAATGATTTTTTAGCATACAAGTGGAGCGACTACGTATGCGGCACAGTGTTTTTTCGTTGTTGATACGTCTCGAGGGGGTTGAATGTGACGAAGCGAAAAATGTTGTTCACACTGATGACAACACATGGCTTAACATCATTCGGGTATGTACATTTAATCATTTTGAAGCATTATCGTCATATGACTAGTGTGTAATGGTGTGAAACATGATGTGTGCATCTATTAGGTGAATCTGTTCGCCCAAACCTACAAAAAGAAAGGCGAACCTAAATGGGGGGCTCTAAAAACTATATTTGGAGAACCTACTGATGAGAAGACTAACCTCAATGAGGCTCCTACCCACTTCGTTGAGCATATTGAACAGTTCGAGCATGACACTAACCGTGCAAGCAAAAAGGGAAAGGGTGTTGCTGGAAGGAGCAATTCAGGTGGCGACACGGGCTCGTTCAATCGTTTCTGGAAATCACTTAGCAAGTTCCGCGACGATACCAGTTCTGTTAACTCAAAACCTTCGGCATTCGACGGTACAGTTGATACACCGACTAAGGGTCCACCGCCAAGTTTGGTGAACGTCTCGCCATGGAAGAAGTAGACCAATAAATGGTTGATCTTATGTCGGACTCCCCTATTACACCTGTTGTTTTCAAATTCTAAATGTACGATTTAGTATGAATCATGTACTTTATTATGTTTGTTATGCATTTCTCCTAATGTGGAACTAGTGTTTATGTTGTACTGGTCATTCCCAACCGTCTATGTAGTAGTAAAAGGATGTGTTTAAAATTATAATGTGTTTTTTTTAGTTCAACGTATTCATCAATATAGATGTGAATTTTTTAAACACAACAAACATATAACATCTTAAAACTGAAACATGTTTAAAAAGTGTAAACGAGAAAATGAAAATGCACAACAATTAAACACAAACATCATAAAAAAATAAACATAAACATAAATATCATAAAAAACAACTAAGACGTCTGTCATATCACATACTTCAATCCCCGCAGGCACGAACGGCTCCACCCCATAGTATGGTCGCACATAGGTTTCAAGGCCCTTAACCTCGAACACATCATGACACATGGAATACAATGGAAATCCATTAAGTCGGAACCAAGCGTAGTCCTCGGCCTCCTACTATCAAATCGTGAACTAAGAATCAACACCGATAATAGTACAATATAATAAAATGAATCAATATAAAAATGAAACTCTAACCTTTCTACCAGTCCAATATATTTCTGAGTCAATTTGTGTGTGGTGCGTACAAAAATTATATAACACCATTTGGTGTGGAAAATGAACTGACGGAAGTACAAATACTGGTGAGAGGTATCGCGCAGCCTGCTCTTAATAGAATCAACAGTTATGATGGAATCATAAGGCACACCCAAATTAATGTGGATGGGGGCATTGTCCGAATCATGGTAGGATTGTGCAACGTCCTCGACGAGAATGTTGTACTTCTCCATTGAGTTTATGGTACGTAGTTTCGTGAAATCATCAACACGTTCAAGCAGATCAAACTATTGCCATACATCCCACCCTCCAAAGCGCCGCCTCTCGAAGTCATCGGACAACTGACATTCATTTGGATGTCGACTTAAACCAGCTATCCTATAGTCTCCTGTGTACACATGGATTATATACATAAATGCCAGACAAGTCCTTTCGAAATATACAATACATCAAAGAAAAATAGAAACCACAACTTGTAGATGAGCCACATTATTAATACAACATATAACAACCAAAAAATATGTTGATGTCCACACATAAATCACATAAATTCAAACTGATTTACGCTCAGAAGCTTGTTCATTTAATCACTTGATATGTACTTGAACAAAAATTAAGAAATTTATGTAACGAATAAAAATTCAGACCATATCGTATACTGATGTATTATGTGAGTTAAAAGATCGCAATTACTTGAACCCGAAACTTGTAACAATATCAAAATCATTGAATTAACACACAAACAACAATGTTTATTACAAAATCATATCATAAATTAACATTGGGCTGTAGAAAAAACAAGATAACAATTTGTACCATATGCATCTATGCAACAATGTTTATGAATCCATTGAACAAACAAACAACAATGGCATAATTCCACTGTTATTTACACACACATAAATTCAATTCAAACACATTTCACTTATACATAACATCATTTTCTTAAGTATTTTAACACAAAATAACAAAATCAAGTAATAAAGCATAACATATCACAAATTGAATGGTGTAACAACTAACAACAAGTAACAATCGCTGTTATTCGCGACAAGTAACAACAATGTTTATGAATCCATCAAACAATTTCAAAAAATGGTGTAACAAACAATATCATATTGAATATTTCAAATAACTCCAACAGATCATGCTACAAAATAGATCGACACATTTGGATTGTAGGAAAAAAAACCCACGAAGCAGAACATATCTAAAAAACAAAAAAAAAAAGGTAGATCGTGAACGAAATTAAGTTTCGAGTGTGTCTAGTGGTTGTTCATATTTAGTCGACCAAACCCTAACAAAAAAGGTTCACAAATTAGACATGTTATGTGCATCAGGCTAAGAAATAACTACACGAAGTGCATACCAAAATCTCGACAAGTACCACTAGCCAGAGCTCGAAGTCATCGACTTACCTTCGCGATGAGAAGAGTTTGGGAAAAAAAGTAGGGTTTTGGACTTAAATATCAATGGCAGGAAGGTAAATTAGATATCAACGCTTAGGCCGTGTTTTGTCCAGATAAATAATCGCACCATTTGTGGGCAGATAAAAAACACAACTTTGTTTGAGATTTGAGGCGGGACTTCGGGTTTATTGTAGGCTTCGCTGACTTTCACCAAACATCAAATTGGCCCAGATTAGGCCCAATCTTTAAATTATCTTGCCTAATTTGGCCCTAAACATTTAGAATTGAATTAAAAGGAAGTGCATAGTTATTGTCGAAAACTTGAAATGACCGGTTTAATTTTGAATTTGAATGCAAATAGTATGCATTTATAATGGACAACATAGGAAAATGTGTTTGTTTTTTGTAAGGTTAAAAATTTAAAATAAAAATGTGTATATAGGATGCAACGTGAATGTTGAATAGTGTGGGCAAGTGGGATCAGGGGTATTTGGGTCAAATAAGAAAGCACTTTGTTTGGGATTTTTTTTTTTTTTTTTTGTAGTTAAGAGCTAGTTTAACTTTCATTTTATACCTTAGATAGTTATTTATCCTAGATGTCATTACTATTTACATGAAAAACATAATCTAATACTCCGTATTTAATAGGTATAAAATTAAATTTAAAAAAATATTGATATGACAATGCCACGTATGCGGTGGGCATAAAAATAGTGGTCATGGATGGATACTATATCATTTTCAACAACAAAAAAATGATATAGTGCCCACAGGTGGACACTTTTTTTTATCCACCACTTACGTGGCTTTTTCACACTAATAAAAAAATGTTTAATTTGATTTTATCTCTATCAAATATTAGAACATGTTTTCATGTACACAATAATAAAATTCATCAATTTAGCAAACACAGAAAACAGAAGCACAAAACATGAATATATCGTCATCCACCATTAATCTTTTTTCCATGTTCAAGAATTCCCAAAATAAAATTGAATTAAATCTGGTTAGATTTTCAAACCAATTTTTTTAATAAATGAAAGAAGATTTGATTCAGAATATATGTGCTTGAAATATGAAAGAATTAAAATTTTAGATATTTATATGATTAATAATATTTTTTTAAGAAAAACATTTCATCTCAAATTACAAATTCTACAAGATAGATCTAAAATGTGAAAATAGTAGATTGTGTAGGCTAAAGAAACTGGCACAAACGTTTTTTTTTTTTTTTTCATTAATTCTTCATATTTCAAAAACATATATTTTGAGTCACATATTTTTTCCCTTTCACAATTCCCACGCGACAACAAGTAACATCTCTTTTATCAGCCTCAGCAAAGCTTAGTAGTGATAGGAACAACTTCAAATGGTTCTTCACTCTATTAAATTTATGTTCGAATAGGTCTCATAGTCCAGCCTCTTATCCCACAATCAACCAAACTATGTTAGATTTGAAAAAAAAAATTGTCCCATCTAAAAGTTCGAACTACTCCAGGCATGAGCCTTATGACTCTGATACCATAAAAGAATTATATTTCATCTAAAAGTTTGAACTTATAGAAAAGTTGAGAATTAATTCTTGTATATTAATTCCTAATAAGATTGACTCAACTCCATCATCACAAATAACGTTGTCAAAAAACGGGCTAGCCGATATGGAGGGAGTATATAAATAATTACTAAAAATAAAATACAAATAATTTTGGATAATCTTTGATTAAATCCACCCAATTAACGTGAATAATTTTAATCTCTTATAATCATAAAAAAAAAAAAAAAAAAAGTAAACCTCAAATATAGTGTTTTTGTTTAATTGACAAATAAATCGAACTAAAATTTAAACCTTCAGATTGTTTAAATTCTTATTGTCAATTAAAAGGGAGAATCAATATATAATATGCAACGAATGTTTAATTGACAAATCAACTCAATTATCAATAACAAATGTCAATTTGATAATACACATTTCATCGCACACTTTCTCAATCTATTTGTGATAATTATGTATTTATAAGGAGAATGTTAAAAAAATATTTGAATCTATGTTAATTATCAAGTTTTCTTCGGAGTCATGTGAATATGTGGACAACATCGGTGTATTCTCATTATTAAATCTCTATTTTGTTTAGTAGGAGTATAATTTTTTGTGATTTTGTATCTTGATTTAAAATTGAATCCATAAATTTCTAGTTATGACATTTTTACTAACAATTCAACTTAAAAAAAAAATGTGTTAATTCTTCATTCAACGGTCCAACCCGCCAAAACTCACGACCAATGCGGTCTGGTCCATGTAGGCCCGCCTTTTAAATGAACTTGTATTACTCAACTCAATCCACATTTTTTTATAAGCGGGGGCCAAACAACGTAACGGGTCTAGTCCATTTTAACAACTCTAATCACAAATTAGACATGTCAATGTAGTCTCCATCCCTCGCTTACACAGATTTTGGTGCACTGTTAGCCAATATCATTCTTTGATACCCAAATTTAATAGAGTATTTGTTCATTGTTGAAAAAATGTCAAATTAGTGAAATCGGTAAGTTTTCTTTCAAATGATGGTGTAATAATTTTTTATATTGTAACTTTTCACATATTTTCCAAAATATATTACTCCACCCATCCAACTATTTTTGAAGATTTTTTTTTTAAATGTCCCACTATTATTTGTAAGGGCGAGTCTTCTGTGTACTCGAGTGTACATACACTCGAGTGTCAGGTAATTTTTTTTTTCTAATATTCTATATTTACTTTTATTTTAATTTTATAAATATTTTTCTATATTATAAAAATGCAAGTATTAATTATCAAAAATTGTAACATTAATAATAATTAAAAAGTGCACATAGTAACTAATAAAATGTGTAACATTAATAATAAATAAAAAGTGCAAGTAGTAACTAATAAAAATGTGTAACATTAATAACCAACTAAAATATGTGATAATATTTTTCAACTACAATTCATAGCAATTGTCATTAATATTATGTGGTTGTTTTTATCAAATTATTCGATTAAAATAAAAATAAAGGTAAAAATAAAATAAAATGGGGGATTCATCCAAACTGTGCAATTCGACCATATAAAAATGTTCATTTACTATCTAAGTTGTTGACATACTCAATAATAAATAGTTTTCTTACATTTTTCAGTTATAGTGACTTACACTTTTTAGTAATATTGTGTTGCACTTTTAAGTTATAATGGTTTACAATTTTCACTAATATTGTGTTGCATTTTTCAGTTATACTCACTTGCACTTTTTAATAAAAATTATGTTGCACTTTTAAGTTATATGCAGTTACACTTTTCAGTTATATGCACTTACACTTTTCAGTTATAGTGACTTACACTTTTCAGTTATAGTGACTTACACTTTTAGTAATATTGTATTGCACGTTTTAGTTATAGTGACATACACTTTTCAGTAATATTGTGTTACACTTTTTAGTTATAGTGACTTAAACTTTTCAGAAATATTGTGTTGTACTTTTCACTTATACTGACTTGCACTTTTTAATAATATTATGTTGTATTTTTCAGTTATACTAACTTACACTTTTTACTTTTAGTAATATTGTGTTGAACTCTTTACTGAAATAAATTTTTTCACTTAAAAGGTTTAGTCACTATAATTGAAAAGTGTGAACCATTTTTTATATTTTTTATGAATTGTTTACTACTCCCTCCGTCCCGATATAAGTTTCCCACTTCTTTTGGGTGTTTTGATTAAGGAATATAATAAAATAATAGATGTAATACAAGTGATGTGATGGTGAGAGAGAAAATAATAGATTAGTATGAGATGAAGTATAATAAAATAATAGATAAAGTGTAAGTGATGTGATTGAGAGAGAGAAAATAATTTACCAAAAATGGAATGAAAAACTTATAGTGGGACATCCAAAAAAGGAAAGTGAGAAACTTATAGTGAGACGGAGGGAGTATTTTATTATATAAAATTAAGAAAGTTATTTATTTAACGAGTATGATAGTAGCGTAACGGTGGAATGTGTGTTTATAAATTCGAATTAAATGGTTCAAATCACACTCATCTCTTATTTTTTATTATTATTTTTTCATTTTATTATAATATGTACAAATGAAAATATATATTTTATTAAGTTTATAGTAGCATAAGTGGTTTGTTTTTTCTTTATAACTGTATATGGTCCAAATCCCAATCATTACTGGAACCACTGGATTGGGCTGGTCGGGCCTTCACGGGTTGGGCATCATGAATATGGGTAGGAACATTCAAGTTCAAGTTTATATAAGAAAAAAGGCCACGATTAAATAGACCCCCGTCTTTTATGACTTCACCCCTTGATATGTTTTCCCCACCTCACATTTGAGTCACCCCCTCTTATTTTCCAAAAATATCCTCACCTTACAAAACCCTAACTCACCTCCCTCTTAGTTAGATTTGGTTAGATTCAGACGAAAACTCGGTGGCTAGCGGTGACGACTCGACGGTGACTTAGATGAAAACTCGGTGGCTGGCGTGGGTTTAAAATAAGAGTTTTAATGAGTTTATTTTAATTTAATTGAAGTAAGGGTAATATGGTTTTCTAACATGTCAATTTTTTTTTTTTTAAATCGAGTGGTAAAATCATAAAATATAGGGGGCATTTAACTGTGGCAAGAAAAAAATTATTGCAGCCCAATTTACTCTTCCAAATCAATTATTGTTGTTTATAGATTTGTTCCCTCGTTAATAGATTTACTCTTCCAAATCAGTTAGTATCCTTTAATTTCGTAATTTACACTTCAAAATTTATCAAATCCTTATATTATCTTATTTTTTTACTTCAATTTTTTTTCTTATTTTCACATATATATACATACATATATATACACAAAAATTTCCTAATTTCAAAAGTTTTTTCCAAAAAAAGTCTTAAAAATAATAATTGTGTGGCCCAATATTGCATCTTTTGTAATTATCACATCCTTATATTTTCTTATTTTCACACATTTATGTAGGGGAATATAGCAGGTTCGAGAATTCAGATTAAATTACTGCAGAAAAAAGATTTAGAAAAAGGTGCGTGAGTATATACTTAATTCGTTTGTTGCTATTTAGGATTAATTTCATGTTTAAATGATACATCTGCTTCATATTATTACTTGTATTATTTAAGTTTTTGAATCTAATTCCTCAAATCTAATATCAAATTTATGTATTAATTGCTCCTCATTAAATTCTTAAAATTTATGTTGGTTTGGTTGTAGCTAATTTTCGGATGGAGCTTGTAGAAATGATTCAATACATACACTTTTTTTTAAATGTAAAAGAAGTTACTCGAACAAGTATACTCTCGAAATCTTGGTACGAAGCCTGGTTAACTCGCCTCAATCTTAAATTTTCTGAACAAGACTTTCACTTTCAAAGTGGCTTTATGGAAGTCGTGAAGAGGACTTTGGAAAGATACGATAGATTGAAACTAAATATTCAGAGATTCATACTAGTGCTAAAATATTTACCCAATGTAGATTCTCCATTTATATTTCTGGATTATTATTCGGATATATATTATGTGGCTAATGAATGGATTAATAAAGCAATGAAAATTGGTGCAACAAATGTCGATATTGAAATTTGTCCAAGTTGTGATCAAAATTTTGTTATACCACGTGAGGTGCTTGAATTAGAATCTTTCGCTAACGCTGCTTATGACACAATTGATGTACATGACTTGAAGGTGAGCTGCTCGAAACTCAATTCCCTTAATTAAGGTGAAGTGTACATACAAGGTAGTAATAATATTTGGGATGTACGTTTGATGAGCTCCCCGATCCAGAAATTGGTATTATTTAAATACCACGACTCATATTCTTCGGGTTTTAATAGAGAAAGAAGGTTCGTATTGGGTGTAAATGATTTTCATAAGTTGAAAGTGTTGTCGTTGCATTTTGTGAAAGACAAAGCCTATCATCAGTGGATGTTTAGGGTCAAGTTTGATGTTCCCCGAATTCGCAAGTTTATATTTACAAGTTCATGTGTACCTCGTCTTTCATTTAAAACAACTTCACAGAAATGAGAGTCGTGTATATCATTTGCCTAGAAAAACGTTTATTCTTCATGGTTTATCGAATTTCAAAAATTTCTATTGGAGTTGAGCTCTTCCAAAATCTATTTCAATCTCTCAATAGATATAGATCTTGGATATATTGAGGATGAGTACATGCACAACAATAAAATGGTACGAGATGGATTACCTAAACCACCGATCGTGGAGAAATTGAGCTTGAGAATGGATGCATATTCATTTTCAGTTCCATCGGTACTTATAGAGAATTTATTTTGGAGTTGTCGTCCTAAATTCATAATCAGACAAATGTCTAACAATGTCATGAAGCTCCTTTAAATCATTCTGACAAGAGAAGAGTGTTGTACATTATACGATCTTGAAAAAGTAGATGTCAAAATTTTGGGACAAAGAATATGGACATGGAGTCGCCTTTTGCCAAGAAAGACACTAGATTATTTACTATTTCAAGAACAGTGGAGGGATAAACAAATTTACTTGAAATGTAGATAGGGTGACAAATTTCACATTATATATGTTTGATCATATATTTTATTTTTGGCTTATTCGTTCTTTTATTTTTCTTTTCAAAATAACATTGAATTTGCATATCGACTAGTAAATTTTTTCGTTCATGATAAAGTTGATAGTACGATTATGCATACGCCTCTTGTAAATGATAGGATTGTGGTTAAATATCCGTACAACCACAATTTTTGCACACCATTTTTTTTTCTTTATACACAGTATACTATGCGAGAGAATTTATTTTATTATATTTAGTGGTTCTCATTTTTTTTATTATATTAGTGTGAGTTAAAAGATCGCAATTACTTGTACCCGAAATTTGTAACAATATCAAAATCATTGGATTAACACACAAAAAACAATGTTTATTACAAAACCCTAACTCACCTCCCTCTTAGTTAGATTTGGTTAGATTCAGACGAAAACTCGGTGGCTAGCGGTGACGACTCGGCGGTGACTTAGACGAAAACTCGGTGGCTGGCGTGGGTTTAAAATAAGAGTTTCAATGAGTTTATTTTAATTTAATTGAATTAAGGGTAATATGGTCTTCTAACTTGTCAATTTTTTATTTTTTTAAATCGAGGGGTGAAATCATAAAATATAGGGGGCATTTAACTGTGGCAAGAAAAAAATTATTGCAGCCCAATTTACTCTTCCAAATCAATTATTCTTGTTTATAGATTTGTTCCCTCGTTAATAGATTTACTCTTCAAAATCAGTTAGTATCCTTTAATTTCGTAATTTACACTTTAAAATTTATATATTTAAGTGTATCTTTTGTAATTATCACATCCTTATGTTTTCTTATTTTTTTACTTCAATTTTTTTTCTTCTTATTTTCACATATATATAGGGAATATATATATATATATATATACGCATTAAAAAATTTGCCTAATTTCAAAAGTTTTTTCCAAAAAAGTCTTAAAAATAATAATTTTGTCGCCCAATTTTTTATATTGCATCTTTTGTAATTATCACATCCTTATATTTTCTTATTTTCACACATATATGTAGGGGAATATATAGCAGATTCGAGAATTCAGATTAAATTACTGTAGAAAAAAGATTCAGAAAAAGGTTTGTGACTATATACTTAATTCGTTTGTTGCTATTTAGGATTAATTTCATGTTTAATTGATACATCTGCTTCATATTATTACTTGTATTATTTAAGTTTTTGAATCTAATTCCTCAAGTCTAATATCAAATTTATCTATTAATTGTTTGTCATTAAATTCTTAAAATTTACGTTGGTTTGGTTGTAGCTAATTTTCGGATGGAGCTTCCAGAAATGATTCAACACATACACTCTTTTTTAAATGTAAAAGAAGTTACTCGAACAAGTATACTTTCGAAATCATGGTAAGAAGCCTGGTTAACTTGCCTCAATCTTGAATTTTCTGAACAAGACTTTCACTTTCAAAGTGACTTTATGGAAGTCGTGAAGAGGACTTTGGAAAGATACGATAAATTGAAACTAAATATTCAGAGATTCATACTAGTGCTAAAATATTTACCCAATGTAGATTCTCCATTTATATTTCTAGATTATTATTCGGATATATATTATGTGGTTAATGAATGCATCAATAAAGCAATGAAAATTGGTGCAACAAATGTCGATATTGAAATTTTTCCAAGTTGTGATCAAAATTTTGTTATACCACATGAGGTGCTTGAATTAGAATCTTTCGCTAACGCTGCTTATGACACAATTGATGTACATGACTTGAAGGTGAGCTGCTCGAAACTTAATTCCCTTAATTTAGGTGAAATGTACATACAAGGTAGTAATAATATTTGGGATGTACGTTTGATGAGCTCCCCGATCTAGAAATTGGTATTATTTAAATACCACGACTCATATTCTTCTAGTTTTAATAGAGAAAGAAAGTTCGTATTGGGTGTAAATGATTTTCATAAGTTGAAAGTGTTGTCGTTGCATTTTGTGAAAGACAAAGCCTATCATCAGAGGATGTTGAGGGCCAAGTTTGATGTTCCCCGAATTCGCAAGTTTATATTTACAAGTTCATGTGTGCCTCGTCTTACTTTTAAAACAACTTCACAGAAATGGGAGTCGTGTATATCATTTGCCTGGAAAAACGTTTATTCTTCATGGTTTGTCGAATTTCAAAATTTTCTATTGGAGTTGAGCTCTTCCAAAATCTATTTCAATCTCTCAATAGATATATATCTCAGATATATTGAGGATGAGTACATGCACAACAACTAAATGGTACGAGATGGTTTACCTAAACCGCCGATCGTGGAGAAATTGAGTTTGAGAATGGATGCATATGCATTTTCAGTTCCATCGATACTTATAGAGAATTTATTTTGGAGTTTTCGTCCTAAATTCATAATCAGACAAATGTCTTAAAATGTCATGAAGCTCCTTTATATCATTCTGACAAGAGAGGAGTGTTGTACACTATACGATCTTGAAAAAGTAGATGTCAAAATTTTGGGACAAAGTATAAGGACATGGAGCCGCCTTTTGCCAAGAAAGACACTAGATTATTTACTATTTCAAGAATGGTGGAGGGATACACAAATTTACTTCAAATGTAGATAGGGGTGACAAATTTCACATTATATATGTTTGATCATATATTTTATTTTTGGCTTATTCGTTCTTTTATTTTTCTTTTCAAAATAACATTGAATTTGCATATCGACTAGTAAATTTTTTCGTTCATGATAAAGTTGATAGTACGAGTATGCATACGCCTCTTGTAAATGATAGGATTGTGGCTAAATATCCGTACAATCATAATTTTTGCACACCAATTTTTTTTTTAAATTTCTTTATACACGGGGTGTACTATGCGAGAGAATCAATTTTATTATATTTAGTGGTTCTCATTTTTTTTATTATATTAGTGTGAGTTAAAAGATCGCAATTATTTGAACTCGAAACATGTAACAATATCAAAATCATTGGATTAACACACAAACAACAATGTTTATTACAAAACCCTAACTCACTTCCCTCTTAGTTAGATTTGGTTAGATTCAGACGAAAACTCGGTGGCTAGCGGTGACGACTCGGCGGTGACTTAGACGAAAACTCGGTGGCTGGAGTGGGTTTGAAATAAGAGTTTTAATGAGTTTATTTTAATTTAATTGAAGTAAGGGTAATATGGTCTTCTAACATGTCAATTTTTTATTTTTTTAAATCGAGGGGTGAAATCATAAAATATATGGGGCATTTAACTGTGGCCAAGAAAAAAATTATTGCAGCCCAATTTACTTTTCCAAATCAATTATTGTTGTTTATAGATTTATTCCCTCGTTAATAGATTTACTCTTCCAAATCAGTTAGTACTATCCTTTAATTTCGTAATTTACACTTCAAAATTTATAGATTTAAGTGTACCGTTTGTAATTATCAAAACCTTATATTATCTTATTTTTTGAGTTCAATTTTTTTTTTCTTATTTTCACATATATACGCATTAAAAAAAATTCCTAATTTCAAAAGTTTTTTCCAAAAATGTCTTAAAAATAATAATTTTGTGGCCCAATATTGCATCTTTTGTAATTATCACATCCTTATATTTTTTTATTTTCACACATATATGTAGGGGAATATAGATGATTCGAGAATTCAGATTAAATTACTGCAGAAAAAAGATTTAGAAAAAGGCTTGTGACTATATACTTAATTCGTTTGTTCCTATTTAGGATTAATTTCATGTTTAAATGATACATTTGCTTCATATTATTACTTGTATTATTTAAGTTTTTGAATCTAATTCCTCAAGTCTAATATCAAATTTATGTATTAATTGCTCCTCATTAAATTCTTAAAATTTACGTTGGGTTGGTTGTAGCTAATTTTTGGATGGAGCTTGCAGAAATGATTCAACACATACACTCTTTTTTAAATGTAAAAGAAGTTACTCGAACAAGTATACTCTCGAAATCATGGTACGAAGTCTGGTTAACTCGCCTCAATCTTAAATTTTCTGAACAAGACTTTCACTTTCAAAGTGACTTTATGGAAGTCATGAAGAGGACTTTGGAAAGATACGATAGATTGAAACTAAATATTCAGAGATTCATACTAGTGCTAAAATATTTACCCAATGTAGATTCTCCATTTATATTTCTGGATTATTATTCGGATATATATTATGTGGTTAATGAATGGATCAATAAAGCAATGAAAATTGGTGCAACAAATGTCGATATTGAAATTTGTCCAAGTTGTGATCAAAATTTTGTTATACCACGTGAGGTGGTTGAATTAGAATCTTTCGCTAACGCTGCTTATGACACAATTGATGTACATGACTTGAAGGTGAGCTGCTCGAAACTCAATTCCCTTAATTTAGGTGAAGTGTACATACAAGGTAGTAATAATATTTGGGATGTACGTTTGATGAGCTCCCCGATCCAGAAATTGGTATTATTTAAATACCACGACTCATATTCTTCGGGTTTTAATAGAGAAAGAAGGTTCGTATTGGGTGTAAATTATTTTCATAAGTTGAAAGTGTTGTCGTTGCATTTTGTGAAAGACAAAGCCTATCATCAGAGGATGTTGAGGGCCAAGTTTGATGTTCCCCGAATTCGCAAGTTTATATTTACAAGTTCATGTGTACCTCGTCTTTCTTTTAAAACAACATCACAGAAATGGGAGTCGTGTATATCATTTGCCTGGAAAAACGTTTATTCTTCATGGTTTGTCGAATTTCAAAAATTTCTATTGGAGTTGAGCTCTTCCAAAATTTATTTCAATCTCTCAATAGATATAGATCTTGGATATATTGAGGATGAGTACATGCACAACAACGCACAACAACAAAATCGTACGAGATGGTTTACCTAAACCACCGATCGTGGAGAAATTGAGCTTGAGAATGGATGCATATGCATTTTTAGTTCTATCGGTACTTATAGAAAATTTATTTTGGAGTTGTCGTCCTAAATTCATAATCAGATAAATGTCTTACAATGTCATGAAACTCCTTTACATCATTCTGACAAGAGAAGAGTGTTGTACACTATACGATCTTGAAAAAGTAGATGTTGTACACTATACGATCTTGAAAAAGTTGATAGTACGAGTATGCATATGCCTCTTGTAAATGATAGGATTGTGGCTAAATATCCGTACAATCACAATTTTTGCACACCAATTTTTTTTTTAATTTCTTTATACACAGGGTGTACTATGCGAGATAATTAATTTTATTATATTTAATGGTTCTCATTTTTTTTATTATATTAGTGTGAGTTAAAAGATCGCAATTACTTGAACTCGAAACATGTAACAATATCAAAATCATTGGATTAACACACAAACAACAATGTTTATTACAAAACCCTAACTCACCTCCCTCTTACTTAGATTTGGTTAGATTCAGACGAAAACTCGGTGGCTAGCGGTGACGACTCGGCGGTGACTTAGACGAAAATTCGGTGGCTGGCGTGGGTTTAAAATAAGAGTTTTAATGAGTTTATTTTAATTTAATTGAAGTAAGGGTAATATGGTCTTCTAACATGTCAATTTTTTTTTTTTTTAAATCGAGGGGTGAAATCATAAAATATAGGGGCATTTAACTGTGGCCAAGAAAAAATTATTGTAGCCCAATTTACTCTTCCAAATCAATTATTGTTGTTTATAGATTTGTTCCCTCGTTAATAGATTTACTCTTCCAAATTAGTTAGTATCCTTTAATTTCATAATTTACACTTCAAAATTTATAGATTTAAGTGCACCTTTTGTAATTATCAAATCCTTATATTATCTTATTTTTTTACTTCAATTTTTTTCTTATTTTCACATATATATACATACATATATATACGCATTAAAAAATTTCCTAATTTCAAAAGTTTTTTACAAAAAAGTCTTAAAAATAATAATTTTGTGGCCCAATTTTTTATATTGCATCTTTTGTAATTATCACATCCTTATATTTTCTTATTTTCACACATATATGTAGGGGAATATAGCAGGTTCGAGAATACAGATTAAATTACTGCAGAAAAAAGATTCAGAAAAAGGTTCGTGACTATATACTTAATTCGTTTGTTGCTATTTAGGATTAATTTCATGTTTAAATGATACATCTGCTTCATATTATTACTTGTATTATTTAAGTTTTTGAATCTAATTCCTCAAGTCTAATATCAAATTTATGTATTAATTGCTTGTCATTAAATTTTAAAATTTACGTTGGTTTGGTTGTAGCTAATTTTCGGATGGAGCTTCCAGCAATGATTCAACACATACACTCTTTTTTAAATGTAAAAGAAGTTATTCAAAAAAGTATACTCTCGAAATTATGGTACGAAGCCTGGTTAACTCGCCTCAATCTTAAATTTTCTGAGCAAGACTTTCACTTTCAAAGTGACTTTATGGAAGTCGTGAAGAGGACTTTGGAAAGATACGATAGATTGAAACTAAATATTCAGAGATTCATACTAGTGCTAAAATTGGTGCAACAAATGTCGATATTGAAATTTGTCCAAGTTGTGATCAAAATTTTGTTATACCACGTGAGGTGGTTGAATTAGAATCTTTCGCTAACGCTGCTTATGACACAATTGATGTACATGACTTGAAGGTGAGCTGCTCGAAACTTAATTCCCTTAATTTAGGTTAAGTGTACATACAAGGTAGTAATAATATTTGGGATATAAGTTTGATGAGTTCCCCAATCCAGAAATTGGTATTATTTAAATACCACGACTCATATTCTTCTAGTTTTAATAGAGAAATAAGGTTCGTATTGAGTGTAAATGATTTTCATAAGTTGAAAGTGTTGTCGTTGCATTTTGTAAAAACAAAGCCCATCATCAGAGGATGTTGAGGGCCAAGTTTGATGTTCCCCGAATTCGCAAGTTTATATTTACAAGTTCATGTGTACCTCGTCTTTCTTTTAAAAAAACTTCACAGAAATGGGAGTCGTGTATATCATTTGCCTAGAAAAACGTTTATTCTTCATGGTTTGTCGAACTTCAAAAATTTCTATTGGAGTTGAGCTCTTCCAAAATCTATTTCAATCTCTCAATAGATATAGATCTTGGATATATTGAGGATGAGTACATGCACAACAACAAAATGGTACGAGATGGTTTACTTAAACCACCGATCGTGGAGAAATTGAGATTGAGAATGGATGCATTTGCATTTTCAGTTCCATCGGTACTTATAGAAAATTTATTTTGGAGTTGTCGTTCTAAATCCATAATCAGACAAATGTCTTACAATGTCATGAAGCTCCTTTACATTATTCTGACAAGAGAAGAGTGTTGTACACTATACGATCTTGAAAAAGTAGATGTCAAATTTTTGAGACAAGCCTCTTTTGTCAAGAAAGACACTAGATTATTTACTATTTCAAGAACGGTGGAGGGATACACAAATTTACTTCAAATGTATACCCCTCTTGTAAATGATAGGATTGTGTCTACATATCCGTACAATAACAATTTTTGCACACCAATTTTTTTTTATTAATTTTATTATATTTAGTGATTCTCATTTTTTTTATAATATTATTGAATTAATTAATCATAATGCTTAATGATTTTTTTCTTAGTCATGTATATAGATAATGAGATTACAAATATACAATAAATTGAGATTTTTCATCCAAACATTCTCCAATTATAATTACTAGTCTCGGATAAATGTTGCAATGTAATGTATGTAGCTATCTAATTGTACAACATTTTTCCTTTTACAAAAAAGGAATACCCAATACCAAAGATTTTTTAAAATTTGTATTGAATAACACATCATTTTTAATTTTCAAAGACTTTAAAAAATCCAAAAGTCCAAAAAAAAATACCCACGCCAATATTTTTAATTTATTGTTAAAAATTTAAAATTCAAAAACACATTCATCAACAAAATATTCTATACAAAAATTAACATGCCAATAATTTTAATTTATTATTAAAATTCAAAAAAATATTTATTACTAATAGAGACTAATGGATATTTCTGTTGTATAAATATTTGAACATCTTAAATATACCAAATCTCACGTTGCATTCAGTGGAGTTATTTTGTAAAACTTTGGAATTTGCAAACAAAAAAATAATTAATGATTGAATCTTAATTTACCCTAAAACCATTAATCAAAACTGGAAGAAAATGAGCAGAAAAAAATGATAATTATTGAATGAAAATGTAATGGCGATTGGAGGCGAGTTCGTGATGATTCCCAAATAGGCATCAGTCGAAAGTTGTTCACCTTCAACCGAAAACCCAATCGGAAGCACAAATCCGTACTATGATGCCATTGTTAATGTAAAGGGCTGAATCCCGGGCACCTGCAGAAAACCTGCAGGCATATTCAGAGCCACGAACAAAGAAAACTTGTTCACGCTCTCCCCATTTGCATTTCAGCCCTTATCAAAACATTTGAAAAAGAAAAAAAAATCACATTCACAATCTAAGAGACGAAAATCTGCAAATGCTGCGGCGGAGGACTAACCCTAATTTTTCAGATGAATGACTGACTGAATAGATTGTGCTGGTATTAATAGGACGATTCTAAATGAATAATTGCGCTCACGTCCTTCTGCTTTATAATAATTACCGTGTAATTTTTGGAAGATATTTTCTTGTAGGGGGCTTTTTGCTAATATCTGAAAATATAGGGAGTAGATTACAATTTCTCTACCATTGCCCAATTTTTTTGCCGATTACACTGCACCGTTATTTGCCATTCGTCGTTCCCAACTGCCCTCCGAGCTCATTCGTAAGCACTTTGCTGATTTTTCCGTTGCAACGATGGTAGCGACATTTCTCGTGGTTTGCTTTACCTTCACTAGAATTTGCATATCTTAGTATTTAATAATTTGTATGTTAATCAGTGAATTCTTGCTATATTATCATCACAATGAATGATCATTCTGCTTAGTTTGAGATTAATATTATACGCTGATGGAGCGTGTGGTTTACCAATGCTTGCTAATTTATCTTAACTTTATCGTTTAATTGTAGAATTTTTTTTTTCCGAATTTATGTTGTATCCAAAACTCTTGGTTCGTTCAACAGTGAGACCAGTCTGATTGCAGTCCAGATTCATTTGTTTTATGTCTGTTACAAGCTATGATTGTGCAGCTGGCATTTTTTTATTACTTGTTTCTGTGAAACTGAATGATGGGCTCAAATGTTCCCAGTTTGTGTGTGCTTAAAGATTCGTTTTGGTTTATTTATCTTAGAATAATCTTTGCTCCAAACTTATCATTGATACTTTTTATCATAAATGCGTAAATGACTGAGATGTGCTCTACAGGTTTAATGGCTGCATTTTCTTGCTGTTTATGGCAGCAGCAACACTAGTTGTGCATTTGAGTAGCATGGTATGAAAGTTTTCTACGTCTTTACACAGTAATCATGCTCTCTTGTTATTTAAATTTTCAATACAGTTATCAGAAATGGCTGTAACAGAGAAAGTTTACCTATGACTTAGTTGTCCAGAAAATGAATAATACTGGATATAGTTATTTCTGATTAAAAGTCGGCATATTTATCAAAATACAAAATACATAGAGAAGAAAGAATTTTGATTTATAAATTGCTGACCACAGAACAGCACTGAGAAAGGTACAGACACTGTGCAGGAGAAGAAAATTAGCTAAATCTTTAGGAACTAATCTAAAAGTCTAAATGCTCTTAATAACACAGCTGGATATCATAGTGCATAGATTTAGAATAGTACTTTATGAGGGACCACCGGAGTGTTTTCTAATTTTGTTTTTATTTTCTTATGAGAAAGTATCAGTGGCTTTCATGCTATTGTGCTAGCTAGGATATTTTCTGAACATGAACTTCATTCTCTCAGGGTTTAAGTGATAAATGCTTGCGGCATGCTGTGAATTTTGAAGCTGAGAGAGCATGCAGAAATATTTTAGGCAGAACTCTGAGGTATTGTTGGCCCTATATGATTATGATTCTTGCACAATCTAGCATTATTTCTTTTAAATTTTCTTTACTCTTATGCAGGTTTAATAATTTTCTTGCACCAAATAATTTTACATCGTACTTTCGGTCGAAGCACAAATTTCCTGAAAAGTTATTGACGGGTGTAGATGGCTATGAAAAGGTAAATGTCGTAGAGGAGTCACAAATGCTTGGAAGTTAAGAATATTCATAGCATGATGTATGAGTCAATGTACTTCTCTTCAAAGCTGACTCAATTGCTTTTATATTGACCTAAAGCATCTCTTTCTGGTTTCTTTAATCTTTTCCTTTCTCTAGTAACTAACCTTTTCTTTCAGACTCTTTTCTATGCTTGTTGAACTATTCCTGCTGTATACACTGAAAAAGTGTCGTAAGTTCATTTTTTGATATCTACCTGTTTGCCACGTCGTTCATGTCACTCTAGTGTGTTCTCTTAGAATCTGAGTCATTTGGTTTCCTACTAATTTTGGAAGTTTGATATCGTGTGAAACCTTGAATTGCTTGTAGGAATCAATTTTGATGGGTTACAGTGGTTTTGGTGACCTTCTTGGCAACAACAGATCCAGGGAAAAGTTTCGGGAGAATTTTATTGCCCAAAATATTGATTTTGATCCTACATTAGCATGCAAACAATTCCCTTCCATTTCTGTGGGTTCGTTCCCCTCTGTGGAACTGTATGATGGACCCACATACTATCCTCAAAACACAGAATCCCCGGTGCCTCAAATCCTCGAAGGATGCGTTCCTAGTCATATTGATGCAAATTGGGTGGATTATATCCTGGAAGAAAACTTTGACAAATCTTCTATGTATTCTCAATCATCTGAGTGGAATCCAGAACCAAGAAATCCTTCACACTTGACCACAGATATACCTGAGACCCAATTAACTGGTGCCTCGGTAGCAGAAATTCTTGACAGGTGTATCACCTGTATACCTGGGATGACCAAGCGCCAGCTCAGTCTTCTAGAAAACAGTGGTTTTCACACGGTGTGGTGTCTAGAAAATAATTTTGGACATATTCTTTAGAAAATTAATTTGTTGCATTTTGGTTTAGATGTCTAAGCTGATAAATCTCTTTTCTACTTGTAGTTACGGAAACTGCTACATCATTTTCCACGCACCTATGTTGATTTACAGAGTGCTGAGATGGAAATTGATGATGGTCAGTACTTGATATTCATTGGGAAAATAATGTCTTCTAGGTAGGGTTTCTGGAGTTCTGGCAATTCTTTTTTGGCATAATGCATCAAAAGGTCCCCCAAAAATATACTTTTGTTTTGATTAGGTCTCAAAACTATTTATTGTTTTAAAGATTAGGTGAATATTTGAGTAGATTCTAAACAAAATTATTCACCCAGGGGAATCCGAACTAGTGGTTCATTAGCATTTCTGGAGGTTATTGTGGCTTCTGAGGTTTCAGATAATGAGCTGAATTCTAGTGGAACAGCTGGTGAAGTAGATAAGAGAAGAAAAAGAAGAATATATTTGCATTTGAAGAAATTTTTTCGCGGTGCCCGCTTCACATGCACTCCTTTTCTCAGAAGTATTCAGGGAAAGCACAGGGAGGGCGATATTGTGTGCGTTAGTGGCAAGGTAGAGCAGTTCAGCTAAGCATTCTTTTAAATTCAACATTTAATATACTTCTCAATTTAAGCTCCTGAGTCATCTTTTCTGCTGGATTTAACTTTTAGAATTGGATTAGTTAATTCATGCAGCATATAAGGAACTTTATAATGCTCAATGGAAATTGATGTACTCTTAGAAAGTTTATCTATCTGACTGAAAGCTGTCCTTGAGAATCTATGGATGAAATCATCAACAGTAACTTTTGTCCATGCAATGGGTTAGGCAGATATATCTTCTTTGTTTATTTCTTTTCTTTGTCCTACTCTCTATGGTGCTAGTTTCCACTTGAACTCATATTTGACTATTGAAGGTGCGAACCATGCATAGTAAGGATCACTTTGAAATGAGGGAATATAGTATCGATGTTGTTAATGAGGAAGGAGATTCATCTGTATTTGCAAAAGGGAGGCCTTATCCAATATATCCCTCAAAAAAAGGTCTAAGCCCTGAGTTTATCAGGGATATAATTTCAAGGTTTGCGTCCTGATAACTTTTAACTATCTCTGCGTTCATAAATTCCATTTATGTATATTTAGCTCCAGAATGCAGTTTGTCAATTGGGGTTGGTCTTTAGTGATGTCTCCTCCTTTACTTTCCCTTGTGTTGTTTGCCATTTTTATTTTGGTTCATCGGTTGTAATAACTTATTAAATGGTTGGTACTTAGAATTCTAGCCATTGTTTTGCTTATTAGTTTTTTAGCTACTGCCTAATATATACTGTAGATGAAAATAGACAATAGATGAGGAATTATCTTTAGGCATTTTTAATACACAAATAGGATAATGAATTCTTGTTGGACAGAACTTATTGCTTCGTGGGATGGGATTTGAACTCCTACAATGGTTTTATTTGGACCAGTTGTAGATTTAGACTGTTCCATTCTTGTGAAGCAAAGAGGATTAGCTAACTTAATGCTGAGAGGGATAACAAAATTCAATTACTGGATTCTAATACTATGTGGTTTTATGCTTTTACTTTGTTAAATGTGTATAATGATTAATGATGCTATGTCTCTCCTCTTGTAAGTTTTCACAAAGATGGTAAATGCAGTACATGTATAGTTGTTTCAACAAAAAATTGCTCATACCATGCATTCTTTGACTAATGCAGTGAATATGTACATTTTCAGAGCTTTAAAGATATTGCCAGCTTATCTGGATCCTCTCCCTAAGGATGTTGCTCAGGATTTTGGACTTCTGTCCCTCTCTGATGTAAGTAGACTGACATTGAATCTTGCTGTAGTTTCAGAATGATTGTTGATGGCATTTGGGCTATTCTATCTGAGATATGTAGACTAGCTTCTAAACAGTGTTTGAGGTTTCAAAGTTGTGTACCATTCATCTTCACTCTTTTTTGTTAAGCTGTCTGTTTATTATCTTGGATTATTTTCCTACATTGTTAAAGATTACCGATGGTTGTTTCATGATAGGTACTTTAATTTTCTGGTTTTTTCTTTTCTTCCCCGTCAGCTGTTGCAGCTGCTTCTGTTTCTTGTCAATATATACTTTCTCATGAGAAAGCGTGTGCATGCTTGACTCTGGCCTTCACAATAGGTCCAAATGAGCTATTAAGGAACCAAATAACATACATATGCCTTGGGTCAAGAATATAATGTTTCCCCCCTTACCTTCTCCCCTTCATTAATAAAAAATATGTTTCTTATATAGAAAAAGACACTGTTGGAAATTATATTTCTTTTATTGGTTAATGTTGCAGGCTTATATTGGAATTCATCAGCCAACTGATTTGAGCGTGGCTGATTTAGCTCGCAGAAGACTTATATTTGATGAGTTCTTCTATCTCCAGGTAATGGTGACATGTTAATTTACTTCTTTTATGTCCTTCATTTGAATGGACTTTTGATACTTGTCATCACTTGAAATATCTTCTTTTCAGCTGGGCAAGTTTTTCCAAATGCTAGAGGGTCTTGGTACAAAGCTAGAGAAAGATGGATTGCTTAAGCGGTATATGAAGCCAGAGCTGAACTCAACAATTATGGAAGAATGGTCCAGTATCACGAAAAACTTGATGAAGGTTCTTCCATATACACTTACATCCAGTCAGCTACAAGCCACTTCCGAAATCATATGGGATCTGAAACGACCTGTACCAATGAATAGACTATTACAGGTTTGATTCATCTTTTTCAGCGAAATTCATTTTCTGATTTTCCCATTCTGATTCTGAAAAGCCAACATCCAATTTGTATGAGCATAAACCTTTCCTGGGCAATTAATTTTCAATATGTAACATGTATAAAGACATTTTCTTATATACGATGGACATGAGGCTTGCTTTTGATGTAAATGAAATGTGTACAAAGGAAATTCCTCTACAGTTTCCCTATCAGTTAGCCTCCTTCTGGCAGCTGATTAACAAAAATATTTGTCCTGTAATTTAGTAATTTTATAGTTGCATATACAATTGCGTCACCCTGGTCATTGTTGTATTCTTCTGTTCATATTACAACCTTTTGGTGCTCTCTGTTTCTCTGGCATTCATAGGGTGATGTTGGATGTGGGAAGACTGTGGTAGCATTTTTAGCATGCATGGAGGTAATCGCCTCCGGATTCCAGGTGACTAATTATGTTTATGCTTCTGTGTTGCAATTTTGCTTTGTGAAATCAAGTATCTATATGATTGAAAATACTATCTCCAGGCAGCTTTTATGGTTCCAACAGAGCTGCTAGCCATCCAGCACTATGAACACCTTCTTGGCTTGCTTGAGACAATAGAAGCCAGCAAAAAACCTTCAGTTGCTTTATTAACTGGCTCAACTCCAACAAAGCAAGCAAGATGTATACGAGAGGTAGTGAGGACACAGATGCTTATCTTTGGATTTTTCTGACATAGTTTATGATTTCATCTTTTTCTAAACGTTTTATTAGGCTCTCAAGACTGGAGATATCTCAATGGTCATTGGAACTCATTCCTTAATAGCTGAAAAAGTGGAATTTTCAGCTTTGCGCATTGCTATTGTTGATGAGCAACATCGTTTTGGGGTTGTTCAAAGAGGGCGCTTCAACAGCAAGGTACCTCTTTGCTTCAATTGAATCAGAGTAAATTGCAAAATCGGTCCCGCGTCTATTGGGTGTCGGTGATTTTAGTCCCATACAAATTAATTTTCTCAATTAAGTCCCATAACTTTTTAAATGATGCAATTTTAGTCCTATATTGACAAGATTGTAGGACTATTGCACGTGCCACTCACTTGAGCTGCTAAAAATTTCGTGAAGCAGCTTGGCTAATGACCTGACGTTGCTTACGTGGCATATTGTGACCCCAAAATATTAATTCCAGTTATAAAAAGTCACAATTCACTATCATCTTAAAATTAAAAATTGTCAATATATGACTAGAATTGCATCATTTTAAAAGTTATGGGACTTGAATTGAGAAAGTTGATTCTTATGAGCCTAAAATCTCCAACACCCATTATGTATGGGACCAATTTTCCTATTTACTTGCTAAAATCCTTGTTTGGTGTTTTTATTGAAGATATACTGTAGGTAAATATGTTTACATACAGGCTAAAACGTCTTGTTCATATCAGCAAACAAGATCTCCACCCTCCTTTTGTTAAAATAAGGTTACATTGAGATGCTTCTATCAGTTTTGAATTGGAATAACAGAACTGATTATAGAGCACACATTTAATACTGTGGTTTAATCATATTGAATTCACTGATTAACTCTTCATTGTGCAATATATGATAAAGCTTCCCATTTTGCAGCTATATTTTAATAGCATAAGTTCCCAACTGACGTCATCTAGTTCAAATGACCCCCCGATAAATGATGTTAGCATGGCTCCACATGTTCTGGCAATGTCAGCCACCCCAATTCCAAGGTCGCTTGCTCTGGCGTTGTACGGCGACATGTCCTTGACTCAAGTATATGCTCATATATATTTGGTTTTAATCATCAATTAATTTTGCTCATATTTCATAAGCTCCTTTGAAATTGCAAGCTTTCGTGTTTCTAAAATCTGAACTATTTTTGTTGGTCTTTCACTAAAAACATGATGTAGAGTCTTTGGGTTGTACTCGAGCAGGCTTAGTTTTATGTCACATATATCTAAAGATTTAAAAATCTAATTTTTTGGATCTGATATTTTTTTTCATAAGACAAAAACATGTATGAGACGGAACTTATTTACTTATATTAAATGACCATGAGCTTATGAAGCTCCAACCTGATTTTTTTTTAAGGGGAGTATGACCCAAATATTTAAGTGGATCACCGACTGTCTCACACAAGAGTGCTCTTTGCATAATTTTTTTTTCCTTTCCAATTACTTGAAGCTTGTTTCCCAATTCAGTTTTCCTTCTGTTCAAGTAAAGTAGCTTAAAATATTTCAAAACTAATTAATAAATGGGGGTGGGGGTGGCGGGAAGCACAATATAATTTGGGAAGTCAGTATGGTATTAGCTCTATGCACTAATACCTAAAAAGGATATGTTACAATTAAATATAGATGATCCTAGTCCCTGCTGTTTTTCCATTCAATAATTATCTTATGCTGTAATTTGATATTTGTGGTAAATCTTTAGAGCCCTTGAATAACAGATTACTGGTTTACCTCCTGGAAGAACACCTGTGAAGACATATGTCATTGAAGGAAATGAAGATGGATTTGAGAGGGCTTACCAGGTGATTTATTTATTTCTGGTTATACATCAACAGATCCATTCTGTATGCTTACTCAAAAAGATATTAAGTCATTCATAGTTGTAGCACTTTAACTAAGTTACATCTTGAGAGCACCTCTGCTTTGGTGTATTTACCAATCAGGGTCAAACCTCATATTTAAGGTGCTGAGAGCTTTTTCATAAATCCATAACAAAGTGGAAAAGACAATATTAGGAAATCCCTTGTATAAAGCAAATAATGTCTAAAATTAAAATCACGGAGATACATATAGAGTATTAGTTTAGATTCTAGGAGTGACATCAGAACTTTTTTACCTTCTGTGGGTTCGTTTTGTCAATATGATCAAATAAAAAGTAGTTACAGTATTGTACATTAGCCAAAATACAAAGTCTACAGTATTGTGACTAGTGTTGGGTGGATTCACATTTAGTTTGCAGCCGTCAACAAGTAGAAGCTTAGTGAAGTGGATACCTCCCATTTTCCTACTATTGGAAACCAACCAACCAATCAACCTTGGTCAGTTAAGTTAAGCCCTATGTCACAAGTGGATTTTTGGATTAGATTTCCAATATTTGCTATTGCAAATCCTATTACATCTTTTGTGTGCTGAGTATTGGCCATATTTGAGATATGATCTTATTCCTAAAAAATTGTAGGTTACCGCAATTGGTGTCCATGTAATAGAGGGTTAAATAGAGTCAATTGCAAAATTGGTTGTTGGCAATTTTAGTCCTCGTACAAATTAATTTTCTCAATTAAATCCCCTAAATTTTAAAATGATGCTGGAATTCCCTGTATAAATCCCCCCCCTAACAAGTTTCACTTCAATAATCTGTGTATATTAATTCGTACGTAGATTTGAAAGATACTACTAGCTATATGGTTTTGTTATAAATGTTGAAGGTGTATCCTAGCTACATGCATTAATTTCTAATGAAACAAGTTTCACTTCAATAAGTGGTTTTAACTATTGCAGATGATGTTGGATGAACTAGACGGAGGAGGCAAAATATACCTTGTATATCCTGTAATCGAGCAGTCGGAACAACTGCCTCAATTACGTGCCGTTTCAACTGATTTTGAAACTATTCCCAACAAGTTTCCCAATTATAAATGTGGGTTGCTACACGGTAGAATGAAAAGCGACGAGAAGGACGAAGCACTGAGGCAGTTTCGAAGTGGAGAAACCAAAATCTTGCTGTCCACACAAGTAATCGAGATCGGGGTGGATGTACCCGATGCATCCATGATGGTTGTTATGAACGCTGAGAGATTTGGAATCGCACAGTTGCATCAACTCCGAGGTAGAGTTGGACGAGGAGAGAGAAAGTCCCAGTGTATCCTGCTAGCATCCACAACCTCTAGCCTTAAACGGCTGAAGGTTCTACAAGAATCATCGGATGGGTTCCACCTTGCGAACATGGACCTCGTCCTTCGTGGGCCCGGTGACTTGCTCGGTAAGAAACAATCAGGCCACCTGCCGGAGTTCCCTATTGCTCGGTTAGAGATTGACGGAAATATTCTTCAGGAAGCACATTCCGCTGCATTGGTAACGAGTTAAAAACTTCATAACTTTGCCTACTATCTAAATTTAAATCCTCACATGACATAAAACTGGTTGTTTTCGTTTTTTGATGGAAAAAAAAAAAAAAAACATGAATTAAACTTGTGTGATTTGAACTGTGGTTGCAGAAAGTCCTAGAAAGCAGTGATGATCTGGAGAAATTTCCAGACCTGAAAGCGGAGCTGAGCATGCGACAGCCGCTGTGCCTTCTAGGAGACTAAATTCCACCATTGATGACGTCATACATTTGTTGTAAGAGCAGAAGCTCTGTAAATTTGTATCATGTACACAAAAAGGAGCTCCAGGTTTGCTAATTTGTTTAATCTTAAACTCTCGTATTTTGTGTTTCCTTTATTACAAAAAAAGAAATCAAAGAATAGGAATTGCTTTGTGACGCAATACACGCCTATTGCTCACGTAGCTGCCTCCCTCCCTGTGGAGTATTTCATTATTCTGCCTATTCCTATGGCTATGTTTCTTTTGGGATTTGTCACAATTGAAATGGTGAATAGTAGTGTGTATATATTATGAGAGTTTTGATTTGGTGAGATTTTATTTCATGTCAAATCAATTAATGAGTGAATTATTTAAAAATATATAAAGGTATTGAGACAAGTATTACTTCCTCCTCAATTGATCATTACTTAATTGAATATTCTATAAAATAGAAATAAAACTATTTTCCTTTTAAATAGTATCTTCTTAAACATTTTAATATTATACTACATGCCCTTACTTTTTCTAAATAAAAGCATTTTTTTGTCTTATCCACTGTAACTCAGCATTTAACCCCTATCAAAAATTAATTTATTCCTTTAATTATCAATAAACAATCTTACTTTATAATCTGTGCAATCCGTAAATGTCATTTTGTGTGAGGGATGAGAGAAGTAATAGGTTTATATGTAGCTTTAGGTGTGGATTGAGTGTGAGATTTAACTTGAATGAGACAAAGATTTTGAATCGGGTCGGGTGGGTGGTCAAACCTGGGATTTTGCCGTAGAGAACAAATGTGCGACAACTTCAACTGTAGACCTGTAAGCCATTCCGTCTGCTATCCACTCATACTACAGTGGGCTGCCGACTACCAAATCAAGATCCAACAAAGCATATAAAGTTGTTTCCCCTGAATCAGTTGATAATGGCCCCACATTGAATGTTTCTACGACTTGTACCCTAACTAATCATTAAAAAAATATTCAGAAGCTTGGAATTTTATTTTATTTGAAGAATGGAATTTTAAAACTTAAATAATAGAGTCGGTCACAATTCAATATTATCCTTCAAAATCAGTGAATATGAAAGAAAAGAGAAATACTAAACAATAATACAAGAATAATTTTACATACAAAACTTCAAGTAAGCAATTGTAAATAAATTCATAGAGTTTGTTTAACTTCCCCTCAAAATTTACACTTCAATTCATGATTGTGATGAGAACTCGTTCTCAAGATATGAAGAAAAGTTTTACTTGTAAATAAGTAAAATTGTTATTTAACTTTTTATCAATTACAGTTAATTAGTTTATTGCAGTTAATTAATTTATAGATTAGATTAGTATATTAGAGATTAGATACATCAACTCATTATCTTTTCATAATAGTTTTCGTTATGTTAAGCTAAATTACATTTTCCTCTTCCAAATGTTAATATGGTAGTATTAGTTTAGATTGATAATCAAATCGAATAGATAAGCATTCGATCCTAACCGTTTTCGCATCTTTGTTCGCTTGAATATCGACGATTTCTTGAGTCTTCACTACAAAATATTGGCCAAAAGGCAACAACATTTAGCAAGGGCAGTGTACCGTTGCCAATTGGCAACAGACAGAAAAAAGGCGACGGGGGTGGGTGCCCTTCCCTTTTGGCAACGTATAAGGCAACGAGAGTGGGCCCCGTTGTGAAAAGGCGGCGGATTATAACGCCCTTGCCTTTTGGCAACGACAAAGGCAAGGGCGTGTTCTACACTCGCCAAAAGGCGACGGGAGTGGGCCCGTTGTGAAATGGCAACGGGACCCCACTCGCTAAAAGGCAACGACAGTGGGCCCGTCGCCTTTACCGTCGCCCTAATTGAGAATAAATTCGCCCAAACCCCTCTCTTCTAGAACAGCGGCGCACCCCCTCCTCCATTACACATACACTTCGAGTTTTACACCTCCAAACTCAAAATCCACCTTCGTTTGCGGATCGAACTCGGTTTTTGGTCATTTGTGTTCTACACTTCGACGGGAGCATTTCTACGGTAATTTTTTTCGTTTTCATTGGTTAAATTTTAAGTTATGTATATATATAGTTTTAGTATATATATGTATATATATGCATATATGTTGTATGTATATATAAAATTGTTGAATATATATATATATATAATTTTATTTTTAGAATTGTTTGAAATTAAATGTTAATTTTTATGCATGCATGTGTTAATTGTTAGTTATCTTAAAATAACGATCTGTGTAGAGTGTTAAGTTATAGAAATTCTCACATTAATTCGGCTTATATATATAGGTGAAGATAAATCACGTCGAGAACAGGTTTTTATACGATCTTTCTGCCGGTCCGTCTGGTCAAGTTCTTACGTACGCAGGGTATTATGTGAACGGGTACAAATTTCACACTATGGCTTATGGTGCATCTAGAGCAACATCAAACAGTGAGGTTTGTATCAAGGGAAAAAACTATGATGCAGATGAAGAATATTTATATGGGAAACTCGAGGAAGTAGTCGAATTGGACTATCAGGGGTACCACGAGAAGAAAGTGGTTTTGTTCAAGTGTAAGTGGTTTGATCCCTCAAACAATGGGACAAAAGTTCATCCTAACTACAAGCTCGTGGAGCTTAATCAGAGACGATCTTACGGCCGGTACGATCCATTCGTACTAGCAAGTCAAGCCACACAAGTCTACTATTGTCCATACCTTGGCCCCCGTACTGATTGGATATCTGTCTGCAAAGTCAAACCGAGATACTTGGTGGATGCAAAATATACTACTGAAGATGAAGTTCCCGCGTGGCAAGAGGATAACATATTGACTCAAATGATTGTGCAAATAGATGATGATCCTGTCATGTTAACTGATGACACTGGTACATTGATGGAAGTGGCAGAATATGAAGAAGATGAAGAAGATGGAGAAGAAGACAGAGAAGAAGACGGAGAAGAAGACGAAGATGAAGCTGAAGCTGAAGATGAAGATGATGAAGATGAATGATGTTGTTAATTATTAGACAATGTTATCTAACATTAATTATATAAAATATTAATTCCTTATATTCTAGTGTTAATCGTTACAGAGATGTTCATATATATGGTATTTTGATTGTTACAATGTTCAACGTTAATAATGTTTTAATGTTCATTTTGACAAATGAGTGGACATGGGCATGGTCGTAGACATGGTTCTTCTGGACATGGGTCTGGTCAGGGTTCTTCTGGGCGAGGTAGAGGTAGAGGTAGAGGAGAGCCGGTGGATGAGACACCGACTTTGCCCATATCACAGGGTTTTTATATGCCCGATATGACCCATATACTACAGTTGCCCTAGATGCCCGGGATGAACCCCAATCCCTATTACACTCAGGTGCCTCCTATGGTTCCACATGCACAGGAACCATCCCCTCCACCGACACATTCGCCAGTTGGACCGTCGTCTATCGGGACACAGGCCAGCATATCGACAACTGATGCACCCGAGAGTCGCATTGTACTGTCGATCTACCTTGATAAGTAAGTATAATATATTTAATTTTCATTAGACGTATGTATAACATGTTTATTAATAATTTTTTATTATTATAAATTATGTGTAACAGGCTGATTCCTTCAAATTTAATCTCGAGGACGATCAGACAGATTATGTACAGGAATATGGAGCTTGGTGCACACAGCTTTGTCCAGGTATCACCCGGTACGATTCAGCGATGGTGGGACACATTTCAGGTATAATTAATTAATGATGTATAAAATAACTTTACATTTACATTTTGTTAAATTAATTCATTAATTGTTTTTTGCAGACCGAGGTCACGTGGGACCCTGAAACCACATCTACTGACCATGTGTACAGGCTCTTTCTTGAAAGAGCAGCAAATCGGTATTCTGGCATGTTATCAAACGTCAAGTCAACATGGGAGATCAAGAAGAAGAAGCCAAAGTGGGATGTCAATGTTTGGAACGACTTAGTTCGTCACTAGAACAATCCTGCCACAATTAAGAAGAACGAGCAGTGTCGTAAGAACCGCTTATCCGAGCCTGGAGGTCTGGGTACTGGATATGGTACTCATAAAGGCGGAGCTCGTGGAGCAGCAGAGATCGCACGACGCATTGTAAGTATTTGTGGTCAATTATACTTAATTTGAGTTAATTTTTTATTTAATTTGTACGTCTTCATTTCAAAATACAGGAGGAGAAGATGGGACGCGCTGCCTACGACTGGGAGATAGTTGAATATTACCACCGTTACGAAAACGACACATACACTTATGGTTATATGGGTGACATTATTGTAAGTGTATTAACCCACTTTTAAATATATTAACTGTACTTGAAAATGTATTAACCCACTTTTAAAAATGCACGTATAGGACCAAGTACAGGAGGAGTTGTCACATCTCTCAGGTGAACCGTCGACAGATGGACATACTTTAGAGGATGGTTCAATGCAAACCCCATCTATACCCGACATATCTGAATTGTACTTGAAGAAGGTCGGTAGGTCTCATGGACGTGTTAAGGGCCTTGGACAAGTAGGTAAGAACAGACGGGTCTCCTCCGATCCTGCGAGACGTCACGTGGTACGACTTATGAACGATTCACCCAGGCCGACATTGACCGTGCAATTTCTGAAGAACGGAGAATCAATGAGGAAAGAGAGCAACGCTTACTCCTACAAATGCAACAGACGGAGGAGCGCTTGCTCAAGCATTTCCAGGAACAAATGCAAATGATGATGGGTCAGATGGGTCAGACCCCTCAGATGGGTCAGATGGGTGGGGCGCCGAGACCGCTGAGACCGTCGGGGGCGTCGAGGAACGTTCAGGATGGTAACCAGGTTCAGGATCAGGGTGACGATGTTGAGGATGATGGTGGTGATGAAGAGTGATACAGTTTCTATTACTTTGTTATGTTTAATTATATTACAATGACGTTGAAGATTGTTTATTTTAATGTTGTGTGTGATGTTATTTTAATTGACGTGAACATTTTAATTGACGTGAACATGCTAATGATTATAATTAATGTTGTTTGTTATGTTATTTTAATTGAAAATCATGAACTTGATAATGATATTAATTAAGATGAAAATTGTTTTAATTAAATGGATAAGTGAATTGATATTTTTAAATGGATAAGTGAAAATAATTATATTTAATGTTGTATGTCATTATATTGTTGTGAATTGAAAATTAGATTAATGAATTTAAATGTTGAAAATTGAAGATTAGAATAAATTTATAAATGTATAAGTGAATTGATAATATTTAATTTTTAAACACCGTAATTAAATTATTTAATTTGAAATACATAATTTAGTAATTAAATTCTCATTTAGATTAATGAATTTAAATGTTGAAAATTGAAGATTAGAATAAATTTATAAATGTATAAGTGAATTGATAATATTTAATTTTTAATCACCGTAATTAAATTATTTAATTTGAAACACATAATTTAGTAATTAAATTCTCATTTAGAAATAAATATGATATGCTTTGACAATTTAATAAACAACAATTAAAGTTAAAATGAATTGAAACTAAAATTAAATTGAATATATATTAATTGTGTTCACAACATGTCGACTAAAGCTCCTAGCCTAAACGGCACACAAGGGGCACCCAAAACTCTTCAGGACCGAGAGGTCCCGTGCTCGAAACCTGGCTGCAGCAAAATTCGTGAAAATTCGCGAATATTGGGTGGCCCAGTGGTGGGGGGGGGGTGTGTGTGTTGGTTGCCTTAGATACCTTGGTTCGAAACCCAAGGCAACGGTTTCCCCAAATCCGTTGCCTATAAAATAGAAACGAGCATATTGGCAACGGGGGAAATCCGTTGCCTTTGCCGTTGCCTTCATGATTAGTGAGGGGGAATCCGTTGCATTCCCCCTCGCCATTTTGCAAGTTTTTTGTAGTGCTTATGCTCAAATTTTTGCCCTAGTTTTTGGGGATTTTCTAGTTCTTTCGAAATTTTTGAAAGAATTTTCGATTGTTTGATGGTTATGATGGTCCCTATGCCCGGGGGCATATATCAGACGAGTGACTTATAAGTGTGAAATCGACTAACTCTTTCGGATGACTTGGTCAGCTGATTCACTAGGGGACTAGGACTAGTTAGTCTGTTGATTAGCCGTCTATTAGTGTAGCGTGCGAAATTTGTAGTGTTCCCATTTAAAGATTATACTCGTCTACTGCTTATAACAAAAATTTACACTTTCATGCATACACATTTGGGGTATCAATTGATTTGATGTCAGCTGATCATGAACTTTTGAATAACAAAACCTTATGCATGCAGTATCAACTAACTTGGTGTCAGCTGATATAATACATTTTCCACTTAAAACACATGTTAATGTAAATATGCATGTATGATGGCAGTTAATATAAATCAATAAAGAACACCATCATTTATAGTGGTTCAAACCTCCTTGTCCTACATGCACTCTCACAACCCAACTGTGATATTAATCCTTTAACACTATAAAGGGTCATGTCATATTTAACGTGCTAAGAGTAACACGTCTTGCTACTTAATAGTCCCAAGAGAAGACTTTGGATCCTATGACAACCTACTTGTTGTACTCGATCCCACTAGTCATTGTGAGGAACTAGGACTCTTATAGTGATTTCACTCAACTTAACTTCTAAGGATTTAGGATAGAAGGTGAGTTTCGTGTATATGAAGTAGATGAGAATTTTCCCTACAATCCTAAGGGATTGAGAAATTCTCTCTAAGCTTAGGATGTATATAATGACAATACATGTTTAGATGAATATGGGTTCACTTTGGGGTAAGGAGATACATGTTGAATGTTTCATTTGAAATTCTTCTTGAGCTCTTCTGATTTGATGAACACTTAAGCTTTTGCTCGACCTTGGCATCCCCTCACTCGTACGTGATGTATGAACCTGAACTCGTATATATAGTGTAAGATTTGAATGTTACCGTTGGAACACAATCAAATTTTCCATTATTTCGGGAATCACAATCTCCTTAATTGAAGCTATTATTACCGTTGGCCAGTAATAATCAATGCACCATTGACTTTCCTTTCTTGAGCTCTGTGTCGTGTCAGAATCTTGGTGTCTGTTGTCGTATTCCTATTGGTCCACGCCAACTCTGATTGGACTCGCCAATGCTTGATACAAATGACCTTTTGACTCAATTGACTGACTCAACTAATCTTGGGTTCTGCTCTTCTGATCTTGACACTTAGGCTTCTGATTGCTTCCCCAACTGTTTATGAACCTTGATTGTTTAGTAATGCAAACTTTGTTCTTACCTGTGTTTGGTCCTCTACTGATAGTGATACTCATCTGATAGGACCTCAGCTGATCATAAGTCGAGTTTCCCCTCGACTGATTCTCCTCTTCTGATCTTGTTCTTCTCTTCTCTTATCTTCTTGAGCATTGGCATATATTTCCACTACATCAGTTGGGTCCCTCTCGAATGATGCTTGACTAAGACCTATCTATTACAAGAGAAATAATGAAATTTTCTATACAATACAACTTATCCTATTACAAGTATATTTGGTTTATCAATACAAAGCATAAGGATATCATCTGGCCTGAATATCCCAACATGTTATATGCTCGATTTCTTGAGTTTTACACTCAAGGATCTTCTACCCTATTTTCTCATTTAGGGATTTTGATTCCTTTTGGGCGGTTTAATTGTCGATTCTTTGGTTCTAAATTCTTAGTCCTTTTTTGTTAAGGATTTTCAGGGATATACTGATATTCTTTGCTCATTTGTTTTTGTCAAATTTGTTTATGGCGAATTTCAATTTGTCCTCTTTGAATCATATTTTGATTCCTCTATCACCCCTAGCGCTGCATCATAATGATAATTCGGTAGTTGCAATCGTTCTTGATCCATTAATTGGATCGAATTTCATTTCCTGGAGTCATGATGATTAACGTGGGCTTAGTGTTAAGAATAAATTACGGTTGATTGATGGCACTTTGCTCAAACCAGTTGAAGTAGACGATCCAGTCATATTTGCAGCTTGGGTTCGTACCAACGACTTGATTCTCATGTGGATCCTCAATTCCATTTCTACTGGAATCAAGCATACTCTAGAATATTTTTCTTCGGCTAAAGAGCTATGGGATGAGTTGGATATTCGATATACTCGTTCGGATGGAACTAGGGTATATCATCTTAAAAAAAGTTTGAGTGTGATTGCACATGGTAGTCAAACTTTAGTTGTTTATTATAACTAGTTTAAAGGGTTATGGGATGAATATTTGAGTTTTATGCTAGTTTTGACTTGTTCTTGTGCATCTATGAATGTGTGTGAGTGTGAACTTCCTAAGAAAGTAGCTCAAACCCAAGAACAAGATGATGTAATGAAGTTTTTAATAGGGTTGGATGACTCTTATTCTGCTATTAGGAGGTTGTATCTTTTAAATGCCCCATTTCCTCCCTTAGCAACAACTTTTTCCTTATTATTGCAAGAGGAGTCTCAGAGGAATCTGAATTTACTAAATTCAATTCATCCAGAGTTTGTGGCTATGCTTGCTAAGAATCCCAACCCAAAATTTTATAAAGACAAGAAAAAACCTTTAGTGTGCAGTCATTGTCTTGGACATACAATTGATAGGTGTTTCCAGTTAATTAGGTGTTTTGTGAGTTTTTGTCCTCACATTGGGTTTTGTAGGACATCAACACCAACAAGGTGATTGGTACTGCTGAACAATAAGGAGGGTTTTATCTCTTGAAAACTGCCCATCACTCCGTACATTCTACTTCTCTTTTAAACAATTTTGATTTGTGGCATTATAGATTAGGCCATGTTTTTTTATAAATATCTATCTAGTATTAGGCAATTGAATGTATAGAAAGGTGATATGAACAATGTTTATGGTATTTTTCCTTTGGATACAAAAGAAGCTGTCTTTTCTGCTAAGTAAATCTATATTGTATGAACTGGATAGTACATTTTTCAAATGGCCACCCCAAAAATATTAATTCCAACTAAATGTATGAATATTTCGTGATGATCTTAATTTTCTCTTAATTTCCACACATCTTTTTTTTTTTTTCTAACTAATGAGGAGACAAACCTTTCCTAGCGCTACCTATATTAATTCATCTCTCAAGTTTGTCCATGGGTGCTAGTAATAGAATTAATGTATGATAACACCTTTTGATCTTTTAAGTAAAAATACGTATTGATATAATTATATATAATGCTATTGAGAATACTAAATTAATGGTCTACGTACTTATTACCAGGGATGTCTAATTATGAGTTAGTGTTGGGATATGAATTCTATAAACAATGTTCTAGTTGATGAAAGTATGTTTTGATGGCCAAAAGCAACTTAAAGTTAGTGATATATGTGGTTCTAAGTCATCTTAACTAAGTCATCTGAATATAAGCTTACTAATCTGATGAGAAACTTAAATTGAGATTACTGATCTTAATGGTATCTGAAATAAGTTTACTGATCTTAACTAGTAATATTAAGAATAAAATTACTGATCTTAACTGAGTCATATGAAATAAGATTACTGATCTGAGTATGGAAACTGAGAATAATTTTAGTGATCTTATATGAGATAGTTGAACTCTGAGTTACTGATCTGATATACTTATTGATCGTATATGCTTACTGATCTTATATGTAAGTTACTGATCTTAAGTGGTTACTAATCTTAGTATTTACTGATCTTATATGGAAGTTATTGAACTTACATGTGTTACTGATCTTATGAGTTACTGATCTTAGGTATTTACTGATCTTATTGTTTACTGGTCTGATATATGAACTGTTAGGAACTAAGCTGATGTTTGTATTGTATAGACAGCTTATAGTATAGGACTTAGATATACTCATCTGTATATAGTTCAGTTGATGTATAGATAGGTTTTATATATGTAAAGTTGTATTCTATTGTATTCAGCAATGTAAAAGTTCAGAACAATAGATTAGAAGAAGATCAGAAGACTATGAAGACTCAGAGGACTACTTCAGACTAAGAAGACTTCAAGAAGAGTTGAAGATAAGCTTAGAAGAAATCTGGAGAAGTTTTGAACAGTTTTAAGTTACTGTGCTGATTGAATCAGAAGAGTAAAAATCAGCAGAGTAAAATCCGAAGAGTAAAAATCAGAGCAGTAAGTTACTGTGCTGATTTGTTGAATTTGAAGAATAAGTTTGGAAAACTTATTTAAAGTGTAACTGAAGATTTATTGAAGATATGCTGACTTGGAAGTTGGAGGAAGTTACAAAGTCGGGTACAAGAAGAAGTTACAAAACAGTTTAGAGTTAGTTGAGAGTTAATTCACAAACTGCTAACTGTCATACTAAGTTCTATAAATACTGTATGATCTCCTACTGCTGAAGACTACTGAGCAATTACTGATCTTAGAGAATTCAAGAGCAAGTCTACAAGCAAGAACTCACAGAGTTAAGGAAATCAAAGCAAGAAGGAAGAGCCACTGAATTGAAGAGAAGAATCAAAGGCTATTCAAAGAGAAGTTTTACTTTTCAAGTTTAAGTTTGTATTTTGTAAAACAAGTGTGCTAGTTACTTGGAGAATTACTAGTAGATCGAAGATATACCTGGAGGTATAATCGAAAAGATCAAAGTCTTAATCTTGGGACTTTAAGCCACAAGAAGCTCAAGAAGAGTAATAAAACTTCACAACTGGAGTTGTGAGAGTGGATGTAGACATTTGTCGAACCACTATAAAATTCTGTGTTCTTTACATTTACTGTTTGATATTTGTTTGAGCTGTTTTAATCAAGAACATTAAGAATTAATAAAGATAAAGATCTATAGAAAAGTTGAGTATAAACTTGATTGGGCTCATTAGTAATCTGATTATTCCGCATTGTGTATTCTGATATATTGAAAGATTTTTGAAAAGTCTATTCACCCCTCCCCTCTAGACATTTTCACTAGCTTACTCAATATTATTAACTCAACTTTGGGACCAACAAGTGGTATCAGAGCAGTAGTTCATTGGACTGCTGTTTCTTGATAACCTTACAGATCTTGAGGGATATTTTACTGATCTTGCTGTTATTTCTTGATATTTGTTACTATCTGAATACTTGAAATCTATCTGCTATACTACTGATCATATTTGTCTAATCAAACATGGATGACACTAATGTGAACAAGCTGCCCAAGTTCAAGATTGCAGATTATGACTACTGGAAATTAGGATGGAGGCCATCTTTAGCTCGACCCATGATCTAATGGTGTCTGTGGTGACTGAAGGACCAATTGTCATCATGGTGGAAAACACTGCTGTTCTGGATCCATCTAAACCAGTTGGAGCACTGGTCCCTAAACCAAGGTCAGAACTGACTTCAGAAGAAATGAAACAAAACAATTTGGACAGTCTTGCCAAGAACTACATTTTACATACCTTACCAAATGAGTATCTTGGTAAAGTATTAAAATGTAAGACTGCAAAACAGATGTGGGACAAACTGGCTATTCTTTGTGAAGGTACTACACTGATCAAAGAAAGCAAGTTATCCACTGCTGTCCAAAAGTTTGAATCATTTAAGATGAAGCCAGGAAAATCAATTGATGAATTAGATACTCGATTTACCAAAATTATGAATGATCTTGATGTATTAGGAAAAACTTATACTGAAAGAGAGATTAACCTGAGAATCTTGAAAGCATTGGATGAAAGGTGGAAAATGGTCAAGATGATCATTAAAACCACACAAGACATTGATTCTTGGCCAGCAGAAACTATGTTCCAAACACTTAAGGCACATGAGTTTGAGTTAGATGAAGAAGATCCTATTACTGTGATTCATAAGGATAAGGATGCCTCTAAGGACATAGCTTTTAAAGCCTCTACCTCTAAAGGGTCTAGATCATCTAAGTCTAAGGCATCAAGCATAAAAGATGAACTAGATAGTTCTGATCTAAATCTGAAAGATCAGATGAGCCTTATGATCAAAAGATTTGATAAACTGAACAAGAGGTATGGCAGGTACAAGAGATTCTATAAGGAAACTAAGGGTTCTAATAACAGGGACTCTTCTGTGAACAGAAGGGATCAAAACTCTTCTGAAAGAAGGGATGAGATCTCTAATGAGAACAAGAGAGATAGGAACTCATCTGAAAAGAGAGATAGAAAGTATTCTGATAAGAAAGACAGGAACTCAATTGACAAGCATGACAGGAACAGAAAACATTCTCCTCCTAAAAGAACTTCTAACAATCTTGTTTGCTATAATTGTGATAAGCCAGGTCATTATGCTTATGAATGTCCTGATCTGAGTTCTGAAGATCGAGAAGAAAGGAAAGCCAGAAGAGATCGAAAATATGCAAAGGGTAAGAAGGCAATGATGGCTTACAATGACTCTGATTCGGAATCAGAAGAGTTACCATCGTCTTCATCTGACTACCCCTCTAGCAATGAAGATGAAGCCTTCATAGCAGATGATGGACTGGTAATGATGGCCAAAATAAATGATGAGGTATCATCTGTTAACTCATTTCAATCTTGTGACAATTCTGACACTGATGAAAGTGATGCTGCTGTTAGCAGTGTAGGAAGTAGTCTTCATTATTCCCAAGGAGTGACTGAAGAGGACCTTCTACAAGCTAACAAAGCATTCATTGAAATTAGTGATGAGAATATATCTTTAAAGCAAGAAATCATTAAGCTAAAAGAAGCTCAGTAAAAAGTGGATCCTAATATAGCTGTCATAAATGCAAGACTATCAGAAGAGTTGTCTCAACTCCAAGAAAAGTATGCATCCATTGACAAACTATATCAGGGTATGCTTAAAACTCAAGCCAAAGAGACTAATGAATTCAATGATTTAAAAATTAAGTGTGAAAAACTTGAAGAGCGCAATAGATTCTTAGAATCTAAAGTAGTGAGCCTAGATCGAAAGCTATCTGGGATGATTAACTCTACTAAGATTAATCAAACTATCTCAGACAGATATAGAGCTCCAAATGATAAAAGAGGAATAGGTACTGATCTGCCTAGTCCATCTACTTCAGAATTTAAGAACACTAATGGAGCTAGTACAAGTTCTTTGCAACTAGATAAAGGAAAAGAACCTATGACTTATGATGATGATCCAAAACTCAAAGTACAGTCTAAATACATCCCTCCTACTACCAAGAATGGTAAAATGAAGAATGTATTAAGACCAGTACAGTCAAGACCATACCAGAAGAGTTATACTTCTCTGACCAGATCAGATCAGTCCTGGAATCAGAAGAGACAAACTCAGAACAGTAGGTCAAGACAAGCACAGGCAAGTTGGGAACAGCCTAGACCTCCTTTCATAAGGCAGTCTCAGCTGTATTCAACTAAACCTAGGAGATTTGTGCCTCATTATCATAACAAACCTGTTCTTTATCCTCCTCCTTTATCCTATGATATCTATGGAGAGAAAAGACCAAAGCAAATTTATAAGCCTTATGGTCCACATGCTTTTAGACCATATTCAAACTATTACAGACATACTGATCTTACTGAAAAAGGGATAGAACCAAGGAAAGGCTATCTCAGAAAAATAGATCCTAAGTCTGCTGATAATTCTGAACTGGTTAATAAAGTACTGTTCTGTGATAAATTTGGAAGGAAACTGAAGAGGTCCCACTTATTCAAAACCTCAATGTTCATTTGGGTACCTCTCACTACTAACCCCCAAGGACCCCAATAAATAAGGGTACCTAAGTTATTAAGATCACTACTTTGCAGAATCGACTGGACTTATACAAGAAAGGTGGTTCAGTTGGTGAGACCTGGTACATAGACAGTGGGTGCTCACACCACATGACTGGTACCGAGGCCTTACTTACTGACTATCATGAGAAGGAAGGACCAAAAGTCATATTTGGTGATAGCTCAATAGCAATCACAAAAGGATTTGGATTCATCAAGAATGGAGATGTTGAAATCCAAGATGTCTCCTATGTTGAAGGTTTGAAGTATAATTTGTTATCTGTATCTCAATTCTGTGACAGGGGATACAAGGTTCAGTTCAAAACCAGAAGATGTGAAATAATTGATAAAAGGACTCACAATGTTCTACTTGTTGGCACAAGACAAGGAAGTGTATACATTGTGAATTGGAATAGTTGTCCTAAGAATGCCTGTCTTATTACTAAGAGTCCTAAAGAAAACAGTTGGCTCTGGCATAAACGCCTCTGCCATCTGAACTTTAAGATAATCAACAAGATTGCTAGAGAACATCTTGTTGAGGGCATTCCTAATGAAATCTATTCCAAATCACAAGTATGTGATTCCTGTCAAAAAGGTAAACAGGTAAAGGTTTCATTTAAGTCCATTCCAACTCTTTCAACAAGCAGAGTTTTAGAACTCTTGCATATGGATCTTCATGGTCCTATCAATCCTCCTACATTGAATGGAAGAAGATCTATTGAAGAAGTTGCAAGTTGAAAAAGGTCATCCCATTGTCAAGATTAGGAGTGACAAGGGGACTGAATTTATTAATTGTTACATTTCTGACTACTGTTCTAAGTCTGGAATACAGCATTTGACAAGTGCAGCCAGAACCCCTCAACAAAATGGTGTTGCAGAAAGGAGAAACAGAACACTAAAAGAAGCTTGCAGAGCCATGATTGCAGAATTCAACACACCTCAGAAATTTTGGGCAGAAGCTATTAACACAGCTTGCCACTCCCAAAATCGAAGTGCTCTTAATAAGGTGCATGGTAAAACACCTTATGAGGTATGGAAAGGCAGAAAACCAAGAGTTTCTTATTTTCATATCTTTGGATGTAAGTGTTTCATACATAACAATGGCAAAAGTAAATTAAATGCTTTTGATGCAAAAGCTGATGAAGGGATAGTCTTAGGATACTCTTCTGTAAGCAAAGCATTTAGAGTATTTAATTACTCTACCCTATGTGTGGAAGAAACACCCCATGTTGTCTTTGATGAGAATGTGCAGGACTCTGCTGATCATCAGCTCAGTAAGAAAATTGACAAATTACAGCTCCAAATCAACAATGAAGATGATGATACAGGAATATATGAATCTGTACAAACATATAATCCTTTCCTGAATGTTCTAGATCAAGATTCTGACAAAGAAAAGGTAAAAGACAAAGGTGAGTCATCTAAAACTTCTGAAATACAAGAAATTAATGACTGCTCTCCTGTGAACAAATCTGCTGATATAAATAATACTGATCTGCATGATAATTTGCATGATGAAAATGATAATAGCATTTCTGTTAAGAATAGAAGGACATGGAAGTCTGCTCATTCTACTGATCTGATTCTAGGTGATTCTAGTATAGGTGTTAAAACTAGAAAACAATTGTTTGATTCAAAGGAAGAACCTAGTAAGTCTTTATTTTGCTAGTGTTGTTTTCTATCATCTATTGAGCCTAAAACTGTGATTGAAGCTTTAAGTGATAGTAACTGGATTGTAGCCATGCAGGAAGAACTCAATCAGTTCACTAGAAATGAAGTTTGGGAACTTGTTGATAGACCTAGTAATCATAATGTTGTAGGCACTAAGTGTATTTTCAAGAACAAAAGGGATGAAAATGATCTTGTAGTTAGAAACAAAGCTAGATTAGTTGCTCAGGGCTACTCTCAAGCTGAGGGTATTGATTATGATGAAACTTTTGCTCCTGTAGCAAGACTAGAAGCTATAAGATTGTTCCTTGCTTATGCTGCACATATGAAATTTACTGTATATCAAATGGATGTGAAAAGTGCATTTTTGAATGGTATACTTGCTGAAGAAGTTTATGTGGAACAACCACCTGGTTTTGAAGTGAATAGTCACCAAGTATACAGGTTAAAGAAAGCACTCTATGGATTGAAACAAGCCCCAAGAGCATGGTATGATACTCTTTCTCTATTCTTACTTGAAAATGGTTTTACAAAAGGCAAAGTTGATAGAACTTTGTTTAGAAGACAAGAAGGTAATGATATATTACTTGTTCAAATTTATGTGGATGATATTATCTTTGGATCACCCAACAAAAACTTGAGTGAAAGCTTTTCTACACTCATGCAAAGTAAATTTGAAATGTCTATGATGGGAGAAATGACATATTTTCTTGGTCTTCAAGTAAAACAAACTTCAGAAGGTATCTTTATAAATCAAGCAAAGTACACTAAGAATTTGCTAAATAAATTTGGTATTAAAACCTGTAAGACAGTTGGTGTGCCCATGCAACCTACATACAGAATGGATCCTGATGAAGGAGGTAAGTCTTCTGACCAACCTCACTATCGTGCTTTAATTGGCTCTCTACTCTATCTAACTGCCAGCAGACCTGATATTGCTTTTTCTGTTGGAGTATGTGCAAGATTTCAAGCAAACCCCAAGGAAAGTCATCTGGAAGCTGCTAAAAGGATATTGAAATATCTAAAGGGGACCATTAATCGAGGATTATGGTATCCTGCAGATGATGATATATCTTTAAGTGGTTATTCAGACTCGGACTTTGGAGGTTGCAAAATAGATAGAAAATCTACTTCAGGTTCATGTCAATTCTTAGGAACTAAGCTCATTTCATGGTTTTCAAAGAAACAAACAAGTGTGGCAACTTCTACTACTGAAGCAGAATATATGGCTGCAGGTAGTTGTTGTAGTCAGCTTCTTTGGCTAATACAACAACTCAGAGATTACAATGTTGTAGAAACTAATGTACCTATATATTGTGACAGTAATAGTGCCATTGCCATCACTCAAAATCCTGTTCTTCATACTAGATGCAAACATGTTGACATAAGGCATCATTTTATTAGGGATCATGTTGAAAAGAAGAATATTAGAATGGAAAAGATTCATACTGATATTCAAAGAGCTGACATTTTTACAAAACCATTGGCTGAAGTGAGATTCAGAGAATTGTGCATTAGTTTAGGATTGATAGATATGGATTCTGTGTGTATATAGAACTGTGCTAACATTTCAGGTACTGATCTTATACCAAGAGGAATATGAAGCAGAAACTAAGAGCAGCACAACAAAACTCAACATTCAGAAGAGACAACCCTATGTCAGATCACTACACTTAAAACAAGTAACAAGGTTACTAAAGTGACCTTAATCCCAATGAGGAAGCTGGTAAAGCTGAGGGACACTGAGAACATACATTAAGGGGGAATCTGTGATTTCTTAAAGATCCTTTTGTTAACTCAGATCACTAAGTCACTTTAGCATAAACCTTGATAAGATCATTAAATTATACATATTGTTACTAATCTGTACTGTTTTACACTTATATCTCATGAACTAACACTTCTACCAAGGTGAAACAGGCACAGAAGAGGAATTCTCCATTGAAGAGGGAACTAATCTGATTACAAATCAATTATTCTACAGAAAGATTTGTTTTCAACTAATATGTCTACAAGAAATCTACTGATCTGACACAGTCCTGATCTGAGGATTACTGTGCTGACCCATCTACTGATCTGAAATCTACTGTGCTGATTCATCTACTGATCTGATTTCTAAAAAGGTTACTCAGCTGATCACAGTACTCAGCTGATCCAGATAAGTGATATTTTCTATATATACTTGTAAGAAAATGAAGTGAAATAGTTTTGGAAACTACTGTGCTGATTTGCATCAGAACAGTCTTTTGGTTTAGATTCCTCTAAGTCAAAAATTGTTCATATTTTTAGATTACTAATAGAGAAGATTAATACACTCCTCTATTTCTAAACCTAAAAATTGTGGTGTATTTATCAAATACAAGTTGGCTCCAAAAATTAAGAATGTTTCTAGAATGTGAACAGTTATTGTTTAACTCGAATTTTGAGACTTAATCCCAACCATTCTTTGTAATAATCTAATTCAATCCTAGCCCTAGATTGGTTTTGAATTTAACAAAAACGATCACACTTCATCTTCTTCGTTCTTACGAGTTCATTTCTAAAAATTTCTTAACTTCATCACTTCTGAAAATCTGATTTCTACAAAATTCTCAAATGGCAACCATTAATATTATCAATGAAGCTAACCAAGTTGCAGGAACATTCGATTCGAATTTGTGGATTCGCAAGAAGGGCATTTTCGTGGAGAACGCTGTCTATTTCAATGGCCGACACAGTGCTGAAAATCAAGCCATTCTAACTATGTGTGAAGAGTGCGGACTACGAAAATTTCTGGAATCATTTCCAATGAATGTCTACGAACCGGAAGCTGTGGAATTTTATTTACAACTCCAAGGTGATAAAAATGGTGTTCACTCCATGCTTGCTGGACACAAGGTCACCATTACTAGGGACATCCTCGAAGTAATGTTGGATTTACCACAAGGCCCAGTGGATATTTTGACTTACAAAGCTGGAGAGGAAAAGGAGTGTGTGGGAAGGTGGTCAGGTGTTGAAACAGAGACATTGACTAATCTGAAGAAGGATGTTCTTCCTACTGGTCTTCAGTTCTTGATGGATATAGCTGGAAAGTGCTTGTTAGGGCAACATCATAGCCAGGATGCCTTATCGAGTTTCAAGATTAGAATTATGGCTGCAATCATCGACAGAGTGCAAGGTGATTGGCAAGGATTCTTCTTGGAAAGGCTGCTGACTGAAAAAGAAAATTTTTTGTTTGATGAGGATACAATGGAATTCTCAATTAAATCAAAATTAGGGTTTGGAAGCAAACTGAGTTTCTTGCTGCCTCAGCTGGTGAAAAAGCCATATTGGAGTAATCCCAAGAAATTCCATCATGGGAAATTCTTGATGAAGAAGGAGTCTGTTCAGTTTGAACAAGAGAACCCCTTGGAACACTCTCAAGAGATTGAAGCAGAAGAGTCTGGAGCTTCAATGTACCAATCGGAGGACAATCAGCCTGAAGTTAGGTCAAAGGCAAGGCATGATCCGAGCAGTATTAGACCAAGGAGAGGAAGGTCTGCTACAGCTGCCTCAGAACCGACAGTTAGATTTGTTGAAACTGTGGTGCAATCAAGCTCAGATGAGCAAGAGGTTAGTGTTCCTAGTCCTGTTGCTATTCATAAAAGGACTAAGTCAAGGAGTGTTAGGAGGAAATTGATTATTGTCTCCCCTACCCCTTCAAACTCTGAACCAAGCCAAACTGAAACCCAAAACCCTCAACCTTCATGTTCTGGAAGATCAGATCACTATTTTTCTGAGACTCAGAACACTCCCCATTCATCACCTCAGCACACTAACTTTGAGCCTACTTCAATTCCTAGCCCTCAACATCAAACTTCACATCAATCTTCACCACATCAATCCCCATTACAGGTTCATGCTCACTCTACTGAACATGAATTTGAGCCTTCTACTGAACCAATTGACATTTCATCATCCCCTGAACCTGAATTTATAACTCCTAAACCTGCTGATTTGATGGAGTACACTATCTGTGATAAAGAGGATAGAATCAGGATTGATCTGAGGATAGCATTGTTGAAACAATTTCCTGGATTGGATGAGAGCTCTGTTGAGTTTGAGAAACTCCTTAGGATAGGCACATGGGTGTATCTTAAGAGGAGTACTTTGAAGAAGAGTTTAGCCATCATGGAAGGTATGGGAGGTGCTTCAGTCTTTGATGATTGGGAAGCAGAACAAATGCAAGCAGCTGGTGTTAACTCTTTTCTTGAGTTAGTCACTCCAGAATCTGTGGTACTTCTTGTTGAGAGATTAACAGGAATCAAGTACACTGTTGAGAAGATTACAACTCCTAACTCTAATGAGGATTTGTTTAGTGAAGAGAAAGGTCTTGATGAAACTGAAACTGCTGCTGAGAAAGATTTTATGGAAATTGATGAAGATATTGTCAATGCAACAGAGGTGTTTGAGAACACTGTTGTGATTGAAGAAACAGAAGTTGTTGAAAATCAGGATGTAAATGCTGAAGAAATGGAAAGCATTCCAATTCACTCTACTGATCCTATTGTTCTTGAGGATGTGCAAGACCAGATCAGAACACGTCCTATTGAGAAAGAATCTGAACTGTCTGACTTTGAGATGCTGAAAAAGCAGAATGCAGAGCTTCAAGCAAAATTGGAGGCTGCTGTCCAGATGTTTCAAGAAGCTACTGACAGAATGAATAAGATGCATTCTGAACACTCTTATGAAAAGGTGATGGAGCATACAATGTCCAAAATCTTTGATCTTCATAGAGTACAAGAAAGAAACCTGTCTCAAGTGTTGCATAAAAAGCTGGAGCAACACATATCTTCCTTGAAAGAGTGGCATGATGAAGCCAAAAAGGGGGAAGATAGGACAAGGGAAGTAATGGAACAAACACAGTCACAACAAGCTCAGTTGGTTGTGAGTCAGGATGAATTAAAAGCTGAAATTGCTAGTCTGAATGAGAAGCTGAAGCTAAGGAAGCAACAGAAGCAACAAGGTCAAGAAATTGTTGAGAAACGACCTGATATTGCTGGAAGTTCAATTCAGAAGAAGAGGAAGTCAGTCCTGTCTGATGAAGAACAACAAGAAGAAGAAGCTGGAAGAATGACTAGATCAAAAAGCAAAATGAAATCTGTTATGACAAGTGAAGAAGAAAACTTGAAAAAGAAGAAAGAAAAGGATGTCAAGTTCTTGAAGACAAGATTTGATAATCGAGTTACAGCTTTGAAGAGAAAGATGAATGCTCAAAAGAAAGCTGAAGGAAAAGAGTTTGACAAAGATTTTCAAGATGAAAACTTTGTGGATTTTATTGTTTTAACAGAACATATGGAATACTGGAAGAATTTAAAGAAGAAATGGCAGATTGCTAACTTCATTGTGAAGAAGTTTGGTGATCATTCGAGCAAGGAAGCAGAATTTATTGATTTTGAAGAATTCATGCTAAATATTGATCAAGAGTTCTGGGAAGACATAGTTCAAGTTGCTAATCGTGCTGGAACAAAGATTTTGTGTCCTGAAGAACCTAATTGGGAACCTCCAAGACTGGAAAGTGGAGAACCTGATTACAAAGAGATCAACAACATTATTGCTGAGATTATCAAGGAAGAAGGAATATCTGATCATCAACATATGATGGATATCAAGGCAAGGATGTATGTGGCATTCAGAATCTAAAGATGCAGAATGAAGATGAAGGACAAACTCAGAAGATAACATTTCTATCCTTAATCTTTATTTTTATATTTTGTGATCATTTCATATTTTGTGAGTATGTGTAATATGTGAAATATCTGATTTGATTGTGAATATGATATGAATGTCTGAATTGATGAACAGTTATGATTGACTACATACTTAACTACTGATTTATTAACATTTAAGTAGTTTTGGCTTCATCAAAAAGGGGGAAATTGTTGGGATATGAATTCTATAAACAATGTTCTAGTTGATGAAAGTATGTTTTGATGGCCAAAAGCAACTTAAAGTTAGTGATATATGTGGTTCTAAGTCATCTTAACTAAGTCATCTGAATATAAGCTTACTAATCTGATGAGAAACTTAAATTGAGATTACTGATCTTAATGGTATCTGAAATAAGTTTACTGATCTTAACTAGTAATATTAAGAATAAAATTACTGATCTTAACTGAGTCATATGAAATAAGATTACTGATCTGAGTATGGAAACTGAGAATAATTTTAGTGATCTTATATGAGATAGTTGAAATCTGAGTTACTGATCTGATATACTTATTGATCGTATATGCTTACTGATCTTATATGTAAGTTACTGATCTTAAGTGGTTACTAATCTTAGTATTTACTGATCTTATATGGAAGTTATTGAACTTACATGTGTTACTGATCTTATGAGTTACTGATCTTAGGTATTTACTGATCTTATTGTTTACTGATCTGATATATGAACTGTTAGGAACTAAGCTGATGTTTTGTATTGTATAGACAGCTTATAGTATAGGACTTAGATATACTCATCTGTATATAGTTCAGTTGATGTATAGATAGGTTTTATATATGTAAAGTTGTATTCTATTGTATTCAGCAATGTAAAAGTTCAGAACAATAGATTAGAAGAAGATCAGAAGACTATGAAGACTCAGAGGACTACTTCAGACTAAGAAGACTTCAAGAAGAGTTGAAGATAAGCTTAGAAGAAATCTGGAGAAGTTTTGAACAGTTTTAAGTTACTGTGCTGATTGAATCAGAAGAGTAAAAATCAGCAGAGTAAAATCCGAAGAGTAAAAATCAGAGCAGTAAGTTACTGTGCTGATTTGTTGAATTTGAAGAATAAGTTTGGAAAACTTATTTAAAGTGTAACTGAAGATTTATTGAAGATATGCTGACTTGGAAGTTGGAGGAAGTTACAAAGTCGGGTACAAGAAGAAGTTACAAAACAGTTTAGAGTTAGTTGAGAGTTAGTTCACAAACTGCTAACTGTCATACTAAGTTCTATAAATACTGTATGATCTCCTACTGCTGAAGACTACTGAGCAATTACTGATCTTAGAGAATTCAAGAGCAAGTCTACAAGCAAGAACTCACAGAGTTAAGGAAATCAAAGCAAGAAGGAAGAGCCACTGAATTGAAGAGAAGAATCAAAGGCTATACAAAGAGAAGTTTTACTTTTCAAGTTTAAGTTTGTATTTTGTAAAACAAGTGTGCTAGTTACTTGGAGAATTACTAGTAGATCGAAGATATACCTGGAGGTATAATCGAAAAGATCAAAGTCTTAATCTTGGGACTTTAAGCCACAAGAAGCTCAAGAAGAGTAATAAAACTTCACAACTGGAGTTGTGAGAGTGGATGTAGACATTTGTCGAACCACTATAAAATTCTGTGTTCTTTACATTTACTGTTTGATATTTGTTTGAGCTGTTTTAATCAAGAACATTACGAATTAACAAAGATAAAGATCTATAGAAAAGTTTAGTATAAACTTGATTGGGCTCATTAGTAATCTGATTATTCCGCATTGTGTATTCTGATATATTGAAAGATTTTTGAAAAGTTTATTCACCCTTCCCCTCTAGACATTTTCACTAGCTTACTCAATATTATTAACTCAACTTTGGGACCAACAGTTAGGATTCTTAATTTTCCCATAATAATTAATGTGGAAGCTTAATATAAGAGTGTTTTGCGTGCACGTCTTGAACACACATACTAGCTAACATACATCAATATTATTCTTGATATATTAATTTGATCTTGTCAAAAATGGAGAATTAAGGTGGGTGTGATCATGGTAATGCTGCTGATGATGATGGGCCTGGGCGGAGGGGCAAACTTCGATTTCAAGGAGTCGGAATTGGTAAGTGATATCAAGTTGTGGAACTTGTACAAGAGGTGACAGAGTGCCCACAACATTTCAAGCAGGGGTGACCCTAAGGTAGGGGGTAGGGGCAACCGCCCTGGGCCCTAAGATTTCGGGGGTATATATATATATATATATATATATATATATATATATATATATATGAATTTTACGAAAGATGTGTGACACATTTTATAGTGTGACGAAAGATGTGTGACAAAATGTTTTTTTTTATTGTAGTGAATAAAATACAAATGTCATGGGCACATTTTATGCACGATGCGTACGTGCACATTTCTTGCATATTATGTGCACGATTCGTACGTGCACATTGTTGGGTTTTCGGGGTACGAACACCATGCTCGTAGCAGCGGAAGTTGAAAATTTTCTTCACCAACACAGATTCCTGATATGACTGTATAACATAATTGAAGGATAATTAAAGCGTTAAATAATCCTTACAGTGATTCGTATGCGAGATCCTCTACTACGATATCCACGTAATCCTTGTCCACGAACTTGTGATCTAGATTGGAATTCTCTAAAAGAATTCGTTAGGAGAATTCTATAGAGAGAACCGGAGAAATATTATGAGTGGTAAAAATTGTTACTGCTCAGAACCTCTAACCCTAGAGGTATTTATATAGTAAAACAGAAACCCTATCTGTGCACATGGGCTTGAGCCCAAGTATATATTTTACCATATTTATGATATACCTAATATATCATCTTATTAATTAAATCTAATTTAATTAAATAAGTTATAATTCTATCAAATAGAATTATTCTATATATTTTACCATATTTATGATATACCTAATATATCATCTTATTAATTAAATCTAATTTAATTAAATGAGTTATAATTCTATCAAATAGAATTATTCTATATTTCTCCATAAATTAAATATCTTGATCAAACCAAATAATTAATTCATCCAAACTTTAATTCGTAAATTAAGACTACTTGTTGTGTGACCCATAGGCCCTCACATATCAAGCGATTAGTCAAACTAACGGTCTTAGCAGAACCCTAGACAATGAACTAGACAATCTCAATATGTGAGGTACGTTGCGAGAAATAGCAACAACCTGTAATGTGAAGCTCACAATGATATGATCCTTTCATTCACGAATACTCCGATTAAATCTAGAACATGATGATGTGTCTATTCCAATAATTTAATCACGTTATCTCATTCTACTAATTGATCACATTGTCGCATTTGAACACCATTTCAAATGTGATGTGCATTGGCCAATGACTAACGATCCAATTAGTTATGAGAAGACGAGTATTCTCTCTAAATCTATTTGAGGAATGAATCCTATTCTTGGCTCAACTACCGCGCACATGTACTTTATGGTGTGCCCAACACATGCCTAATCTACCTCGTTAGGAGTGCAAGCGTCGGTCATGGTCAAAGCCCATCACGCCATACATGTCGCGTGTATTGACCTCAAGTCAAAGGATAGTACATTGCTCCACAAATCGATATTCCCGTAGACACGTAAATAGAATACACCAAACGGTTTCTCGATTGGGCAAACCAATACTCTCAAAGTATCTGTGCATCCATCATGAGATACCTAGTATCTCGTAGTTGTGAGAACCACTACATCCTCTAAGGATATGATGCAGATCGCACACCAATCTCAATCGCATCATCGATATCCCAATCTCGATGACCCTTGATTGGGGCTACTTTAAGAACCATGATATAGTCAATCGAGATCTCACATCTCAATGACATCATTGGTTCATGGGAACACATAACATTTTATAAGTGTATCACCGAATATTATTACTAACGTTAATAATACTTAAATAACTAAATATGATCAAGTATAATGTCCTTATAATGATTTTCTCTAGGACATCTATACTAACAATCTCCCACTTGGACTAGAGTCAATCACCCACATGTCTAACATTCAAGACTGTTAAAGTCTTTCGTGTTTACATGAAAACCAAGTGTTTGGTGAAACATCTTCCAATTTATTCTCGGTGGGAATTCGTTCAAATTCTATTTCTCATCTTGTCATGATCTCTTAGATCAAATATTAACGCTTACGTACATGCTTGTTTTTGTTATTGGATCTTGGTTCCTTTGCATGTGCAACCGCACCAGTCTCGTCACAATACAACTTTATTGGACGAATGACACTCGGAACTACCCCTAGTTCTTTCAAGAACTCTAAAATCCAGACAGCCCATTTCGTGGCTTCTGATACAGCAATGTACTCAGCTTCAGTTGTTGAATATGCAGAGGTTTCTTGCTTGGAACTATTCCAGCTCACCGTTCCGCTATTGAGTGTAAATGCATTACTTGACTGTGATTTGTAGTCATCGCAGTCAGACTGGAAACTAGCGTTAGTGAATCTAGTCACTACTAGTTGTGGTTGTCCACCATAGACTAGGAAACATTCCTTAGTTCGTCTAAGATACTCAAGGATGTTCTTAACAGCAATCTAGTGAGTTCACCTGAATTCTGCTGGCATCTACCAGTAATGCTAATAGCGTAGGCCACATCGAGCCTCGTGCAATTCATGACATACATGATTGACCCATTAGCCGATGCATATGAGGCACTCTTCATGCACTCGATTTCAACTTTCTTAGAAGGACAATCCTTTCTTGAAAGTTTAATCCCATGAATCGTAAGCAGAGAACCTCTCTTAGAGTTCTCCATAGAAAAACGCCTTAGCACCTCATCTATGTAGGTGGATTTTGAGAGCCCCAACATCTTGCTAGATTTATCTCTATAAATCTTTATGCCAAGGATGTAGCAGGCTTCACCCAGATCCTTCATCATGAAGAACTTGGACAACCAATCTTTTATAGATTGCATTAGCAGGATCTTCCTTATTTCTGACAAAGTCAAACGATTTGACAACTTCATCAAAACAGATATTCCAACTCCTAGAGGCTTGCCCCAGTCCGCCTCTTTGAATTGAAATCTAATATCGTTTCAGAGTAAGTCGTAGGATCATCTTTGTCCGGGATTTCCACTTCAACATGCTCCTCCAAGAGGAAACTAAATATGACGGGTAGACGATGATTCCTAGTAGACTTACGGAGTTACGTTTGTGCAGGCTGTACATTCTGATCGTAAGGAGGTTCTTCAACGATGATCTAATCAGCGCTTGGAGAATTCTCAGGAGCTACGCTTTCTAGCGTCTCCTGAGTAGGAGATTGAACGATGTCTAAATCGTTCTCATTCAGCCTATTCGAGATGTCTTGCGTATGCAAGATATCCCTAATTACGCTCCCACTGGCTGGAAGACGATCACCTAATGATAGGCTCCCACCATAAGAGTCACTGAATGCTCCCACTGATTCCTTGTCGTGGTTCTCCGACAGGTCTTCAGACTCAGTATTATTTTGTGGTTCTTGAATTTATTCAAGTTCTATCTTTTTACGACCTTTGTTTCTTAAAGACATAGTTACTTTCAAGGAACGTCGCCTGTCTAGAAACAATAACCTTATGTTTCTCAGGGAGATAGATATAATATCCTCTCGTTTCTTTAGGATATTCCACAAATAACACTTTTCACCTTTTGATTCCAATTTATCAGTGATCATCTTCCTCACATACGCAGGGCAACCCCACGTCTTTCTATGTGAGAATGATGGCTTCTTGCCACACCGCAACTCGTATGGTGTCCGATCAACCGACTTAAATTGAATCATATTCAGAATGTAGATTGAAATTTGGAGTGCGTGAATCCAAAGATATGTTGGAAGAGAGGAGAAATTTATCATGGACCTCACCATGTCTAACAGGGTTCGGTTCCTCCTTTCAGACACACCAATCATCTATTGTGTTTCGAGAGGTGTCCATTTTGATTGGACTCCATGTAACTTTGGCTCGTATCCCCTTCCCAGAAAAGGATTATTGGTCATCTTTACTTTGAGACAAGATTCACAATTACCGTATGACTCCAAGTCAAACGGGGTTAAGTAGTCCAACTTTCTTAACCTTGCAATTTTATTCTCATTTGCATGACCAAGTCTACAATGCTACAAGAAATTGGTGTTTTCCTGATTAGTAAGTTTAAGTCTCTTATTTTGTATATTAAAAATATCATGCCCACAATTCAACAAATATAAACCATTCACAGGAGAAGCGTTTCCACAAGTAACACCATTTAACGTAAAATAGCAACTATTATTATAAAATGGAATGAAAAACCTTCAATGTCTAACATCGGAATGGAAATAATGTTTTTAGTAATAGACGGAACAAAATAACAATTATTAAGTTCTAGTCTAAAACCACTAGGTAAGTCTATATTATATATCCCTATGCGCTCGGCAGCAACTCGTGCTCCATTTCCCACGCATATGGCGACTTCACCCGGTCTAACCGCTCTGCTTTCTTTAAGACCTTGCACATTCGTACAAATGTGTGAGTCACATCAGGTATCTAATACCCAACAGTTAGAATTGTTAGTGGACATGTTTATTTCAATAACAAACATACCTGTTCCACTGCCAGAAGCACCTTGTGCATTCTTCTCGGCAGCCAGAACCTTGCAATCCTTCTTCCAGTGCCCCTTCTCCTTACAGTAGAGGCACACATCCTTATCTACCCATTTCTCTTTCTTTTGAACACCACCTTTAGGTTTCAAGGAATTGGACTTGGCGTTTTTCTTTGCCCTGTTCAATTGCTTCTTCTTCCCCTTAGGGCCAGATCTAGCAGATGAGCTCACCATGAGCACATTCCTTTCCTTAGAAGTAGTTACTTCAAAAGTCTTGAGCATGTTGTGCAGCTCAGGCATCGTAGCTTCCGTCTGATTCATATTATAGTTCACTATGAAGCTAGAAAAAGAATCCGGAAGTGATTGAAGAATGACATAAGTGGAGACATCGTCCCCTAGACTAATGCCTAGGGTTCCTAGTTTTTCAATTAGCCCTATCATCTTCAAAACATGAGGTGAGACCTTCCTTCCATCAGACATTCTACACCTGAACAGATCTCTCATGACCTCATATTTCTCAGAACGAGATTCAGAGTCAAATAGATCTTTCAGATGTTTGAGCATCTCAAAGGGACTCATGTTCTCATGTTGCCTCTGAAGTTCAGGGGTCATGCCTAGCAACATCACACATTGCGCCTGTCCTGCATCATCTTGATTCTTCTTCTGAGCAGCAGCGTCAAACGTAGCAAGCTCAGCAGAACCAGGTTCTGGGGTTTTTGGGATTGGCGTGTCCAACACGTATTCAATCTTTTCTTGCCTTAGCACCAAACGCATATTTCGGTGCCAATCCAGAAAATTTGGCCCAGCCAATTTGTTAGATTCCAGTACGAATCTCAAAGACAAATTATTCATTTCAACCGACCTAGAGAAATAATAGAACGAGAATAAAAACACATAATTCCTATGATCAATATTCAGCAATCAAAATAAACATGACTTTTATATTTATTTTGTCTCCATTGTTTTCACATACTCAACGACCTCATCGGAAGAGTACGAATTTATATCGAATATAAATCATAATGGACTAGGATCCACATTCATACTATCACATCAACTGCTTGGGCTGAATACTGTAATGGCAGAACTGGTAGGTCTCAATACCAATTGCACTTTCTGCAATTCCTAGTTGATTGAACCTAGTTCAATCAATGTCCCCTCGTTGTTCCCTTGCTTGGGCAAGTGAAACAACTCGGTTGGTTTACAACCATCACACGGCGACATAACATGTCCCTATAAAAGTTCTGTTAGACGTAACTCCGAGCAAAAGACTTAGGTCTTAAATACTCATTGGAATGAAATCTCCGGTCTCCTTTTAATTATGATGGAAGACATCTTTCAATCTAAATGAAAACCATATTTTATTGAGGAACATTTAAAAGCGGGGTATTTAATTGCTTAAACAAGATCCAATTATACATGCTCAAACAGATAAGATCAAATACTGGGCGCCGCCTACCCAAACATAAAATACACGGTCCGACAAGTACTGGGCGTCGCCTACCCAGACAATAAATGCGGTCCGACAAATACTGGGCGTCGCCTACCCAGACAATAAACACGGACTCTAACTAATAATGTAAATTCAATTTACATAAACAGATAGACAAATAAGAGCAACTATCAAGTTCTCATGCTTTATTATAAAAATTCAAAATATTATAAATAAAGCACATAATAGGATTTAGCACATAAATCAAATAAACGTGCGAGTAATAAATATTTGTATGTAAAATACTACTAAAATTGGAAATACTAACAAGCTCCAAGCCTTTAGTTAATTCTAAAATTATTCTCAAAATTATTTTGCCTGAAATTTATTTTATAAAAAATTTCAGGATTTTGATCCAACCAAACATCCCTTTAAATTATTTTCAAATTTTCCAATTTTAATCTAGCCAAACAAGCCCTTAAAAATTTCAGGATTATACAAGGAAACTAATCTGCAATTTCTAAAACTACAGAAATTTCCTAAAAGGGTTTGGGATCAAACTGCAATTTACCAAAATTTCTAAATTGCAAATTTAATCTCTAAAGAGAATCCAATTCTCCAAAACTTTATATTTAATTTACCAATATTAATTTTGGTTATAAAGGTAACGTGAACTAATTGGGCAAAACAAAATTGAAACAAATAGCATAACTTTACTTAACGAAGATACACAAAATTATTTATACAACCATTAAATCAGCCTGAAGCTCTGATACCAATGTTGGGTTCTCGGGGTATGAACACTATGCTCGTAGCAGCGGAAGTTGAAAATTTTGTTCACCAACACAGATTCCTGATATGACTGTATAACATAATTGAAGGATAATTAAAACGTTAAATAATCCTTACAGTGATTCGTATGAGAGATTCTCTACTACGGTATCCACGTAATTCTCGTCTACGAACTTGTGATCCAGATTGGAATTCTCTAAAAGAATTCGCTAGGAGAATTCTATAGAGAGAACCGGATAAATATTATGAGTGGTAAAAATTGTTATTGCTCAGAACCTCTAACCCTAGAGGTATTTATATAGTAAAACAAAAACCATATCTGTGCACATGGGCTTGAGCCCAAGTATATATTTTACCATATTTATGATATACCTAATATATCATCTTATTAACTAAATCTAATTTAATTAAATAAGTTATAATTCTATCAAATAGAATTATTCTATATATTTTACCATATTTATGATATGCCTAATATATCGTCTTATTAATTAAATCTAATTTAATTAAATAAGTTATAATTCTATCTAGAGATGTTTATCCGGGTCGGGCTAATCGGGCTGGCCCGTTTAACCCTGAAAAATATAGGGTTAGGGTTGATGAATTATAGGCCCGTTTAAAACCGGGCTTTTTTTACCCGGACCGGTTAGCCCGTGGGCTAAATCGGGCGAGCCCGCAGGGCTACAGGGCCAGCCCGCTAGCCCGAGTTGTTACCTTTTTTTTTTTTTTTTTTTAATAAATAACCTAAGAACAGATTTTGGGTCATTTGATCAATAACCATAACTATAAGCAATAAGAAGCCCATTACCATCCATTAGTCATTATTACTATTTTTTATTAGATTATGATATTTGTTTAGTTTTATTTGGTCATATTAAGGACCAATGAGTTCTAAAATTGTGTTTAAATTATACTTTTTTTTCTCATTTACTTATCATTAACTAATTATGTATCTTTAATTTTAAAAGAAAAAAATTTATTGTAGCCCGTTAGTGGCCCGTTTAGCCCGTGGCCCGCTAGGGTTAGGGTTAGGTCCCAACAATTGTAGGCCCGTTAAATATGAACCGGTTAAGGCCCTAACCCATTTAGCCCGTAGCCCTGTAGGGCTGGCCCTATAGGGCTAGGGCCAGCCCGATAGACATCTCTAATTCTATCAAATAGAATTATTCTATATTTCTCCATAAATTAAATATCTTGATCAAATCAAATAATTAATTAATCCAAACTTTAATTCGTAAATTAAGACTACTTGTTGTGTGACCCATATGCCCTCACATATCAAGCGATTAGTCAAACTAACGGTCTTAGCAGAACCCTAGACAATGAACCAGACAATCTCAATATGTGAGGTACGTTGCGAGGAAATAGCAACAACCTGTAATGTGAAGCTCACAATGATATGATCCTTTCATTCACGAATACTCAGATTAAATCTAGAACATGATGATGTGTCTATTCCAATAATTTAATCACGTTTTCTCATTCTACCAATAATTCCAATGTATTCGTACAAGAGCTTGTGGATTGTGACAAGGGCAACTCTAGATGTGGTGGTGGGGGGGGGGGGAATCCGAACTCAGCGTTTAAATTCATCATAAAGAATGGTATTACTACAGACACAAATTATCCTTATACAGGTCGATAGGGGGAATGTGCAATTTCAAAAAGGTAATTATAGAGTAGTATATGTTTAATTAAGGAAGAATTTCATAATGGGACCTAAATTTAAGGAATTGTCTCATAATAGGACTAGATTAACAACCGTCTCAAATCAAGACCTATTATGAGACAATTCCTTAAGGAATTGTCACGCCACACCCCCCCATGCTACCATAATTAACTCTTCCAATTGATCTAGATGTTTCTCCTTCCACACCAAATCTAGGAAGCTTGTTGTCTGTAATTGTTGTCCTCGTTTGATAAGATCCCACCATCCCAGACCTTTCCAAGTTTTGCGAACTCCTTTGCATGTGAAGATCACATGCATCGTTGTAAGCCTAAAACTTCCACAGAAGCCGCAATTAATGTTGTATTTCATTCCCCTTTTTGCTAGATTACCCTCCGTAGCAATAAGATCCCAAAACATCTTCCAACCAAAAATGCGAATTTGGGGGGGGGGGGGGGGGCAATTGCATCTTCCAAAAGACTTTCCACCATCTGTTTCTTGTATCAACATCAGAGCATTCCTCACCACCCTTCTTCTCCTCCTCATATTTTCTGGTGAGCCAATATCCTGATCTCACTGTGAAGTTTCCTTTCTTTTCATAGGCCCAGAAGCACTTATCATCCTCCTCCATATTGCCTACACCCGTGCGTAGAATTCCTTCGGCCTTAAAGGGAAGGAAAACCTGTCTAACCATTTCCTCTTTCCATTCTCTATTTTCATCTAGAAAAGCAGTGACTCCATGTCCAGCCACTATGGAGGGTGTTTCATACAAATTCTTACCTTATAATCACTACTTAATGAGTGATTTATGTGAACTAAGACAATAGACCTAAAAACAACTCATACATGCATTTACAATATCAATTATCGATGAACGGAAATACAGAGTATCAATGAATATCAAATTATATTTAACATCACTGAATTGGTTGATTGGTTATATCTGTTTAATCAGGAATCAGTTGCAATGTTGGTTCTATTATTTATTTTTTCATTTTTAACAAAATTCATAATTCAGTCTGATGAATATCATACGGGATTGTGCATATCAGATGGGATATTCCCATATCATTTGACTTCCCATATACTGCCTTATTTCCTATTCATTATGTTTATATCTTTCCCTTTCTTATTAGCATAATTATAGGTAGTGTACGTTAGCTTTTTTTTTTTTTTTTTGAATTACATTAAATACCCATCCCTTTTCCCCTCCCCATGACTCGAACCCAGGATCTAAAGCCTAGGTAGTGGTGCTCTAACCACTTGAGCTATCCAACTTCGTTGTAGTGTACGTTAGATGATTGACAGATTTGTGTATATATATTTTTCCACTAATGTACTACTTCAATAACAAGAATTCAATATACAAAATTCCAAAACTCTTATTCACTTTCCTCCATTCCTTGTTCATTACCACATTTATCATGGCACCAGAGCAGGTTTAAATTCAATAGCTTCCACAAATCGTTTTTTGTTTCTATGAATCGTTTGTAAACACCAAACAAAGCGAATATGGTGAAAAGTGGAGATGACAAACCAGCGTCATCTATGGTGGATGTGATGTCCCCATACTACGTACACCCGTCCGATAATCCCGGACAAATATGTGTGAGTGAAGTTCTTCGCGATGGAAATTATACAGATTGGATGGAGGAAATGATGAACTTCCTGTTTGCCAAAAATAAAATTGGGTTCGTCGACGACACTATTATGATGCCAGATGAAGGATCGAATGAGATACCATTTTGGAAGAGGTGCAATGCATTGGTGAAGGGGTGGCTCATTGTTTCTATGAAGAAAGAGATACGCAACAACGTAAAATACGGGAAAACTGCTAGAGAAATTTGGTTGGATCTAGAAGAAGGTTCGACAAAGAGAGCGCCCCTACGACGTATGAATTAAAACGTGAGTTGACACTTACTCGTCAAGAAAAATTGTCGGTGTCAGCATATCACACTAATTTAAAAGGCATCTGTGAGACAAAGTGGGATAGCTCAAGTGGTTAGAGCACCACTACCTAGGCCTTAGGTCCTGGGTTCGAGTCATGGGGAGGGGAAAAAGGGATGGGTATTTAACTTCCATAAAAAAAAAAAAAAAGGCATCTGTGATGAAATTCAATCCATCTCCACCATGCCCAAATGTGCATGTGGTAAATGTACTTGTGATGTGTCGGAACAATTGGTGGAAATGCAAGAAAGGGAACAATTATATGAGTTTCTCATGGGTCTCGACGAGATCTTTAACACCGTTAAGACTCAAATCCTAAGCATGAAACCAACACTCGGTTTGGAACCAGCCTACCACTTGGTGGCACAAGATGAGCAGCAACGACTCATTACATCAGCAAGAAAACCAACAATGGAAGCAGTAGCTTTTCAAGTTCATGAGGGACTAGCAGCTAGCGCTACACATCAGCCCCAAACAAGGAGAACATAGAACGGGAATAAAGATAAATGTGAGAGAAAATGAAAAAATTGTGGGAGAAATAACCACACAATCGACTACTGCTGGGAAATCGTGGGTTACCCGGAGAGAGGCGAACAAAAATAAAAAAAAAACCATGGAAAAATAGTCGAGAAACCAAAAAATCTGAGAGCTTCAAATGTAGAGAATAGCTCGAGCACTGTACCTGAGATTAGTCAAGAGCAACTGGCCAAACTTGTTGAGTACCTTGGGGGAATGACTAAAAGAAACTCAAGCCAATCACCTTATGTCAACATGGCTGGTAAGAGTATTTTTTATAAATCATGGGTAATTGATTCCGGGGCCACATAACATTTTACCTACGACAGTGAGATTCTTGACAATAAATTCGATTTAGGTGCATTAACAACATTTAAAATTTCTAATGGTGAAAATGTCTCGATCGAAGGTATTGGAAGTACCACATTAGACAATAGGCTTAAAATTAATAATGTTTTACATGTCCCTAATTTTCAATGCAATTTACTATTTGTTAGTCGTTTAACAAAATATCACAATTATGCACTCATTTTTTTTCGGATTATTGTGTGATACGGGACTTGAAGTCGAAGAACCTGATTGGGATGGGTAAACAACGTGATGGCCTATATTGCTTGGACTCAATAAAATAAGAACATCATGTTATGGCATCTGTGGTGAGTCCAGAAACTTGGCATAGAAGATTAGGGCATGCCTCCAAAATAAAACTCGAACATGTGAACGCTTTAAATAAAGTTTTTGATAATCAATGTGACTCTTGTATGAGGGCTAAACAAACACGCACCATTTTTACACTTAGCACTATTCGTACTAAAGATTGCTTTGAGTTAATACATTGTGATATTTGGGGACCCTATAAAACCCCATCTTTCACTGGAGCTTATTTTTTCTTAAGTATTGTTGATGATTACAGTAGAGGTGTTTGAGTTTATTTGATGAAATTCAAATCGGAGGTGAGAAAACATTTAATAAATTTTTGCAACATGGTTAAAACCCAATTTGGGAAGTAGGTGAAGAAAGTTAGAACTGACAATGGGACATAATTTCAATCCAATATTATGAATGATTTCTATGCAGAAAATGGTATTGTATTGCAAACTTCATGCACGGATACGCCACAACAAAACGACGTTGTTGAAAGAAAACACAGACACATTTTGGAGGTGGCTAGGGCCTTACGATTTCAAAGTGAACTTCCAATAAATTTTTGGGGTGAGTGTATTTTAACTGCTACCTACATTATCAATAAGTTTCCCACTAAAGTTCTTAAAAAACAAACCCCTATGAAGTTCTTTTTAAAAAATTGCCCAACTATAAGCAACTCCGAGTTTTTGGTTGTTTGGTATATGCAAAAGATATTAAAAATAGAGACAAGTTTGTTGAAAGGGGGAGACCTAGTGTTTTCGTTGGGTACCCCAATGGACAAAAAGGGTATAGAGTTTTTGATTTGGAGAATAAAACTATATCAACTTCTCGAGATGTTAAATTCTTCGAGAATATTTTTCCATATGAAAGGGAAACCCACCTAAAGAATCTTGCTATTACAAGGTTACAAGATTGGGATGTAGACCTAATAGTATGTGTAATGCCCCCATTAAATGAGCTCAACTCTCAACAAAGTGATGAACAGGTTCGTAATGGTCATGAGATAGTCAATACAAACACTATTAAAACACATCATGAGAACCAAATTCGAAGACAAAGTGGGCGCACAAGAGTCCAACCGAAATACTTGCAGGGTTATGAAGTGGACTTGCCTCAGTCCTTAAACCATTCACGATCCATGCCCGAATCAGGGAGCACAACGGTACATCTCTTATCTCACTTTGTTTCATATAAACGTTTTTCTCATCATCATAAGTGTTACCTTGCGGCCATCACTTCACATGATGAGCCTAAGTTTTTTTTCACATGCCATAAAAAATCCAAAATGGAAGGAAGTTATGCAAAAGAAAATCAAAGCACTCAAGGAAAATAAGACTTGGACTCTTGAGCATTTACCACCAGGAAAAAAGGCCATTAATTCGAAGTGGGTATACAAGATCAAATACAAGCCAAACGGAGAAGTCGAAAGATATAAGGCAAGGCTCGTCGTAAAAGGATTCACTCAAATTGAAGGGATAGACTTTCATGAGACTTTTGCACCTGTAGCGAAGCTTGTCACCGTCCGAAGTGTCATAATTATTGCTGCCAAGAAGAATTGGATGTTACAACAACTCGACGTGAATAACGCCTTCCTACACGGGGACTTGGTAAAAAATGTCTACATGAAAATACCACAAGGTTTTGCCAAGGAAGGAGAAACAAGAGTGTGTAAACTCAAGAAATCCCTCTATGGTTTACGACAAGCTTCCATGAATTGGTACTACAAGTTTACACGTGCATTATTGGATATCGGCTTCCGACAATCGAGAGATGATCACTCTTATGTATGTGCACTCGTCTACGTGGATGACGTAGTTCTAACCGAAAATGATACGAAATTCATACAGTTTGTGAAGAAGTACCTCGATAACAAATTTAACATCAAGGATCTAGGGGCCCTCAAATACTTCTTGGGAATTGAAGTAGCTCGAAGCGCTAACGGGATTGTGCTCATCCAAACAAAGTACACTTTAGATATATTAAAGGACAGTGGGATGCAAGGAGCACGTCCGAGTGCATTCCCTATGGAAAAAAATGCACGATTAAGTTTTGACGAAGAGAGCTCCCTAGTCGACTCGTCACGCTACAGACGCATCATAGGGCGTTTATTATATTTAACGGTGACCAAGGATAAAAATATCGGAGTCGGTGAAAATATCAAGACCTTAAATTTGTGGAAATATCGATGGATATATCGATATCGAATATCGATATCGGTAAATTTTAAAAATTGTGAAAATTTAATAACTAACTTTTAATACATAAATTCAAAAAAACAATTTAAATCAATTTACATCTATGATAAATTTATATAAAATATAGCATACAATATTATTTCATATGATATTTTTTGAAATTTATCGGTATTTTTCGATTTTTTTCCGATTTTTTCCGATATTCTTTCGATATTTTACCGATATTATTCTCGATATTGTTATTGTATATCGATTTTTATCGATATTTTTGATTTTTTTTACAAATATCGTGGAAATATCATTTCTTCTCAATATCGATATCGTTGAATACGAAAAATGGATATATCGAGAAAATTTCCGGATATTTTTGTCCATGACGGTGACTATGCCAGATATCTAGTTTACCACTAATATGCTTAGTCAATTTATCAATTCTCCAAGGCAGACACACATGGATGCGATATATCGAGTGCTACGTTACTTAAAACCCACGACAGGCCAATGCATTCTCCTCCCATCTAAAGGGGACTTAAGTCTAGAGGCTTACTATGATTCAGATTGGGGAAGATGCCATATGACGAGAAGATCTAGCACGGGTTACCTTATTTCACTTGATGGATTGCCAATTTCATGGCGAACAAAGAAACAATCAGTCGTGTCACGTTCATCGGCCGAGGCGGAGTATTGTGCGATGGCTACTACAGTTAGTGAGATATTATGGCTTCAGTGGTTGCTGCAAGATCTTCAGGCTACACAGACTGCTACCACACCTTTATATTGTGACAATCAAGCGGCACGACACATTGCAAATAATCCAGTTTTTCATGAACGCACAAAACACGTGGAAATGGACTGCTACTTTGTACGAGAACGGGTTCAATCAATGGAAATTGTGCCTCGACAAATTTCCACCAATGCACAAGTTGCAGACATCTTCACAAAACCACTTGGAACAGAAAAACTGCGACTACTCATAAGCAAGTTGGGTGTTCGAGACCTTCACAATCCAACTTCAGGGGGAGTGATGAATATCATACGGGATTGTGCATATCAAATGGGATATTCCCATATCATTTGACTTTCTATGTACTGCCTTATTTCCTATTCATTATGTTTATACTTTATATCTTTTCCTTTCTTATTAGCATAATTATAGGTAGTGTACGTTAGATGATTGACAAATTTGTGTATATATATTTTCTCACTGATGTACTACTTCAATAACAAGAATTCAATATACAAAATTCCAAAACTCTTAATCACTTTCCTCTATTCCTTGTTCATTGCCATATTTATCACAGTCTATACTCATTGACAAGAAGAACTTTGAACTTCCAACATTCAACGTTGATTGACCAAAATAACTCTGAAGGCGAACTCCAGGAGTATACAAATAGAATAAATAATTTAGAGAATTTTATCTATAAAAATCCTCTAAAAATGCGTTTTAAAAAATGGGAATTCACGTGCTCCGATCCTGCAAAGAACTCGTTCGGGAAATTCCTGTGACGAGCCTCAGTGTAATATTCTAGAAGAGAGAATGTATGCAATTGATATGTGTGCGTTGAATTGTGAATAGTTACTTTGCTATTTGAAATGAAAAATGGTATTTATACCTTAGGGTTGAGAGGGTAGAAAATAATTTAGACCATGATTTGTATCTGAATATTAGGATTAGTTCTATATACTAACTCTATCTCATAATTGTTTGCACATTTATTTTATTTGCCCGTTTTACAATTGTTTGCATATTCTTAAAAAGGAAACTCCCTGTAAACCGTACATTCACAAAATTCATATATTTACACAAAATATCAGTACTTTTACACTAATTTCAACCACTATCTTTATTTTATTCATATAAATTTACAAAATTACCCCTAACACTCCACTTATTACAATTTTTTTTAAAGTGTCCCATATTGTAGTGCAATCACTAGGGTGGAGGGAGTATTAAAGAGACACACGTACTAATATTGTATAATATTGTATAATTAATGTGTGTATACTATATACTACTATACATGGTGAGGTCAAGGAAGTTAGATATGATCTTTTGACTATTTCCCAGTGTAATTCGTGGTAGCTGCTTTTGAAGAGACATGATCAAATTAATCTTTCATTTGTTTGACTCAAAATTAAATAAAGATTAAATTTATGCATCTTCAATATGAACAAGAGAATCATGAAATTTTGAGGGTCAAATTTGCAGATTTTCTCGCACAATTAATTTCTTTCTATTCAAACGGCAGTCAGCATGCATACAATTCCAAATTAAAATCAACTTTTCATACTTAATTAATATTTCAATTTCTTCCTATATACGTATCATTTAGACAAAAATGCATGGTGAAATTTATTTATTTATTTTTGAATCCAAAAAGTTTAAACTCTGTTATTGTAAATGCAAGGGGCGAAGATAGTCCAATTAAAAAATTTGGTGGTTCTACTCAAATAAAATTATTAGTAAAACGACGAGATTCCCTTATAAGAATATTGATGAAATTTATTTAGTACAGGGTATTTAGCTGTGTCTATTTTAAAGGGGAATGATGTGGATTATTAATTGTGTAATAAGGTCCACATTTTTTACTTTAATGATGATGAGAGGGAAATCAATTGTTTTTCTTCTTTTCTGGGTCGTCTGGAGCAGTACTTTTCTCTTTTTCTTTGTGGTGGAGTTTACATAAAAAAAATTATGCGTTTAATTGTTCGAAACCCCTGTTCATATTATATATATATATATATATAGGGCTAGTCTTGAGTGAGACCGACTCACAGAATGAGATCCGTGAGACGACTTTTATATATAAAAAGTGATAATAATTGAGTAAAAAGTGATAGTGTTTAAATAAAAAGTGATAGTCACTTTTATTAATTAAAAATATTATCACTTTTTATTTAAACATTATCACTTTTTTTACAAACTAAAATCTGAAAAAAAAAAAAATGGATTATCCTATCCAAAATTTTGAAATATGGATTAAAAGGATACGTCTCACAGAAAAAGATCCGTGAGACGGTCTCACACAAGTTTTTGCCATATATATATATATATATATATATTTTTTTTTTTTTTTTTTTTTTTGTATGTTATCACTTTTAAAAAAATAGTACTCCACATTTTAAAATATATATGTAAAATATATAATTTTAAGGTAATAGTTTAAAAAGTGATACACTTTATATTAATATAAAGTGATAAATTTTATTGAAGTGATAATAATGGTCTCACTTGAAATTTTTGTCAAACTATTGTACAATAATGCATAGATTCAATTACATGCAATATGCCTAAAAATATGTGCTACTTACTTTTTTTTTTTTTTTTTCTTCTTCTCTAGCTATGAGTCTATGACCGATTCCTCTTGTTAATTGGATCAAGCTTTTGAGTATCAAAATTTAACATACATTTTAATTTTGGGTGTGTCTCTTGTGCACTCAAGTACATGGTGTATTTGAGTGGACTCTTTGACTGGTCAACCATTAATCGGTTAAACTTTGATTTTTTTTTTAATTTTTTTTTTGTTACATAAAATTTACATTTTTTAATATTATTTTTAACTATATTAACATACACTTTTCAGTTATAATATCATACATTTTTCAGTTATAATAACATACACTTTTCATTAATAGAACATACACTTTTCAGTTATAATCATTAATAGATCAATACACTTTTCAGTTATAATAACATACACTTTTCATTAATATATAACTTACACTTTTCATTAATAGATTATACACTTTTCAGTTATAATAACATACATTTTTCATTAATATAACATACACTTTTAAGTCATAATAACATACATTTTTCAGTTATAAGAACATATACTTTTCATTAAAAACAATGTTGCACTTTTCAATATAGTAACATACACTTTTCATTTAAAAAACAAAGATGCATTTTTCAATATACTAACATATACTTTTTCAAAATAAAAATCGAAAAAAAAATATCGAAAAAAAAATGCGAAAAAAAATTCGAAAAAAAAATTGAAAAAAAAAAGTCAAAGTTTAACCGTTGAACGGTCAACTGTTGACTAGTCAAAGTCCACTCAAGTACACCATGTACTTAAGCTTGAGTGTATACAAGACTTTGACTTTAATTTTTTTTAGCATTTGTACTGATTTTGTTCGTACATAACACATATCTCTACATAAAGTAACATGTTTGTGTTTATACATTAACACGATTTTTTTAATATTTTACATGTGTTACTATAAAGGTAAACATGTGTAACTATAAGAACAAGTGTATATGTTACTTTTTCTAATGTAACACATATTTTTCCATTTAGTAGCACAAAATTTATTTTTTAGTAACGCAAACCTGAAATCAAGTTATTATATTTTTAGTAACTGGTTCGACCCGCAAGATTTTATGTCTTTTTTCTAATTTGGACTAATATTGCAAGCAAATAAATACCTGTTTTATGAGCCATAGAATTTAGATCGAAATTAATATGATGCATAGAAAATAGTCGTTACGGATGACTCACGGCGTAGAGAAGAAATAATTAATTGGAGTTAGCTATTAAACAAAATCATTTAAATTCGAGTTTGAAAAAAGAAAAGAAAAAAACATTCAACTTAAAATATAAGATTTTCAGTGAAATACAATCCAAGTTAATCATATATTATGAGACTTTTGCGATTGTTAATGATTTGGTTGTTCCACTTGTTGGCTACATATTCTTTTATTAAAATTAACTATTTCAAAGATTAACGCCCAAGTTAATATTCATGTTTGTAAAGTGGGGTCTTTTCTCTCTCTCCCTATTCACACTATTGCAAAGGGAGTTACGATATCCTCCTTAACCTCATCAATTTATTGCAAGTAATTAAGTAGCCATTAAAGCCCATTTCTTACAAAATATTTTAACTACTTTTTATAATATCAAGAGTGTTAATTTTCTCTCAATAACCTATTAAAAGAATATACTCCCTCTATTCTTTTTTTTTTTTTTTATTCACATGCACACTTTTCTTATTAAAACGGCTCAAAATTATTTGTACACTTAATATGGAAATATTCCACAAAATTATTACCTTCCCAACATCATTTTATTTTCAAAATTACAACTCTTTTTTTATATACATTTTACTTTACACCTCACCAAATTCACTTTATACTCCATCAAATCACCTAATTAAATACTTCTCTTTATCTTTACATATATCACCCACTAAATCTCATTTTTTTAAAAATTGTGCCGGTCAAACCATGCAAATAATTTCGAGACGGATGGAGTATATGATTAAAAGTTGATCTCATGTGCATTTGAGTGTAAACCCATTACTTTTAAATTTTGTATTGCATTCATTACAGTCAGGCCCGGTCCTAATGTAAGGCCAACGAGGCGATCGATTCAGGCCCAGAAATATTCCAAATTTTTAGGGGCCCATTTTTTTAAAAAAATCTTTTTTATATATATAGTATATACTTCCTCCGTCCGCCTATAAGCTTCCCATTTTAACATTTTTGTCCGTTCGCCTATAAATTTCTCATACCCTTTTTGGTAAGTACTTTTTCTTACACATCACTTTATATCTTACTTTTTCTCTCTATCTCTCTCCTTCTTCCAATCACATCACTTGTACTATATCTATTATTTAATCACTTTTCTTAATCTCTGTGCCAAAAAGTAACAGAAAGCTTATAGGCGGACGGAGGGAGTATCTTTTAAAATATCTCTTATATATATAATATATATATAATACGTATATAACATATAAGACTAAATAGAAGTTGGAAAGTCTCTTATACGTAAATCTTTTATACGCATATAATTTTGCGTTCTTACTCAGTGTGGTTATTTGGTACAAGTTATTATATGCCATCAGTCGTGTTAGCAAATTTTTTCAATTTGAGAACATGGATATTGATGTTGCTATCACTATTTTGCAAGGGCTTATTTCATTTCTTGAAAAATATAGAGAAACTGGTTTTGATAAGGCCATGGGTGAAGCTAAGGAAATGGCAAGTGAGATGGGTATTGAAGCTGTATTTAGAGAAAAACGCATTACTCGAAAAAAGAAACAATTTGATGAAACCAGTAGTGAAGAAATATCACAGTTAGCCGATGATTTTTTTAGAGTTAATTACTTTCTCTTTATAATTGATCAAGCTCGGGGTTTCATAGAATCCTGATTTACACAGTTCAAAAAATATGAAGAGGATTTTGGATTTTTGTTCAATATGGAGAAATTACGAAGTGCTGATGATGAAAGATTGTTGAGGTCTTGTATGAATCTTCAAAATTCTCTAACACATAATGGTGTTTCCGACGTTGAAGGCAATGAGTTATTTTTAGAGTTATCATTTTTTAAGTGCTCTTTACCGACAGAAACAAAATCTGCAACTGATGTGGTGAATTATTTGAAGAAAATGGATATGTGTTTTCCAAATGCATACATTGCTTATAATGTTTTGTTGACAATACTAGTTACAGTAGCAAGTGCAGAAAGAAGTTTCTCAAAGTTGAAGTTCATTAAAACTTAACTCCGATCAACCATGTCACAAGAAAGATTGAATGGACTAGCAATGCTATCAATTGAGCAAGGAATTATTGAACAACTTGATTATTCTGACTTGATTAATACTTTTGCTACTAAAACAGTTAGACGAGTCATATTTATGTAATTGCTTGGAACGCTATTGTCGTATTATTTTAAGTATTGATAAAAATTATATATTATTAATCCTTTGAAAATTGTTTTACATTATGTTTCACGAATTCGTATGGAATAAAAAATGTGAAGGGATGGGGCCTTTTTTTAAAGTTCGATTCAGGCTCCGATATTCCTAGGACCAGCCCTGATTACAGTCCATCTTAAAAAAAAAAAAAATCTGGCTCCGCGCTTAATCACGTCCGACCCACAAAATTTTGGATGCGTCGGTTAAATAAAGTGGGTGCACGGATTCATGCATATATATGAAACTTTTACATTGATCAATATTCATGCATATATATAATATTATTAATCTCCAGACCTAAATTGAAGTTATAATCATTTGAGCAGCTGAACCGACAACTTGGCCTCAAACAAAGGGGACCCTTCTGTTTTGTCTATTGATCAAATAATTCTAAACATACCATCTATTTAGCTAATTAATGGCTAGGTTAATTATTAATTAAGTTAAGGTTACAAATTAAATTGGTCCAATTAAAAAACGTTGTACAAGTCTTGAATTTTATTTATATAGTCGCTACTTATGATTCAACAACTCCCTTATTAAAATTTGACCTTTAGGCACAATTTCACCTTTATGCATTTCCTGTCTCCTGGCCTTTACTTTTCCCCCCTTGTCTGAATATATAACATTCAAGATCCCACAAATTCTTTTTGTCACCATAATATAATTGTAGTGTGGTCCTTTCTTCTTAGCTCCCCTCTTATTTAATTAATGGAGATTTTGCCCCCTAATAATAATTCTGCAGCTTCTTTGGAGTTAAGCATAGCCATACCTGGCTTCTCTTCTGGTGAGACAATTAATATATATGTTGATTTTTCATCAATTTGATCTTTGTATCTTATATTATATTTTCTGAAGAAAAAAAAAAACTGTTATGGGGTTTCGTTTGATGTTAGAAATTGTTTTCTATAATTAAAAAGGTGTAATCTTTAGGCTTTTCTTGCACGGTAGACGATCGATGATGGATTATTGGAGTGAAGCCTTTTTTTTCTACTTATTATTATTATTATTATTATTTAAGATTTTGTTGATGGTATTTGTATATATCAAAAAATAGATATGGTGATCTAGCTAGTGATATGATTCATTACTTTTCTCGAATAAATTAATAATAATTAATAATGATGCAATATTATATATTTCTTGAATTCGTTGTTCGCTCGCGCGCGTAGTAGCTATATATGTGTAAGATCAAGAATTATTTAAAAAATAAATTGAAATATATAGGGGAAAAGGGAGATGGTGCCATAAAAGAAGGTAAAGAGTTGTTCAGATATATTCTAGATATTCAGAATGTCGTGTGTAATATAATTATTTAGCTTTTATTTTATTTTTTTTGTAAGGAATATTTTAGACATTTTAAATGGAAATATTGCAATTTTATCATATATTGAATGAATTAAAATATTCAGATTCTGGACAATTAGCACAGCTGAAGAAGGAATTGGACATAAATGAAGGTGCAGTGGAAGAAGAGTGCATGGAAGAATGTTCAAATGGGAGGAGAAAGAAACTCCGTCTCACCAAACAACAGTCCCGTTTTCTCGAACAAACTTTTCTACAAAATCAAACCTTAAACCCTGTAATTCTAATTAATTTAATTTCATCCATATTAATCTTAATTACATTTATGTAATCAATTAAGATATATAAATAATTATATTGCAGAAAGAGAAGGAGGCTTTGGCAATGGAATTGAAACTGAAGGCAAGACAAGTGGAGGTGTGGTTTCAAAACCGCAGAGCAAGGTACATACTTTAATTAATCAGTATTTATATATATGTATGTTACAACTTTAATTAGACCACAAATTCTAGCTTGCACTCCATGCAATTACCACATTACTTGTTAAGTGATACCACTACGTTTATAAACAAACCTGTAAATAATTATGTGCATTGTTACTTTGAATTAAGAGCAACACTGAGTGAAATATTTTTACATATAAAATACACTAATTAAGACAATTTCTAAAATTTAATTTAGGGGTCATATTTCATCTTTTAAATTTTTGTCTTAATTAAGGTCTATATTTTCACACACATATATATATATATATATATATATATATTGTTTTCATGACTTGTCTTGTTTTATTTTGTTTAGACATGTACAATATATCTGAAAAATATTAAGTAATAAGAATATGAGAAAATAATGGGAATATAGGCAAGTAGCTGGTAATGTAACCTGAATCGGATTCTACTTCATGTATGTCATTTCAAAAGCTGAAAATGATATTTACGTGTAGAAATTGTATATGATTTTATTATTTTTCAGTGATGATAGAGTTTAAATTTATAATATGACACACATATATAGAAAAAGTAAAGGGAAAAGTAATGTCCAAGATGTTGTATATATTGTAGCTAGTCAATAAGAAGGACCTCGGACTTAGTATTTTTTTTATTGAATGGGGTTGAGAGTATTCTTGGGACAAAAAACCAAACTAGGAAAGTTATATATGTTACTCTTTTCTTATTTTCTCATAAAAAAAACTAACACTAACTTTATACCTATGAAGTTAAAAGACTTCTTCTATGCTCTATACTTTATTACTAAAAAAAGAAAAATAATTTTATTACTCATGAGGTAGAAACGATTACTTTATTACTGAAAATAACACTTTTAAATTGTGATAAGTTTATATAGAGCTTTGTTTTGATTTCGATTGAAACTCCACTAGTGAATGGTGAGTTTGGTCTCCCAAATTAGTCGTTTCTTAGACCGGATACCCAGACTTATTTTTGAATGATAGTTAGCTAATGTTAAATACTAAATTAATAAAATAGGAGCAAGATGAAGCAAACAGAAATGGAGTGTGAGTACTTGAAGAGATGGTTTGGAGCACTAAGTGAACAAAACCGGAGGCTGCAAAAGGAGGTGGAGGAGCTTAGATCCATCAAGGTGGCACCGCCTCACTGCCACCACCTATCCGCCCTCACTATGTGTCCTCATTGTCAGCGCCTCGACGACAATGCCCACGCTCCTCCGTCGCGTTTCTTCCGCTCCGATAACGCTACATGTAATAATTAATTGAACCCTATCTAGCTGAGAGGAACAAGGCAATTAATTAAGCATAGTGTTGATCATCATGTATATATAGGCTATTTTTTCTTTATTACTTGGTAATTAATTGTTGTTATTAACTCATTAAGCAAAACAAACTTAATATGGCCTAATTTAATCAAAACAAATAATGTAGGAGGGTTTTTTTTTTTTTTTTTTCTCATATGCAAATATTGCTTCAATATTCATTTCATTGATAATTTTTGTGTCCTCCAACCTCTTCTTAGCATCGTAATTAATTGTATTTTACCCATGATTTGAAATGTTTGTATTTTAATTGTAGTAGATATATATATATTTTTAATAAATTATCAACTAGAAGTAGATTAAATAGAATATGCAAATGGTAGATAAATTAACGTAAATGTTATTGCTTAGAAGAATCATCGTTATTCATTAAGTGTCTTTTACAACTGAAATTTACATTTTAAAAAAAAATGAAATGTGCCCAAACTAATTTATTTATTATAAATACCTATGCAACTAGATAATAAATATTCAAACATATATAAATCTTAAATAAAAATATTTAGATGCTTAGCCATATAATCCTTTGTATTGTCATTAAGTGCGATATGCCAAGGTCCAAGTTAAATTACTCAATAATAACCTGTCAAATAAGACCATGATAAGCGAGGCTACCAATATTAGATTTTGATAATACATAATACAACAATACTTTTGTAAAATATTTTTATATACGTACGAAACATGAATATGATACTCCCTCCATCTTTTAATAAGTGTCATTTTATCTTTTTTCAACAAATTAAGATTATAAATTGCGGTCGATATCACCCTTCATTAATTATAACTAATTTTAATATAGAATTTTTGTTTGATAAAGAATGTAGCTAAGAATGTAGCTAGTATTCATAAACCAAATTAATTTTGGTATAAACAATTTTTGTGGAATTTATTAATGAAAAATATTTATGGTAAATGAATAAGGATAAAATAGTTAAAATTAAAGAAAAAATCTTGGAATAACATTTATTTTAAAATTAGTTAAAAAAGACAAAGTGACACTTATTAAAAAATGGAGGGAGTAGTTTATACTACCTATAATTAGTTAATTATATTTTACCTATAATTTTTTCTCTTATCTTAATTACTTTATTTCATACCATTTTTTGTGTACATAATATCCTACCTTTAAAATACATTACAATATTTATTTTTTCATTATCATTGTCACATATATACTCACTCCGTCCTGCAGCTATTTGCATGCATTTCTTTTTTATCTGTCCCAAAATTATATGCACACTTCATTATAAAATAATACACAAATTTAATACTTTCACAACATCAGTGATAGAGCAAGAACGTACTATTCGAAGGGGTCCAATTATGAATAATTAAATTATGATTTGATCTCATATAAGTATTCTTGAAATATATATATATATATATATATATATATATAATATTAATAATAATAAATTAAATTAAGTTTTAATACTCCATGTTTTAATAAAAGTTTCATTCATTCGTCCATTACACGAATGTCCATTACATACAAAATAATGTTCATATAGACTATCTACAGCTAGCATCTTTTAATTTTTATGCTTTAATTTATCAAAATTTAAATTGTTATGTACCGTTTCGTATTATTTGTTATTTGTAATTCTTGTTTTATTTTTTATTTTTTATTTTAGCTATTTATATCATGTTTCTTCGTAAATTATTATATATACGAATTCCAGAATTATAAAAGCTATTCGTATAAGAAATTATACTCTCATAACTAATGGGCTCGGCCCACTTGCATGGTTTTGTGCTAATATGACCCTGTGTTGTATAATTAAACAATGGGTGGGACTATTTAATAGAGATGTCTATCGGGCTGGCTCTAGCCCTACAGGGTTACGGGCTAAACGGGTTAGGGCCTTAACCGATTTATATTTAATGAGCCTACCATTGTTGGGACCTAACCCTAACCCTAGCGGGCCACGGGCTAAACGGGCCACTAATGGGCTACAATAATTTTTTTTTTCTTTTAAAATTAAAGGTCTCAATTGATACGTCCAACAAGCAAATAAAATAGAAAAATACATGATTAGTTAATGATTAGTAAATGAGAAAACAAAAGTATAATTTAAACACAATTCTAGAACTCATTGGTCCTCAATATATATCACCAAATAAACATGAACAAATATCATAATCTAATAACAAATAGTAATAATGACTAATGGTGGTATTGGGCTTCTTAATGCTTATAGTTATGGTTATTAGTCAAATGACCCAAAATTTGTTTTAGGTTATTTATTTAAAAAAAAAGAAAAAAATGTAACAACTCGGGCTAGCGGGTTGGCCCGGTTTAGCCCACGGGCTAACCGGCCCGGGTCAAAAAAGCCCTGTTTTAAACAGGCCTATAATTCATGAACTCTAACCCTGTATTTTTCAGGGTTAAACGGGCCAGCCCGGTTAGCCCGGCTCGGACAAACATCTCTACTATTTACACCCACTACAAGAAAAACAACTTTTAATGACAAAAAAATTATTGAGAGGAAACTAATATTTTTATTTTCATTAAAATTGACATTGATAGTCCAGATTTTTCTAAAGAGTCATTGACATTGTAATAACCCTGTTTCAGTAACTATTTGGCTAAAGAGTCATTTAATCACTCGAGATTTCATACTTACTAAATTGTGTGTTAATTATATCAAACCGTACTATTTCGAGTTCATTTCACATGTAAGTACACACTTATTTGCTTGTGAAGTTATTGTTTACAGCTGGTTGGTGATTGAAGTGAATTATAAGAATGAATTCGAAAATGTGGGTGACGGGTGCTTGGATTCTGGTTGCAGGCTAAGGATTGATGAACATGGAAGACAATTGTGAATTTATTTACCGATGAATTTAAGGGGCGACCTCGCGATTATTATGTATGTAATTTGTTTTGTGCTTTTTTTTTCTTCTTCTCCCTTTTTACCACTTTGTGGTAATTCATTTCTTAATTAGCATTTTTTTTTTATATACAAGAAATTATAAAGGAGCAGAGTTATATGGGAATTTCTCTTAATTGTATTTTAGTATTTGTATGGGTTTTGAACCACTGTACTTTACCAGCACTTTTTGCTTGTGAGTTCATTATTTTCTTTTTTTGTTGTTGTTTGTTAGTTATATAGAAAATGTGAAAGACCAATTCCAAATGCTCTTTCTTTCTTCCATCCAGATGATAATTACTTGATATTGGTATTCTTGTGTTGAGGATATCTGTACAAAGTAAGAGTTAGACTTAATTGAATATAATTTACTTACTGTTTGATATGCTTCTGTGAATGTTTGTATGAATGAGAAGTTGAGCATCAAGTAAACATCTATTGTTCTGGAGTTTTGAACAGTTATTATGGAATTTATAAACTGTGTTGCTGTTCTTTTTTCCTCCTGAGTTAAAACTGTGATTTGCATATCTACTTAGGTTATCATTTTTATGGTTCGATGTGTTGACCCTTGGGCGTTGTGATACATCAAATGAGGAAGAAAATATGATATATTTTGGTGTAATTTTGTTTTGCTGGAGTATCCTTTGCTTATGGTTTGAGTAAATTCTTAGCAGTTAATCACTTTGATAAATTCTTGAACATAAAATATGTTGAATGTGTAATCTGAACTTGGTTTCCAATTTGAGTTTTGATGCCTTAAGTTGACGACCGGTGTCTGTAGTGAAATCTGGACACATACAAGTTGATGGACAGATAATGCCTATATCATATGTCGTCCAATCATCACAAAAAATTAGCCACTTTCTTCACAGGTATAATTTTTAAACCCCTTTTCTTTAAATATACATACTATTATCTGTCTTTGTATTCCCTTTACACTTGTATTTGAAGTTTATTAATGTGTAAAATCTATTAACTTTTACTGTGACAATATGCCCTTCATTTTCTTAATTGTTGATGGTTAATTAAAATTAGAGTAATTGACATACTGAAGGCTGTTGTAGGCATGAACCACCTGTTAGGGCTATCGATGTTCAGATTCTTTACACTGATCCGGATGTCGTAACTATTTGTAAGCCTGCATCAGTTCTTGTAAGTTATTTTAGTTGATTAAAGTTCACGCGGTGTTTGCAAACTCTACAAAGTGGTGTACAATTATTTTTTTTCTTCCAAAAGCTACTTCTCATAACTTTTGAAAAAAAGTGACTTGTAGTTGAGAAATTTTTTCTAACTTTTAGGTGCATCCGTGTGGGCAATATCGCAAGAACACAGTTGTCGGTATGCTTCAAGCGGAGTATGACTTTGCACAATTATTTTGTATCCTACTTTTTTTACAAATGAGTTTCGATCATTATCTGCATCCACCCTATACTTCCAGGAAATGGCTACAGTATAAATGTACTTATATATATATTTTTTATTGCAATCACAATTTCTTATTTATTTATATCGCCATCTTTTCTCCCTTGACATCTTCATATCAGCAATTCATCGGTTAGATCGCTTGGTCACTGGACTTCTTATCCTAGCCAGAACTGCTTTTAAAGCTGACGTTTTCAGGCAACAGGTATTCTGGTTTTATTAATTTGCTTATCTTGGAAAAATTATTACATGATGGTTGTACATTAATAATAATGAATTGGTAAGTTTCTGTCATATTATACACGTGTACTGAATCATCACCTCCTCTAAATGCTTAAACTATCAAAGGCGGCCTTTAAATATTTAATAGTTTCCCCCTAAGGGCAGGTGATGTTCTGTTTTAGAGGCCTATAACATTCGAACTTCTTTTAGAAATGGGTGGTACTGACATTTCACATTTGCACACAAGTCTTCTTGTCATTTATTACTTTTGTAGCATATTGATTGACCGCATCATTAAGATTATAAACCATCAAAGAGGAGAGCATTTCAATATTTAATATCTCAAATAACATGTATACCATGTGCAATGGTCTACTTTTTGCTGCCGCGTAATTTTTATGCTTTCATGACTATCTTGTTATAGATTGAATCAGGAGAGGTTAAGAAACAATATATTGCGAGGGTGGTTGGAGTTTTTCCTGAGAATGAGGTACTTAAATTCCAGTTTTAAGTACCTCTTATTTTCATGCTTGATGGTTTCTGTTCTTTCTAAAGAGCATTTTTTTTATTGTTCATCTTTTTTTTTTTAATATTTAATTTACAGCAAGTTGCTAATGTGAATGTCAACTACAACACTCAAGAAGGAATTAGCACAGTTTGGAGGTGAGAACTTCTTATTCATGAGTAACAAGGGTTCGGGGGTGTTAGTTCTAGTTGTATTGGTATTTATGGTTAGAAAGAATAATAGAAATTTGAGGATCGGGAGGAAAGTCATAGAGGAGGTGTGGGAGAGATCTTTTTCGTGGTGGCGTAGGTGTTTAGTCATCAGGGGTTTAATCTTTTTTCTGTATCTGACTTGGTTAGAGATTGGAGTTATGCATTGTAGTTTCATTGTATTACTTTTTTTTCATGTACAACAATAGCCTCCTGTATATTTGATTTTCCTGAATTAAAATTCAGACAAGAATATTAATGATGTATGTTGCAAGAATTTTTACTTTTGTTTTCTCTTTGAAGGTTTTACAGCTAGCTTCAATAAATAAAGATGTACATAGATGGACTTTTGTGCACCTGATGTATTCTCCCATCTTCAATAAAAATGCAATTACAAGATTCCTCTGGTTCTTTAATGTGAAAAGCAGGTACAATCTTTTTCTGATTTTTTTTTTATCATTTTTCTTGGCTTTTGTGCTGTTTATTCAGCTGATATATGTCGCGTTATGAATCTCCACTTTCTGATCTTGGTGGATAATTGTTATGTTTTTTCTAGGAAGCTTTCAAGAACTATTCATGTGGTATGTGCTATACTATGGTCATTAATTAATTTTTTTCTTCCCTCTTGAGATTAATTTTAGGATTTAAAGTATATGACTCTTGTAGTTCTGCTTTTTTAGGATAATGACATTGCAATATTGATGTTCAATTGTTTGTAGTTCTTTTCTTAGGATAAAACTTTTGTTTTCGGGTTAGCTTATATTTCGTTTATCATTTTATTTGACAGGTCACAGATGTGTCGGTGAAAAATAAGCATACCTAAAGAAACATCGATAGTGAACTATTTCATCTACATTTTTTTTCAATTAACATGGTAATGTTTTTTTTTTTTTTTTGGATGTTAATCTAGATATTTGTATGTTGAATGCTACTAAACATGCACTTGTCTTTGGACTACACAATTTTTTATCATAACCTTTTGTCTTTATAATTAGCTTATGGAGTAATAGTTTTATTGGTTATTTGTTTTTTAACGAGTAAAAATTCGGTTAGAAATATCAATTGTTAATGATATGGTAAATTTGATTTTAATGAGAGAGTACATATCACTAAATTGTTTAGTGACAAACTAATTTTAGATTTAATGAGAGGTTTTTCTCTCACTAAACTATGACGTTTAGTGACGGGAGATTGAATTTTAATGAGGGGAATTTTTGTAATTAAATGTACTTTATAATGAGAGTAAAATGATGTTTTAGTGACAGGAATGTCCATCATTAAAAATCTTTTAGTGAGAGTAAATTTACTCTAATTGTATACTTATTAGTGAGGGGGCCCTATACCGTCACTATTGACTTTTAACTAGAGAAGCAGTAACTAGAGGCCATGAGAGTCAATTTCCCGTCACTAAAAGTCATTAATGAGAGTATTTCAACTTTTAGCCACAATTTTTACTCTCACTAAAAACAATTTTTTTTGTAGTGACCTCCATTTCGGTTTAGAACACTCCCCCGATTGATGCACCCCCTGAAATTGTCTTAATTACCCTTTTCCCATTTTATCTATATAATACAAATTTATTTACCACACCCTCCCTCAAACCTAATTCTCTCCTAATTTTTTCTGGCCGCCACCGTCCCTTGTTGCCGTCGCCGCCCCCTTTCTCCCTGTCTCTTCACGGTCGCGATCGCCTCCTTCTCCCTCAGTCGCGGCCGCGACGGCCTTTCCCTCCCTCCCCTCGGCCGCGGTCGCCTCCTTATTCCCCAGGCGCGGCCGTGGTCGCCTCCTTATTCCCCAGGCGCGGCCGCGACGGCCTTTCCCTCCCTCCCCTCGACCGCGGTCGCCTTCTTCTCCCTCAGTCACGACTGCGACGGCCTTTCCCTCCCTCCCCTCGGCCGCGACCGCCTCCTTCTCCCTCAGGTGCGGCCGAGACGGCCTTCCCCCCTCCCCTCTGGTAAATTTCAGTCGCCGGCCATCCCATCCAAGTAAGTGTATCGCCGCCGCGGTCTAGTAAATTTCAGTCGACGACAATTTTGAAACCTAGGGTTTTCTGCAATTTGCAGCAGATACTTTTTTTTTTAATTTTTTTTAAATTTTCGACAACATAATATCGACCACGTAACCTCTCGTCGACAACATGTCGTCGACGAGAGGTTACACGGTCAACATTATGTTGTCGAAATTTTTAAGTTTTTTTTTTTAAAAAAAAGATCGACCTTCTTAGGTCGACCATATTCACTCTCGTCGACAACTGTGTGTCGACGAGAGTTTATATGGTCGATCTAAGAAGAGCGGATTTTTAAAGTTTTTTTTTCGACAAACCAGTGTCGACCATAGTGAATACGGTCGACACTGGTTTGTCGAAATTTAAAAAAAAAAAGTTGAAATTTTTTAAGTTGAATTTTTTTTGTTTGGGGAGAAATTTTGATGTTTGGTGTTTGGTGGTGGTGGCGGCGGTGGCGGCGGTGGCGGCGGCGGAGGAGGAGGAGGCTGGATAAAACTTAGGTTTAGGGTTTAAAGGTGAGGGGGTACATTTAGTAGTTTAATATAACTTAAAGGGTATTTTTGGGTTTTTACATCATTATTTTATTATTAAACTCATAGGGGGAGTGTTCTAAACCGAAATGGAGGTGTAAATAGTCCCACCCTTAAACAATCTCGTTAATGTCGGCCCAGAAGAGATTTTAGGTTGGGTTTGAAATGAGGAATTTAAGTATGAATTTTAAATTTATAATTTAAATACACTTTATTTATTTGAATAAAAAAGTGATTGAATGAATTTTAAATATTTAGCATATATTTTTTAGTTAAAATTGAGAGGATTTTACTTTTACTCAAACCATTTCATTTGAAATCCATTTATTTTTAAATCATTTCATTTGAAATACACTTCAAATCAAATCCACTCCAATACAATCTAGAGTACTCCTATAAATTATTTCTATATTTATAATAGATGATGATACATGATTCCTCCATGTCAAAAAAAAAAAAAAAAAAAGTCAATTTAATTTCAAATCTTGTTTTAAAAAACTTATCGCTTTAAATATTTTTCCTTTACTCTCACTAGTCTACTGCTATATTTATTTTTTTATTTCTCTTTATTGATAATTGAAAAGATTATTACTCATTCTATTTTATATTCCTTCATTTATATTTATCTTCCTCATTTTCTATACTGTTGGTCCCTACTCGTGAAGGTATCAGACGAGTGATTAGAGTACTGGATGTGCTCTAAGTGTAAGAAAATAACTAACTCTTTCTTGATTCACTAGGGGCCTAGGACTAGCTTATCGGCTGATTTATTATCTATCAGAGTTAAGTGCGAAAATTGATGTGCCCATAATTATACTCGCATGTATATGGAAAATCTTTGTAAATTATTTCATGCACGATTAGTTGACTTGGTGTCAGCTGATACAAATGACTTGTTAAAACGGACCGAACTCTTAACTCTGGTGTTAAATTTTTCTCCATAATATATTCTCAGACTCAGAACGACGAGCCCGTCAAGAGTAATTGTTTTGCCATGACTAGAGAGTAAATAAGATGGTATCAACTGATACAAAACATTCTTTAAAACAGTGTTATGCAATATGTAATCATGCATACTAAAGCAGTAAATAACACAAGCATTTATAGTTGTTCGAATTCCAATCCTACTCCACTCTCTCAGCCCAGCCGTGATATTAATCCCTTCCAAAGGGCTTGTATTTTACATGACAAGAATAACATGTCTTGCTACTTTATAGTCCCAAGAGAAGACTTTAGATCATTTGGCATCCCTAGATGCACTCGATCCTACTAGTCATTGTGACGAGCTACTCTTACAGTGAATCACACAAGCTTGGCTTCTAATGGTTTATGGTTGAAGGTTAGCTTATTGTATATGAACTATATAAGTGAGATTTTTCCTTACAATCTGATTTAGCCTTATACTAGGATTATGAAAATCTCTCTAAGCTTTGGATATATATTTGACTATACATTACTGGCTTAGGAGATATGAGCTCACTCACTGTTGTGAAGATGATGCGTGTTGAATCTTCATTGAAATTCTTTTGAGCTGTTCTTGATATATGAACAGTTAAGCACTTTGCTCGACATTGTCATCCCTTCACTCATGCGCGAGATATGAATAAGGACTCATATATATAGTGATGATCTTGAATGTTACCGTTGGATGATAGCAATCAAATCTCCACTATTTTGTGAATTACAATCTTCTTGATTGATATAGTTAAATATTATCGTTGCCACGTAATATAATACATCATTGATCTTCCATTCTTGAGCCCTGTGTCATGTCAGCTTTTTGGTGTATGATGTCGTCTTCCTTTTGGTCCACGTCAACTCTGATTTGATCTTTCAATGTAGATACAAATGACATTTGCCTCAGCTAATTCTGGGTTCAGCTCGTTTGGACTTGACACTTGAGCATCAGATTGCTTCCCCAGTTGTATGAACCTTGACTGTTTAGTAACCAACTTTGTTCTTTGTTTGGTCCTTAGCTGATAAGAATACCCAGCTGATGAAACCTCAGCAGATCAGTCGAGTTCTCCCTCGACTGATTCCTCTTCTTCTGGTTTTCATCTTTTCTTCTCTTCTTGAGCATACGCGTGTCTTTCCACTACATCAACTGGGTTCCCTCTCGACTGATGCTACCAGAAGTTATATTTACAAGGTATATAAATAAAATTATCTATATAATACAACTTATCCTATTACAAGTGGTTTGATTTATCAAAACTAAACATAAGGATATCAGCTCCCAACTTATACAAAATAACAAAAGTAATTATTCTTTTAAAACGAAGGAAGTCATATATAGATGTGGTGTATATTAATGTAGAAGGAATATTACCCTAAAAATAAGGTTTTATCTTAAAAAGAATATTCTTTTATTTTCTACAATGGGATAATAATAGTTAGCATCATGGCATGTATGTGAATGGTGAGTGAGAAGTTGTAGTGGGCCGACAACATAAAACCAAACCAAACACATATCAAAATTATGATAGAAATCGAAATGGAAATGGAAATGGAACAACAACTCATGTTGGACTATTGTTTCTTTTTTATCTCTTTCCTATTGTATACGAATCTACATTTCACCCTTTTTAGTTTATATTTTGCACTAACTAGTTTAGTTCTTCTATTTCATTTTTTTTATTACATTTTTCTTTGTATCTTTTAACACGTGTATATATATATGATAGTTTTAATTATATAATCGTTCTGAGTAAATAAAAATGAAAAAGTGTTCTAATAAAAACTTTTATGAAATATTGTACATTAGTCTCATTGTAAAATATGTTCAAATAGCTATTTAGATCTGGTCTAATTTTATGAGTTCAGCCCCTAATATTTAAAAAAAAAAAATACATGGGCCGACTCTTTATATTGGATGGTCACGATTATTTGTCCCCTACTTTATGAGTTCACCCCCTATTTTATGAGTAAGATGAACCATCTTTAGAATTAAAACCATCTTTCTAATGCTTAAATTAACATTTAACATATGTTTAACGTTTTTTTATTATACTAAAAAAAAAATATAAAACTAAGAATTGAATAAGATAAAATCATATGTGAATCTGTTTTAATTAACTATTGATTGTTATGTAATTTGTAATTTTAGGGATGAAGTATTCAAGATACGTGGATCTAAATTTATATTTTTTGTTTTGGGGATGAATTGAGTATTTCATTCGCACAGTAATTACTCCCTCCGTCTCAGCTTAACTTTCATACCTACTTTTTCGATCCTTTAGAAACTCTGCCCATATAATATTTAAAATATTATGTTTAATGTTATTATTTTTATGGTACATACATACACACAAGTCAACTCACTTATTTATTTTTTGGGTTAATAACTAATAGAGTCATATCACCCTATCTTTTTTCTAATAGAACCTATCATAATTTTTTTAATCTAATAGAGTCAAAATTATTTTTTTGAGACAATTGTGCCCTTCCCCCATGTTTTGAAATTTCGAATATATCAATTCAAAATAATTAGTCAATAACCATTCAATCAATTCTTAAATGCATTGTCTCTAATTCCCGGAAATCTTTCACCTTCTAAAATATAAAAAATTTCCTAAAAGATAGCTATCTCCATTTATTTTCTAAAAAAAATTATAAAAGATAGCCATCACCATTTATTTCCTAAAAAATTTCCTAAAAGATAGCTATCTCCATCTAAAATATAAAAAAATTCCTAAAAGATAATCTTGTTAAACTGAGGGTTTTGAGAAATCTGCAATTCAATCTATAGGTATAGAAAAAAGCTTCTGCAAAAACGGCGAAGTGTAGAAGAATAGAAAAATAGAAGCGTATGTATTATCTAAACATATGCATATTGGAGTTCATGTGAATTACGTTCACTATTATGCAAACTAAAGTGCATTTCGACAATTTTGCATAAAAACATGCAAACTAAAGTGCAGTCTAAACATATGTATATTGAAGTTCATGTGAATTACGTTCAGGAGTATGCAAATTAAAGTGCATTTTAATAATATGCATATTGAAGTACATATGAATGACATAAAAAGTATCGTCATTTCAATGCATATTCCATCACAAAAGAATCAGTACAACCAAAGCTTAAACAAAACTAAAAAAAAGTAGAGATCAAAGCCTAAACAGAAAATTCAATTACCTTAAACTTCAAATCAAAATCCAACAAAACCTCAATCCAAATCTCCTGCCAAGTTCTTCGCAATGGATCTGGAGCTCATCACCTTCGCGATCTCGATGACGTCATCGAACGAGATGTTGCCGTTGTGCTTGATGTTTTTCGTCTTCTTTCGGTCGCGCTCCGGCTCCTTCAACGCCTTGATGACCAAATGAATATACGTACGAGCGATGCAGATGATCGGAATTGAAGATTAGTATCGAATCCTGAAATGGTCGAATCTGAAGATGATCGAACTGAAAAATTGGGAATTCAAAATTTGGAAAGTCGTAGTCTTTCCAATTGTATAACCTAATACATTGAGGAGTTGAATAAATCCGAAAATTGAGGCAGAATAAATTTCAAAAATTTAAATCTCAATTTGTATGATTTAAGGGTAATTATGGGTTTTTATATCCAAAATGAAGCAAATAAACAAACTTTTAAGTAGGCGTTGCAATTAGTTGAATGTGTGGTGATAATGACTCTATTAGTAAAAAATCTCTTATTTTTTTTATAAAATTATATCTCAAAATTCTATTTATTATAATATTTTTTAAAAAGGGGGTGAACAGTAAGTGTGAAAGTTAAGCTGGGACGGAGGGAGTACATTTTATTCATACAGCAACACATAGTTCTTTATAAAGTAACACAATTTTCAATACCCTACATGTGTTATTTTAAGGACAAATATGTGTTACTCAAAAGCAAATTATGTGTTATTTGTCCTTACAGTAATACATATTGCCCCGAAGTGTAACATATAATTGTATTTATAGTAACACTGAACAAAAATAAATTTTTCTGTTTGTCTTTTGGGTGATATTTTTTTTTAAAGATTTGTTTGATTTGATATAACTTTGGTATGACTTGCAAAAAAATCTGCAAAATTTTTATCCTTCCTTAAATTAATTGTACTAATATTTCATGTGAAAAACCAATTTATGTGTTATTTGTACTTACAGTAACACATATCTGCCCTTACAGTAACGTATACTTACTTTCATGTTAGCCTTCTGTACAACTTTTACTCGAATCTTTTGAAAATATGTGTTTGACCTAATCAGATCCGTAAAAGATCCGCAATTTTTTTGTCCTTCTTTAAATATATTAATATTTCACATAAAATATCAATTTCGCATTTCATTTAATTATTTTTAATATATATTAGACCCTATTATTAATTAATACAGTACAATTTAAAATAACAAAATAAAATTTTGAAAAGGAAAAATTAAAATACGATAAACTCGGACTCACGAAACTTATTATTACAACATAAAATTGTGTGATCCACAAGAAATTTATTCTTAACAGGAGATTAGGGTTTTGGTCATCAGCGACCATAGTTTACTTTAGAAAATTATGCTTAATTTATGGTTGTAATTAAGGATATACTGTATTTGGTTCTAGATGGTCCAAACAGAACATTATGTTAATATAGCTTCAAAAGTGGGGTACGTAGGGAAGTAGGGCATAAATTTATTATCTGCAATGTTTCATATCATAATCTCTCCATTTATAAAATATCCTTCCCTCTGCGTATACACTTTCTATTTTATCATTTTTATATGTTCAGCTATAAGTTTTTTATACTTTTTTTATTAATATTTTCTATTTTTTATTCTTACACTTCATTTTAATTTTTTCTCGATCTCTCTCTCAATCACATCATTTGTACTATAGCTATTATTTAATCACTTTTATTAATTTATGTGAATAAAAATAATGAAAAATGTATAGACGAACTGAGGAAGTAAATGGTTTTTGTACAATATGTTTATATAAATTAAATGGTGTTTTTGTTACACATTTTCATCAATTTTTATCTTCATTTTAACTTTAAAAAAATACTTTTAATTACTAAATTAGATTTGTTTATTAATTTGAACTGGTATGGGGTCAGTCAGTTCAATTTCTCCTTCAGGTTGGTTGTCCTCTGGTTGATTGCCATCAGGTAGGTTGTCTAGTTTCTGATTTTCATGGAGTTCAGGCTGGGCAACATCTACAAACACTGTTTCCTTGCTTTGAAGCCTCAATCTGGTTGTTCTTTGTGTTATCTCATCAATATTCAGGTTTCTATCCCTGAACTCATTAATAGATTCATCAGACACAACATGAGGTGTTTCTTCCACAACAAGGGTTCTACAATTGTAGACTCTGTAAGCTCTGCTGATTTGTGAATATCCAACAAATATTCCTTCATCAGCTTTGCTGTCAAAAGCTTTCAATTTCTCTTTCCCATTATTGTGAATGAAACACTTACAACCAAATATATGAAAATAAGCAACAGTGGGCAATCTACCTTTCCATAGTTCATATGGAGTTTTACCTTGTCCTTTAGTGATTAAGGACCTGTTTTGAGTGTGGCATGCAGTGTTAATGGCTTCAGCCCAGAACCTTTTGGGCAATTTGGATTCAGCAATCAAGGTTCTTGCTGCTTCTTTCAAGGTTCTGTTCCTTCTTTCAGCAACACCATTTTGTTGAGGTGTTCTTGCTGCTGAAGTCTCATGAGTGATGCCATTTTTGCTGCAGTACTCATTGATGTATGAGTTTATGAATTCAGTGCCTTTGTCTGATCTGATCTTGACAATACTTAGGCCCTTTTCATTGCTCAATCTCATCATTAATAAAGGTAACTTGACTTGGGTTTCCTTTTTGTTCAGAAGAAATACCACCCAAGTGTACCTGGAGAAATCATCAACAACAACTAAAGCATATTTCCTTCCATTTAAGCTTACAGGGATGATTGGACCAAACAAATCCATATGCAGTAGTTGGAGAACTCTTTCAGTAGAAATGACAGGCTTTCCTTTGAATGAAGCTTTGATTTGCTTTCCTTCCTGACATGGCTGGCATACATGTTCCTTAGTGAACACTTGATTTGGCAGCCCTTTCACTAGAGAGTTCCTTGCCAGTTTGTTGATGGTTTTGAAGTTCAGGTGATTCAGTCTTTTGTGCCACAGCCAGCTCTGCTCATTTGTGCTTTTGGCAACAAGACAGACTGCTTCTGGGGTTTTGCTCCAATCTGTAAAATAGACATTTCCCTTTCTCACTCCTGTTAGTAGCACCTGTTGTGTTCATTTGTCTTTGATAATGCATTCATTAGGTGCAAATTCAACACTGTATCCTTTATCACAGATTTGACTTATAGATAGCAAGTTATACTTTAGGCCTAGAACATATGAAACATCAGTAATTTTTACACTACCAATATTTAATGTACCATAACCTCTTGTGATTCCTTGAGAGCTATCTCCAAAGGTTATTGAAGGACCATCTTTTTCGATGAACTCTGAGAGAAGCTCCTTGTTTCCAGTCATGTGTCTTGAACATCCACTGTCCAAGTACCATGTTGTTTTCTTGTTGATGCTTCTCCTCTTCTTGTGGTCCTTGCAGTCCTGCAAAGTCAAACTTTAGGTACCCTTTGAATGTTGGGTCCTAGGGGGTTAGCTGTACCTTTTGGAACCCAAATCTGCCTAATTACTCTGATTGACTCAAAGTGACTGACTTGGTTCCCATTTACATCTACATACACAGTTCTACCCTTAAATGCCTTGGGCAGTTTCTGTGCATCAGTGTTAGTCTTGTAAGGTTCAGGAGTGTTGGTGAACTTCTTTGGGACATGTCTCCTGAAGTTACTAGACTTAGGTGCAGCTTGGTAGGACCTTTGAGGATAAGAGCTTGGATGACCTTTTCCCTTTGGCATGAAGGGTCCAGGCTTCCTGAAGCTGTTATACCTGTCAGTGGGATTGGGCCTTAATCTGTCCAGTTGTGGTTGCCTCATTTGAGTTGGCCTCTTCTGAACAGTTTTTGGACAATTCCACTGATGAGTGTTCAGTTGGGTTGGCCTTCCATTGGTTCTCCCCTTCTGAACCTCATTCCTCTTGTATACAATGTTCTTAACCTTTAATTACTAAATTGACGATGTTTAGGGCTTAGGGATTGCAACGCGGAAGCTGCAGTTGGAGGGTTTCATTGCAGCGGCTGCGGTTGGAGGTTGCAGTGTAGCGGTTGGGTAGTGAGTTTGAGGCAGAGAAGCGATTTCGACGATGGTGTGCACGACGTGGGTATGTGAGGTTGAGGAGTGACTTTTGCATGCCTGTGTGTGAAAGGAAAATAGGCAAAATTAGAATTTGAGTTTTGGGAATTGGGGGTGATTGACCTAATTTGTGGAATTTACAAAATTACCTATTCAAGTTTTAAGCCGTTACCTTGCGAGTCGATTCGAGATCGGCTCATTGGGTAATCGAGCTTTTTTATGCTACTCGAGCTCGACTCATTAACCTCCATGAGTCAATTCTTACTGAGCCTCGTTAAGCGGTTCGAATGACAACACTAGCCCCACCTATAAAATCCAAACCAAAACTTCCCTATTCAATCCAAAAAAAATTGGAATATACAACTAGGAAATCAAATATGGGCAAGATATTGTGAATTTTTTGATGTTATTAACCACAATTTAAAAAAAAAAAGGCATTAAAAAAATGCAGACTTGGTCTCATTAACCATGATTTCGTTGGTTTTTGGTCTCTTGGTCCCATACAAAACATTTGTTGCAAAGTTGGTCTCATGCAAAATATTTGTTACAAACTTAATCCCAAACGTTACAGAAAAATGCAAAACTAACCCCAAAAACCGCCAAGAGTTAACAAAAGTACTACCACGAGGCCGTCAAATCTTGCAAACTTGGTCTCATATGATCAAAGTCTTAATTTTGCAACTATTATGTCATCCTCAATCATCTTATGAGACCAAAAGTTTAGAAACTCATTAATTCTAAAATTGATACTCCCTCCGCCCCATTTTTAAATTCAACATTTATTGTTTTCATGAAGTTTAATGTGAGAGTTATTTATTAGTATTAAATGAGATAAATTAGAGGGTATGAAAGTCTTTTGAGCAATAAAGTATGGTGAGTAATAAAGTAATGGCATAAGACAATTTTAATATGTTTGAAGGGTGAAGTTTAAAATGAAAAAAATGTTTTATTACCAAATTAAGAAATTGTGAATCTAATTTGGGACGTCCATTGTTGACAAATGATGAATCTATAATGAGACAGAAGAAGTATAATAATTAACTATTAATTAATATATATAATAAAATCGATATAATAATTATCGTTATAAAATGAAAAAAAATTACATTTATTATATAAAAAAAACTGATATATACTTGAATATCGAAAACCAAGGGTGCTGAAGTTAAAAATCAATAAGTCGACGAATTTAAACCAACTAACACCTAAGTGCCGACGAGTCAAACCATTTTTTTGCCATCTAGGTCTCACTAATATGGCCAAAAAGACATTTGATAACAATTTAAATATATATATTTATCTATATATCAAAATACATGAATATATACATTTTAAGTAAAATAAATACAATTTTTATTTTATTTTATAATATATATATATATATATTCTGTATTTTATATAATTGATGTGTTAGGTTTGAATGCACAACGAAATTATAAAACTAACCTCAATCCACCGGTTAGAAGAAATCGTGGTACAAAGCTGCTCGTGGTTACTTTAAGCTCCGGTACCTGCAAAACCTGACGGAGAGATCTTCGACGCAGAAAATCTGATGCTTAAGCCAGAAAATAGGTGACCTCAAGGTGTATTCAAATGACAATCGATAACAAGTGAGATTGTCCTCCTTAGATGCAATATGATTCTTTATATGATATATGAACGAGTGAAGTGTGTGCGCTTCAATCATATATCTCAGGAGTGTAATTAATGTGTGTAAAACTCATGTGTAAGCAAATAAAATTTACACCCAATCAAATGACAACACGTGGACAAATATATAAAGATCAAATTAATTTACTATTTAAATCTTGAGAATTTAATTAAATTAATTCTCGAATTAAATAGTTAAATTACTCATATTTAATGTACACGGTACAAGCCGATAAAATTATATGAGTATCAAAATACTCATGAATTGGTAAGATACATTTGATTTACTATATATGGAGGAAATTAAATCAAATCATTTCAAAAATGGAAGAGAATTAAATTAAATCAAATCATGTCAATCAAATCATGTCAATTAAATCGGCACTGACCATTCAAAGGGCGCCACGTGACATGGTAAAAGAGGGAAAATCTTCACTCCCTCACCCTATAAATATAGGGTCCTCCCCTCATTCATTTGAGACACACACGAACAAGTAATTCAAGACTCTAAAATTCTCTGTAAAGATTGACGTGTTTATTAATATTCGAAGGAACTTCAAAGGCGTTTATCGTACGAATCATCCAAAAATGACGTTAGATCCAAGATCAAGGTGTTAAACCCCTTAGACTGGTGTTCTTCTCGAAGTGTTCGTCACAAGTCTTTGAAGATTCAAAGACCTTCTTCGTGGACTTTTGAAGATTCAAAGACGTTCTTCATCGCACTCGAAGGTGTTCGTCCAAAAGCTCACAAAATCAACGTTTGATCCGAAATAAGACGTCAAGTTCTTGGATAAATGTTACAAATTCTTAAATTCAATCGTGATTAAGATTAAAGAAAGGATCACGCTCCAAAATTTCCAAGTCAAAAGATAAGATTCGAATAGAAGAATCAGAGGAATTCAATTAGATATTGTAACCCCCAAATTTGTATTACATTTTCGCGTTTTTATATTGAATTCATGAAATTTGTGTTTACTCATGTTCATGTAAGTATGTAATCGTAACTAATAAAAATGATGTTTAAATCATGGTAAAGTCTAGTATGCACTCGAGTGCGTGCTGTGCACCCTAGTCCATGTGCATTTTTCAGTTTATTGACTTACACTTTTTGGTAAATGGTGTTGCACTTTTCAATTATTACAAAAAATATTATTATACAGTTTAATAATTGAAAAGTGCAACACCATTTATCAAAAAGTGTAAGTTATTAAACTGAAAAGTGCAACATGGACTAGGGTGCACAACATGCACTCGAGTCCATAGCAGACCAACCCTTAAATCATGTATATGAATGTACCTTGGGGAGGGATAACCGTTATCCCCTTTTCTTGATCTAACAACTTATCCCGAAAAGCTCGTAGACCTCTCAGACCTTCAGTGAAGCTTGAATTGGCCCAATTAATGGGTTAACTCTCTCATCCAAATATTTCGTGATTTTCTCCAATAATCATTTAGCTCAGATATTTGGGGGAGGAAATCAACACTCTTCATGGACCCTGGTTACAGTGGCCTGGTTTACAATAAATTTGTGCAAACGTGAGTTTGAGCCCTTCAGCCTTTTCTGGGTCTCGAGGTCCGGGAGGGTCTCAAGCCCATTTATTACAATATGAGAAATGACAAATTATAATCTATCCCCTCTCTCCAAAAATCAAGGATTTATCTAGTGGTGTAGGTTTGGGACTTTTGAGTGTGCTTCGTCTTAGGTTTGAAAGTCCTAAGGTGCAAAGTGCGAACAATTTTCTTGTGGTGCCATGTCCATACAAAGCGTAAAACTCTGACTTTAAACGGAACCCTCACAAGTGAACGGTGGGATTGATCCCTTAGAAAAAACTAACAATTAATTACCATGATCACTCTAAAATGGAGGAAACAAAGGAATAAAGATCGAGTAAAAAAAAAAAGTTAAAAACAATAAAATTTCAATAAATATGAGGGTGCTTGCTTGGTTGAAGGGTTTTGAGGTAGGGTATGTGAATGGAAGCCGTAAATTACAAACAATAAATTATAAGAAAGCGTTATAAACACAAATAATAAATTTCGAAAAACAATAAATACCCATTTCTTACTCCCATTCTCATTTATATTCCAATTTATGTGGTCAAACCAAGTACCTCTAAACTCTAAAGCATTCACTAATGAGCATAGTATCAAATACAAAAGTTTAAAATTAATACAAATCTCATCTTAACAACCTTCTTCAATGTCCACATTTTGAACTATGTATGCGTGAAATTGAGAAGGATAAAGTCAATAAAAAAAAAAAAGACGGAACATGGCCAGCTGCGGTGACAAATGAAAAAGGAACCCTATAACATCCTTAGTTTATATTTATTTATTTTTTTGTTAAAAGTTGCAACTAAAAATATGAACATAATTTTAGTAGATGGAGGAAATATTTTTTACTTCCGGCAAAAAAACGTTGTGTTTCATAGCCTCTATCCGCCTATAAGGAACCCTTACTTTTAACACTTCATATAAGAAGTTTACGGTTGAGAAACTCTATTTTAAAACTGTAAAGTAAAGTATGTTGGAGGAGGAGTGGTAGTGGTACTCTATTATAAAGTTAACTATATAGACCGATAAATAAAAATGGTAAAATAAAATTCTTATATAGAAAGAAAACGGCATGGTTAGAATACACTACACAATTTTCTGGGTCAAAGGATCCTCTTTCATAATCCTTAACATGTCACAAGTCATAAATTAGTTAGAATGCATATCTATCCCCATTATTTAAAACACAAATAAGTCAAAAAAAAAAAAAAACTTTTGTTCCATAATAATTTTTACTTTTTTTTTTTTTCGAAATGTTCACAATAACGTTTACACCCTTAAATTGAAAAATAGTTTATAAATTAAACCCTCATAATATTTACAATTTTACATAAAAAATTGTCTCTCACATACATACAAGTAACTTATTTTTTCATTTTTTATATAAAAGTTTACAAAACTGCTTCCCTTAATATGCGATTCGATTTCCCTATTCTATTTTTTGTGTTCCACCGATATTCAATTCTATTGGATCTTTAACACGTGTCCGTTTCCAATATTACTGAATGTTAATTATTTTTTAATATAATACATGTCAGTAAAGTAAAATAAGATAAATTGAAACAATTGATTTGAATCCCTTAACTTATGAAAATCATCGTAGTTTTGAGTCTTTTGAATGCTAAAACTGCGACGTTGTGATGCACACATGTACGGTAAGAAAAAGTTAACTAGAGTAGCACAGCAAAGGTAGTGGTCCCATAATCCCAAACTCTACTGCTCACTTCCCCTTCTCCTTCCCCTATATATATACACATACATTATCTTCTATATTTACACTACTACTCTGTTACTCTAGAATAACCGTCAGTCAGTAACAGTTTATTATTAACGGCTTTTGTTTGATTCTGTTAACAGAAATGATAACCTGGCACGATCTTTACGTCGTTCTGACGGCCATGGTTCCCTTGTACGTCGCCATGATGTTGGCCTACGGTTCCGTGCGGTGGTGGAAGATATTCACGCCCGATCAATGCTCCGGCATCAACCGCTTCGTCGCCGTCTTCGCCGTCCCTCTCCTCTCCTTCCATTTCATTTCCAGAAACAACATTTACGCCATGAATTTCCGCTTCATCGCCGCCGATAGTCTCCAGAAACTAATCATGCTTTGTGTCCTCTGTTTATGGGCCAATTTGACCAAAAATGGCAGCCTAGAGTGGTCCATTACCATTTTCTCTCTCTCTACTCTGCCCAACACTCTGGTCATGGGAATTCCGTTACTCATTGCTATGTACGGAGAATATTCGGGTAATCTCATGGTACAAGTCGTGGTGCTGCAGTGCATCATATGGTACACGCTCCTCCTCTTTCTGTTCGAGTACCGAGGCGCTAAGATGTTGATAATGGAGCAGTTTCCTGAGACCGCAGCTTCGATAGTTTCGTTTAAGGTCGAATCCGACGTCGTTTCCTTGGATGGCCAGGATTTTCTCGAAACGGATGCTGAAATTGGAAACGATGGAAAGCTGCACGTCACTGTACGGAAGTCGAACGCCTCTCGGCGTTCGTTCGGCCACTCCGGGATAACTCCCCGCCCCTCGAATCTGACCGGCGCCGAGATTTATAGCTTGAGTTCTTCCAGAAATCCGACTCCGAGAGGCTCTAATTTCAACCACACAGATTTTTACTCTATGATGGGGATGGGGAGGTTATCCAATTTTGGGAATTCTGATACAGGTAGAATGTCCAATTTCAATGCTGCGGATTTGTATTCTGTTCAATCGTCGAGAGGACCAACTCCAAGGCCATCCAATTTTGAGGAAAATTCAGCCGCCGGTGCTCTGATGAACTCGCCCAAATTCGGTTACTTCCCGGCGCAATCTGCTCCTCCGGCTTCTTACCCTGCTCCAAATCCTGAAATCGCTTCTGCCCATCCGAAAACTGCGAAATCAAATCAGACGCCGGGAGGCGGTAAGGCGGCTAATCACGACGCGAAAGAGTTGCACATGTTTGTGTGGAGCTCAAGTGCGTCGCCGGTGTCGGAAGTAGGCGGCGGAGCCGCCGGACTGCACGTCTTTGGAGGCCCTGAGTTCGGTGCTTCAGAGCAATCAGGGCGATCTGATCCAGGTGCAAAGGAAATCAGGTTATTGGTTAGCGACAATCCTCAAAATGGGGAGACTAAAGGTGAATTTTCAACTTCTTGCTTTATAATTTCTATGCTTACAAGGTGTTTGATTGTTTGTTTGTGTGGGATTTTTTCTTTACAGCGGTTCCGCAGACTGTGGACCATGGTCGAGAGGACTTCAGCTTCGCCGGCGGTGATAATGGAGAGGAAAGAGAAAAGGAGGATACAGCAGGGCTTTCCAAACTGGGGCCCAACTCCACCGCAGAGCTTGAACAGAAGCTGGCCGGAGTTCTGGACGGCGGTGGCGTGAAACATATGCCGCCGGCGAGTGTGATGACGCGCCTAATCTTGATCATGGTTTGGCGTAAACTTATCCGAAACCCCAACACCTATTCTAGCCTCATCGGCCTAATTTGGTCTTTAGTCTCTTTCAAGTAATTAATTATACTAATCTAAGAATTTGATTATACTAAAATTAAGCATTTTCTTTTAAACAAAGAATAAATTCTGATATTTTATTATTTAAATTTCAGGTGGGATGTGCACATGCCCAAGATTATCGACGAATCGATCAAAATTCTCTCAGATGCTGGTCTTGGAATGGCTATGTTTAGCTTAGGTACTTTGAAGAATTCAGGCTTTTTCCAATCTAAATATTAAATTTCATAGTTTATTACTAGCATTCATTTAGTCGTATTTATGATCAACAAACTGTACATTTTCAATAAATTGGATAGATTGACAGCTATGAAAATGGGGCCGATGTATGAGAGTGTCTGTATGCATTTAATTAACCGATGGTGGTTGAGATTTAATTTGACAAAATTTGAATAGGAATTAGATTGATTAGATTGGTTTTGAATGAAATGCAGGTCTTTTTATGGCCCTTCAACCGAAGATAATCGCATGTGGAAACTCGGTGGCCACTTTCGCCATGGCGGTGAGGTTTCTCACAGGCCCAGCAGTCATGGCCGCCGCTTCCATTGCTGTTGGCCTTCGTGGCAACCTTCTCCACGTCGCCATTGTGCAGGCCGCGCTTCCACAAGGGATTGTGCCATTTGTTTTTGCTAAAGAGTACAATGTTCATCCCCAAATTCTTAGCACTGCGTAAGTTATTAGCTAATATTATTTAAATTTGATGGATTATTTAATTAATTGATTAATAATTTAATTGGATTTGTGCAGGGTGATATTTGGGATGCTGATTGCGTTACCTATCACGCTGGTGTATTATATTCTTCTGGGTTTGTAAGCAATTAATTAAGTTGGAGTGATGAATGCGACATTCTTCTTCACAGTAGTAGGATGAGATGATTTTTGGTGAAGAAAAGTGTGCAGTGCAGCGTTCCCAGGAGATTGGATTCTCCCTGAAATGAGGATGATGATGCGTGTGGGCTAATTACTTGTGGAGGGGAGGGGGAACAGAGCACAGCAAATCAGGGAACCACAAACTAGTTACGGAGTATTTATTAAATTAGTCTTCATTAATCTTTTTATGATTCAAGGTATTATATATGTATGTAATATACATTCCACTCTCCTTCCACGGGTTTGTATTCGGTTTTGTTGTTTTCTTAACAATGTAAATTTTGTCTAGATTAATCATTAATTTGATATCCAAGAGTTACATATCTCTTAATTATACTTCTTAGAGCTACCTACATACCTATGACATCATTAATATATGTCTTAAAATTGAGTTTATACTTTTGCAAGTTTTGGTATCCGGTTAAAAGGTCGACTAATTCAGGAGATCAATTTCAGGGTTCACTAGCAGAAGTTCCGCTTAATGCGTGAATTTGAAGTCTGCACACCACTGGACTCAACTCCTTGAGGGTTAACACATGTTTCTTTTGAAGTCTGCACACCATTGGACTCAACTCCTTGAGGGTTAACACATGTTTCTCTTAGTTTAAACGGGTTTATTAAAATAAAATTGAAAATAATTCTTGTTGATTTTGTTATAGTGATGTACATAAGTAGCACGTGTTGTTATTATTGAATTAGAAGATAATTAATTAAGGGGGCTTGTGAAGGCATGTTGGTGGGAAAGATAATTAGTTGGATGGGGGAACTTTTAGGGGTTGTAAAGAGAAGAAAAGAAAAAGGAAGATAAGTGAGTCAAAAGGGGAGTTGCTTTGCCCCCACAAATCACGATCCTACCTTATAAGAGCAGCCACTAGGGTGGGTGTGGTTCCACAGTTGAAACCCCTTTTTTTATCAAGGAAAAATACAAGCACGTGATTTTACACATGCTTGCTTCAATTCATTGAACATCTCACAACCCCCCATTCCCCTCTACCATTATTCTTTCATCTTTTATAGGGTTAGGGGTCGATGGATACCTACCTTTATCATCACACATCATGCAAACCATTTATATTGCATCTCCTATATATATATACATACCGATCGAGGTGTGCAATGATCGGTTCGATTGATTGAATCGATCGAAATAATAAAACTGAAATACGGATCAAAATTTCTATATAAGTAAAAATCACTCTGGTCAGTTATTCGGTTATAATTAAAACAAAACATTTGAAAGAATTTTGTCTCACAGGACGTGTGGGCGTGAGCCTTAATGCTCTGATACCATGAAAAATTTTGTCTCAAAAAATCTAAACTTATAGAAATATGTGTATTAATTCTTATATATTAATTTCTAATAATATTGTACTCCGTATTTCAATTTTTTCCATTCCTACTTAAGAATTCAAGAAAGACATTGAGAGCAATTAGCGAGTTGGGGATTAGGACTTGGGTTCCAAATTTTCCACCGTTCCTTATGTATTACTCCCTCTTTTTTTATAATTGTCACTTTGACATTTTCTAACAAATTAAGATATTAAATTGTGATCCATATTATTCTTTATTAATGATAAATAATTTTGATATTATTTTTTTTTTAATAAAGAATGTGGTCAAGAATGTATGTAGTATTCATATATACAACATTTATTGGTTTTTCATGATTTATGCTACTATATTTATTGAAATTGGAGGCAAATTTTTTTATAAGGATTTGTCAAAATTAAAGAAAAAAATATGACACTTATTTTAAAAATATTTAAAAACACAAAGTGACACTTAATAAAAAAATGAAGGGAGTATGAGGTTAGAGATAGGACTAATAAGGTTATGAATTTAAGTATAATATATAAAATATATATGGGACCTTCTACATGTAGTCAGGGTGTCGTAAGGTGTCGTAATGACTACCGTAGTCAGTTAATCTAAGTCATTAAAAATCTAATCTAAAGGCTTAAATTTGATGACCTGTTACCTTTAGTAAATTTTACGGTATGTATTATCGTAATGTGTCATAAATTTGTATTTTCTATTAAAGAGAACGTGTCAAACATGGAAGTTTTTGTTTTGTAAATAAGGATATGATTTATCAATTTATAATTATCAATAATTTACCATAAATAATTTATATTTATAATTATTTGTAAGAATTATAATTATTTCCAAAATTAGAGTGTGCACGGTCTAGAATTCGTGCATTACCAATAATTTACCATATATAATTGATATTTATAATTATTTGTAAGAATTACAATTATTTCCAAAATTTAGTTGTGCACGGTCTAGAAGTCGATATGGGTCGTTCTCTCGTTTATCAGAGTATTCAACACATGTTATACGTCGATATCCATGTTCTACATAGTACTCGTATAAAATATCACATGGATCTAGGAGAATGGCCGGTAAGGTGTCGTTAGTGACGGTAATGACCTTCGTTCCGTTATAATGTCACACGGGTCGTTATCTCGTTTTCGTGTGTCAAATATGAAACTTAAGTTTTCCGATATCATCATTTTACAACCTAAACATGTTTTTAAGAATAGAACGACATGGTTAACCCCAAATTTAACGTGTTTGAAAACAATGGATGATCTGATTGATAAAGAACACATGATTTATATAACCTAAAATATAGTGATTGAGTGATCGATCAGTGGTGAACTGTCCAATGAACATGGCAACCTGATAATGGATTGAATCAAGGATCAGACGGATTTAATTGAGCGACCCTCGAAGAAAAGCCCCTTTGTTCTTGGAGTGAGCAAGTTCGATTGTAGAGTGGAGAAGTAAAATCAATGAGAAAGATTCATTCTTGCTTCCAACCTAATGCTTCAAACTTGCTTGTTAATTGCGAATCAAGGGACAAGGATCACGAATTGGTGAAAACTCTTAAGAATGTGCGGACTGAATTGGGGAAGACAAAAGACCTAATTACTAATTTAACAAATCTATTTTTTTAATTATTATTTGGATTGATTTCATTAATTTTTAAAATAAGAATAATTGTATTACAAAAGGTTAGAACAATAATTTTACCTAATATATATGTATATATTTTAAAAATAATTTAAATAAAAGAAGGGTAATATAGTAAATAATAAAATATAATTTAAAAAATGATATAAATAACTTAAACATGTATAATAGGTAAAAGGTCGTTACGACGTTTACGACGCCATGTGGCGCGATTCGACAGAGTGACTATAGTAAGAATTGCCCAATTTATATTATATTAATTTGTTTAGTTTGGTCTATTCAATTTTTAATTAGAGAAAACTAAAGCGAATAAAATTTTAATTTTAGAGATGAAAATTGAACTATGATAATTAAACTTAATCAAATATCATATTTTGATTCAATTTTTATTTTTGTTTAGATCATTTTCTACAAACCCATATTCTGTATAAGTAGGACTGTAGGAGTAAATGAACATGTTACTACTTCTTGTTGCTAGTCAATTTATATGCAGCTTGATTCGTCAACTTAAATGCACACCAAAATTACAAATATAACTTCGATCAATCAGTGATAAAATAGCCCTGCACGAAGTTGCCTCGTTGCTGGTGTTGCTCCCTCCAATCGGATATGAATCAACGCCTGCAAAACACGCTGGAATGATATCTGACGTGGAGACTCCGACGCTCAAATTAGAAAATCGACGATCTCAAGGTATTTTCGGAGAACACTCGATCAAGGTGGAATGTCCTACTTGGATGCAATATGAATATCAATGTGTGTGTATGAATGATTGAAGCGTGTGCTTCAATCGTGAATCATCAGATAGCAAACAGTGTTATCTAGCTCTGTAGTGTTTTCTATCATATTCACCATATATGTTTTGGTCTAGTTGTGTTATGGTGTATTCAAATGATATGTTATGAATGTGTAGGATATTAAATAATAACTAAAAACGAACCTAGGGGAGGTATAATTGTCTCCCCCTTATCTCTCTGTAACAACCCTCTAAGATCTCCGCAAGGACTCGATCCACGTTTAACATTAAAAGTCCAAAAAGTCTTATCTCTTTATTCAAATGCCTTATTAAATAGTTTCAACTATCTTTCAACTCCGATTTTCAAGAAAAATTATGGAAACACTCCCTGAATTCTAGTTGCCCCACTTCTGATCCATCTCCACTCCTCCTTCAACTCAAAAAATAGGGGAAGTTAGTGGAGATACCTTATGGACTTTGACTACATAGTACACTTTACGATGGGCTTCAGCCCAACTCGCGATGAACCAGTATGATCATGGACTTGGGCCCTCCGGGGTCTAATGAGCTTCGACCCAGCTCCCGTTGAACACGTATGATCATGGGCTTGGGCTCTCCAACATCTAATGAACTTCGGTCTAACTTTAGATAAATTTATATGATCGTGAGATTGGGCCCTGCCGTCGAGTGTCTCCAGGTCCAAAAGGGCATGTAGCCTCTTTATTCAATAAACATGCCATGCATATTAACCACTTACAACGGTCAAAATCTATAAGAAGGTTAACTATCACAATATTCATATATAATCAATATCATATTCTAAATAAAGAAGGAATAATATGAGATAATATTATTTCATCATTAAAACAAAACTATATCATCATCATCCATATTCCATGTATCTTTTTCTTACGACAACATAATTTGTTTGCACCAGAGCTTATGTGGTTAAGAATTACCTACTAACAAACATAAAATGTGTAATGATACTAAGGAAAATTTTAGAGAGAAGCTAAAGTGAGAAAAAATATTTTGCATATATTGGAATGTGTCCATAATCTAGTTTTTTTTTTTTTTTTTGAATTCAAGTAGAGTTAGATTCCATTATTGCAAGAACAAAGAGGAGTAGATAGCCCAAATACACAATTTGGAGGGTCTATCCAGTTGACATTATTCTCAAGGGACTGAGATTCCCTTGCTAACTTGTGAGCCAAAACGTTGGCATCCCTTTGAACATAAGAAATTCTAACATTTGAGAAGTGATCGATGAGATCCCGACATTTCAGAACATAGTCACCAAAGTACAACTCCATCATATCCATAGAATTGATGGCGTCTACTACAAGTTTAGTATCACCTTCAACCACACAATTATCCATGCCTGTATCTTTCAGCCACGTAAGGGCTTCGAGAAACCTAATTGCCTCGCCTACCTCAATCGCGTAGCATCCTCTAAACACCATTGTTTTTCCCATAATGATCTCTCCATCCTCATTTCGAATTATTAGTCCAATCCCAGTTTGTTGGGTTTCTTGGAAATATGTTGCATCTGTGTTTATTTTTGCAGGAGCCCAGAGAAGGTGGATGCCAAGCTTTGCACACAGTCTGATCACGCCCAGCCCCCCTGCTACGAGTAGAGCCCTTTTCCGCCTTCAACTCGATCCACTCGCACGCTGAGGCGTGGACTGCAGCAACAAACGACTTACAGTTGTTATCCCACAACATCGTATTGCGTTCTATCCAAATTTGCCTAAGCAACATTCCAAAACTCGCGGCAACAGTATCTATTGGGCTTGACACCATGTCAAAAATAATGTTTTTCATGGTGCTTCCCTGAGCCATACATTCCACCAATTTCGTCCAAAGGCCAGCCAATTCCCAGCACTTCCGTGCATAATCACATGCGTAAAAATGTGCCAGTCGTCTTCAACTCCCTCATTACAGAGGACACACGCCAGGTCGGTTTCAATACCTCTCGTCGCTAAGTTCACCTTGGTCGGGAGACAATTCTTCGCAACCCGCCATAATAAGTCTTTTACTTTTGGTGGTGCTTGCAGTCTCCATAAAACCCTCATCTCCCCCTCTTCCCTAAATCTTTTGTTTGATTCATCCTGCATTAACCATGTGTATGCTGATTTCACGGTATAAATTCCCCTCCTAGCTGGGTACCAAATTAATTTTCCAACAGTCCCCATAGGAGGAAGCGCAATATTCAGGATTCTCATGGCATCATCTGGTATCAGTTCCTGTATAAGTTCTTTATCCCAACTTCGAAGTTCCGAATCAAAGAGTGATGTCACACGCAGATCCTCCAGCCCTTCTAGCCGCTCAGATTGGACGCATCTATTCCCACGCCCTTCAAGCAAAGGCATGTCCCAAACTTTTATGTTATCCCATGTGCCCACCTTTCAATTTACCCCAGACTTTACCAAATTCTGACTTGCAAATATACTGGACCAAGTATAGCTTGGAGACCAACCCAAAGTAGCCGAGAGAAAATTCGTTCTTGGAAAATAGCGTGCCTTTAAAAATTTTCATATTAGTGCATCCAGATCTTTTATTAAACGCCACCCCATTTTGCCCAGTAGGGCACCCCATTTTGCCCAGTAGGGCAATATTAAAGTTGCGTAAATCTCTAAACCCACGACCTCCACTCTTCTTATCCACACAGAGGCTCTCCCATCTCATCTAGTTTATCCCCTTTATCGCATCCGTTGAGTTACTCCACCAAAATTTATTCATCATGATTTGTAACTCATCTAACAACGGGCTCGGTAAGAGCAATGTAGACATAAAAAAAGTGGGGATAGCCTGGGCTGCTGCCTTAATTAAAACCTCCTTCCTAGCCTTTGACAATTTCTTATTATGCCAGCCTTGAAGGTTCGACCAAAGCCTCTCCTTAACGTAGTCAAATATTTCTCTCTTCATCCTTCCAATAAGCAAAGGCCAGCCAAGATAACGGCCTGTATTTATAGGGTTCTGAACTGCTAGTACCTCCTGAATTTGTTCACGCCGAGCCTCCTCCACGTTCTTACCGAAATAAATTTCGGATTTAGAATAGTTGATGGCTTGGCCCGAGCATTGTTCATACTCATTTAATATACCCTTCAAACGATAACATTCAACTTCAGATGCTCTATAGAATAAGAGGTTGTCATCCGTGAATAATAGATGACTGACCTCCGGAGCTCATCTACATACCTTATTTTGTTGGTGTATATTGTAAAGCAAACTTTTAGTGGGCTTTTGTGACGTATATTTGATTTCATTTTATCTGAAATAAATGGTTTTTCACATTATTGCATTCTTTGTGATTACTTGTATGTCTGCTTATCTTGCATTGTAGACGATGTGGTGGGTTTGTAGTCACACAGAAGATCACATTGTCAGTTCCTTGTAAGATATAAACAATATTCACAACTGAGATAGTTCTGGACAAAACTATTGGTTTAAGTTGTAGTGTAAACTTGTTAGTGGTTTGTCTTGGCCATTAGTTTATACTAGTGCGCTTTGGCGTATTGAATGGATCACAGATAAGACATGTTCTTCTGTTCTGACTGTTATGAAGAACTAGAGGTCTTGGTGACTTTTATGATTCTTAACCCTAAGTGTGATATTTAGATGTGTGGGGTGCTTGTTCACTACTTTGATGTACCATAGGTGAGAATCTTGGTAGATTCTTCACGCTCCGTATTTTGGGTAGTGGCATCGCTCGCATGATGTCTACGTATTGGCATTAGGGCACCGTGTCCTGTACATCCAGACTCATGATGTCCCCTTGAGGAAACTCATAAAGGATTGTCGTATTAAACCCTGCAGGTGGATTTAATCCGTACGACAACAAGGTTGAGTGGTACTACTCAAGGAATTATATAAATTAATTATTTAAATAAGTCAGGAGCTTTAATAATTAATGGACGTGCGATATCTTAAACACGGGGAATTATGAAGTCTAATAGAAGCCCTGATTCAGTTCGGGATAGGACGGGAGTGCAACATTAATTCTCTAGTGGAATGAATTAATGTTCTCGGGCCAAATTATATGTTCTGGGCTGAACATAAGAGTATTTGGGCCTGTAAGAAGCCCAAACCCTATACCTTCTAATTGATCCCTAATCTGGCCCATGAACTTATGGAGATTATAAATAGGAGCCTCAAAATAGTTTTGAAACCCTAGCACACACGAAATTGAGAAAAACGGCTAGGGTTTTAAGGAGACAAAACCGAGGCACCTTCTCCACGTTTGATAGCGCGTCGTCCACCCGGTGTTCGAGAGAGGTTGGGAGACAGGCTAGAAGATCCGTAGATTGGAATCAACGTCTCGATCTTCAAGGGTAACAAATATAAATTCTGCTTTAGACGCATGTTTAGGTTTTAATTCGTTATTTATACGTTTGGCATCCGACAACGATCCAGGTGATGGACCGCCTTCGCCAGCTTGTTCAAGCAATTGGTATCAGAGCCTGGATTCGTGGATTGTTGGCTCTGCCTGAAACGTATGATTGTATGATTCAATTTATTTTGTTTCATGTATGTATGCGTTTCTGTTGGTTATGTTTTTTTTTCTTCTATCGCAACCCTAGTGTTATGTAATCGGTTTTCCCACCAGATAATAAGTGTGGGTAGTATAGGACTATTTCATAGATCACTGTAGTAGGGATTTTCTCGTTTATATTGTATTTTTTGATCGTTAGAACGGGCGGTGTCAATGGAAAATATGAAAACAGTAATCTGAGTTTTTCGGGTTATGGCCTTGGACGGTGAAAACTGTTTTGGCCATAACTTTTGACTCGGGTGTCCGTTTTCAACCCACAAGACCTTTTTGGAAACGTCTCGACGAGATCTACAAGAGTCTCAGCTACATCGCGATGACGAGTTGCGAGGCCTAATTTAAAAGCCTTGATGAAGTTTTCTGCCAGTTTTTATTGATGGACGAGAATTCGAGGTTTTTGCATTGCGTGAGAGGCCGATGCGAGGCATCCGTCCGCACCACTGTTTTTATCATTGTAATAGCTTATAATAGGCTGTTTTTGATAGGTTTTCAAGGGGTTGCGATAGATGTGAATTTATTTATTTTTGCCTATGGTTATCGCATCTTGTATTGTTATGGCATGCATGTGTTAATTTTTGTTAATTTGCTATGCCAATGAATAATCTTCATGTTAAAATGACTAAGTGAGATAATTGAATTTTAATTAATTTATAGGCCTCCACAATTGGTCTTTAAGTAAGGTGTATGTTGCTCGTGGGACCTTGGGAGTCTCCCCCTAACGGGTGCAACATTCACGAGCTTACTAGTTAAGACTTCTAATAAAACTGTTTTAATCTTTATATGAAGTGTGTGATCTTCCCTAACGGATGTGTCATCCATGAGTTCATCAGTAAAGAATAATTCAAGATAACTGTTGTTAAATTGTGGTCATCACTTAGATGTGAATTTTAATATAACCCCCCAACTGGGTCACTGTTCTAGTTCACATGACTAGTTAAAGTTCGACTGTTAATTTCATTCGTCATAAGGATAAGTTGACGTGATATTGAAATTAAAGACTGAATGCCTGGTCGATGAATACATGTGTAAACGACCACCCTAACGTGGCTTGCATATGTGTTTGTTGGGCTGTTGGAGGTAGAGCCGTCAAAACGGGCTGGGCCCATTGGGCCAGCCCGCCCCGCCACTTAAAACAGTGGGTTGGGCCAAGATTTTCTAGGACCGCTAGGAGGCGGGCCAGGCCGTTTGGGCTGCAATATTAGGCGGGTTGGGGTGGGCTTTGGCGGGCTGGCCCGCCATTTTTTGTTTTAAATATTTTATTTAATTAAAATATATAAAAACAATATATAATAAACCTAACTAAAAGCAAAAACTCTAGAGCAGCCGCATTTTTTCCCTTTCTTTCTTCAATTTTTGAATTTCTGTACTCATAATATATACTAATATATGTATATTACTGTTTGTAATATATTATACTCCCTCCGTCCCGTGATTACTTGCACACTTTCCTTATTGGGACGTCCCAAAATTACTTGCACACTCTTTATATGGAAATATCCCACAAAATTAATAACCTCACAACATCATTTTATTTTCAAATTTGCCACTCCTTTTTTCCATACATTTCACTTTACACATCATGAAATCCACTTTACACATCATCAAATTACCTAAAATACCCCTCCTTTATCTTACATCATCAACTACTAAATTCACTTTTCTTAAACAACGTGTCGGTCAAACCGTGCAAATAATCTTGGGACGGAGGGAGTACAATTAATAATAACAATATTCGTATTTGGTTTTTTTTGTTCTTAATTAATAATTACGGTAATTCTTCATATTTATTTCTTTTATATATAATAGATTGAAAATAGACTGAAAATATATCTTTTTCTTGATGAATATTCGTGTTCTTAATTATAGACTAAAAAATTTGGGACCAAAATTATGTATAAAAGAGGTATATTATTGTTCTTAATTATATATTACTGTAATTTTTTATGTTTCTTGATGAATTTAATAATTATTTTTGTAAAAAAAATATAAAAAACTTTTTGCCCGCCAAAACCCGCGGCCCGCCTATTTCTGGGTTGGGTTGAGGTTTTGGCAGCTTTCTGACAAACGGGTTGGCCCGCCCCGCCCCGCCAAATGGCGGGCTTTTGCGGTTTTGGCCCGCCCCGCCGGCCTGTCTTGACAGGTCTAGTTGGAGGTTGTGTTGAATATTGGTTTTGAAGGTTTCCAATGTTTTATGCTTCAAACTTATGTGATTTATTGCTTGCATTTTATTTATTTTAGATACATTATGGTGACATTCAACCCACTTATGGTTATCTTAAATCAAAATAAGCTTATTGGTCAAAATTACTTGGATTAGAAAAGAAATTTGGACATTGTCCTAGTTGCTGATGAGTACAAGTTTGTGCTCGATACATCTGCTCCTGCCCCTTTGGGAGCCAAATCTACTGAAGCGCAAAGGGAGGCTCATAAGAAGTGGCACAAGGCTGATGAGATGGCTCGTTGTTACATTTTGGCCTCGATGTCAAATGTTTTACAACAGCAGCATCAAACTATGCCTAATGCCGCAGCTATGATGTTGAGCCTCAAAGAGCTTTTTGGTGAGAAAGATAGGGCTGCCCGCTTTGAGGCTATGAGGAAGATCATGTCAACCTCTATGCCAGAGGGAGCGTCCGTGAGGGACTACAGTCTCAAGATGATGGAATATCTGAATGAGATTGAGGTCCTCGGAGGGTTAATCGATAATGACACCAAGATCGATATGATCCTACACTCGCTCCCAAAGTCTTTTGAGAACTTCCGTGTAAACGCGATCATGAGTAAGAAGGATTATACTTTGACCGAGCTTCTTACGGAATTGGTCGCGGTGGAGGGTTTCATGGGTAAACGACCACAGGCCAATGTTACTGTTCAGGGTGGACCTTCTTCGTCTAATGGCAAGAAGAAGAAAAAGCCTTTACAGAAAAAGGGTGGTGGTGAAAGCAGTGGGAGCAAGAAACTAGCGCCTTCTGGTGGCGTGAAAAAACCGAAGGGCAAATGTTTCAAATGCAACAAGACTGGACATTGGAAGTCTGATTGTCCTCTCCTGAAAAAGGACAACTCTAGTACGTCTCTCTCTTTAGTTGTTGAAACATGTTTTGCGGCTTGTTCTGCCTTTTCTTGGGTAGTAGATATAGGAGCCACGGACCATGTTTGTTACACCTTGTAGGGGTTTCTGCAGACAAGGGAACTGAGTGAGGGCGAGATTATCATTAGTTTGGGCAATGCTGCGATAGTATCAGTGGTTGCAGTGGGAGACGTGCACTTATGTTTTTCTAATTCTGTTTTAGTATTAAAGAATGTTTTATACGTGCCGAATTTTCGGAGAAATTTAATTTCTGTTTCGAAGTTGTTTTTCGATGGATGCTCAGTTGTTTTTAATGACAATGTTGTTATTATGAGAAATGACTCTTTAATTTGTTCTGGCACGTTAGAAAACAATCTTTATACTATTATGTGTGCATATCATACTGTGACTGAAGCTCATTCATCATCATCATTAAATAAGAGAAAGGAACCTTCTAAGTTGAATCAAACGTACCTTTGACATCTAAGATTGGGTCATGTCAACCTACGAAGGATTCAAAGACTAGTAAGTAGTGGGTTTTTGGAGTCTCTCCAAGTGGAACCATTCTCAGTCTGAGATCATTCTAAATGAGTTGAGAGGAGACAATGGCACACCGAGTGTGCAAGAGGAAATACCACAAGAGACTGCACAACGTGGCGACTCTGATGAACCTTTGTATACATTGCCTCGTCGTAGAGGGAGGGTTGTTCGCCAACCTGATTGTTTCATGTTTGTGGGAGAGTCTATGGACTTGATTCCAAGCGATGAACATGATGATAACGACCCCTGGACATACAAAGAGGCAATCAAAGACAAAGATGCAGAGTCTTGGCACAAGTCCATGGATTCAGAAATTGAATCTATGGATGCTATGGAAGTGTATGACCTAAGTGAACTTCCCCACGACAAGAAAACCGTTGGGTGTAAGTGAGTCTACAGACGTGAGAGAGGGTCTGATGGGCAGATTACTGCTTTTAAGGCACAGTTGGTGGCAAAGGGTTTTACCCAGAAAGAAGGAATCGACTATGACGAGACCTTCTCACCAGTAGCCATGCTAAAATCGATCCGGATTCTGTTATCCATAGCTAATCACATGAACTATGAGACTTGGCAAATGGATGTCAAGACAGCTTTCCTTAATGGAAATTTGGATAAGGACATCTATATGCAGCAACCCGAGGGTTATGTGAAGAAAGGCCAAGAGCATCTAGTCTGGAAGCTGAAAAAGTCTCTTTATGGCTAAAACAAGCTTCCAGGTCGTGGAACATTCGTTTTGACGAGGTGATAAAATCTTTTGGATTTGAATAATGTCAAAATGAACAATCTTGTGGCTTTCAGAACAGTTTCAAATGAAGGATATGGGAGAAGCATCGTACATTCTTGATATTATGGTCATTCGTGATAAAAAAAAAGAGAATGTTGTGTTTATCCCAAGCGTCTTACATTGATACTGTGATTGCTCGTTTTGGCATGCCAAATTCCAAGAAGGGCATACTACCTTTCAAACATGGAGTCCCTCTGTCTAAGGATATGTGTCCTAAGACACAGAAAGAGATAGAGGAGGTGGCTAAGGTTCCTTATGCTTCGGCTGTAGGAAGCCTTATGTATGCGATGTTGTGTACGAGGCCTGATATTTGCTATGCAGTCGGCATGGTAGCAAGATATCAGTCTAACCCTGGTCAAGGACATTGGACTGCTGTAAAGCATATTCTCATGTACTTGAAAAAGACTCGAGATTATATGCTAGTATACTTGTCAAATAGTTTGATTCCTTTGGGTTATACCGATTCAGATTTCCAAGTTGATCGAGATGAACGGAAATCAACCTCGGGTTATGTGTTTATGCTGGGAGGCGCAGCCATATCTTGGAGAAGTGTGAAGCAGAAATGCATCGCGGACTCCACTATGGAAGTCGAGTACGTAGCTGCCTCAGAGGCCGCAAAGGAGGCTGTCTGGATGTGTAATTTTTTTTTGAAAATAGGGGTATCTCAGAGTATGCTGATGTGTATCACTGTTTATTGTGATAACGCGGGTGCAGTGGCAAACTCGAAAGAACTTAGAGCCCACAGAGCAAGTAAACACATAGAGCGAAAGTACCACATTATACGAGATATCGTAAATCGAGGAGACGTGTTTGTAGCTAAGATTGCGTCGTTAGATAACTTGGCTGATCCTTTCACAAAGACGCTGGCAATAAAAGTCTTTGAGAAACATGTAGAGGGTCTTGGTTTACAATGTATTACAAGCTAGACTTTGAGTATTAGTGGGAGAAATGTTGATGTCTTTATGTGTATACTAAAAGTTAAGCTTTAGTATAAGTGGGAGATTGTTGGTGTATACTGTAAAGCAAACTTTTAGTGGGATTTTGTGACGTATATTCGATTTCCTTTTATCTGAAATAAATGGTTTTTCATATTATTGCATTCTTTGTGATTACTTGTATGTCTGTTTATCTTGCATTGTAGACGATGTGGTGGGTTTGTAGTCACACAGAAGATCACATTGTCAGTTCCTTGTAAGATATAAACAGTATTCACAACTGAGATAGTTCTGGACAAAACTATTGGTTTAAGTTGTAGTGTAAACTTGTTAGTGGCTTGTCTTGGCCATTAGTTTATACTAGTGCGCTGTGGCGTATTGAATGGATCACAGATAAGACATGTTCTTCTGTTCTGACTGTTATGAAGAACTAGAGGTCTTGGTGACTTTTAGGATTCTTACCCCTAAGTGTGATATTTAGATATATGGGGTGCTTGTTAACTACTTTGATGTACCATAGGTGAGAATCTTGGTAGATTCTTCACGCTCCGTATTTTGGGTAGTGGCATCGCTCGCATGATGTCTACTTATTAGCATTAGGGCACCATGTCCTGTACATCCAGACTGATGATGTCCCCTTGAGGAAACTCATAAATGATTGTCGTATTAAACCCTGCAGGTGGATTTAATCTGTACGACAACAAGGTTGAGTGGTACTACTCAAGGAATTATAGAAATTAATTATTTAAAGAAGTCAGAAGCTTTAATAATTAATGGACGTGCGATATCTTAAACACAGTGAAATATAAAGTCTAATAGAAGCCCTGATTCGGTTCGGGATAGGACGGGAGTGCAACATTAATTCCCTAGTGGGATGAATTAATGTTCTCGGGCCAAATTATATGTTCTGGGCTAAACATAAGAGTATTTGGGCCTGAAAGAAGCCCAAACCCTATGCCTTATAATGGATCCCTAGTCTGGCCCATGAAGCATTTGGAGGTTATATAAAGGAGCCTTAAGTTAGTCTTGAAAACCCTAACACACACGAAATTGAGAAAAACGGCTAGGGTTTCAAGGAGACGAAATTAAGACGCCTTCTCCACGTTTGATAGCGCGCCGTCCACCCGGTGTTCGAGCGAGGTTGGGAGACAGGCTAGAAGATCCGTAGATTGGAATCAACGTCTCGATCTTCAAGGGTAACGAATCTAAATTCCGCTTTAGACGCATGTTTAGGTTTTAATTCGTTATTTATACGTTTGGCATTCGACAACGATCCCGGTGATGGACCGCCTTCGCCGGCGTGTTCCAGCAGTATCGTCTCGAAGGCAATAAGGATGTTATCTTGAATTGATCGGCCCGGGATAAACGCTGATTGTGCTTTATCGACAAGACACTACAGGACTTTCTTCAACCTATTGCAAAGGACCTTCGAGATAATTTTATATAGAATATTGCATAGAGGAATAGGTCGAAGATCTCTTACAGTTTGTGGAGTTTCAACTTTTGGGATGAGCATAACATTCGTTTCATTGAGACCATGTGGGAACTCCTCTCTTTGTAGCCATTCGACTCACTCCATAAATATGTCATTACACAACGTGTCCCAATTGTGTTGAAAAAATGGAGGAAGTTAGCCCATGTGGCCCAAGTGCTTTGTCTCCGTGCATTTGCTTAATAGCATGCGTAAATTCCTCCTTCGTAAATTCTCTGGTAAGCTGTGTATTCTGCACATCAGTAATCAATGCTTCTAGAGGTGTTAAGAATTCTTCCACCCCAGTACATAATTGATTTCCCAGAAACTGCTCCTGAAAATAATGTTGTATCATTGTGCACAGGCCAACTTGATTTACCTACCCATTCTCCATTATTTGATAGAAGACGCTGGATTCTGTTTCGACGTTTCTAAGTCGATGCGGCCTGGTGGAAGAAACGGGTGTTATTATCTCCGTCTCGGAGCCAAAAGAGTTTGGCTCTTTGCTTACAATACACTTCCTCTTGTCTCAAAACTGATCTGAGATCCTCTCTAGCCACTCGGGTCATCTCCATTCCTTGCATGCTCATTTCCCCTTGTAAATTCTCAATACGCCGGAGCAGCTCCTTCTTCCATGATCTGAATTTAGAGTCCACCTTATCACCCCACAGAGCAAGCGATTCACTTGTGGCTGCTAGGTGTTGGGTGACAGTATGTGCATTAAATCCCGTCCAGCATCGGTTTACAACTGTCTTGAAATCTGGCTCCTCAAGCCAGCGATTTTCAAAGCGGAATGGTTTCCTTCTAGTCCTAGTAGCAGTCGACATGGTATCAAGAAGTAGAGGGTTATGATCTGATACCGGTGCTACTAGATTCAGTAACTCAGCCCTTGGAAATCTTGCGTGCCAATCTTGTGTACCCATAGCCCGATCCAATCATTCCTCCACTATATTGCTGGGATCCCTACCACGGGACTAAGTGAATCTGTATCCCGAGAGCTGGACATCAATAAGGTTTCAATCGTTCACAACTTCTCTAAAACCCTGAAATAGATATTGGGGATGGGGTACCCGTCCTCTTTTTTCAGCGCTGGAAAGGATGTCATTAAAATCGCCAATGCAAGCCCAAGGGCGAGCATCGGTATTGGCAAGGGTTCACAGAAGATCCCAAGATAGGTGACGTCGATTACGTTCAGGAAATCCATAAAAACCTGTGAGACTCCTATCACCTTCAGCATCATGAATAAGCATATTAATGTGATTATTTGAATAATTCAAAATAGAGCATATTGTATTATTATTCCACAAGATGGACAAACCGCCACTACAGCCTACACAATCGATTGAAAAACAGGATTCAAAATTTATTTTAATACGGATAGCTTCTAAATTAATTCCATGAGACAAAGTTTCAGACAAGAAAAATATATGGGCGGCGAGCTCGAATGAGGTTGCATAGGCCGGAACTGCAGTGGGATGACCCAGGCCCCTACAGTTCCAACTGAGGATTTTCATGGCTCCCAACTGACCCCGAGCCAGAGCCAGCCGTTAAAAAATGTTAAGTATCGTTCAATGCATTGCTAGATGAGTCGCCATGCAAACCAACAATCCTCTTTCTCTTCCTTGCTTTAGTTAGACCACTTTCCTCCACTTCCTCCTCCGCATTAGAGTTTCCATCTTCGAAAATGGGATTGGAGATTAGAGCATTATTAATTCCATCATTCCATACCTTCTCTCTCCCATTAGCTATGGCGTTACATTCGGTTCCACCATCATTAACAATAATGGGGGAATTAACGTGTTGACTTTCTCCCCCTATATTTGCAGAATTAATGTTTAAATTATTAAATTCCTCCCTGATTCACGTATTCTACAACGCTAGAATAAACGACCGCAAGTATACGGTGTCTATCGTAGTGAAGTAAGTACGAGGTCGATCTCATGAGGAGGTATAGCGTAAAAGTGTAGTTTGTTAACGAAATTCTAAATAGACGCGATCGATAAAGTGAATATAGTGAATTACCCTAAAGTTGCCTATCAAATTGTCACAAATAAGCAATAAAGAGTAATAAAGAATCGATCAACTAGCATGCAATCACGAAAACGAAGTAAAATGGATGAAAACTCAAAGATGAGAAGGTAGGTCCTAAAGCACATGCAATACTAATGTATCCATCTATGATTAACTATCTACTCAAGTGGTGTTCATGCTTTATCTATAAGATTGATCACATAATAATGGATTAAAAGTTCTCTCGATCCAAGTAATCCAAAGGAAATATCACACAACTTAGTATCTCTACCTAAATTGCACAATAAAACCCAATCAAGCTCCTAAGATCATCACACATCTTCATAATCATTGTTCATATTTCAATCTCACAATAAAATTAGGTCAAATGCTTGCAATCAATTAATCAAAGTAGATTTCTCAACCTAATTTAATTAACTAGGATTAACACATCATCATTGTACACTAATGACATGCTTTGCAATGAAAATCAAGCACCCAAATAGAATTAAGCCACACAAACACCAATTAAGCAAAACATTAATTCATAAACTTCAACAAGAGTATTTACAAGGCTCTAGAACCAAAAGTGTTCTAGCCACTAACTAGCATAGTCAAATTACAAAATCAAATGGAATAACTAAGTAAAAAGAAAGAGAAAGCTTAGTCTAGAATGTGGTAGAGAATTGAATTTACAAGCTATTGCATCCTTCCTTGCTTGATTTGATGAAGAATTGATGAAGATATGGCTAAAACACCTTCAAGTATGTGTAACTATGTGTGGAAATTGAGGAATTGGGGAAGAATGTCTTGGATTTCAAGAAATAGGGCTTATATAGTGTTGGGGTAGGGTTTGGATGCCAAAATTGCAAGTTGGTCCTTCAAAAATGGCCAAAATGGGGAAAAGGCACCGAAAATGGGGATAGCACGGTCGTGCACGGAGCACGGCCGTGCAAAAATGGCATTGGGGTGAGCAGGTGCTCGGCCGAGCTGGGAGCTCGGCCGTGCTCGGCATGTTGGCGTGATGGGGAGTTCTCGGCCGAGGTACGCGGAACAGGGACGGACAGGTGCTCGGCCGTGGCAGGTGCTCCGCCGAGGCGTGTGGAGTTGAGGAGCAGGGTACCTCGGCCGTGGCCTTGTCTCGGTCGAGGCATTGGTCGGCCAGAAATTGCTGTTTCGGCCATGGCCTCCTCGAGCATAGTGCTCGGCCGTGCGCTGGGATTGAGGGGCTCGGATTGCTCGACCGTGGCCTTGAGGTGATCGAGCTCGGCCGTGCCCTCTCCTTGGCCAAAATCCCTGTTTCGGGCGAGCTCGTCTCGGGCGTGCTCGCTCGGTCGCCTTCGGCTCCTTTCTCGTTTCGTGCATAACTTTCGCCTCGGATGTCCGATTGACTCGATTCTTTTGGCTATTCCACTCCGTTTTTCGAGACGAATCCAACCGTGCATTCCTCTTCCTGATCCAATAAAGTATGGTTGGTGTTTTGCTCCAAATTCCATCGTATTTCCTACAAAATAGACAAAACACAACCTTTCTCTCATTTCGGCTTAAACAATCATATTCAATGCATAATTCAATGAAATCCCCATCAAAACACGCTTCACATGTGCCTCTAAAACATGTAAATTCCACTCGAATCACTCCCGCGTCTTAGATAGTTGATTGTCGTTACCTCCGACCGTTTCTCGAAGCTATTTATTGCCCGGAAGTGAAGAATTTCGGCGATCTGGAGCGACCAGGAACACTCCCCACTTTTGTTTCTTACTTCCTTCTTGCGCATCAAAGGATGTCGTGCAAAAACTGACCGACTGATCAAGTTTCCCACAGTAAAAACAGAACTTGTTCAGGTGTTCATATTTGAAATTAACATCAGTCGAAGCACCCGAGTTCAATCGTATGGATTTTTTTATTTTCAGGGGCAGTAATACGTCAACCTCCACCCGTACGCGCATGAATTGCTTACATACCACCCTTTTATTCTTGGCATCATACTCCAAAAAACGTCCCACGAAATTCCTGAGTGCCATTCCGACCCGATCATTGAAGTAACCAACAGGGATATCATATATCTGGACCCAGAAATTCACAGTGTTCAATGGCACTTGTAGTGGGATTTCTCCCACCTGTAGTTGATGAACAATCAGCATGTTGGGACCAACGTGCCACGGCCCGTCGTCCATCACTCTCTTCAAATCCATCAAATGATTAAATTGAGCAATAAATCTCCCTTCACCAACATCCCTCATACACATTCCCCTCACAGGCCTCCAAAGATTGGCTATCCGACTTCGTTTGAGATTGAAGGAAAGGTTTGGATCAGAGAGGAACCGCCCAATGAGGCTAAGTCCTATTGCTCCATCAACAACATTGGCTCCAAATATCAAGTCCTCTTCCTCGTCGCCTGATAAATTAAGATTCTCCATTGTTGTATGAAGACTACCCTTACTCGACTATAAATACTAGGTTCAATAGAGCTACGAATCTCACCCCATTAAATAAAAGGATCAATCGTAGCAAGAATCCGACCATGAGATAACAACTATCAGAGAATTCAAATCAAGAATCAACGAGTAGTAAACACTGGAGATTCACAGAATCAAGAAAGATCGGCTTTCAACAAGGGAGAGAGAAAAATTTCTATATACACATTTAATTGCCTATAATGTGCAGAAGAATACATTCCTTTCCTTAGGTTTAAATTCACCATCGAATGAAAACAATGCGAAAATTAGTACTCCATAATTTAGTTCTTAATGGCCTATTTATGTGCATGAAATTAATATGTTGTCAACACTACATTAAATACAACCTTAAATTTTGTCATGTGTGCTTAATATGTGTTCCACTAACTTAATAAGGTGTCTGATGACTGATGTCAATGTGCTTCTTTTCGCTTGGTGACATTTTTTCATGCGGGCAAGACAAGTAAGACAATCACTCAACCTGACATGACGAGTTAAATATCATAAGATATTTACTTCTTGTGGCAGAGATGACTACTCGACCGCGTTGGTCCCTATATGTTCTTTCTCGTTAGCTTGGGCAATCAGGTGTTACTAGCCAAAGGGTTAGTGGCTAAGGTGGAGAGACGACCAAGTGTTACTAGCCAGAGGGTCAGCTTTGGCTTTGATTGGCTCTCTATCACTATATGATATCCTACACTTGACTCCCTAGACCTTTAAATGAGTATAACATTTACCCCCTAGGTCGTTCTTTGATGCTTTGTGCGAAGAGCAAGTTGAACTTAATGTCGAGATGATGTTACTTCTTACTCGTTGTGACCACAGACACGTTTCAAACTGATGCTTCATATTTTTCACCCTCGTACCTTTTTGTGGCTTAGGGTGACATTTGATTTGACCATTACATGCGTAAATTCAAATCGCCGCGAGTGGGGCAAAAACGGGCGCGTTGATTACGCATTGGCCTCCTATTATATTTTCTTTCAAAGTTACCTTGCTTCTTTCGTCTATAAATAACCCTCACCCTCCCCCCCCCCATTTAATACTTTCACACTTCATTTCCATAATTTTCTACAAACAAATTACCTTCCCTGTTTGAGTTCTTAAGAATTTGGCAAGAATTCTCGAGGCTTCCCGCAACTACATGCATTTGTGAAGATCAACTCTCTCATACACTAAGGTAAATATGTTGGACTTTCATTCTTCATCTATTCTCTTCAGTTTCAAAAACATTGCACACTTTTGGTCAGAAATGTTTACCAAAAGTAATCACAATAGTGGTGGTGGCGGAGTCTTCGATGAATTTGAAGTTAGCGTTAGTGAATCATTTTCACTAGCGGCGGCACCCGAAAAGATGTTAGAGGATACCCAATCCCAATCTTCTCTTTTAGGTCAGAGTGCACATTAGACAAACACGATGACGAGGTCACATCGGCTAGACCCCTTCATTTTAGGGCTCCCGCACACGTTATAGTATTGGCGAGGTTGATAAACAAGGAAACTGACATCGAGTATCGATCTCCTCGTTATGACGACGATGGGAATGACAATGATGCAACTGATCAAGCAAAGCATGGCTCGAATCTAAATTTTATGCTAAAAGACGAGGAGGATAAGGTAAAGGTTAAGGAGGATGAAGATGACACCAAGAAAATGATGTTAGTGCCCAAGTCTTCCTCGATGGTATGGTCGAGGTCCATGAAGGTCGACCACACAGTTCAAACTACTAAGAATAGGTTATAAACTTTCCCCTCCATCCACATGAGAAACTATACCATAGAGTGGAAGCTACTAGATTCAAGACGAGCACAATCCCAAGTGTGGTCTGTACATGAGCTCCTTCAAAGTGCCTCAGGATGTGTATTTATGGGGGCGTGAGGCCAAAGAATGAGTTGATCGTACCCCCGAGTTGTTAACATCGACACCATAGAGACAAGGGTTTGCTTCCTTTTGCGTCCGGCAATAAGCAAACTACTGCAGAGGTGGAACCTCTCTCTTACTCTAATTACTTTGAATGCATAGAGTAACATAATCAACCTCTTGACCATTTTCGAACTTGGGAGCCACGCATGTGAAAACTGAGGTGCCTTTATATCCGCTTGGAAGATGGGTTATCTTGTCACTTTCGCCAATTTGATCGACGAATGGATGGTATTATGCGAAAGCCAATCCCAAGCTGAAATTAATCTAGGACGTGTCCGATAAGATCAAGGGTTGGAAAGGGAAATGGTGGTTTGTGGGCGGTGACTGGATGAGTTTAGCCTTGGATGGTGGAGGACGTGATCACCTTGAAGTTCCTTGCGACTTTTAGTCCATGCAATGTAAGGTATTCATCTCGATCTTAAACATGTTTATACTGATCTAACTTCATTTGCTTCCTCTAGGAATTAGCGCATTCCTAGTCGACCAACTCTTTAATATCATCCACCACCTTTACTACCTCGTGTTCCATTGAAGATTCAAGAAGCGGTCGATCAAAACCCTCAACTTCGATAGTGAGAGCGGCTACAAACTTTGCCTCATCATCTTGTCGCACTTAATCCGGAAGGTACATAGAATTTATTCAAGTTTTTGTGTTTGTCTCTCATAATTTTATTCCTTAGCTTTCTAAATAACTTTCTATTTCAACGTCTCTCCTTGTAATCGTCGTCCAAATCCCCTCGTTTTTTGACCCAAAAAAAAATGAAGTAGGTAAGTGCTTGCGATCTCTTCTGAGTTTAGATGGAGCGCTACACCATTGAGGAGAGGCGAAGAGACGCTGGCAGACAAACAAACGCGTTAGTGATGCTAATGATACTCTAGCTAGCCCAACAAAGTGAGCATCTTCTTCGGCCCATGTTAGAGCTTAGACCCCGCCCCCACTTGTTGATGTTGCACTGGTTTAAACTTCTCCTGATCGGGTTGTCCCTGCAACCCGAATTACTACTAAATAAAGCTAACTAGTTGTTGGATTGACCTCGCCAGCATCCTCCACGGTGGGGCTTGCCACTTCTGCTTCTTGACTAACAACTTTAGAAACCTGATCAGTGGCGGACTCCTCGTCCCAAGGTGATCCACACGTCATTTAGTTCTAAGAAAGAGAAGTTAGGCCCATGCCAACTAGATCTGCGATCAACACTAAAGTGTTGGGAGAAAGCGGATCAGTATTCAAGTATTGCACCAGGGCATTGTACATTGTCGTGAGGCCAACTCAGGTGTGAGTTAACAAACACAAGAATAGGTGGTTAATGTGCATCCCTCTTCATCGAGTTTGACCACTTTCTCATTGGCCTTGTTCAGCCATTCGTTGGGCATCTATTCCAACCCGACGACTCTTTCTTTTGCTCGAGAGATTTGGCTGGCTTTCTCCTTCAACACGACTTGCCTATTCAGCCACCTTTCAATTCGCCAGCAGGCTTGTTGCTTAGCCAGGTCGGCCACTCTTTGGGGCTCTTTCTTCTTTACATCGACGTGGGTTGCTCGGATCTCAACCTTATCCTTATCTTTAAACGTGGGGTTCATTTGCTTTCTGACATCGATCATCTGGGCATAGGACTTCTACATGAAGAAGACAACATGACCGACGTGGATAATGGCCTACCTCCAATTGTCGCTGAGATCTTAGTTTGATGCATGTCCATCTATAATGAGGGTCATTGATTGACATGCGTCTCAGATGCTTGGAGAATATAGTATGGAAGAGTGCCCAATGGTTCGGTAGACATAGAGCATATGTAGTCTAAGACGTGTACGGTGCGAGTGTTGGTGTCCATCTGCCACCTAAATATATGAAGACTTGCACTTAGGGTTGAAAGGTTGAGGATAAATGAAGTTTACTTTACAGCCCGCTTGGCATTCTATCCGAGCAAAGTTAGATCGTTGGGGTCCCAAACATCCAGTCTCAATTCACATTTTTTTGTAATTTCAGCCTTGGAGCCTTTCTCTATTAATGAAATTTTTTAGTTTTTTTTGAAGTATCTCTGGTTGTTTTTACGCTCTACCTCATTTATACACTTTGATCGACTTATCTTTGTGCAACCTTAATGGTTAACAACTTTTTCTTTTTACTCTGGTCGTCTTATTTTTGTGCAGCCTTGGTGACTACTGATTCATAACTATCATTTTATATATATGGCGTACTACTGATTCCCAACTATCATATTTTATAGTATAACAATTAATGCTAACAAAATGCAAACTAATTTGCATGGTGAATTTGACTTTGTCCCATACAGGTGTGTATATATATACACACACATTATATGATTTTGATAGGGAACTCACCATTTGCATAAATCATTTGTACATTTAAACATGTACAAGTAGAGTTGTCAAAATCAGACCAGCCTGATGGGCCAGCTTGATCGGCCCGAATAACATGATAGACTAAGCATTAATTTTTGTGGCCCAAAAATAATCGGGCCGATTGGGCCCAATCCAATTGACCTAACGGGCAGACTAGGCTCATGTCGAGTTTGACTCAATTTTTCGGGTTAGCCATGTTCTTTTTTTAAATAAATTATATTAATTAAAAAAAAAACTAAAAATCAAACTATATAATGTTGGAAACGTGAAAAGTGAAAACGTTGTCAGCTCATTCCTTCATTCATATGCACTGTGCCTTCCTTCCTCTATGAAACCTCAAAACCCTAGTCGCCCACCCCTTCCTTCCTCTTTGAAAATGTCGAACTTCTACCTATTCATTCCTTCATATTGTATATTATTGTGTTATTGATCAATTGTGGATGATTAGATTTAATTATGAGAAAGGTATGGTGTTGTTGATGTTTGTAGGTAATACGAGGCTTTCAGAAGTACTTATATCTCACTGAACCAAAAATAGGGTTGTGCCCTTGGATTCGTCTCGAAAAATGAAGTGTAATAAACAGAAGAATCGATTCGATCGGAGTTCGGGAGCGAGAGTTACACACAAAACAAAGAGCGAGGACGAAACGACCGAGCCAAAACTGGCCATGGCTAAGCCCCAATCTCGGCCGGCATCTGGCCGTTATAGTGCACAACCATGGAACAGCTGCCTCGATCGAGCATAAGGCCACGACCAAATCAAGCATGGACGATGAAGGATAGGCCACGACCGAGCAGCCCCCACGGCCAAGCACCTGCCAGCCAACCTGTCGAGAAGCCTCGGCCGAGCCATCCTGCACAGTCCAGCCCCTGCAATCCAAAAGCGTGGCCACAATTTTTGCCTCCCCAACTTGGCCGAGTCAACCCCAGTTTTGTCTATTTTCCACTTTTTGACCTAGGGACATGTGCCACACTCTTTGAGAACCCTATTTAAGACCTCATATTCGGATTTCGGCCAGTTCCTAGCCCCTTTTGAAGATCATTTCACCTATTTACACATAGTATAAAGTGTTCTTCTATTTTTGCACTTTAAATTCGCATTTTAGCATAGATTAATGGTTATATTTTAATTTCAAGCAAGGATTAATGTTGAGTTTTATCTTTAATTTTATATATATATCTTTACTTAGATATAAAGTACAATCTAAGATGGCTTATATTTCAAAGTTCTCTTTTATGTATTTTAAAATTAACAACAAGAAAATTGACTTTTAGTAATGAAAATCATGTCATTATACCTTATCTAGCTAAATGCCTTTAATGATAGGAATTGACTTTTAGTGACAAGTCTTGTTATTAGCCTCAATTTCCTATCACTAAAAACTTTTAGCTAGAGAAGCAATAATGAGAAAATTTTGTCACTAAAAGCCAATTTTGTTGTAGTGATTCTACTATTTCATTAAGTACTTATTGACAGTTTCACAACAAGTGGATTATATCTTTTTTTTTTCTCCTATATCTTTCTTATATATATTTTTCAAAAAGGTGGATTATATCTTTTTTTTGTTCTTATTCCCTCTATATCTTCCTTATATCTATTTTAAAATTTCGCGTAATATGTGAGTCTGTCACTAATTAATATATATATATATATATATATATATATATATATATATATATATCAGCGAGAGCGTATAATAAAGAAGATATACGAAAAACACACAAAGAACACACTAATTCCGTTAATTCTACGAATACTTTGATTCACGAAGAATACCATAAAGGAGATACTGAGATAAACTCTCATATTTTATTAATCAATTCAACTCTATAATAACAATATACAACTTATCTATTTATAATATTTAATAAACTTGGAGAATAAGAAATATATAAATATTAAATATAATCAAATCTAAACAATTCTCCTAAATATATGTATAAATATCTAATCAAATATTAATATTGATTCTCATCAATATCTCCATCATTCTCCCGTTCCTGAAAATGATTCGCCCTCGAATCATGTTGGTTCTCATCAGAAAGGTACGAAGACGAGCTGGAACATCTTTGTATTCTTTTGACCACAAGACGATAAAAACTTGACATCATGTTAACAAAGTAGTGTAAGTTTCATCATCATTAGTAAAACACACAAAATAATTATTCTCAACCTCCATCGTTAAGTTAGGGATATTGGGATGAACACCCTTAACTACAAAAATGTTTTCCTTCTCCTCATTAAAAATTGGGGGGTCACTATAACCATCATCAACAAACTCATCAAAATATTCATCGAAAATTGGTAGTCCATCATAACCACAATTTTCATCAAAATATTCGTCGAAAATTGGTGGTCCATCATAACCACCATGGAATATAGGACTACATACCAAGGTATTGATCGGTTGACAGATCTCCATATTATCATCTTCATATGTTGATTGTTCATCACGAATAATATCGTAAACCGGTTGAAATCTCAGAACCATCATCGAGAATCGTACATAGTCTCTGATTACAAACTGATGTATTAGCGAGAGCGTATAATAAAGAAGATATACGAAGAACACACTAATTTCGTTGATTCTACGAATACCCGAAAAAGTGACAAAACTCAGATACGTTGATTCACGAAAAATACCGTAAAGGATATACTGAGATAAACTCACATATTTTATTAATCAATTCAACTCTCTAATAACAATATACAACTTATCTAGTTATAATATCTAATAAACTTGGAGAATAAGAAATATATAAATACTAAATATAATAAAATCTAAACTATTCTCCTAAATATAAGCATAAATATCTAATCAAATATTAATATTGATTCTTATTAATATCTCCATCATTCTCCAGTTCCTGAAGATGATTCGCCCTCGTATCATGTTGGTTCTCATCAGAAAGGTACGAAGACGAGCTGGAACATCTTTGTATTATATTGACCACAAGACGATAAAAACTTGACATCCTGTGAACAAAACAGTGTATGTTTCATCATCATTAGTAAAACACACAAAATAATTATTCTCAACCTCCATCGTTAAGTTAAGGATATTGGGATGAACACCCTTAACTACAAAAATATTTTCCTTCTCCTCATTAAAATTTGGGGGCTACTATAATCATCATCAACAAACTCATCAAAATATTCATCGAAAATTGATGGTCCATCATAACCACAATTTTCATCAAAATATTCGTCGAAAATTGGTGGTCCATCATAACCACCATGGAATATAGGACTACATACCAAGGTATTGATCGGTTGACAGATCTCCATATTATCATCTTCATACGTTGATTGCTCATCACGAATAGTATCGTAAACCGGTTGAAATCTTGGAACATCATCGAGAATCATACATAGTCTCTAATTACCAACTGATGTAGCAGCGAGAGCGTATAATAAAGAAGATCGATATACGAAGAACACTCTAATTCCGTTGATTCTACGAATACCTGAAAAAGTGAAAAAACTCAGATAAGTTGATTCACGAAAAATACCGTAAATGATATACTGAGATAAACTCACATATTTTATTAATCAATTCAACTCTCTAATAACAATATACAAATTATCTAGTTATAATATCAAATAAATTTGGAGAATAAGAAATATATAAATACTAAATATAATAAAATCTAAACAATTCTCCTAAATATAAGCATAAATATCTAATCAAATATTAATATTGATTGTCATCAATATCTCCATCATTCTCCTAATCCTGAAGATGATTCGCACTCGAATCATGTTGATTTTCATCAGAAAGGTGCGAAGATGAGCTGGAATATCTTTGTATTCTGTTGACAAAGAAGTGTAATTAAGTTTCATCATCATTAGTAAAACACACAAAATAATTATTCTCAACCTCCATCATTATGTTAGGGATATTGGGATGAACACCCTTAATTACAAAAATATTTTTCTTCTCCTTCTCATTAAAAGTTGGGGGGCCACTATAACCATCATCAACAAACTCGTCAAAATATTCATCGAAAATTGGTGGTCCATCATAACTACAATTTTCATCAAAATATTCGTCAAAAATTGGTGGTTCATCATAACCACCATGGAATATAGGACTACATACCAAGGTATTGATCGGTTGACAGATCTGCATATTATCATCTTCATACGTTGATTGCTCATCATGAATAGTATCGTAAACTGGTTGAAATCTCAGAACCATCATCGAGATTCATACGTAGTCTCTGATTACCAACTGGTGTAGCAGCGAGAGAACACTAATTCTGTTGATTCTACGAATACTCGAAAAAGTGACAAAACTCAGATACATTGATTCACGAAAAATACCGTAAAAGAGATATTGAGATAAACTCTCATATTTTATTAATCAATTTAACTCTCTAATAACAATATACAATTTGTCTATTTATAATATCAAATAAACTTGGAGAATAAGAAATATATAAATACTAAATATAATAAAATCTAAACAATTCGCTTAGATATAAACATAAATATCATATATTAATATTGATTCTCATCAATATCTCCATCAGTTATTTAGTTAATTTTAATTTTTAAAAAAATGGGTTGGATAAAGTATTTTTCAGATTTTATTTACTTTTATTATTTGAAAAAAATAGTTGATTTTTTAGATTTCATTTAAGTTTAATTGAAGTTTAATTTAATTTTGTTAATTTTCAAATTATTATACTTTTTTATTAAAAATTTAATAATAAATTAAATTAGAATTGTCACATCAACATTACCAAGACCAAAATGAAAAAATAAAAAATGTGTAGTTAAAGGATTATTTTTAAATGGCTATAGTCAAAGGTTTAATTAAATTGGGAGATCGACTATGAAATTAAAAAAAAAAGGAGCATATCTATAATAAAGCAAGAAATGATGTAAAGGAGATCCCATCAATTTAAAATTGAAAATTGAAATGTCTGGCTTTTTTGTTACATGACATGAATAAATATCGGCATAGACAACAACTCAACCTTTTTCCTTTGTCTACATCTCTTTGTTCCCATTACATTACTCATTCATCGTATCAATTTTAATTACATCTTTCACATTTACCTTCTTGTCATTTGCCTTTGAGACACTAAGGTCCCTCTCAATGTCTCATGCTTTTGCTTTCACACTTACACACAATATTCTCTAATTCTTATAACAGTAGTATATTATTTCATATTTAGTTTTGTTGTGCACCATCAAAATTAGCCTAGGAATTTACTATGGCAGTGTTACTATTTGTCCAATTTTGGTGGTTCTTGCAATTACTTGGACGTATTGGATTTTGATCTCTTCGAATTGAATTTCTCTAATAGAATAGAGCATCCACAATGGTCCATCTAATATGCATTCAATCTAATGGATGAAATCTACATTTAATTAAATTGGAGAGATGGTAATTAAGTTGTTCAAAGCTTTGGACAAGAGAGAAAATGATTTGCTGCTTTTTGTGTGAGAGAGAGTAAGGTGATGGTGGAACCCATAAATAGTAAAATGGATGGTTGAATAATGAATGAATTGTTGTAAGAGAGTATTTACAAAAAATGGAGTATTTAAAAGTAGATGATTGGAGTACAGAGTGTGTGAGGAGAATACCTATTTGTTGCCATTTACAAAGATGTTTCAGCTTTAATTTTTCGTAGGGGAATTAATTTATTTATATTAATTATCTAATACTCATCCTCACCCATAGATCAAATTATCACATTTACTATTTTAAGAGAAGATTCATCGAGTGAACAATTTAAATGGGTGGAGTTGTTTTCAGACGAGATTGAACTCAAAACGTCCGAGGCTCTAATACCATCAAAAAATTATGTCTCATCTAAAAGTTCGAACTTGTACAGAGGTGAAAAATTAATTTATTTATATCAATTCCCTAATAGAGGAGTTGAATTGATTAATGGAAAAAAATGAGAGTTTATCTCAATATCTCCTTTACGATATTCTTCTTGTCTTTTTTTTTTTTTTTCCGAGTATTCTTAGATTCAACAGACTAGTTTATGTTCCAATTGTGTGTTCTTCGTATTTATCATCTTTACTATACACTGTCAATGTCTATATACTACTAGAGCCGACAATTTAGGTCCAACCCGATGCCTAGTATGGTCTGGACTCTAAAATTATAGGTCCATATTAGGGGTGTAAGTGAGTCGAGCCAACTCGTGCTAAACTCGGAAAAAGATCAAAATCGACTCGAAATTAATTGAGTCGAGTCAAGTTTTGAGCTACTCGAGTAGCTATCGAGTTCGAGCTCATAAATACTCGACTCGAAAGGCTCGCGAGCCTAATCGAACTTGAACAATATTTACTATTTTGCCATTAATATATAATTTATATTTATATACGAGTCGAGTCGAACTCGAGTTTTTTTAGAAAAAAATATGGTTTACAATTAATTTTAAAATTATATAGATAATCGAGTCGAGCTCGAGTTTATCGAGTATCTTATCGAGTCGAGCTCGATTTTTAAAATTTTAGGCTTGACCGAGTCGAGTTTCGAGCTTCGAGTATAACAATCCAGTCGAGTTTCGAGCTCAGCACTACTCGGCTCGACTTGGTTCGTTTACACCCCTAGTTCGTATAGAGCCAAAGTTAGTTGGCCTGACCCGATAAGCCCAATGGGCCGTGTGCGGCCCGTTTGGCCCGATTAGTTTTTTTCTTTTTTATTTTTATAATTAAAATTAGTTTACTCACTCATACAGTGTACAAAAATTAGTTTACTCATTCTAGAATTTTTTTTCTTTTCGTGTCTTTTCCAAAACTTTTAACTTGGATGATCTTCTTTCCTTCAATAATTAATATCAATTGTTTCATGAGTTTGTTTCTTTTCTCTGTAGTTTTATTAATTTTTAATGAATTTTTCAAACTTTTATGAATTATCTCAATAGAACTAGAAACAAGGGTAGTATTTAGTCTCTTCATACTGTCCATTTAGTTGATTGTGGTCGTTAAATAACTAATTTATTAGGTATTCTTCACAAAACCTATTTAAACATTATGATTGATTTTCATTTAATTGCTTGTCCATTTAATGTTATAATAGTTATGGTCATTTATGAATTATGCATAATTAGTATATTAGTAATGTATATTGTTAATTATACTTATTTGTATAAATAAAAATTATATGTGAGTATGTGACCAATACATCACGAGATTTATATATATAATTTTTTGTCGAAAATATTAAAAAAAGGGTCATGGACTGGCCCGGCCCGCTAGACTAGACTCTCATTTTATAGGTCCGACCTAGCACACGAACATCGCTTGGCCAATGGATTGGGATGGACCGACCAGCCTGAATTACCAACTACACATAACACTATATGGTAGAGCCGACAATCTGGGCCCAACTTGATGGGCCGGCTCGGCCAATCCGATACCTAGTATGGTTTGGGCTCTAAAATTAGAGGCCCATATAGAACCAGACCTATTTGGGCCTGACCCAACGGGCCCAGTGGACCTAATGGGCTATGCTGAATTTGGCCCGCTGGCCATGGGCACCCCATTTGGCCCGATCAATATTTTTTCAGCAGATAATTAAACAAGTAAAGTACCTTATATTTAAATATTATTGTATTTTTATTTTACCTTTGAAATTTGAACTTGTGAATTATTTATAATTTTATTTGAAGTTGTTATAAAGTGTAATATTATACTGGTTATGACCGTTTATGAATTATGTATAGTTAATACATTAGTATTGCATATTTTTAATTATAATTATTTGTATAAAAAAAATTATATGTGAGTATGTGACTAGGGTTGTAAACGAATCGAATCGAAGCGAATACTGCAGTATTCGATTCGATTCGTGAAAATATTCGAATATTCGTATTCGTATTCGTTTAATTTTCGAATAATAAATTTGATTCGATATTCGATTCGATTGATTATTCGATACTATTCGATTCGAATTTTTTAATACATATTCTAAACATTGTTTTTCAAGTATTCGATTTGAAATTGATTCGTATTCAATACTATTCGATTCAAAATTTTATGGAGAAAATTTTTAAAATAATATTATAGAACATGAGACAAATATACATTTAAAAATATATTTATGTATATATATATTATAAATATAATCGAATACTTACGAATATCGAATCGAATATCATAATTTTGTATTTGTATTCGTTTATTAATCGAATCAAAAAAAATATTTGTATTCGAATCATAAAATTTCGAATACGAATATCAAAATTCGAATACGAATACCGAATCGAGCAAAATTATTCGATTCGTTTACAACCCTATATGTGACTAATACATAATAAGGTGTATATATATATAATTTTTGCTAATTTTTTTTTTAAATTATTTTATGGACTGGGCTGGCCCGCTAGCCCAGCTGGCTAGGATGGGCTCACATTTTAAAGGCCCGACTAATTCATGGTCCAACCCGACCAGACCCATGAACATCGCTTGACCCGATGGATTGGGTTGGACCGGGTGGTCCGATTTGCCAGCTCTGCTATATGGAGAAAAATGTAATATTGTCTCTATATATGACTCAACCCCATCCCTTGAGTCTTTTTTACGTACAAGATATTTTTTCTCATATTTTAAATATTGCTCGATATATATTACACAGAGCGTAACTCGCCTTCTCGATAGATATATATAGTATTCAATTTATTTTTATTCGAGGGTGTCGCCATACTGATGGGCCTGGTCATAAATGGGACAATAACGGCTAACCGAGTACGAGACTCCATTTAGTTAATTCAAAAGAGATCTACTTAAATATAAGTCGTAGAGTATTTAATTTCAATTGTAAATTAATGATTTAACACATTATAGTATCGAATCATAGGAATTTGTTTAATGTTTAATTCAATTTACTAAAAAGGTTAAGTCGACCATACACGATCATTCCTATTCGTACATAAAGATAAGTGACCCATCAAAATCACTTTATCGTGCAATTATTTGGATTTGGGCCTCTAACTGGTAAATGCTATTTAATTACATAGCTTCTTTTTTTCTTTTTCTTTTTATGTAGATTCTATTAATTGACACAGCCAAAGAAGAAGGGACAATGACATTACAAACTTTTAACATTATAAATATTGATAGATGAAAGAAATCAATAATTCATCTAGTCCTTATAATATCAATCAATGCACTTGCAAAAGAAAAAAAAAATACTAGCAATCAATCCGCAAGGTGACAAGAGTATCCGCATGGACACAAGGCGTCGATAAATGAAAATAATCGCGCTTTAAATTTTAGGTTACACGAGGTGCGGCCAAGGCGGTCGTCTCGCTTGATCATGTGCACTCTCTTGCGTGATATTTTTACCTTTTTGTTTATGGCAAAAGAAGGGAAGAAATTATGTAATAGTGATTGATCTCTATAACAAATTTGCATATGAATTATTGAGAAGATAGAATTCCAAGTTGGTGTAGGGACTGAGTTTGAAGGGAAGATTTGGCACAAAGTTTATGGACTCTCTCTCTCTCTCTTTTCTCTCTCTCGTGGGGAGAAAAAGAAATGGACCCCCACAAAGTATTGAAATTAACAACTATCTCAAATCTCAATAGAGAGTTTCTAAATTCTAACCTAAGCAACAACTATTGAAAAAAAGTACCAAGATTTGATATTGTTTGAGAAATTTAACGTTCAAAGTCTAATTTTGACCATATTCATCATTCCCAATCATAACGTTAAAAAAAAATGTTTCCCTATCTATAAGAAAATTGACTTTTAATAACAAAAATTTTGTCGTTACAATTTTTCTAGCTAAAAGTTTTTAATGACATAAATTGGCTTTTAGTGACATATTCTGTCATTTATTCTCAGTTTCCTTACACTAAAGACTTTCAGCTAGAGAAACAATAATGAGAGAAAAATCGATCTTTGGGTTGATTTGGCAGTGAAAATATGGAAGACGATGAATGATCTGGTTTTCAATGAAACATAATTCACGCCTGATAAGATATCGGATGACATCAAATTTAGCTCTTGAAAATGGTTGAAGACACATTATCCGACTAATTATTATTACTCTTTGCACAATTGGGAATGCTCCCCTATGAATTGTTTTTCCGACTAAGTTATAACTTTCATGATTAGATGAGTCTGTACTAAACTACAATTGTATTATTTGGAATTTGAGTACCCCTAGATATGAAATTCAATTTACCTTTAAAAAGAAACAATAATGAAATAATCGGTTTGCACTAGATATATTATATATGGTGTAAAAATGCATGAAGAAAGCAAAATTACGTACAATAGGGTTAATTTTTTTATATATAGTAAATGTCTAAATGATGATGATGAGAAACGTCTAAATTTTTTTACGTACAATACACTTCATTGCCTCAAGATTGGTGTGAAGATGATTGTCTACAGTATTACAAGGATCTTGCCAGTTCCTACTCTTTTCAGTAAGAGTGGTTTTTTTGATCAGTTTATCCTTGTTGTATTGTCAAAAAAAAAAAAAAAAAGATGATGAGAAACGTGAAGTAGTTGTTATCATGCACATAGAAGGACCGTTATATGCAATCACATGAATGCATACCCTATATATAAGAGTGTGACTTTTCCATAAAATGATAAAAAATTCAAAAGTAGCATTAAAATCTCATGCAAGTAGTCTTGGGCCAAGAAAACTGAGTCTAATATTGTATAATGCAAACAATAAGATGTAGAAGTAGAAGGTCCACACACACATGCACAGAGAAAGACACACAACCACACATTCACATGGGGGTACATCTGTATATGTATAGATGTGTATGTATATATGCATGGGGGTGGGGGGAGGGGTCATGGTCAGTGTAGGGTGAACAACGGACATGGTCTGGGGTGAAGGGGCCAGCAACGGATTGGGACCATAAAACTTGGCTATCATTTTTGAAAATATAATCCAAGTAAATTATGACAATACATCTTTCATTCACATTTTTTGTTTGGTATATGCATCTTTCCCTCTTCCACTTTATTCCTAGCTTTTTCTTTCTATTTTCCCCTTTTTTTCTATTTCTTATTATTTTGTTACACCTGGTCATAAAAAATAGTCACCATGATCAGTGAATAATAGACATTTGCAAAATCGAAATCGGAATCAGACGAATCGGCCAAATCGGTCGGTTTCTAACCGTCGATTTGCCGAATTATTTTCGGTTTGAAACTGAACCGTAACCTTAAAATTAAGGTTTAGTTTCGGTTCCAGAAATTCAAAATCGGCGGTTCAACCGGCCAAACCAGCGGTTTTTGTCCATTTTTTCTATTCTTTTATAAATACCTCAATTTCAACTCATTTTTTCATATCAAAATATCATCTCTTATGTAATAGTTTATTTTCTAAAAAAAAAATGAGGGGAAAAAAAAATGAGCGATTTTTTTTTAAAGAAAGAAAAAAACCTAAATCGGCGGCTCAAATCCGTAACCAATTCAGTTACGTTTTGTAAAATGGCCAAGATGTAATCGGTGGTTCTAACCGTATGAACATGTCTAGTGAATAAGATAAAGGGTGGAGTCAAACAAATATTTTTAGGATGGGCTGGAATGAATGCAATACAAAAAATAAAAGTAATTTTTTTTTTTTACATAAGTTGCATACGATTTTTTTTCTGATAAAATTCATCCATAATAGAATTAGAATTTATGTTTTCAAACGATTCTCTTTCAATATTGACTAACCATATAATATTATAAATTAATCGCTCTTCATTTTGTTTCGAAAAACTCTCATGACATGCTTCATTGTGGAAAATGTCCGTTCGGTTGTGATAGTGGTAACAAGAGGTGTCTAAGACTAGTTGAACCAATCTCATAATCAAAGCATACACTTGCACCTTAATTGTTTACCTGCCCTCGACTAACTTTTGAAATAGTTCAAAAATAGTTTTAAAAAATTAAATTTTTTTGGAGATTATTTAATTGAAATTTTAAATTATGTAAAGAGTTAAATATGTATATTTTACAAATAATCTAACAAAAATCAATATGAATTAATGGTAAAAACTCTATTTTATATATAGTAAAACCTCTATAAATTAATAATATTGGGACCATGAAATTTTATTAATTTAGAAAGGTATTAATTTATTGATAAATTAATATTTTATTAATTAAAGGAAAGACCTTATAAATTCAACAAATTTAGTACATATGTATAAAAATAAACGAGTTTATATATGTTTCATTGATTATATTCATGTACTATTAACTAATTCTTTGTAACTAATTCATGTATAATATCAATTCATTGTATACAATTAACTATTATATTCATAGACGCATGCATCAATTCATTGTAATTACTTAAATATACATATTTACATTAATTCGTTGCACTTAAATTACTATTATAGCCAATTAAATATATTCATGCATGATGAATGAAACATATACTATATAAATCTCAATATCGAAATAAAATACTTCCTCTGTTCACCAAAAGTGTGCTCACTTTTTTTTATACATGTTTTTAAAAAAATATATATTTTAATTATAAAGAATATATTTAGGATAATGAGTAAAGAATATATTTGGTAGATACTCAATTTTGTTTTGGTGGACGGAGGAAGTAATTCATAACACCCAGTCATGTCTTCTCATCTAAAAGACATAGCAAAACCATCCATGAATAATCAAATTGATAAAACATTATGTGAGTATAAAAGATCGAGACCATCACAGTATCACACATGCACTCAAAAAGATTTACAAGAGTGTGGTTTGATGAAAAAGATTTATAAGAAAAACCATGTCATAATATTTATAATTGTACTAATATTTATGAATTATTAATTTAGAGTTTTAATGGGACCTAATATTTATAAAGAGATTTTTTGAAAAATTATTATCTTATTATTTTATCGAATTTGATGATTTTTTACAAAGGTCCAAGTCGGGACCGTAAGATTTTATTATTTTAGAGAGTTTATTAATTTATAGAATATTAATTTATAGAGGTTTGACTGTATGTGAAGATTCTAGTTCAAGTTGTGAGTTGCATTTTTTTTTTTACTAACATATATTAAAAAAATAGAAGAAATTTAAAAAAATTAGCCTTGGCTCCACCCTTGAATAATATGAGGACAACTCAAAGGCGACGAAAACTAATCAAGAGTCACCACCTCCAAGACAGATCTTTGGTGCCACCATAACAATCCTGTTCGCCACCTCATGGACGACCTCCTAATTGTCCTAGTAAGCGAGCTCATCCTGCATGCTGTCGGACGAACAACCACCTCAGCAAGGATTTCGATTCACCGGCCTAAGCCAACTTGCCCTATGTGTCAAGGCCAAAAGATCAAGTTAGCTAATCCGTCAACGTGTAATTAATTACTTAGTCATTAAATCATAATGACTCATATACCACCTAGACTAGTAAGTGTCCTTTTCTAAAAGCACGATCGATGTAATCAGTGCAGTTCATGTTTGTGTGTTGTATTGAAATATTTTTTAACATAATTAATAAAATAAATACTTGGATCATAACTCTTGAGCCTTTTTAAGAACAATATTGAAGTCAATAATTACACTACTTTTGTTTTCAACCTAATTCTATAGTATCGTATAATATTATACTCTTGAAAACGCTTTTTTCATAAGAAAACTATGGTAAATTAATTAATGATGAAAATACAATTTGGAGGAGCTTTAAATTCAGGTCTATTTTGAGTCATTAAACAGGGGAATATGGGCTTGAGACTGACAAAGCAGCTGGTCCAGCCCCAACAATTAAATTAAAAAAAAAAAAATTTTAATTTGTGGCTAAAAATAAAGTGACATTTAAGCAAAAAATGAAGGTGGGGCATGAAATGGTAGGTCCATTTTAGAGGAATTTAGCTTCTCCATATTTTTTCTCTGCACTTCTTATCCATAAATTCTGACACATTGAGTGGTTACATTACCTGCTCATGTGTTTTTTTGGCTTTTTTACATTACATTAATTCCTTCAGTAATTATTAAATATTATGCCAGTTTCAAGTGAATTATGACAAAAAGTGGCCCCCAGAATTTCTCTTGTCCAAATCTATTCAGAATTTATGTCTAATGTCACCATATTTGTCCAATAGCTAAAACAAACTTACCCATATATGTAGGGTGTGTTTGTAAAAGTGTAGTTAATTTAAAGTGATTAAAGTTGATTTTTGCAGTAAAGTTGAAAGTGGATAGTGTTTTAAAAATAAGCACTTCTAATAAAAAAATTAAATGTTGGGGGTGTATGTCATACAAATCACTTTTTTATGATTTTACAAAAAACACATTTATTACATTTGAATAAATAATTGGTAAAATTAAAATATTATTTAATTTGTGAGGGTAAAATTGTAAAATTAGTGAGTGTAATGATTAGAAACACTTAGAAGTTGTTAGAAGCATGGGGAGTGGTGCTTGACTAAAACTGCTTTTAAGTAATTAATTTAATCACTTACTTGTGTTTACAAACACTCCAAAAATGATTGTATTTAAAAAAGAAGTGATTTTAAGCACATAGTTTTGTTTGCAAACACCCACGTAGTCTTTTACTAGAATAAATATGGAGTAGTTTTCAAAAGGATATGTCATTTCATAATAAATATATTTTCTTACTACCCCATCTCATAATAAATGTTTTTTTTAGCAATTTATAAAAATAAAATTAAAAATTATACAAGTTTGCCCACAATTAATCATTTTTTTATCTCTTCAATCTTCTATATTCATATTACCATTTTCATTATAACTAAAGTGGATAAATTGAGAAAAAGTAAAGTGAAAATAACTTAAAGTGAATTTAAAATCTAAAAAATATTTATTATGACATGGATGAAGTATCAATACACGGTAATTACGTAATAAATGTAGTTTCTTATAATGGTGGTTAAGTGTTTAGATTGACTAACGGTTTTGTGGTACATTTAGATTTAACATTGAGGGAAGTTATGTGAGACAATCTCATGTATAAGATAGAACTTCACTTTAGTATTTACTCTTTACTTTATTCAAAACACAATTTTTGTAGGATCATAAGCTATAAATCATAAAATTTATAAGTGATGAAAACTTGTCTAATACAAATATTCATCGACATTAGTATCTATGATAATGTTTTATTTCAATCTCAAGTTTAGTCTTTTGTGCATCAATCTTTACCTTCTTGGGCCACACAAAATTAAGATTTTTTTTGTATTAGTTTATGTATAAAGTGAATAAGTTTGGAGTATAATAGAGTATTGTGGAGTTCGTTTATAAATAAAGTGATTGTTTATAAATAGTCAAAGTTTTATATACACTCAAGTACACCATGCAGTTTAGTTGATCGATCAATCATTGACTTTTTTTTTTTTAATATTTTTTTTTCTGAAAAGTGTAAATCACTATATTGAAAAGTGCAACATAGTTTTTAATGAAAAATGTAAATAATTATAACTAAAAAGTACAACACAATATTTAGTAAAAAAGTACAAGTTTGTATAACTGAAAAATGCAACACAATATTAATGAACAATGTAAGTTATTATAACTGAAATGTGTAAGTTATACTAATAAAAAATGTAAGTTATATTAATGAACAGTGTAAGTTATTATAACTGAAAAGTGCAACACAATATTATTAAAAAGTGCAAGTCAGTACCACAATTTTAATGAAAAATGTAAGTTATTATAACTATAAAAAGTTAAACACAATATTACTAAAAAATTGTAAGTCACTATAAATGAAAATATTATTATAAAGTGTAAGATACTACAATTGAAAAATGCAACACCGTATAACTAAAATGTGCAATATAACATTACCAAAAAGTGTAAATCAATATAACTGAAAATATTATTGAAATGTGCAACATAAAAAAAAAAATTAATTGACAATTGAAAAGTGCAACACCATATAACTAAAAAGTGCAATATAACATTACCAAGAAGTGTAAGTTAATATAACTTAAAATAATAAATCACTAAAAAATCAATTTTTGACCGGTCAAGACCGATGACCGTTCACCGTTGATCGGTCAAGGTCAACTCAGGTATACGATGTACTTGAGTGTACACCAGTCTTACCCTTATAAATAAAGTGAATGACAATTTAAATATACAAGTGATGAGTTGAGGGTATAGATAAAACAGTGTAAATAATTCTCCCTCCGTCCAATTTTATTATGCCCATTTTTTCAGGCACGGATTTTAATGAATATTGATTAGTTTATGTATAAATTGGATAAGTTGGGGGTATGATGAGATGTTGTGGGGTCCATTTATATGTAAAGTAATTGTTTATGAATAAAGTTAGTGACAATTTGAGTAAATAAGTGATGGTTGAAGGGTTTAGATAAAGTAGTGTGAATAGTATTATTTTTAAAAAAGAAATAAATATAATAAAATTGGACAACCAAAAAAAAGAAAGTGAGAATAATGAAATTGAACAGGGAGTATTAATTGGATAGAGAGTATTAAATATTATGGACATAGCCAGAAAAATTTGCATAGGGAGGCCAAATCAAGATTAATTTTAACACTGAAATAATATCAAAATTTTCATAAGGGGAGTAACATTTTTTTCATTATAGTATAAATGTTTCAAACTATATTAATATTATAATTTGTAAAATACAACATATGCATTTTTATATATAAATGTGTAAAATTTTAAGCAGTCCAAAATATTGTTTCAACATTAAATATTCAAATCTCATTACAAAAATCGAAATAATATGAATAAATTAATTAAATAATTATTATCTTGAATGATTCGAAATATAACTCTGAAATATATTATTACTAAATATTTAAATGTCATGATAAATTTGTTAGTAAATTCAAAATTATATGAATAAAATAAACAAATGATAATTTATTACTACTAAATATTCAAATGTCGTGATAAATTTGTTCAGTAAATTCAAAATTATATGAATAAAATAAATAAATGATAATTTAAATTAATAAAATATTACTTAAGCTTTGAAAAAATGGACAAAAAGGAAATAATACTTGCTGAGGCTGGGAATTGAAATCTGTTACAAAAACTCACTAAAAAGTTGAACATCACATTGAAACCACCATGCCAAACAGAACTAAATTACATATGGGGAACCTATAAGTATATATAATAAAATTTGAGAAATGTAATGGGGCCCAATGCCCCGAGCCCAACGTGGCACCGTCCTTGAATACAGAGTATTATTTATAAGATTTTTTTTTCATAAAAAATATGACATGAGGGTATGAAAAAGATGTGTAATATGTTTTTTCTATGAGATTTCTCCAAATTAGTAGTAGGGTCAAAATTAATACACAAAATGACCTATTTATATCTTGAAAAAGTAAAAAGTTGATGTGGATCTGGGGAAAAGTTAGATTACAATAGTGAATTAATATCTTCAATTCTCAGAGGTTAATACCTTTGGGCTTTAGTCTCGCTTAGGTCGATTCCTGAGGCCCAGTTTATAATGGGCTTATTTTAATGGGAGGGCGTGGGTAGGGGTGGGAATAGGCCGGGCCTAGCTAGGCTTTACAAAACAAAGCCTGGCCTGTTAAATATTTTTTAGGCCCGAGCCTGGCCCATGGTCTATCATAGACTTTTTTTTAAGGTTTGGCCTAGCCTTTTTAATAAATAGGCCGGGCCCGAAAGCCTTTTAAAGGCCTTTTTAGTTCTATTAGTGTATTTTTTTTAAAAAATCTACAACACTTATATTTCATCGAATCATAAAAAATCGACTAATTATATTGCCAGATGGTTACTAGTTAGAAATTATATATATTAGACACTCATATATGTTTTCTACATTTAAGTATAATATACCATATATATTAGATATTTATATATATATATATATATATATAATAAATAGGCCGGCCTGTTGGGCTTGAAAGGCCTACGAAAAAACTCAAGCCCGACCTATTTAATTAAATAGGCTTTTAAAAAAGCTTGAGCCCGGCTTATTTATTAAACGAGTCGAGCCGAGCTTTAATAGGCCGAGCCGTAGGCCCCTGTCGAGTAGCCTGGCCCATTCCCACCCCTAGGCGTGGGTTATATGCTCCTCCATTTTTTTAATTAAATATTTATGTAAAATACCTATTTTGTATTTTTATGATGTAAACGGTAGTGGAAAAGCATAAACCCAAAACATTGTAGGAGCATGAGCTCGAAATAATAGGGACAATCCGAGTTTAGTTATAAGCATGTGCTTACACTCAGTTTGACCATTTTGCCAGGGGGATATGGACATGAAAAACGATGCAAAACACCACGAGAATTAAGGAAATTTCAGACTCAATGATTAGTAAACTCAACACCCTTGTTACTTTGAAATGCCTGACACGTATTTTGTAATACTCCCCTCTCAAGTGTAAGAGGATCCTTGTAATATTAGTAAGTGCCCGGTTTAATATCAATCCACATGACTATATTGCTCATTTAGCCTTAAAGCTATGTGTTACAACTAAATTAAATGCAAACTTAAGATAAACAACTATTAATCAATAAGAACAAGTGTGGTGATGATGTATATCAAGTGATGAGAAGTAGTGTTCGGGTGTTCGTCATTGTGTGGAAATCAAGTTAAAGTTCAACTTCGATGTATAATTCGTAGGTCGGTGTTTAGTAGAAGCAATCACTATGCATACATCTAATCTAGCACCTAGGATCGGGAGGAAGAATACAAACGTTTTTGTACTTGAATAATATATCTAAAATAATTAAGGGGTTTTACTCTATCTAAAATAATCTAATATAATCCATAATCATGCTTTTCTACTTGAATACTAGAAATCAAACTCCTATATATGTTCTTCTCACCAATTATCCAAATTCACACTTAAGTAATTAATTAGATTAATGGGGTTCTAATGAAAATTACCCAACTCTCGTTGCGATAACCCATTATTAACTCATCCACTCGATTCCCAACCCTCGATTATACGATCTATCAAGACTAACCAACTCTTGTTGCACTAACCAAGCTTCAACATATAATCTAATAATTGTATTCAAGTAAATGATCATTCAAAACAACTTCCAATTGAATTATACAAGCAAAATTAATCTAAAACACCAATTCCATCAAAAATCAAAACACTCAAACACAAATAAGCTTAGCCAATGGCTAAGTTAAAAAAATAGCTAAAGAAATTTGAGAGAAACAGCATACCCATAATCATTAATAACAAAATGCTTCAATAAAAATAAGATATCACCTCTTTGATTGCAAATATGAAATAAACCTTGAAATCCTCCACAAAATCTTCAATCTCTTGCTTGGAATGAAATTACAACTATTTTTCAAGCTATTCTACGATAATATACTATATTCTATGGATTAAACTAGTTATTTGATGTGTAAAAATGATGAAAAATGGTATGGGGAAGCTTCTACACTCTCCAATGGCTGCTTCCCCTTCAAAAAATGAACATATGAGTTTATGTACTCTTCCCCAATGGAGTATCACATGTCCTTAGGTAAAATGGGAGGACAAGTCAAAAATTCGATGTGACTCGGCCGAGTTGGTGGGCTCGGCCGAGTTTCCCTTAGTAAAAACGTGCTCGCAATTTTGTTCTTAGGGTGTTCGGTCGAGTTGGCTTCACATTCTCCCCTTTATCGACTCTGACGTGGCCTCCGATCACTCATATCCTCTGTCACGGTCATGACGTGCTCAAGCCCGGGGCTCGGTCGTGGCCTCATTTTGCCCTGGAATGACACGGTCGAGATGCATGCTTGTCTCGTGTTTGGTGTGTAACTTTTGATCCCTAGCTCCGATCGGATTGTTTCTCATTTCATTTTCACCCTCTCTTCGAGGTCTTTCATGTGGTCAACTTATTGAATTGATCCATCCACCAGATGAGTCGTTATTTGCTCCTAGACTCCTCGTTTTTCCTAAAAAATCAAGCAAAAATGAGTGTGTAACAAAATTTCGACAATTAAGTCACTTTAACACTATTCTTGAAAGCATAATACGACATTCAACGTATGATTAATCCAAAATTTTGAGTAATCTCACGACAAATCAATGCCTTAATATTTGTGTTCAATATATTGTTTGTAAACAAGATTAGTGAAATGGTTGAATATGTCAAAGAACTCAGATTTTTGACATGCATAAGATATAGCAATGAATTGTGTCATTATAGAAACTTGTCTCAAACGATTGTGCCATAATTCAAAAGAAGCATTTAGAAAACTAGAATTTAAAACCGCAATTAGTGTTGAACTTCAATGTACCAAAATATATATAAGGGTCATCTCTACAATAGCTCGTTGCCAACATCTCACTTGTCACTCAATTTTGAATGACAAATGACTGATTAGTAAATGTCACATCAACTAAAAAATCCCTTGTTAATTTACAAATATAAAGTAATTCTTTCGTGATGTGAGGCACAACCAAAACATCTAGGAGGAGTAGTGTATTTTTCACATAGGAAGAACTCATATGAGATATAAAAAGACAGTCACCATTATTAATGATGACACGAGTCACACGACCACTACGAGTATAGGTTTGGAATGAATGTAGTTTAGATGCAAATGAAGTTACGTGCACGGAAGCCCCAATATCAGCATACCAATCAAGTTGGCTAGACGGTTGGATTGTGCATTGAGCCTCAAATTCTTTGGCGATGTGAGCAGTCGGTGGAGCAGTGGCACAAGATTATCTCTCGGGCATATGTTCACATTATGATTAAATTGCCTACAAATCTGGCACTTTGGGACATATGACCTTTTTCCCGTAGCACCTGGAAACGAGAAGGAGTTACTATAGGGGGCCCGACTAGACTGACTTTCGCAAGCAAATGAACTAGAATTAGTGCCCCCACCACGATTCTGGGATCCATCATGACCATATGAAAGTATCGCGTCCAGAGGCATAGAAGGTGGCAGGGCCTATGGCGAGATAGTATTGGTCATAACTTTGTCATGGAGCTTGTAATTACGGTTTTGATGGACGAGGTCCAGGTAGGATGGTTGGGAAAGGATCATTCGTACATCAACAAAGGCTCAAAACTGAGGCCTAGGGCCTTTGATCAAGAACTAATGAATCTCATAATATTTGGAGATAGGATCACTAATTGTCACGAGTTGATCACATAGTCAAGGGCGGAGCATAAGGTTTGCTGGGCTACAACCCATCTTAGAATTGCATTTTTCTTTTTAAATTACATATTAAAAAAATTCAGCCCACCTAAAAAAGAATCGATCTAGTGACATATTAGCAAAATTGAAAATATTATGTCATTATTTGTTTAAAATAAACATATTACTCTTTACATAAATTTTTTAATTAATTTATAAACCCTAAATTAAAAATCCCCAAATCAAACTCTAGAACCTTTAAAAAAATTGTGATATGGTTGTGTGTACGACGCCGATTCTATTATTTCCACCATCGACCATCACTGGATTTCTTGAGTTCTTCTCGTTGTTGCCGTCCGCCGGTCCGCTAATAGCGGAGCGCCTAGCCGCCAACAATACTTCTTGGGCCACTGGTTGTTTTTCTTAGTAAGGTATTGATCGATGCTGTTAATCTTCAATCTTCATCCTCTATATATTTTTTTTTTATGGCAATGAGTAATTGAGAATGAGAGCCCACGACACAACGAACTGAAAGCCTGAAATGAGTGTATTCTGATTATGTATTTATGTTTGATGGAAGGCGGTGCCTCGAAGTCGATGTAATACATTTAGTCATTAATTAACAAATTTATTATTGATTGTTTCTAAAGGGCGATGGGTTAATGGCTACAAAAAAATTAAGTAGCTTCCTTCTTGTTTCATTGGGAGGATATATAGTTGTTGACCATTGTATCAGAAGAAGGAATTCCATTTTTGTGCATTTATTTTGTTAATTTTATCAATTTAATTTGTATTTTTTGAGGTATTATTTTGTAGGTCTCAAAAGTTTTGTCTTGTTTTGTTTAATAATTTAATTTTATATTTATTTGTAGGTATTATTATGTAAGTACTTTTTCACAGGAAATTAATTTTGTATTTGATTTTGAAATAAGTAATGGATAATCGGAAAACGAAGAAAGGTAAAAGTATTGAGTCACTTTTTACTAATTTCAAGCGGAATGAGCCTACGATAAGTGAAGAAAATCTTACATCAAACAATGATAATGTAGCTCCACAGCCTCTACCTTCGAATATCCAACCTTATCAATCACAAATAATTGAAATTGATCTAGATTTACTTGAGCGTGATCCGTTTAAACGTATCCCAATTTGTGAACATCTTGTCAATCAAAGAGATGAAATAAGACGAGCTTACATAAAAATGGGAGCATTTCAACCGAATATAAGCCAACATTTTACGGACATCAAAATCATCGATTTCAAGTCTCGTGGTTTCGTCAATTTCCTTGGTTAGAGTACTCACCCACAAATTATATTGCATATTATTTTTTGTGCTTCTTATTTGATCATTTGAACAATAATCGTTGTGCATTTACTTTGGTGGGTTCAATAGTTGGGAAAGAGTCAACAACGAAAATAAATGTTCCTTTTTAAAATATGTGGGAGATGCTGATTCAAATCATAAAAGTGCAGTAGCTTATATGAACTCTCGAAAGAATGTCTCTCAGCATATAAATAAAGCAATTGATCGGAAAAAACCAGAAGAGATAAAGAAAAATTATTTGTGGGTTATGACTACGATTAAATGTCTTCAATATCTTACTTTGCAAGCATGGGCATTGAGAGGACACGATGAGTTGGCGTCTTCCAAAAATCGAGGTAATCTCATTGAATTGATAAAAATTTTGGAAGAGATGAAAATATTGAAATTAATGATGTTATTTTATAGAATGTTCCTTTAAATGCGAAGTATACATTTCTGAAAGTTCAAATAGAGATTTTGAGCATCTATGGTAGTCGGGTGAGGAATAAAATTCGTGAGGAGATTGGTGATTCAAAGTTTTACATTTTAGTTGATGAAACTAAAGATATATCTAGCAAAGATCAAATGGCTATTATGTTAAGAATTGTTGATGTTGGTGGTTTTTTTAAAAGAATGCTTTCTTGACATAGTACATGTTAAAGATACTATTGTTGTAACATTAAAGAATGAAACATGTCCTGTTATAAGTCGACATAACCTACAAATATGCAATATGCATGGTCAATGGTACGATGGAGCGAGCAATATAGGTGGTGTATGGAATGGTTTTTTTTTAGAGAATGTCCTTATGCATATCATGTTCATTGTTTTGCTCATTGATTGCAATTGACATTAGTTGTTGTAGGTGGAAAAGTACAACCAGTTTATTTTTTCTTTTCAAGCTTGAATAAGATTGAAAATATCGTTGGTGCTTCTTCTAAGCGTCATACTAAGCTATGATCCGCTCAAGCTATTGAAATTGTAGAAAAGGTAGTTATTGGAGAACGCAAAACAGGAAGAGGAGCTAATCAAATGGGTAGTCTGGATCGTCCAAGAGAAACTCGTTGGAGTTCTCATTTTGATTCCACGTGTAGTTTGATTGATATGTATGGTTCGGTGATTATTATGCTTTAGTATATGTCAGATGAGAGTTCTTCTTATGATACAAGTGGTGAAGCTTACGGCTGACGAATGGTAATGAAGATTATTGTGCTTCATTGTATGGTGCGGTGATCCTACACTTGATGAATAAAATCTTAGAAATTCTTCATATATACTTTGTCGATCTTTGCAGCAAAAGTCACTCGATACAAGGTTTACTTCAATTGTTGAGGGATGAAGGTTTTGATTGTCTTCTAATAGAGGTGGAGTCAGTTTGTAGAGAACATAGCATTGCAATACCTAATATGAATGATTGTTATGAAATGGTGTTGGGAATAAAATGAGATATGTTTTGATTAGATACCAAAACCCCCTGAGACATGCCTAAATCCAAATGATTGTGTTCTAAGATTGTTAGAACACATAGCATAAGGCTAGATGAGAAGCTGATATGTTAGGCAGCTCTTAGATGATTAGATGCACAATGTGAGGGGGAACATATGCTTTGAAAATTATCAAGATCAAGTCCCCTCAAGGCTCAAATTCTGGAATAATCACTAAAGCCAAGCATACTCTATAGAAAACCAAATGTTCTGATCAGGAGAGTTGTCCAGAGAGGTTATCTCTATGCAAGAACAAGGTTGTAAAGCTCAAAAGGACAAGTTTACTCAAATGCTCTGATCAGGAGAGTTGTCCAAAGAGGATTGACTCTGTGCAAAAACAAAAGCTCTGAAGCTCAAAGGCCAAGTATGCTGATCAGGAGAGTTGTCCAGAAAAGTTGTCTCAGCAAAATTAAACCAGAACAAATGCTCTAATGCTTGAAGGCAACTATGCTGAAGAGAAGAAGACAACTACACCCTAAAAGACTTCATTATATCATGATGAGATCAATTCCAAGTGAAGCAAAGGGAAAGAGCCAAGTCATCTGAAGAAAAGCAAGCCAACTATGCTGATAAGCAAAACTGCTGATAGTGATAAGGAGAGTTGTCCATTTGATAAGGAATGTTGTCCTATCATTGGATCAATCTTCAGAAGCCATGTCCAAGTCTTAACAAGAAGTCAAACATTGGGAAACGTGCTGTAGAATGAAGACAAAGTCTTAACAGCCGTTTATTACCCAAATAAGGACATGTCACTATCAAGAATCTGTCTTCCGGTTTGAAGAACTCAAGGAAGACATTTATAGCAATTTGGGGCTGCCTCTCCAATGGGCAAATCCTCAAATTTGTCTATAAATACAAGAAGTGTGAAGACCATTTGGAGCATCCATTCTACATCCAACTGAGCAACCATTCTGAAAGCTTCAAAGTCTTCAAAAGACATTCTTAGTCTTGAAACACTTCTTCTAAGCTGAACTCACTGTATATCAATACAAAGTTTAGAGAGATATCCTATCCTTATACACTGATCTTCATTGTAAAGGATATCTCATTAGTTGGAACATTACTTCAACCCTTACCCCTTTCAAGTGAGAAAGTGAGAAGGTTGTAGTAGTAGAAGTGGTAGGAGCTGACTGTTGAGAGAAGAACAGTTCAGTTCTGAGTTGAGAAGAGGGTACTAGGACTCTAGACATCCTAGGGATCAATTCACCAAGGAGTGGTGTTCTTGATCAAGTGCACCTTGGCACTATAAAACAAGTTAAATCCAAGAGTGAAGGAATTATCCTGTTAAATTAGGGAAAGTGGATGTAGGAGCTTGAGTCTCTGAACCACTATAAACTCATGTGTTGATTTGTTTTACAAGTACTTTCATACATTCAACACTACACACAAAACTGATCTTTCAAAAGATACATATTCAAAGACTGTGCAAAAACTGTATTGGACAAGTTCCCTGAAACTAAACTGGATTGCATTGTATTGACTAAGTGATTTGAGAAACTAAAGGAGTCTAAACTTAAAGGGCCAACCACTATTCCGCACATATAACTCCCCTAGATAGTAATTCAACTAAGTACTAAATAGTACTTAGTAGTTTGATTATCTTAGAAGAGTTAATCATCTTCAGCAGAGTTGTCCAAGACAACCTTGCTGAGCTCTGGTTTGATCAAAAGAGAAAATAATTGCATACAAGTGTATTCCCCCCCCCATACACTTGTTATATAATCCTTTCAGGACCAACAAGTGGTATCAAAGCAGGGGTTCAAAGACCACTGCTTCTGAAAATCCATCTTGATTTTCAAAAATCACATATTTATGGTCACTGAACTGATCTCTATCTGAAATCTATTACCTGTTGACTAACTGTTTATTCTTGAGATATGGCCAACAACAATGCTGTTCCTCCACCTGCTGTTCAAGGATTGGACAACATGGCCACAAATCCAGTCAACCACATCTCACATCATAAACTGCCCATGTTTTCAATAGACAATTATGATTTCTGGAAAATTAGAATGAGGGCTCATCTTGCATCTCTTCACACTGACATGTTAAGAGTAATCACAAGAGGACCTTTTGTGTTTACTCAAACTAACCCCAGGGTGACAGATGAACAAAGAGCTGATATAAGGGAACTGATTCCCAAAGATGAAGATGACTTCACTACTGATGAAAAGAGGAAAGATAATATGAATTATCTTGCCATGAACACCCTCTACCAAACAATTCCAGATGCAATTATGGGTAGAGTCTACCACTGCACCACAGCCAAAGAAATTTGGGATACTCTTGCTGAGATGTGTGAGGGTACAAAAAAGATCAAGGAGAACAAGCTCCAAGTTGCTGTGCAGAAGTTTGAACAATTCTCAATGGAGTCTGATGAGTCCATTGACAAATTTGCTGGTAGATTCACTGATGTGATGAATGAAATCAACTCATTGGGCAAGGTGTACTCCAGGAGAGAAGTTGGATTGAAGATCTTGAGAAGTCTCACTCAAAAGTGGGATGTATATGCTGTAATGATGCAGAACACCAAGGATCTCTCCTCCATGCCCATGCAACAAATCTTCTCAGAACTCAAAGCCTATGAGTTCGACCTCAACAGAAGAAAGCCTGTTGAGGAACCTTCAAATCCTACTAAGGGAGTGGCATTCAAAGCCAAAGTTGCTGAACCTGAAATATAACCCACTCCCAGATCATCAAAGTCAGTCTCAAAGACTGAAATGAAGGAGGAACTAGCCTTGATGGCTAGGAGGTTTGACAAGCTCAACACAAGGTTTGGTAGATACAAGAAATTCTACCAAGACAACAAATTCATGAGAAGGTACGGTACAACTCTCCTGAAGACCGGGCCAAGGACAAAAATCCTGAAGAGAAATGATCAGAGGACAAGTACTCTGATAGGAGAAGGTCCAGTAGAGCTGACCCTTCATCATCAAAAGGAAGAGATGAATCCAAGAAGGATGATGATGAAGACCTATGCTACAATTGCAAGAAGAAAGGGCACTTCCAGTATGACTGCCCTGAATTGAGCTCTAAAGAAAGAAGAGAGAGGCAAGCCAAAAGAGACAGGAAGTTCACCAATAGAAAGGCCATGATGGCTAGTGATGAATCTGATAGTGCTGAAAGCTTCAACTCTTCTGATTGACTGTTCTCAAACAGTGATGATAATGATGATGTTTGCAACATGGCTCTTGAGGATGATGAGGTATCCTCTTGTCACGCCCCAAATTTAAAAATAATAACCTTTTAAGAAGTAGTTAAAATAACTAACTTTAACGTGCAAAAAATTAAATTTTAAACTTATAACGATAAAGTAAGGGACGCAACGGCTATTACATTTAAATCACGTTTAACTATTGCAGCGGACACAGTTATACTATAATTCAAGTGAAAATTCTAATTTAATTAATTAACTAAGAATCTTTAAAAACATAATCCAATTAAATAAACATAAAATAATTCTTTATTTTTAAATACATGAACATCGTCTCCCATCACCACGCCTCGCCATCCAACTCTTCAACCTGAAATTGTAAATGGGGGGTGAGCATGCAAGCACACTCAGTGGGATTTATGTCATTCAATAGTTAATGCTAAAAATAAATAATCAAGTAATCAACTTAGCAAATAACATTCACATTGCCACATATACTTTATCATTGATACTTTGCCAACTTTGCCATTGTAACTTTGCCAATAGAGTTTTGTGAACCATCGCATGTTTGTGGACCTTCCCAAAGCCAAATTAATGCCTAAGGTATTCCCACACGTAGACTTTTCAATCGCATGTTTGTGGACCTTCCCAAAGCCAAATTAATGACTAAGATAGTTCCACACGTGAGCACGATGGGTTACACCCGAAGACCCGTCGGTCCCGGACCCCATCTGGAGCCCCTGGCTATTAGATAACTTTGCCACAAACTTTGCCAATATATAATGTACTTTGCCATAAACTTTGCCAATAGAATAATAAACTTTGCCAATAGAATAATAACTTTGCCAATCGAATAATAACTTTGCCAATCGAATAACAATAGAAATGGATTCACACAGTAAACAATTAACTCAAACATTTATCTAAAACATTAAATAATGAATAACACTGCAATAGAGCTCTACAAACCACCGTAGAGAATAAAGCAATTAAAAACCCACCTCAAAAGATGATTGTAAACGTGATATGTGGAAGCCTCGTATAAATTAGTTCTATCGTCTAGCCATGCGATACATAGAATAACAAATAGTCGAATTTTCTTTTAAACTATATTTAATTAGCTAAGCTATTTGCATGGATATTTTATGATTTAGCTTCTACCTAAAGTAGTATATATATATGTAACGTGAGAGGAGGTGAAAGAACATGAAATAACTGTTTTAAATTTTGGATGTTTCCATTCCCACAAATGATATATATATATAATATTTGTTTGCTTAAGAAATAGGCTTTTCATTGCCCCACTAAAAGGAGGGGTTACAAAAATAAACATGTAAATAAATTATTGTTAATAAGGGTACGATTTTAAATAGTAAATGAAGCATATTTTGCATGTGAAGAAATAAAGCATTCGTAAGTTATAATTCTCATAAAAACTCATGTGATTAAAATGGTGGCCAAGGAGTTTAAATGAACACTACAATTTATTGTTTTAAGGTATGCACATGTATCTATAAATTATATATTATAAATATTTTTGATACAATTGTATTAACTAATACACATACGCATATATATAGTACGTACATAATATAATTTTCTTTTGACGCAATATAAATTAATTATTTATTGAATTAATTTCTATTATTATAAAATTCTTGGGTATTACATTCTACACCACTTAATAAAATTTCGTCCTCGAAATTCAGCATTATAATGGTGACATAACATAGCAACATAGCATATTGAAAATTAGAATTGATCAATAGAACACAATAGCATAGAATATCGCATGGTGAATCAAGATATGAAATTATAATAACAGGTACGTACCTTGTGGAGTTGGAGCGATGAGGCGGTGATGGTCGACATAACATTTTTTTTCTAGAATTTACTCGTTCATATAATATACTTTAACTCGACTCAAAAGATATAATTTTTTTTTGCAAGTCTACAAGAACGTAGACCCGCTCTGATACCACTCTGTCACGCCCCAAATTTAAAAATAATAACCTTTTAAGAAGTAGTTAAAATAACTAACTTTAACGTGCAAAAAATTGAATTTTAAACTTACAACGATAAAGTAAGGGACGCAACGGCTATTACATTTAAATCACGTTTAACTATTGCAGCGGAAACAATTATACTATAATTCAAGTGACAATTCTAATTTAATTAATTAACTAAGAATCTTTAAAAACATAATCCAATTAAATAAACATAAAATAATTCTTTATTTTTAAATACATGAACATCGTCTCCCATCACCACGCCTCGCCATCCAACTCTTCAACCTGAAATTGTAAATGGGGGGTGAGCATGCAAGCACACTCAGTGGGATTTATGTCATTCAATAGTTAATGCTAAAAATAAATAATCAAGTAATTGCAACTTAGCGAATAACATTCACATTGCCACATATACTTTGCCATTGATACTTTGCCATTGTAACTTTGCCAATAGAGTTTTGTGAACCATCGCATGTTTGTGGACCTTCCCAAAGCCAAATTAATGACTAAGGTATTCCCACACGTAGACTTTTCAATCGCATGTTTGTGGACCTTCCCAAAGCCAAATTAATGACTAAGATAGTTCCACACGTGAGCACGGCGGGTTACACCCGAAGACCCGTCGGTCCCGGACCCCATCTGGAGCCCCTGGCTATTAGATAACTTTGCCAAAAACTTTGCCAATATATAATGTACTTTGCCATAAACTTTGCCAATCGAATAACAATAGAAATGGATTCACACAGTAAACAATTAACTCAAACATTTATCTAAAACATTAAATAATGAATAACACTGCAATAGAGCTCTACAAACCACCGTAGAGAATAAAGCAATTAAAAATCCACCTCAAAAGATGATTGTAAACGTGATATGTGGAAGCCTCGTATAAATTAGTTCTATCGTCTAGCCATGCGATACATAGAATAACAAATAGTCGAGTTTTCTTTTAAACTATATTTAATTAGCTAAGCTAGTTGCATGGATATTTTATGATTTAGCTTCTACCTAAAGTAGTATATATATATGTAACGTGAGAGGAGGTGAAAGAACATGTAATAACTGTTTTAAATTTTGGACGTTTCCATTTCCACAAATGATATATATATAATATTTGTTTGCTTAAGAAGGCTTTTCATTGCCCCACTAAAAGGAGGGGTTACAAAAATAAACATGTAAATAAATTATTGTTAATAAGGGTACGATTTTAAATAGTAAATGAAGCATATTTTGCATGTGAAGAAATAAAGCATTCGTAAGTTATAATTCTCATAAAAACTCATGTGATTAAAATGGTGGCCAAGGAGTTTAAATGAACACTACAATTTATTGTTTTAAGGTATGCACATGTATCTATAAATTATATATTATAAATATTTTTGATACAATTGTATTAACTAATACACATACGCATATATATAGTACGTACATAATATAATTTTCTTTTGACGCAATATAAATTAATTATTTATTGAATTAATTTCTATTATTATAAAATTTTTGGGTATTACACCTTTACTTCTAGCTCACCATCATTCATCTCACAGAACACTAGTGAAGTCAACTTGAAACTTTCCCTTGGGAAGTTAATGGAAGATTTCACTAGATTACAAGAATTTCATGATAATTGTGTGAGAGAAAATGAAAGATTGGCTATTGAACTTGCCAAAAACTCTGAGGTAGCTGTTGATGTCAAATCTACTGAGTTGTATCAACAAGTCTTGAGAGAGCTTAAGGAAGCAAATCTCAGGATAGTTGACCAACAAAAGGAGATTGATGATCAACTACTCTCTCAGAAAAGAAGAGATTTTGAACTAAAAATTCTAAATGCCAAGTTTGAAAATCTCTCACATGAATATGACATTCTTAAATCAAGTGAAGAGAGCCTGAAATTAAAGATGTCTGCTTTGAACAAATCCTCTAGAGCAATAGAGGAAATTCAGAGTTATCAAAGACCTATGGCTCAAAGAAGTGGATTAGGTTTTGATCCATTTGAATCTTCACCTTGTCTTAGTGTTGCTTCTACAAGTAACACTAAGAAAATCTTTGTTAAATCAGTGGCACAACAAGCTGAAAATGAAATAATTCAGCCACTGAACAAAGGAAAAGGCAAATTAAATGAAATGCCTACTCAAGTGCCTCAGGAGACTAGGCCCAAACCTTTGGAAAAGGTCAAGGCTCCTGAACACAAGAGGAATGTTGGTCAGTAGAGTAAACCCAATGGAAGGGCAACTCTACTGAACAATGTTCAGAGGAGTTATTCAAGGTATAATCAGCCTAGGCCAACTCTACTGAGAAAGCCTCAGCTGAATAGACCTAAGGACAACTATCCTCAAAGGCAAAATAAAATGAGACAACCAAAACCCTTTATGCCAAAAGGTAATGGTCATAAAAATGCCTTTCCTCAAAGATTTCATCAAGCTGCACAAAGAACTCATAAGTTCAGGAGAGTTGACAATTCTCCTGAAACTTACAGAGTTAACACTTTCACACATACTTTCCCTAAGGCATTTAAGGGAAAGACAGTGTATGTTGATGCACAAGGAAAACAACTTAGCCACCTTGAATCAATCAGGGTAATTAGGCAAGTTTGGGTTCCAAAAGGTACTGCTAACCTCTAAGGACCCAAAACTCAAAGGGTACCTAAACCTATCTAATTGCAGGTACCAATGGGCCACAAGAAGAGGAGTATGAGCAAAAAGACAGCATGGTACCTTGACAGTGGATGCTCAAGGCACATGACTGGAAATAAGGAACTCCTCACTGATTTTATTGAAAAAGAAGGCCCAAATGTCATTTTTGGAGACAGCTCACAAGCAACAACAAAAGGTTATGGTACTTTGATGATTGGTAACATCAAAGTAACCAATGTATCTTATGTAGCTGGTCTCAAATATAATCTCCTAAGTATCAGTCAATTCTGTGATAAAGATTTCAATGTTGAGTTCTCAAGTGGAAAATGCTTAATTAGAGATAAAACTCAACAAATTCTATTGACTGGAACTAGGAAGGGAAATGTGTATTTTGCAGACTGGGACAAGTCTACTGATGCTGCATGTTTCATTGCTAAGAGCACTAGTGAACAAAGCTGGTTATGGCATAAGAGGCTAAACCACCTGAACTTTAAATCAATGAACAAACTTGCTAGAAATGCATTAGTTAAAGGACTACCTAATGAGGTTTTCATTAAAGAACATGTGTGTAAACCATGTCAAGAAAGAAAACAGATTAAAGCCTCATTCAAAGGAAAACCAGTCATCTCTACTGAAAGGGTACTTAAACTTCTACATATGGATCTTTTTGGACCTATCACCCCTTCAAGTATAAATGGTAGAAAATACACATTGGTAGTAGTAGATGACTTCTCTAGGTTCACATGGGTAGTATTTCTCCTTAATAAGAAGGAAACACAAGTCAAACTACCTGAACTTCTCAAGAGACTGTCAAATGAGAAAAGCCTTAACATTATCAAGATAAGATCTGATAAAGGCACTGAGTTCATAAACTCATACATCAATGAGTATTGCACATCTAATGGAATAGCTCATGAAACCTAAGCATCTAGAACTCCTCAGCAAAATGGAGTTGCAGAAAGAAGGAATAGAACATTAAAAGAAGCTGCTAGAACCTTAATTGCTGATTCAAATTTACCTAAGAGGTTTTGGGCTGAAGCTATAAACACTGCATGCCATATTCAAAATAGATGCTTGATTACTAAGGGGCAAGGCAAAACCCCTTATGACCTCTGGAAAGGAAGAATGCCTAAAGTGTCATACTTTCACATATTTGGTTGTAAGTGTTTCATACACAATAATGGGAAAGAACAGTTGAAAGCCTTTGACAGCAAAGCTGATGAGGGAGTATTCCTTGGATATTCTCAAATCAGTAGAGCTTTTAGAGTCTACAACAAGAAAACCCTTATTGTGGAAGAAACACCTCATGTTGTGTTTGATGAATCTATTCATAAGTTCAGGAATGAAAACCTGGAACCTGAAGAAATCACACAGAGGACAACCAGACTGAGCCTAAAAGACAAAGACACTGAATTCATAGATGTTGTTCAAGCCAACCTACCCGAAAATACTATACTGGACAACAATCCTGAAGGCAACCTTCCTGAGACAAACCCCACTGAGGGAAATGGTGAACTGAATGAGCCAATCCCAGTTCACATCCAGGTAACAACTACCAATGAAGAAGCAGTTCCTGCTGAGGTAGTTAATGGGTCAAATAATCAAGGGGGAACTCAAAATGTTGAAAATGCCAATGTCCCTGACATTGAGGACAACACCCCTGATTATGATCCTGAATTAGATCCTGCATTCAATTATCCTGAATTCTATAACACTGGTGACTCAACCTTAGTAGAGGACAACTCTACTGAAGGGATCAGAAAAAGAAGGACTTGGTTGTATGACCATTCTACTGATCTGATACTTGGTGACCCAAGTATAGGCGTCAAAACCAGAAGTTTTCATGGTGAAAGTGCTATGTTCTGCTGTTTCTTGTCAGAACAGGAACCAAAAGACATTGAGGAAGCACTTCAGGATGCAAACTGGATCACAGCCATGCAGGAAGAACTGAATCAATTCACCAGAAATGAAGTATGGGAGCTAGTGGATAGACCTTCACATCAAGATGTTATTGGAACCAAGTGGGTGTTCAAGAACAAAAAGAATGAGAATGATGTGATTGTCAGAAACAAAGCAAGACTAGTGGCAAAAGGTTATTGCCAGCATGAAGGCATTGACTATGATGAGAACTTTGCACCTGTGGCAAGGCTAGAAGCAATAAGGCTCTTCCTAGCCTATGCAGCCCACAAGAGGTTCAAAGTATACCAAATGGATGTAAAGAGTGCCTTTCTGAATGGAGTCTTGAAAGAAGAAGTCTATGTGGAGCAACCACCAGGTTTTGAGATTGGAAACCAAGTATACAGACTGAAGAAAGCTCTATATGGACTCAAGCAAGCCCTTAGGGCTTGGTATGACACACTGTCACAATTCCTCTTGGATCATGGATTCACCAAGGGAACTGTGGACAGAACTCTCTTCAGAATCTCTGAAGGAGAGGACATCTTGCTTGTCCAAATTTATGTAGATGGCATCATTTTTGGATCCCCTAATGAGAAGCTGTGTGAAAAGTTCTCCAAGCTCATGCAAAGCAAGTTTGAGATGTCCATGATGGGGTTGATGAATTTCTTTTTGGGTCTACAAGTCAAGCAATCAAAAGAAGGAATCTTCATCAACCAAGCCAAGTACACCAGAGAAATGATCAAGAAGTTTGGGTGTACAACAAGCAAGCCAGTAAGGATCCCAATGAACACAAATTGGAAGATGGATCCTGATGAGAGTGGTGTTCCAACCAACTCCACTGAGTATAGAGGAATAATTGGTTCACTCCTCTATCTCACTGCCAGTAGACCTGACATCACCTTTGCAGTAGGTGTATGTGCAAGGTTTCAAGCAAATCCTAAGAAAAGCCACCTTGAGGCTGCAAAAAGGATCTTGAGGTATCTCAAAGGCACTGAAAATCTAGGCCTTTGGTACCCTGCTGATGACAACATTGAGTTAACTGGCTACTCAGATGCTGACTATGGAGGATGTAGAATTGACAGAAAGTCCACTTCAGGGACTTGTCAATTCTTAGGCAACAAACTCATATCTTGGTTTTCCAAGAAGCAAAACACAGTGGCTACCTCCACCACTGAAGCTGAATAAGTTGCTGCTGGAAGTTGTTGTGCTCAAATCCTTTGGCTGAGACAACAACTCAGAGACTACAAAGTCAACTCTACTGAAGTGCCAATATTTTGTGATAACAACAGTGCAATTGCAATATCACAAAATCCTGTCTTGCACACAAGATGCAAACATGTGGACATCAAGCATCACTTCATTAGAGATCATGTGGAGAAGAAGGATATCAAGTTGGTAAAGATCCACACAGATCATAAAAAAGCTGATATATTGACAAAGCCACTTGCAGAGGCAAGATTTCTGGAATTATCAGCAGAGTTGGGTCTACTTGATCCAGGGAAATTGGACAATTGAGTCCAAAGGAGTTCATTCATTAAGGGGGAACAAATTTCAAACTTCAGCAGACTTGGTCAAGTCTACTGAAACTCAGATAAAATGATCAAGACACTTGTCCATTGAATCTCAGGACAGTTGTCCACATCTTTTCAGGACACTTGTCCCAGTGGGGTCAGATAAGTTGTCCTAGCTATCAAACCAAATCTTGGTCTGATAAGCACCTATTTTGGGTATTCATTGTCTATTTCGAAATCTGTCCCATTGAAAATACAGATTTCACCTTTTTGGGATTTAATTTGTCTCCCACCCAAAAGGTCACTTTCCATGCATTAAATGCCAAGATTTAACTCTTGTTTGCATTAAACTTTTTGGGACATGATCTATCTCGAAAATCCCCCAGCCTTAAACAAACATTAAAACTCCACCCACGTTTTGAACAAAATAGTTTTTCACTGTTACATTGATTCTTGACCATTGGATCAAAATTGGAACACTACCCTGAAGACAATCCTAGCCGTCCATTTTGATTTCCATTTTTGTTCACCTTTGAATTGCATCAAGACTTCACCAACTCATTGACAAACATTCTTTTTAGAATATTCACAAGTCTTAAGACCCCCACAAACACTTCTTCCCCAAGTATTCGAAACCCTAGCTCAAATTTTCTTCAAACACTCTCAATCTCTGTCAAAGTTTTTCTTCTGTAAACCTTCAATGGCTCCCAAAGTTAGACCAGAGATGATCATTGATTTCTCCAACAAGGCGCTAGACCTTGATTTTGGATACTTGAGCAACAAAAACAGTCTTCACTTTGAACCCATAGTATCTTTTGAAAGTGAAGATCCTGAGATTACACCAACCCTGAGATGGTTGAGGAGAGCTGGATTGCAAAAGTTTATGGAGGAAAGACCAAGCTCTTGTTTGGAAAGCTACATGGCTGAGTTCTTTGCCTTTCTCAAGTGGAGAGGTAAGCCTGAAGATGGTGAAATCTCTACAAAGCTTGAAGGAGATGGTGAAATTTCTTATGTAGCAGAGGGAGATGAGGAAGAGAAATTTCATAGAGTGAAATTCTCTTCAGAAGATCTTGAAGGAGCTTTTGGATTGCCTTCTGAGGGAAGGAATCCAGAACTTTATGGTGCTGATCATGAAGATGAGATTGCACAAGAATGGCTTTTGGTTCCAGGCCCCATCTCTTCAACACAAAACAAGAAGACTCTCAAGCCAAAATTTCTCAAAATATTTGAGGTAATCACTAAGAGTCTTATGAGCAATACTGGAAGCTTGGAGCAAGTCAGCCATCCAAGAATCAGAATTATGGCTGCAGTTATTGATGCTAGTGACAAATGCATCAAATTTGATTGGAGGACCTTCATCATGTCTGAGATGATGAAGGAAAAGGCCAAATTCAAGGTGAAAGCTCACAACAAGGCTGTGCTAGAAGGGAAACTCAAGTATTGCACCAGGGCAAGCTTGTTGATTGAAAAATTCTCCCATTATTCTCAAATGCAAACCTTTGCAAAACCCCTCCCAGCCCAAAAGATTCTGTTTAGAAAGCTCAGCAAGAAAACTGAGCAAAGGAGGATGCTTATGGCCAAACCTGCTGAAGAGAAGGTTGAAGAGAAGCCTAAGATGAAGAAAAGAACTAAGGCCAGGGCTATCAAAACAAAGAAAATGTCTCAAATATCTTCAAGAGAAGCCTTAGGAGCATTAGCTGAAGTTGATGAAGTGGCAGAAGAGGGAGTAAGTGTGCCTTCTGACCACTCAGAGGATTTGAGATTGAAGTATAATGAGACAAGGCAAAAGAAGAAGGGTGATAAGAGATCTAGGGAGGTTTTCCCTGAGAAGGAAGTGGAAGGCAGTGGGAGTAGTAGGGCCAGCAAGAGAAGGGCCAAGCCTACTGATAAAGTGTTGGAGCTTCAAGAAGAAAGGTCTCTCCAATTGGCTCTAAGAGAGAGCAGAGCTGAAAGCAGGACCAAATCCAAGTCAAGGACCAACTCATCTGGTTCTGGAACTCCAGAATCCAAGGTCCCTGAAGGTCAACCTATAGAGGCCAACATCCCTGTAATTCAGAATCCTGAACCCAACTCCCCTGAAACCCATGTTACCCCTTCCAACCAACCCATCACCCCTGTAAATCTCACCAAGAGATACTCTCCAGAAGGAAGTGTGCAGAGAAGTGGCATTGATGTGCTAGCAGACCTAGCAGTGGATGAGACAAGGCTCCTGTCCCCCCTTGATTCATCCATGCTAAATTACTCCAAACTCTTAGAACATGCACTCAATGAGCCAACTCCCTTGAGCAAAGCCCCTTCAGATTCATTGCTCTCTAAAGCAACTGAAGTACCTTCATTTGAGCCTAATCCTTCTGAAGCCAACCCTCCTGAACTTAACTTGCCTAAAGCTGCAATTATTGAAACCACAGCCCACTCCCCTATAGCCCAAAGTTCTCCATCAAATGAGAATGAGGAGGAGTATACTTATGAAAGTATGCTCAGAGGTGGAGCTAAGGCCACTGTGGACAGTTTGTATCCACAACTTGCTGAATTTCCAAGAATTCAGAAGACATTTCATGATTTGAGGATGCTTGTGGATGTAAAAGACAAAACCTTAATGGAAATATCACAAGTCATCCAAGATAAGGGTGCAAACTGGTGGCAAGTAGAGGAGAGCAGATTACTACACTTTGCTGGTGTGATGAAAACAAGATTCCTCACTGATGAGGAAGTTTTTGCAAAGCTGGTAGTTGAGAAGATCACTGAGGAGAAAGAGAGAAAAGCTAAGGGCATCAAACACCCTGATAGCAGCTCAGATGATGATGATTCCCCTGATGATCCCTCAAACCCTTCAAATCCCAACCCTCCTAAAACCCCTCAAGCCAACCTCCCTGAACCCTCTCAACCCAAATCTTCTGTAGCAGACAGACTTTCAAACCCTCCTAGAACCTATCATAGGAAAGGCTCTGTATCATCAGAGGTGTTGACCAAGGGTGGTAACACAACCAAAGACACATCTGCCAATGAAGGTTCTTCTGAACCCAAGGCACAGCCTAAAGATGTTGAGGTTCCTATGCTAGAGGCTGGTTTGATTAAGGCCTATTCAGTGTCAGAAGAGTTGGACACTGATCAGCCCTTAATCATTCAGGATGACATAGTGGCTGTTGAGAAAAGCACTATGATCTCCCAATAACTGCCTCCTTTGAACCCTATTGAGGGTGAAGGAGATGTAGGTTTAGGAGAAGGGGTTGAAAAGGAAAATAGAATTGAAAAACCAGAGGGAGTTATAGATGAAAGAGAGGTAGTCATAACTAAGATTGTGAGTGTACCACCATATGAGGGTGGAATAAGTGAGGAAGGACAGGTTATTCTTGAAGTCAAATCTGAACTTCAAGAATCCCTTGATGAAAGGAGGCCTGATTCCTTGGGTGAGAACATTATCTATGAAGGGAGAAAAGAAAGAGTTGAAAATGAGAAGAAGGCTGCTGATGTATCAGAGTCTTATACAAAAGAAATTGAGGGTGATGAGTGTCTATTCCCTAACTTGTTTGATTTGTCTAACATTGCAGGTATTTCTCTTGACCAAATATTTGCAGATGAATTCTTAACAGATGCCCCTATCCAAGTAGATACAGGCTCAGCACAAGCCCTGCTTGGAATGCAATCAGAGAAATTGGACCCCTTGGCTCATCAGGTCCAATCTGCTCATGCTGAAACTTCAGGAGCACTAAATGAGCAAGGAAGAACTCTAGCATCTGTGGAGATGAGATTAACTGGCTCTGAAGATGTAGTGCTCCCTACATTGGAAGCAAGGATAAGTGGAGTGGAAACTGGTCTCCAAACCATTTCCACTGAAGTGCAAAACGCCAAATCCACCATGGAATCCATCTCAGAAGAGGTCAAGAAGGAACAAAAGTTGCTGAGAGACAATCATAATGCCAATGTCAAAGCTCTCAGGCTGACTGTCAAGCAAGCTCTTGGAAAGAAGACTGCATTACAAAAGAAAAGAGCTGAAGAACAAAGGCTAGCAATGGTGAAGGCTGCCTCTGAAATTTTTTCCCAAGAGGTCATGGCCAACATTGCTGAAGGTGAAGTGGCCAACCTCACTGAGCTTCTTAAGGCCCAACTGGATACATCCCTGAAAGCAACCTTGGAGGAGGTTGTCCAACAAAAGATGAAGCCTGTTCTAGCTTTTCTTAGCTTGAGCAGTGATAGGATGCAAAATATACATGATGAAAATGTATATTTGTTGGAGGAAATGAAGTCTCTAAACCAGGCCCAATCCCTGATAGCCACAACAATGAGTGAGCTTAAACCTCAGTGCTTTGATGCTGCCAAAAAGGGGGAAAGGGAAAGAGCTAGAGCAAAAGGTGCCTTGGTGATTGGAAGCCCAGTCAAGGGAAAAGACAAAGCTGCTGAAGTAAAAGGAAAAGAGCCTGCAGTGCTGAACTTGGAAGAATTAGATGAAGAAGAACAACTAGCACTTGCCTTGAAAAATTCAATGGCATCAGCTCAAGAGGAAAAAATGAGGTTACAGTAGAGACCAGGTGGTGAGGTGTCTGGTTTGGACAAGGATGTTGAAGGTGTCCAAACTAGAGGAAAGATCAAGAGGGCAAAAGGAAAGAAAAGACAAGCTGAGACATTCACTGACTTTCCTAACAGCCTTGATCTTCCACCTGAATTCAGAATTGATGATGATGAGCCTATCTCAAAGAAGGCCAAATCTGCTGAAGTGTCCAAAACTGCTGAAAAGGACAAGTCTTCTGAAGTGGTCAACATTGCTGAAGGTGCCAAAGATACTGAAAATGTTGAAGCATTATATGAAGAGGGTTTTGGACCTGGACCAAAGAAGACAAAGATTGTGGTACTCAATGATCCATCAAAGTTGTTTCATGAAGGGTATGGTAAAGACCCTGAAACACAACAGAGACTGGCCATGATGAGGGCCCAAGAGAAAATGGATTTGATGGATGAAGCACAAAGAGCAAGAGATAAGAGAAGAGCAAACTTCCAGAAACCAAGAAGAAGGAGAGCAACTTACAGCAAGATGAAACCTCAGCTACTAGTCCCAATGGACACCAAATATCCACACTTGGATAAATGGGTGCCAATTCAGCTGAATGATACATGGGAAGAGGCAAAAAGGGAGTTTGTCTATGAATATTATGTCATTGACAGATGGAATGGAGGAGATGCCAATTCCTCCTTTACTGAGTTCATGATAGAGTATTATAGAGAATTGTATCAACAATTTCTTGCAGCTGCTGATATTGCAAGAATTGAACTCAATGCCCCAAGCCTATCATTTACATGCCTCCAAAGTTTGATGGATGGATTGACCAAGCAAGGATCCTGAGGGAGTTTACAGAAATTCTTAAGCTGAACAAAATGACCCTTGGACCCAAAGGAACCAACCAGGAAGCCATGGAACTCAAGAAGAGAGTGTGGGCACAATATGGGATGGTGCCACCTAAAGAAGATGATCTCTGAAATGGCTAAGTCTTCCTGACTCTTATATGCTGAAATGGATGAAAATTTAAGTTGGTTGCTAACTTGTGTTTTGGTCAACTATTCTGAAGATGCTCAAGCTACTAATATGATGTGCTCTGATACCTAAATGTCTAATGATTTAAGAGTATATCATGCTTATGTAGTAAATGTGTGCTTATTTGTAAAAGCTCTTCATGCTCTGATATGTTTTTGTTCAAACTATCAACATGCTGCAATGATTCTCATTTTAATGATAGTTGAACACATTTTGAATCAAGAAACACAAGTCTCTCTATGCCTATTCTTGAAACCTATTTGCAACATGAATGGTGAGTACACTAACACATTCTTTTTCAGGAAAACTGACCTCAGTCATGTCTTCTGAAGATAAATGTAATAGGTGTAGTCAAGTCACTTTTGCATAAAATGTATAGGTTTTGGCATCATCAAAAAGGGGGAAATTGTTGGGAATAAAATGAGATATGTTTTGATTAGATACCAAAACCCCCTGAGACATGCCTAAATCCAAATGATTGTGTTCTAAGATTGTTAGAACACATAACATAAGGCTAGATGAGAAGCTGATATGTTAGGCAGCTCTTAGATGATTAGATGCACAATGTGAGGGGGAACATATGCTTTGAAGATTATCAAGATCAAGTCCCCTCAAGGCTCAAATTCTGGAACAATCACTAAAGCCAAGCATACTCTATAGAAAACCAAATGTTCTGATCAGGAGAGTTGTCCAGAGAGGTTATCTCTATGCAAGAACAAGGTTGTAAAGCTCAAAAGGACAAGTTTACTCAAATGCTCTGATCAGGAGAGTTGTCCAAAGAGGATTGACTCTGTGCAAAAACAAAAGCTCTGAAGCTCAAAGGCCAAGTATGCTGATCAGGAGAGTTGTCCAGAAAAGTTGTCTCAGCAAAATTAAACCAGAACAAATGCTCTAATGCTTGAAGGTCAACTATGCTGAAGAGAAGAAGACAACTACACCCTAAAAGACTTCATTATATCATGATGAGATCAATTCCAAGTGAAGCAAAGGGAAAGAGCCAGGTCATCTGAAGAAGAGCAAGCCAACTATGTTGATAAGCAAAACTGCTGATAGTGATAAGGAGAGTTGTCCATTTGATAAGGAATGTTGTCCTATCATTGGATCAATCTTCAGAAGCCATGTCCAGGTCTTAACAAGAAGTCAAACATTGGGAAAAGTGCTGCAGAATGAAGACAAAGTCTTAACAGCCGTTTATTACCCAAATAAGGACATGTCACTATCAAGAATCTGTCTTCCAGTTTTAAGAACTCAGGGAAGACATTTATAGCAATTTGGGGCTGCCTCTCCAACGGGCAAATCCTCAAATTTGTCTATAAATACAAGAAGTGTGAAGACCATTTGGAGCATCCATTCTACATCCAACTGAGCAACCATTCTGAAAGCTTCAAAGTCTTCAAAAGACATCCTTAGTCTTGAAACACTTCTTCTAAGCTGAACTCACTGTATATCCATACAAAGCTTATAGAGATATCCTATCCTTATACACTGATCTTCATTGTAAAGGATATCTCATTAGTTGGAACCTTACTTCAACCCTTACCCCTTTCAAGTGAGAAAGTGAGAAGGTTGTAGTAGTAGAAGTGGTAGGAGCTGACTGTTGAGAGAAGAACAGTTCAGTTATGAGTTGAGAAGAGGGTACTAGGACTCTAGACATCCTAGGGATCAATTCACCAAGGAGAGGTGTTATTGATCAAGTGCACCTTGGCACTATAAAACAAGTTAATTCCAAGAGTGAAGGAATTATCCTGTTAAATCAGGGAAAGTGGATGTAGGAGCTTGAGTCTCTGAACCACTATAAACTCCTGTGTTGATTTTTTTTACAAGTACTTTCATACATTCAACACTGCACACAAAATTGATCTTTCAAAAGATACATATTCAAAGACTGTGCAAAAACTGTATTGGACAAGTTCCCTAAAACTAAACTGGATTGCATTGTATTGACTAAGTGATTTCAGAAACTAAAGGAGTCTAAACTTAAAGGGCCAACCACTATTCCGCACATATAACTCCCCTAGATAGTAATTCAACTAAGTACTAAATAGTACTTAGTAGTTTGATTATCTTAGAAGAGTTAATCATCTTCAGCAGAGTTGTCCAAGACAACCTTGCTGAGCTCTGGTTTGATCAAAAGAGAAAAGAATTGCATACAAGTGTATTCCCCCCTCCCCCCATACACTTGTTATATACTCCTTTCAGGACCAACAAATGGATACAAGACGCTCGTGTCAACAAGTCGACTTTATCACGTTTGGGCACCATTAATGAGTTGATGTCTTTAACAATGCGATAGATACTCAGTTGGCTGAATCAATAACAGATTCAAAGATGGGACGGTAGAACTTCTTAAATTTAGTGTTGCCTTGGATCCCAATGACAACTTCAGGTTGTTTATTGAAGATCAAATTTATGATCCCGCCGATATATTTTATCCAGATGATTTTACAAATCAAGAAATGATCCGTCTGAGAGTTGAATTGCAGCATTACAAATTTGATATGTCTTCTCAAGAAAGTCTTTAGAATTTATCATTTATTTCTGAACTATCACAGAAGTTAGTCGAGACAAACAAGGTGTAAGTGTATGCTCCGATTACAAGATTGATTCAACTTATTTTGACACTTCCTGTTACCACTGCGACGACTGAACGAGCATATTCAGTTATGAAACATGTCAAGAGTGTTCTTCGAAATAAAATGGAGAGTGATTATGTATCGAATTCTTTGGTTGTCTACATTGAGAGAGAATTATTTGAACACATCGATCCTGATTCTATTATCGATGAATTTTATCGGATAAATAATCGTAGGGCACAACTTTTTTTTTTATTACAAGTTAAATACCCATCCCTTTTTCCCCTCCCCATGACTCGAACCCAGGACCTAAGACCTAGGTAGTGGTGCTCTAACCACTTGAGCTATCCCACTTTGTCGTAGGGCACAACTTATGTAAACATTTTTTTAAACTTTTTTTTTGTACTGCATTTATTCTTGACCTTTAGCAGCCTGTCCTAAAAAAAATTTGGGTCTGCCCTTGCACATAGTAAAGACTTTTGAGTGTTTTAGTTGCATAGGTAATACACGATGGATAATGAAGAAATATGACGGAAACTTAATTGTTCGTCGATTGATGGACAAAGTCTATACACATAATACTATTTATAACATAGTGCAACATATATGCTCATGACACATGTCACCTTACAACATGTCAATACTACAATCCAAATATTTCCCTCTTAACAAACTTGTACGAGAATGCAGAGAAAATTGTTGTCAAATAAGATAGAGGAGAATAAAGTAATCTTTAATGGAATATGTTATATTGATGGAGAATGATGTGGCAACAAAGTTTACTAAGGAAATAATTTGAGAGTATCTTTTTACAAATTAGACAACTTTGATATTTTGACATGTTTCATTATAATTCAGTCATTTATGTTTGGTATTAGCCCACGATAGTGTTGGACCTCATGTTAGGTTTTTGATATTAAGACTATTTATTTGTGTTTTCCGTATGTTTGAAGGAAGTTGAATTGATTAATAAAATATGAGAGTTGATCTCAGTATCTCCTTTATGGTATTCTTCGTGAATCAACATTTTTGAGTTCTTGTCACTTTTTCGAGTATTCTTAGAATCAACGGATAGTGTGTGTTCTTTATGTTTTTCGTATCTTGATATTTATTATACGCTTTCATAGTCTACATCATATATCCCTTGATTTGTAGTTTTTGTTTCTAGCTTGCTTGACTCCATTGCATATCTGGCAGTCTATGTGTGACGTGGACAATCAACATTTTTAGTGTCTTCAATATATAGAAATTTGAATATGTAGTTGAATTCAACCATAGACATATAACCATGCTTGTGAAATTACAACTCACTTGTCACTCGATTTTGAATGACAGATGATTAATTAGTAAATGTCACTACTACAAAAACGGGCTGTAGAGACGCTCAGAAGTGTCACTAAAAGTAGTATTTGGTGACACTTTCGGTATAGTGACATTTTGGGTAGGCGTCACCTGATTTGGCGTTTCTATAGGGTGTTATCGTGACACTTGAAAAACATCATTGTAGATAGACGTTATGATGCTTTTATGCGTCACAATAACGCTATTTGGTGACGCAAATCGGTGTCACGACGGTGTGCTTAAGTGTTGCTTTCTCACGTCACAAAAATTTTCCAACTAACTTAACCACCTCGTTTAATAACGCTTTTATGCGTCAAGGTAAGAATATTTGGTGACGCTTACCTGCATCACGACGTTGTGTTTTAGTGACACACTCTCGCATCACAAAAGTTTTATAACTTATTTAACTTCCTTAATGTCACGGAGTATTAGTAGCAATATAGGCTAAAGGTATACCGCTAAACTGCTAAAGCATATAAAATAACTCCATATTTACATTAATTTATATCATAAATAATAAAATTTCATCACACTTCTACAATAGAAACAACCAAAGATATAATAATAAAATGTCATCGCAGTTGTAAACAAAAACAACCATAGTTGAAAACATACTAACTCGGACCTGTTATCAACCACATAACTATATAGTCTAATATAACAAATTCAAAATTTTCGGTTCAAAGATAAATTGCTCCTAAACTATGCAAGGCAAAATCCATTTTTCCATCTTTATCAAGCATCTTCCACTTGAACCTATAATAATGAATGAAAAGGAAGATTATTAATACTCGAATATATATATATTATCAAAAGAAACTTACAAAAAGAAAGATCCTATAACCATACATGGAGGATTTTAGTCTAGAAAAAATAAAGAATGTTGTTTTCTGTAGAGAAGAAGTGACACAAACCTTTATTCAAATTCACTAAATGAAGTGAATGATCATATTATCTGAGATAATGATAAGATAGTTAAGCATGTCAAGACAAGAAAGGCAACTAATAAATATTTTTCCTCTAAAAGTGAATAAAAACAACTAGAAAAGTCAAAATGTAAAAGTTCAATAAAATAAAACAACGATACCAAGGCTGCTCAGCATACCAATGGCATAAAAAGGTCTCATGATTAAAGAGTTTAAGAGCATACCATTTGAATACCAGCAATCTCCAAAGAGGTCAAGCTGGAGTTTTTCTTAATCCTTCAGACAGCGTAAAAGACAAAATAACAATTTTGATGTTAGTTGTTGCAAGATAAGGAGTTACTCTTTTTTTTTTAAATGATTCTATCAAAAATAATCACAAACCTTTATTAGAATTTCTGGTGCTTTTAATGATGCAGGATTCTTCTTGCTAAATAACATCACACATAAGCTTGTCACATGAAAATCTGGTCACGTTAAATATAAAATTAAATTTATTTGTGAAATAGAATAAAATAGATCCATTATATGACTACGCACAACTGTTCCATCAATACCACTGCTTATAATCCCAGATCTACATTACCTACAGAAACACAATTTCTCTGGAAATATATTGTTTATGATAAAATGCATCACCTGGTGCCTAGATTTGCAAGGAAAATTATTGCTGCTGTATAGCCTTCCAACCAGTATTATATTCCAGTAATCCCAGTGCTGGTAATACATATATAACTATCACCCATTCCCCTGATAATCAGTAAAACTAGCAGACATCATTCATTATGAAAACTAATCACGACTAAATTCCATGTTCATCAACAGACTTTTATCTCGAGAACCAAAAACTAACCCACGTTCTTGCCTGCCCCTTTTCCCACACTAATTCATCATCAAAATGCACAAAATCCAGAATTTTAAGGGGGCCGTGTCAAAGCAAAAAAAAAAAAATGTCACCTTTAGAATACACGAGAACTTTGAAATTATGCTGATACCATTGGCGCCATTTGGATTTTTAAGAAAATCCTCAACTCCAAAGCTTTTTGCGTGGTATTAAAGGTGCAGTGACCTGTTCCCACTAGCTGCAACATGTTACGTATATGCTTAGTTATAAGAGAAATATATATATACACATAATTGTCAAAAGATTGAGAGTCATCTTATTAAGATGAGAGTAAAAACTGTAGAAACCTGGTTGAGAGAGCTACTTGAAGAGCCTTTCCATGTCCAGGTGCTCTAACAGGAAGGCTCATGACATACCTAAAGCATTAAGAGATGAAAATGGCTTTTATGATAAAAAGAAACTGCATAAATCTGATAACGTTGGAAGATATTTAAATAATAAAAATAGTATTAATAATTTGCTTTGCCATTGTCTGAAAATTTGAATCCCAAAGGGCAGAATCATTCAGGAATAATCCTGAAACTACACACTCCCCAATAACCTTCTGACCTGAAAGTATAAAATACATTAAAATTTTCAAGACGCATTGACAATGAAGCATAATTACTTTTAAGTACCGTTCAAATTAAGATCAATGAGAAATGGGGAAGAATCAAAATATAATGATTCAGAAGTAGTATCAAAATATAATTAAGAACAATTTGAGCAGGTTTGTTATATATTTAAGAAAAGAATCAAAATATAATCCTAGTGCTGGTAATCTACAAGTCTAAATTCAGAAATTGCAAAGTATAAATGAAGAAATTGCTCCACAAATGTGCACGTCTGAAAGAGTAATGCAAACAACCTTCACATCATAATTGATTGATCAGATTCAACAAGCTTATATTTGTGTATTTTTCACTTACTTGATTGCAGAGTGGCAAGTAGGAAGAGATTCAAACGTATTCTTCTTTACAAAAATTCATTAATGCTAAGTAGTCGGTCCTGATATACCAACAAAATTAATTTGTTTGCATCCGCTTGCAATTGAGAAGGAATATTCATACCGACAACACTCCATGACATTCCATTACGAACATTTGCAATTAGTTGTGAAGATCCTAGATACAAAAAACCCAACTAGTTACACTACATAAAATGACATTTGAAAGGTTTTTATGGTTGATACATGTAAGAGTAATGTTTGGTATTTACTAATCCAAACTGAGTAGCTATGCAAAAGTATTCAACTATAACCTCATTCCCCCAATAATCAGTAACACTAACAGACGTCATTCATTGTAAAAACTAGTCGTGACTAAATGCCACGTTCATCAACAAACTTTTGATCTCAAGAACCAATAATTAACCCACACTCTTGCCCTCCCCTTTGCCCACACCAATTCATTATCAAATTGCAAAAAAATAGAATTTTAACACAAAAAAAAAAATCCAGTATTTAAAGAGACCCCACAATTACTTATCAATATAACATTATATAACACTTACTCAAACAAAAGTCAAACAGTAAGAAATCCCAGGCTTCCTGATCCAAGCCACTCAAAGTTCCAATTACTCCTAGATAATGGGACCTAATAACTAGATAATTAAAATAAAATAAAAAACTACTAAAACCCAAACTAGGTTTCTCTTTATGTACCCAATACCTTGAACACATGAATATCTTTACATTTACACGTTGATTCCATTAAAATCGCCACAATTACAACAAGGAAATAAAAAAGCCCATGAAATTCAAATTCCCAACTATCACAAACTAATGAATTGCCATTGGATCTCAAAAGAAAATAGCAAATCAGCCGTAATCAAGTGCTAATATTCAATGTAATCGATAGGTTTAACATATTCATCACTTTGTTACCGTTTGATAGGCGATTTGACGGACGACCGAGGACTCGATCCCATTGAGAAAGTAATCTGAGGAGGGAGAAAGAGGGACGATGAAGTATCTGTGTGATAAACCCATAGTTACTTGCTTTAGAGAAAGTGGATTAGTGAATGGCTCGGTGTGATGAAACGAAGGTAGCACGGGATGGAAGAAATTGGGGGAACTGATAAAGTAAATTAATAATATAAAATTAGGGGGTGTGTGGTTTTATTAAGAAAATATAATTAAGAAAATAAAATTAGGCGTCACTAATTCTAATTAGAGGGCAGGGGTCATTATATCCATATATTGTCAAACATACTTATAAGCGTGATTAAGGAGGCGTGACCATAGGGGGTATTTTTTAGTAGTATCACATCAAGTAAAAAAATCCCTTGCTAATTTACAAATATAAAGTAAATTGTTTTGTGATGTGAGGCACCACCAAAACATCCAGGAGGGGTAGTGTATTCACATAAGAAGAACATATATAAAAAATAAGTCACCATTATCAATAATGACGCGATCACTACGAGTGTAGGGTTCGAATGAATGTAGTTCAGATGCAGATGAAGTCATGTGTGCGGAAGCCCCAATATCAACATACCTATAAAGTTGGCGAGACGGTTGGATTGCATTGAGCGTCAAATTCTTTGGCGATGTGAGCAGTCGGTAGAGTAGTGGCACAAGATTATCTCTCCGGCATATATTCACATTGTGATTAAATTGCCTACAAATCTGGCACTTTAGGATATATGACCTTTTTCCCGTAGCACCTGAAAACGAGGAGGAGTTACTACAGGGGCCCCGACCAGACTGAGTTTCGTGAGCAAATGAACTAGAATTAGTGCCCCTACCACGATTCTGGGATCCATCATGGCCATATGAAAGTATCGCGTTCAAAGGTATAGAAGTTGGCAGGGTCTATGATGAGATAATATTGGTCATAACTTTATCATGGAGCTTGTAATTACGGGCTTGATGGACGAGGTCCCGATAGGATGGTCGTTGGAAAAGGATCATTCATACGTCAACAAAGGCTCAAAACTGAGGCCCAAAGCCTTTGATCAAGAACTAATGAATCTCATAATATTCGGAGATAGGATCACTGATTATCGCGAGTTGATCACATAGTCAAGGGCGGAACATAAGGTTGGTTAGGCTACGACCCACCTTAGATTTTTTTTTTAATTATATATTAAAAATTTTAGCCCACCTTAAATAGAATCGAACCAGTGACATATTAGAAAAATTGAAAATACTCGACCACTATTTGTTTAAAATAAACATATAACTCTTTAAATAAACTAAATTTCAGTTAATTTACAAACCCTAAATTAAAATTCCCCAAATCAAACTCTAAAACCCATAAAAAAATCGCGACTTGCTTGTGCGTACAACACCGATTCTATTGTTTCCGCCATCGGCCATTGACACGACCCTAATTACTAAACTAAATATATTGTAACTTTAAACGTATTACAACATCTAAACTTGTTGATAACCCTTTTTTTAACATAACATTATCTCGCACCCAAAATAACCTATTCACATTCATATATACAATGTTCCAAAACCCGAAACAGACATAAATCTGCAAGTTAACAAACTGATACATACAAGATTATACAATAACATACATATTCAAAAGGAACACAACATATAACAGATGTAAAACAAGTCACGGTCCTGCCCAACAGGTCATCATCTATGTACACATCCACTCAAAATCCTATAGGGGCTCCACAGCTTGTCCAGTAGGTCCATAGAATCGCAGATTATCAAAGTTACCTACAATGTATAAACCATGTGAGATAAATCTCAGTAAGTAAAAATTATGCACAACAATAAATGTCCATTCAAAATCACTGTCTTATTTATTTTTCTTTATCTTTATAAAGAACGTATACATTTATCTAGACCCGAAAGTCTATGATTATATATCTTGCTCGGAGACCATTTTACTTGTACATTGACCCTCTTACCCGGAGATCTAATGGCCATCTTACCCGGAGGCCAATTCATTCGATGACCATCTTACCCAGAGCTCTAATGAGCATCTTGCCCGGAGGCCATTCATTTCATTTAATGACCATCTTGCCCAGAACTCTAGTGAGCATCTTGCCCGGAGGCCATTCCTTTCATATACGATTTATACTGCTATACTTGATACAATGCAAACACATAATATCTTATGAACGTCATATATCATTAAACTCACTGACAAATTTCACTATTATCATTGAACACACTGGTTCATTTCGCAATATGATTGAACTCACTTGTTTAACTTACAGGTACATTACACAAAAACCATCGACCATGTTCAACTCCAAATAATCACAGAATCACCATTCAATCTCATGATTCACATAAACTATTCACGTATTATCAATCAACTATCAAATCTCATAACATTCGTATACGACCAATCAAAACAATCAATCCATAAAGTACTATGTTTATGCACTGTAGTTGCAAACAAATTTCTACTTACCTGAAGTGGCACAGACAACAATGACTCGAACCCTTAAACCCTTTTATCACCGTCAGATATCCAATATGCTATTCGTCTTCCTCGATCAAGCTTCTAATTCCCTTTTTCTTTCTTTCTTTAGTTCTCATCTCTTCTGTATCATATCTCTACTTCTATGTGGAGAGTTTGTCTATTCGGAAAAACTAATTATGTAAATAAGTAAATGGGTCTTATAATAAGACCACCGCCTCAATACTTGCTTCTCTAAGAAGCTTTATTTTTCTTTAATTAATTATTAATATAGGGTCTTAGCTGGAGACTACTTAAAACATTCAAAATAAAGCCACGTAATTAAAGCCAATAACCATTTTCATGTTTTATTGTTATAATACTTACTATGTATGTGTGCTCACATATCTATACATATCTATACTACTACACATATATACACACGTTTAAATCATATGTATGTGTATATATACACATATATTCTAATGAGTCCAAATAATTATAATAGGGGTTCTCACACCACTAATCCCTTAAAAACATTAAATAAGTTTCAATATTTAAAAGCAATTTAAATGCAGGATAAAATATTGCAATATCAAAAATAGCACATAAATGATATAAAATACCCATAATGCATGAATTATATTGGTCAATGAGTAGTGAGAAGCTCGGGTATCATAGCCATCATTAACTTTCTTGAGTTCTTCTCATCACTGTCGTCTGCCGACCAGTCAATAGCAGAGCGTCGAGCCACTAACAACATTTCTTGGGTTACTGGTTGTTTTTCTTAGTAAGGTATTGATGTTGTTAATCTTCAATTTTCATCCTCTGTATTTTAGTTTTTTTTTCTTTTTCTGTAGCCAAGAGTAATTGGGAATGAGAGCCCACAACACAAAGGATTGAAAGTCTGAAAGGAATTTATTCTTATAATATGTTTATGTTTGATGAAAGGCAGTGCCTCGAAGTCGATGAAAGGCAGTGCCTCGAAGTCGATGTAATTCATTAAGTCATTAATTAACAAATTTATTATTGATTGTTTCTAAGGGGCAATGGGCTAATGGCTGCAAAAAAATTAAGTAGCTTGATTTTTGTTTCATTTGGGGGATAGATAGTTGTCAGTCACTATATCAGAAGAAGGAATTCCATTTTTGTGCATTTATTTTGTTAATTTGGTCAATTTAATTTGTAATTTTTTAGGTATTATTTTGTAGGTCTCAAAAGTTTTGTCTTGTTTTGTTTGACAATTTAATTTTGTATTTATTTGTAGGTATTATTCTGTAGGTACTTTTTGAGAGGAAATTAATTTTATTTTTTGATTTTGAAAAATAAAGAAAGATAAAAGTATTGAGTCATTTTTTATCAATTTCAAGCGGAAGGAGCCTACGATAAGTGAATAACCTCTTACATCAAATTGTGATAATGTAGCCGCACAACCTCTATCTCAGAATGTCCAACCTTCTCAATCACAAAGAATTGAAATTGATCTAGATTCACTTGAGCGTGATCCGTTTAAACGTATCCCAATTTGTGAAAATAATGTTAATCAAAGAGGTGAAATAAGACAAGCTTACATAAAAATGGGAGCATATCAACCCACTTTGGATTAATATAAGCCAACATTCGACGGACATCAAAATCGTCGATTTAAAGTCTCGTGGTTTCGTCAATTTCCTTGGTTAGAGTACTCACCCACAAATCATGTCGCATATTGTTTTTCATGCTTCTTATTTGGTCATTTGAACAATAGTCATTGTGCATTTTCTTTTGGTAGGTTCAATAGTTGGAAAAGAGTCAACAACGGGAAGAAATGTTCATTTTTAAAACACGTGGGAGATGTTGATTCAAGTCATAAAAGTGTAGTAGTTTATATGAACTCTCTAAGGAATGTCTCTCAGCATATTGTTAAAGCAATTAATCGGGAAAAAATGGAAGAGATAAAGAAAAATCATTTGCGGGTTATGACTACGATTAAATGTCTTCAATATCTTACTTTGGAAGCATGTGCGTTGAGAGGACACGATGAGTCGGCGTCTTCCAAAAATCGAGGTAATCTCATTGCATTGATAAAACTTTTGGGAGAGATGAATATTGAAATTAATGATGTTGTTTTAGAGAATGCTCCTTTAAATACGAAGTATACATTCAAAAATAGATTTTGAGCATCTTTAGTAGTCAGGTGAGAAACAAAATTCATGAGAATATTGGTGATTTAAATTTTTGCATTTTATTTGATGAAGCTAAAGATATATCTAACAAATAGTAATTGGCTATTGTGTTAAGATGTTTTGATGTTGGTGGTTTTTTAAAAGAACATTTTCTTGACATAGTATATGTTAAAGATACTATTGTTGTAACATTGAAGAATGAAATATGTCTTGTCATAAGTCGACATAACCTGCAAATATGCAATATGCGTGGTCAAGGGTACGATGGAGCGAACAATATGGGTGGTGTATGGAATGGGTTACAAACCCTTTTTTTTTAAGAGAATGTCCTTATGCATATCATGTTCAATGTTTTGCTCATCGATTGCAATTAAAATTAATTGTTGTAGGTGGTAAAGTACGACCAGTTTATTGTTTCTTTTCAAGCTTGAATCAGATTGTAAATATTGTTGGTTCTTCTTCTAAGCGTCAAACTAAGCTACGACCTGCTCAAGCTATTAAAATTGTAGAAAATGTAGCTATAGGAGAACGTGAAACAGGTAGAGGAGCTAATCAAATGGGTAGTCTGGATCGTCCAGGAGAAACTCGTTGGAGTTCTCATTTTGATTCCACGTGTAGTTTGTTTGATATGTATAGTGCGGTGATTACTATGCTTCAATATATGTCAGATGTGAGTTCTGTTTACGATAAAAGTGGTGAAGTTTACGATTGTCCAATGGTAATGAGGTATTTTTTATGGTCCATTTTTCTACCAAAATATCAGACGAGTTTACTGAAAATCGGATGAGTTGATGTCAGCTGATAGAGTTTAAGTGTAGAAAATTAAATAACTCTTCTATACAGATGATTTGGTCAGCTGATTCGTTAGGAGTCTAGAACTAACTAGTTTGCTGATTAGATCAACTGATAGAGAAGCGTTTGCGGAACTTGTAGTGTGCCCATTTAAGAAAGGATTATACTCGTCTATACTGCTCATGGAAATTAAAACTTTTATTTCATGCATAAACACATTTTATGATATCAGAAGACTTGGTGTCTTCTAATTATGAACTTTCGAATAGCAAAACATATGAGTATTTCAGCTGACTTGGTGTCAGCTGATATAAGACACTTTTCTTTAAACATATGCCAATGTAAGGGAAAATTATTTTTTCAGGACCGCAACTTAGGGGGGTTTGCAAAAAGAGGACCGTAACTTTACGGGCTGACAAAATTAGGCCCGTAACTTCTTTTTTTCTCAATTTTAGGACAAATTAGCCCAATCAACCCAATTTCGGGCTAATTGAAGCCCATTTTTCGGGCCACACTTATTTATGGCAAAAAGAGGACTGTAACGTTTTTAATGCAATTTTAAGAAACATGACAAAATAAATAAAAAATACTCGTAAACTTTTAAAAATTAAATTTGAAAGGTGTAGATGTAATAATTTGTTATGAATTAGACAACATTATTTATGTTTAAAGAAACAAATATATACTACATATAAATTATAGTGAATTGAAAAGAACAAAATATTATAATTCGGGATGATAAATTTTTAATTGTTAATTAAAAAGACTGTCACAATTTTTAAATATAAATATAATTTTCAAATGTTTAATTAATACATTTTAGATTGTAATTATATAAATAATGCTTATAAATTTTATTGAAGGAAAAAATTTCATAGATTTATTATTGAGAGGATTATAGTAAACATTAATTACAAAATTTCGATCAAACATTTTTCAGTATTTTTATTTAAACTATTCGATTCGAAATTTTATGAAAAAATTTGTATAATATTTTAAAATAATATAAGACATGAGAATGGATCTAATAGATGAAGGAAATATAAGTTAGAGTATATTTTAAAAATTATATATTTACCAATGGAAGACCCGCATGTTATTTATTATATTAACATTTTGACAAAAAAATTATAAGACGGACTCATACATATTTTTAACACTTATAAATTTTATGAAGTATTATAACCTTATTTAAATCGTATTTTAAAATAAAGACTATATATAAAGTAAAATACAAACTCTAGAGTAAAGTTCAATCCCATTCATGAAAGTCAATTTCACACAAGATATTCATTGATTTAAAGTAACATTAAAAATTAAGATTTTAAAGTTTATTTTATTATAAAAGTTATATTTGATTTTACTTTAAAAAAAATTACTCGTGAGACCCAGTTTAGCTCCAAAAGAATAAAAAAGAGTTTTATTTTTTATTTTTTTAAGATTATAAAAAATGCATTAAAATACAAACACGATTTTTAGAATTTAAATTGTTAAAAATTGGGGAAGATGAGTGGTAGAAGAAGTGGTTAGAGACAATTTTAAATCTCTTAAAAAAACTGTTTTAAAAGGGAAAAAAAGTAAAATTATGAGAAAATTATAAAATATGAATATTGAATTTGTGTTGAGACACATAGAAAAAAAAAAGATTCCAAATTATTATAATAGGGATATTAATTGATTCTAAAATTGCATTAAAAAAAGTTCCGGTCCTCTTTTTGTCATAAATAAGTTTGACCCGAACAATGGGCCTCAATCAGCCCGAAATTGGGTTGATTGGGCTAATTTGGCCTGAAATTGCGAAAAAAGAAGTTACGGGCCTAATTTTGCCAGCCCGCAAAGTTACTGTCCTCTTTTTGCAAACACCCCTAAGTTGCGGTCCTGTAAAAATAATTTTTCCGCTAATGTAAATATGCATGCTAAAGCAGTAAATAACACATAGGTTTATAGTGGTTCGGATCTCAATATCCTACATCCACTCTCACATCTCATTATGTGAAGTTAGCCTCCTTAAACACTTTAACGTCTCAAGAGGAGGACGGTTGATCAAGATCCTCAACTACTTTCTGAGGACACGGATCTACTTGTTGGTGAGGTAACAAGTAACATTTACAGTGGTCTTCTTCTTGATTATACCTAGTGTGTATACCTCGGCCCATCCTCTAAATAGGTGTATAGAAGGGAGGACTCAAGAATGACTAAGTATGAGAAATTCTCTTACAATCTGAGTTAGCCTAAAGCTAAGATTGGGAATTTCTCTTCTAGGCTTAGGATGTATATTTGACACTGCTGGCCTAGCTGAGTTCACTCACTAGGGAGATTAAGAGTGTAAGACTGCTTTGCTGGATATCTTCTATGAAGGTGTTCTTGAGCTCTTTTGATTTTCTGGATTTAGAGCATTTTACTCTGCATTTGCATTCTTTCTCACACACACTCTTGCCCACCCATAAGTTATGATTTGAACTTATATTTATAGATGAGATTCTGAGTTATTACCGTTTGAGGATAACTTCAAATCCCTCTATTTCAGGAAAGCAATCTTTAGGTAGGAGTCTATTAATTATTACTGTTGCCTAGTAATAATTAATGCTTCCATTGACTTTTTAGTCCTTTGAGTACTATGCCTTGTCAGGATCTAGTTGTCTGTTGTCGTGCTTCCATTGGCCCACATCAGCTCTGATGTGCCTTCTCAATTCGTAGAACAGAAGACTTCATCTCAGTTGATTTACTCACCTGATCTTGTGTCTTCTCTTCTGATCTTGACAATTATCAACTTTGATTGTTTCCTCAGCTGTGTAGATTGGTCTGGTTAGTCAAACAGACTTTGTCTCAGTTGTATTTGGCTTTACTCAGCTGATCTTGTTGACTCAGTTGATAAAACATCAGTTTATCATACTCATCTGATTTACTCTTCTGATCATCAGATGAGTTCTCTCTTCTGGTCTTCTGATCTTCTCTTCTCAACTTGAGCTTGTGCGCGTTTCTCCACTATATCAGCTGGCTTCCAACTCCGCTGATATGACCAGATCCTAATCTATGAATGATGAAGTTGTCTATACAATACAATTTATCCTATTACAAGTATATTTGGTTTATCAATACAAACATAAGGATATAGAATATCCCAACAATTTTGAGTCTGTATTCATTCTACACTTGATGAATAAAATCTTGAGAGTTTCAGATATACTTTATCGATCATTGCAGCAAAAGTCACTTGATATATTGAATGAAATGGATCTTGTCTAAAGCACTAAAGGCTTACTTCAATTGTTGAGGGATGAAGGTTTTGATTGTCTTCTAGCAGAGGTGGGGTCAGTTTGTAGAGAACATCGCATTGTAATACCTAATATGAATGATTGTTATGAAATGGGTACAAAACGCTTGTGTCAAGAGTTTATTTCTTCTTAGGTGCCATTTTCACCTCCCCACTCTATTTAGGTTCCAACTTTTTAAAAAGTTGACTTTAGGTGTCAAATCATACCTAAAAAACCCAAACTACCCTTTCTTAAAATTTCTCTCTCCTTACACATTCCTATCTCTCCTTACACAATTGCAGACGGGTCCCATCAAGCTTCGTTTGTCTTGAATTCAATTTGAATTTCAAAATCATTCCTCATCTCTTCAGGAACCTTCAAATTTCATGGTGATTCCGTATTTTTAATTTATTCAAAGAATCTGATAGATTTTTCTGTTTAGGCGGCGCAGCAAGGTCAGGGATCGGGGGGGTGATCGTCTGCAAATTTCTGGAAACGATCATCGATTCTTCAAGAAATTAAAAAAAAAAATCGTTCTGGGGGGTTGATTGTCTACAAATTTCTGGAAACGATAATCGATTCTTCAATGAATCAAACAAAAAAACATTTCAAATCGTCATTCTTCATACAATGGAAAATTCCCTGATTCTGACGGTTAAATTTTTGTGGCCGGAGCAAGTTCGTCCGGGTAAAATCGTCGTCATCCTTCAAAGAATTGCTTGACCAAATCACTGGTATGTGGTCTGAACTTCTCTTGTGTGGGTTTCCGTGTTTTGGAGTCTGATTCTGATATGTCTATGTTGGTTTAATTTTGTGAGTTTTCAAATTTGAAGATTGTACCTGTTGTAATAACCCTAACGGATGATCCATGCCCTAATCCTGAAAAGTTTGTACCCCCACCCCTTCTGCCCCACCGATGGAAAATATACACCCCCTGTTTCAAAGTATGCACCCACTCCAATGGATAAAAGCCCTACCCCTGTTACACAGTATGACCCCAGTAGTTTAGGACATGATTATCCCCATTCCAAACCAACCGTGAAAGAGTTTTCTGGGATTGGTAGAATCCAAACGTTGATATTTGTCCGAACGAGAAACCTAAATCTTACACGTCTGGTCATTGGGGAGATATAATTAGGGATGGTGTTGGTCTAGTATTTCTTGGGGGTGCTCCGGAATTTCGAAGAGAGTTGATCAAATACTCTACAAAATTAAAATTTAGGTATATGTATGTGAAGAATACAGATAGATATGTTCACGTTGCTTGTAATGACAAGAAGGACGGGGCATGTGGTTGGTTTATTAAAGCTAAACAACAACCAATTAATGGTAGTTTCATAATTTCCAAGGCCAACCTAGTACACAGGTGTGTGGGAAACTTGCTTCTTGTTAAAAACAATAGGTCTGGTAAAAGGATTATCAAGGATATAGTCATGCAAGATATTAGGGGCAACCCAAATATAAGTGGGAAGGAGATCATCAAAGTTGTTAAAAAAGGTTACGGTTTTGATATCTCGTATGGTAAGGCGTGGCGTGGTGTCGAGGCTGCAAGGAATGAGATTTTTGGCGGGTATCTTGAGTCGTATGATCATATCCGATGTATGCAGAAGCTGTCCAGAAAACGAACCCCGATAGTATCGTTGATCTTGAGAAGAACAGCGATACGTCCCAGTTTGAAAGGATTTTTGTGTCCTTTAAAGCGTGCATGGAGGGTTTCAAAAGTTGTCGCCCGATGCTGTTTATCGACGGAACGTTCATGAAGGGCAAGGCTAAGGGTGTGTTGTTGGGAGCAACGACGAAAAACAGAGAAAATGGTAATAAGTTTTGGCACATCTGATATTATGGTAGTAGTAATAGAGAATGTTGTATTCATTCTGGACAGTAGTAAAAAATATATTAACATTTGTTTTTATCTGTGTATCAGGACTCTTTCCAGTTGCATTCGTCGTGGTCTCGACTGAAAATAAGGATAATTGGGCATGGTTCCTTCGAAAGTTGAGCGACCATATCCAGAATGAAAAATAAGTCATTTATATATCCGACAGGAACATTGGTTTGATGTCTGCCTTTTACGAGGTTTGGGAGCAGCCTGCTCATTTTTACTGCCTCTACCACCTGCTAGCTAACCTTAAGGGTCGATATGGAGGTGGTTGGACCACCGAACATCGGGAAAAAATGGCTGAACACTTTAAAGAATGTGCATACGCCCCTAACACCAGAATTTTTAATGATAAGATTGATATTTTTAAGGAAGTCGGTGGCCCAATCGCTGAAAAATGGCTTGAAGATTTACCATTTGAGAGATGGGTATGGGGAGATGACATCAAATGTTGCGGAGGCATTCAATTCATGGATTCGGGAATCAAGATCACTACCTACAACTTTTATGATTGATTCAATCCGGAAGCAGATTGTTAGATGGTTTGTTGAAAGGAGGGAAGTAAGCTCATCGTGGACCGGTTCCCTTGTTCCCACCAAGGAGGCACTTTGGCACCACCAAGCCAACATTAGCGACTCATGGTTTGTGAGCAAGTTCCCCAATGGCCAGTTTGAGGTATATTCGTCGCATTCAGTTTCAGTCGACATGCTAGACAGAACATGCTCTTACTTTCAATGGCAAATCAGAGGGTTCCCATGTGCTCACGCAGTTGCCGTAATTAAAAAGCATTGTACCTCTATTTTCAACATAGTGAAGAATTGTTTCTTGACGGACAACTACCGAAAATGCTACACGTTGGACTTAAATCCAGTCCCTGAATCTGAAATGCTTGAATGCTCAACCAGGTTTGAAGATGATAGAATTTTGCCTCCAGAATTGAACAATCCTCCCGGGCGCCCGAAGAAAAAAAGGAAGAATTCTTACGAGGAATGGCGAAGGGTCAAACCCTCAGTTTGCCCGTGGTGCAATAAGATTGGAAGGCACGATCTTGTGACGTGTGCTGCAGCGTACAAAGTTGACTCCATCCGTCTTTCCCAGTAAAAACATATTTTCTCCTTGCTTTTGTTTGGTAGTGATCTTAGTTTATTGTTGATTTCTGCACTGTGTGGTTTATGTCCTTGTTAAACCATAATGTTTGTCTTTCTGCCAAGGCCTATGTTTGATAATCAGTCCCCTGAAAATAGTTTGTACTATCTCAGTCATGTAAGTTTCAGTGAATGTATGCGGGGGTGATTTTTTGTAATGTACAATAGGCATGATATGGAGTTCTATTACTTCTTATTCAGATTGACTTTCTGAGTGTGTTGATGCTTTGTTATCCATTTTAGCTTCATATATATAGCATTTTGAAAAATATTGTTGACAATTGTGTCTTGTGTCTTTTTAACACCTGTAGAAAGCATATATAAGCTCAGTGTGAAAAAATAAACTAAGATCACTACCATCTTCAAACCTGGTTGAACATTCTGAGTGTGGGGGTGATTTTTTGTAATGTACAATAGGCATGATATGGAGTACTATTAATTCTTATTCAGATTGACTTTCTGAGTGTGTTGCTGCTTTGTTATCCATTTTAGCATCATATATACAACATTTTGAAAAATATTGTTGACAATTGTGTCTTGTGTCTTTTTAACACCTTTAGAAAGCATATATAAACTCAGTGTGAAAACCAAACTTTAATTGATTATACTACTGCAGTCAACATTTTCTACATAAACATGATTAAGACACCAAGTACAAGGTGAATATGGCTTAAGCCTACAAAAAAAAATCTGGATGAAGACACCAAGTACAACAACTACAAAGACAGTCAACAAATTTGCTAACAAAAAGTGTTGTTAGTGTTATTTGATAACCACATCCCGTCGTCTGCTGCTGTCGTTCTGCCTACGCGCACACCGTTAAATCCAGCGTAGGAGCCCCAGCGTTCGATGCATCATAGTGGAAAAACTCCCCTGGATGAATAGGTACGCACCAGTGCGAAAACCCATGCACGTCGCAATTGTAATACAATCTTCCCCTGTTTGGAAGCGATTCGGTGACGAGAATTGCCGCTGGACGGCCGCATGTCCGGCAGTAGGATCGGACGTATCTTGCGAACGCCACAGAACCTCCGTTTCTCGAGCTCGACGTCGATATTCGTTTCTTTGTCGTTTACACGAAAATAGTTGTAATGATAGGCTTTTTTTTTGTTTTTTTGTTTTTTTGTTTGTGACCAAACTGGTAGAAACTCACTACACCAACATATATATAAGTGGGGTGGCCAACGACAATTTCCTTTTCATAATTGGCCCAACGGTAAGTTTTTGTGGTTCCCCCAGCTGTCAACGGTAACATGTTTTTTTAATCCAACAAGTAAATTCTTGAAGTCCACGTACTTCAAATATTTAAATCATTGGTGCAAAATGAAAATTATCAAAGTTCAAATTTATATAACTGTGCTGCAAATGTAATATGTCTATGATGCAATATACTTAAGTTGCAAATTTAAATAAATGTAGTGCAACACCAAATAATATTTAATATTGGTGTCATTTCTTGGTTATGGAAACTACGACATGATTGTCCAATCTTTTTTAAGGTGGGAGGGTGAGGGGTGATCCATAACAACCTTTTTCTTCGTGTAATTGTGGAAATCATCTATGATTTATTGATAAGATCAACGTTGCAACTTTTTTTAGTACACATACAGTACATTTTTTTTTTCTTTTTAAAAAGTTGAATGCCAATCACCCAACTTTTCTTTGGGAAAATATGACAAGCTTTGAACCATAACAACCTATTTTTTGTATGAGCGGGAAAAATCAATTCTGATTTAGTGAAAAAGTGAAATTTGCAACCTTTTTCAATACGCATACAGTCCAAGTGAGGATGGATGAGATAATTGGAAAACGGGTACGGAATTAAAAAACACTTTTTTTATTATGGAGGGAACCAAAAAAAGGATACCAAAATATTTTGAGCAAACGTAATAGTGATAGGGAAACTGTAAAAATGAGGTTCTTCCAAAAATGTTGGGGTCATAGCCGGACCCCCAACATTAAAGATATGTAAATGAAAGCCCCCTTTTTTTCACTATTATTTTGGTTACACGGGATCCCAAATGTATACATTCGTTTTTAGTTTGTAATTTTCATTTGGTAACATTATCGGATTTTCAATCTAAATAACCAAATAATATTGGCCCGAGACACTAAATGGTAAATCACACCCGGCCCATTTTTTAAAAATTAAAATGACACCGCCATGCCCAATTTTTTCATTTTTTTTTTCACCAAAGGGTGAATGCCAAATTTTACATTTTTTTCTTGAAAAACGAGATGCCCAATTTATACAATATCATTTTTCCATGAAATCTCCATTTTTACATTCTTTTGCCCAATGTTATTAATTATTTCAATTAATTGGGCCGATAAAATATCAATGGGAACAAATGGGCCCATTAAATGGAGATTAGAGTTCGGGCTTGACCTTTTTCTTTTTGGAACAATTATGGGCCACAATTCAAAAAATAAATGGGCCTTCACAGGTACAAAAAAAAATGTTAAGGGCAATTCAGAAAAAATAAATGGGCTTAAGCCATTTTTTTTTAAATAGCCCATTTGTATTAAAATTGGAGTCAAATTTACGTCCCCCTTGTTATCTGTTTTTTTTTAAATGTATAATAGTGAAAAAAACTCTTCAAATCCCCTGACACATCTACCCCCATCATCCCTGTCAAAATCAAAATGGGTCTTGTCCATAGACCATTTGTAACACCCGTGAATTTTAAATTACTAAAAATGGATAAGATATCCTTTTTAATAAAAAAAATTAAGAAATACACTATAATAAATATATCTATAAATTATTGGAGATATTAAAATAAAATATATGGTGATATGTATATACGCATATTATTAATATTATTATTACTAGTGTTTAATATATATTTATTCTTAATGATTCAACACGTCTAATTTACTAAACCAACTTCCCTAAGTTTCACCATTTAGTTACACATCCGAATTCAAAACTCAAGTCAGATTTCAACATGGAATTGATCAGATTTCTTCGAATCCCAGATTTTTCTCACTCAATTAACTAAGTCTTCTCATACCTTATTTTACGTCATCAACAATCACACACAGAAATAAATTGTCTTCTCATTCCGCTTAAACACACGCCTATCTCTATTGAATCGTAAGCCTGAGGTTGTAGAAAAATAATGATACATCTCCTACGTCGACCTGAGTTTCGTCTAAGTCCAAAGAGTACCGAATCCACTGTTTCGTTATAAGGTTGTTGAACATCCCAGCCGTAGCCTCCTTCGGTAATTCTCATATCCTTTTCTTATTTTTTTCTCTTCGATTCATATACTTATTGTCGTCGTTCTATTCTTCCTCATTATTTTATTATCATATCACACAATATTTATTTTCTTTTATGTTGTTATGATTTGAGAGTAGGCCTACATTAATATATGTTATTAGACGACTATTAAGCCAAGTTTAGTAATTGGTACTGTCAAAATCCTATTCACTCCAGTTTTTGTATTCGATTTTCAAAACAGATTGAAAACTATATTTACTCTCGTGAACTCATATCTGTTAGTTGTAGATGCAGCTGATTTTTCTCAAACTCTTTAATAAGAATAAGTCATTTTTCTCAACAAATGGATTTCACCACTATTTTTAAAGATCCAAATTAGTGTAGTGTTGTGTCTAAATATTTCCAAATGACTACTTTAGCTACGGAGTTTATTTAATAAAAATCTCTTGATTATGCTTTAATTTTCAAACTCTTAAATTCTTATTTAGTTCATATAGGCTAAATAATATATGTATATATATTCATTATTATTCCATTATTTAATTATCCAGATGTACGTACGTACGTATGTATGTATGTATATATATATATTTATTTATTTATTAGTGTTAGTCGATTAAATTATCAAAATACCAAGTAATTAGTATTACTATTGTCAATTTAATTAGTAAATAATTACTGTTATATTAGTAGTGATAAATTTATATAAACATTTGCAAGTCGTACTCATACTACTAAATATGATATGGATTAATTTATTTTAGATTCTGCATATTTACTAAGTTACAAATATTAGACATGTTATTAGTTCAATTAAGCCAGTATGGTTAATGTTATATTAGTAGTATTAAGACATACTATTACTTATTGTTGGTCCTGAAAGGAGTATATAACAAGTGTATGGGGGGGGGGAATACACTTGTATGCAATTCTTTACAACTTTTTGATCAAACCAGAGCTCAGCAAGGTTGTCTTGGACAACTCTGCTGAAGATGATTAACTCTTCTAAGATAATCAAACTACTAAGTACTATTGAGTTACTTAGTTGAATAACTATCTAAAGGAGTTATATGTGCGGAATAGTGGTTGGCCCTTTAAGTTTAGACTCCTTAAGATTCTGAAATCACTTTCCCAATCCAAAACAGTCCAGTTAAGCTTCAGGGAACTTGTCCAAATCAGTTTTGCACAGTCTTTGAATATGTATCTTTGAAAGATCAGTTTTGTGTGCAGTGATGAATGAATGTAAGTACTTGTAAAGTAAATCAACACTAGAGTTTATAGTGGTTCAGAGGCTCAAGCTCCTACATCCACTTTCCCTGATTTAACAGGATAATTCCTTCACTCTTGGAATTAACTTGTTTTATAGTGCCAAGGTGCACTTGATCAAGAACACCACTCCTTGGTGAATTGATCCCTAGGATGTCTAGAGTCCTAGTACCCTCTTCTCAACTCAGAACTGAACTGTTCTTCTCTCAACAGTCAGCTCCTACCACTTCTACTACTACAACCTTCTCACTTTCTCACTTGAAAGGAATAAGGATTGAAGTAAGGTTCCAACTAATGAGATATCCTTTACAATGGAGATCAGTGTATAAGGATAGGATATCTCTCTAAGCTTGTGTATGAGTATACAATGAGTTCAGCTTAGAAGAAGTGTTTGAAGACTAAGATAGTCTTTTGAAAGCTTGAATGTTCTATGAGCTTCAGAATTCTTGAGTAGATGGATTATGTTGAGGTTAGTTGGATGCTTTCAAATGGTCTTCACACTTCTGTATTTATAGACAAAATGGAGGATTTGCCCGTTGGAGAGGCAGCCCCAAATTGCTATAAATGTCTTCCTTGAGTTCTTCAAACTGGAAGACAGATTCTTGATAGTGACATGTCCTCATTTGGGTAATAAACGGCTTGTAAGACTTTGTCTTCATTCTGCAGCACTTTTCCCAATGTTTGACTTCTTGTTAGGACTTGGACATGGCTTCTGAAGGTTGATCCAATGATAGGACAACATTCCTTATCATCTGGACAACTCTCCTTATCACTATCAGCAGTTTTGCTTTTCACCAAGGTTGGCTTGCTCTTCTTCAGATGACTTGGCTCTTTCCCTTTATTTCACTCCAAGATGATCTTGGCATATTGCATTTCTTTAGGGTATGGTTGTCCTTAATTCTTCAGCATAGTTGACCTTCAACCTTTAGAGTATCTGTTCTGATTCAATCTTGCTGAGACAACTCTTCTGGACAACTCTTCTGATCAGCATATTTGGTCTTTTAGCATCAGAGCATTTTACACATAGAGTTGGCTTCTCTGGACAACTCTTCTGATCAAAAGCCTTTGAGTAGCTTTGTCCTTTTGAGCTAGGTAAGCTTGTTTTTGCATATGACTAGCTTCTTTGGACAACTCTCCTGATCAGAGTATTTGGTTTTCCATAGAGTGTCCTTGTTCTTAAGTGATTGTTCCAGAATTTGAGCCTTGAGGGGACTTGATCTTGATCATCTTCAAGGTATAGGTTCCCCCTCAAATTGTGCATCTAATTGTCTAAGAGCTGCCTAACATTTCAGCTTCTCATCTAGCCTATAATCTATATGTTCTATCATTTCTGGAACATATTGATCTTGACTTAGGCATGTCTCAGGGGGTTTTGGTATTAGATCAAAACATATCTCATTTTATTCCCAACACTTATTTTTTTAGGTGACGAGAGACGCTCGTGATAAGTCAAGCTATATATTTACGAGATTAATCAAGACTTTAAGGTGTGATTTTCTTACTTACGTATTCACTTTGTCACCTTTAAATGTTATTTGTGAATTTAATTGTTGCTTAGCTACATGATCCTATGTTTATGATTATTATGGGTTATTTCGACGGAAATGTCGTTATAGCTAGCGGGGACTACGGTACGGAATGGTAAGATCCTTGGGGGCAACTCCACCGTATACAGATTGACCAATTTAATTGGTCAGTATATGGAAGAATGTTTATTTTGGGTTATTTCGACGGAAAGGTCGTTATAGCTAGCGGGGACTACGGTCCGGGATGGTAAGATCCTTGGGGGCAACTCCACCGTATACAGATTGGCCAATTTAATTGGTCAATATATGGAAGACTTATGTACGCATGATTGTGAGTTTATGATTTTATTTGCATTGATATTTAACTGTGACAAAGTTGATCCCACTGAGCTAGTTGTTTGCTCACCCCAATTAATTTAATATTTTACAAATTGACGGAGTTGCGGTGGAGGGACGGTTGAAGTGGATGTCTAACCAAGCAATGTTTTTCCTTATATTATTTTTGCTTTTAATTAGTTAGTTGCATCTCGAGTTAGACTTATTGTTCACTAATGCAGTATTTGATTTCTTTGAAACCAACTTTTGAGCCTTACTTGAATTGAATTGAAGTTTGGTAATAATTTTCTTTAAATTTGAGTTTTATTAAATCTTCCGCTGCAAATCTTTTTATAAACTCATAAATGCGAATTTCATTAGCACTCAAAGTATGTTTTCATCTAGGCCCTAAAATCGGGATGTGACACCATTCCTTCCAATAAACACATTGTTTTAACTTGTATCTTTTGGTTTACTACATAATCCCATCTAATCACATACAAATCTGAATCATCTCTTCCATTTCTTTCACAAAACCCTTTATCGATCAAAAAGGGAGGATTAACCTCAAATTTTTCATACTATGTTCTTAATAAATCTTCCAATCTATCAAAAAAATGGAACCTATCACCAAAAAAATGAAAATTGGGACACAGAAGGAAATCCCAACGCAATGGAACGCGCTCCCAGATGAAATCATGACGGAGGTACTCATCCGGCTCCCGGCAAAGTTAACTGGAAAATGCAAAGTCGTGAGCAAAAAATGGAATGCGACTTTGTCTTCAAAAGCTTTCCAAAAAAAGTATCTAGACACGGCGAAGGCATACAACCGGAGAAACTACATTTATCAACAAAGGTGCATCAACCCACCCCTCATGTATGGGTTATCCCCTGACCCCTTTCAACCCATTGTGCGGAGAGTGATAGAGGACGGGGATCAGGACGTTGAATATTTGGGAAGCACCAATGGGCTCATCGCTTTCTGCAACCTCCGGGACGAGTTCTTCATTCAGAATCGGTCCACTGGCCAATTGGTAAAAATCTCTTCCGAGACGATTTCATTCCCCCACAACATCCGTGAATGTTTTATGTTATGTGGTTAAGGTTATGTCTCTGAAGTAGATGATTACAGGTTCGTTAGAATAACATGTTTTATTAGCAATGACGAGTTTCAATCCGAGGTCAAAATATTCTCAAGGAATGAAAACTCGTGGGCAAAGGTGCCTGAGTTTCCGTTTCAAAGTATTCCGTACAATAAAGCTATATTTTCTGGGGATTTATTGCATTGGAAGATTAGGAAACAAAATCATGAGTTTGGTCTTGTATCTTTTAACATTAAACACTGGAGTTATGCAATGGTTACCCCCGGCATGAAATCATGACAGAGGTACTCATCCGGCTCCCAGCAAAGTTAACTGGAAAATGCAAGGTCGTGAGCAAAAAATGGAATGCGACTTTGTCTTCAAAAGCTTTCCAAAAAAATTATATGGAGACGGCGAAGGCATACAACCGGAGAAACTACATTTATCAACAAAGGTGCATCAACCCACCCCTGATGTATGAGTTATCCCCTGACCCCTTTCAACCCATTGTGCGGAGAGTGATAGAGGACGGGGATCAGGACGTTGAATATTTGGGAAGTGCCAACGGGCTCATCGCGTTCTGCAACCTCCAGGACGAGTTCTTCATTCAGAATCGGTCCACTGGCCAATTGGTAAAAATCTCTTCCGAGACGATTTCATTCCCCCACAACTTCCGTGAATGTTTTGTGTTATGTGATTTAGGTTATGTCTCTGAAGTAGATGATTACAGGTTCGTTAGAATAACATGTTTTATTAGCAATGACAAGTTTTAATCCGAGGTCAAAATATTCTCAAGGAATGAAAACTCGTGGGCAAAGGTGCCTGAGTTTCCGTTTCAAAGTATTCCGTACAATAAAGCTATTTTTGCTGGGGATTTATTGCATTGGAAGATTAGGAAATAAAATCATGAGTTTGGTCTTGTATCCTTTAACATTAAAGAGTGGAGTTATGCATTGGTTACCCCCCCGAAGAGTTCAATATAGCCGGAATGGAACATATTGAGGATTTGGATGATGATAGTATTGCCATATACTCAAACAATGTTTCAAGGATTGGCATTGAAAGTTACGAGGGCACATTCAACATGGTTGTTCTCTCATATTCCGGTGGTCGCAGACACTGGTCAGGCACCACACTACACAAAACGGGTACGGTGGAGCATTCACTCCAGTTGCTTCCGATATCGTTCGTCAAACAGGGGAAGGACAAAGTTATGTTCCGTCAACAGCCTGGAGGACAATTCATAATCTACGATTTAAGGGAAGACATGTACGAAAGGATGAATGAGTTTAACGCAAAGAACGCATATGTGAATGCATTCAAGTATGTGGATAGTTTGGAGTCTCCTTTTGGTTTGCAGTAGGTGTGGGGCAATGCCTTTTTTGTAAATATTAAGTTTTATGTTGTGTAACCTTTTGTTAGCATAGTATTAGTATTAGGATTAACACCATCCCCTTTTGGGTTTTGTTGTTTATTTTGGGTATAATTATTGGAACTTTTTTTATAAGTGTTGATATCTGAAGCCCTTTTTTTGCTCAAGAATGTGTTTATGAAGTTATTGTTCAAGTTTGTGTTTAGGGAATTTGTTTGTTCTTGTTTTTGTGTGCATTGAGATGTTTTTGTTATATTTTTTTTGTTTTTTGTTTTGGGAGGTTCTTCAAGTTTTGGCATCTATGAATAATTGAAGTTGTGTTTCATATATAAGTCCGATCATATTGATCACATTGACATCATTTTTTGTGATATCTCATAAGTCTAGTTCGAGATATGCGTTTTTGGTAGAGTTCGTATGTGTACGTGATATCAAAATAGGTGGTGCGAACTTGTGTTTGCTGCGTTTTTTGAGTGGACGTGATATGCACATTGGCAGACTGCTTTCAAATGGACGGACGTGCACAACCATTTACAAGGATTTTTTTGTAAATCTCAAATTGTGAATAATTCAAATTTTACACACGTATATAATTCTTGTATGAATCAAAATTCCGACGAGATGAAATCTAAATATATATGTGTACGAGTAATTAATTCGTAACATTTTGATTTCACAACCATGCATACATGGGCTCAAAAGGTGAATAATGAAAATTTATGGAACTGCAAATCTCACACGCATAAATGCAATTATCCAAAGGGGTGGTGCAAAATATTACGGTGTGCACCCACTTATTCGGAAATGGGGGGAGGGGGGGGGGGGCACACACACATCAGCAGATGAAAAGCGAACTTTGTCTTACTCAAGTTATCATAAATTATTGCCTAATCTTTTTTAATTTTGTTCGGGGGATCTTTCGATCTCGGCCATTACCCATAATATGGTAACTTTTAAATCCATTTTTTTTTAAGATTACATTCTGTGTCCTAATAGTCCAAGAAAATTTTAGAAACATAGCATTTTTGGAGATGCAAAATGGATCCTTCGCAATTCAAAAAATACACCCTTAAACGCAAAACACATTAAAAGATGCAAATAATTGCCATTGTGGTGCAAAAATTTAAAATTCAGACAAAGATGCAAATATTTAATGTACTACTGCAAACACCAGATTTAAGCATGTTGCAAGAAAATATGTCATTTTTCACTACCAAAAACATATCATATCCACCTAGTAAAATTGATAGTCCCAATTACAAAAACCAGTCATATCATTGTCCATTGATTCACGTGTTATGCAACACTAAAATAAACAACCGCAAGTGTACGGTGTCTATCGTAGCGTGATAAGCACGAGGTCGATCCCACAAGGAGGTTAAGCGTAAAAGTGGTAGTTTGCTAGTCGAGTTCTAAGTAGACGTGATCGATAATTTGAGTGGTGTGAATTACTCTAAAATTACCTAACAATGTGTCACCAATAAGTAATGAAGAGTAAATACGAAATCGATCAAATACCATGCAAATCAATAAAACGAAGGTAAAATGGATAAAAACGCAAAGAAGGAAAGGTGGGTTCCAAGGCAATTGTAGTATTTAGACGTCTGTTTATGAGAGTTATCTCGTTTAAATGGCTATTAAGGTTATCTCATATAAGGTGATTGCAAAAGAAGAACTAATCGATCTCTCGATACAAATTAATCCAAAGACGCAATGTAATATAAGCTCGTGTGTCTACATCACAAATATTACACCATCTAAAATAGCTCCTAAGATCATTTGATTCCTTCTCCGATAATTAATCCTCTCTCGAGATCATAATAATACCGGGTTGCATATTCGCATACGATTAAATGGAATAAATCTCTCGATACTACCCCAATTAACAATAGATCAAGCAAATCATCATGGCCACTAACAACATGCTTTACAATGGATAATTAAACATGCAAATAAGAGATAAACACCAATTAAAGCAAGAAATTACTCATAAACATCAATCCAAATCTCTACAATGCCTTAGAACCACAAAGTTGTTTAGCTAATCAAAAACATACCCAAACTAAAAATTCTAAATGAAATAACTAAATAAAAAGGAAAAGAAAGAGAAAACTTAGTCTAGAATGTGGTAGGGAATGGAATTTGGGAGCTATTGCATCCTTTCTTCCTTGATTTGATGAAGAATTGAGAGAGAAATGGTCAAAACACCTCCAAGTATGTGTGACTATGTGTGGATTTTGAGGAATTGGGGGAGGAATGGCTTGTAATCCAAGAAATGGGGCTTATATAGTGTTGGGGTAGGGTTTGGGTGCAAGAATTGCAAGTTAGTCCCTAAAAATGGCCAAAATGGACAAAAGGCACCGAAAATGGACAAAAGGCACCAAAAGTGGGGTAGCACGGCCGTGCTCCATCGTGGCCCAAAAATCCCTGTTTCGAGCACGGCCAGCTCGAGCATGGTGCTCGGCCGTGCTCGCTCGGTCGACTTCGGCCCTTTCTCGTTTCGTGCATAACTTTCGCCTCGGGTGTCCGATTGACTCGATTCTTTTAGCTATTCCACTCCGTTTTTCGAGACGAATCCAACTGTGCACTCCTCTTACTGATCCAGTAAAGTATAGTTGATGTTTTGCTCCAAATTCCATCGTATTTCCTACAAAATCGACAAAACACAACCTTTCTCTCATTTCAGCTTAAACAATCATATTCAATGCATAAATCAATGAAATCCACATCAAAACACGCTTAACATGTGCCTCTAAAACGTGTAAATTCCACCCGAATCAAACTCCCCCAAACTTAAAATTTTGTTTGTCCTCAAACAACTAAGCACTTAAAGCAATGAGGGTGGAATGATCACAATGGAATATTCAATGTAATTCACACATGCAAAGTAAGATGTAGTGATATCTCTTTCTCAAAGTGCATCTCTCAATGAAGGTCATAGGCTCATTATTGCAATCCACATTCATAGATCAAGGAATGCACAAGTACACAACACATTGTCATGGGAAACATAATCCAAATGCTCAAGTCATCTACTCACATGACAAAGTGTTTCTCTCAAACACACAAACAAATTGAGGATATTAATACACTCATCAACCAAGTCATGTTATGCAATCACCATATGCTTGCCCAACTTCTACTTTCTACACACACTCAAATGCTCAACAATGTGATCAATAGTACTTTATCAAGGATGTAACATTGGCTCTTTGGTCAAGGTGGGGTAAATTTGGATGAAGTAACTCATAAACTAGTGGAGAGCGAGAGATAAAGACGTACATCTCAAAAACTTCTCAAGATAAAGTTACAATTCCGCGGATTGCAACTCAAAAACTCTAACTTCCACAATTTATTTGTTCTCTTTTAAGCACATTCTACACCACAAAACCATTGAACACTTTTTTTTTTCTTTTCAAGCTTTTGGGGCTCTTTGTCCCTCTTTTCTTTTCCTTGATTTTCTTTTCATCTTTCTCTTTTTCTTTCAACTTTTCCAACTTTTCTTTTCACCAAAGATATTCATTCAATGCACATGCTTTCCACTTTGTCTTTTATCCTCCACTAGATGTAGGAATCAAAAGGCTCAAAAAGGCTAAGTGGTTAACATTGTAGTTTGCCAAGAAAATGAGGAATTAAGCTCAAGGGGCTAACTACGGAAAATTACTTCGGTTTTGGGAAATTTTGGCTTAGTGACTCTTTTAGAACAAGATGGCCTATATCACATCACAAAGTTTCACACAATCATGCTTTCAAACAAGAACTTGGGCAAGTTCTAGGATCATTAGCAATAACCTAGTCCACTCTCAAATGAACTAAACCGGATTACATGCTCGATTTAAGGCTCAATTCTCACCGGTTTATTCAATAGGACTCTCACATTCGTCAAATGTCCCCAAACAACAACACATAATGCATCCATGCTATCAAAGCTCACAAATATGAACACAACATGATACCATATTCCAACACCAATCATGCATACATTCAAAGCAAATAGACATCACCACAACTACTCAACCATGGATTCCAATGATTATTCATGCTCACATTTCACCAAAGATCCACTACCCAACATATGATCAAAACCAACTTAAACAACAATAAGCATATGAAAGCAAAGTGTGCGCCGGTGCAAAATGTAACACAAGTAGAATGACGAACCGGTGCAAGGGTAACAACTAGTAGAAAAATAAAAGAAAAAATAACTCCCCCAAACTTAGAATTTTACTATGTATAAATTCTAAGTTTGGGGCTACAAGTTGTTACCTCCCTCCTTGCACATCCAAAGCTCTTCAAAGATCACCATTGCACTACTTGCTTCCCCTCTCCAAAGTTGGTTTTGCTTTCTTCTTCATTCTCCAAGCTATGACATCCAAAATGCTTCTCATCCATACCTACAAAATAAACCAAGCTATCAACACTACTAAAGCAATAAAAACACAAAGCAATAAAACCTTGGGTTGCCTCCCAAGAAGCGCTATTTTTAACGTCCTATGTCGGACGGTCCTTCTTTGAGGGGAATATCAAGTCACCCCATCATCCTCCTTGTTTTTGACCTTCTTGGCCCAAGCAACCTTCTTGAAACCATTAAAGCATCCACTAGCCACTCCATCCGGCTCTTCAATCATGTCATAGGAGGTTGATGCCTCATTCATCCCCAAGTTCGTATAAGTAACTTTTCTTGATTTGGGGGAGTTTTTGAAGAAAACTCCCCCAAACTTGGCCTTCTTGCCCATCTCTAACTCTTTGTCTTCCACTTGGGGGTCCTCCTTCACAAAGTTGATTTTGAAATCTTCTTCCACCTTCTCTTTCATTGGCTTTGGAGGGTGATCTCCTCTAGAGTACCCATACTCTCCATCTTCATCATCCCGGACTTTGATAGCTCTATAAATGTTGAACGCGACTTTCTCATCATTCACTTGAAGTTTTAGCACTCCTTTCTTTACATCAATTTTAGCCCCACCGGTTGCCAAGAATGGCCTTCCCAAAATCAATGGAACATACTTATCTTGCTCCATATCCAACACTACAAAGTCCACCGGGAATATAAACTTATCAACCTTAACTAACACATCTTCCACTATACCCAAAGGGTATGTCACGGATCTATCCGCCAATATAAGGCTCATTGTGGTTTGTGTAAGCTTTCCCAAACCAAGTGACTTGAATATGGACAAGGGCATGAGATTAATGCTTGCCCCAAATCACACAAAGCTCGAAATGTACCTCCATCCCCGATGACACATGGTAAAGTGAAAGATCCGGGATCTCTAAGCTTTTGAGGTAGCTTTGCTTGAATGATTGAGCTACATTCTTCGGTCAAATGCACCGTTTCATACTCCACCATCTTCCTTTTGTTAGACATGATCTCCTTCAAGAATTTGGAGTAGTGGGGCATTTGCTCAAGTGCCTCGGCAAAGGGAATGTTGATGTGGATCTTCTTGAACATTTCCACAAACTTGGCAAACTTGTGATCCAAACCCTTTTTCTTCAATCTTTGAGGGTATGGAAGAGGTACCTCATTTTTGCTTTTGTCTTGAGGAGGGATTGCATCCTCACTCTTCTTCTCCCCTTATTTCTCTTTCACTAAACCATCATCTTTGTCAAAACCCTCGAGTGCCATTACCACTTCCTCCTCTAACGGCATCTTGGGCCCTTCGTAGCTTGTCCCACTTCTTAGCCTTATGGCTTTGCATTGCTCCTTGGGATTTAGCTCCGTGTTTGAGGGGAATTGCCCCGGAACGTGTTGCTTTCCAATGATGGTAGCAAGTTGACCTATTTGCTTCTCTATAGCCTTCATGTGGGTGGTCACATCTTTGATCATCTCACCATGCTCATCAATTCTTTGCCAAGTCTTGTTTGCATTCTCCCTAGTTTCTCTCATGAAATTCTTGGTTTCCCCCATGAATGCACCAAACATCTCTTCCAAGGAAGGCTTTGGTGAGGGGTCAATAATCATCTCATCCCTCACATTGAAGTTTGGTGGTGGTTGAATAGCATTCCTTGGGTTGGCATAGGAAAAGTTCTCATGTTGCCTCAAATTCGGATGATATTGGTTTGGATTGGAGAAACTTTCACGGGCTTGCCTATCGTTCCAACCTCTCTCTCGAAAATGACGATCCCGTTGGTTGTTCATGAAATGGGCCTCTTCATATTGATCATTGTTGGGCTCCACAAGTGCTTTGGCCGTCATCAAAGAAATTAGCTTATCCACTTTGTTGGATAAGTTGACACTTTCTTCCGAATTTTGAGTGGAAGCTACTCTTCGATTTTGCCTTCGTTTGGATGGCCATTGATTGCCATTCTTAGCCATTTCTTCCAAAAGCACATAACCCTCATCCGTCGTCTTTCCTAGCAAAGAACCTCCACCGGCCGAGGCATCTACCATCCCTCTCGTACGATGGTCCATTCCATTGTAGAAGTAGCAAATGAGTTGATCTCGTGAGAAACCATGTTGTGGGCAACTTCTAATCAAATCTTTGAAGCGCTCCCATGCTTCGGCTAGGGACTCATCCTCATCTTGCATAAATGATGAAATCTCTCCTCGTATCTTGATGGTCTTGCTTGGAGGAAAGTATTTCATAATAAAGGCATCTACAAGGTCGGCCCAATTTTCGATCGTCCTTAGATCAAGAGACATGTACCATTGTTTTGCACGATCACGGAGGGAAAATGGGAACAATTGGAGACGGATGTAATCTTGAGGGACACGGTTGATCTTAACCGTTCCACTTATCTCTAAGAATTGAGATAAATGGAGGTTAGGATCCTCCTTCGACAACCCTCCAAATTGGTTGTTTTGGACCATCATGATTAGCGCCGGTTTGAGCTCAAAGTTATGAGCATCAATGGGTTCCCTACCCGCTCCTCCATATGGTCTAGGGATAGGGCGGAAGTGGTCTCTCAAGACTCGTTGATTCCCATTTTCCTCCCTTTGCTCTCCATTTCTCTCCATACCAATATTCTCTTCACCTCTCCGACGAAAATTGTCCCTTAGTACTCCTTGAGGTCGGTTACCTCCATTCTCGTTTGGTTCCTCAACTCCTTCTACCCCGTGATTCTCAAATTCCTCCTCTTCTTCAACCAGATTTTCCCGTCGATTCATTCTTTCCAACTCTAGTCTTCTCCTTTCGGCGTTCCTTCTTCGACAATTGGCTTCAATCTCCGGATCTAAAGGTAACACTTCTTGGTGGTTCCTCCTAGATCGTGTGATCATAAACCATGTCTATCAAAAGAGCAAACGAGAGTGAGAATTGCAAATAAGATCAAGATAACAAACACAAATATTTTTTTGGAAATTTGCAAATAAAGAAAGCAAGTAAATGTCTAAACTAAAACTCTCTTAGCCTACACTCTAGAGCTTATAAAACCTCCCCGGCAGCGGCGCCATAAACTTGATTCCACGTGTTATGCAACACTAAAATAAACAACCGCAAGTGTACGGTGTCTATCGTAGCGTGATAAGCACGAGGTCGATCCCACAAGGAGGTTAAGCGTAAAAGTGGTAGTTTGCTAGTCGAGTTCTAAGTAGACGTGATCGATAATTTGAGTGGTGTGAATTACTCTAAGATTACCTAACAATGTGTCACCAATAAGTAATGAAGAGTAAATACGAAATCGATCAAATACCATGCAAATCAATAAAACGAAGGTAAAATGGATAAAAACGCAAAGAAGGCAAGGTGGGTTCCAAGGCAATTGTAGTATTTAGACGTCCGTTTATGAGAGTTATCTCGTTTAAATGGCTATTAAGGTTATCTCATATAAGGTGATCGCAAAAGAAGAACTAATCAATCTCTCGATACAAATTAATCCAAAGACGCAATGTAATATAAGCTCGTATGTCTACATCACAAATATTACACCATCTAAAATAGCTCCTAAGATCATTTGATTCCTTCTCCGATAATTAATCCTCTCTCGAGATCATAATAATACCGGGTTGCATATTCGCATACGATTAAATGGAATAAATCTCTCGATACTACCCCAATTAACAATAGATCCAGAAAATCATCATGGCCACTAACAACATGCTTTAAAATGGATAATTAAACATGCAAATAAGAGATAAACACCAATTAAAGCAAGAAATTACTCATAAACATCAATCCAAATCTCTACAATGCCTTAGAACCACAAAGTTGTTTAGCTAATCAAAAACATACCCAAACTACAAATTTCAAATGAAATAACTAAATAAAAAGGAAAAGAAAGAGAAAGCTTAGTCTAGAATGTGGTAGGGAATGGAATTTGGGAGCTATTGCATCCTTTCTTCCTTGATTTGATGAAGAATTGAGAGAGAAATGGCCAAAACACCTCCAAGTATGTGTAACTATGTGTGGATTTTGAGGAATTGGGGGAGGAATGTCTTGTAATCCAAGAAATGGGGCTTATATAGTGTTGGGGTAGGGTTTGGGTGCAAGAATTGCAAGTTAGTCCCTAAAAATGGCCAAAATGGACAAAAGGCACCGAAAATGGACAAAAGGCACCAAAAATGGGGTAGCACGGCCGTGCTCCATCGTGGCCCAAAAATCCCTGTTTCGAGCACGGCCAGCTCGAGCATGGTGCTCGGCTGTGCTCGCTCGGTCGACTTCGGCCCTTTCTCGTTTCGTGCATAACTTTCGCCTCGGGTGTCCGATTGACTCGATTCTTTTGGCTATTCCACTCCGTTTTTCGAGACGAATCCAACTGTGCACTCTTCTTACTGATCCAGTAAAGTATTTAGACGTCCGTTTATGAGAGTTATCTCGTTTAAATGGCTATTAAGGTTATCTCATATAAGGTGATCGCAAAAGAAGAACTAATCGATCTCTCGATACAAATTAATCCAAAGATGCAATGTAATATAAGCTCGTATGTCTACATCACAAATATTACACCATCTAAAATAGCTCCTAAGATCATTTGATTCCCTCTCCGATAATTAATCCTCTCTCGAGATCATAATAATACCGGGTTGCATATTCGCATACGATTAAATGGAATAAATCTCTCGATACTGCCCCAATTAACAATGGATCAAGCAAATCATCATGGCCACTAACAACATGCTTTACAATGGATAATTAAACATGCAAATAAGAGATAAACACCAATTAAAGCAAGAAGTTACTCATAAACATCAATCAAAATCTCTACAATGCCTTAGAACCACAAATTTGTTTAGCTAATCAAAAACATACCCAAACTACAAATTCCAAATGAAATAACTAAATAAAAAGGAAAAGAAAGAGAAAGCTTAGTCTAGAATGTGGTAGGGAATGGAATTTGGGAGCTATTGCATCCTTTCTTCCTTGATTTGATGAAGAATTGAGAGAGAAATGGCCAAAACACCTCCAAGTATGTGTAACTATGTGTGGATTTTGAGGAATTGGGGGAGGAATGGCTTGTAATCCAAGAAATGGGGCTTATATAGTGTTGGGGTAGGGTTTGGGTGCAAGAATTGCAAGTTAGTCCCTAAAAATGGCCAAAATGGACAAAAGGCACCGAAAATGGACAAAAGGCACCAAAAATGGGGTAGCACGGCCGTGCTCCATCGTGGCCCAAAAATCCCTGTTTCGAGCACGGCCAGCTCGAGCATGGTGCTCGGCCGTGCTCGCTCGGTCGACTTCGGCCCTTTCTCGTTTCGTGCATAACTTTCGCCTCGGGTGTCCGATTGACTCGATTCTTTTGGCTATTCCACTCCGTTTTTCGAGACGAATCCAACTGTGCACTACTCTTACTGATCCAGTAAAGTATAGTTGATGTTTTGCTCCAAATTCCATCGTATTTCCTACAAAATCAACAAAACACAACCTTTCTCTCATTTCAGCTTAAACAATCATATTCAATGCATAAATCAATGAAATCCACATCAAAACACGCTTAACATGTGCCTCTAAAACGTGTAAATTCCACCCGAATCATCCATCAATACATTACTTAGTTAAAAAAAACAACAACATATCAATCTCAATGGAAAAGCATGTCATGGTTGTCCTAATATCAGCCGACGACACAATAAAATACCAAAAAAAAAAAAAATGCAAACAACACATAAACAGTTGTCCATAGTTGTTCAAACTTCAAAAATAAACATTAAACCCACCAAGCCACACTCCCACCCCCATCAAAATATTCACTGAATACAAGGTCATAACCCTTGACATGATCAAACTTCCACCCTAAGAGGATCCATAAACCACTTAACCATCTTTGCACGGTAATTATTAGATGCAGTTTTCCCAAGTTCCCCCTTCTTGAGAGTACGTCGTAGGACAATGTTCTCAACTAAGTAGCAAACAACAACACCACAGTCGAGAGTATCGGCACTTTGCTGCAAGCAGTCTTCAGATATAGGTTGAATATGTGGTCTGTTTATGAAAGAGCTAGTCGGCCTCAACCGTTTGAAAAGGTCATGCAACTTCTCCTCCACGTATTTAACCTGTTAATAGAATATTTTATGTTAGGGTGAAAATTTAAAAATATGTATCGTTGATTGGATTCATAACTCATATAATTTGTAAACTTAATTTTTACCACAACAAGAGCCTCGTTAAAATGTGGATCAGCATTTCTAGGTCACATGGGATTATAAAATTTCCACTCGCTGTTATGCATATTGAGCTGCAACAGACACCAGTGGACCCCATTGGCCCTCGTACTGCCCCCAGCATCCCCGCAGATCAATGGAAACAACAATATATCATCGTTCATACACTGTTCCAGTCGTTGTTCGATCATACGTAGAAACGGCGCCTTGCATGACGTTGCTCTGTCTCGAACAAGCCTCTTTGTAAACACAGAGAATTGTATCGTCAAATTTATTTAGAGGTATAATGGGGAAACTCACTAGAATTCAATATGAAATTTAAACAACGTACCAGACAGCTTGAAGTGAAGATTTTAACATTCTTCGATCCAGGTGTTGAATTATAATATTTCTGCGATATAATGTCTGACCACGAATCGATCACCTATATGATTATGGTTAAATTCACCTATTTTTGCATTTTTAGTCAAATGCCAGAAAAAAAAAAGTGTGATGCCCGATAGTACAATACAATTTTATGTGAATCTCTTATTGTGAAGAGACATACCGGAGTGGAGAGTTGCTTGTTATGGAGGGTCTCAATAACATCAATTAAGCTGACCGTAGACAACGCCTGGTCCCCCGTCCACACAAAGTAGCTGAAAAACGAAAAACAAAATGAACTTACAAAAAAAACAAAAAACCAACATTAGCCAAAAGATAAATCATAACTTATTACTCCTATTGTCTTACCTCTGTCCTTCATCGTTGAATAACTCTACAATCTGTGCTCTTATATAATCATCTGATTTCCTTATAGTCAAGTGCTTCTCTTCTAAAGGATCCTTCATGCTTCATGCCCGCACTTCAGCAACCGTTTCATAAACACCCTCTTTAATATGTATCAGTTCTCTCGTATTTAGCTAGGGTGAGATTGGAATAGGCCTCCTTCCATCATTCAAGGTCCTTTTCCTTACCCTCTGAACAAGTGAGCTCGGCTCCGGGTGATTGACGTTTCGTCTTACCTTAGCGCAAGGGGTCTTTGAAGTATCAGCATCACCCCCAACAGTTTACTATGATCGCTTATCTCAACAGCGTCCAAGTGCGACATGTTGGCAGCATTCTCAAATATCTGAGTTATTGTCGGATTTGTCAGCTCCCATATTTTATTAACTAGCTCCTCATTTTCAACGCGCAAGGCATTTATGAGTTGGTCTTTGATCTTCGCATCAGCCTCAAATTTATTCCTCTGGGATTCAAGCTCCTTTGCCAGTCTATCATTTTCTTTTACAAGAAACATCAACTTATCATCATCATCCACTGTTGCTTGTTTACCTCTATCTTTAACCGTATCGCCAACACCTCCAACACTATCTGTTACTCGCCCCCCATCCCCACCTGATTCACCCTTTCCCTCGGTATCCGCTTGATTAGATGCTGCCCCAACATCATCAGCATCCTTTCCATCAACATTTTCAACAAAATTATTCTCCCCAACTGTATAGTACTCCAAACGTCCACTCTCGTTACAATGATCAGTACCAAGTTTAACCATGCCTTCTATTGCATCAGCCAGATTGATCTCCTCACATATTTTTCTAATGTCCTTAACAAATTTGTCATTTGCAGACTTTTGATTCAGATACTGGGTTAGGCCAATATTGAAATTGGGTGAAGTCTGAACTATCCCAGAATCAAAATTAGAATTTGACCCAATCCCAACAGTTGGTGATGTCACAGGGTCCATCCTAGAGTCTTCAACAACAACGCCCTTCCTCGCAGAAATTTCCTCCCGAACAGGAGCAGTTTTCTATGTTGTAACTTCCTCAGCAGCAGTTTTATCGGTTGAAACATTGGCAGCAGAACAATTTGCGGTTGGCTCAACAATATCATCTCCTCCAAGGTTGTCATGTTCTTTATCCTCACCCTCATACGTGTTACCGCAAATATCCTCAAAGCAACGTCTCACCTAGCATGGTACATTGTATTCTTCAAGTTTCAAGCTCACTTCATCAGAACCCCCGCTTATTCCAAATATGAGTTGTGCATCTCAGTTTAATAAAGGCACACGTTCCCCACCAATCACAAAACATTCACTATCAAATTCAAATCGACGCATGATCTGGCAGATATCCCCCTCGTACTTGTGGCAACGCTTCATCATCTCCTCGTCCCCTCGCCTGTATATCGCTTTGAACATCAACCAGAATGTGGTCCTCTTTATCTCTTTCAGATGCCTTTCAGTGAAAACCACACTTGTAACCTCCTTGATAGCAGTTCGCAAGTTTGATCTGTAGTAGGTCTCTTTCTCTTTTATCGACACATTTTCTGCAACGATCATTTCGTCACTTCTAAAACATACCACAAAATCTTAAGCTTTAAATATATTATCAACAAAAGTATATCTCCTTACCAAAACAGTTGATCGGCTTATTATCTTTTTTCTTCGTATCTTTCATATCATATTCAACAGGCGTTTCATAAATAACATCTTTCACCTTAAATCCTCTATACTTTCGCTTGCGTTCATCCACTAAATAAGTTATACAAGAAATCACTCAAATTTATTGTGTTTACACATTACAATCAACTACAAACATAAAATCACCATAAGCGTAAGTACAAAAAAGGAATACCTTCTTCAGAGTCACTGCTTGTACATTTCTTTTTTTTTTTTACTTCTTCCTCCGTTTTTTTATGACAACTTCCTCTTCACTGGTTTCTTGGCTATCAGAACCTGTGCAATGACGGAACTAATCGTGTTTAAACACGAATACACATACATAGACAGGCATAGGCATGCTTTTTTTATATTTTTCCTTTTTTTCTTCATAAATGCCAAACACTAACCACTTTCCGAAGTCTCGTACACGTACTTCACAGGTTTCCCTAAATAAACATCATAGCAATCAAAACTATCAACATTATAGGAATCAAAAGTCGTAGTTTCTGGCACAATTGTATTATGTAAATCAATTAACTTACCTTTTTTCCGCTTCCGGGAAACCTCCTTTTGTTTATTATGTTTCCTCCCTTAATTTTAAAAAAACCAAAAAACCAATTCATTACATGGATTAAATTATGTTATACACGATTTTTGATAGTGATGCAAATATTATATAAAGTACTTCAATTTAACTATTGTTCAGTTCAAATATATATTCACATGGTGCAATTTCAAACCGTCAGATTTTTCACAAAAAAAAATGGAAAACCAGCAAAGAAGGATCATCACTTTCATAAAAACTTTCATACCTCTGCTAGATCTCGGGCTTTCCTCACTTTCATCGGAGGAACTGTCATCTACATACTTCACCTTTCTTTTCGATTCTTTCCTCATCTAAGACAAAAAAAACAGAAAAAAAATTGGAAGGATCATCAAAAATTGTGATATTCTAGAGATCTGAAAATCACAATTAAACAAGCCCAAAAACCAAAAAAAAAAATTATAAAGAATTAAACCAAAAAAAAGGGGGGGGGGGGGCTTGAGTGTAACCAAGAAACCAAAAAAAAATTGTAGTTTGAAAGTATCAGTCGAGCCAAGCTCTTAAACATGCAAAATATCCTGCCAGAACAAAAAATCCAAAAAGTAATCCTTTCATGAAAAAACCCTAAAAAAATCTGAAAACTCTGATGCATACTTCAAAAATCAAATTGTACTGTCATAAATCTAAAAAAATCTCTATTCAAATTTGAAAATGGAATGGATCAAACACAAAATTATAACGAAACCCCAAACATCTAATAGGCATTAAAAAACATTTGGTCATACGTTGTAGAGAATGGAAAAAAAAAAGGGTAAGAAACCCAGCCCAAACACTGCCCAACAAAACCGGCGATATTGTGTCAAAAAATTGAACCATGCTTTAGACATCAAACCTTACCTTCAACGGTTTAATAAGAAGATGTTTCAGCTTCCCCTGCAGAAGAAGCGTTGATATTAACCTTTGTTCTTTTTTCGCTAAAACGGAGACAAACTCACAATTTTTGGCAATTTTTACCTCGATTTTTTGTTCCCTTGGCTAAAATAAGGGGTTATCGACGTTCAAAAGCCCGAGAGAGGAGGTAATGGTGATTTTCAGGTAATGGTGATTTTCTTTGTCGAATGTAGTTGAGGAGACGATGAGGTGTGGAGAGAGTGAGTGGGAAGAAGATTGAAAATTGTACAACCTATTTTTGTGTTTTGGGAAGAGAGATGGGAAAAAGGTGACAAGACTACAAAAAGATCTGACATGACATCTTTCTTATTTTCCTCCTCTATAAGGGCAATAATGTAATCTTACTACCCAAATGGCACCTAAATGAGAGGTTTTAAAAAGGTAAGACTGGATGGAAATGGCCAAGCCCAAATGGCACTAAAATGGAACGGCCCCCAAGTTGACTTTATCACATTTGGCCACCATTATCGAGTTGATGTCTTTAACAATGCGATAAATACTCAATTGGCCGAAATCAATAACATATTCAAATATGAAACGGTAGAACTTCTTATATTTTGTGTTGCCTTGGATCCGAAAGACAACTTCAGGTTGTTTAATGAAGATCAAATTTATGATCTCACCGACAGATTTTATCAAATGATTTTACAAATCAAGAAATGATCCGTTTGAGAGTTGAATTGCAGTATTACAAATTCTATATGTCTTCTCAAGAAAGTTTTCAGAATTTATCAACTATTTATGAACTATCACGGAATTTAGCCGAGACAAACAAGGCGCAAGTGCATGCTCTGATTACGAGATTGATTCACCTTGTTTTGACACTTCCTGTTACCACTACGACGACTGAACGAGCATTTTCATCTATGAAACATGTCAAGAGTGTTCTCCGAAATAAATTGGAGAGTAATTATCTATTGGATTCTTTGGTTGTCTACATTGAGAGAAAATTATTTGAAGACATTGATCCTGATTCTTTTATCGATAAAATTTATCGGATAAAGAATCGCAGGGCACAACTTATGCAAATATTTTTTTTACTGCATTTATTCTTGACCTTTAGCAGCCCGTCCTAAAAAAAATGGGTTTGCCCTTCCACATAGTAAAGACTTTTGAGTGTTTTGGTTGCATAGGTAATACGATGGATAATGAAGAAATATGATGGAAACTGAATTGTTCATTGATTGATGGATATACACATAATACTATTTATAGCATAGTGCAACCTATATGCTCATGACACTTGTCACCTTACAACTTATCAATACTACAATTCAAATATTTCCCTCTTAACAAACTTGTAGGAGAATGCAAGAAAATTGTTGTCAAATAAGATAGAGGAGAATAAAATAATCTTTAATGGAATATGTTATATGCCTTGATTTGTAGTTTTTGTTTCTAGCTTGCTTGACTCCATTGCATATGTGGCAGTCTATGTGTGACGTGGACAATCAACATTTTCAGTGTCTTCAATACATAGCAATTTGAACATGTAGTTGAATTCAACCACAGTCAAAGAACTACGCTTGAGAAATTACAATTCGTCACACAATTAATGCGCACGAGATGGAGAAGAGTACTGATTTAAGGCCACCTCTAATGCAAGCCAAAAATTGTGAGCATTAGTGAGGCCAACGAATTCGGACATGGATTATTTGATTAGGGAAAATTCAATCGTCATCATTAGTGATAGTGGTCAACAATTTAACACCACGTCCATCGACAAAGGAGTCGAGATCATCACACACTTGAGCATAGGGACTATTATTCCGTCATAGAAGGTAATTCGTGGATGACCACTTAATTGTCCCCAGTAAATCAAGGTAGCAAGGGAATAGATCGATCCGGTATAAGAGGATAGGTAAAAGGGAAGAGGGATATCAAAAGAAAGAAAAAAATTAAATTTTCACGGTGTTTACGTTGATATCATGTGAGAAGATATTCAATTTAATTCACTTGTAAAAAATGGTAATGAGGAATCAACTATTATATTATGTTTACAACTGAATATCAAAAAAAAGTCTACAAGAATAATTACAAAGATATTACTGATACTCCTATAATTTTAAGTTTTTAACTATAAGATCTTATCTTACACCATTTATATCTGATTCGTGATTATATCCCTTATTAATAGTAGTGAGTGAGTCTCTTATAGAGTTAACCATTAATTGTCCAGACATACTATCTAAAGAATACTTAAATTAAGCTTGTCAAATCAAAATAATTATATATACGTGGAATATATTCATTAATTCTTGCACCATTAAATAAGTAGCAAAAGACTTATGTCCTTACCCATTCTTCAAATAAGCGATACCGTTCATTTCCGCTTTATTCGAAAACAATACACTATATATATTTTTCTTCTCCATCTTTTCTGTTTTTGGTTTTCCAAACTCACACAATTTTTTTTTTTTTATAAAAAAAAAAAAAAGAAAAAAAAAAAAAGGAAAAAAGAAAAGCAAAGCAAAAATATGACTTCTTCATTTAATGCAAGAGACCATATTACAACAATTGAAGAAGGCACCAATACTCAACCTGCAGCAGAGGAAAATACAGGCTTCTGGACCTCAGCCAATGTCGTTGCGCTCATTCAGAAAGTATATATATAGTTTCAAGTTTCAACATCCTTTTCTAAGAAAAAAAAAATCATTTCTTATGCTACAATACTACTCTCTTCCTTTCTCAATTATCCATTCGGGAATTATTTGTACATGTGACACACAAATTGAGCTACACTTGTGTGTGAAATATTTCACTAATGAAATATGTCTAATTAATGTAAATTTAATGTGGATCATAAGGCTGGACATGGATCGCCTAAAAAAATTGTGGGTCGCAACTAAATGGTTTACTACATGATCAATATATTGTTACTACAAGACCAATAGTGTACTACTACATGTTAAAAAATATTTTGAAAAATTCACCCAAAAAATTAAGTATTCAGAATATTTTTTGACTTATAGTAGTACATTTTTGACCTTGTAGTGACAATGTTTTGGTCATGTAGTAAAACAATACTTGAAAGCGAAAAAAATATATTTTAGTTAAGTTTAACCTCGTTGACCCATAAATTTTTGCCTTATTTATATTTATGTATAAAAAAATTTATACAGTATATTTTTTGTGCACATAAATTATGGAAAGTGAATTTAATGAGGTATGAGATCATGTTAAGGAACACTATTTTGAGTGATTTAGTGAGTTGTAAAGATGAATTTAATGAGGTATGAGGTAAAATATGAACCAAAGTGAGTGTCAATTTTAAAAAAAATAAATGATGTTGTGTGTGTGTTAATTTTATAGTGTGAGTGTGTAAATAATCTTGTTACGAATTGAGTGCAAATAATAGAGGGATGGAAAGAGTATTTTAATTAATTTTATTTTAGAATTAGATGGATGAAAATATGATATTAATGAATGAATATAATATAGGTAATTGCGGAAGCGATTGGAACATATTTTTTGATATTCGTAGGGTGTGGTGCAGTGGCTGTAAATAAAATATATGGTACAGTAACATTTCCCGGGGTATGTATCGCTTTTGGGCTTATTGTGATGGTCATGATCTACTCCGTCGGTCATATTTCCGGCGGCCATTTCAATCCCGCCGTCACCATTACTTTTGCAATTTTCCGACAGTTCCCTATCAAACAAGTATGTATGCCTTGTAACTCCCAATTTTACATTTTTTCTTTTTTCAATTTCAACTTGTTGCCATGCATTTTCTTATGTATATATTAATGTTGTATGCAGGTGCCACTTTACATATTAGCACAGTTGTTAGGGGCAATTCTAGGGAGTGGGACATTGTACCTTGTGCTTGATACTAGTAGATTAGATGCTTTTTTTGGAACTACACCAGTGGGATCCAACATACAATCCCTCGTCATGGAGTTTGTTACTTCTTTTCTCTTGATGTTTGTCATTTCTGGTGTTGCCACCGATAACCGAGCTGTACGTAAGACCATTCGATCACACACACTCGTTCATTTCATTTCCAATATATTGAAAGTATTACTTGTGCAGATTGGAGAACTAGCAGGAATTGCCATTGGAATGACTATACTAATTGGTGTTCTTATTGCTGGGTAACCTCCTCATCAATTCTTTATTCTAGTATATAACAATCTTCAATTTTTTTTAACTCTTATCACATCAATTCATCTGTTCCACTTTTCGTATTCCACTCTAATAAATTTTTAACACAATGTTGCACCTATTATTATTTATTATGAAACGTTCAATTATTTTTTTGACAAGACACATGTCCATACTAAAACTAAAACTGACACAAATGGTCGGGTCTTTGTTTTGAAAATTTTCCATGTTTTATGGAGTACTAATTATGTGAGTTTTAATAATGAAAAATGCAGGCCAGTTTCAGGAGGGTCAATGAATCCAGCAAGGAGTATTGGGCCTGCATTGATAATGCATGAATATAGGGGCCTCTGGATTTACATATTTGGGCCTATATTTGGGGCCATATTGGGTGGTTTTGCATATAATTTGATAAGGTTTACGGATAAACCCCTCAAAGAAGTTGCCAAAAGCTCCGCAGGAAGCGCAGCAACATTCCTCAAGAGTGCATCCAGAGCCTTTTAATTCACATAACATATCTTAGAAATAGAATTAAACACCTAGTTAGTTTAGCAATGTTTTAGGTCTAGGAAATGTGCTTCAAATCTAGCAAACAACATAGTTTACCAAAAGAAAAATGTTACTCCATATTGCAAATTAATACGTGTACAACCATACCATATATATGATGTAACATTTTCAGTTACATCTCTTACACAAATGACTCATAAAAAAAGTCGTTTCAATTTTTGTGTTCAACTTGGTGTTCCACCCTACTACATCGATCATTAACATATATCAGTATGTTGTATGGTCTTCATTAATTTGTTTTTACTCTAAATATGACATTCATACCACCTATGAAACATAAAATAGAACACTAAATAATAATTTCACTCCTTAAAAAAACGGACAAAAGGTTGATGTTGATAATTAATTACATCTATTATGCATCATTCATCTAGAAAATGTTTTATTATTCTTTTCTTAAAAAACACAATACTCCCTAATATTATTTTATATTCACTCTAAAAAATTTACTTTATACCTAATTTATCAATATCTCTTAAAAGCTCATGTCTAAGCAAACGAGACTTATAAAATTGAATTGGAGTGTAACAAATAACATTGAGTTCATCATATAGTTGCGGGCGGCCTCACATGGTTTCGGAAATTTTCCAATTTTTTATATATACTGATCTGCAATTACATCTTTTTTCTAGGACAACATGCATGTGCACCCGTAGCCCACTGCAATTGATCTTCTTGAATTTGTATATTTGTAATTTAGTTATACCTCAATTAAAAAAATAGTGGTGTATTGGATCTTTTGTTCATATTCTTTTTTAGGTGATTTCTACCATGATGGGTAGGAAAGTTTTTGCAATAGTTTATACTCCAATTGTGTGAGATTAGGTAACAAGTAGCATAGGAACTGGGAAGGGATTGTTTTACGACCTAATTACTTGGTAAAGTGGAATTACTTTTTTTTTTTTTTTCTAATTATCTAAATTTGGTTTAATTATTTTCGAGAATTAAATAATTATTTTCTTTTTGAAGAAAAAAAAAACCGATTGTGTTAGCACAGATCTGTGTATTAAATTAAAATTGTCAAGTGTACACTATGTCGCCATTTATAGAAACAAATTAACGTGGTAGTTCTCGAAAATACTTGAAACAAAATTAATTTATAAATAGAAAAAAAAAAAACATATGCATGTGGGATATAGAGATCATACAAAACAAAAGATGGGGACGCTAGATTTTTTTGCTTCATTTTGTTTTGTGCGAAATGCAAAAGAATAAAATATAAAAATAATTATTGAGGTTTAAAAATCAATGAATAGTTGGTTTGGACCACACTTGGGTGCTGATATGATGTAAACAAGGGCCTGGTCTAATGCTTCAAGACTTGTACTTTATGGTACAAACGCCATACGAAGATCGAATTTCCAACGTATTTCTTCTTCATGTCGGGCGCAATGTGACATTAAATTATACACACAATCATGTTCCTTTTTTTTTTCTTTCATTTATGCCAAGAATATGAGTGCACATTCATAATTCACAATTCACTTTTCACTCTATGAGAGAAAAACAATTGGAATCACGTGATGCACAACTTTTAGCATAATTCACAAGATAATTAATAGACTTCATTTCAAGAATTCAATTCATAATTCACATTACACCATTCACGTTGGTGTATAAATACATGTTTCTCTCTAAACAATTGACACACCTCGCAATTCTCTCATTTTAATTTTTTTCTAAAACTTATCAAATCTACGATGGTCTTCCGAAAACTTCAAATTATTATATTGATAAAGATGTACACCTTTGTAAGGTGTTTGTTGATATCTCTCAAGACGTTGGAGCAAATACAACAATATATGTTTGTATTTTCTTAGTTAATTTCTATTGTATTTTATAATTTAAATTGTAGTATGTATATATGTTTTTATCCTATTGTATTATATAATTTAAATTAATAATATGCATGTTTTGTTTTCTACTCTGTAATTTAAATTATTAATGTTGTCTTCCAATTAAATTATATACTTTCACTTTTTAAATATTTCAGAATTTTTAATCACAAAATGAAATTTTGATTTAATATTTAATTTAAATAAAATTATATAATAGTGAATTCTAAACAAATTAAACAATACAGTACATCATTAATTAAACAAAAGAAAATAAAAAATAATAATCAGTGATTACATTGCATTTGAGACAAATTTACTAAAAAAAAAAAAAGAATGGTAACAAATTTCAACCAACATTAAAGCTTCATTGGAGATGATTTTTACTTTAATTTTAATTTGAATACTGTATTTGAGTCTTGGAAATGACCTTAGTAATTGTTACTATATTTTATAATTCAATTAACGTCCTCTAAGTTTGAAAACAAAAAATTAGTAATTAATTTTTTTTTTTAATTCAATTAAAATTCTAAAAAAATAGTATTAAAATTCTAAAAATCTCATTAACATAAAAAATTATAAATATGTAAAATAAAAAAATAAAAATAAATCTCATTAAAAAAATTAAATGTGTAAAAATAAAAATTTTGAAATTATAAAAATAAAAAATTCCACTATTCTAAAAATCAGAAAATGTGTAAATTAAAAATTAATAAACTCTAAAAGTCTCATTAAAATTGGGTAAGTGTGTTGATTTGCTCGAGCTTCTGAATGTTTTGGGGAACAATCCTCTCCAATTTCAAATTTGTATATATTTTAAATTTCTTTCAATCTTTAACCTTTATTATATCAGTGTCTTATAATTTGCTACATCACCCCAGATACCTATGAATAAAATCTGCAATTCTCTTTCAATAAAATAATTTGACCGCTTATAATTTCCATTTCATTTCCCTTAGGTCACTCTTCTTCTTCAATTCACGCCTTGTCCTTTTTTTCTGAATAAAATCTGCATATTTGTGAATTGATTTGATGATGATGATGATGATGATGATGATATATAATATATTTATTGTATTTATTCCCCATGTTCTAAATTTTTCCTTGATATGAATTATATATACTCAACATTCATATATAACTAGCTATTGACTTTTGAGCTATATTATTGTATAGAATTAATTAGCTATAACTCAGATGGAACTTTTGTGTCCATTAAGTGTTTGAATAAAAATCTGAATGATTAATACTACGTACATGAAAGAATAATAATAAAAGATCTAAAAATACACAAAGGAGAGAGAGGAGTGACAAAAAATTCTGAATGATTAATACATGGAAGAACAATAATAAAAGATCATAGAAATGCAAAAAAAAAAAACTTTTTAGAATGAGATTGTTGAGTATATGAAGTTTTGATTTATGCTTTCCTATCATAAAAAAGAGGATTAAGTTAATGAAAATTCATAATAGATCAAAAATAAGAAATGAGAAAATTCAAGTGAAATAAAGAAGAAAGACCGTTCAAAAAAAAAATTTACGGTGGAGAGAATTGTATATTTTGTTAGGATATGGTAAAATTATGAGACATGGATATAATAAAGGGTTGTGATTGAAAAAAAATTACAGATTTGGAATTGGAGAGGATCTGTTCCCAAATGTTTTGAGTTTCACGAGGTTTTCTGACTTCGTCGTCAAGGTTCAGTGAAAGCTCCACGCCTTGATCGACTAAGAAATCGTCCATATTTTTTGAATTTTTAAAATTTACAGATTTTCAGAATGGTTGAATTTTTTTATATTTTTAAACAAATTTTAGAATTTTGTTATTTAGAAATTTTAAGAATTTTTAAAATTTTAAATTTACATATTTTCTTTTTAGAATTGTAGAATTTTTTAATTTTTTTTTTACCCATTTTATAATTTTAATAAGATTTTTTGAATTTTTTTATTATTAATTTTTAATTTTCAAACTTAAAGGACAATTGAACTATTTAAACGAGAATCTTAATTTTTCAATAAAATAATGTAAATTAAATATTTTAGGATACAAATTGAAAAAAAAAAAAAAATGAAAACTTAAAAGATATAAAATGAAATTTACTTTGCTATATTCACTATAAATAAATAAAAATAATTTATGGAAATTATATTTTGTTTTGGAGAATTTTTATAAGGGTGATTAGCAAATTTTGGGGTTTAAACGATTCCATCCAAATCACACGTTGATCATCTTAAATCCAAGGAAATTAAAAAAACCATAAAATAAAAAGGCTCCTCATGCCGCCACGTGTTAGACCCTTCAGATCCCACATTTAGCTATTCCGAGCCGTACGGGACGATTGACAATCCAACGGTGGAGAACAATCACAACGTGGGACCCCAATAATTTATTCAGAAAGAGATGAGCAGGCACATGATCCATGATGCACACCTGATTACTCTTGCTAACAACACTAGTCTACTACCAACTGAAGTCGCAATTCTCTCGGAGTCTCAATTTTTCTTCAAAAATCCATTCATTTTCCTTGTTCAATCAAACAATTACTTCCTGTTCATCTCAAGAGACAAAAGAGAAAGCCCTAATCCCTGTTCTGTTCTTGAATGTTTTTGTAAGTTTAATCTCTATATCATTATACTCTTTTCTAATTAATGCTAACTGTTCAAGATTGTGGGATTTTCATGATGGGTTTTGATTGTTGTGTTTAGATGCTTGCAAAGGTTATGACAGTTGAAAAATGGCGGGTGAAATTGAAGAACAATTCAGGCTTGATTTTAAGGTACCATTTCGATTTGGGATTTTTTTTTTTAATTAAATGAATATTTGGTTTGGTAGATCCTGTAATGTATGTTCAATTAGTGGTGTTAGATCTTGATGATATATTGTTTGTCTTTTAATGATCATATGTAGTTTTTCATGATTGTGGATCTGGGATGCCACTTTAGTTGCTCTGTACTTGGGGAGGATTTAGGGGCCCCTTGTTTGTTTTTTATCACTTTATTTGTAGAAAATCTTTTATTAGGCTTTTAGTTTATAAGTCTTTGTCCCAATCATTATTCATGATTTTATAATATAAAGATTTTCTCTCCCTTAATGCAAAATCATAGATCCGTCTTCGTCTGTACCTCTATAGGAACTGTTGTATTGAAGGTGACATTAGTATAGTTTTATGTTCTTTGTGTGCTCCTGAGGATACATTCTCGTAAGCTGCAGAGATCGTTTCTTTAAACTGGACAGTGATCACAAAATCCTCTTTGATACTAATTGGATTCTGGTTAAATCATAAGAAAAGTGTAAAGTTGCTCATAAGTTATGTCAAGTCGAAAGTTTTATTAGGCTTTTCGTCCTAATTGGCGAGTTTCATTGAAATGGACAGGCAGATTGTTTTCATTCAGGGTCTATCTCATTTGGAAGGTTTGAAAATGAAGGTCTATGTTGGGAAAGGAGGTCGTCGTTCTCTCACAATAGGTATCTTGAAGAGGTTGAGAAATGCTCAACACCAGGTTTAGTTATAGAGAAGAAAGCTTACTTTGAGGCTCATTTTAGAAAGAAGGGAGGAATTCTCGGCCTGAACGAGCCACAATACCAAAGCAGCGATAATGACAGATCAGACAAGGCTGGAGAAGGCTATGATGAGGAAATTAATCCTTCTCCACGATTTGATGAAAATGAGAAACCAGAGATGCAACAAGAAGTTGAAGAATTTGATTCATCAAATTTGGATTCTCAGATTGAGTTTTTATGTGATAGTGTCGATAATGTGGACAGTGTTTTTCAACATGGGAAGGTAGAACAAGCGCATCTAGCTAATCTTGAAAGTGTCGTTTCAACACCCTCGAGGTCAGAGATTGAAATGGTCATGGAGAAACATGATGATGAAGCCGCCAAATCAGACACGAGTAATGGATCAAATTTGACCACTGCCCTGTTCGATGATCGTCATGAAATCGAGGAAAAGAGTGATGCCAGTCGCAGCGGTCAAGGCAGTTCATCTTCCAAGGTTCGTATTTTTTTTCCATATTAAGAGTAAGATTGCATACTTTTGTCGACACTATCTTCCATATAACATAAAAGAACTTTTTTTTTTTACCCAATTTTAAATTCAACCGAATTGTTTATATATTTTTTTCGCGAATCATGTTAAAAATCGGTCGAAAAGTATTAGTTGATGTGATAAATAGTTTCGGCTCATATGATAAAAAGTATTTGTTGTATATTGAATAGTACTAATACTGTTCAGCTACACACTAATGCTTTTCTTATGTATAAACTAATACTTAATATATATTTCAATGTCTTTTGTCAAAATTAAATTAAAATTGTACCAGTTGTTCGGTGCAACCAGTGTGTAGAAGTTTTTGCCTACTAAAATATGTTTAACACTGAAATTGGAAATGCAGGAAAAAAATTCATCACAAGCTGAATGCATGAAACATCGAGTCATTGTTTCACAGAGCAGAAGATGCATTGCCATCGATAAAGCAACTAAAGACTTGGGAAAGAAAACTGGTAAAGCAGTAAATAATGTTTTGAGACCAAAATCAGAGAAGAACACTTCCAAGGCTTCCGCTCAGGACGAACGACCAAAGCAAAAAACACCCAAACATGATCAGGTTGGCTTAAGTTTCGCAAATTCTGGTTTGAATTGTTCTGTAAAATCACGAGCATATTCATTTTCTTTGAATCATAATTAAAAGTGTGTTTTCTAATCGCTTATATGATTCTTCTTTGCTCAGCCTGGTAAGAAAGCAAATGGAGGCAAAGAGATTAAGAGGTATTGGATTTCTTTCGTTATCCAGTAGGATGCATCTTAAGCCAAAAATTTATTCATTTATTTATTTATAGGGGTGAGAAAGAATCAAGGAACAGGGGAACTGAGGTATTGCGGAAGGTTCCAAGTCGAGTGCTTCAAAGTGAAAACAGGTTCATAAGTAAATCACATAACTTTCCGTTTTGGGAATCTCCAATCTTATCATTGAATTATATATTTCAGGATTAAGGCTGCAGTTAGTGCGATTCAGCCATGCATAAAGCAGGAGAGTTCGAGATTCAGGTTCAAATGCAATGAACGTGCGGAGAGAAGGAGAGAGGCAAGATTTATACTCCTATATATCTCTACCAAGTCTTAAGATTGAATCATAATTAGTTGATAAGTTTTTTTTTTTTTTTCTCTTCATTTTCAGTTTGATATGAAGATAGAAGAAAGGATGCATGCAAAAGAAGCTGAGATGCACCAACTTCAGGCAAAAACTCGGGTAATAATTTTTTGAATTCATTCTTTTATAGAAATATATTCATAACGATCAAGTTGAAATTTTGCGTTTTCATCATCTCATCGTGAGATTACACAATCATAGAATTTCTTCTTACATTTGGTACTGTTTATAGGAAAAGAGTGAAGCTGAAATTAAGCAACTGCGGGAAAGGCTAACCTTCAAAGCCACACCTCTGCCCTCTTTCTATCAACGTGATTCAGATAGAAACAAGGTACTTAAACAAGCTTTGTTGCAACTTTTCTTTGCTGACTTAAAAACATAAGAATGAAAGTAGTACCTTTTGGCATATGAAGTTTTACTATTTTAAAAATGATTTGATTTTATGTGTTATTCTTCCCCAAATCACTAAATAGTGATACTTCGTATGCTAAAAGGCATTACTGCATATGCTTAACAGTATTATCGAGTTCACCATAAAACTTTCGTGAACCAAGTTCATAGAAGTTTTTGTCAAAATAAAAATGGACTCTTCAAGGACTGCTCCTTTGGCTAATTTTTACAGATTAAATCCTCAAGAACTGGTAGTAGAGCTTCTGAAAACTCTCGATTAAGCTCCAAATCAAGCAAGTGCGAAGCTCCAAACACATTAACTGAACTACCACAGGCATCAGGAGCAACGAGCTGCCATTCAACAGTGACGTCAGACAGCAGCCCGTCTTCTCCTGCTGCACAAATCAGCAAAGGGCCCCATTCTCGAGAAGTAGTAAGTAATCGGGTTGGTTTGAAAAACGGGAAAGAGAAGAACAAGCTTACGAGTTTGCCCAAACATAATGTGTCTGAAGTTAATAAAATGATGGATGGAAAGCAAAAGCAAAAGAAAAGAAGTGAGAGGGCTAGCTAGGATCGATTCTTGCTCGTCTCAAAGAGGGCCGTCCTCGTTTCGTTATTGTATGATCTCGATTCTCTTATATTAAGTTATTAAATGGTTTATGAAATCAAGGGACAAGATCTTTATTAATTACTACCTCTTATCAAAATATTCACACTTCTTGCAAGAATTCACTTGAGCTCAATACACTGTCAATGTCCTAGTTAGTTTTTTTGAAGTCTCGATATCCGGGATAAGGACCGACTAATTCGGAGAATCAATCTCATTAGTAGCATACAATTTCCGTGCCTCTTAGATTTTTCTATCAATCTGAATACTCTTTCAAGATTGAAAACTTTACCCACCTAATTGAAATCGAACAGCTAGATTAATTGTTATTTTTCCAGGAATGGTTGTGGGTGTGACATGTTATAGCTCTCTGATTTGACGTTATATCTACTACTGTTTTAACTCTTCTCTTTATTTGAAAATTACAAGACAAAAAAAGGTAGGGGCTCCCTACATCTTTTGTTTGGTATAACAATATTGTTCGTGATGACACATTTGTTAATAATGAAACCCTCATCTATCTATATGCTGATAAGCTGAATTTTATGAAAATACTGATGAATATATTAATAATAGCACAAATTCTGTGTATTTTAGATTTTAAAATATTGTTAAAATCATTAATTTTAACCTATACTTTTCATTTTTCATTAAATTATTTTTTCCTCAAAGTTAGAACAAATATTTTTTTTAACTTAATTATACTCACACTTTTCACTTTTATCATATTTAGTACATATTTTTTTCTCGTTTCTAGTTAATACCTACCCTTTTTTTTTAAATATAATTAAATTAATTAATTAATAAAAATATACCTTACTCTATAAAATTATATAATACGTAGTATTTTTTTTATTCTTAAAATTATAAATAAGTAAAAAATATATAAAAAAATTATACAATTTATTTCAATTATTAAAAAATCTTAGTATTTTGTAAATATATTTTTAATTCAATGGTTTTTAGATAATTTTCAAATTCTCAATTATTTTTAAATTGATTTTTTTAATTAAAACATATTTAAGATATTCTTTCATATTTGAATTATTGGATAATTTTCACATTTTTTTTAGTATTTTAAATTAATTGATATATTACATGTGTTGAAATTGGTAAAATATAAAAAGTTTGTGCTAGATTTAATATAAAAAAAAAATGGTTTAAAAGGAAAATTATGTGTTAAATTTGACAAAAATAATAATTAAAGTATAAATATAGTTTGATTAAGAATAAAATTATGTGCTAGATTAGATGAAAAGTGAAAAGTATAGGTTAAACTTCATGATTTGGCCTAAAATATTCTATTAAGTTTTAAATTTTAAGCTATAATATAGTACTCCCTCCGTCCCGGAATTACTTGCACAGTTTGACCGGCACATTGTTTAAGAAAAGTGAATTTAGTGGTTGATGATGTAAGATAAAGGAGGGGTATTTTAGGTAATTTGATGATGTGTAAAGTGGATTGATGATGTGTAAAGTGAAATGTATGGAAAAAAGGAGTAGCAAATTTGAAAATAAAATGATGTTGTGAGGTTATTAATTTTGTGGGGTATTTCCATATTAAGAGTGTGCAAGTAATTTTGGGACGTCCCAATAAGGAAAGTGTGCAAGTCAATAAGGAAAGTGTGCAAGTAATCACGGGACGGGGAGTAAGATATTAAACATCAATAAATTTTATCAATGGAGAAATGATTATTAATTTTTGTGAATAAATTAAAACTACACATATTTAGAAAATTAGTAACATTACAAATTTAAATGTTTTTCTTACTTTTATTTTATTTAAAATTTTCATTTTCATTTACATTGAGAATTTAGTATAAGCTTGACACACAAACAAAATTTTACAATATATTGACACGTAGGTAAAATTAATTAGAAAGATGATACCTTTGCAATCTCAACTCTTAATAAATGATTAAAAAATAACTTTGAAATTATAAAAATGTACAAAAAAATATAAAAATTATAATCGATCAAGGCAAATAATGATTTTATTAAAGAATAAAAGAAAAAAAAAGTAAATCTAGAGCCTGTCTACAGATATATGTGTGTGTATCGAATGAACATTATGTCGATTATTGGTCGGATAGCGTCCCACAACTCCAACAGTCGCCTCGAAATGAAGGAAGTTTGGCCTCCCAAAAAATGCACTACTAACATAATCAGACTTTATTCCGATATTGTACCATTTTAAAAAGTGGACAAACTTAATCGTCAAAAGATCAGTTGTCTCTGCCTCCAATGAATATCTGTAGTTTGACTCACTAGTGAATGCTGCAACAAAAAAAATAATAATATATATATATATATATATATTTAATCTTGATTATACTTAATGGCTACATAAGCATTAGTTGATATTACAATATGAGAATTCATGATTTTTTCGAAATCAGAGTACAACAGTAGCGTTCGTATTGAATGCACGAAGTACATTTAAAAAAATGTTATTCTAAATTATTTATTTAATTCATTTTGCATTTTATAGCAAGTGAAATTTTAACAGTTAAAGTTAATCGATAATTTTCGTTATTTAGTTCAATTTGTACTGCAAACAACCGATTTAAGTAGAGAGGATCTTGTGGGGACACTCTCATGTATAAGACGAAGTTTCACTTTAATATTTACATTTTATTTTGATTTAAAACACAATTCAGGTAAGATTATTGACTCATGGATAATAGAATTTATAAGCGAGGAAAATTTGTTGTATGTATGAGGAAAATTTGTTGCATGTATGAGATGACAAATACTTGTAGCATGTATGAGATGACAAATACTTGTATGTACATGGGAAATACATTATAATATTAGTTTAAATAGAGTATAGTATTAGTTCAAATATATTGTAGTATTAACTCATGTTGGGATATGAATCTAAGGACCTACAGCTCACATATTGTATAGTATTAATTCAAATTACAAGTGCAACCCGTATGAGATTGTCTCACACAGGTTTTTGTTATTTAAAAATATTTTGGTGATATTTCTAAATATTTAGGGACAATTGAAATATATTACTGCCAAAAACTTGTATTATTTTTTTGATCGTTAAAAGAGAATTTCATTAAAATATTGAGTACAACGGGTACTCAATTCTAAATCATAGTTCTCATCAATATACAAACAATAGAAAAACCAGGAAACATAGTCTAGTAATTGTGAGAATTATATTCAATCACCGTTAATGAGATGATAAGAGTGGTCCACTGTATATATGAATTATAAGTGAGATAAACAAAGAAATAGATAAATAAGGAAATAAATAGTAATATTCCTCATACTCGAGTATGTATATAATTTCATTCATCTCTACCTAACTTGCTCGGACCATCTAGCCATTCAATGTACTTTCTTTCATCCCCTTTACCCTTGTCAACCGCATCGTGCATTTGAAGGAGTTCATTGATTTGTGTAAATTCATAACTATCTCCTTCAATATGACCTCATTTCTCAAATTTCAAATCGTCCAAATTAAACCTATTCACAAAGTTGTTCAGACTTTTCTCAATCTACCTCCACCCAACATACTCGAATGATGAAGCAAGCTCGTACCTAGGTCACTATGGGATATCGTCGGGGGGTTTAGCCACGGGTGTAACTCATCCCACAAGAATCGTGTCTTGTACATTCAAACAGTAGGTGTGCACTGCTTTCTTCTGTTAAATGGCATAAGGCACATGAAGCTTGGTCTGGACTGATGTTGCACCCCAGTTTCCTGAGATTGTCTTTCGTCGCTATTTGTTGTTGCATTGTCTTCGATGCTGTGAACACAACTTTTCTCGGTGCAAAGCTGATACCATGTGAGAATAGATATGAGATCACCGTTAATGAGGTGATTGGGAAGATCCAATATATATAGTCAACGTACAAGAGATTTACAAGGAAATAATAGCAAACAAATAAAATGAAATATTTACAAGATATGGTAAATAATAATTTGAATATTTATTTCCTATTATTCCCCTCAAGCAATGTAGTGGGTGAATGATGGTGAGATATTGTAGGGCGCCGACCAGGGACCGATATAAGGTGGGGTCATGGAAGGGCGCACCTGTGCTGACAAGCGACGAACCAGCTGCGACCAGAGGGGTAGAGACTGGCTTGGATTCCAGGAGATCGGCCCGAGCGAGGATGTCATGGGCGTACTTGGCCTGACCAAAAAATAAAGTGTCCGAAGAGCGAGACACCTCAAGGTCGAAACTCTGCATGGACGCGAGCAATGAAACGCTTAAGGAAGTATGAGATCACCGTTAATGAGGTGATTGAGAAGGTCCAATATATATAGTTAAGGTACAAGAAATTTACAAAAAAATAATAACAAACAAATACTAAAAAAAAATATTTACAAGATATGGTGAATAATAATGTGAATATTTATTTCCTATTACTCCTCCATAAACATTTAAATCTTATTGTTCTCATTCAGGTTCGATTGTTTTGTTTCTGCCATTAGCCTATTTTAATCTGCTTTTGTCGAATAGATGTCATTCGATGCTCCCTTCCACCTCCATGTATCTTGACCTGATTGATGTATTTTGTACATGTCAAAATCAAACTTGTTAGTTCTTCAAATAAAGAAAAAAATAAAATATTTCAACCATCATGAATCTAAAATAAGAAGAGTGAGTCTCCAACGAGCCAGATTCACATTAACTTTTATTTCTCAACGTAGATTTTTTTTAAAAGAAAAAAAACTAATTTCATGAGTTATTCTCCTCAAAATCAATAAAAGGTTTTATCGAGTTCACTCTATAATTTTCGGAACCTGATCCACAAGGTTTATCAAATAATAAAGATTGGAGACATGCTAGACTACATGTAGGTCCCAAAGAATTAGTATAAAAAAGTATATATTTTCATCTAAATGTACAAATTACAAACATTAAAAAAATATATATTTTCATCTAATTGTACAAATTATTAAAATTGATTTTTAATAACAATTGTCTAATTATAAAAGTATTTAATGATAGAAAATTAAAGGCATAAAAGCTTAGTTGTGTGGTTTTGTCTTTTTAGTTTTAAGGTTAGTATCAACTCGCTTTCTTGTGTCTTCAAAAGACCAAACGGTGGTTGTAAACTTTATTTTGTCATAACGCTGAAATTTGCTAAATTTTGATTAGTCACCGTCACATTATCATTTAATTAATCAGACGTACTATTTAATTAATTGTGACATGCATGCGTCATGCTTTTATCATACTTGGACTGAAATGCTTTTAAAATTATATAAAAATGGATATATACAAAACATATTTCCAACTTGATGATGGAATCATTTAGGTAGGATATACTAACCAAACGAATAAATGCAAATAAAGTATAAGGAAAGTAGTAGGAGTCCTAATTATTAAATTGTGTTTCCTTTCAAATTAAAGTTGTTCAAAATTGTTGTTAATTAGTACATGGGAAAAAAAAAAATCCCAAATGTGAAATATCAAAAGAATATGAGTCAACACAAAAAGTGACTAATATAACTGAAACGTACATTAAATTTAACCGAAAAAATGTAAAATTGAAACGTGCAAGTAATATGAGACCTTGCAATTAATTAATTATTGTGAAATAATATTGCTTTGATAGATATATCTTCATTATCAACAAGGAAATTTTGCAATAATTAAATATTATTGTGTGATCATATGAACACAAATAAAATAACCTGCAAGCTGGATACGCACACATACCTCAATTACAATGAAATATTAAATCAACCTACTAGCATTATTGGAAATTAAACAAAAAAAGGAAACAAAAGAAGTAGCTAGAAACACGAAGAAAATAGTCTTTGTTGATATTCCTTTGATATCTGGTGAAGAATTAGAATTTTGTTCATCTTTGTGGGGTGGCTTTCTGTAGTAATATGGAAGCCAAGGCACGATTGGCTCAGGCGGCGGTGGCACTGTCCCGTAAAACGAAGGCGACGGAGGAGTAAACGGAACGTATACTACTCCCGGTGGAGAGGTGGAAACGGGAGGAGGGGTGGTGGAAGCGGGCGGCGTTGTGGTGGCCGGAGGGGTGTTTCCGGGGCCAATTGGGGGCGGATAACATGGGTAGGGGCACTCTTGTTGAGACGCAGTTATGGATGGAAGAAATTCAAGAATGATGGAGAGAAAAATAAGTATTGAGAGAAGGTTTGAGGCCATGGTACTAGAGAGTTTAATTAGTTGTGAAGGAAAAAGAGAGAGAGATTTTGTGAAATAGGAATTATTCAAAGTGGTCCTAGCTACTCTAGTTTTAAGTCACAACTTGGGCACCCGTACCTTGTTGGGCTAGTCGGGCCAACGAAGTAGAGTCGGCCCCCGACTCAATCTCATCTTAAAGATTGTTATTTTAATTTTTTAAAGAGTTTTATCAATTTACATCATGTTTGATAGCTAAAATTAAGGATATATTAACTTCATCTCAAGTTATTTGATAGATAAGAGTAATGGTATATTATGATTTAAAATCTGTAAAATTTAGATATCATCATAATCTCATTCTAATTAGTCTTAGTTGTCAAATATGATATTAGGAGTTTAAATATTTTGGGTTTAGTCTCATATAGACTCAAGTCTATATATATATGAACTTGACATGTACCTTATGGTTATAAAGATAGAGACAAACCACTTAAACTACTATAAAACTTAATAAAATATAGATTTTCATCGGTACATATTATAATAAAATGATTTTTTTTTAAAGTATGCCATGAGAATGTAATTTGAACCATTTAATTCGTATTTAAAACACACCTTCCACACATTTAGGCTATTATCATACTTGTTAATTAAATAACCTTCTTAATTTTTTATAATAAAATAGTAAACAATTCACAAAAAAAATTAAGTTTCACTATTTAATTATTTTAAAAAAAATGGTTCACACTTTTCAATTATAGTGAAATTATTTAAATATTAAGTTTCACTTTTTAAGTGAAAATATGTATTCAGTAAAGAGTTCAACACAATATTACTAAAAATATAAAGTGTAAGTCAATATAACTAAAAAGTACAATACAATATTATTAAAAAGGGTAAGTCAATATAACTAAAAAGTACAATACAATATTATTAAAAAGTGTAAGTCAATGTAACTGAAAAGTACAACACAATATTTCTGAAAAGTTTAAGTCACTATAACTAAAAAGTGCAACACAATATTATTAAAAAGTGTATGCATGTCACTATAACTGAAAAGTGCAACACAGTAATACTAAAAGTGTAAGTCACTGTAACTGAAAAGTGTAAGTGTTCATAACTGAAAAGTACAACACAATATTACTAAAAGTGTAAGTCACTATAACTGAAAAGTATAAGTGCAACACAGTATTATTAAAAAGTGTAAATAACTATAACTAAAAAATGCAATACAATATTACTAAAAAATGTAAGTCACTATGACTGAAAAAAGTGCAGCATACTATTACTGAAAAATACAACATAATATAAATGAAAAATGTAACTCAATACAATTGTAAAAATTATTGTAATATTATCACCCATTTGGATTTAACATACAGAGTATTTGTTAATAAAAAGTATACACACATTTTTTTGTTATTATAACACTTCTCATTTCTTAGTACTGCACTTTTATAACTAAACAAAATAGGTGTATGAATATCAATATACTTTTCAATAAATAATAGTTACACTTTTTTTTTTATTATTAATGTTACACTTGTACTTGAATAACGAAAAAAAAAAGAGGATATTTTAATTTCAATATACTCTTGAATAAATAGTACTTACACCTTTTCAATTACTAAAAGTAACTTAGCCTACGCACCTACCATTTCGGTTACAACATTTGAATTATATGTTTTCCGCGTATTTTACTCTTATTGTTGATCCTGACACGTTTTAGAAAATGGACTCAAGTTTTTATATAGATTTGAGTCTACATAAGACTCACTCAATATTTTGTCCATCGATTTGAAATAAAAAAAAAAATAGAAAATTATCAATTCGTGATCTAAACAACATAAGGTGTAATTACAAATAAAATCGGGCTCTCTTCACAATTTCAATCTAATTTAAACTTTCTAATCATTGTTAAACAAAATGATGGTATATGTGTATTAATTATTTATTGTCATCCGAAGTAGGTGTAGATTCACTCATGCTAAAAAATTATGATTAATTATTTATTGTCATCGGATTTTTTTTAATATAAACATGTTAATATAATTATTGGTTCGTTGTTATAAGTAGATGTTATGTCATTTTCGGACATGGGTCAATTTGCTTATTGGTTTGACTAAAATAAAAGTGGGGCTTTATTTATCCATATTCAAAGTTTAGATTAAATTATTATTGATAAAAAAATGTGATTTTATCTTGCAATTAAACTAAGATAGAAACTATCAATGTAATGCTCACACTTTTAAAAATATATTAATAAAAGTAAATTGAGGTAAAAATTCACACGTAAAATATGTGTAAAATATTTCACACAAATGTTGTTCTATAACTTTTTACTTAAATAGTAGTATTATTTTTTACTTATAATTAACACTTTTAAAGTGTGGTTCAAAAATACATATGGTGACAAACATAAAATTTGAAAAATAAAAAATTGGGTTGTCCAATCTATTAGGGAATTAATATATATGCATTAATGATTCATTTTTCTACAAGTTCAGATTTTTAAATGAAACAAAATTCTTTTATGGTACCAAGACCCACTTAAATTGTCCATTTAAATTGTCCATTCGATGATCTCCTCCCCAAAGAATTCAGATTTAATATGGGTCCATTACGTAGGGATCTTTCTAGAGTTGGAGAATGTTGTCTTGATTCATAAAATAGCTAAATTAGAGGATCAAGAGTGATGTCATCACATTAACTGGTTACACAAATTTTATGTCATGCTGAGTTTATTTAATTGGACTTAGTACACGATGAAGTAGAGGTTTCTGGTTGCAAGCGTCGGTAATTATCTACATTTTTTTTTTGGCTCTTTTAATATTCTTAAATCATGTTAAATAAATAAGATTAAGAGTGAGTAAATTAACTTCATCCTAATCTTTCTTAACTTTGTTGTTTGATAGCTAAGATTAAAAATATATTATATTTTAAATTTTATAATTTAGATATTTTATCTACATTTTTTTTTTTTTTTGGCTCTTTTAATATTCTTATATCATGTTTGTTGTGCCACAAATTGCACAGAGGGATTAGATATCCGTTGAGTTAGATATCCCAATTTCTGAACTTATACAAATAATCCGAGCACACTTCCTTTTCTGAAATGACTCTTCAAGAACCTGCAAAAGACACGCCGGAGGGGAGTCCGGCGCGGACACTCCGACGCTCAAGTCAGTATGGGTGATTCAGTATATCACAAGGAATCAAGAGTCCTTTCTTTATCAACAAGGTTCTTAAAATATATCAGAGTATTCGTAAGAAGTGTAATAGGTTAAGTAAATTTAGAGATCGTAACTAGTTAACGTACTTAGGCGTGGTTATTTATAGGAGAATTATATTGAGGGGAAATTAGGTTTTAATTCCCCCTTTTTAGGATCGGTCCTTCCCCTATCTTTGAATCAGTCTTACAAATCTCCACTTCCTGAAGAATCTCACCCACTTTGCCTTCTACATTCTAGCCGTTTGAGTAAAAAGAGAATTGGTCCTCCTTTATCCCCTTTTATAGGAAATCTCTCCGGAAATCCAGGTCGACTAACTCCTCTTAGAGCCCGGTCTTCCTAGTATTTCTCCCTCAAGATCCTTAAGTGGAGCTCCCTCCGGAGGGACATCCGGAGGGATTTATATCCTGAGGAGTTCTCTTCACGTTCCTATCTTGTCATAAATCTTATCCTCGATACACGTGTCGACACCTCCTGAGGTGACAATTTTAGGCCGCATCATCTACTCACCCCTACTCTCATAAAGTGATCATATATTTGTGAGAGTAAGAAGTTCAAAGGGATCTGGAATAAAGGAGACTTCTGGAGAGACAAGTTCTAACTTCCCTTCGGAGGGAAATTTCGAAAATACTTACCCTCTTGAGCTTTCCCGCCCAGAAGACTCGGGAAAACGCTTCGAATTCCGCGTCGGGGTCCCACTTGGATGTGATTTTCCCTTTTTGGCTACTTTCCCGAAGACCTACCTCGATTCTACCCCATCCCTGCTCACTTTTTCACCTTTTGTCTTCTTGATTCATACTTCCTCTTCTTGAACCCCCCCCCCCCACCATCTTCTTTCTTTCCTTTTGGCGTCCTTCTTTTCTCCGACTTCTCATCATCGTTGATCGTCCGGTCCGACCTCACACTTCCTCTCAACAAGGTAACCCAGCTATCTTCTATATATATCCTTTTCTTTTTATTTCCGCGCTTTTCGTTAATGTCTTCCAGCAAGGTAACCCCGTTTGAGTCCTCCAAACCGAGTCCTCCCAAGTCGGTACTGTTTCTGATAGAGGATCCTGAACTGAGGGATAAGATTTCGACTTCTTGCTTAATCGATGATACCCACTTCGCTAGCCTCGTTCAAGCCCAAATCTTTCCCCCGGAGTACATCCCTCGAATTCCTCATCCAGATGAACGCCCCAATTTCTCAGGACCCCGAACCCTAGCTTTCTTCGAAGCCCAGATTAGGGCTGATCTTCGATTTCCTATCCATCCTTATCTGGCCTCAATATCTACCCGCATGCAAATTCCTCTTAATCAGTTCACTCCCAACGCCATTCGTACTATGATCGGATTTTATATTTTAGTGAAGGGGAACGGTGGCGAGCCTTCCGCTGAATTATTTCTGAGCCAACACTCTTGTAAGCTGAACGATGGCTTCTTCTATGTTTGTGGGAGGAGGTCCCGTGCTTGTAAATTTATGAAAAAACTTCATGAAGAAGAGTCGTCTTGGAGAGATTACTATATTTTTGTGACCAAATCCTCTGATTGGCCGTTTCCCCACGAATGTTGGTTATATCATAATCCCGGAATACCTCCTCCTCCTCTTAAAGCTTACTCCGCCTCAAATCATATTGTCATGACTAGCCTTAATGGTCATGTTCGCCTACGCGATTTCTTTGATGTCATTGGTATCTGCAATAACCCTCGTATTCTCTCCCATTTTGGATTTTGTCCTCATGATTTTCCATTAGAGCCTCATGATGGTAAAAAGAATCCTTATTCTCTCGTTTCGTTCTTCATAAATGATTATTTTCTTGAATATTTCTTGGTCGTTCGCAGGTATGAGCTGGTTGACTCACATTTCATGGGATGCTCCTGCTCTAGGGGTAGTGAAGGCACCTACGACTACTACCCCTAATAACCCTCCTGAGGCTTCTCCTTCTCCAGCTCCGGTTCCCGAAAACTCAGTGAAGATTCCAGCTCCAGAGAGTTCTACCAAGGCTCGTCCTGTTCCTAGTTCTTCCGCTCAAGTCCCTGGTTCTGTTTCCAAGAGAACCCGTTCAGCTGCCAATGCTTCCATGCTCGATTGCGTCACCTCTAAGAAGAAGAAAGGAAAGACTGTTCGTGCCGCTCTTGAGAAGGAGGCCTCCCTTCCTGCTTCCTACGTACCTCTCCAACGTCTCATCAGCCGATGTCCTTCTCCTTCCACCAGCACGCTCTCTTGCAAGCCTCTTCCTGAGGATCTGTTGCTCCATGGTGCTCACCTGTTTTCTGAGGTATATCCCCTTATCCTTATGGTCATCTAATTTCTTCATGTCTGAAATATTATCTTTACTTATCATGCAGTTCGGACTTGTCTATACTAAGATATTTGACCAGACCATTGAAATGGTTGCTGAGAACGAACTCCTTCGGGCTGAGGCGTCCTCATCTCAACGGACTCTCAGAAGTGCCACTGCGGAGAGGGACAAGGCTCAGAAGCGGGCTCAAGCTCTGGCTGAGGAGCTGCCTATCCTCCGGGCTCAAAGTAAGCAAGAGGCGGCTAAGACTAGGCATTTGGAGGGAGAGGTAGAACGAATGGAAGAGGAGATGAAGCGGATGGAGAACGAGATGAAGCGAATGGAGCGCGAGCTGCCAGATGTTGGAGTACAGGCCTGCATCAAATCTCTATTTGCCTCTCCTTTAGGTCAAGAATTTCTGGGGACTCTCCATACTCAATGGCTGTCCAGCTTCTTGAAGAGTTCCAGCTTCTTGTGTGCTATGGGGCCACACATTCCTCACTTCATCGACCATGGTTTCAGCAATGCCGTGGCCGAGCACTCAGCCCCAGGATTCGATGGGACCTACTCTCGTGCTTTCCGTCTGGACAAGCTTGCTCCTCCTCCCAAATTCTTAGGGGATCCAGCAGAAAGTGCCGACAGTCCTTGGTGGTTACCTGGAATGGGTCAGGCTATCGCCCATTTGCAGGCGACCAAGGTGGGCATGGCTGAGCTGGAGTCTTTGGAGCAATTAGTCTATCCTTATGCCTCTACTCCCAAGAATGAGGTGAAAACAGGTGATGGAAAGGATGCTGAAGCTACCCCCAGAGGAGAAGAGGGCCCAGAGGAGGGTGGAGGGTCTAGCGGTCCTGTTGCTGTTGAGGAAGCTGCCGTCGAGGGAGCTGTGGTTGAAGGAACTGTTGTTGAAAAGGAAGTTTAAAATTCATGTTTCCATGGTCATAACAAACATTTTACCTTTCTTTTGCTATACTCTTTTAATTTCTGCTCATGATACTTGTTTTTCTTACACTCTGTAGGGGACCCCACACTCCTGGATATGTGTGGGCTTTTCGTGGTAGTTGTGTTAGCTTTGTACTATCTGTTTGTTGGCATGTTTTTTCTTTCTTGCTTACATGGACAGCCTATAAGACCAGTAAAGAACATGGTGAAGGTGTGCTCTTTCCCTTCCCCCTCATTGGTCTTGTAAGCTGCACTATTATTTTCTCCTGGTTACATAACCTTTAAGGAATCTTCTCAAAAGATTCGAGGAATCACCTCTAGTTTCAGGTGGCTCGAGGAGGTTTTCTTCAGCTTCTGGGCTTCTGTCTATCTTTTCTTTCCTTCTTTAGGTGGAATCTTGGCAAATGATTTTGGTTCATAACAATTTTTGTTTTCTAAGCAAACCTCTTAGGTTTTGATTATGGGGAGATGCTTTCCAGCTCTCCTTGGCTTCTAGGCCTCTGAGTGTCTCTCACTCTACCTCTTAAGAGATTTTGATTCATAAAATCTTTTCTTTCATTTTCGAGTAACCCACCTGGGTCTTCGAGTATAGTGAGGAGCTCTCTACCTCTTCTCGGCTTCTAAGCCTCTGAGTGTCTCTCACTCTCATTCTTAAAAGATTTTAATTTGTAAAATCTTTTCTTTCATTTTCAAGTAACCCACCTGGGTCTCGAGTATAGTGAGGAGCTCTCTAACTCTCCTCGGCTTCTAAGCCTCTGAGTGTCTCTCACTCTCGTTCTTAAAAGATTTTAATTTGTAAAATCTTTTCTTTCATTTTCAAGTAACCCACATGGGTCTCGAGTATAGTGAGGAGCTCTCTAACTCTCCTCGGCTTCTAAGCCTCTGAGTGTCTCTCACTCTCGTTCTTAAAAGATTTTAATTTGTAAAATCTTTTCTTTCATTTTCAAGTAACCCACTTTGGGTCTCTTATTTTCAGGGTTCACATTCACACATTAACATGAAAATAAAACAATCAAAACATAATAACTCTGCATAATTCTTCAAAAAGGGAAGAAGCTTCATTGATAAATTATTAGTTCTCAACATAGGCGATAGATAACCTATGCCGGCCTCATTAAAAACCTCTCTATGGAAAAACCCTAGGGGGAAACCCGTAAAGAGGGAAAAAGAGCTCTGGTGAAGCTATTAAATACGTTAAGTAAAAACAGGAATCAATATCAATTCACGAATGGTCTCAAAACCTTACATTTTCTTCAGACAAAAAATCTCTTCAAGTGACAAATATTCCAGGGTCTAGCTATATTGACCCCCTCCATGCTCTGCAATCTATAGGCTCCTCCCTTCAATACCTCCGTGACTCTGTATGGACCTTCCCAGTTGGGCTCCAGCTTCCCTGTGTTCTTTAGTGCGTCCGCTCTTCTCAGCACCAGATCTCCCACTTTAAAGGACCTCAGGATCACCCTTCGATCATACGCAGCTTTGATTCAACTCTTGTATCTTTCAGCGCGTACTCGAGCCATTTCTCTTTCTTCCTCCACTAAATCTAAAGCTTCTCTCATCAGTTTCTCATTTTGATGTTCTTCAAATCGGGCAATTTGGTGGGATCGCAATACGGCCTCTAGAGGTATTACTGCCGCGGCCCCATATACCAAGTGAAAAGGGGATTCTCCTGTTGCTGTCTTTGGACTGGTCCTATAAGACCACAATACATTATCTAGCTCGTTCACCCATCCCCCACCTATTTTCGTCAGTCTTGTCCGGATACCATCTACTATGGTTCGATTGGTAACTTCCACCTGACCATTAGCTATGGGATGGGCTACGGAAGTGAATCTTTGCACTATGTTTAGCCTTGCGCACCATCCTCGTACATTCTCTCCATTGAACTGTGTCCCATTATCAGAGACTAGTATCCTAGGTACTCCGAACCTGCAGCAGATCTGTCTCCTCAAGAATCTAATCACGTTCTCCTCATCTATTGTAGCTAAGGGGGCGGCCTCAACCCACTTACTAAAATAATCCACTGCTACTATCAAGAATTTTCTTCCTCCTGAGGCTGGAGGGAAGGGTCCCACCAGGTCCACTCCCCATTTGGCGAAAGGACACGGAGAGTGCATAGCCCCTATCTCCTCTGCAGGGGTCCTGATTAGGGGACCATTGTTTTGTACCCTTCATGGCTGGCTGCCTGGCCTTCATGAATTTCTTTGAGCGTATAAGCTGCCTCTCGGGTTGATATGCACCTTAAGTATGGTTGGGTAAACGACTTCTTGTATAGATATCCTCCAATAATGCAATATTTGATCCTGAGGGCTCGGGCCTCTCTGGTAGTGGGAGTATCTGCTCCTCTGGTGAGCTCTGTCCAGATATCTTTCCTCCAATCGTCTCCTTCCTCAATGGAGCCAATGGGGCTCCCAAGAACCTCCTTTTTTGCCACCACCAAGGTCACCGTTTCCCGTCCCTCAAATTCAGTGGAACTGGCAAGTTTGGAGAGGCTATCCGCCTGTGCATTTTCTTCTCAAGGGACTTGGATCACCTTGCAATCTTGGAATTTGCCCATCATCTCTTTAGCCCGTTCCAGGTAAGCAGCCATTCTATTGTCTTTGGCTGCGTATTCTCCATTTACCTGTTGAACCACCAATTGGGAATCGGAATATAAGATTACCTTTGGAGCTCCTAACTCGGCCGCCATCTCCATTCCTCTGATCAGAGCTTCATACTCCGCTCCATTGTTTGAAGTCATAAATTGGAATCGCACCGCAAACTGTAGGGACTCTCCTTGAGGATTCATCAGCAATGTGCCTACTCCGCATCCACTCAGTGTTACTGAACCATCCACATATACCTTCCATCCTTCTATTTCTTCTGGTTTGGTGGATTCTTGAATAAAGTCAGACAAAGCATGGGCTTTTATGGCCCTCCGTGGCTCAAAGTCCACATCATATTCCTGGAGCTCTATTGCCCATTTCTCCATCCTTCCAGATAGGTCTGCTCGGCCGATAACCTTTTCCGTCATTTCGGGTCCCAGTTGGGTCCCTATCTTGGTGGCGAAGCCCACTTTTCCGGGAAAGAGCTCCACATTCATCAACTCTTCATTTTTCTTAACGTTCACCTGTTCGGGTGTGATCCCTTCCATTTTCTTTTTCTTCAGTTCGGGGTCATCTTCCTTCGTTCTTTCCAGTCCCCTAGTCAATGCTCTATCTGCCATCTTCACGGACTCTGCGTAGCACTTCCGTGCTTGATACTGGTCTCCTCTTACTTCCCCTACTCCTCCAGCCGTGGGGAACTTCATTTTCATATGGAATGTGGAAATGACCGTTTGGAAAAGATTCAGACTAGGTCTTCCCATCACCACGTTATATGATGAGGGGATATCCACTATGAGGAACTCTACTAAGTGGACCTTCCGGGTTGGAGCATCTCCCAATCCTACCTGTAACATTACAGACCCTAGGGGCTGGATGGCCCATCCGGAGAAACCGTACAAGGAAGTATCTACAGGCCGCAACTTCACATTCAGTTCCATCCTTTTAAAACACTCAAAAAACATAATATTGGCCGAGCTCCCCGTGTCTACAAAGATTCGGGCGACATCAAATCCTGCTATGTCAGTAGTGATCACCAAGGCATCATTGTGATTCTCTTTAATTTCCCTTACGTCCTCTGGCCTGAATTTGATATTGGGTGTCTCTGCCAAGCGCCCTACCTCCTTCAGTTGGCTTCCCTGTCCAGCCCTCAAGGCTCGAACACTTTGTTTTCTCTTTCGGAAGGAATCTTCGTCCGCGGGACCCCCTATGATTATGTGGATTACTCCTCTTTTTGGCGGCGGAGGGGGCATGTTGGTCCCAAGTTGAGTTAATAATATTCAGTAAGCTAGTAAAACTCTAGAGGGGAGGGGTGAATAGACTTTTAAAAATCTTTCAATATATCAGAATACGTAATGCGAAATTAATCAAAGTAACAATGAGCCCAATCTAGTTTATACTCAACTTATATTCGTAATTCGAACTTCTGTACGAACACTCTACTTGTCTTGTTTAGTTAGGAAATTAACCAATTAAAGCAATTAATCAAACAAGAAAGTAAATCAACACACAACTATTTTATAGTGGTTCGACAACTTGTCTACATCCACTCTCACAAACCCAGTTGTGATATTCTTATTAACTCGTCCAATGGAGTAATGTGTTCTTATGGTTTTAAGTCCCAAGAAATAAGACTTATATCTTCTCGAAAACACTACCAAGTGCCTCTTCGATCTAACTAGCTATTTTACAAGTAACTAGCAGCTTGAAAACAAAAACATAAAAGTAAACTGCTCTGTCTTCAGTAGTAGCCTTCTTGTTCTTCACTCTTCTTCTGGCTTCTTTCTGAATTTCAACCTCTAAGAGTATTTGCTTTACTTGAATGTAGAATATCAATGCTTCAGTAGTTTTTCAGTAGTCTCTAATGAATGAATACCTTGCGGTATTTATAAGCTTCCAATTCAAGAACTTTCAGTTGTGAAACCAACTTTTCTTGAAAACTAACTTATAACTGATTCTTCTTATCCATCCACGCGTTTCTCCAGTTAATTAGTTATTCCTTAACTAACTCTTTAATCCTTATCTTCAATACGCGTTTCTGTAACTAACTCATTAGTTCTTCTCGTCTTGTCTTGTAGTCTCGCGCACCTGTCTTCTTCTCCAGTAGTAGACTTCGTCTTCTACTTGTCTTGTGCAGTAGACTTCTTCTTCAGATTTCATCAAGAACTAATCTAGTTGATGTGCCAAAATTTGCACAAAATGATTGGATATCCTTCGAGTAGGATATCTGACTTCCCAAACACGTACAAGCAATCCAAATATGCCGCTACCTTGATAGAATCTTCCAGAACCTGCAAAGAACACGCCGAAGAGAGGTCCGGCGCGGACACTCCGATGCCTAAGTCAGTATAGGGTTCTCAATATATCATAAGCATCTCGAGATCCTTGATTTATCAAATCAGGCTCTCAAGAAGTATCAAAGATAGGTTTTGCACGAAATATATTAAGTTTGTAATAGTAAGAAAGTCTAACCTGAAAACATCTTTGGATTTACCTATTTATAGAGATTCCCTCCCGAGAGGAAGTCAAGGCTTCCTTCTGTTTCGGAGCCACCTCTTGGACCCAGCCTGGGTAGGTTGACAAGGTCTTCCATTCCTCCACTTCCAGAAAGACCGGGGCCACTCTCCCTAGTGGACTCTTTCCACTACAATGAAGGAGAGAAGAATCTTTCTTTGGTCAATCTTAGTCCGATTCTTGCGGAGTTCACCTATATTCTCGGTCTACCAATTCATATCAAGACTAAGTCTTCCTGATGTTTCTCTCCGGGTGGAGCTCCCTCCAGAGGGACTACCAGAAGAGATTCTTTATCCAGAGAGTATTCCATAATCCAATACTTCCACTTTTATCCTATCCTCCATACACGTGTCGACTTCTTATCGGATGACATTTTTAGGCCGCATCATCTACTCCCCCTACTCTCGTAAAAGGGGTATATCTTTTGTGAGAGTAGAAAATTCCAGTGAGCCTAGTACAGAGACGTTTCTAGAGAGACGTGTATTATTCTTGCTTCGGAGAGGAATTTCAAAAGTGCTCCCCTTCGGAGATTTTTCTGCCTTGGCCACCTATAATTTGGCAATGACCTGACTCTTG